>OX336366.1:21306530-22591961 GCA_946902895.1 Fragum fragum
CAGATGAAAACGGAATCATCCATCGATTAAAACTACAGACGGCATATTTCTATCCCGTTATTGAGGTGGTCGTCTACTGACCGTCAATTAAAAGTTAATGTGTGTCTGGTTTATTTCACATTGACTGGCCGCTGCAAGAAAGGTGTATCGATAACGCTAAGTCCGTTAGCCAATGCAAACTTAAAGTGGAGGAGATTTCTTCGCATGACATCACTAATGCATTTAAAATCTCAAAAACAAGATATCATTTACAAATAACTAAAGGTCAATTAAATGCTACTAGCAAAAATTGCAATTACTGAATCTACTAGCAAAAAAAATAAAAATAATAATAATAATTCTACTAGCATTTTGCTAGTGCTAACTTCAAGCCCTGACATCTACCTTAATTATTTGGTGTTTTGCAAATCAATGCAAAATCTATTCCCATCAATCGCCGAAAGCTCTGATTCATCTGACAGTTGTAACGAGGAAAAAGTATTGACACATAAGCAGAAAATCAGTAAATACTGTGAAGTTAGTCAGAAAAAACATCAAGAAATAACATTTCAGTGATAAAAAAAGTCCATATCTTCCTTTAGTGTTTGTTTGTGTGTGCGGCGGACACAACTAACCCTTTTTATTAAGACTCGTCAATCGTGACTACGCTTAACAAAACAGCACCTTTTTATCCACGTAAGTAAGTCTTTCTTTGCATTTAGGCAGAGTAAATCTTTCATAGATAGAATTGACCTGGTGCAGACAAAGACCTGTCCGCGTGTGTTCCTTTGTTTGGACACCTCTCTCTCAAAAATATGGACTTAATCTAAAAATGCATTTGACGGCAATAGCCACGCTATTTTAAACTTTGATTTTATACAATTGTATAGAATGTGACATATACAAATCACATAATTTTAGCCCTTATCAAGCATGGCGACCAATCCTTATCACCGGTTACTGCAGAACTCATTAATTGAGAGAGGTTGATACGACTAGAAATTAAAAGATATTGAAACCAACAACACGATGCCCGTTCAAGAACGCTTTAACAGTACAGTGATGGAAAAGAAGAACCAAAAATAATTAATTACCATCTTTAGAGAGTACCTTTGTTAAGCACCATAAGGTGAAATTGTAAAACAGATTAGATCTTTTGAGCTGGTTATCAGTACTCGTGATGGAAAACTGTCCAAAAGAATAAAAAAAAACAACATCTGACTATTCCTCTTTTTGGAAGGTAAAAAGCTGCCAATATTTCCCTAATTGACGTCGATTGTCATTGTTAACCCCCCCCCCCCCTAAAAAAAAATAAATAAATAAATAAAGTAAATAAATAATAAGTAAATAAAAAAATGTTTACTTGTTATTTTTGTCGGGCAGTTTATCGACACCTTGCACATCACAAACATATTTCATGGCTTCTGGATCAACTGCATGATCGAAGCTATTCTGAGTCCATCGGAGTCCACATATTAGTCTGTATCAACGTTACTGATCGCGTCAATTCTCATCTGAGCTGGAAACTAAGACTCTTCAACTTGAGCTCTAGGACAGTATAAACCCTTTCTTCTGGCATCGTTTTATTATCACCGTCTGGTATAAAGAAAAACAAGCAATAACCATTTTCAGAATCTGCTCTCCCTTGGGTTATATCGATTGTCGAAATGATAACTTTACCATTTCAAGTTTAAAAGCAGCTTCTGTGAAATTTAACTTGTAATCTTCTTTGAACAGTGATCGAATTTGATCAGAGAGCTTCTACAGCTTGATACTGATTGGAACTCCATTTTGAATCATCCTGGCATGCTGATACTCATCCACGAGCAAACGTTCCATAAGATCAACTTATTCCCTTAACCTTTATACTTGCAACTCACAAAACGACCAACATTTCAACCGCTAGGACCTGTGTCAATCAAAGATATTCCACCAGTCCCCTTTTATCTTTGCAGTAGCGTATCAAGATAATCTGCATGGGTTAGTTTTCCCCTTTTTTTGTATCGTAGGATGCTGTTTTAGTTTGACAAACATATCATGGAGATGATTTTATATTAACCCTACATCTTTTTCTTTTTTCTAGTTAATTCTTTCTAGTTTAACGGTTCAGACCGCTTTGTCAATTTTGGGTTTATGCAAAGAAGTAAACTCTTTAATTGAACTTCAAGGTATATAGAGGTATATTGAATTCGATGGTACACTGTAAAAAATAATTCGGCACTTTACACCAATATTGGTGGCAACTTTGCTGCCACCAATAATGGTGTAAATTTACACCTGTTTTACAACGGGAAAAGTCACACTAAAAAAGGTGTACGATATATCTGTGTTAAGTGTAAAGTAACACTGCCGAACAGTAAAAAACATGACACCAATATTGGTGGCAGCAGAGTTGCCACCAATATTGGTGTGAATTTACACCATTGTAAGGGTTACTTAACACCGACGGACAGAGAAAAACATTGCACCAATATTGGTGGCAGCAGAGTTGCCACCAATATTGGTGTAGCTTTACACTATTGTAAGAGTTACTTAACACCGACGGACATAGAAAAACATTACACCAATAATGGTGGCAGCAGAGTTGCCACCAATATTGGTGTACCTTTACACCACTGTAAGAGTTCATTAACACCATAATAAGTGTTACTTGACACCGATAAACAGAGAAAACATTACACCAATATTGGTGGCAGCAGAGTTGCCACCAATATAGGTGTACCTTTACACCATGGTAAGAGTTTATTAACACCATAATTAGTGTTTTTTAACACGTATAGGCAGAAGAAAAGATACACCATTATTGGTGGCAACTCTGCTGCCACCAATAATGGTGTATGTTTTCATCACTATAAGACTTTGTTAACGCCATAATTAGTGTTACGTAACACTAAAAGACAGACGAAAATGACTTGTGATGGACTGCAGATTTATGGAAATTAAACTTGACAGGAACCCAGGGTTTGGCCAATCAATCTTCATCAATTTTTCATTTAACCCAATCCAGCACCCATGGAGAAAGAGTTTAGAAAACATTCTGGACAATGACAAAATGTTTGTTTCAACATATGTCCAAAATGGTTTCTTACGGAGCCCTGTAAGTGACATTCTGTACACATTTTTTAATTCGTTTTAACGAAATATTAATTTGTTATTACGAAATATCAATTCGTTTTAACGAAATACTAATTCGTTTAAACGAAATACTAATTCGTTTAAACGAAATACTAATTCATTTTAACGAAATATTAATTCGTTAAAACGATATACTAATTCGTTTTAACGAAATACTAATTCGTTTTAACGAAATACTAATTCGTTAAAACGAAATACTAATTCGTTTTAACGAAATACTAATTCGTTAAAACGAATTATTAATTCGTTAAAACGAAATACTAATTCGTTTAAACGAAATACTTATTCGTTTTAACGAAATACTAATTCGTTAAAACGAAATACTAATTCGTTTTAACGAAATACTAATTCGTTAAAACGAAATACTAATTCGTTTTAACGAAATACTAATTCGTTAAATCGAAATACTAATTCGTTAAAACGAAATACTAATTCGTTAAAACGAAATTCTAGATGGTTTTAACAAATTGGCGATTTTAGGTTTCTCGCCCCTTTACTTGTGACTTGGGCAGCTGGGTCGGGTTCGAGCTTGCCCGGTGAATATTGCATCATTTACTGTATAATAATTGTTCATGGTTATTATTATCATCATTTTTATTTGTATTATTTATTTATTAATACTTTCAAAATCGCACGAACATGTATAATGCAATGCTATGCTCCCACTGCCGATCCGATCAACTCGATCAACTCGATCGCCTGATTTCCAAAAGGCATATACACAACTTCTTCTTGATCCTTACTCGATCTAGCCCAGCCCCTACACGTGTATTCACGACCCTTTCGCGATCGCAACCCGACCTCCATTCCGATGTCTACTCGATCATCCCGACCTTAACTCGATCACTACTCGATCCCTTCCCGACCATCTCGATCTTAATGCGATCGCTATCCCATCTTTCCCCGACCACCATCCTTCCGAATTCTGCTCGAGCATCCCGACCAACTCGATCATACACGAGTATTTTTGACATGGCAAAGATATTCGGGTAGGAAGCCGGAGCGATGCCGACCGCACTCGATCGCTCCGACCTCCCCCGTCACACATGCTGACCAAGCTCCATCAGTACTCGATCGCTTGATCGGGCTTGGTCGAGTTGATCGGATCGGCAGTGGGAACATAGCATTAGATATAAGATATGTTTTTCTTCCATTACAATTGTTTACAAATGAAATCACTTTCAAATACCATCTGTTTTAATTGATACAATATTTATTTGGCAATTTATCAGATACAACAAATAAATATACCCCCTTTGAGCATGTAGCACAACCATTTAAGACTGAAACTATGTGCAAGAAGCATAATGTATTTGGTGTAGGTATGTATTCCCTCTAGAGTATTAATGATTACCGATCCCCTGTAATGTCAAGAGTATACAATATATGCCAATACACATTTACCTTTGAATGAATAATTGATAAAAGTGCTAATTGGTCATTATGCAAATGTATTTTTCGGGATTAACGTAATTCAGCAATAAATACATCAGATCGATATGGGTGAGAGAATTTTAAAACATTTCAGGTTTTCAAATGTTAGAGAAGATATGTTTAGAAGAAAGCCAAATCCAGAAATGAAATTAGCTGCTGCGCCGGGTACCGTCGTTTCCATGACATTATCTATAACAACTGCGTTCAGTTCGCGAAGTATATCGAAGAAGTCACACGTGGATTAAATTTGTAAGGCGAATGATGCAAAGTCTAGCCTGATTGCTCAGACTAAAACTTGCAAGGCATTTTCCCCTCGTATTTAGGATGTAACACGAACTTTCAACATTTCGCATATGACTGCCTGGCAAGATCATCATGTCACGGGTATAAACATGTAATTGGCCTCGCTTAGAGATTTCAAATATTGTAAAAAACGAAAGCATAGGCGTGTTTCTTTTAAGATAAAGACTTTTAAGATTTCTTAAGAATTTTAATTAGGATATATCGCGCCGGGTCTTACAATTTTTAACTGAATCGCGTGAGATATCCTGCTTAGAAACCTTAAAAAATCTTGAAAACGCGCCGCACTCAGGGTTTAATTCACACGAAAGGAGACCATCTGGGAACTTTGTAAAATAGATATTTGAAAAAGAGATCACGTCAAATAAAGGTTTACCGTAGGTCGGATTTCAAAAATTCTTATACAGGGAGTGTAATGATCACCAGTTCTTGATTAACAAGTGCGAAAAGTTTGATCCTAGTCGGCCTACGCAATCCACGAAGTCTGACTAGGGTCGACACTTTACGCACTACCCAGATGTTCCCACTTCGCCTGACGGGTCACAGTTTCACTTGTTTTGTGATGAAATTACCAATAGATAAGGCTACCGAGAAGAAAATCTCGATAATCCACCGGAAAGCATTAAATAATAAGTGATAATCTACCGAAAGTTCTCGATATTTTACCGGAAAGCACCACGCCATATAAAGTACTGCAACCGTTTAAATACATGTAAATAGTTTTCATCAGGAAGGGTGTTCCGAAAGTTTTGATAATAACGAAACCTATTTCAGTATTAAGCAGAATATCTCTTACGGTTAACTAGCTGATGAAAAAGTTGTTTTTTTTTTTTTTGGGGGGGGGTCATACCATCACAAAATTGCTCGACTAAAAATATGCTAGCCGAGCGCTAGTCGAGCGCATTTACTATATAAGCTTCTAATTTGCATAATCTTTGGTACTGTGACAGATTTGGCGGGTTGAGAAGGGTTCGGCATCTGGATGACGTCAAGAAGTCAACTTTACGTGCTCTAACCCCCTTTTGATTGCGTAAGTGTTATTGCCCACATTTCAAAGATGAATCTCAGCAATCATTGTATGGTTTAAAAAAAACATTACAATTTGACTATGCCATGTGACCACAGTAACCATAAACTACTGTGCCGTTTCTATTAAGTTCAAGATCTTATATAGCGTTAAGCAACGTTATTAATATAGGCCTAAGCATATTGCATGATCTATAAGGCCGTCTACTATGTCACCATATCCTAAAATAAATTAATGTATGGACTAAAACGCACAACTTTTGAAGCCCCGGCTGCAGTTAAAAATCCGTTTATATACTGCTGTTAATGGGGTAATTATGTCAATGCTCAATAGAATCCGCGTATGTTACGTAATGTCGTATTTCACTTAGTAAACATAATTATTTCAAAGCTAAATACGGGGGTTATAAACTCTTTATTTAATTTTCGAAATTCCAAATTTGTGATGGCACATGGTCACGAGTTAGCCAATCAGTAAATAGCACCAGGAAGAGTGACGGATTTCCGTCACTCTTCTTGATGCTAATTAATATTTGTCCTTGAATATTTAATTAGTCTGTCGGGAACGGTCAGCTACGGTAAAAATATAACGATTCGATGAGAATACGTCACCATGAATGGTGACAGTAAGCTATCAGAAATTTGACTGGTAACCACAGTAAACGCAAGGGTTCTCTACTGTGTTATCATAAGCATATATGTGCATTTATGTTTTGGGTTTTGGCAGTCAGGGGCTGTTACGACGCGGACAGCTCAAGCTGTTCACGTGTGACCTATACTGTTTCTCTTACCCCTTAACTTTGTTATAACTTATTTCGTAATAACGAAATAGTAAATCGTTAAAACGATTTGCTAAATCGTTTTAACGAAATACTAATTCGTTTTAACGAAATACTAATTCGTTAAAACGAAATACTAATTCGTTAAAACGAAATACTAATTCGTTAAAACGAAATAGTATGTTTCGGAAGACTCGGTTGTTACCCTCCGCCACATGAAGACAGAATAGGTTACACTCCTGTCCGTTTTTGCCTCATTAAATAAAGAGCACAAAGGGCCCATTTTAACAATTTGTAGCTCCTCCCAAAAGTTTTGTTTGGACTTAAATCTTAGTCCGTCTTAAAGAGCAGTCTTTGGTCTTGAATTACAGGCCAGGATAATGCTATCATTAGGGATTTTTTTTTCGCAAATCTTCTGCACATCAACCCATGAAAATACTTTAGGCTCGGAAGTGAAAGTCTTGTAGGGTACCAACTTATAATGTCAGTTTCTACATGGAAATAGTTCCCTGATAAATGTTTTGAATCAGTTGCATGACAAACAGCAGTGATCTCTCACTCTGCAGAACTCAACATCAAGCAACTTGCTGTTAATTAAACGTTAAAACAGCATGACAAAATGAGGAGATCAAATTCTCTTGGAGTTGACCAAATAGAAGCGGTATGTCAAAGATTGCATAACAAATATAAATATTCCGTTTTAACGATTTAATATTTTGTTAAAACGATTTAGTATTTCGATTAAACGATTTAATATTTCGTTAAAACAAATTAGTATTTCGATTTAACGAATTGATATTTCGTTAAAACGAATTATTAAATCGTAATAACGAATTGATATTCCGTTTTAACGATTTACTAATTCGTTAAAACGATTTAGTAATTCGTTAAAACGAATTGATATTTCGTAAAAACGAGTTAGTATTCTGATTAAACGATTTAATATTTCGTTAAAACAAATTAGTATTTCGTTTAATCGAAATACTAATTCGTTTTAACGAAATACTTTTTCGTTTTAACGAATTAATATTTCGTTTTAACGATTTAATATTCCATTATAACGATATAGTATTCCGTTTTAACGATTTAATAATTAGTATTTCGTTTTATCGAAATACTTAATCGTTTTAACGAATTAATATTTCGTTATAACGAATAAATATTTCGTTTTAACGAATTACTAATTCGTTAAAACGAATTAAAAATAAGTACAGAATGTCACCTACGGGTCTCCGTAGTTTCTAACCTAAAAGACAGATTTTTAAAAATCTCATCAACTATACATTGCCGTCCACAACTCGTTTGAATTTGGACCAGTCTTAAATTCCGTTACCTGGTAATGGGGTGAAGTCTAAATAATTGAGAATATAAAACACGAAAGATAATAAAATCCAAAATATATGAAAAGATTAACATTTATTAAACAATGACTAAACTGCCAAAGTAAGCATCCAAGAACATTTGTCTACATATGGTAATTGAAATAACTAATTTCAGTTATTAAAGTATATGGTCAAAACGCTAGAGTATTATTGACAGTAATAATGAATTAATATAAAATAGTTTTCTTATAAAACAAGTTTCACAGAACTATCAAATTTAAATCTCTGGAAGCATGATTTCCTTTGTCAATATTTGTGCCCTATTTCAGTTCAGGAATCAAAGAGGGACACATGTACTTGCAGACATTTTTTCTGTTTGTGATTTATCATACTCTACCACTATATGTTATCCATATCAAGTTATGGTATATCATGGACTATAAAATATTGCATATTAATGTGTTAACAAATGCCAATATACATTGAATCAGAGTATTGATCACCAATACAGGGTAAATAATATCGTCAGTCTATAGGATTGACACTAGTATTGATCATTTATTGCAGTTAGTGAAAATTGATCAGTACATCTATTACATATTATTATTGTCAATAGTATTGACAATTTATTGGTTGTTTAAGACCCACTATGTATGCATACAGCTTTTTCAGAAAAGTCTGAAGACAAAAACTTTGGTGAATGTGGAATTGAACTTTTTCCTTTTCTTATTCATTCATAAATCATAATTGATTTTAGTGATCTACAATTGACTACTCAGGAAGTTTTGAAGAAGAACAAGATGTGTTTGTGAAACACAATGCCCCCAAAAAAGGAATTCTTTAGAAATGGGTGATTTTTTTGGGGATTTTCTTTGTTTTAGGGAAAAGGGTTAAAATTTTGACCTTGACCTTGGTGAAATGACCTTCCCAGTTGCGCCTTGTTGAGACCTACCGGTATCTACATACCAAATATTAGCATCTATTATGTTCATTATTTCATTATTAGATAAAATTCATTTTGTCAACAGCAGCAGCTTTAAATTTGGCCTAGTCTAAATTTTTGCCGTTTAGGAAAGGGTCAACCAAATTTTGAGATATAAACGTAGGCAAGATAGAAAAGACAATAAGTAAAAGAAGATGAGTGGAAAAGCGCACAAGTAATGATCAAATGAAATTGTCAAACTTAATGATGTTCCAGGCACAGCCACTTATCATGGTTGTTATATGTTGAAAATGTAAAATTAGACATATCAAAGGTAAATAACTCAAAAAAATGCATGGCAAACTTTGAAGTTGCTAGCACTTATGGTTCAGGGGATATGTTCAAAAAGAAATGTACAGGTTAAAACAACAAAGGACAATAACTTGAAAAAATGAGCAGGGTAGAGTAACGGTTCTTGTATATGACACTTCTACATATTGTAATCTATAAGTGTACAATGTATCTAGTTTGAAGCTACTAGCACTTATGGTTTGGGAGACATGATCCAGACAAAAGTGTGACCGACGGGCAGATGGACTCAATCCAGCAAATCTATAGTCCCCCAACCAGTAACCAGTGGGGGAATAAAAAATCTTTTGTCTTTCCTGGAAAATTGTGCTAGTATCTCTTTTGAAAAAAAAAATTCTAAGTGCAGTAACATAAAAGATGAGTTTCTTAACTCTTTCCTGTATAATCACTGGTTTTACGCCATGCAATTTTATACTTAAGAAAATATTGTGATAAATGAAGAAATTGCTTGATAAACCTGAGATAATTGTGGATTATTGCGTACACAAGAATATTTTGAGTAAAAATCCATAAGGCCCCTTTTCACGGATCTACCCCATTTTTGAAAGGAACCTTCCTTATGACTCTACAATCATCCTGTGAAAGTTTCAAGGAAATCTGATAGATTTGTAGACTTTTATCACATTAACGCGAAAGAATATTTTGAGTAAAAAATCCGTAAGGCTCTGTTTCCAGTGTTTTCCAAAAATTAGCCCAATTTTCAAAAGAAACCTTCCTTATGATCCCAAAATCATCCTGGGAAAGTTGCAAGGAATTCCGACTATATTTGTGGGCTTCATCACGTAAACGAGAGTTTTTAATGGATAGACGGACAGGAACAACACCATTGATATAGCTCTTCTGACTTTCGGTCAGTAGGGCTAAAATTATGACAGGTGTTGAAGAATTCTATATTTATAGAGATGACCCTGAGAAATGATCATGACCTTGTCTGATGGCCTAAGTTTGGTATCAACAAATGAGTTTTACAAAACGTTAGTATTTAACATTGAATAACTATAATCAACCTTTAAATCTTATTCAAAATCTAAAAGATTTATTATAGTTATCTTTTAGATGAACAGATAGGACAAGAATTTATATACCCCTGATCTATTTAAACTTGCTCATTGTGAAAGTATGAGCTCAGGTCAATAGCTCAGAGTGAAAATGTTGTATCTGCCTATATACATATAGACAGTTACAAAGGTTTCACCCTGAGCCATCGAGAAATTGTGTGAAATATCTAATTGACAGTATGAAACAGTCCCTAGCTTCTTTATCATTTAACTGCCAAGGCAATTCAATTTCTTACACATTTCAGTATTAACAAGTGAATGTTGCATTGTGATGCAATACAGGAGTCCACCACCGGATTAGTTAAAGTATTTTTTATTCTTAACCTTTTCCTTAAACAAGACCTCGTTTTGACGTCCCTAATAGTAAGCTTTTGAAAACATTTAGAGAAATGAAGAAAATGCCAATAAAAAACATTTTCTCCTTTTTCTCCAATATTTTCTGAACTTCAATTTTCATTATTTCTAAATTTAATAACATCCATTTTGTCGTTTGCAGCAGCTTCAAATTCTGCCTAGTCTAATTCTTTGTATTTGGGAAAGGGTTATCCAAATTTGGAAATAGACAAGATTGAGACGACAATAAATAAAACAAGAGGACCATAATGGTCCTAAATCGCTCCCCTGAGTATGATGGTTCTTGGCTTTATGATATAAACAAAATGGCAAAGCCCTCTGTCTAATTATTTTGGAGAAGATGTTAACAGATTTCTCTTTTAATCCTAGGTATATTTATGATCCCACCATATAGCACTAATTTTCTGAATATGGTAATGCTTTGAAGTATAGACATCAATACATACCAAGTATAAAAGCTGTAAGCCAAATGGTTTAGGAGAAGAAGGTTTTCAAAGATATCATTATTTATTCCTAACTAAAATTAGGGATTCCACAGAAAAGGGCTAATTTTTTAAGTAATTTGGTAGAGGGACAATGGCTGATGATATGTACCAAATATCAAAGCTCTAGGCTTTATGATTTGGGAGAAGAAGATTTTCAAAGATTTCCTTCTTTATTCCTTTGTAAAATCAGGAATTGCACAGAAAAGGGCTAATTTTCAGAGTATGATAATTCTTTGAAGTATTTTGGTAGACGGTCAATATCTTATGATATGTACAAAATATCAAAGCTCTAGGCCTTATGGTTTGGGAGAAGAAGATTTTTAAAGATTTCCTTCTTTATTTCTGTGTAAAATCAGGGATCACCCAGAAGAGGGCTAATTTTCAGAATACAGTCATTCTTTGAAGTATTTTGGTAGAGGGTCAATAGATGATGATTTGTACCAAATATCAAAGCTCTAGGCCTTATTGTTTGGGAGAAGAAGATTTTAAAAGATTTCCTTCTTTATTTCTATGTAAAATCAGGGATCATAAAGAAAAGGGCTAAGATTCAGAATTCAGTAATTCTTTGAAGTATTTTGGTAGAGGGTCAATAGCTGATAATTTGTACCAAATATCAAAGCTCTAGGCCTTATGGTTTTGGAGAAGATTTTAAAAATTTCCTTCTTTATTTCTATGTAAAAAAAGGGATCATTAAGAAAATGGCTAATTTTCATGATTACGGTAATTCTTTGAAGTATTTTGGTAGAGGGTCAATAGATGATAATATATACCAAATATCACAGCTCTAGGCCTTACCGTTTGGGAGAAGAAGATTTTTAAAGATTTCCTTATTTATTTCTATGTAAAATCAGGGATCGCCCAGAAAAGGGCTAATTTTCATGATTACGGTAATTCTTTGAAGTATTTTGGTAGAGGGTCAATAGATGATGATATACACCAAATATCACAGCTCTAGGCCTTACCGTTTGGGAGGAGAAGATTTTTCTAAGTTTTTTCACTCTGTTGCCATGGCAACCAGAGTTCTTCATGGATTTCAATTCTTTGAAGTATTTTGAAAGAGCATGACCTAAGGATCATTTCTGTGGAGTTTTATTGAAATTCCATGGTTAGTTTAGGAGGAGAAGATTTTTTTGTAATTGTGAACGGACGGACGGACAGACGGACGGACGGACAGACGGACGGACGATGACCGATCACAATAGCTCCTCCAGAGCACTTCGTGCTCAGGGGAGCTAAAAAGATTATAATCAACCCTATGGAAAGCAATGACTGGTTTTGACATCCCAAGCAGAAAATGCTTTCGAAACTTGGAGGAAAATGCCAAAAACCAGCAATTCTTTCCCTTTCTACCATTTTGTACACAGGTTTAATTTTCAATATGGTGAATTTTGTTTTATTGCAGCAGCTTTGAAATTGAAGAGTGTAATATTTTATTGCATGGAAAAGGTTTAAATTTACAATGTTTCAATTTGAAAGTGTCTGCAGATGAGAAAAAAGGGTTTGATTAAGATTGGATTTGTTTTATATCACAGATAGAGGGACAAGAGCCATGTCAGACATGGCCATCCCCCGCTGTAAAAGCTTGATAGTAAACTGAGTTGTGATTCTTGTACTCTGCACTTCTCCTCAATGAGATCTATCCACCTATAAAGTTTCAAGTTGATAGCATTTATACTTTAGGTGATATGCCCCAGACAAAATCTAAGTCTTTCAAACAACAAAGGGCAATAACTCCAAAATTATGCAAGCAACGGACAAAATCTAAGTCTTAAAAATAACAAAAGGCAATAACTCCAAAATAATGCAAGCAAGAGTTGTGGTTCTTGTGCACTGCACTTCTCCTCCATGAGATCTATCCACATATAAAGTTTCAAGTTGATAGCATTTATACTTTAGGCGATATGCTCTGGACAGGCTTAGTGACAGAATAACGGACAGAGAGCATTACTTTTATCCCCTTCGCCGAAACAGCGGGGGATAAAAAGGAGAAAATGCAGGTTGTCAGCAATCTTCTCTTTTGCCTTAATGTTTTCCCAAGCTTTTTTTTTTATAAAAAGGACGTCAAAACCAGGTCGCATGATGAGTGCAGAAGTGCACATGTAATGATTAAATGAAATTGTCAACATAAATGCAACACTAAATTGCTTCTAAGAAGTTCTAAAAACTACATGCAGAATTTGTCCATTTTTCTTGAACTTTGTATGGCAATTTGATACCAGACAATGAGTCGTAATATGCAAGAAGGGGGCAAACTTTGGGTCCCCTTTCTAAATCTCAACATTGGCCAAGTCATAGCCTTTTCTCAAATCCTGGCCTATTAAGGAAAATTTTCTACTCTTTTAGTTAAGGAATGATGCACAATTTCAGGGGCTCAAAAATTATCTTCCACCTATCCCAAATTTTTGCTAAACTTTTTCCGGAAAAATTTGCATTGAAGCTGTGTGTAGTCAAGGCTTGTTAACCCTTATCTGTTTTGCAAATTTTCAGACTTGTCCAAATTCAAAGGGTAGAAACTATTGTGGAAAAAGAAGAAATTGCTTGTTTCAAGCATTTTCTTTTTTTCCGACAATTTTTTTCTTAATTATGAATTTACTGGTAAGTAAAAACCAGGGATAGAACAGGAAAGGGTTAACTTGAAATAGTCCCAAATTATTTAATCAAAAGGTTAATTTCTTTCCAAGCTGCAAATATAGCCCAGTAACAATACTCAGGAAAGAGAGCATAAAAAATCATGGAATATCCTCAAACTCAACTAATCTATTAAGAAGTAGCTCTTTCTCAACCCATTACCAGACGGCAATTTTTACACTGGTCCAAATTGAAAAGAGTTGCAGATGACATTTTAAAGATTATGAAATATTAGATTTTCTTTTAACTTTCTGGGTAGAAAACATTATGGAAAATGAAGAGATTGCTTGTCACAAGCAATTTGTTAGATTTACACAATGTTTTCCCAGTTGTTTTTCTTGAGGGGCGTCCAAAAGCACCACTATGAGGGAGTAGATTAAATGAATGTGACTTGGTCAGGTTGCTTGTTTACACTTGTTTCTGACAACACAAATTTATCTGCTTCTGCCCTTAATTCTTTCCTGTGCAATCCCTTGTTTTTACGTCTATGTGATTTAATACTTGAGAAAACATTGTGGAAAAAGCAGAAATTGCTTGTAACAAGCAATTTCTTCTTTTACCACAATATTTTCTAACCAGTAGGTTGGTTTCTTTTCAAATTGCACCCACTTTTAGTTGTCGTCTGCAACTCCTTTCAAATAGGACCAGTATGAAATTTTGAAAGACAGGAAAGGGTTAAAGGAACACTAATCAGTTAATCATCAACTTTAGGTAACAAATTTATGAAACATTCTGTTTTCTCAACGGAAGTCAAAGGTAGAACTGTCAAATTCAGTTTACGCTATAGATTTATCTCAGATCTTTCGAGTGACCTTTGAGTTCTTCTTCTTCTGCCTCTATAGAGGCAATGTTCTTTTGATCATCAAGCAGTTCAATCTCCCCAGCTAGCTAGTTTTGTTGATATCACAGACACTCTGGAAGCCTCTGAACCCTTTGGTGACTCTTTGTCTTTCTTTTCTAAAACCAAATCAATCTTTTCCAAATAACATGATGCATTAAAGGATTCCTCATTTCATAAGTCATTTTCTTTTTCTCTTAAAAGGTACATAACATCAACTATCTATCAATATTCTCTCTCAAATGTATCAATTTCTGTCTGAAAAGATTCACATTTTCATTGAATAGTTGTTCACCCTTATCAGTCCACTCCTCACACGATCTCTAGCTGTGGTACCTATGTCTTCAATAAATATGAATCTTCCTTTACTGGTGTAGCCTTGTTCTCATCTTTATAGGATTTTAACTCTGATTTAAAGTGCTTTAGGTGCAGGTTTCTTACTGTAATGGCACTCAATGTGATAAAATGATTAGATACTGTTTTCCCATGCCAACTGAAATACAAATACAAAATTTCTTAGAAAATATCTAGATCACAGACTATCTTGTATAACCTCTAAATCAAGTACCCACAGCATAGGGACAACACAGGGTAAATTGTTTGCAACTTGACAGTAAACAAGTGAATGTTCACTACCATGATGCAACCAATATGAAGACTAAAACAAGACAAAATTTTTATCCAAACAACAAGCAAATTGCTTCAAACTCTCTTTAGGTACCACAAAAAGTTAGCTTTACCCATGGAAATTGCAGAAGTATGCATGTGGCTGTATTTAAATGACAGACAGTTTATAAAATAAGATACAGACTAAATTACCCCATTATGCTTGACATCATAATCTGACAACTCCATTAGGTCAAAAATTGCAAATAGTATTATGAATTTAGTGGTTAATCGATTATCTACCAAACTTGTATTATAATACATAAAGTGAAGCCATTGTTCAACCTGCACAACATGTGCTGAACGACCAGAGTCAAAATATCTGCGAATCTAAACTTCAATATCACTGTACTATTCCTCGACAAACCAAACTTTAAGCATCAAATTACTTGTAGGCCTATCTTATAGAATTCAGCACTAAACTAGATGCATGTCTACCCTAAGAATCAAAAGACAAGGCCAACAATATCTATAAGAACAGAGAGGTGATAACTCCACCCAATAATTTTAGTAAACCGACAAAGGCTAAACACTTTCCATAATTAAATATGGATGCATGTAACAGGCCCTAAACTAAGAGAATATTAAGACTGAATTATTTGAGCCATCATTACCCTATGCACAGCCTTCGCTTGAAGGGATCTTCAAACTCGATCGGTTTTGCTCACCGAAAATACAACATGGCGCCACCCAATTCAAAATTATACTATTAGACTAGTAGACTCATAGACTAGAAGATTGGGAACACGAACAACCATCGACATTTATTTACACTTAAATTGATAGTTATTCGTTTTCACAATCAGATCCACACATTACTAAACAATGTGGCTATATGAGACGTAATCGGACAACCATCTATCCCACAACTAATAAAGAAAATAGCTTCACTTCTATGCTTTATGGAAACGTGACTGATATAATCAACATCATTATAATTTCCTTTGAACAAAAGCCACACTGCATGTCTATATTGTGGATATGAACAGTGAAATGACGTTTATTTACCTTGGCGCTATCTATCCTGCTTAAACGACTGCAGTAGAATCCCCAAGTGTCTCCAAAATGCACCAAAATATCAAACGGATGCATTCACGGTAATAAGCGCAGCAATCTTCACCGGAAGTGACTCGAGCAACCTCAGTAACACAGGGCACCCATAAGTTTCCCTGAACATAGCGTATAGTAACACTAATGGTGAAGACCATTGCGATCTAGTTTAAAAAGAAAATTTACACCAAAAATGGATTGAAGTTCTTCCAATTAAAGAGTAAACTCTCTCTGAATTATGCCTATAGTAACACTTATGGAGTAAACAGTTGTTAACTAGTGTAAAAGGAAAGTAAACACTCTAAATGGATTGCGGTTTCAACATTGAAAGAGTAAAGTTTCTCTGAATTTAGCGTTAGGTAACACTTGCGGTGTTAACTATTGTGAAAAGATTGTTTACACTAAAAATGGATTAAGGTTTCACCGAAGGAAGAGTAGAGTTCCGCTGAATAGTGTAAACTATTGTAAGCTAGTGTGTAGGGAGAGTTTACACCTAAAAGGGTGTGAAGTTTCACCATTGAAAGAGTAACGTTTCTCTGAATTCAGCGTATAGTTACATTGATAGTGTAAACTATTGTAAACTAGTGTAAAGGGAAAGTTTACACCCAAAATGGATTAAGGTTTCACCCCTGAAAGAGTAACGTTTCCCTAAATAGTGTAAATTATGGTAAACTAGTGTAAAGGGAAAGTTTACACCCAAAATGGATTAAGGTTTCACCCCTGAAAGAGTAACGTTTCTCCGAATTTAGCTTAGAGTCACACTGATAGTGTAAACTATTGTAAATTAGTGTAAAGGGAAAGTTTCCACCCAAAATAGTTTGAAGTTTCACCATTAAAAGAGTAAAGTAACACCAAATGTTCATTGCTGATTATACACTATTGTTCGTGTTATTTAACACCAAAGTTGAGGTAACTATTCTCAGAAAGTGCGAATTCACACTTACTTTGGTGTAGAGAAATGTTACACGAATATTGGTGTTGCTGTCAACCTTTTTTGGTGTAACTTAACACACTTTTTTTACAGTGTAGCGCGTTCTGTGAGTTGACATAGTTCAGTGGTAGCACGTAGGACGCCTAGTCGTGGGGTCCCGCGTACGATACCCAGGCGCGGCGAATATCCTTTTAGACATTTACCTCCTACCAACGGGTGGATAGTCGTATAACTATAGGTGGGATGAGCAGCTCGAAACGACCTCAATTTTATACTCATACACCTCTTAACACAGTAAGCTCCGTGTTAACGGTACTCTGGTTACCCCCCCAAAATAGATTGTTATATGCTTTTTGTTTTGTTTGAATGGGGTTTTACGCCGCTTTCAACAATCTCTCAGTTATATCGATGCGGCTGAAGCACCTAGCAATGGATTCCTGGTATTTCTCACACCAGTACCGCCATCACATCCCCTCCTTGCCTACAGCTGCTATCCCAAATAGGTCAACGATTATCGACCCATTGGTGAGAGACAAATAGTCGGAAAGAATGAGTGCCGGGGATCGAACCCGGGACCTCTAGATTGACAGTCCGACGCGCTACCAACTGCGCTATGACGGCGGCTATTGTTGTATGCAAAATTTCATACTAAGTAGAGTATTCTGATGAAAAGAACCCTTTCGGATCGACGGATCAGCTTCGCCAGAATCGTTAAAAGCGATATCGTTATAAACAGATTTTACAGTAATAACCACTTAATACTGTTGCAAATATATGTCACCAGAAAAGCAGCATAATTGTCTATCAAGCACAATAATTTTCTGTCAACCACGATATCAAATATTTTCAGAGAATAAAAATACAGGCGTTTATATGCTACTTATATACACAAATTACAATATAGAATGAAAAAGAAAAAAATATTAAAATCTACTAGTAATATTTTAACAAAACATTTTTTTGAAAAGCCGATATTTTTTAATTTGAAATGACACACACACGGCTTCAAATTTTACGTAATAGCATTGTATTTTTCAACAGTTCATGTTGCATTTATCTTTGAAATCCCTCTTTTTCCTAATAGACATGATAACTTTGTTTCTACTTTAGACTTCGTGATTTGGCTGTATTTAAGCTTTTTATTGTGAATTATGTAACGCAAAGCTTCTCTGGCCGCCGTCATAGCGCAGTTGGTAGCGCGTCGGACTGTCAATCTAGAGGTCCCGGGTTCGATCCCCGAAGGCGGCACTCATCCTTTCTGACTATTTGTCTCTCACCAATGGGTCTATAATCGTAGACCTATTAGGGATAACAGCTGGAGGCTAGGAAAGGATGTAATGGTAGTACTGGTGTGAGAAATACCGAGATTCCATTGTTAGGTGCTCCAGCCGCCGCGATATAACTGAAAGATTGTTGAAAGCGGCGTAAAGCTCCATTCAAAAAAACAAAAACGCAAAGCTTCTCTTTCTATTTCACTTATTGTGGGAATTCATCTTGATTCGTTGTCATTATTTGGTGAAAGGCACGTAATAAATGAGATCAGTGCTTGAAATATCAGCCAAAATTTTCAATAAAATCTGAGAACGTTAAGTCGTCATTTGGAATTTGACTCGTCACATATTTTAAACCTCACTTCATTATTTTCAAATTCGCTTTTCTGGTCAAAGAGAGACAAATCGTACAAAACTAACCATTCTACAATGCCAGTATGTATGCTTCATTTCCCATTCGGATCTTTTAAATACACTGAAAGCATTATCCAAAGACAAATAAAATAGAAAATTGTCGTCGCCCGGTCCGACCGAACTCCTCGAATTGTGGGGTAAATTTCAAAACCGACCAGTCTATACCTCAATACAATTTTAAGATATATCTTTGTTTCAAGAGAAAGAAGATATATGTGTCCTTCAAAAAGACACGAGTAATCTTGATGACGCCGTTAAGAGGGAGATAACAGAAACAAAATGTGACGAAATAAAGTTATTGCAGACTTCAGGGTCTTTTACGTTTCTTTGCGACATTGCGGTGTAATATATCGATGATGCTCTACCAAAAACTCATAACTACGGCTTAGAATAAGCTGTTGTTACGAAGTTTTGATAGAACACCGACGATATCGTCCTTGATCTCCAGATAACGATAAATGCAATACTTAGACGAGACAGACGATAAAACTATGGTGGGTATTCTTTAAGATGAAAATTAACAACAACGTGTTTTGAAAGAGAAAATGCCTGAATCAATCGATTATTCATTTTTCCACATTATTTTGAATGTTTTTGTTTTCTTGTTTCATTTTTCTTAAAATACGAGTATTGAAAATTATTTTTTTGTTTAAAGTAGTCGGATGAAAACATCAAGGTTCAGTTAAATGTTAAAAGGTTGGTTTAGCATTTGAATACTCCACATCATTATAAAGTTTGTTTTGTCCTCGTAATACTATATACTGTCTGCGTATCGGTATTTACATATCCACAAAATGCTATTCAATTGTAAGAGGATTGCGAAAGGGCGAAGGTATTTATTTCATTTTTTTTTTTTTTTTGTATTTTTTGTCAAGAGCTTAACCCTTTCCTGTTGCAAAATTTTAGACTGCTCCAAATTCAAAGGTTTTGAAACGACAATCTAAAGTTGATTTTATTTGAAAAGATAATCAATCATTTCGGTAGAAAATATTGTGAAAAAGTAGAAATTGCTTGCCATAAGTATTTCCCAAGTATAAAAACAAAGGGACGAAAAAAACAGTGATTGAACAGGAAAGAGTTAAAGGGTATCTTGTTCTGAATTGAATAGAAATTGTTTTTAAATCTTTTCAAACCATTGCCACAATACCACGTTTTTTTCACGCCACTCAATGAAATGCTCAGGAAGGCATAGTGGAAAGTAAAAAAAAAAAATGTCATCTGCAACTCTTTTGAATTATACCAGTATAATTCTTGTGTCGTTTTTTGTGGGTTAAGTACCATATTGTATTTGTGAAATACAGATAACGTAAATACAGATTCGGGTAATTAGAATTTTATATACGATGACTTTATCCTAAAGTAGTTCTTTAGTAGTTTCGTTTGCCTACCAAACACTACCGCCTACTACTTTAGTAGAAAAGTCGCAATAAAATAGACATTTGTATATTTACGACTCAAATGTCACTTTTAGAGAATCATATGTACATGTATGTGTTGTCCCCACACGAAAATTGACGCTTTTTGGAGTATAAGATAAACGTTTTAAAATGTAACATGTATAGGTTTCAAGGTTGATACAACCCAATCGGAACAAAGTATCAGACGCGAACCTCGTCGTAGATCAAAATTCCAGATATAAACTCCGTGGGAGTAAGGCATCAGGAAAAAAATCCCGTCATAATGAGACTTCAGTAACAAACCCCGTCATAACAAGACTTGTGACAAAACCCCGTTATAACAAGACTTCAGACACATACTCCTTCATAGCAAAGCTTTTTACACAAACATCTGTGCAAAGCTTCACATTCAGACCCCGACGGAGCAAACCTTAGGACAAAATTCAGTCATATGGAAGTTAAAGACAAAAACTCGGTCGGTGCAAAGATTCAGATATCATCCCCGTCGGATTTTTGAAAGTTTCAGGCTCGAACCCAGTCGGAGCAAAGCTTCAGACAAAAAAACACGTAATCGCAAAGCTTCAGACACATGCCCAGTAAGAACAATACTTCAGACAAAAACTCGTCGCTGTAAAGCTTAAGATACAAGCCTCGTTGTAGCAAAACTTCAGACAAAAACTGTGTAGTAACAAGGCATTAGAAACAAATCCCGTCGTAACAAATCTGCAGACACCGTCGTTGCGAAGCTACAGACTCGGACGCCGTCGTAGTATAGCCTCAGAGACAAACTCCGTCGTTGCAAAACTTCAGACTCAATCCCTGTCGTTTCCGTGCTCCAGCCATAAATCCCGTAGGCGAAGAGTTTCAGACTCGAAACCCTGTCGATGCAAAGCACCAGGCACAAACCCGTCGGTTTTATTCTTTCATGCTTTTTAGAACAATACTTCAGACAAAAACTCGTCGCTGTAAAGCTTAAGATACAAGTCCCGTTATAGCAAAACTTCAGACAAAAACTGCGTAGTAACAAAGCATTAGACACAAATCCCGTTGTAACAAATCTGCAGACACAACACCGTCGTTGCAAAGCTGCAGACTCGGACGCCGTCGTAGTAAAGCCTTATGACACAAACTCCGTCATTGCAAAACTTCAGACTCAATCCCTGTCGTTTCAGTACTCCAGCCATAAATCCCGTAGGCAAAGAGTTTCAGACTCGAAACCCTGTCGATGCAAAGCACCAGGCACAAACCTCGTAGGTATAAATCTTTCATGCTATTTCTAACCTTAAACTTGGGGTAATGGCAACTACAAGACCGGTATTGCCTTGCATCGGATCTATAGTGGATTTTCTTTAATGTGATAATGTAATGTTACTGGAACATTTGATTTGAATATGCAAATATGGTTGACCATTTCTTTGGGTATTTTGATATACTTAAGCTTTGTATCGAAGTGCTTTGCCTATACTAGGGAACCCCTTTGTGTGAGCAAGGCTTGTCTATACATGTCGACCCCCATCAGGTCAATTGGTAGAGCACTCATGATCGCGCGTTCGGTTCCCAGTCTAACCAATTAATTTTCTTTCGAATGAGAGTGATATTCATCGAGCACGTCAAGGAACCAGCAGTGTCGTCCTGCATCTCGTAAAAACTAAACGTCTTCTGGGGCGTCGCTCATATGGGCATGCGCTACGGTAGCGAGTTTAAACAAACAGAAATTCACACACTTTGACTACACGAACTGTCAATGTTTGCAAGATTCATAATTGTAAGTCTTTTTTTTCTTTACACAAAATTACAGCGTACTTTATAAACTCTGTCATAAATGTTTAGCTTTTTAGTTTTTTGAGTGTTTTTTTATAAATCTGTAGTAACGACGTTTAAGTCGTAAAATTAACACAGTGTGATATCTGAGTCGCACTTCCTGTTGGAGGTCAGAGGGCGTGGTCATCGATTAGTTTATTGTAAATAGAGTTTGAAAAAGTAATGTGGTTGTCCTACTTGCTTACGCCTTGAAATCAACCCATACATGTAGTTTGAATAAATTCGGAAAAAGAGCTGTCACAAGCTGCCGCCTTAACAACAACTACCAAAAACACTTGGGTTTTCGTTTTTTTAATCTCGGTTTACTTCATGGTCACTGATGGTTTCTGTTGAGGATTATCCTACTTCCGGTGGCGTTTACTAATGTCAAAGAACAGGGTGATAACCATTTCCCTCTCAATTCCACTTTTTTACGCCCCTTAAGAAAAAAGCCTTTGAAAACATTGTGGAAAATGAAGAAATTGCTTGTATCAAGCAATTTCTTCATTATACACAATGTTTTCCATCCAAAAAAAGTAAAAAAAAAAAATCAAATATTCACCAACCTGAATTTGTCGTCCGCACCTTCTTTCAATTTGGACCAGTCTAAAATGTTTGTGTGTGGGAATGGGTTAAACAAAAGTCCAAAGGGTTCTTTACCATGCACGTCTTAAATCACGACCAGGAGAAACGACTACTTTCATCTTACCGTAAATCGACTTATCCCTATAATGTCAATCAAAGAATCGATTGACCATTCACACCGGAAGTGAACTTTGAACTCCAACATTTACCGACATTCACATGAAGGGGTTTGTTGGTTGGTGACTTGTTTAAAGGCATATCTTCCTTCCGAAGCAGGAAAAACGGTTAAAACAATCCATCGTTTATTTGGCTACTAAATCAATCAAGAAACTTCTTAATGTCAATATGCAAAATGCGGATACGATTGCAGTTCGCTGGAACGAGTGTTTTGTGTTTTTCTTATCAAATTTCAACTCGTGTTTTACATTTTTAGATCGAGACAACTGCACCCGATTATTCACCGGAAATATTCGCTAATCTTCGGCATTGACTGATATATTCAATTCAATTCAAATCAGTTTTTTTATAGTATTAAGTACAAAGTACTCGCTTCGATTTAATCCACGTTATTTAAAACAAATATGGCCAGCAGCGTGTAACAGAAAAGTAGAAAAAATTGTTGGCGACCTAAACGTCGTAACTACAGCTTGAATAAGCTGTAGCTACGACGTTTTAGTCGCCAGGCCAACAAAAAAAGGTTAACAAAAATGGCGGCCAATGTGGGAGATGAAATAAACAGGTCCGGGCTGAATGATTGATTTGATTGGTCGATTGATTCATTCGATGACATCGCGATTGGTCAATTTCACCTAACCACGTGGGTATTAGTTCAGTACATGACTGTTACGGATTTTTTTCTATCGAGTGTAACTTTGTCCTACTGCCATGATAATACAGACAAATGGTTTTTGAACAATAATGACATTGAAGGTGTTTCATTTCATTAATAAATAGTTTTTTGGTGTCAAACTTATTCTATGCTATGGGGCCCAGATATGGGGCTTTAATGTCGTTGAAAAATTGAAAGAATCCATTTTCATTTCTGTAGAAAAGTATGTAGCCAATCAGAGCATGCACACTTGCGATACTATGGCGCTTAGTGAGTGTGGTCGATTACCTCTTTGTACATCTTATATGACCATCTGTCTTAAATACTGTCTTAAAATCATACGCATGGGTGATGAAAGGTATACAAAATAATGGTTTCCAAAATCCTGTACAAATTCAAGGGTTTTGCAGACGAAATTAAAAATGAATTTCATTTGAAAATTAATCATTCAGTAGTGTAGAAAATATTGTGGTAAAAGAAGAAATTTCTTGTTACAAACAATTTCTTCTTTAGTTGCGATGTTTTTTTCTATTATGAAATAACAGTAACGTAAAAAACGGGATTGAATTAGAAAGGGTTAAAAGACTCGCTTTTCATACGGTTTAGGCTATGTTTGGTTGGCCCATGAAGTAGGTAATGATAAAGCCTTTTTAGACTGATTTCTCAGGGTATTATCGACAATTATTCGCGAAGATGGTCTTCTAATATTTATAATACTTCTGAAGCACTATCTCACAAATATTTCAAATCTGAATTGAACCCAGAATTCTATCTAACTATCGATATTTCCATGTTTACAGTCGTATTCTTTCTGACTTTCGATGTTCTGATCACGATCTTGTGACCGAACTTGACATGCACCTAGGTATAGATAGAGAAATACGCCTCTGCTTTTTTTGCAAAAAGTCAAATATTGAAGTTATCGAAGATGAATTTCATGCTCTCTTTGAATGTATTTCATATATGAAAATATAAGGCTAAATCTTTTCCCACATTATTGGCTAAGGAATGGGAATAGAACGAGCTTTTGTCGTATTATGAAATCAAATATTAGATATTTTGTTAATATAGTTGCATAGTATTTGTTTGAAATGTTCATGTTAAAAAAGATATTGAATGATTTAATAGCCTGCTTTGCATAACATGAATTTGCCAACAAATTGATATCACTCACTCTATTTGTTTTTATGCTAATGCTTACGAGCCGTAGGCCTTGATACCTGATTAAAATATCGTATTGTATATATTGTATAAGGAAACCCGGTAGGTATATAATAAACGATATTTCACGGATTCAAAACTGATTGAGAATATTTCAAGCTATTCACACTCACTCCCATTTTCCCTTTTTGAAGAAGAATAACCTTGAAAATATTGTAGGTAATGAAGAGATTGCTTGGAAGCAATTCTTTCATTGTCCACAATATTTTATACCCTGCCAGGCAAAGGTTTGTTGAATTTCACTTGAAATTGTCGTCTAATTTTCGCAAATCTAAGTAAGGTGTTGAATTGTGAAATAAACAAAAAAGCTTAATACGTCTGGTTGAAAACTTGTGAATTAAAATTGATAAACAAAAAGATAAATGAATATATACATAAACACACACATACACACACAAAACAAACAAACACAAATAATTTAATTTTCAGTTTCTTCTGTCATAATCGGGCATTATGTTTGGTCGAAAAAAATTATGCATAACTCTATGAACAAAATTTTGATTAAACAGCGATTTTGAATGCTTCCGCGCAAAGTAGTTCCATACAAAAAGGTATCAAAAATTGTAAAGTTTTTGCTTTTTTCGCTCGATACTATTAAATCATAAGAAATGAAGAGACCATTTTTTGTTTTCATGGAGGTATGAACAGAAAAACTTATCACATTTATGTATGAATCCGCTTCGCGTATTCATACAGTGTGATTAGTTTTTTTCAGTTCATATGAAAACAAAAAGTAATCGCATCATCTATTAAGTAATAATTAAAATCGGTGGATCGGTGGATCGGTGGACACAATTATTTTGTTCTTTTTCAAATGTGTAGTCCTAAAAGGGACAAAGAACACGATAGTCAATTCTTCATCGTTCGATAATCTAAGCGAGAACATTCTTGTTATCAATGTGTCCTTTGTCCACCTTGTTCGCTGTGTAACAGTCGTATAAATCCGGGGCTTATGGAATTGAAATTGTTAAATAAAAATCGTTTAGTTAGGATTATAGAATTCAGACAAACAGAAATATATTATTTACTAGTGTGACGTTAAACGATATAAACAGGTTTAGTCAAAACAAAGCCTTTCAACGCGCGATTCGTTTATCCCTTTCCCGTAAAATCACTTGTTTTCACGACCCATAGGTTTTGTATTTGGGAAAACATTGCAGGGAAAGAAGAAATTGCTTGCTACAAGCAACTTCTTCTTTCCCTTTAATGTTTTTTTTTAAGCTTTACAGTGGTTATTTTTCAATTCAAATGCAATTCGATTGTTCGTCTGCATTCTCTTTCAAATTGGAGCGGTCTAAAATTTTGATGTATGGGAAAGGGTTAAGGGTATTGTATACAAAGATTTGAATTCCAATTATCATCTTCATAGCCTGATGAAAAGAAAAGTATGTTTGCCGTCGTGTTATATTTCATATAAATCTACACAAAAGATGACTACCCCCAAATATTCAGTAATTTTATTCTCTTAATCACGAGTTTTCCCTTCTACCTGTTTATAATATTTAGGACAGCTTAACCCATTCCTACACAGTGTGACACCTTTGGACGCCCCCAAGAAAAACACTTGGGAAAACATTGGGTAAAACGAAGAAATTGCTTGTAACAAGCAATTTCTTCATTTAACAAAATGTTTTATCTCCAGAAAGTTGAAGAGATCTAAAATTTCATAAACTTGAAATTGTCGTCTGCAACTCTCTTCATTTAACACAATGTTTTATCTCGAGAAAATTGAAGAAATCTAAAATTTCATAAACTTGAAATTGTCGTCTGCAACTCCTTTCAATTTGGACCAGTCTAAAATTCTTCCATATGGTTATAGGTTACTCCTTATCATGCTGATTAAGATCCTTGTTCAGGATCGGACCAATTTCAAGGGGCTAGATGCTTAGGGAGGCCCTAATTGTGTGTTGATCTTATAACATCTCGGGTATAAAATATCAAACAGGTGATCAAGACTAAGATCATACTACACATATGTACAGGCTGGTCTAATCATAACTCAACTGATAAGGTAGGACTATTCCGGGTTCAGTGCGACAAGGGGTTGGTATATATTGTCGTTGAACGGCTTAAATATCGTAACTGCAGCATTGTTCAAACTACAATTACATTCTGCACGCAAAATGAAGATATGCATGACTATAATATCAAATGGCGATATATTGATTGTAAATGTTATTCTATTATTAAGTTCTGCAATAATTGAATAATAAATAGTGGACAATTGTTTGATCGATTATTCTTTCATTAAGTGCACAACAAAAGCTATATTTTTACGGGTGGCAGAGCCACGAGGGCAATTATGCTTTAACTGTTCACGAATTGAAAGATAATTCGATCTTACCCCAAAAAACCAATGATTATTCTTTATCTTTAGTGCAATAAAAGACGATTTGTAACCTTGATGAATTTTCAAAAGGGTGTCATTTCGCACGTTAAAATCTTGGCCGTCTGATGACGTCATCAGTGTCTTGGGTCCCGCGTAGATGACGTTAAGTTATACTAGAAAGCCTGGCCAAAAATACCAAAACAGGGAGGTTATCATTTTGATAATTTAATTGCTTTAACGATGAAACCATCCAGCGTCAATCCACCGTGAAACCTCAATGATCCACTGAAAATTACGAAAGAATATTATATTTCGGTTAACTCAGTCGACAAATTTACTTTTTTCGATTTAGAGTTTGAATGCCGAAAAAAATATTTCCGTAAATGTTGAAAGCACAGTAAAGTTTTTAAACTATTAGCAAAGTTACGATTTTCGCCTGATTGGGACCTTGTGATAGTAAATCTGATTTAATGGTGTGGTCTAAAAGATATAAAAATATATGGTTTGTTCCATAACATGCCGCGATATAACTAAAATACTCTTGAAAATTGAATTTAACCAAATACAAAAATGTCTCATTTTATGTTTCGACATTCGAATGTTTAAAAAGGAAGAATTAGAGAAACGGTATATGCGCGAACTGGTATTTTAACGATAAACACTTTAGACGATAGAAATCATATAAAAGTAATGTAAGCACGACAATTGTTTACAAAATTAAGAAAAAAATATAATGAAAAAAAGACATGTTTTAAAATGATAGTAACAAGAATAAATAGTCAAACTATATATCTGATTTCTGATAAAAAAGAAGTAAAAATAGATGATGCAGAAACAATTGTTAGTTAATAAAACTTAAAAATGTTCGGTCCTTTGAGAAAGAAAATGTTGTGAATAAGAATGAAAATGATTGTGATAAGCAAATCATTCTTTTTCAGAATATTTTCTAAGTCTTCTTCTTTCTTAGGGGCATTTAAAGGCGTCTTTGTTTGGGAAGGGGTTAATAAATTTTTCATACCAAGATTGAATAAATCGTAAATAACCTATAAACACACATTGATTCTTTCTGATACCATGAAGCAATACAACTATGAAAAACTTTGTCGGAAAAGGAGAGACGCTTCAGACGTGTAATTTCTTCTTTTCTCACAATATTTTCTATCCTGCCTGACTCCTATTTTCCAATTGTCACCCAATTCGAAATGTCGTCTACAACTTTTTTTCAATTTGGACCAGTCTAAAATTATGTCGTCTGGTAATTGGATAACATACAATCTGTTTTTGAATTTGTTCTTCTGCATCATAAACAATTTACGCATATGCCTTTGTTTTGTTGTTAAAACTTTGCTATCAACGCGATCAATGACACCGTTTTGTCCGTGTGCCGAATGTACAAGCCTAATTAAGTTGTGCAGATAAAAATATGCCAGTTGAATAGGGGTAGTCCAGTCAAGAATTCCAAGCATAAGTATGCCAACATAAATTATCAAAGCGCCGAGACAAATTGATGACGAAAGAGCCAACTATTTTGTCTTATTGAAAGGGGTATTTGTTGTTGTTGTTGTTTATCTTGTTGGTTACAAAACCATATCGCAAGACGCATTTACCCTTTAAAAGAGGTTCTTATTAATTCTATGTAAAATCAGAGGTCTTACAATATAGAGTTATTTCTCAAGTTACAGCAATGATTTGGAGTATATTGGTAGCGGACATTTAGGTACATGCCAAATATCAACCCTCAAGGCTTTTCGGTTAGGGAGAACGTTTTTGTAATATTTCCTACTTTATTTATATTTAAAATCAGGGATTCCACTATATAGGGCTAATCCCCAAGTTAGAGCAATGCTTTGAAGTATTTTGGTAAAGGACGATTAAGCGATGCCCCATACCAAATATCAACCCACAAATCATTTCGGTTTGGATGCAGAATAGTTTATTTCTATACATGAAACTCCGTGATCGCGAACTCTCAAGTAGAACAATCATTTTTTATGCCCCGAAAGGAAGGCATATAGTAATCGAACTGTCCGTCCGTCCGTCCGTCCGTCAGTCAGTCAGTCCGTCCGTCCGTCCCGCTTTCGTGTCCGCTCTGTAACTTCTACATGCAATAGTGGATTTCAATATAATTTTGCACAAATGTTCACCGCTATATGACGACGTGTCGCGAAAAAGATTCAGGTTCCGATCTCAAAGATCAAGGTCACAATCTGGGGTCAAAGGTAAAAATGGGGACCTGTTGCCTTGTCCGCTCTGTAACTTCTATAATCAGGCATGCAGGTACAAATTGCTTTCATACACATGTTCACCACCTTCAGACGACGTGTCGAGAAAAAGACCCTGGTTCCTATATCAAAGGTCAAGGTCACATTCTTTGGTCAAAGGGGCTTCCAGTATGGTTAAATTGTATTTACTCTCTCATTCTGCAATGGATTGCTTCCATATTTCGACGGATGCTTAATTGGGTGGACCACTTTACATTACCTTGACCTTGACCCAGTGACCTTGACCTTTGACCTCAAATCCGTCCATAATGCATTTCTCGATTTCATTCTGTATTTATAGAAATCATCATATGTATTAAAATTTCATTTATTAAAAACCCAGACGTATAGATCACAAATATATGGTTGTGTTTACAAAACAAACCAAAGTGACACATGCTTGACCCTGCCCTTTGGGGGGCATTTATCATATGACTGCGACCAGCTCTTGATTTTTTATATTGGTAGACGGCCATTAGGCCATATGACATGCAAGAGCATTGAAAGGATCATTTTTCTGAAGTTTCATGAAAATATTATTGGGTGGTTTTGAGGAGAAGACATTTTTGGAATTGTGAACGAACAGACAGATGGACACTGGACAACTGACCAATCACACTACCTCATCTCAAACACTTTGTGCTCAGGCGAGTCAAAAGTACCTTTATACCACGCGTCGTTTGTCTCTCACTGATGGAAATGCGTTAAGTAATTTGGCTATTTATTCATTGTCTTCCCTCTTTCGACAAAATGTATAGAATCCTCGTAACAAGCCATTTTCAAATATACAATTGTTTCGAGTAGAAAGGTTTCTAAAATTACTAAAATCGAACCCTAATTGGTCATTAGGGTTTGGAAAATAGTAACTGCGAACTACTCCTCCCCTACTCTAGTAATATCCCACTGGATTTTCCAAACTTAGTAACACTGGTGGACGTTGAAGACGTCCCCCAAATAAGTACTTCATGATGGCGCGGCGGTTACATATTCAACCATAGGATGTGAGAGTAAATGTATATCAGTAAACATAAAACTGTCGACTTTTCTCTTTTAAACATTTGTAAATACAGTACACGGAACATATGATTCTGGTCTTAAATTGAAATGAATAAAAGGTTGATGATTTTCTAAGGGTTTTATTGTTTGTCGTATTCAAAAGATTGGCAAATTTGTACATACTCTATGAAATTTCGGATTAAATTTTAATCGTAATTCATTTAGAAAAAAATGGTAAAATTGAATTCTTCTTCATTGTCATCTTTTTTATACAGCGTACACTTTCGTCAATCTCTGCCTATGTTTCTATGTTTGTCACTCTCAACTGACAGTTTAGCTGCGATATTATATTGCAAGTTTTAGCAAAATGTATGGCCAGAAAAAAGGGTAAATTTGTTTGATGATGACCTAAACGTCGTAACTATAGCTTGAATAATCACTACAGCTTGACTAATCTATAGTTAGGATTTTAAGTCGCTAAACCAACACAAATGTATCACAAAGATGTTGGTAAATGTTGGGGTTTAAAGTTCACTTCCGGTTCAAATGAATTATTAAATTAGTAAATCGGTTCTTTGATTGACAGCCGCCATTCGCCATAGCTTTTGTTTCTTTTTTTTCTTTTGTGTGTGTGTGTGACATACATGTACCTTGACAATCGTATTACGAACTGAATTATAAATACAGCGAAGGTTGTAACTTGAATAATGGGAATAAACAATTAATGCTTATCGACTCTTTGTACATCTTAACTTCAGCAAAGGCTACTGATTCCATGAGATATTTAGATCCTACTGTTTTTCAAATGTTCCAAGTTCAAAGGGGTATAAAACGACTGTTTAAAGTGAGTACATTTCAAAAAGTAACCCTCCTATGTTATTAAGAAATATTGTGAACAAAGAAGAAAATTTTATGAAGTAAAATTGTCCACTTTTTCAATAGCTTTTAATGTCATTTTCACGGTAAAATATTCTTTCTTCGTGTTTAATCTACTACACTCACAATGAAATTTAATTTGCTATATTCGTTATGCACTACTTTGAAACATCGGAATTTCTCAGATGAGCTCGTTAGTCTTCGGGTAATGTCGATAACGATTAAATAAATCAAGGTACTGAAAAGTACCCTTAGCTAGCAAAGCATTGTTTTGTTCAGTAAACGTCTTTGTTAAACGTTATCATCATAAAGAAAATAGGTTAAAGTAAACCAAGGAGTTAACCCATTCCCACACAATCCCTTTTTTATGCCCCTTAAGAAAAAAGTTGAATAATTGTCCTCTGCAGCTTCTTTGAAAACTCTGATTAGAGTCTTTTTGAACACGATGTGCTCAAGCGAGCTAAGATTAACCAGATGATGAATTTCCATGCAGTGTTTGCAATATTCCTGAAATACATAAGAACTATTTTTTTATGGCGGCGACATTTAACGGATTTAGGGGATAAGCCTTCAGTTGCAGTTTGCACTCGTTGAACTTTAAGACGACCTCAAAATTTTGTCTGTTAACTTCAACTTTCAAAGCTGTCGCATTGCTAGCTAAAAAGAAAACAAATTGAACGTGAAAATTAACTCGGTTTGTTACTCGCAATTCTTCATTTTACACGTTTTCGCCCAGAAACTTTGTAAAGGGTCGTGAAAAGCGGTTTTGTGTGGGAATGGATTAAACGATGTTAACCCTTGTCATGCTAAACCCGGAATATACCGGTTTTAGCAGGAGGTATAGACAAAGATCAGCCTGCACATAATTGCAGTCTGATCTAAGTCTACACCTCCTACCTGTCCTTTTCAAACGAGAATTGTTTATTGAATTAATTTTCAGAAGAAGTATTACTATTTGAACAACAAGTACTTCTAGTACTTTCAGCCCTTTGATTTCAAAGCAATTCTGAAAAGGATCTTATTCATCATGACAAGGTTTACAAGAAATACCTGCTTGAACTCCGCTGGTCTATGCTGTTATCTGTCGTATGTTGTGAGATAATGTCGTATTGTAACCAACTTAAATCAAAACTTCACAAATCTTACAACAAACAGATCAGAGAATGTGGTTCTAAATTTGCCGAAATATTTGTTATGCCTTTTCTCGAAGAAATTTGCAGTTTTCCTGCTTTGTTTTACATAATAGCAAATTCATTTCGCGCACAAAAGTGCGAAAATGTGTGGTAATGGATTAGTTTGATTTTCGTAAAATGTAGACCGTTGATAAAATTACACCATTCCAATTTGCATAAATATCATGGAAGACTATTTATTTGTGTGGGTAATTCAAGCGTTTACGAATATTTTCGCCCCGATATCAAATTTTCGCCATAATAATGTTCACTTTAAAGAGCGTCGTTTAAAAAAGTATTGCCGCCGACCTCGTGATTTCAAAAAACGCATAAACCATTATCACATGACAACTTTTTAGACTATGGTCAAATTGAAAGTCGTTGCAGACGACAATTCTAAGTTCGTGAAATTTAGATTTTCTTTCTCTTTTAGGGAAGAAAACAATCACTTTTTTCATTTCCAGAATGATGTCCAAAGTTTATTTTTCTTTGGAGGGGGGGGGGGGGGAGGGGGGTCGTAAAAAGTGGTATTGTGCCGAAATAGTTTAACCAATCTCCACTCCACAAAAGATAAGACTGATCCAAAATGAAAGAAGTTACAGAAGATGATTTAATATTGAAAATGTATATAATCTTTGTCTTTCTGGGTAGAAATCATTGTAGCAAATGAATAAATTGCTTAGTTGTATTAAATGAAAGTTGACGTCACTTTAAACAATGTCGTTAAGAGCACTGTGATATTTGCGAGGTAAAAGAAGTTGGAATGGAACGGAATGAGCTGAAAGAGCGAGTTTTTAGTGAAATGGGCGTTTTCATTTAAGGCTTCGTTCGTGCTCTTCCATACCGATAATCCATTTTATTATTTTCTGTAGCCAAGTGGATACAAAGCAAACACGATTCACACACTGAGTTCAAAAGAGGTTTCACATAGGCTTGATTTAAGAATTTTGAATAAAAGAAAGAAAGAAAGAAAGAAGTTATTTTGGTTGATGGCTGTTCGTTTTATAAGGAAATATGCGAATTTACTTTTCGGTAAACAAATGCTGCAAAAGCTATACAAGTTATATATATGTGTGTATAGAAAAACAACAACGTAGTTCCTTTTTTCGTCATTTCCTGTACCAAATTTGTATTTTTCAAAGGTAATGTAAGAGCGGCTATTGAACGGTTTTCCGTGAAAATTTGATAGAGAAATACTGTTTGCAATTAAATAGTTATTAACGTCATTTTCACGAATAGTATTCTTTCTTCGAATTAAATCTTCTAAAATCACTATGAATTTAATTAAATGTGAAACCTTCCCTATGCACTATTTTGAGACATCGGAATTTATCGAATGAGGTCGTTAGTCTTCGGGTAATATCGATAACAGTTGAATTGCTAGCGGAAGCCAATGACGTAATTCAAACGTGATGGAAACTAAGAATAGAGCATATTTCAGTTCAATCGATAATGATTTAATTGTTAGTTTCGTCTATCAAAAACGAGCGATCTGATTGGTCGAAAAATTTAATTCATACCTCCATGAACAAAATTTTGAGTACGCAGCCATTTTGAATGCTTCCGCACAAAGTAGTTCACTACAAAAAGGTATCAAAATTTGTTAAGTTATTGCATTTTTCGCTCGATGCTATTAAATTATAAGAAATGAAGAGAATATTTTTTGTTTTCATGGAGGTATGAACCGAAAAACCTAATCACACACTGTATGAATCCGCTTCGCGTATTCATACAGTGTGATTAGGTTTTTCGGTTCATACCTCCATGAAAACAAAAAATATTCTCTTCATCTCTTAATAACGTTGCTCGGTTCCATTCGAGTCCTACTTTGTTGACTTACTTGATGTTTAGATACACATTACAAAATCAACTTAATCATGTTCTTTCAAATGTCTGAAAGCATTACAGTTAGAACCTTGAATATTAAGAGCTAAAACCTCTGTTTTATAATATGCGCAAGAGCCGCCTTGATAGGTCACACCTACTGACCTGTGTCTTAGAAATCAGTTTTATTCCCCTATCTTGAACACATACTTATTGCGGGTGGCGTCTACCAGTCGAATCAACATAACCAGAGGCTTCTGTCTATTTGTCATTTATGTCAAACAAATAATAGGCAGATCGGGACTATCATTACAGAAAAGCAATCGACAATCAACAATCAAATCAATCATTCAGACAGGAATGAACTCTGTACTTCGATATTGTTCGATATAAATAGGGAGAAATTCCGTTGGTTTGGCGTCGTGATCATCGTAACTACACCTTATTCAAGCTGTAGTTACGAAATTTAGGTCACCAAACTACCATTTTCCTTTCTTGTTAAATGTTACTAATCATAAACTTTGCAAAATAACGCAATTTTTAATCGAATTCGAAATTCTTGTCAGGCTAAGTGGGCGGAGCCAGCGATCTGTCTATTTCAGGTGATATTGTGTATCACTCTTTCTTGTTAAGACTTAAACCCTTCCGCTCGTCATATAGCCTAAAATATATTAATTCAACAATTAGTCTGAAAGTAAAAAGTATCAAGACTCTCTAAGTTCCTAGCTAAACAGTTTTATGATTCGTTCATGTCCGTTTCTTTAAATTATTGAATCATTCGGGAACTTGGGACCGCAGTTTGGAACTGTTTAATTAACGAATCAAATATCGGACTTGCATAAGCCAGATTTTGTACTGATCCTTAACTCATTCATTTGCATCAATTTATTTATCTATTTATTTTATTTTTAAAGTACGTAATGAGAACGTCTTAACGATTCTTGTTGACTCAACCTAGCCTCTATGTAACCCGTTCCCATTAAAATCCCTCCTTTTTACGCCCCTCAAGAAGAAGGGTTTGAAAAACATTGTGGAAAATGAAGAAATTGCTTGTAACAAGCAATTTCTTCATTATCCATAACGTTTTCTATCTAAAAGGACAAACAAATGTAAAATTCCATCAACTTTAAATTGTCGTCTGCAGCTTCTTTCAATTAGGACTAGTCTAAAATTTTGTTGTGTGGGAATGGGTTAATCTCAAGACTATTGGTGGCGAGGTACCTATAACGTAACTTCATCGTAAAACGTCATATTTCGTCGTAGAAATTCTTATTTTGGTTTTACATTTCATGTCGTCTTTGTCTTAAGTAGGCATTATTTGGCAGGATAGACATTTAAAATGTTAAAATATCAAGACGCTTTCAGCTAAATATACGTTTATCATGAATATCACTTCATTTATATCCCAAGCCTGAAGGAAAAATGAATTTATGTAAAGCCGACTAAGCTAAAATGAACTATGGTCGATGAAAGTGAGTTTTGTACCTCCAAATTGATGTTAAGCATTTTCTTTTTATTATATGACTTAAATGTCGTAACTACATATTACTGTAACAACTGTGGCTGTAGTTACAACGTAAAGGACGCCGAACAACCTTTTAATTTTTACTTAAAGTCGCAAAACTAACAAAAAATATAATGGATCCTAGAGTTCAGAGTTAACTAATGGTTTGATAGGTCACTCGATTTTCGATTGACAGCTTCACTTTGCCAAATATAGAATTAATCGTTTTTGAATAGACATGACCGACAGCGTCAGCCCTATTAGCTAAGTTGTGAGATGATTTCAAACCTCAAAATTTCGGGTTCGAGCCCTGGGCTGACTATATATATTAGTAGGCCGACACACTCACAATCTAAACCTGTCATTCTACATGGTAACTTATCATAAATCTCTATATACGTATCATTATATAACCTTTGCCTGCTATTTCTGTTCTCTTTTTGAGATCCCCGGCGGCGGCAAATATTCTTTCCGACAATTGTCTCTCACCAATGGGTTGATAATCGTAAACCTAAGTGGGATAGCAGCTGGAGGCTAGGAAAGGATGTAGTGGTAGTACTGGTGTGAGAAATGCCAGGAATCCATTGTTAGGTGCTCCAGCCGCCGCGATATGGCTGAAATACTGTTAAAAGCGGCGTTAAACCCCATTCAATGAATCAATCAATCAATCAACTTTTTGAGATGATCCCTTATTTAGGGCGTTTGGACGTCAAGATTGTCTTATTATTGATGATCTTCTCATGAAAAAGGCTTTTGAAAACTTGAGGATCATGAAAATATTGCTAGTTACAAGCACTTTCTTTGACACCCGGCCGCGGCCATAGCGCAGTTGGTAGCGAGTCAGACTCCTAATCATGGGACCCTTTGTTCGATCCTCTGTCGCGGCAAATGTTCTTTCCGATTGTTTTCTCCAACCAATGGGTGGATAATCGCAAACCTAAGTTGGATGAGCAGCTTGAGGCCCGGAAAGGATGGTAGTGGTAGTACTGGTGAGAGAAATACCAGGAATCCATGTATGCTAAAGAAAGCCATTTCTCTACAACAAAGGGGCTCTAAAAATATACACAGCGTCCATAATGATTTTGAGAAACTGGTGACCTTTGTTGATTTTCAAATAAAAGCCGACCACACGAGAAGTATCAAGAATACATAGAGAAATGACGGAAGCAGCAAATCTGTTTTTGTACAGTATCATCGCAAAGTCAGTCGATTTTTCTAATAGCTTGAAAAAAAAAACAAAAAAAAAAAAACAGACGAATATGAATAACAACAACAAAGGCATATCACCCTCGCCTCGAACTCTCGACATTAAGGATAATGGAATTACGCTCTATTGTATTGTAGAATTGTTGGTTTATGAATATTGTGCGTTTCATAAATATTTAATTAACGGGATACAACGAGAATCAGACAAGCGTGTACATGTAATGTGCAATTCAAATTCAATTCAAATTCATTCATTCGGCAAATTAGCAAACAATGCTTTTGGCCAATAACAAACAATATATACACAAAAATGGCAGAAAAGTAATAGTATAAAGTACAATATACATACAAAATTTACAAGCAAAGACGAGCAAACCTTTAAACTGTCGATTGCGTAGTTATAGAAAATATATCTCAATTAAAACGCTTGGATTTTAGTTAAAGATTATAGAAAATGAAAACATCTTTTTAGTGAATATAATAAGGAAATGATAACAATTATACATCGCCTCTAATCTTCAACTTTTCATCTCTGAGGGCATGGCGTTTCTTAAACATTTAGCAATACCAATTATGGTTGGTGACCTTTCCGATGATAAAATATTTGAAAACATATAAAGACTTGGCCAAGTTGTCTTACCAATCTATTTTCCTGAGTTCTGCATGCAATGGACAACACAAAAGGAAGCGATATCCCGACCCAATCTGATTACAGCTGCAGCATTTACAAAGGCGATTTATTCGGGGGGGGGGGGTCCGTATATCTTCCCATTCCAATTTAAGATAATGAGAAATGAGTCTGAAACAACTTAAGGGTTTAAGTAATTTATCAATGAGTAGAATAATGATATACTTTTCAAAGGAAAACTCTTTCTTATATTTGCTGTTGTAGCTTAGTTGAGGTGATGAAGAAATAGTTGTCAACCAGGCTTGAAGAAGTTTATCTCGCATACGTTGCTTAATTAGAGGGAAATAACTAATCGATTTGTCAAAGTTTGTCCAAATTTCACTTAATCGAAAATTATCAAGATGTCTCTTGATACAAAGAGCCCAGCTACTTTCGTTACCTATTCTTGTTTGTTCTTGAAATATTCCATGAATTGTTGAAGACTCTTGATTCATCCTTTATAACCAATATTATAACGCTCTATCTTTACATATAACAGATGGATGGTACCGACCGATTTCTCCATATACAGCCATATTAGAAGTATAGTTGAACGTACTCCAAGAATTCTTTTGAAGAAAAATAATTTGTAGTTTATCTGTTTCATTATAATTGTATATTCCCTAGATCTCTGAGCTGTAAAGAAGTATTGGGGTAATCAATGTACCGAAAAGTGATATTTTTGTTTTTATATCAAATTGCAAATTGTGAAGAGTGATGATAACAGATGACATGCCCTTTGAGCTTATTGAGTACAGACTTTTTGATAGACCCGTTATAATAGAAATCGATTCCCAGATATTTGAAATAATCTACAATTTCAACCTGTTCATCGTTAATGAAAATGCAAGGTCGCGGTTTGATTTCTTTTTCTCAAAAAATGCAAACTTTTGTTTTCTCTGTACATTAATGTTTAAATCCCATTTGACAGAAAAACAATTTATCTCTTCTAACTGGGCTTGTAGACTTTAAGGGTCTGTTGTAAAAAAAGGCGATATAATATACGCATATAATAACATATACATTGTAAAAAGATTCGAATCATTACGAGTCAGCTTATTGAAGTCCATGCACTCGTTTATATCATTAATGAATAGAATAAACAATAGTGGAGAAGTCGCTCTCCCTGTTTTAGACCTATTGTTACATCGAATAGTTGCTAGAATGGCATGTTTGGTTTCAGGATTTGACATCCTTATAGATAGATTTGATCATAATCATCATTTTACAGCTAATTCCGGTATTAAGTTATTCTTATCCATAGAGCGTCTCTATTTATGCTAGCAAAATCAGTTTTACAATCAATGTAAAGCTTTGACTTTTTTGTACAATATTTTTTGTATAATTGAATGTAAAAGAAAAACGCAGTCATTGGTACTACGATTCTCTCGAAAACAAAACCGAGATTCAGAAAAAACATCATTTGATTCACACCATTTGTAAATCCTATTTCGTATAACCAAAGAAACTAGTTTGGCTAAAACATTTACCAATACAATCCCTCTATAGTTAGATCCATCATTAATGTCACCTTCTTTTTAAATATAGGGACAGTAGTTAATTTCGACCATGCCTCGGGGTACAATCATGAACCAAAGACATGATTGAAAATTATGACAAGATATAGAGAAATGAAGGAATTAGAATCTATAAAAAAAAAATCTGAAACATTTTTGTCATAATCTGCACTTTTGTGCCTTATCAAAGAGCTAATAGTTTTTGAGAGCTCCTCTATTGTAGATGGCTGATCCAGTTCGCCAACGTATAAATGATCTCCCCTATTCTCTGCAAAAACTTTTGCGTCCGGATGTGTTTCGTTAGAAGAGGACAATTTGCAAAAATGCTAAACAAAATCATTTAAAGATAAACTGGTACATGTATTATGCAAAACTATAGTGTTATTGTTGGAAAATTTGTTACTATGTTTCCAACACTTTCAGGGCGATTTTCATTTAAATGACGATATTTTTTTCTTTTCAGTAGAGTAAAGTCTCCTTTTCGCATGACGTACAGTGTTACGATGTATTTTTCCTATGTTCAAGAAAAATAGCTCTCTTTGCTTCTGATGGATTTAAACGAAAATTTCTTTTGCTATCTAAGAATTTACGAGCATAATCGAATGAGGTCGACGGTTAATATGTTGTTTTATTATGGCTTATTTTCATAGTTTACCGTGCAGTTAACGAAATATTATAAATTGTGTTTGACAATTCATTAATACATGTATTAATAACGATTTCATTATTTTTAATTCTGAAAAGAAACGCTCTTCTTAGTAAAGTAAGTTATAAAGGGCCGTTTTGTTTGAAACTTCCCCCAAAATTTTGTCGTAAGTAAGCACATCAGGTTGAAGATCAGCAGACTGATCATAATTTAAATGACATTCAACGAGACAGTGATCCGGCAATTCGGTAGGGCCATATTTTTGCATATGTGAACTACTCGAAAAATTGTAAGCACTAGCAATAAGATAGTCTACAACACTGCATCCCTTCTTATTTCTAGCTGTTACAACATGTGAATTCACCGGATTCCAATCGAACATTTCCTTCAAATATATCGTTTTCTCTGCATAAAGTAAGCATTTATTAACGGTATTATCCCCTGAAGATCGTAACGGAACATTCAATAGTTAATCGTCGTCAAAATCAAGTAATGGGATAAATTGGTAAAGTTTAATATTTTCAATTTAATCTAACTGTTGTCCTACTTTTGAATTGAAATTACATCTCCAATTCAACAATACTTAATAATGTCATTATTTAGTTGTTCGAAAAAATCGAATTCATAAATATTTGAGAAAGAGTTTTTTTATAGTCCGGAGCCCTCTGGTGGTATATAGCATGTATACACTTAGATGTACACTTAGATGCTACCGGGATATTGAGGTAATTGTGATAGAAAACTTCTCGATGGAGATTGTAAATTCGTCGGTTGGGTGTGGTTATGATTAGCCATTACGCTTGGTCGTTCATCTTGGTGACCACTCACCTTATCGTTTTCGTTTGGTGATAATTGCGTTAAGCTCCTTTTCTGTTTACCCATTAAACGAGGGTTTTAACTTTTCCGCCAAAATAATTATTTATAATTAAAATACACCAATTTCACACTCACTTTTCAGAAATTTATTTCACCATGTCCTTTAGATGGTCTTATACTAGTCGATGCACCAAGTTTCGTTCTTGTTCTCTCATTAGATTCACATATTTTTGGGTTTCAACCAATAATCTCTGAGTTGAAAATAGAGATTACGGTTCGTGGTGTCAATAAAAATCATATTATACGTTTATTTAACCCTTTACCAAACATTTAGACTGACCCGAATTAAAACGAGTTGCAGACAAAAATTTAAAGCCGGTGAAATTTTGGATTTATTCTTTACATTTGGGATAGAAAGCATAGTTGATATTGAAGAAATTGCTTGTGACAAGAAATTTCTTCATTTTCCACAAGGTTTTCCAAAGTTTGTTGTTGTTGTTGTTGTTGTTTTTGGGTTTTCTTTTTTTTGGGGGGGGGGCGTCAAAAAACGTCATTGAGTGGGAATGGGTTAATAAGCAAACACCTTGAGATTTACTGTTATGTCTGGCTATCAAATTTACTTTATTTTAAAATTCCTACGGCTCTAGTAGGATCTAAATGTCCCATCAAAAAGAATCTTGAAATCTTCGTTAGAATTGTTAAACATGCCACTCTGTCAATAATTACAGATTAGGTCGCAAATCCGATATAAAAAGCTTTGCCGAATAGAAAACGAATATGAATCTCTATTAATGATGCTAATTTATCTTCTTTTCTGTTTGGCAACGCTGTTCATAGCGGGCTTATGAAAACATTCGTAGACACTTCTGTAAATGTTTTACGGATATTTCAGGATTCCTTTCACTGAAATATTTTGTCCTTACGAGAGAAGTACAGCCTTTGAGTTGATGAAAAAGAAAAGGAAAAAAATAGATATAGATATGGATAAAAGATAATCTATTTTATCCATTTCCTGTACAAACCCTGGATTTTTCGTCCCTGTGATTCTATACTTAAGAAAACACTATTGAAAAAGAAGAAATTGCTTGTGACAAGCAATTTCTCCTTTTTTCGCACAGTATTTCCTCCAACATAGGAAGGTTTTACTTCAAACTGCATCCGATTTTCATTTTCGTCTACAACCTATTTCAGTTTGAGCCAGTCGAACATTTCAAATAGCTGGAAAGTGTTAAGTATAATCTCTCGCCTTAATGGGTACATGTAATACAGGATGTTTCTATTCATGATCACAAGTTCGGAAAATGTCATTGTTTCGCGCTTCTTTTGTCTTTCACCGATGGGTTTGCCTGTTATGTTGTCTAAGCAGCTACACATAGAATGGCCCAAATTTTATTTTTGCAATTGTACATGTTATTGGTGTGAAAACTGACAGGAAGCAATAGTTGGGTGCACATACCAATCGCGAATTTACATAAATACACAAATGTACTAATGAATTTGACGTTAAACCAAATTCACTTGATCGCAATCTAACTAGCTTTCAAGATCAATTTTACTTTTCCGAGATTATCCTTTTCCGAAGACATTTCGCAAATAATTAAGGTTTCATTTAAGAAACTTTGACAATATTTGATTAGCAATATCCATTGAAAATTATTACTTGTAAGAAACAAATGAGAGATTTTGCGTATCTTTTTAACATTTCATGATTGTTTCACAATGTTTTCTACCCCATCTTGGCCTTAGGTTTCAATCTTAAAGCCACTTGAATTGCCGTCTGTATCTAGTCCTAAATTTTGTAGTGTGGTAATCAATTGAAAATGTTTATCAAAAAAAAATTGAAACATCTTTAAGTATATGTCACTGTATAGCTTATCTCTCCCGCGAACTGGTAAGCTGAGTTCTCAAAATAGAAGGCAAATTACTCACACTCCGCGTTTTTGACCGCATCTTCGCCAACCGGGTTATTGGCAGGTTTTTTCGTTTTAAGTGGAATCTTGATGCAGTCTACGAAGAAAAAAGAATTCTCGTATCACGCCATTTTCAAAATGTAGTTGTTTACGGGAGACAGGTTTTGAAGAATAATAAATAGAACCAAACTGGGCACTACTGGACGCCTATAGAGTCCACCAAAACCCAAAAAACAATGATCGATGAAAAAAATAAGTATGGAAATTTTCTGATTTTTATTCGTATAGCTAACTTAAGATTTAATTAACATAATAACCCACGTTCTTTGCTTAGTTTCAAATTACAAACCGCACACTGATTATCTTCAATATTTGAGACGTTTCCCTTTGATTATATTTGACATAAGAGCATTCAAAATTGAATAGAAATACATGTAATTTGAAAAATTGTTCGTTAATCAAAACCAAGTTATATAATTTGCAATATTCATTCATTACAACAAACCCGTCTCTAACAGACCGACAGTGTTGAATAGATTTAAACATTTTTGAATGGGTTTGAAAGTTTTTTTTTGTTTGTTTGTTTTTGTTTTTGTTTTTTAATTCCGTTTGATATATATATATATATTCAAATTTGCTCGATTCTCATTTTATGCACTATCTCTTCGAACAAACTTGAAGGGAAACAATTACCACACAGTGACGCTTTCTGACATTATGAAGAAATACTCCCTTTGAAAACTTTTGTGAAATGGAGAGACTTGTAATAAGCATTTTCTCATTTTTCACAATATTTTCTTTCGTATTCGACTCTTATTTTCCAATTCAATCGAAATTTAGAACGTCGTCTGCAACTTCTTTCGATTTCGACCAGTCTTAACCCTTGTCATGAAGAACCCGGAATTCAGTAAGGTAATTTATACAGCATGACAAGGGTTAAAATGTGCCATCTGGTTACGGGTAAACAGGGTTTTGCTATTCCTTAGATTACGAGTTATGCATCACGTATAATCACATGGATATGAAATATTCCATACATTCCATTGTCACGCTGCAGTTCTGAATGTTGATAACATTTTTTCTGTTAATTTAACTCATTATCTCTAGACAGTGTTTTAGACTGGTCCAAGAAGTTGCAGACGACAATTTCAAGTTGGTGAAATTTAAAAGAAATATTTGCCTTTTAGGTTAGAAAACATTGTGGAAATTGAATAAATTGCTTGTCACAAACAATTTCTGAAAAGTCCACAGTTTTTTTCTAAAGTTGTTTTCAGTAGCGCCATTATTATGCACAAAATAAGGCCAGTAACCTGTAGATGGTCGATCGGAGTCCTAAAAGTCGCCACTGTTGGCTTGAATGAGCCAGCAATAGTGCATAGCGAAATTGACGGAGTTCAAAGTTCCCTTTCGGTGTAATCTAATGATTTGATTTTATAACGTGACTTGGTAATATCACTGAGCAAATATCCGATTAACCCGTTATTAGACAACCCCTTACTTTTCACGCCACCAAGAAAAAAATCTGGAAAACAATGTGGAAAATAAAGAAATTGTTTGTTACAAACAATTTCTTCCTTTTACATAATGTTTTTTACCAAGAAAGTTGAAAAAATCTGAAATTTCATAATCTCCCATTTTCGTCAGCAAATTCTTTCAATTTGGACCGGTCTAAAAATCCACTCTGTGGTAACGGGATAAGTGATTTTGTTGAACAGTGAACAGTCATCATCAGTACTTCTATATTAAGTATATGTTATCCGTGATCATGAGAAAGAGTATCATTAGGCGAGAGTACTAATGTAAGAAGTTCGGTCGAGAGAGGGTCATTAGGCGAGAGTACTAATGTAAGAAGTTCGGTCGAGAGAGGGTCATTAGGCGAGAGTACTAATGTAAGAAGTTCGGTCGAGACAGGGTCATTAGGCGAGAGTACTAATGGAAGAAGTTCGGTCGAGACAGGGTCATTAGGCGAGAGTACTAATGGAAGAAGTTCGGTCGAGACAGGGTCATTAGGCGAGAGTACTAATGGAAGAAGTTCGGTCGAGAGAGATTTAACCCATTCCAACATAATGCCGTATTTTGACGTCCCCGAATAAAAAACAAATGGGAAAATATTGTGTAAAATTAACCAAGCAATTTCCTCATTTTCCACGATGATTTTTATCTAGAAAGTTGAAATAAAATTATATTACATGAACTTTAAATTAACGTCTACAACTCCTTTCAGTTTGGAATAGGCTAAATTGTTTGGTAACGGGTTAACTTTGTTTCAACATCTTGATTTCAAATCACTGGAATAGTCTTAAACAATCAGGAGTACAGAGTAGCAGAAAAAGAAATACTTGAGTTAAGATAGTCTAGAATATTACCTTTTACAGGAGAAAATCAAAGCACTGAAAGTACTGATGATGGGCGTCCGTGCTGGCATAGTAGAGTGATATGCCCGTTTTGACGAACAAAATGGCAATTTTCATATACATTGTAGATAATCTTTTTAAAGCATAACGTCTCGCCTAGCCTTTTTTTGTTGTTGTTGTTTTGTTGTTTTGTTGTTTTTTTCCAATAGTCACGTGTTTTACAGTATGTTTCAGGAGGCCTGAGCATGATCTAAAATTCGGAAAAAATGCCATTGTCACACACATCATTGTTTTTCACCGATTAAAATATGATAAGTAATTTGCCTGTAAAGTTGTCTGAGCAGCTACAAACGTAATGGCTTCGCGTATTCATACAGTGTGATGATTATTTTCGTTTCATACCTCTATGAAAAAAAAAAAGAAATCTCTTAATCTCTTAAAGAAATATATCTTTGTCTATTAATGGTCGATTATAAATATTATTTCGGGTCAATCAGATGTAATCAAATCAAGGCCAGCCAAATTAAACATGACATGTATTAGCAATGAGGAAGGAATTGTGGAATGTTTGAATACTTTCAGTGAATTTACCCTTTTCCGTTTTTGATATTTAAGAAAGTCTATATTGAAACGGGATGCAGAAGGCAATGTAAAGTAAGTGCAATTTGAAAGAAAACCACCCTATGCGGTAGAAAATATTGTGGGAACAGGAGAAATTGCTTGTTACAAGCAATTTCTTCTTTTTCCATAATGTTTTATCAGGTATGGAACCAAGGCAACGTAAAAGCCTAGGTTTTTACACGAAAGTTGAGGCATAAATGTTTCAGAAGTTGAGTGGGATAAGCACTGATTCCGTGATGCTCTTTAGTGTACGCTGACAATATCACGATCCCATTTTCCCTTATTGCCTCGTGTACGATATTCATTCTTTATCTTTTCACAGTTTTGCAGAATAAAAGAGCGGTCAACAGCCCTTTCCTACTGTCGAGGATAAATGAAACCAGTTATGTATTAATCGAGGACTTCATCCTGTACCCACTAAGCTTGTAGGAATGTTCCCAAGGAGAAGGTACATGCTGAGAATCCGAAATTTACCCTTGTCGTGCTGAATAAAATCCTTGTTCAGAAATTCATTGAAATCAAAGAGCTGGTGACACTGTAGGTCTGGTTGAACGGGTTGATATTTAGGGTGGAATTTAATCTTAAAAAAAGTCTGGTTTAAAAAGAAGAGACAGGTGGTGTAGGCTAAACAACAGTTTCCGGGTTCAGCATGACAAGGGTTAATTAGACAAACCTTCGTACTTTACACTTTTGGGTGAATTAAATGGAATTAACCCATTACCAGATGGCAAAATTTTAGAATGGTCCAAATTGAAAGGAGTTGCAGACAACATTTTGCAGATTAAGTTATCTAGATCTGTTTAAATTTTTCGCGTAGGAAACAGTGTGTAAAATGAAGAAATTGCTTGGTTCAAGCAATTTCTTCATTTTACACAATGTTTTCACAACAGTCTTTCTTGTGGGGCGTCATTTCGTTGGAATCGGTTAAACGCAACTTTCAAATGCATTTCGTGAATTTTGCGCAAGCTGGTTCACCTAACCATTGCTTTCTGTCATTTTGTTTACACCAGAATAACCAAAATAGTCTCTCTAAACCATCGGCATCCAACAACTTAGACACACTACTTATCATTCTTTTATAGATGAGAGACAAATTAACCCTTGTCATGCTGAACCCGGAATATTCCGGTTCTGGCAGGAGATATAGACTAAGAACAGACTGCACTTATGTGCAGGCTGATCTTAGTCTATATCTCCTGTTTGTACTTTTCCTGCCATAGTTGTTTATGACGTTGATTTCTTAAAGAAATATTGATTTTTGAACAGAAAGTTCTATCAGTGCTTTCAGCCCTTTGATTTGACAGCATTTCAGTAAGGTAATTTATACAGCATGACAAGGGTTAAGCATGTTGCGATGTTGTTTTTTTTTTCAGTTATAGGAAGGATTGTTGACCGAACCGGTGTTCGAGTTCACGACCCAAGGATTGAGAGCAGAGCGAGTTACTTAGCTGCGATATCGTAGCCCTCTTTTTGATAGTCTGTTGGCGAGGGCTACGAGACCCGTCCTCTTTGCTCCTTGATGCAGATCCTAATATTTCATGTTTTCTGATGAGCGATTATTTACGGGTTTATGATATTGGCAAATTCTATCATATAATCAGAATATTAATTGTATAAATCTTTAATTCCAGTTTCTTTTCAGTTAATAAAAAAATGACGTTGGCGGCTATGACATTTAGTTGGTCATGTGATCAGTGTTTTCAGCCCTTTGATTTGACAGCATTTCAGTAAGGTAATTTATACAGCATGACAAGGGTTAAGCATGTTGCGATGTTTTTTTTTTCAGTTATAGGAAGGATTGTTGACCGAACCGGTGTTCGAGTTCACGACCCAAGGATTGAGAGCAGAGCGAGTTACTTAGCTGCGATATCGTAGCCCTCTTTTTGATAGTCTGTTTGCGAGGGCTACGAGACCCGTCGTCTTTGCTCCTTGTTGCAGATCCTAATATTTTATGTTTTGTGATAAGCGGTTATATATGGGTTTATAATATTGGCAATTTCTATCATATAATCAGAATATTAATTGTATAAATCTTTTAATACCGGTTTCTTTCACGTTGGCGGCTACGACATTTGGTTGGTCATGTGATATGTTATTACACCCCATCAATTACCACTGTCGTGCTTTCAAAACAGGTGATCGTAAAAAAGTGTATAAAATGAAATGTTTTATATCTTATCCAATTCAATTGACACTTGAATTACCTTTATACAACTTTGATCTCATCTTCTATCTTCTAGCTGTTTGATTTTCTTTGTTATCAAAAATATGGTGACCTTGATTTCCATTTGCTATCATTTTGGCGAGAAGCTCGAGATCTCGTGAGATCTGGCGGTCAAAAAGCAAAAATGGCTTAATTTTTTTTCAAAATTGCCTAAAAATTGCATTTTTCTATGGAGTAGCAAATCGCGTCTTAAATGCATGAAATATACGACTTTTTTGCAGATAAATAATTGAGATAGATAAATAAATGGTTAAGTTCCATTCAGGTATTGAACTTTTTACCATTTACACACATTCGATGTTTGACCTCAGAGCGCCCGGAGTGAACAAGGAGCAAAGAGAGCGCTCGTCATAGCCATCGCCAACAGATTATCAGAAAGATGGGCTATCGCAGCTTTGTGTTACCCAATAAACTATCTAAGCTTGCCATCGCTTTTAGAAAGACCTTTTAGATAAAATAAATCATGAACAGTCATCCAATATGTGTATTTATTATATTCCTATAAATATTTATAGTAAAATATATACTTTCCACACAGTTAAAATCGGACACGTCAGAAAAAAGTCCGAATCTGACGGTGTCAAATACGGTTCCATATAAGGTATTCTAATATGACGTCACTTCATTCTGTATATGACGTCATAATGCAAATCAACGTAATCAGAATTGCTAAAGGATAAGGGAAAGACTTTTAGAAATAAAGGTTTTTGTTTATAATTCCATCAAATTAGTAAAAAAAAAAAAAACTGGTATCAAAATGAATTGAATATTACGTTAAGATTTCTATACATAATCGTGTATTGCGTCTCGCTGTAGTGGAAAATTTGATATTCCACTCCATCTTCGGTCTCGAGAAATATCAAAATTTTCTTTCGCAGCTCAAAGCAAATACAAAATGTTGTATTTCTATCGTAAAATTTTATTCCCTATATAGAAACCACAACGTTAAGCTGATGAGAAGATTAACACAACTTTGTCATTATGTTCTACAATAAATAGTAATATATTGTAATTTAAAATACTGAAACATCGTTGTGTTCGGTGGTGACGTATTGTCCGAGAGGGAAAATACGACCAGACCATTTGGCAGATATCTATATTCTACCAGTTCACCTGAAATCTTTACACATTATAGCATCAGAGCCAGTGTGCGTTTAAATATTAATGAAAAAACAGGGGAGTACCGGATCCGCTAGCCACACCACTGACTCCCAAAGGAAGTGTCATTTAAAGATAGGGTCGGTTATATTAAATGGTTAGTTTGTGACATAAAACAGATAAGACCTAACAACCAGTTACGCGTTGTCTGGAGGAAGACAAACATTCACACTGGTCCTCTACTCCATTACTCAGCCAAACAAATATTATTACTATCTCATCTAGTAAGTAATTTCGAAACCCAACTTTAAGTATTTTTCCGCCTGCATGGCTGTCTTAACAGGAGATTACATTGTTTCGGCTATCTATTTCGTACATTTCGGTAAACTTACACCAAAATTGAACCCATCATTTCATATATGATACTGAAATTGGATAACCACCTCATTTACGCAACGCGAAAAAAAGTGATGAGTTTTGGTTAAGCCCTCAAATCTTTTTAGAATCAATGTGTCCTTTTTTTATCGCTTTACAATATGCTTACCCCCAAAATCGCTGAAGCGAAACAATGAAACGATCGAATACTTTAAATGATTTGTTGGATTGAAATATCCAGTTGGTTAAGGGAACGGATTCATTGATTAGCCAATAGACGAATGTGGACATCAATCAACCAGTCAAGCAATTTCAAATTATTCATTTCGATTGGCAATGCACTTTGAACTTCGATAGTGGCCTACATTAATGCGAAACATTTTCCTTTGTTTAGCGAGTCAAACTTCGTAATTACAGCTTTTACGACGTTTTTGGAGGGGGGTCATACACGCTTGCGACTCGGTGCACTGACGCTTATTTAAAGAATACGTTATATACCTGAACGAAACGTTTTTGAAAATTATCATGAGACAATTTATACTTATTTCGCTTTGGAAACGGCTGATAAGGAAGACCAATGACAATTAAAGCTAAGCGTGTGCTTATCGTGATAAACAGAAAGTCGCTGTCAATTAAAAATTGATTGACCAATCAAATCATACATCTAAAACGGAAGTGACCATTTAACTCGAGCACTGGTCGACATTTATGTGAAGATTTTTGTTATTTAAGTTGTAGTTACGTCGTTTAGGACGCAAAATATGTTATTTTTTGTTGTTGTTGTTTTTTTAAAGGGGAGGGGGCTTGTAACTAACTGAAAATTTTACAAAATAACACCGTTTAATATCCAATTCGAGGGCAAAGTTCAATGGGCGTTGCTAGCGATCCGCCTATTGACCAATCGCTGGCCACGCCCAGTGACTCCTTTTGCCAAGCAAACTGACTCCAACAGGAGGTCATGTTTCGATTTTATACGGCGTTATTGTGCAAATTTATGGCCGTTATTATGTAACATAATAGTAGAATAGTTGGTTGGCGACCTAAACGTCGTAACTACAGCTTGAATAAGCTGTAGTTACGACGTTCAAGTCTCCAAACCAACAAAAAAGGTTTGAAAAAATGGCAACAAAAGTCGGAGCCCAAAACTTATTTCTGATCTAAATGAATGATTTCATTGGTCGGCTGGTTATCTGATTGACACTCATGATTGGTCAAGTAAGGCCCTGATTTGCTATGCACGTGGTACTAGACACAGAATATACTCTTTTGTAAGCTTTCAACTGTGTATCACTAAAAGTACGGTTTCTCTTTCAGAGTTTCTGCCAGGCGTTCATAGTCCCCGCCTTAACGCTTCTGTTCCGTGTACGAATATTTTAATTCCTTTATTTACTGGGTGATTTTTACAAAATTTATCATTTTTGTTTGTTTGTTTGTTTTCTGAATCGATAAATTTCAATATAAACCCCCCCCCCCCAAAAAAAAAAAAAAAAACGCATAAACGATGCGTTGAGTTATATTACAAAGGGTAGATAAGGGAAAAATCCTTTAGAACAAGTTGGTCGAAGAGTACTAAAAAAACCCATCAACGTTCATGAGAACTCCTTTTTTTTGAAAATTAAAAGGTCGCTGACCCGCCTACTGATTCTAACAGGAAATTCCACTTCGATGTCAAACGGCTTTTTTAACCCTTGTCATGCTAAATAAATTATCTTTCTGAAATACTGTCAAATCGAAGGGCTGAAAGCACTGATAGAACTTGTTGTTCAAAAATCAATATTTCTTTTAGAAATCAACTTCATCAACAACTCTGGCAGGAAAATGACAAGCAGGAGGTGTACACTAAGATCAGTCTGCACATAAGTGCAGTCTGATCTTAGTCTACACCTCCTGCCAAAACCGAATTACTCCGGGTTCAGCATGACAAGGGTTAAAATCTATAGTCAGTTATATGAAACAAAAAAAGTAAAAATGGTTGGTTGGCGTATTAAACGTCGTAGCTACAGCTTCAATAAGCTGCAGTTACGACGTTTACGTCACCGAACCAGCAATGGTGATTCAACTAAATGTCGGCAAAGATCGGAGTTTACTTTCGGGTTCAATGAATTATTTGATTAGTCGATTGATTCTTAGGTTAGTTAATTGACAGGTGGCTGGCCACGCCTACAGAGCTCGAACATGATTTTCAAACGTTGTCTGCGCATGTCATATTCTCCGAAGATTGACCTATCTCCGGGACCGTATCACTTATCCAGATTGGGATAAATATTACTACGTCGTACGCATAACTCGATAATATATCGCTAAAAGGTAGCAAGTGGATAATTGCAACTAAAACTACTATTGTGGAGAAATCAAACTTAATTGTCGCCCCTAATTAATTAGATCGTTTTTTTTAAATTGCGAAAGCATTTATGCCCTACCTGTGCTCCAAGAACAGGCATCAAGATTATGAAGCATGCATTTCATGGGCGCTGATATTTTGAATGTAGTTCGACGGAATCGGCCGAGCTGTCGCAAATGACACTAGCCAGAATGCTCAAATTAGATAGGTCAGTATTTGAAAAATGCCACCTATCGGAAGATAACGGAAGTTCAAATTAAAAAAAAAAATATCAAACGGTTCTATGTAGCTAAGGGTATGGTCAGGAAATTGTAACGAACAGTAGAATGGTCTGATGACCGACTAAACCTTGTTATCACAGGTAGCATTAACCCCTAGTTACGACTAATAACTCACAAAGGAAACAATGATTTCAAAGTTCATTTCCAGTCTAAATATTAGATTTGATTGGTCTTTAGATATGTGATTGACAGCCGCTATCCATCAATTTGGCGCCCTTTACATTTCTGCAACTGTACACTGCAAAATACTGTGTTGAATAACATTTGAAACGTGCAGATATATGGAAATTATTTAAGAGATGAAGAGAATATTTTTTTTTTATTGAGGTATGAACCGAAAAAACTAATCATACTGTATGAATGCGCGAAGCGTATTCATACATAAGTGTGATTAGGCTTTTCGGTTCATACCTCCGTGAAACCAAAAGTATTCTCTACATTTCTGATAATTTAATTGCATCGAGCGAAAAAAGTAAAAACTTTACAAGTTTTGATACATTTTTGTATGGAGTTATATTGTGCGCAAGCATTAAAAAAATCTGCGTGCTCAAAATTTTATTCGTGGAGGTATGAATTATTTTCGACCAATCAAAACGCCCGTTTTTGATAGACGAATTAAATTATGTTACGATAGAGATACAACATCAAGATTGTACTTGCCATGAGCTGCCGAGAATTTTTTTAATAATTCAAGAGACCGAAAGTCGGGAAGTAAAAGCAATATGTTTTTATCATACTCGTAAAAGGATATTTCATTTATTACATACCTATTTTACCTATTGGATGAATCTGCTTAGATAATAAAAAATGTATTTCTATAAGAATTTCCTTTCTCCTTTACCATTCCTACTACATTTATTTGCAATATGACGTCATATACAGAATGAAAATGACGTCATCCTAGACTACCTTTAATCGAAAAGTGTTTGACACTGTCAGATACGGATTTTTTTCTCTGACGTGTCCGATTTTGTCTATATAAAATGTAGATCTATATGTTTTATTTGAAATATTTATAGGTATATTATAATTAGAATTATTGCGATAGATGTTGTCGACATTTGTCTTTTGTACTTATAAATGACGTCTCGAATCTTGTAAAAAATTCTCATTTCAGATATTTATTTCCGCTGCTCCTGGTTGCCTGCGCATCGATATTTATCATTCCCATTCGCCTCACCCTTCAGACAGAGCGATTTGCCAGGGTTACACAAAGATCAATTTCAAGAATAGATAACTCTTCACTTCTTTTAAGAAAACAAAATAAAGTTCTCATCAAGGCAAAATATGACGGTATCCCGAAAATTATTCACCAAACATGGAAAAATGACCTCATACCAGAGGTATTTCATGAGAATGTGAAAGGTTTGGTTGCTCACAACAAGCCTCCTGATTGGAAATATTTCTTCTGGACGGATGAAAATGGGGAGAAGTTCATAAAGAATAAATTTCCTCAGCTAAGTAAGAGGTTCTCAACAGCAAGTAAGTCACACCGCACAAAGAAACCACGAAAAATATCAAAATACAAATGTGATCCCTCGGGCAAACAAAAGGACCTCCCGGCTGTTCCGTAAAGCAATTTCTTGAAAAGAAAATTGGACACATCAGAAGTATTTAAGAGGTCGCATTGGGGAAAAAAAAAAAAGAAAACAGAATGGTTATTCTTGATAAAGCCATTACAAGACGACAAAATTTCAGACTGGTCAAAACTGGAAAAGGCTGCAAGTTCATCTAATATTTGTCTTTTGGGGTAAAAGGCATGGTGGAAAATGAATAAATTGCTTTTTTTAAGCAGTTTCTTCACTTCCAACATGCTTGCTTGGGGGCATCAGACAACGTAATTGCATGGGAATGGGTTAAGAAAGTCGGTAAAAATCGAAAAAAAAAAAAATCGACCGGGACAGCCTGAGCTGACCTGCGTCAAGACTTTTCGCACCACCTCAGAGGTTCTTTTTTCGCAAAACAAGCCTCGAATACTTATTTAAAAGGAATTCGGCTCCAGCTTACATCAAATTTTTTTAGAAAAGTAAGATAGAAATCGTCGTTGGGAGTGAAAATGTCGTAACTACAGCTTCATTAAACAGGAGTTACGACATTTTGCACGCCCATTGACGAACTGTTTCTTTTTTATTTCGGTAACCTCTCAAAAGCGCCACCCTCGTTTTTAACCAGGATTGAAACTTTGGACTTTTCCTTTTTCGCTTGACGCAGTATACATGTTATATTTAACCCAGGTATTTTATGCAAATTCAACCCATTTCAACATTATCCCTCCTTTTTACGCCCCTCAAGAAAAAAGCTTTCTCAACCATTGAAGAAATATCAATTATTTCAGTTGGGACCGGTCTAAAACTTTGTTGCTTTGAACTCCAACATAAGTCGACATTTATGTTAGACATTACTTGTTGGTTTACCGACTTAAACGTAGTAACAACAGCGTTGCGACGTTATGGTCGGCAGCCAACAATACACCTTTTTGCAATAACTTCTTTTGAAAGACAAGTGGAACTTTCGGTTGGAGTTCAGTGGGCGTGGTCAGCGATCCGTCAATTGACCTGCGACAAGGGAGAATTTATTTAAGAGATGAAGAGAATATTTTTTGTTTTCATGGAGGTATGGACCGAAAAACCTAATCACACTGTATGAATACGCGACAGCCGCCGTCGTAGCGCAGTTGGAAGCGCGTCGGACTGTCAATCTAGAGGTCCCGGGTTCGATCCCCGACGGCGGCACTCATCCTTTCCGACTATTTGTCTCTCACTAATGGGTCGATAATCGTAGACCTATGTGTGATAGCAGCTAGAGGCTAGGAAAGGATGTAATGGTAGTACTGGTGTGAGAAATACCAGGATTCCATTGTTAGGTGCTCCAGCCGCCGCGATATAACTGAAAGATTGTTGAAAGCGGCGTAAAACCCCATTCAAAACAAAATGAATACGCGAAGCGGATTCATACAGTGTGATTAGGTTTTTCGGTTCATACCTCAATGAAAACAAACAATATTCTCTTCATTTCTTATAATTTAATAGCATCGAGCGAAAAGTGCAACAACTTAACAAATTTTGATTCCTTTTTGTAGTGAACTATTTTGTGCAAACAAAATGGCTGCGTACTCAAAATTTTGTTCATGGAGGTATGAATTAATGTCTCTTTCAACAATCTTTTAGTAGTATCACGGCGAAATCAGCTTCTAACTGTATTCCGGGCACTGCCAGAACTAGATTCAGGCTTTGTTTATCCTACTCAATAAATAAAAACCTAAAAGCGGCTAGGGGCAAGTTAGGCTAGGTCTAGATCTAGATTAAATATCAAAGTACAGAAAGTACTGTCAGCTAGCAAAGCATGGTTTGGTTAAATATTTTTTTTTGTCAAAGGTTATCATGATAAATAAACGAGGTAAAAGTAACCCAGGAGTTAACCTATGACAGCATGAAAAAAATCTTAGACTAGTTCAAGTTGGTGGAATGTTGAAAACCTCGCCTTATAAAGTAAAAATATTGTGGACATTGAAGAAAAAGCCTGTCACAATCAATTTCTTTAATTCGACAATGATTTCCAAATGTGTTTTCTCGAGAGGCTTAAAAAGCAGGATCTAGTGGGAATAGCATGCTTTTGAAGATTTTCGCTATGATTTGAATACAGTTAATTCATGTGGCCATACAAAGCAGTGCGCATTGTGACTCATTTTGATCGCGATAAACTTAAATGAGCTAAAACTACGTAGGAGATGAAGTTGCAGGTAGAGTTTGCAATATTCCTGAAATACAAAAGTGCTTTGGCATCAATAGATTTAGTGGTTAAGCCTAATGTGACAGTTTGCACTCGTTGAACTCCGAGAAGACCTCAAAATTGTGTATGTTAACTTAATGTAATAAAGCTGACGCTTTAGTTTCTTTTTATTCACAGAAAACATCTTGAAAGCAGATGTATTACGTCTGGCTGTACTCTACCACTATGGAGGAGTTTATTTTGACCTTGACACTGTCAGCGTCAAACCTCTTGACCCCTATGTGGAGACCCATAACTGTTCCTTCACAACGGATCCTCCAGAGCATTTGTTTAACCACTTCAAATCAAAGCGCGAAGAAATTATAACAAACTGTGTGATGCTTTGTAAACCTGGACATTGGTTCGTATGGCACATGATGGAACAACTGTTTAATCAACCGTCAAACTGTAGAGATGCAATAGCTTGCACTGGACCCGGCATTATTACAAAAGAATACGAGAAGCTGCAAGCCATGAACAGATCGAAGGATCTTCCCTTGCTTGAACACTACGAACTGTTTACGGATAAAATGACCAGCGAACCAAAGTCCCAAGAATATCTCAATAAACATTGCGTGGAGCATTATAGTGAGCTTAAATATGAATGGAGTAAGGAGATATGCCGTGGCTTTGTAAAACGTGGAGGTTCGGATAGAAATATCAGCGAAAAGGCGTACACTTATCATACATGGTTCCATACAAGTTGGTATCCGTCTAAAATCGGAAAAGGGAGACAAAAGAAAGTGCAGGAACTAGTACCTAACGTAACTTTCTACACAAAATGATTGTGTAAATGAATTCTATAACAACGCATATAGTGAAATATATAATCAAATTGACGCCCAGTCACTTTACAGATCGCGAAGTCATTCAAAGAAACAATCAAGCAATCAAATCATTAATTAAAAAGCAAATGAAGTTTGAAGTCCAGTATGAGCGATATTTATCTAAAAGCATTTTCGTTTGAGTTCTGGTGTTAAAGATGCCAATTTAAGTTGATGAACTTTCTGAGTAGAAAAAATTGTGGAAAAAAGAAAGCAATTTCTATATTTAACACAACGCTTTCCAAATTGTTCTTTTGTGTGTGTTTTTTTTTTTTTTTTTTTTTTTTTTTTTGTTGTTGTTGTGCTTTGTTTTGTTTGTTTGTTTGTTTGTTTTTTTACAGGAGAGGCCATCAGGTTTTAGTTTCTTTGAGAAAGTTCCGAGATGTGTGGATGCCACTAGGTCTATAATTATAGAAAAACAAATTATTACCGTTGGTAATTCGAAAATTTAACTCAGAAAAGCGGTTAAGCTCTCATGGACTTTTTATTTAGCCTTAAAACTCAGAAGTGTGATTAAATTTTCAATGACCAACGGTAAGAATTCTATCACGAGCCTGTACTTTTCCATGGGAAACAAACGCTGACGTACTAAAGAAATATAAATTACGGATTAGTTTCCCTTGATTACGTACCCGCTTTCGTTTATTGATACTATAACCGTTGAAAGGATATACCGAATGCCGAGTGGTACCAAACCTCACCTGCTTAAGCTTATTTTGAACAAAATTTTCTTGTGCAAACATTTTCCGTAAAATATTAAATATAAATTCGATATCAACCATGTATATTTGTTATTGATATAGTTTATCTAGTCTTATCTGACCATATTCTATCCCGATGGAAACAACCATGGAAACAAGAGGCCAATGAGGGCCTGAGACGCTCTACTGGTTACCAAGTTTTCCGTTAAAGAAATCTGATATTTAAGGTAGTTAAGTACTCAAAGAAGAATGCATAAAAAAAAGAAGAAAAAAAAAAAAAAAAAAAAAAAAAAAAAAACAGGACTCTATCCTCTTTATTATTTTGAGCAACAATCCTCAAGGCCCCTTTTCCCGTGTTTCATGACGGATCCACTCCATTTCCAAAAGAAAGTTAACTTATGACCCTACAATCATCCTGTGAAATTTTCATCAGAATCTGACAATAATTGTGGACTTTATCACATAAACAGGATTGTTTTAAATGAAGATCAATAAGGCCCATTTTCCTGTGCTTTCTGATGGATCAATTTCATTCCGAAAGGAACTTTCCATACAACCCGACAATTGTCCTGTGAAATTTAAAAGACAATTTGATAATGATTGTGATCTTCATCACATACACAAGAATGTTTTGAAAGATAATCTGTAAGGCCCCTTTTCCTGTGTTTCGAATGCCACAATCATTCCATGCATCTTTGAAGAGAATCCGATAAAACTGTTGACTTTATTGTGTTAACATTTCATTTCATTTATTGGCATATCGACATTACAATATGTCTTTGGCCATTTACAAATACTACAAAGAAAATATGGCAAAGACAAACAGAGATATAGATATGAAATATACAAAATACATTTATAACAAATCACTCTCAGGAGTGCTTGAATTTATGAACATTAAAAAAAAGGAAGAGAAAAAAAAACACTATGAATTATCAGTAATATATTTTTCACGTATTTCAAAACTACTATCAAGAAATTTGCAGACATTAAAGATTGATTTTTTGTTAGTGCTTGACATTAAGGTAGCAAATTTATCAATCGTCGGAAAGGATATATTACCTAAATATGTTTTTCTTAGATTTGAATATTTTTGACAAACCATCAAAAAGTGATACTCAGATTCTATAAATGTTTTATTACAAATAGTACAATAACGTTCGTTTCTCGGAATATTAGTATATCGTCCAGTCTCTATTGCTAACTTATGCGAACATAGCCTGAATTTTGCAAAAATTCTCAACAAATTATTGTTATGGATTTTATATAGATAAGGTTCGAAACAAAATTTAGTCTTAAAAAGGCGGTAATATGTTAGTTTAGGAAGATTATTTATAACTGTAGACCATTCTTGTATGAATTGGTCGTTCGATCGAGTTTTTAATATAGAAAAATTATTACGTTCTTTATTAAAGTTTGTTCGAATATTGGTTAAACCCAAATGGTCTATAATTGAATTAATTCTGTTTGCCCAACAATTTGTGTGCATTGAATTTGATTGGTATGTATAAATTTCGTACATAAATGAGCTATCGTTTTTCATAAACTTACACCAAAACTTTAACGATCGTTGTTTACAAAGGATCGATAACGGAAATCTACCGAATTCGCCTAATAAAGCATAATTTGGTGTTTGCGCTTTCACTCCTAATAATCTTCTCAAAAATCTGTAGTGAAGCTTATCAACGTCTTTGAAATTATATACACCCCATACCTCGGATCCATAAAGGAGGATAGGTACAACAAGTGAATCAAAAAGCGAAAGTTTAGTTTGAACATCTAATGGTATTCTGTCAAATAGTTTTAATAAATTGTGGTACGCTCTCAAAGCCTGGTCAAATAAAGTACGGGTGGCTGTTTTAAACGTACCCGTATAGTGAAAATTTATACCAAGATATGTAAAGTTCTCGACTATATCAACTTGTTCCCCATTTATAGTAAAGGTTTTATTGTGATTAGATTTTCGTTTTTCGAAAATGCAAACTTTGGTTTTAGCAACATTGATTCCGAGACCCCATTTTTCAGAGTATCTATAGATACTGTCAATTTGCGCTTGTAAACTGTCTGGATTTGTGGTAAACACCACAAGATCATCAGCAAACAAAATTAGATATTTAAACAACAACTCGAGATCACTGTCAGATAATGCATTGGAATCTAAATTATCAATGATATCATTTATAAAAAGGATAAAAAGAAGCGGCGACAACGGCTCGCCTTGCTTCAAACCTATCGATATATCCAAAAAATGGGACATTTCCGTGGTACTAGATAATTTGATACATGATTGTACCTTTCTGTATATGCATTTAACCATGTTAACCATTTTACTACTTAATCGAGTGAGTATCAGTTTGTGCCAGAGTGAATCTCTATCAACAGAGTCAAACGCACGTTTGTAATCAATAAATATGCACCACAGCTTTTTATTTTTGTCAAGGACCTTTTGTATTATAGTATGTATGATAAAAATGGCATCAGCTGTAGAATGGCCATCCCTAAATCCAAATTGATTGTCAGAGAACACCTTGTTCTCTTCAGACCATGTATTAATAAGATTTCGGAGAACTAAAGAAAAGATTTTTGCTGTTATATTAACCAATCTTATTCCCCTATAATTCTCTGTATTGTTTCGATCGCCTTTTTTGAATAATGGCACAATTACACCCTTAGTCCATGCCTCTGGATAAGTACACGTATCAAAAATGTAGTTGAATATAGTGCAAAGGTATGGTGAAATGAAGGTTTTACAATCAATGAAAAAATCTGCAACATTATTTTCCAAATCGGAACTCTTATTTCTATTCATTGACGCAATTACCCTTTCTATTTCATCTATACTTATTTGCCTATCTAATTCATTTACCTGTATATCATGTTGATCATTGTTTTCAAATGAATTAATATTTGGACCCATATTTGATAAATTAGAAAAATATTCAGCAAACTCTTCGACTGATATGTTGTTGCTATTGTTTGAACTAGTTCTGAAATTGTTTATATGTTTCCAAAATGTACGTGGCGACTCCTTACTTAATTTACATAAAGTATTCTTTTCCTTGTGGTGAAATGTTCTCTTTACACGCCTTTTTACTTTATTATAATTTGATTTACTTTGAAGAAATAAAGTTTTATTTTCTATGGAAGGATCCTCTTTAAATTTTCTTTTCGACTCATAAAAGGTGGATTTTGCTAATCTGCATTCACCATTGAACCATGATGCATTTTTCCTAAAAGATTAAGTGCGTTTACCAGTGTATACAGATTTTCCACAAAAGGTGTGTGAAATATCGTAGACCATTTGTGAGAAGTCCGACATACATTGATCAATATCTATTTCATTCGATGTTAATCATTCAAATAAATGAGAATTATCAGACAAGTTTTGTATCATGTCATCTTTTTTGAACTATCCCAGATAATCTTATCTACAAGTTTAGGATTATTTGAATTATTAGAACAATTCAAAAGAGAATCTAACTGAAATGTAACTGAACAATGGTCTGAAAATTCATTAATACCATTAATTGAAAAATTGTTGATATTCTTAAAATCAAGTTCTCATAAGGCCCCCTTTCCCGTGATATTTTACTGGTTTTATCATTCTGTGAAAGTTAAAAGTGAATCCGATTAAATATTTGGACTTCATTATGTTAACTAGAATATTTGGAAAAAAAAACAACAAACAAACAAAAAAAAAATGATGGCCCCTTTTTACATGATACTTGATTTATTGAACCCAGTTCTGAAAAGAACCTTCTAAGTGATTGTACAATCATTCTGTGAATTTTTTTTTTAAGTGAATCCGGTGAAGTCAAGGGACATCATTGTGTTAACCAGAATATTTAAGAAAGTTTATCATAAGGCCTCTTGTTATGTGACACTTGCTATAATCAGATCCACTGTCAAAATCAACAATTGGAATGATGGTAGAATCAATCTTTGTGATCTGTGGAATTTATTTTGTTAATGAGTTTATAGCGAAATCTTCATATGGCCCCTTTTCTCATGATACTTTACAGAACAGACAAAACTTCAAAAGGAACAATTCTTATGAAGGTACAATCATTCTTTAAAAGTTAAAGAGAATCAATGAAAACAGTGGACTGAATTGTGTCAAGAATTTTTGTACTAAAAATTTCATAAGGTCCCTTTTTCCGTGAAACTTAACAAATCAGACCAAATGTCCAAAGGAACAATCCTAATGATAGTTTGAAGAAAATGATAGAAACTGAGGACTTTATTATAATAATGATGTTTTGTAATAAAATCTTTATAAGGTCCCTTTTCTTGAGTCACTTAACCAATCAGACCTAATTTACAAAGGAACAATCCAAATGATGGTACAATCATTCTGTTAAAATTTGAAGAGATTCTGATAAAGACTGAGGGCATTATTGTGTTTATGAGGATTTTGTAATGATTTTTCATACAGCCCCTTTTCCTATGATACTAGATAGATCAGGCCCAATTTGGAAAGAAACAATTCTAATGATGGTACAGACATTCTATGAAAGTTTGAACAGAATCCGATGAAAACAGCAGACTTTATCTTGGTGTAAAGATTTAAAATAAAATTTTCATAAGGCTCCTTTTCCTGTGATACTTGAAGGATCAGGTCTCATGTCAGCATCAACAATCGTGATTATTGTACAATGATTCTGTGAAGGTTTGAAGAAAATCCAATGAAAGCTCTGGACTTGGTTACAAGGACTATAGATAAAATTCTCAAAAGGCCCATTTTCCCATGATACTAAACAGATCACACCTAATTTGAAAAGAAAGAATCCTCAAGATGGAACAATCATTCTGTGAAAGTTTTAACAGAATCTGATGAAAACTGTTGACTTTATTGTGGTACAAGGATTTTAAAATTAGATTTCATAATGCTCCTTTTCCTGTGATACTTGACGTTTCAGGTCTAATGCAAACATCAACAATCATTATTATTGTACAATTATTCTGTGAATGTTTGAAGAACGTGGAAAGCTCTGGACTTGGTAACAAGTATTTATAAATGAATTTTCATAAGGCCCCTTTTCCTGTGTTTCTTGACAGTTCAAACCCTGTTATGAAAAGATTTGTTTGTTTGTTTGAATGGGGTTTTACGCCGCTTTCAAAAATCTTTCAGTTATATCGCGGCGGCTGGAGCACCTAACAATGGAATCCTGGTATTTCTCACACCAGTACTACCATTACATCCCTTCCTAGCCTACAGCTGCTATGCCACATAGTTATGAAAAGAATGATCGTTATGACCTTCCAATCATTCTGTGAAAGTTTCAACAAAATCTGATCAAAGCTGTGGGCTTCATTGTGTTAACAGGGTTTTATTAATTGAATTTTCATATAGCCCCTTTTCTAATGTTACTTGATGGATCTGAACCAATTCCAAAGGGAGCTCTACTTACAAAATTATAAAGACAACCCCATGAAATCTGTGGACAAACATCAATTAAGATGTTTTTAATTGAATTTTCATAAGGCCCCTTTTCATATGTTTCTCAATGGATCATACCAAATTTGAAAGGAACAATCCTTATGATGGTGCAATCATTATGTGAAAGTTTGAAGTTGATCAGGTGAAATCTAGGGCTATGGTGTGTTAACTAAGATGTTTTTATTAAATTTTCATAGGGCCACCTTTCCCATGAAACTTGATGGACCAAACCTACTTCCAAAAGGAACAATCCATTTAATGTAATAATCATTCAGTACATATTTGAAGAGAGTTTGTTGAAACTGTGGTCTCTATTGTGTTTACGAGGATTTTTTAAATCCAATTTTTATCGGGCCCCTTTTTCCCGTGGTCCTTGACTGATCATACCAAATTTTGAAAGGAATAATTCTTATGGTGGTACAATCATTCTGTGAAAGTTTGAAGTCAATCAGATGAAAAATGTGGACTCTAGAGTGTTAACAAAGATCTTCGAATCAAATTTTAATTAAGGCCCCTTTTCCCGTGTTTCTTGACGGATCATATCCGATTCCAAAAGGAACAATCCTTATGATGGTACAAACATTCTGTGAAAGTTTGAAGAGAATCCGTTGAAAATTGTTGGCACTAGCTTATTAATGAGGATCTTTTATATTAATTTTCATAAGTCCCCTTTTCCTGTGTTTCTTGACGGATCATACCCAATTTCGAAAGGAACAATCCTTATGATAGTACAATCATTCTGTGAAAGTTTGAAGAGAATCCGATGAAAAATGTTGACCCCAGAGTGTTAACGAGGATTTCTTAAAATATTTTTTCCATTAAATTTTCATAGGGCCCCTTTTCCGGTGTTTCGTGACGGATCATACCCGTTTTCGAAAGAAACAATTCTTATGATTGTACAATCATTCTGTGAAAGTTTGATTACAATCTCATGAAAACTGTAGACTCATGAGTGATAACGAGGATTTTTTATTAAATTTTAATAAGCCCCCTTTTCCTGTGTTTCTTGACGGATCCTATCCCTTTTCGAAAGGAACGATCCTTATGATAGTACAATCATTCTGAGAAGGTTGAAGTGAATCCGATGAAAACTGGTGACTCTTGAGTGTTAACGAGGATTTTTAACGGAATTTTAATCAAATTTTCAAAAGGTCCCTTTTCCCATATTCCTTGACGGATCATATCCTATTTCGAAATGAACGATCCTTATAGTGGTACAATCATTCTGTGAAAGTTTTAAAAGAATCTGATGAAAAATGTGGACTCTAGAGTGTTACCAAGAATTGTTAATGGAAATTTTAATTAAATTTTCAAAAGGCCCATTTTGCCATGTTTCTAGGCGGATCATACTCGTTTTCGAAAGGAACGATCCTTATTGTGGTACAATCATTCTGTGAAAGTTCGAAGAAAATCTGATGAAAACTGTGGACTCTAGAGTATTAACGAGGATTTTTAATTGAATTCTTAATCAAATTTTCATAAGGCCCCTTTTCCCATGTTTCTAGACGGATCATACCCGTTTTCGAAAGGAACGATCTTTATGTTGGTATAATCATTCTGTGAAAGTTTGAAGGGAATACGATGAAAAATGTGGACTCTAGAGTGTTAACAAAGAAAAGTTTAACGGACGGACGACGGATGGACGGACGGGCGCTCGCACGGACGCACGGATGCACGGACACCGGAAGGGAAAAAGCCATCGCAAAAGCTCTAGTGGCCTTCGGCCAGTAGAGCTAAAGATGAGAAGTTCGTCGATATTTACCCCTTGCTACCCCAGTACGTTTGATTAACGAGTTGTTTTGAATACGACAAATACAAACATGGGTCAAGATTGATAAAATTACTCCCCTACATTCCAGCCAAACAATAACATGCATGTCCTTAGAATGACTTACCAAGGTCAACTGAAGCAGATATGCTAAAGCATACAGTGTGAACGCAAAAAGCAGATCTGCTTAAAGCATGTGTGCTTTTTCAGATCTGCTTAAACATATAGTGTAAACGGCTTCTTATCAGCACGTCCCGTTCTTGGTTACTTGTTTTAAAACGGATGCACAATAACCCTACTTTTTTTTATCAATATTGAGTGCTATGAAGTCGTAATTGCGAATTGACCAATCACGGCTGTCAATCAAATAATCGGTCGATCAAAGAAATCATTCATTTTGATTGGTAGTTAACTTGGAACTCCGACAATGACCGCCATCTATTTGAAGCAATTTTGTTTGTTTCGCGATTGGTCAATTAACCAACGGATTCACAGGGGTTGACACTAACTTTGCTTCAATGGGATCCCACGGGAATTCCTAGTTATTACTTCAGGGTTCCCTCCAGATAATCAGGGATCCCTCCTTGATAAACATTAACTCATTCACACACAATTCTGTCCTTCTAAGCCCAACTTGAAACAATCTTGGAAAACATTGTGGAAAATGAAGAAATTGCTTGTTACAAGCAATTTTTTATTATCCACAATGTTTTCTACAAAAACAAGCAAACAAAAAATCAGGAGCATTAATTGATACATTAATATCTGTTGAACTGAGAAAATATGAAGGATCCTGACGGAATCCCTAGCCTGAGACAGCTTGGGTCCCTTCCAATTTTCAGGGATCCTCGGGATACCGGGACACTATTAGTGTCGACCCCTTAATTCAGGGTAAGTACGACTATACCCCCTGTATAGTAGAATCAATAGGCATCGGTGTAAAATATACATTATTATTTCCTAATTGATTAGAAAATATTCTTCTTTTCCCTCTCCTTCTTAGGACAAAAAAATCAAATACAATCAACTTTTGCTTTTTCTGAAAAAAATAAATAAATTAATAAATAAAATGGTTAGATCAACACCAGTAAGCGTAGATGCTTTCAAAATTAGGAGGAAATAACTAAAAATGATAAAAATAGCTTTTAAAACCAACAATATGAACATGATATCCGTAAATTGACCAATCATTGGCCCCGTCCACTGACTCCTTTGGCCCCGCCCATTTATTTCGACAGGAAGTTACGTTTCGATTTCTTTTATGGATTTATTTTGCAAACTTTAAGGCCAGTAGAATGTTACAAATAAGTAGAACGCCAAACCATCAAAAATGGTTCACCAAAATGGCGACAAATGTTGGAGTTCAAACTGAACTTTCAGTCTAAATGAATTATTTCATTGGTCGAATGATTATTTGATTGACCGCCGCGATTTGTCAATTGTTATGGACGTAACATATGTCTCCTACATCTCAGCGTCTATTTCACAATCACTAAGTCGAACCATTCTCGATAGAGGATATCAACATTTGACTTATCTATTATAACTTTGTTTATCTTTCTCTCTGTGTGTGTGTGTGTGTGTGTGAACTAAAGATCTTTAAAACTTGCCATTTTTGACACCAATAAAGAGAAACAATTTGGAAAAAAAATGCGTAATATGAAAAAAACATAAATGATAAATCGTCGTCTGCAACCCCTTTCAACTGGACCAGTCTAAATTTTGCCATCTCAGAGATGGTCTTTTAAAAATAGCTTGTTCAAACACACCACTAAAACATCATTTCAGCCCGGATTGATTGATTGAATGGGGTTTAACGCCGCTTTTAACAGTATTTCAGTCATATCGCGGCGGCTTGAGCACCTCACAATGGATGCCTGGTATTTCTCACACAAGTACTACCAATACATCCTCTCCTAGCCTTGAGCTGGTTTTCGATTATCCGCCCATTGGTGAGAGACAAATGTCGGAAAGGATATGTGCCGCCGCCGGGGATCGAACCCATGACATCCGATGATTGAATATAGTGAGTCTGATGCGCTACCGAATGCACTGTGACGGCGGCCATTTCATCCCGGAACCTTCCTTCGCGTGTAATCAATATTTGGATAGGAAATCAGTATTTCCATCATTTGAAACATTGTAAGATATGTCAGAAATATGGAACGCTGCCTCCGTTAGCCGAACCCCGACATAAAGTTCGACAGGAATTTTAACCTTATATCAGACGACAAAATTTTGGACTAGTCTTATAGTTGAAATATGCTGCAGATGTCAATTTAAGTTGATTAACTTTCTGAGTAAAAAAATATGTGGAAAATGAAGAAATAGTTTGTATCAAGCAATTTCTTCATTAAATACAACACTTTCCAATTTGTTCTTTTTTGTGTGTGTGTGTGTTTGTTGTTGATGTTGTTTGTTTGTTTATGGTCAAAAACCCGTAACCAAACAAACATGTGGTTGGTTGTATAAGCTGTAGTTACTTCTTTCAAGTCGCAAAACTAACCAAACAAATTTATATTGGAGTTAAAAGTTTGAATGAATAATTTGATGGGAGATCTGTATTTTGATTGACGTTCGCGATCCGATAACTTTTGTCCCATTTTGAATGTCTGTGGTCTTGTTTATCTTAGTTGTCGTTTTAAAACCTCGTTATTATAGCCTGATTCAAGCTGCAGTTAGGAGGGCTTAGAACGACAATGAAGATATGTAATATCATTAAGCCTGTCCTGTTCAATTCCTGTGATTTTATACTTAAGAAAACATTTTGGGAAAATACAAAAATGCTTTTAACAAGAAATTTCTTCTTTTCCAACAATATTTTCCACCCTTTTAGATGGTTACTTCTCAAACAGCAGTCAGTCGTCTGCAACATCTTTCAAAATGGACAAGTCTAAAATTTTGAAAAGCAGGAAAGGGTTAAATACTTTTCTACAACGCCCAATATTAAGTTTTGAATTATCCAGTAACCTTTTTTTTTACAACTTTGCGGTTATGTTTTACATGTATCCTTGTCTGCTCGATCTACGAAAATAACTAAATGTGTGTATCTTTAGCTTTATTTAACTACCGGCTGCCGTAGGATACTTCTGCATGTATTGTAATAAGGAGAACTACTAAACTCCATCCTTGTAAGTAAGTTTTAATTACTCTTTATGAATGAATTCATCGATGAAAATCAATATATTAAACTGTTTGTGGTACTCCGTAATGATATCAAACTATCAATGGCAAAGAAAAGTGCCTTGAATAACCTGAGGTTGTGAAAGCTCAGTCTTTTTATTTCATATTTCCATTAATACAATTTTGAGCACGCAACTGTTTCGTATGCTTGCGCACAAAGGAGATTATAAAACTTTGCTTGAAATTAGTTAAACATTTGCTTTGGTTTGCTTGATGTCATTTAATTATAACAAATGAAGAGAATTTTGATATTTTTGTTCTATTTTATTATGAACCTAAAAACTTATTCATACTAATGTATTAATCTGATTATACATTGTGATTAAAATTATAGGTTCAAACATCCATGAAAACAAAACGAAAAATATATTTTCCTGCCTTTAATGAATATTATCTTTAAACCTTATTTAGAGGACAATTAACAATGCAATGTTCCCTGTCCTTGAATTACAGTAACTCATAGGCATATTTGTACGTTTTCATGATCGAACGAGATACTACTCGAAAATGAGATCTAGTGACTTTCTTTTTGTATACCAGTGTATAGTCATGTATCATGTATCTTTTAATGACCATTTCCCTTTAAAAATAAACAAACATACACACACATTTTCATCAAATGCACACCTTTTTGTCTAAAGAAATCACAAACGTACTGCTTATTTCAATAAATTTTTAGTACAAAGAATTCGGTATTTTTGATGAATATTTGTTTTGTTGTTTGAATGGGGTATAACGCCGCTTTTAACAATTTTTCAGTCATATCGCGGCGGCTTGAGCACCTAATAATGGATTCCTAGTATACCTCGCACCAGTACTACCACTATATCCTCTCCTAGCCTCAAGCTGCTACCTCACTTAGGTTTACAATTATCCGTCCATTGGTGAGAGACAACTATCGGAAAGGAGATATGCCGCCGCCGGGGATTGAACCCATGACATCCCAGGATTGAAGATTGGGAGTCTGTACGCTACCAAGAGCGCTATGACGGCTTGATGATTGTTTTTTTAAAACGATACAAGTTTCTAAATGGTAATACACAGTTGTTATGACAAACGAATAGCTTCTGAGAGTAATACGAAAGAAAATTATAAAAACAATACCTTGACCAATAAAGAGAAATCTTAACTACTTTTAAACTCTAATTAATCGCAATTGAATGTTGTTGTTTTTGTTGTTCTGTTGAAGTCTGATGTAGGCGTCTGTTGTTGAAAAATTAATCCTAAAATTATTGAAATGGATACCATTTTTAAGCCAGCTAGTCTTTGTACATTATTGATTAACCATGGCTTTCAATCAAATAATCAGTCGACCAATAAAATCGTTCATCTTGACCAGAAGTGAGTTTTGAACTCCGGCTTAGGGCGCTATTTTTGTTAATCTTTTTCGGTTGTTTGACGACTTAGTTACTACGTTTATGTTTCCAACCAACCATTCTACTCTTTTGTTACGTACTACTGGCGACAAATCTCGAAAAATAAGGGCGTTTAAAATCAAAGCGGGACTTCTTGTTGGAGCGAGTGGGCGTGGCAAACTGAGTAAGTGGGCGGGACAAGCGATTGGTCAATTAAACAAAAGATCTAGATTGACAAACTAGTGCCAGTCATATTTCTTAACCCATTCCCACACAGTGACCCTTTTAAACGCCTCTCAATATAAAAGTTTTGGAAAACATTTTGGAAAATGAAGAAATTGCTTGTTACAAGCAATTTCTTCATAATCCACAATGTTTTCTACTACAGTAGACAAAGATTTGAAAGATTTCATCAACTCTAAATTGTCGTCTGCTACTTCTTTGAATTTGGACTGGTCTAAAACTTTATCGTGTCGAAATGGGTTAAACAGGTAACTTCTTCGTTCGACTGATAAGCATTGTGATGAAAAGACCATTGAACGAGGACCTGCCGCTTTTGTTCTTACTATACAAATTCAGCAATCTTGGCTGCCAATCAAAGCAAATATTTTTCCATTTATTTAGACCGGGAATGAAGTTTGAACTCCGACATTGGCCGTCATTCATATGAAGCGTTTTGCTAGTTCGATAACTTAAACATCGTAATTACAGCTTAATCAAGTTGTCCTCACTTGCAAATTTATAAAGGCTCTATGCAGGGGCCGATGCATCCTACAAAAACTGGTCTAATTTAAATGGCTGAAGGCAACGCTCGCGCCTTGCGGACCTCCGGGCCGTTGGTTTCTTCTCATTTATCGTTTACCTCACCACAATCGTTCTGTAACTAACATTTTCCAAATTGGATAGAATCTTGGAATTTGAAATTCGGTAACGACCTCATGACGGTACGTAAAACGGAAGGGCCCTGTATTTTAAGTAGATGTTGATCGGTTAGATTCGGTGTTATATACTACACAGAGCAAAAGCTTTCGACCCGTTATTACATACTGTGGTGGCCCTGTGACAAAATATGCATTTTCGGATGAAAGATTCATTGAAATCCCTGTTCATATATCGACTTTAGCCGCATAACCACAAATCAGTAAACTTGGAAAGATTGGACAAGTCTACGATTTGATATGATTGCTAGAATGGGTTAAAGAGAGGTACATTTCATTCTACATTCTTTGTTTTGTTTCTCCTCTCTTTTTCTTATTTTGTTTAAACATACAAACATGTGCCAATCAGTCATATTTTTCAACAGGTAACGCAAATAGTATACATGCAAGTCATGTACCCCTTAACTATGGTTTATTGTACCCTCATAATAGATGCCATAAAATATTTAAGAATGATCAAAGACTCTGATTGTTGATATATCTGTTTTCTCATGATTACTTGAATGAAATATTCCCAATGATCAAAGGTAAATATGTATAACTCTGATTGGTGATATCTTCACATAACTGCTTGCATGATATATACCTAATTGATTATTGTTATATTTGGTGATGTTTATGCATGTATGTTCATGGGAACAATCTTTTGACCTGCTTTATAAACAAATAAAGAAATTTGAATTTGTAAAAAGAACATTGTCTTTCAATGAATTAGAATTAGTGAAATTTATAGGAAACCCAATCAAACTCAGCCATTTTTGGGCGGTATTCTGGCAAATACAAAGCATCCGTTATTAGTTTTTATTGGGATACCATCAAAGTTTTTGTTTCAGGATTTGTTCATCTTACAATTTCAATCGGAAATCAAAGAGAGTGCATGTTATCAACCTCACACACACACACAAACAAACAAACAAACAAACAAACAAAATAGGTATGAAAACTTTTGTTCAGGTTTAAATGTGTCATGGCCGCGACTAGGGGATCTGAGATGATTTTTTGGTAGTACCGGTGCAAGAAATACCAGAAATCCGTGGTTAGATGCTTCAGCCGCCGCGATATGACTTAAATACTGTTAATATCTGCGTTAGATCCTATTCAATCATTCAACCAAATATGTCATAAAACCATGTGCGATAGTCTTTTCTTTTTACAGTTCCGGGAGACATCCTGAAACGTACTATCGCTAGCCCCGCCCACTTATTCCGTTGGCTACGCCTACTGACTCCGACAGGAAGCCCCGGTTTTATTATAAATGGCGATATTTTGCAAAATGTATGGTCAGTAGCACGTAAAAAAGTACAGTAGTTTGTTTGATACCTGAACGTCGTAATTACCGCTCGTTTTGGACTGATTTGGACGGAATCTTGCAGGACAAGGGGCTGTTGTTATAGCGCAGTTGATAGCGTGTAGAACTCCTGAACACGGGGTCCCCGATTCGAACCGCGGTCGCAGCGAATGTCCTTTTTGACATTTGCTTGGCCACGCCCACCTTCTCCTTTGGCTACGCTCAATGACGCCGAAAGGAAGTCCCTCTTCAATTGTAAACGGCGTTCTTTTGCAAAATTTATGTCCAGATTAAGCATTGAATAAGTTGTGGTTACGACGTTTACGTCGCCAAACAACAAAACGTGTTTACATAAATGACGGAGTTACAATCTCAATTCCGGGCTGAATGAATGATTTGATTGGTCGATATATCACTAGATTGACAACCATGAGTGGTCAATTAAAGATAAAACATGTGTTTACAGATGTCACCAGTCTGATTGTTGGCGGATATGATGCTATCTCTAATAAGGAAAAAAGTGTAAGAACCCCACTTTATCATATATAAACCTTTTTCATACATGCTTTGAAATCACCATTCTTTATTTATTTATTCTTATTATTATTTCTTTTATTTATTTCATCTGATTTATTCTTTCTTTTGATCATTTTGACAGCCACAGCTTATTTTTCCTTCGTTTTAAAATGAATTTTGCAAAACTCCTTCAAATTAGCATCTGTTCTACAAAATTTAATTTAAAGACAACAAATAAGTTAAACATATTTTTATAGCAAACTAAGGAAGAAACAACTGTGATATGCCAGGGGCTCCGGCCGTCATCTCAATATTGTCGAAAAAGCGATGATATCAATGTATTACTTGTTAGATCTTTGACAAACAATGGTTTATTGAATTGGCTTTAGCGCCACTTATAACAGTATTTTAGCCATATAGCGGCGGTTGGAATACCTAACCAGGGATGCATAAAATATCTCACATCGCGACTACTACGACATCAGTTCAGAGTTCAAGCTGATAATCCATGCACTTAGGTTTACAATCTACGAGTATCCACCCATTGGTAGCAGACAAATGTCGGAAAGGATTTCGCTTCGGCCAGGGATCGAATCCGGGTCCCCGCATTTAGGAGTCCTACGCTCTACCAGCTGTGCTTTGGCCTGTCTCTTGTCACGCATGATATCGTTCAGATCAGTCCAGGACAAAAACTTTTGGCTCGGGTTTAAGTGAAATGTGCCATTTTCCTCCTAGATTACGGTATTAAGTGAACAATTTATGAGTTTATAGCGAAATCTTCATAGGGCCCCCTTTCTCATGATACTTTACAGAACAAACCAAATTTCAAAATGAACAATTCTAATGAAGTTACAATCATTCTTTAAAAGTTAAAGAGAATCAATGAAAACAGTGAACTGAATTGTGTCAAGAATTTTTGTTATAAAATGTTTATAAGGCCCCTTTTTCCCTGAAACTTAACAAATCAGATCCAATGAACAAGGAACAATCCTAATGATAGTTTGAAGAAAATGATAAAAACTGAGGACTTTATTGTAATAATGATGTTTTGTAATAAAAAAATTATATGGTCGTTTTTCTTGTGCCACTTAACCAATCAGACCTAATTTACAAAGAAACAATCCAAATGATGGTACAATTATTCTGTTAAAATTTGAAGAGATTCTGATAAAGACTGAGGACATTCTTGTGTTTATGAGGATTTTGTAATGATTTTTCATACAGCCCCTTTTCCTATAATACTAGACAGATCAGGCCCAATTTAGAAAGAAACAATTTTATGATGGTACAAACATTCTGTGAAAGTTTGAACAGAATCCGATGAAAACTGCAGACTTTATCTTGGTGTAGAGATTTTAAAATAAAATTTTCATTAGGCTCCTTTTCTTGTGATACTTGAAGGATCAGGTCTCATGTCAGCATCAACAATCGTGATTATTGTACAATGATTCTGTGAAGGTTTGAAGAAAATCATATGAAAGCTCTTGACTTGGTTACAAGGATTATAGATAAAATTTTCAAAAGGCCCCTTTTCCCATGCTACTAGACAGATCACACCTAATTAGAAAAGAAAGAATCCTCATGATGGAATAATCATTCTGGTAAAGTTTAAACAGAATCTGATGAAAACTGTTGACTTTATTGTGGTACAAGGATTTCAAAATTAGATTTCATAATGTTCCTTTTCTTGTGATACTTGACGGATCAGGTCTAATGCGAACATCAACAATCATTATTATTGTACAATTATTCTGTGAGTGTTTGAAGAAAATCCGATGAAAGCTCTGGACTTGGTAACAAGGATTTATAATTGAAATTTTCATTAGGCCCCTTTTCCTGTGTTTCTTGACAGTTCAAACCATTTTATGAAAAGAATGATCGTTATGACCTTCCAATCATTCTGTGAAAGTTTCAACAAAATCTGATCAAAGCTGTGGGCTTCATTGTGTTGACAGGGTTTTATTAATTGAATTTTCATATGGCCCCTTTTCCCATGTTACTTGATAGATCTAAACCAATTCCAAAGGGAACTCTACTTACAAAATTATAATTATTCTGTTTGAGTTTAAAGACAACCCCATGAAATATGTGGACTTACAAGCATTAATTAAGATTTTTTAAATTGAATTTTCCTAAGGCCCCTTTTCCTATGTTTCTCAATGGATCAGACCCAATTTGAAAGGAACAATCCTTATGATGGTGCAATCATTATGTGAAAGTTTGAAGTCGATCAGGTGAAATCTAGGGCCATGATGTGTTAACTAAGATTTTTTTTATCAAAGTTTCATAGGGCCCCCTTTCCCATGAAACTTGATGGATCAAACATACTTCCACAAGGAACAATCCATTTAATTTAATAATCATTCTGTAAATGTTTAAAGAGAAATTGTTGAAAACTGTTTACTGTTACTGTTTTGAGTTTACGAGGATTTTTTAATTATATTTTTATCAGGCCCCTTTTTCCCGTGGTCCTTGACTGATCATACCAAAATTTGAAAGGAACAATTCTTATGATGGTACAATCATTCTGTGAAAATTTGAAGTCAATCAGATGAAAACTGTGGACTCTAGAGTGTTAACAAAGATTTAGAATTAAAATTTTAATAAGGCCCCTTTTCCCATGTTTCTTGACGGATCATATCCGATTCCAAAAGGAACAATCCTTATGATTATACAAATATTCTGTGAAAGTTTGAAGAGAATCTGATGAAAACTGTGGACTCAAGAGTGTTAACGAGGATTTTTTAAAAAAAAATTCTCTAGGTCCCTTTTCCCGTGTTTCTTGACGGATCATACCCGTTTTCGAAAGGAACGATCCGTATGATAGTACAATCATTCTGTGAAAGATTGAAGAGAATCCGATGAATACTGTTGACTCCAGAGTGTTAACGAGGATTTCTTAAAAGATTTTTCCATTAAATTTTCATAAGGCCCCTTTTCTGGCGTTTCGTGATGGATCTGACCCAATTCCGAAAGGAACAATCCTTATGATTGTACAATCATTTTGTGAAAGTTTGAATACAATCAGATGAAAACTGTGGACTCGAGAGTGATAACGAGGATTTTTTAATTAGATTTTAACAAGCCCTTTTTCCCTGTATTTCCTGACGGATTTAAACCTATTTATTTTGCATCGATTGGGAAACAAGTTCTTCCAACTTAAATTAATGCCTCTCGATTCTGCTTCCTGGAAAATGCACCAGTACTCGCGCCGAAAGTGTGGGCCAAGGACAGAACCAAGATCGATAGCCGCTCCCGGGAATCGAACTCAGGACCTCTTGATCGGGAAGCCGACGCTCTACCTCTCGACCACGGACACCTGACGGATCATACCCCTTTTTGAAAGGATCGATCCTTATTATAGTACAATCATTCTGAGAAGGTTGAATAGAATCCGATGAAAACTGTGGACTCTAGAGTGTTAACGAGGATTTTTAATGGAATTTTTAATCAAATTTTCATAAGGCCTCTTTCCCATTTTTATTGACGGATCATACCCGATTTCGAAGGGAACGATCCTTATGGTGGTACAATCATTCTGTGAAAGTTTGAAGAGAATCTGATGAAAACTGTGGACTCAAGAGTGTTTACGACGATGTTTTATGGATTTTTTTATTAAATTTTCATAACGCCCCTTTTCCCATGATTCTAGACGGAGCATACCCGTTTTCGAAAGGAACGATCCTTATGTTGGTACAATTATTCTGTGAACGTTTGAAGAGAATCGGATGAAATCTGTGGACTCTAGAGTGTTAACGAGGATTTTTTAATTGAATTTTTAATCAAATTTTAATTAAGGCCCCTTTCCCATGTTTCTAGACGAATCATACCCGTTTTCGAAAGGAATGTTCCTTATGTTGGTATAATCATTCTGAGAAAGTATGTAGAGAATCCGATGAAAACTGTGGAATCTGGAGTGTTAACAAGGATTTTTTAATTAAATTTTAATTAGGCCCCTTTTCCCATGTTATTTGACGGATCTGACCCAATTTCGAAAGGAACGATCCTTATGATGGTACAATCATTCTGCGAAAGCTTGAAGGGAATCCGATGAAAACTGTGGACTCTAGAGTCCAAAATATTTTCTACCCTACTGAACGGTTATTTTTCAAATAAAATCCAATATAAATTGTCGTCTGCAAAACCTTTGAAATTGGACAGGTCTAAAAAATGTTAAAACGGGAAAGGGTTAAACAGTTAAAAAAATATGAAAAATATATCCATGCCAATAATTTAGCTTCTTCCCTTAATAAAACCACTATCTTACTGTCTGGATTATAACCACTAAAGTTGAAATACATTGTATACATTGTATATAACGACAATTCGATACCTATGGACTTATCTTAAACAATTAGAAGCTAAACACAGTAAGTGTTGCATGCCTATATCAGCAAAGGGTTATTTCAATTACACCAGAAAATGAGCAGGCGCTAACAAACCATTCTACTTAATTGTAACATGCTACTGGCCATGAAATTTGCAAAAATTCATTGTCTTGACTATTTCTTAAAGTGTATTGAGACCTATTGACGACTAAAGGGGGTATAAGATCACTGATATGTTGGGGCGATTATTAGAAAATTTTAGCATAAATCAAATAAGCATTTTATCTTCTGTATGATAATCTCTCCCAAACCACTTTTCTACAGAGATTGTTGGGTTTTTTTTTAGATGAACATTCTTATCAGCACGTCCCGTTCTTGGTTACTTGTTTTAAAACGGATGCACAATAACCCTCCTTTTTCTATCAATATTGAGTACTATGAAGTCGTAATTGCGAATTGACCAATCGCGGCTGTCAATCAAATAATCGGTCGATCAAAGAAATCATTCATTTTGATTGGTAGTTAACTTGGAACTCCGACAATGACCGCCATCTATCTGAAGCAATTTTGTTTGTTTCGCGATTGGTGAATTAACCAACGGATTCACAGGGGTTGACACTAACTTTGCTTCAATGGAATCCCACGGGAATTCCTAGTTATTACTTCAGGGTTCCCTCCAGATAATCAGGGATCCCTCCTTGATAAACATCAACTCATTCACACACAATTCTGTCCTTCTAAGCCCAACTTGAACAAAATCTTGGAAAATATTGTGAAAAATGAAGAAATTGCTTGTTACAAGCAATTTTTTCATTATCCACAATGTTTTCTACAAAAACAAGCAAACAAAAAATCAGGAGCATTAATTGATACATTAAGATCTGTTGAACTGAGAAAAAATTGAAGGATCCTGACGGAATCCCTAGCCTGAGACAGCTGGGGTCCCTTCCAATTTTCAGGGATCCTCGGGATACCGGGACACTGTTAGTGTCGACCCCTTAATTCAGGGTAAGTACGTCTATACCCCCTGTATAGTAGAATCAATAGGCATCGGTGTAAAATATACATTATTATTTCCTAATTGATTCGAAAATATTCTTCTTTTCCCTCTCCTTCTTATGACAAAAAATTCAAATACAATCAACTTTTGCTTTTTCTGAAAAAAAAAATAATAATAAATAAATTGGTTAGATCAACATCAGTAAGCGTAGGTGCTTTCAAAATTAGGAGGAAATAACTAAAAATGATAAAAATAGCTTTTAAAACCAACAATATGAACATGATATCCTTAAATTGACCTATCAATGGCCCCGTCAACTGACTCCTTTGGCCTCGCACATTGATTTCCACAGAAAGTTACCTTTCGATTTTTTTATGGATTTATTTTGCAAACTTTAAGGCCAGTAGAACAAATAAGTAGAACGCCAAACCAACAAAAATGGTTCACCAAAATGGCGACAAATGTTGGAGTTCAAACTGAACTTTCGGTCTAAATGAATGATTTCATTGGTCGAATGATTATTTGATTGACCGCCGCGATTTGTCAATTGTGTGTGTGTGTGTGTGTGTGTGTGTGTGTGTGTGTGTGTGTGTGTGTGTGTGTGTGTGTGTGTGTGTGTATCTGTGTGTGTGTGAACTAAAGATCGGAAATCCATCGGGATTTTGAAAGCACTTAATATAAGCTTTAAGGATACAGAATCTACGAATTTAGTTCTTTAAAAATAGTAGCGCGGGAGAAGCCAAGTAAAATGTCTTCAAAAACTCAATACAAGCTTAAAACATAGTTAGGTAGATCTGTAAAACTTGCCATTTTTTGACGCCAATAAAGAGAAGCAATTTGAAAAAAAATGCGTAATATGAAAAAAAAACATACATGTTAGTTCGTCGTCTGCAACCCCTTTCAACTGGACCAGTCTAAAATTTTGTCGTCTGGTAATGGGTGAAAATAATAATCTCATCTAAGAGATGGTCTTTTAAAAATAGCTTATTCAAACACACCACTAAAACATCATTTCAGCCCGGGTTGATTGATTGAATGGGGTTTAACGCAGCTTTTAACAGTATTTCAGTCATATCGCGGCGGGTTGAGCACCTCACTATGGATGCCCAATACATCCTCTCCTAGCCTTGAGCTGGTTTGCGATTTTCCGCCCATTGGTGAGAGACAAATGTCGGAAAGGATATGTGCCGCCGCCGGGGATCGAACCCATGACATCCCATGATTGAATATTGTGAGTCTGATGCGATACCGAATGCACTGTGACGAAGGCCATTTCATCCCGGAACCTTCCTTCGCGTGTAATTAATATTCGAACCCTGGATAGGAAACCAGTATTTCCGTCATTTGAAACATTGTAAGATATGTCAGAAATATGGAACGCTGCCTCCGTTAGCCGAACCCCGACATAAAGTTCGACCGGAACTTTAACCTTATATCAGACGATAAAATGTTGGACTAGTCCTATAGTTGAAATATGCTGCAGATGTCAATTTAAGTTGATTAACTTTCTGAGTAAAAAAATATGTGGAAAATGAAGAAATAGTTTGTATCAAGCAATTTCTTCATTAAATACAATACTTTCCAATTTGTTCTTTTTTGTGTGTGTGTTTGTTGTTGATGTTGTTTGTTTGTTTATGGTCAAAAACCCGTAACAAAACAAACATGTGGTTGGTTGTATAAGCTGTAGTTACTTCTTTCAAGTCGCAAAACTAACCAAACAAATTTATATTGGAGTTAAAAGTTTGAATGAATAGTTTGATGGGAGGATCTGTATTTTGGTTGACGTTCGCGATCCGATAACTTTTGTCCCATTTTGAATGTCTGTGGTCTTGTATATCTTAGTTGTCGTTTTAAAACCTCGTTATTATAGTCTGATTCAAGCTGCAGTTAGGAGGGCTTAGAACGACAATGAAGATATGTAATATCATTAAGCCTTTCCTGTTCAATTCCTGTGATTTTATACTTAAGAAAACATTTTGGGAAAATATAAAAATGCTTTTAACAAGAAACTTCTTCTTTTCCAACAATATTTCCCCCCTGTTAGTTGGTTACTTCTCAAACAGCAGTCAGTCGTCTGCAACATCTTTCAAAATGGACAAGTCTAAAATTTTGAAAAACAGGAAAGGGTTAAAATACTTTTCTACAACGCTCAATATTAAGTTTTGAATTATCCAGTAACCTTTTTTTCACAACTTTGCGGTTATGTTTTACATGTATCCTTGTCTGCTCGATCTACGAAAATAACTAAATGTGTGTATCTTTAGCTTTATTTAACTACCGGCTGCCGTAGGATACTTCTGCATGTATTGTAATAAGGAGAACTACTAAACTCCAACCTTGTAAGTAAGTTTTAATTACTCTTTATGAATGAATTCATCGATGCAAATCAATATATTAAACTGTTTGTGGTACTCCGTAATGATATCAAACTATCAATGGCAAAGAAAAGTGCCTTGAATAACCTGAGGTTGTGAAAGTTCAGTCTTTTTATTTCATATTTCCATTAATACAATTTTGAGCATGCAACTGTTTCGTATGCTTGCGCACAAAGGAGATTATAAAACTTTGCTTAAAATTAGTTAAACATTTGCTTTGGTTTGCTTGATTTCATTTAATTATAACAAATGAAGAGAATGTTGATATTTTTGTTCTATTTTATTATGAACCTAAAAACTTATTCATACTAATGTATTAATCTGATTATACATTGTGATTAAAATTATAGGTTCAAACATCCATGAAAACAAAACGAAAAATATATTTTCCTGCCTTTAATGAATATTATCTTTAAACCTTATTTAGAGGACAATTAACAATGCAATGTTCCCTGTCCTTGAATTATAGTAACTCATAGGCATATTTGTACGTTTTCATGATCGAACGGGATACTTCTCGAAAATGAGATCTAGTGACTTTCTTTTTGTATACCAGTGTATAGTCATGTATCATGTATCTTTTAATCACTATTTCCCTTTAAAAATACACGAACATACACACACGTTTTCATCAAATGCACACCTTTTTGTCTATAGAAATCACCAACGTACTGCTTATTTCAATAAATTTCAGTACAAAGAATTCGGTATTTTTGATGAATATTTGTTTTGTTGTTTGAATGGGGTATAACGCCGCTTTTAACAGTTTTTCAGTCATATCGCGGCGGCTTAAGCACCTAATAATGGATTCCTGGTATACCTCGCACCAGTACTACCACTATATCCTCTCCTAGCCTCAAGCTGCTACCTCACTTAGGTTTACAACTATCCGTCCATTGGTGAGAGACAACTATCGGAAAGAAGATGTGCCGCCGCCGGGGATTGAACCCATGACATCCCAGGATTGAAGATTGGGAGTCTGTACGCTACCAACAGCGCTATGACGGCTTGATGATTGTTTTTTAAAAACGATACAAGTTTCTAAATGGTAATACACAGTTGTTATGACAAACGAATAGTTTCTGAGAGTAATACGAAAGAAAATTATAAAAACAATACCTTGACCAATAAAGAGAAATCTTAACTACTTTTAAACTCTAATTAATCGCAATTGAATGTTGTTGTTTTTGTTGTTCTGTTGAAGTCTGATGCACGCGTCTGGCGTCTGTTGTTGAAAAATTAATCCTAAAATTATTGAAATGGATACCATTTTTTAAGCCAGCTAGTCTTTGTACATTATTGATTAACCATGGCTTTCAATCAAATAATCAGTCGACCAATAAAATCGTTCATCTTGACCAGAAGTGAGTTTTGAACTCCGGCTTAGGGCGCTATTTTTGTTAATCTTTTTCGGTTGTTTGACGACTTAGTTACTACGTTTATGTTTCCAACCAACCATTCAACTCTTTTGTTACATACTACTGGCGAAAAATCTCGAAAGATAAGGGCGTTTAAAATCAAAGCGGGACTTCTTGTTGGAGCGAGTGGGCGTGGCCATCTGAGTAAGTGGGCGGGACAAGCGATTGGTCAATTAAACAAAAGATCTAGATTGACAAACTAGTGCCAGTCATATTTCTTAACCCATTCCCACACAGTGACCCTTTTAAACGCCTCTCAATATAAAAGTTTTGGAAAACATTTTGGAAAATGAAGAAATTGCTTGTTACAAGCAATTTCTTCATAATCCACAATGTTTTCTACTACAGTAGACAAAGATTTGAAAGATTTCATCAACTTTAAATTGTCGTCTGCTACTTCTTTGAATTTGGACTGGTCTAAAACTTTATCGTGTCGGAATGGGTTAAACAGGTTACTTCTTCGTTCGACTGATAAGCATTGTGATGAAAAGACCATTGAACGAGGACCTGCCGTTTTTATTCTTACTATACAAATTCAGCAATCTTGGCTGTCAATCAAAGCAAATATTTTTCCGATCAAATCATTTATTTAGACCGGGAATGAAGTTTGAACTCCGACATTGGCCGTCATTCATATGAAGCGTTTTGCTAGTTCGATAACTTAAACATCGTAATTACAGCTTAATCAAGTTGTACTCACTTGCAATTTTATAAAGACTCTATGCAGGGCCCGATGCATCCTACAAAAACTGGTCTAATTTAAATGGCTGAAGGCAACGCTCGCGCCTTGCGGACCTCCGGGCCGTTGGTTTCTTCTCATTTATCGTTTACCTTACCACAATCGTTCTGTAAATAACATTTTCAAAATTGGATAGAATCTTGGAATTTGAAATTCGGTAACGACCCCATGACGGTACGTAAAACGGAAGGGCCTTGTACTTTAAGCAGATGTTAATCGGTTAGATTTGGTGTTATATTCTACACAGAGCAAAAGCTTTCGACCCGTAATTACATAGTGTGGTGGCCCTGTGACAAAATATGCATTTTCGGATAAAAGATTCATTGAAATTCCTGTTCAATTTATCACCTTTAGCCGCATAACTTGAAATCAGTAAAATTGAAAAGATTGGATAAGTCTACGATTTGATATGATTGCTAGAATGGGTTAAAGAGAGGTATATTTTATTCTACATTCTTTGTTTTGTTTCTCCTATCTTTTTCTTATTTTGTTTAAACATACAAACATGTGCCAATCAGTCATATTTTTCAACAGGTAACGCAAATAGTATACATGCAAGTCATGTACTCCTTACCTATGGTTTATTGTACCCTCATAATAGATGCCATAAATTTTTTAAGAATGATCAAATACTCTGATTGTTGATATATCTGTTTTCTCATGATTTCTTGAATGAAATATTCCCAATGGTCAAAGGTAAATATGTATGACTCTGATTGGTGATATCTTCACATAACTGCTTGCATGATATATACCTTATTGGTTATTGTTATATTTGGTGGTGTTTATGCATGTATGTTCATGGGAACAATCTTTTGACCGGCTTTATAAACCAATAAAGAAATTTGAATTTGTAAAAAAAACATTGTCTTTCAATGAATTAGAATTAGTGAAATTTATAGGAAAATCAATCAAACTCAGCCATTTTTGGGCGGTATTCTGGCAAATATAAAGCATCCGTTATTAGTTTTTATTGTTATACCATCAAAGTTTTTGTTGAAAGATTTGTTCATCTTAAAGCATCGGAGAGCACAGAGAGTGCATGTTGTCAGCCACACACACATACACAAACAAGCAAACAAAAATAGGTATGAAAACTTTTGTACAGGTTTAAATGTGTCATGGCCGCGGCTAGGGGATCTGAGAAGATTTTGTGGTAGTACCGGTGTAAGAAAAACCAGAAATCCGTGGTTAGATGGGGTCGACACTAACAGTATCCCGGGATCCCGAGGATCCCTGAAAATTGAAAGGGACCCCAGCAATCTCAATCTCAATGTATCAGGTAAATCTCCAGTTTTTTTATTTGCTTGTTTTGGTAGAAAACATCGTGGATAATAAAAAAATAGCTTGTATCAAGCAATTTCTTCATTTTCAACAATGTTTTCCTAAGCTTTTTTTCAAGTATGGCTTAGAAGAGCAGGATTGCGTGTGAATGAGTTAATGTATATCAAGGAGGGATCCCTGATTATCTTGAGGAAATCCTGAAGTAATTGGTAGGGATTCCTGTGGGATCCTATTGAAGCAAAGTTAGTGTCGACCCCTGGTTAGATGCTTCAGCCGCCGCGATATGACTGAAATACTGTTAATATTTGTGTTAAATCCTATCTGGGACAATCATTCAACCAAATATGTCATAAAACCATGTGCGCTATTTCTGTTCTTTTTACAGTTCCGGGTGACATGCTGAATTGTACCATCGGTAGCCCCACCCACTTATACCGTTGGCTACGCCTACTGACTCCGACAGGAAGCCCCTATTTCATTTTAGATGGCGATATGTTGCAAAATGTATGGCCAGTAGCACGCAAAAAAGTACAATAATTTGTTTGAGACCTGAAGGTCGTAATTACAGCTGGTTTTAGACTGATTTGGACGGAATCTTGCAGGACAAAGGGCTGTTGATATAGCACAGTTGATAGCGTGTAGAACTCCTGAACACGGGGTCCCGGATTCGATCCCCGGTCGCAGCGAATGTCCTTTTTGACATTTGTTTGGTTATTTGATTGACAGCCGCGATTGGTCAAATGATCAATCGCTGGCCACGCCCATCTTCTCCTTTAGCTACGCCCATTGTCGCCGACAGGAAGTCCATCTTCAATTTTAAACGGCGTTCTTTGCAAAATTTATGTCCAGTATTAACATTGAATAATTTGTGGTTACGACGTTTACGTCTCCAAACAACAAAACATGTTCACATAAATGACGGAGTTACAATCTCAATTCCGGGCTGAATGAATAATTTGATTGGTCGATATATTACTAGATTGACAACCATGAGTGGTCAATTAAAGATACAACATGTGAATACAGATGTCACCAGTCTGATTGTTGGCGGATATGATGCTATCTCTAATTAGGAAAAACGTGTAAAAAACCCCACTTTATCATATATAAACCTTTTTCATACATGCTTTGCAATCACCATTCTTTATTTATTTATTCTCATTCTTATTTTCTTTTTTTTTTCTTAATTTCATCTAATTTATTCAATCTTTTATTCATATTGACCGCCACAGCTTATTTTTCGTTCGTTTTAAAATGAATTTTGCAAAACACCTTCAAATTAGCATCTGTTCCACAAAATTTAATTTAACGACAACAAATAAGTTAAACATATTTTTATAGCAAACTATGGAAGAAACAACTGTGATATACAAGGGGCCGTCATCTCAATATTGTCGAAAAAAAAAACCCGATGATATCAATGTTTTACCTGTTAGATCTTTGACAAACAATGATTTATTGAATGGCTTTAGCGCCACTTATAACAGTATTTTAGCCATATAGCGGCGGTTGGAGTACCTAACCAGGGATACGTAAAATGTCTCACACCGCAACTACTACAACATCCGTTCCGAGTTCAAGCTGATCATCCCACTTAGGTTTACAATCTACGAGTATCCACCCATTGGTAGCAGACAAATGTCGGAAAGGATTTCGCTTCGGCCAGGGATCGAATCCGGGTCCCCGCATTTAGGAGTCCTACGCTCTACCAGCTGTGCTTTGGCCTGTCTCTTGTCACGCATGATATCGTTCAGATCAGTCCAGAACAAAAACTTTTGGCTCGGGTTTAAGTGAAATGTGCCATTTTGCTCCTAGATTACAGTATTAAGCAAACAAAAGAACTATATTTAGCGAGAAAATCGAAAGTCTAAAGGGTAATAACATGCATTACTCTTAACACCCGTTTTGGTCGGCACAATAATGCCCACTTTAAAGCTTATCTTGCACTGATTATGAAGAAAACTTTTGGTTTTCAACACACCAATGATGTCAAACTCGAATGGAACCGAAAAAAAAATGTTACATGAAGTAGGTCGAAGTGTACAGACTAGATAATGTGCTGAAACAAAAAAACAGGATGCTTTTTCAATTTCGACAGACAAAAGCAGTTTTCGAAAATTCGACCTTTTCTAAGATAAAATGAAAGGAAAAACAAAACCAACGTACTGTTTTGACAATTTTCTGTGAATAAAAAAACACTTAACACAGAGAGCAGACTTAAGTAGTACACACAATGCATCTACTTAAATAAATGTATATGATTTAAAGTCATGCAAAGTCTTAACTTTCGGAGCGCAAAAATATGCATCTATCTTTAAATCGAAAAAATATTTTCGAAAATTGGTACAACTAAAGAAGAAGTATAGACTTTCAAATAAAGTACATGAATCCAAACAAATTCATCCTAATGTAGGAATGAAACGCTGCCTGTTTTTGCCTAACAATTTAACACATGATGAAAAGGTAATATCATATGCTATCCTACCTTTTAGGTTACAAATTGCCATTTATATTCATGGTATTTCAATGACTTCAATGACTTGCAATCTGGGCGGTGTATTAAAGGAACGGAGGTTGAGTTGAAAGCACGAACATATATTTACAGCGAGCTCTTTGAACAAACTACATGTATTTCAATTACTGTAGCTGTCCAAAACATTGAAGGTGGATTAGAGCTTACATCCACCCTAATTTCTCCCGAATTGTAACCGCAAGAGAATGGTATATTTTTTTTAATCCGTCCGGTCAACCATGTATCACCTAATGGCCTTTTATTCTATAACTATTACAGACTTACTAGTTTTTGTCTACTTCTCCAAAGAGATTAAGATGGAGTACTTCTGTCGTTTGAAAATGTGATGTAACTGAAAAGAAACTATCTTATCAAAATTATTCTTAGAAATGGAAAAGTTCCTTACAAAATAGGGTTTTTCTTTTCAAAAAAAAAAAAAAAAAATGATTCGGAATGATTGCAAAAGAGGAGGTTGAAGGAGTAGAAAAGGGTTATGGTAATTCAGATTTTCAAATGTCATTTTTCTGTGTGTGTGTTTTTTGTGTGTTGTGGGTGGTAATTTCAAGAGTAGAAACGCGGAAAAGGAGAAATAGCAGTCAACAATCATTTTAGCCTGAGATTACATAGCAATCTTAGGCTAAAATTACCACGGTAAAATTTCAACCCAGGCAGACTTTAATGTAAAAACATCTAACGCAATAATTACAATCTTCTGCCACATGGAAAGTAGATCGGGCCGAATTACACGGCTGTGAGTATTAATTAATACGCCCGGTTAGGCAAGAAGGACGAAGGCGAGACATGACTCACTGAAAGCCAGCGCTTGATGGGTCACGCATGATTGACGGGACGTATTGGAACCATACATTTTCATTTGGAGATTTAAAGATTTCATCTAGAGAAACAATTTTGTTGAAACAAAGGTGAGAACACCCTCCCCATCCATCGTGAATAATCTTTGTAGATAACGTAATTGAAACCATAAGTTTTGAAAAGTCCGCCATAAATATATGACCATGCCTCCAAGTTAGTTCCCCCCCTCCCCATCCACCCATTAAACCGCTGTCTACGTGCCTGGATTTTCAGACGTTAAAGCCGAAGCACAAGGTATACACCTGTAAATTAGGATAGAAAATATTGTCTTGTTCTCATGACGCTAGAAACAGTCAGTCCAAAAATACCTATATCAAGAGGGCAGGATGTGTCATTTTCACCAAAATTGCAACATTTTCCTCGTTACATATAATTTATTGTACAGTCTCTACTTCTTCTCCTGTCGAACCATACTTCTAGTATTCCATTTTGGCTTTATTTAACGTAAATGCATATTTTTTGCGCTCTGTAAATTAAGATTATGATTCTTTGTTAAGAAAATTGATTTTTGAAGAACGTGTTTTCCTTGCTTTTTATCGTGTTAATTTGTTTCGTGAAATATTTTTTTTGTTCTCTGCCTTCATCGGAATATTTATTCAGTACATTCCAATCATAATTCAACATTTGATTAACCACTCTATGCAAATGAATGAAAACTCAAAGACTACAAAATTCTCCGGAAAATGTATGGAAAACCTGATTTTTTAGTATATTAATTCATGAGTATTCTCTTGAAATGGTATTTATGTCACGAAGATTGCTACAAGTGGCCAATTGTATCAGAGTACCTTAATGGTAAATGAACAGTGTATAGGATAGGCACTTACCATCTAACGACAGTCAAATCGTTGAAGGTTTGATATCCTCCAATACACATTTAACACATACAGACAGTAAAAGGGATTGGAATAGATACTACACAATTCCTATCACCTGGTATTTCAATTAATGAACTTGATACGCATTGAGTGAAGATCATTATTGTGTTCAGTTCTTGATAATTAATATATATTTGGTATAATTCTAAAACCTCGTAACTAAGGCTTGAATCAAGCTGTAGTTACGAAGTTTTAGAAGTGCACCGACGGTATTTATTTATTGACGACATGCAATGAAAATGTCGTAATTATTCGCGATGACGTGAACATTTATATTCAATTTAAACATCAAACTTCATATTACTCAATCAACTTTAGGCGTGTCTTGAAAAATCTTTTATCAAAAAATCGTATTCAAAATTCGTTAAAATTTCGCATGCAAAAAAATCAAAATAAGAATGTCACAATTATTTTGTTGTTCTCTGGCTACAAAATACTCAAATTTATACGTCATTTTACAAAAAGCGTAAAATCTGTAGGAGATTGAATCTTAAATAACTCGTCTGGTAACCAATGTAATATTGAATACATTGATTAATTTGGTTTTAACGCCACATTTAACAGTATTTCAGTCATATCGCGGCGGCTGAAGAACCTAACAATGGATTTCTGATATTTCTTAAAACAGCACTACCACTACATCCTTTCCTAGCCTCCAGCCGCTATCCCACATAGGTTTTCGATTTTCCACTCATTGGTGACAGACTAATGTCGGAAAGGATATGTGCAGTCGCCGGGGATCGAACCCATGACATTCCATGATTGAAGATTGAAAGTATTACACGTTACCGACTGCCCTATGACGGCGGTTTCGTATACTGACTAAATAGAGAATAGATGGTTGGTGTCTTGATATTGAAATATTTATCTAGCTAGGCGTAGGGATTTATCTGGTGAACCGAAGGCGAACCGGATAAATTCCGAAGCCGGGCCCGATGAAATGTTACATATAAAGATATCAAACCATCTATTCTTTTGATCCTGTTAACAGTTTTTAAAAAATTAATTCGATCACAAAATGTCCACGATGAGTAAATGTAACTTAATCTCCCTTTGCCGTAGGCTACATGGTAGTTTTTAATGGCCAACAAAGACCTACCTTGATTATCGAAAATGATATGATTAGATTCATTAATTTGTCGATCACTCTACTAAAGCGTCGAAAATTTTCAAATTTCTGGTGAGTTCGTTGTTATGCAGCTAAAACCAAACCCAAAGTCATTACCATCCTTATTAAATATCACAAGATGGACAGAGCTTGGAATTAGAATTCTCAAAGTCTCCTCACTCAAATTATATCCATACTAAATCCTCTCAGATTATGTTTTATATTTCTGCCTTTCTGAAGTTACAAGTGTGTATGCTTTCATGTACTAAAAACGCCTGGGTCATGTATTACGTCATCTCTACGTCATCGATTTGTAATTCGACCGACGAAAATTAAGAGTCGAGTATAATGTTTTTATTTACCAAAATATTTAGACATTTATTGCAAGGTTTTAAAAGTACCCAAACCACTGTAAAAGTAGGTCCGGTCAGTCATGTGATCAAGTGCCATAATAAATCTAATCACGTCACCATGTGACCTGGTATCAATAAGTTTATCATACCCCCTTTGTTAGGTAGTAAAACTGTATTTATGGTCGCCCACAGACGACAGATAGTTGTTAGAGTCTTCGTCGATATTTGTCTTGTCTAGAATATAGATATAATTCAAATATTGTAGCGGTTGACTCTAATCTTTCGCCTTTACTGGAATATCAGTGGTTAGTTTGACAAAGTTTACAAATCTACTGAGTAGTTCGGGGGATGCTTGTACAACTATAATATTGAAATGATTATTGCCATAAATCAAAGTACTGAAAGTACTTAAGCTAGCAAAGCATTGTTTTGTTATGTAATCTTCTTAGCCATTTGTAGGGTAGAAAACATTGTGGACACTGAAGAAATTGCTTGTGACAAGCAAATTCTTCATTGTCCACAATGTTTTCCAAAGTCTTTTTAGGGGGATTCTTAAAAAGCGGGATTGAATGGAAATGGGTTGTATAGCATTATTTTGAAGGTGTTCTCTACGAAGGTGTGGCCAGTCATTTTGACACAATATACTTGAGTATACACAAGAACTCCTTTTTTGGCCTAGACATACAGTGGATTTAGTGGTTAAGCCTCCAAAGGCAGTTTGCACTCGTTTGAACTCTGAGAAGACCTCAAAATTCTGTCTGTTAACTTAAGCTATCAAAGCTGACGCTTTGCTAGCTAAAAACGTATACATCGATGTAGCCGCAAACCACTCTACTGTTATGCAGCATAATGCCGGGAAAGCCGTAAACGTGAAAACACCATAGGCTTCCAACACTATGTTGCGATTTGTAAAAAAAAACCATTTTTGTAAGTTTTATACTGCTTTCAATTAATTGTCTTCAGAATTCTTTAACTCTGAAAAAGTAAGTCTTTAGCGAAACAATTCAAATGGCTGGAAAATAAACCCGAAAAGTCCAAATTTCTATTTTATAGATATTATCATTATTTCATTATTCTGCGCTTCCAACATCATACATGACGACTCTTCAAGAATTTATTTGCGCCGATTTTTTTCTCCCTACAAAAGTAACCCAAACTAAACGGAATACCCGTAGAATAAAAAAAAGCGCTATAAGAAACCTAAAACGGGTCTTATGTCCATTGTAATATATTCACCCTTCGCTTAAACGCATAACTCAATACTTTAAAAGACACGGATGGTTTCTTTTCAACTAAATTCTACGTGAATATAGCTTAGGTCTTCCAAAAGAACTGTCCTCTTCCCTAAACTTTGTAAGTCAGAGTATCTAAAAAACTAAAAACTTTTCAAACAAACCTAAGACTCAATACTTCAATGCTCTCTCATTCGCTCGCTGCAGCAATGAAAGAAATGCAAAATCATCGAAGCACAGTTAATACAACTTAACTTTAGCTCTCAACCACATTGGTTACTTCTTTCTATATACATTTTTACAGACCAAAATAATACTAATATAAATAAATACGAAAGTACGTGTTATACACGTGTACTTAAGTGTCAATATCGAGGTCTAGAAATATAGTTGTCCAAATATTGGCCGGATCTAATCGCAGCCGTAATAAGTATTTGCCTGCTACAGAAAATGCGAATCACCTGGTTTTCCATTTAAAAGGGGGCAATCAAGCGTCTATCCAAAATGGTTTAGTTAAGAGATGAAGGTATTTTTTGTTGTTGTTGTCATAAATGTATAAACCAAAAAACCTAATCACGTTTATTTATAAATCCGCTTAGCGTATGCATACAGTGTGATTAGTTTTTTCGGTTCATACCTTCATGAAAACAAAAAAAGTATTCTCTTCATTTCTAATGATTTAATAGCATCGAGCGAAAAAAGCCAACACTTTACAAAATTTGAAACTTTTTAATCGTGGACTATTTTGTGCGGAAGCATACAAAATAGCTGCTGGCTCAATTTTTTTACTGAATGTATGATTTTTTTTTTTCGACCAATCAGAACGCCCGTTTTCAATAGACTAAGCTTAACATTAAATTCTAAAACAGTAAGTCTCTGTTTAATCTGGCTTGGCTATATGTATCCGTCAGAAGGTTCGCGTAATTTTTATGATTTGGGGATAATTGATGGGCCTCAAGACCGACCGCTGGCCACGCCAAGTGTGTCCCCAAAGGAAGTCCTACTTCAATATTAACCCTTTACCATTTTTATCCCTGATTTTTAAGTCCATGTGATTTATACCTTAGAACATATTGTAGAAAAAGAAGAAATTGCTTGTAACAAGCAATTTCTTCTTTTTCTACAATATTTTCTACCCTGCTGAATGGTTATCTTTCAAATTTAATCCACTATAAATTTTCGTCTGCAAACCTTTGAATTTGGACAGGTCTAAAATTTTGCAGAACAGGAACGGGTTAAACGACTTTCTAAAGTTTATTGCCAGTGATATGTCACGAAGAAGTTAAAAGGTAGGTTTTCGACTTACCCGTCGTAACTCCAGCTTGAATAAGCTGCAGTTCCATCGGTTTAGTCGTCAAACCAACGAAAAAGGTTTACATGGATGTCTGCGAAAACACTTCCGGTCAATTGATTCTTTGAATGACAACCGACAACTATGTACACCATAATGATAACCAATGAGCGAGGTATAGTCTTGTTAGTCCACTGGGAAGTGAATGATGGAACTAGGGGTTAAGATAATCCATTCAAACACATTGACGCTTTTTAACATCCATCAGTTTGAAAGCTTTTGAAAACATTGTGTTAAAATGAAGAAATTGCTTGTAACAAGCACTTTCTTCATTATCTACAATATTTTCTACCCCCAAACCCCATCCCCTAAAGATTTTAAAGATTAAATCAATTTAAAATTGTCGTCTGCAACTTCTTTGAATTTGTACAGGTCTAAAATATTATCTTGTGGGAATAGGTTAAAGCCATATCTTCTCGTCAGAGTTACAAAAAAAGAAAAAAAAAAAAAAAAGATAATCATAGTCCAGGCTCAAAAGCATAAATAAATATGACAATTTAAAATGTGACCCCTAACGAATTAAGGTTTGTTTACAAAAAAGTATGGCACCTGTGATGTCGTTTTCGCTTTCGTTATTCAAACGACTATCAAACAATTCAACTCTAGCCTCCAGCTGTTATCCCACTTAGCTTTACGATTACACCACCCTTTGGTGAGAGACAATTGTAGGAAAGGATATGTTCCGCCGCCGGGGATCATACCCATTACATCCCACCAATGAACTTAATGCATACCCTACTTTGGTATATTGGTTATGAGAAGTGTCTTGTTTGCTTTTTTGACCAAACAAACTATAAATTGCTTTAACTGATTCAACCTTCCTCGGAGGGGATAAATGGCTTTTAAACGATTATGAGGTAACTTAATATTCACTGATGAGATAATTGTATATGGACTGGTTTTTTTTCTAATCTTTTCAAAGAAAAGTACCTGAATGAGATTAGAGTATACTTATACAACAATTCTATTCGGTATTTTTAAATAAGACCATTTAGTAGTATAAAGCGTGACAACAAAGATCCCAAGTTATGTTGGATGCAAACTTCCCATATGCCTTTTATGGTCTTGATCCTGTTATGAATTAATTGTTAGTTTCGTCTATCAAAAAGGAGCGATCTGATTGGTCGAAAAATTTAATTCATACCTCCATGAACAAAATTTTGAGCACGCAGCGATTTTGTTTGCTTCCGCACAAAATAGTTCCATACAAAAAGGTATCAAAATTTGTAAAGTTGTTGTATTTGTTGCTCGATGCTATTAAATCATAAGAAATGAAGAGAATATCTTTTGTTTTCATGGAGGTATGAACCGAAAAACCTAATCACACAATGTATGAATCCGCTTCGCGTATTCATACAGTGTGATTAGGTTTTTCGGTTCATACCTCCATGAAAACAAAAAATATTCTCTTCATCTCTTAAATATTGGGTAGCTATATCAACAAGTGTATGTATACGTCTTGTAAGCAAGTCTCAAAGAAGACAATACTATTCTTTTTATTTTTTATAAATCACTATACAAAAAAAAAACAGAGCAAATGTTTTACTGGTTTTAAGGAAAATTATATAGTTCTACTTTGTGTAGAAGCATACAAACTAGTTGCTCAAAATTTGGATGTTTGAAGTATGAAGAAAAAAATCAGCTAATCAGAACGATTGATACTTGATAGACGTAACTATAAAGATATATATTGAAATTTATCTGTCCAGCTGGCGTTAGTATTTCTATCAACCATCGTTTAACGATGACGCGTTGCAAGCATTACAGTTTTCTTAAGGAAATGGCATTTTTTAACACGATAGGGAAAAAAGTTACGCGAAGGTACACATGTATACTCAAAGTGGCAGTAACACATACTATTAGGCATACATCGATAGCTTAGTGTAAAAACATCGTAAGTGTCTTTACTTTGTATTGACACTTATGATGTTTTTGCACCAAGTCCCTGACATGTAACTATAGTCTCCAATAGATCTTTTCTCTGAGTGTAATGTCTAATTCAGTTTTAGTGTCAGTTAAATCAACCTTTATATCGACCGAACACTAATTCCCAAGCGACAAAATTTTAGACTTGTCCAAATTGGAAGAAGCTTCAGACGATAATTTCAAGTTGATATAATCTTAATTATTTTCGTCTTTTTGGATAGAAAATATTGTGGATACTGGAGAAATTGTTTGATACACAATTTCCACACAATTGAAACTTTTTTTGATATATTTGAATAAATGTTTGCGATAGGAAGTACATTTTTAAGCCGATATCTTTCTATATGATGGACCGCTAACCACGCCCACTCACTCCGCCAGGAAGTTTCACCCCGATATCGAACCACGTTATATTGCAAAATTCACGACCAGGAATATGTTATAATGAAATAACATCGACTGTTGGCGAAAGCGGCAAAATGTTTTACATTTATGGCGGCAAAACGCGGAGTTAAAGGTTCATCCCGGTCGAAATGAATGATTTGATTTTGTCCATTGATTCTTTGATTGACAGCCGCGATTGGTCAATTAATCGAACAAAACTATAAACGGTACAGAGAGGGTTTAATAACAGAAAGCTTAAATATTTATAAGCGGGTTAAATAAAAGCGTCTCAGAAACAGAAATTTTGATTTATGGATAACGCCTGTATTCACAAGTTTAGTATTAGTACCTTTTCCGTAATGGTGTCTTTATATAAATTTTTAAACGTATTAACCAATTCCCACATGACACAATTCCAGACTGGTCCAAATTGAAAGGGGTTGAAGGCGAAAATTTAAAGTTTGTAAAACTTCAAGTTTTTCAACTTTCTGGATAAAAGACAATGTGCAAAATGAAGAAATCGCGTTTTTCCAGCAATTTCTTCATTTTCCAAAACAGTTTTCCAATTGCTAATCTTGAGGGGCGTCGCAAACGTCATTGTTTGGATATTATGAATTTGCTAGATGGCAAAGGCAGCCATTTTTTTTTATTTATTTATTTATCTATTTATTTATTTTTTGTATAATGATACAGTTATCCCGTGTAATAATGTCTCAAAAGTAGCTAAAATTTAATCATGCGTTCAGCAAATTTAACCTTTTCCTGAAAAATCCCTTGTCTTTACGTCCCCGTGATTTTGTACTTAAGAAAAACATTTTTGGAAAAGAAGAAATAGCTTTTAACCAAGCGATTTCTGCATTTTCCTCAATATTTTCTATCATTTAAGTTTGCTACATTTCATATTACACTCACTTGTAATTATCGTTTGCAAATTTTTTGATTTTAAACAAGTCTAAAATTTCGAAAAACAGGAAAGGGTTAAAGGGGAAAACAGTCATTTTGAATGTATATTGTATTGGATGCTATGGACCATAATGAACGTTGCATAAGATTACAAGTGTCATTTCACTTTTCTATGTTTCCTACATTTTTAGGGGTTCATGTGTCTAATCCTGTCGGCCTTTCTATGTTACATCCCGATCATTGAGTGATTAACCTTCGATAATTATGATTTCTGGAATTACCAAAACAAATTGTAAAACGTGAGTATCCATTATAATACACTTATTATTATGTTTAGATATCAATAATCTTATTTCAGAATCGTCCACCAAAATTCTTGCATTTTGATACGCTAGAAAACTCGCTGCATACCACAATAAAATACAATCATTTTGTGTGCTTGCGCACAAAGTAGATCCTTAAAAATGTCCCAAAATGGTGTGTGTGTGTTGGTGTGTGTGTGTGTGTGTGTTTGTGCGTGTGTGTATTTTCGTTTATTTATCGTCGCTACCGTAGCACATTACCATATGAGCGACGCCCAAAGAAAACGGTTAGTTGTTACGGGGGATGGTGCAAGGATATAGGACGAAACTGCTGAGAGCTCCGCCTAGTTCTTTAACGTGCTCGGTGGATAGAACCGTCGCACGGGACCTCAGTTTAACGTCTCATCCAAAGGACAAGTAGTTTGATAATTGGTATGGTCAGCCCAGGGCTCGAACCCGTGATCTTGAGGTTTGAAGTAAAGTGCTCTACCGTCTGAGCTAATTAGGCTGTCTAATATGGTACGTCTTTGGGGTTTTTTGTTTCTCTTTATATCAATGTCAAATCAGAAGAAATTAACATAATTTGTTTTGTTTTTGTTGAGGAATTATACAAAAACCTAATCTATGAATCCGTTTCTTTTATTTTTCAAAACCAAAATCAATCAAAAACCAAACAAAATAATCTCTTGATCTCTTTATTACACTTTGTATTGTAAATTCAATTTAACTGTTGACTTTATGGTTGTAATTTTCATAAGCGGTAGGTGCATCATTATGATGATTGACCATACGCTGATCCCGCCCATTGACTCCTACAGTAAGTTCCTCTTCGATTTTAAGTGGCGTTATTTTGCAAAATGTATTGGTAGTAATATTTCAAAATATGTAGAATGGTTGGTTTGGAAACAATGTTTATTCGATATCGATAAAGTTCGGGGGAATATCGTTTTCTCGCATATATAATGTCATATTATAACCAGAATATAAAATTCGTGCTCATAGGAGACCTGATTTATTAAACTCGCTATGTTAAACAGATAAAAACTCGACATAGCTTGATTTTTATATATTAACCCTTTCCTGTGTTTACCAGATTTTAGACCTGCCCAATTTCAAAGGTTTTGCGGACAAAAATTTAAATTTCATTTATTTTGAAAAAAAAAAACATTAAGTAAGGTAGAAAATATTGTAAAAAAGAAGAAGAAGAAATTGTTACAAACAACAAGCAATTTCTTCTTCTTCTACAATGTTTTCTAATTTACAAAATCACAGGGACGTAAAAACCAGGGATTGAACATGAAAGGGTTATTAAGTATTTGGAATCTCATGACGCCTCATTCAATATCCTCTATTACATAGATGATATTGATGTTGATTGAAATGATAACAATTGACAAATCTCTGGCCCCGCCCCGCCCACTGCCTCCTTTTGCCCCACCCATTAACTCCAACAGAAAGTTCCGCTTCGATTTTTAACGGCGTTTTTTGTTATTGCAAAATTTATGGCCAGTAGCATGTAACAAAAAACAGTAAAACGGTAGATTGGCGACCTAAACGTTGTAACTACAGCTTGAATAAGCTGTAGTAACGACGTTTAAGTTGCCAAACCAACAAAAAAGGCTTACAAAATTGGCGGCAAATGTCGGAGTTGAAAACTCAGGTCCAGGATAAATAAATGATTTGATTGGTCGGCTGATTCCTTGATAGACTACGCGATTGGTCAGTTGACCAATCGAATTATCAATCGACTTAAGAAATCACTCATTTGAAATGGAAGTTAAATTTGAACACAGCTATTGGCCGCAATTTATTTAGGGCACTGTTTTTGGTTTGGCTTGTTCAAGCTGTACTTACGACGTTTAGGTTGATTACCATTCATGATACTGAGGCCATAAAATTTTGCAAAATAACGCCGTTTTGATATCGTTCCTGAACTTCCTGTCGGAGCCAAGTGGACGTAGTCAGTGACGACAAGACAATTCTTTATCTTTCAGATTTGTATTTATGGTTGTCACGTTCTCAAGTCTATCGATGATGTTTGCACTTTATCGAGCAATACTTCCTACACCAAACATCCCGAACGCGAAGCAACAGCTGCCAGTCTTCTTCACCACGGAAAATAACTCTGATTATATCGAGCCCCACATGAAACTTAGAACTGGCTATTCGGTAAAAAATAAAACTGAGTCTAGCAAAACAAAGAAGGATATTCAAAATGAATATTCAAATCCTATCGGCAAATATAAAGGTATTCCAAAAATTATACATCAGATATGGAAAGATGATGATATACCCGAGATCTTTCAGGAGAATATTAAAGGATTAGTAGCCCACAACAAGCCTCCTGAGTGGAAATATTACTTCTGGACCGATGAAAATGGGGAGAAATTTATAAAGAATATGTATCCCAGCCTACTACCTAGGTTTTTAAGTGCACGTGAGTGATTTAAAATTATATATGTCACGCATATATCGAGCGAAAAGGGGTCCTACTTAAAGCTGGTCCATGTTTGGCGTAACTAACTTATCTGCACAGACTGGGATCAGATTTAAGTTCCTTCACGCTTCTACCGCGGCGTTAACCCATTCTCACACAACAAAAATTCAGACTGGCCGACATTGAAAGACGCTGGAAACGACGATTTCAGTTTGATGATATTTCGAATTTTTTCGTCTTTATTTGGATAGAAAACATTGAGGATAATGAAGAATTGCTTGTAACTTGAAAAAAAGCAATTTCTTCATTTTCAACAATTTTCCCAAAGCTTTTTTTTCTTTGAGGATGTGTGGGAATGGGTTAACCTAATCCACACCTCATCGCGATTAGATGACAGTAAGATCTAGTCCGTAGTCATTCGGACCAAGTGACGAATCGCCGATGAACACCAATATCTAGGTCATGCAATTTTATCAATTTTGTAACTTTAAGGCGTAACTACAGCTTATTCAAACTGTAACTACATCGTTTGGCTCTCCAACCATCTGTTGGTATATTTGTTTCATGGGTAAATCATAAATTATGTAAACTAACATAGTTAAACCCTCGTCATGCTGTATAAATTACCCTACTGAAATTCTGTAAATCAAAGGGCTGAAAGCACTAATAGAACTTATTGTTCAAAAATCAATATTTCTTTAAGAAATCAACTTCATAGACAACTCTGGTAGGAAAAGTACAAGCAGGAGGTATAGACAAAGATCAGCCTGCACCGGGTTCAGCACGACAAGGGTTAAGATCTCAGTCGAACTAATTTGTTGGAGGTCATTCGGCATGGATAGCGATCCGTTAATTTCTCCCTAGAGTATTTTTCTGTGGCATTAAGTCACAGAATAACCTAATTATGTGAAAAAAAAGGCTTAAAAGATAACAGTGTATAAATATTTAAACACTTGCTATGGACGTTCTTCCGTCTCTTCACCAAATAATTAAGACCGCGAATAAAACTTATTATCCGGTATATCGATATATTACGTGTTCAGTTTTTCATTGATAAAACGCCATTAACAAAACGATTGTTTACAATTGGTATATTTTATCGTTTCGGGCATTTTTATTTGGTGTGACTAAAAAGAGTTGTATCTCGTTCAAAGACGGAACGATATAGCAATATAAGATTCCAAGACAATTGACCGATCTCGGCTGTCAAACAAAGACTCAATCGACAAACCAAATATTTCATTTAGATGAAAGTGAACTTTGACCTCCGACATTGGCTGTCATTATTGTGATTTTTTTATTTGTTACAAGCTACTGGTTGTAAATTTTGTAAAATAACGACGTTATAAATCGAAACGGGACTTCATTACGGAGTCGATTTGCGTGGCCAAAGGAGTAAGTGGTCAGGGCAAGCGATTGATCTATTTGCTTCTCATAAGAACTAATCGTAAACATGGAATTCTGTAATTAAGTTGAGCTCAGGTTCTGTTAACTCGATCATTCTTGTCGCACATTTTTTCCGACTAGCTGGACCATTTACGGTCGTATTCGAGCTTACAACTAATCCCTGACATCAGCTTTCAAAGCAATTCAATTTAGTCGGTAATCCTGACTGATAAACGATTGTTATACGATCACCGTACGTCTAAATCGACCTCTTTCTTAAAACTTACTTGAAATACTCGATACGGTTTTTAATAGGGTTGAACACCACTTTTTAGAGTATTTCCGTCCTAGCGCGGCGGCAGGAGCACCTAACCATAGATTCCTGGTATTTCTCATACCAGTGCTAACACTAAAGCCTTTCCGAGTCTCCAGCTGTCCATTCCTCTTAGGTTAACGATTATCCACCCATTGTTGGGAGACACATTTCGGAAAGGATATATGCCGCGACCGGGGTTCGAAACCCTGGACTTCATGCTTGAGATTATAACGCCCTACCAACTGAACTATGGCCCCGGCGCCAAGAACCGTCTCAATTCACTCGATATTTTGACACTTAAAACATTTTCGGTCAACAACGTCGACCGATGCCGACCAAGCGAGGCCATCTTGATCGCTCTTTGCGAATAAAGTATTCCAGTTCCCGGCAGTGCGATCGTGTATAGTAGAGTTAATAGTATAAGCACTTTGAACCCAGCATACGTCACTTCCGCTAAGAATTACTGTAGAAATCGGTCAAACTTGAAAGAACCGCGGAGTTACTTGAAAGGCAAATATGATTTAGCGCATGCGTGACATTTCCAACCATTACACATGTGCACAAAGTAAAAACTCAGATCAGCCTGTGCATCCGCACAGTCTGATCAGAGTCTTCACTCTGCGCTCTGTATATAGATACTGACCCAAAGCTTCTTTAAACAATCAGCGAATATTCTAATTGCCCAAAATGGCTGTCCGGGGCGCTCAATGTGTGCGAGTCACGCACATGCGTAATGGTTGGAAATGTCACGCATATGCTCATTTCATAATCAGACTCTTGATCAGCATGAAGTATGCTTACTAAAAACTATATTCTAAAAGGAAGAGCGTAAATTGTCGTAATCGTGTAAAAGAATATTAAAACAGCAATGAATTTATACACAAAAGAAACACAGACGATATCTTCACGCAGTATGGGTTTCATTTTATTTAACCCTTTCCTGTACAATCCCTTGTTTTCACGTCCCTGTGAATTTACACTTGAGAAAACATTTTGGAAAAGAAGAAATTGCTTGTGACAAGCAATTTCTTCTTTTCCTACAATATTTTCTAACATGTAGGTTCGCTACTTTTCAAATTGCACCCACTTTTGATTGTTGTCTGCAACTTCTTTAAAATAAGACTGGTCTAAAATTTTGAAAAACGGGAAAGGGTTAATAATAACGCAAATTTGCATCCTTTTGTAAAACATCTGGAGAAGAATTTATGTGTCATATCGTGTCATCTATAGGCACTGAATCATCGGTAGACGATCAAAACACTGTATTCAAAGCTTATTTAAAGGTATAGATACAATATTTCTTTCGCCTACCGACGAAATGCATAAAATTAAGAACAAGATGCCCATAAGGGCCTGAGACGCTCTCAAGTTTTCCGCTAACGAAATCTGATATTTAAGGAAGTTAATTGCTTAAAGAAGAATGCATGAAGGAAAAAAATACTACTTTATCCCCTTTATTATTTTGAGCAACAATCCCCAAAGCCCCTTTTCCCGTGTTTCATGACGGATCCACTCCATTTCCAAAAGGAAGTTTCTATATGTTCCTACAATCATCCTGTAAAATTCAAATTTCATCAAAATCCGACAATAATTGCGGACTTTATCACAGGATTGTTTTCAATGAAAATCCATAAGGCCCCTTTTCCTGCGTTTTCTGAATGATCAATTTCATTCCAAAAGGAACTTTCCTTACGACCCTACAATTGTCCTGTGAAATTTAAAAGACAATTTGATAATGATTGTAATCTTCAACACATACACACGAATGTTTTGAATGACATTCTGTAAGGCCCCTTTTCCTGTGTTTCCAATGCCAAAATTATTCAATGCATCTTTGAAGAGAATCCAATAAAACTGTTGACTTTATTAACAAAGATATTAAAATCAATTTCTCATAAGGCCCCCTTTCCAGTGATATTTTACTGTTGGTTTTATCATTCTGTGAAAGTAAAAAGGGAATCACACGAAATGCGGGGACTTCATTATGTTTACTAGAATATATTTATACAAAAAAAAATTCGACTAAATCTTTGAAACAGACATATAGTACTTCAATTGTAATAATAATATGCTCAACGAAAAAAGAATTGAATGTTAGCTTTGATTTCGTTACCTTTTATCATTTAACCCTTTACCACACAACCACAAATTTTCACGCACCGATGAAATAAATTCAATGAAAACGACGTGATTAAATCAAAATAGCAATTTCGGTAGACAGTAAGGGGTTATGATTAATTGAATAGGGCTTAACGCAACTTTTAATAGTATTTCAGTTATATCGGTGCGGCTGGAGTTCCTAACCATGGATTCCTGGTAGTTCACACACCATTACCCAGTACTACCACAACATCCTTATCGAGCATCCAGCTGCTCCTCCTACTTAGGTGTACGATTTACTTACTCATATTGATGATGCATGCTGGCAATAATGAGCACGGTTACTGATAAGCCAGTAAAACCGCTCTCACGACTTTCAGTCCTTTGATTTTGTAATGTCTCATTCTACTTACAGGCGAAATTCTGAAAGCAGATATCTTACGTTTAGCGGTAATATACCACTACGGGGGCGTCTATTTTGACCTCGACACCGTTAGTGTCAAACCTTTAGACGCTTATGTAGAGAACCATAACTGCTCATTTACTACCGATCCACCGGAACACTTTTTACGTTACCACTACAATAGTCCGGCCCTCGGAAAAATTATAACGAATTGCGTGTTGCTATGCAAACCTAGAAATTGGTTTATATGGTATGCAATGGAACAGTTGTTTAATCAGTCTAAGAAATGCAATAATGCCATCGAATGCACTGGACCTGGATTTATTACAAAGGCATATGAGAAGCTACAATCAACTAACAGATCAATTCACTTGCCCCCTCTTGAAGATTACCAACTGTTTACAGACAAACTAGCTGTTCATGATATTAAGAATTTTGTATCTCAGCGGTGCACAAAATCCTTAGAACGAACACAAGAGGATTGGAGGAAGGCCGTGTGTAGAGAGTTCGTTAAGCGTGGTGGTCTTGGTAGAAACATTAGCGAAAAAGCGTACACTTACCATACATGGTTTCACATTAGTATGAACCTAAAAAAGATAAATGAGGGGACAAGGAGAAAAGTGAAACAACTAGTTCCTCATGTGTTTTTCTACGCAGGTTAGTTATCGTCAGCACAGCGACTCGGGATCAGCATTGTCAATACACGTTAGCTTCGAAAAATTATTACTTGAGCAGTCTGTACGGACAAACACCAATCGTCTGTTTGTCTTTTCGTTATCAGTAAAAAGAAATCTTACATGCAAATGTATATAAATTGATTATTAGTTTCGTCTTTCAAAGACGAGCGTTCGGATTGACCAAACCCCCCCGCCCCGTCCACCAACAAACTTTCGAGCACTCAGTTATTTTGTATGTGTGCGCACAAAATAGTTCCATAAATTTATATCAAACTGTGTAAAAAAAAAATGTTTGTTGATGGCATTAAATGATAGGAAATGAAGAGAATAATTTTCGTTTTAATGGTAGTATGAAATGACAAACCTAATTATGCGTATTCATGTATCCGCTACGTGTATTCATGCAGAGTGATTAGTTTTTTTCGTTTCATACCTACATGAAACAAACATGTTCTCTTCATCTTTGAAAAAGATTAATGGAACTAGGTTTACAATCAGTCAACACGAGAAACACGAGACGCTGCTTTCTCTCCAACCTTCTTAACCCATGACCATGACGAAAAAGTTTCAGACTCGTCCAAAATTGAAAGTAGCTGCGGACAAAATTTGAAATTGCTCTAAAATTGAAAAAAAAAGATCCAAATAGTTGATTGGTTGATTAAATGGGGTTTAACGCCGCTTTTAACAGTATTAGTCATATCGCGGCGGCTGGAGCACCTAACAATGGATTCCTGGTATTTCTCACACCAGTATACCACTACTACATCCTCCCCAGCCTCCAGCTACTGTCCCACTTAGGGTTACGATTATCCACCCATGGGTGAGAGACAAATGTTGAAAAGGATTTGTGCCGCCACCGGGGATCGAACCTTTGAATTCCCATCATTGAAGATTATTAGTCTGATGCGTTACCGACTCCGCTATGCTGGCGACAAATTCACACCCGAACGTTACCAATAATAATGAGATCTCCCGAATGGGCAGTATTACCCTAGAAAAGAACGAGAAAAAATCCTGAAAAACGGTGAGACGGTGTGAAAGTGCATAAGATCTTTTTTTTTAGGGGGGGGGCGGATTCCGTTACGAATTGTGACAAAGATTCTTTCAGTTTGATCTACCATCGTGCGGCGAATCTTAGAGTTAACATTCCGTTGAATAGTGTAAACTACATGTACTGCCTTCTTGCGATATTTGTGTATCGGTGCAAGTTTTTCGTTAGCTACATCGTTCATCTTGGATTCACAAGACTTACATGAGAACCTTATTTCTAGAAAGGTTTTATACTAAGAGTAATAAAATGAAAACAGGATATGATCAAAACATAATTATGAAGCACGTGAAAACTGAGAGAGATTAATTCATTTATCATCATCGTTATATTATTGAATTTTGATTAAGCATTTAATGAATATCAAAGACTTATTGAGGAAAGAGTTCTTCATCATGCTATCGTCAATAAAATACCATAAACCCAGACTCGGAATACATGTAACACGAAATGATGTAAATAGTGTACATCAATGGGTCATATCATTCGCTATACATAAAGGCAGGCACAACTGTTTAGCGCTGACCAATCGACATTTAATTGTACGGGAAAATGTGATAACATGAAGTCTTGAACACACCACCTGTAAATCAATTACATAGCCAATTCAGTATGCGACTTTATTGGGCCTTTTTTGGTCAAGATATACTTTCAAAATATGTTCTCAGACTATTACCTTCCCTTGATATGAAAAAAGTACACTGCCATAAATTCAATTGTGCGTTACAGCCAGTAGATATATAAGACTTCAGCGACTGACAATCACGTAGATGTCGCGTAAACTAAAGGTATCGCGTTTAAAAACTTTGGACAACGGATACTTTTTTATGTGCTTTTTGTGAAAAACAGTAAGCCGCGGTCATAGCGCACTCGGTAGCGCATCATACTCACAATCTCCAACCATGGGATGTCATGGGTTCGATCCCCCGGCGATGGTACATATCCTTTCCGACATTTGTCTCTCACAAATGGAATCCAAAGTGGTATAGCAGCTAGAGGCTAGGAAAGGATGTAGTGGTAGTACTGGTGGGAGAAATACAAGGAACCATTATTAGGTGCTCCAGCCGCCACGATAAGACTGAAATACTGTTTGAAAAACCCATTCAATCAATCGATCAATCACAAGCTTTTTTCTTGAGATTCTTGAAGGCGGAATTGAGAGGTAATGGGTTACATAGCGTACTTTTGAAAGAGTTCACTACTATAAGAATAGAGTTTGTAATATTCCTGAAATACACCAGAATTACTTTTTATGGCGTAGGCATTCATTGGATTTAGTGGTTAAGCCTCCAGTGGCAGTTTGCACTCGTTGAACTTTGAGAAGACCTCAAAATTGTGTCTGTTAACTTAAGCTGTCAAAACTGACGCTTTGCTAGCTAAAAATAAAGTAAAGCCCCAATTGCCGCTTTAATAAGCACTGCTTCAAATGCTCCGACGCTTTGGTTATGCCTTATAGATGACTTTTTGTGGAAGCGATGATAAAATCGGCGACTGATCGGTGCACGGGCTTTTTCAGGGGGTAAAACGGCTATGCGTATGTGAACCTTACCTCCAAGTTGAAATCTACTAACTCGTTGGTGACTTTTTTTGTTTTTTTGTATTTTTGCGGGCTACAGCTGATTTTATACATATTTGTTTACCCTTTACTCATATTCCCACTTCCCTTATTTACCGGCGATTAGTCGTGTAAATGGTCGATTCTTTGATCATACAAGTGTTGCTCCAAACCGTGCAGCCGCGGTCATAGCGCAGTCGGTTGCGCATCAGACTCATATTCTTCAAAAATTTGATGTCATGGTTTCGATCCCAGGCGGCGGCAGATATTTCCGACATTTGCTTTTCACCAATGGATTGATAATTATAAACCTAGGTGGGATAGCAGTTTGAGGCTAGGAAAGAATGTAGTGGTAGAACTGGTGTGAGAAATACCAGGAATCCATTGTCAGGTGCTCCAGCCGCCGCGATATGACTGAAATACCCCGAAAGTGGCGTTAAATCCCATTCAATCAATCAATCCAAAGCGTGCCAAGAACTAGGATATTTTCTGGTCGTCGGTTAAACGTGACTGCAAAGTAAATATTTCCTCCGACGTCTGTTTTAAACTATTTATGACCACAGGGTATAACGTGCCACACTGACTCCGGAAGGTTCGTGGACACCTGATCGTGTTTTTTGATACGGAACCGACGGTATAGTAAGTATTTTATTGATTTGTAACCCAAAATAAGGATTTTCTTTTCAACTTTTGGTATCACTGTCGAGATAAATGGTTCGCCTTTTAAAAAAATAGTAGAGGGTTACTACCTTAATATATAAGCGCGTTCTAGCCCTATGAGCGAGTAGCTATGCTCGTTTTGTAGGTTTGTCACTAATTTGTTGTCAAACAACCTTACTATGCATCATTTATCGTGTTCGTATAAGAGCATTTGTGTATCCTCTACACGCATACCAAATTTCTCGGCGAAAGATCAATTTTAAGCGAAGATATACGTACTTTTAAGGACCTTGGTAAAGGAAAATATGATAACAAGACACCCCTTAAATTCCAAGCGATTGGAAATCGACAACAGTGTTAAGAGAAGTTGTTATAACACGACACCCGCATTTAAATCATCTACATTTCTCCCTAAACGCTAGTGTACTCACCGTATAAGGAACAGATTCTGTTCATTTCAGCTCAAGAAGGCTCGATGATCAATTTGAGAGCATATTCAAAACTATTCAATTTCTTCCAGCACCTATTTTTACATTCTGGCCATCTAGCATTGAACCATGATAACCAACTCCTTTTGAGTGTTTGCATCATAAATGCGAACTACGAAACGTTCAAGGAATGTTGAATATCAATAAACTGATTCCCTCTTCTATACTCATATCCGTTTAATATCGGTTTGATACATTCCCATACTGCTATATGTATATCCTGTAGTGTATTTAAATGCGTCTGAATGAAGTAAATATGTAAGTGGTTGGCTAAAATATGATATAAACAACTTTGCCAAAGCTACGTATATGACATGTTGGTCATCCAACGTCAACGTCAACATAGGGCACATTTCGTCAGTAGGCGACGAAAAGCTGATTTAAGCTGCAGTTTCGATGTTTATTTGCCTTACACCGATTCGTTTATAATTCGGTATCATTACATGTGTTTTAAGAGTATCTCAGTATTTTAAAGATGACGCGTATCATTTCTCGATTTCTTATAGCTTATATGCTATGGATTCAAGTGGCGTTTTCGATCGCATAACCATTATTTCATAAAGCAAAGCAGTTCAGATCAAATAGCTATGGATTCTGAGAATATCTTATACCAGCACATCCCACATGTGCTTCCGTTGGAAGAGGCTGAACCCTAAATACAATGTACATGTATTTTCTTAAATAAGTATACAGCATTTCATCGAAGCTACTAGTTTAACAGAGGCGTATCCGTTTGTCGTTCATTCATTGGTGGAAGGCAAATGATGCCTGTCAGATGACATTAGATCAAGGGTTGAGCACAAGATTGTAGTAAGTGTCTATAGAATATATAGCCACTTTGTAGAGTTAGTGCTGAACCCTCGAGATGAAATTTGGCCGAGCCAAAAGTCACTTCGCGTAACCAATTGTGCATCTATGGATGGGCTCATACAAAATTTTACTAGGTTGTTTTGATTGATTGCAGACTGATTTTTCTCTTCAGTGACCCTATTTGGGTTATGGCAATTACACTTCGATCGAATTCTATCGAAATTAATTCCAATCAATACTATGACTTGAGTATTGGTATTAAATTTTGTGTTTGTAAGTCCCATTGCATATTTGGAGAATATTCTTATTAAGTTAAAATAGAAAAAAAAACATATTTTTTTCTTTGGTGCTTTCCGATATGTTAGCAAGATTTCTAGGTGGATTATCACTTGGTTATTTCGATGCAAAACCAGTGAAATACCAATTTAAAAGATAACGCGGTATGGGACATCCTCCGCCCCGATAGCATAACAAAGAGGTAGTTTTGATTGATTGCAGACTGATTTTTCTCTTCAGTGACCCTATTTGGGTTATGGCAATTACACTTCGATCGAATTCTATCGAAATTAATTCCAATCAATACTATGACTTGAGTATTGGTATTAAATTTTGTGTTTGTAAGTCCCATTGCATATTTGGAGAATATTCTTATTAAGTTAAAATAGAAAAAGAAAAACATATTTTTTTCTTTGGTGCTTTCCGATATGTTAGCAAGATTTCTAGGTGGATTATCACTTGGTTATTTCGATGCAAAACCAGTGAAATACCAATTTAAAAGATAACGCGGTATGGGACATCCTCCGCCTCGATAGCATAACAAAGAGGTACTTCAAGTCCGTGTTTTGCCCCAAAACAGCCCTTCGTTTAAATGCAGTAACGTTTCGATTTGAATTGTTTGTTTGAAAGTGGTGTGACGCCGCTTTCAACTATCTTTCAGTTATATCGAGGCTGGACCACCTGACAATGGATTCCTGGTATTTCTCACATCCGTACCATCATTAAATCCTTTACTAGCCTCGATCAGCTATCCCAAATAGGTCTACGATTATCGACCCATTGAAAACAAGAAGTCGGAAAGGATGAGTGCCGCCGTCGAGGATCGAACCTGGGACCTCTAGATTGACAATCCGACGCGCTACCAACTGCGCTATGACGGCGGCTAAGTAACGTTTTCGAACGTTTAGAAACTTTACCAGGCTTTGCACATGAGTACACGTGCAAAGCGGGATAACATTTCAAAAACATTCGGAAACGTTTTGAATTCTGAACCGATGGCTGTTGTCGCACTAGGGCCTATGAAGGCTATTTGGCAACACTCGTAGTACCATGTAATATGATGATAGTTGGGTTTGAAGGCATTCGAAAATCGTTGAACATTAATCGGATGAAACTAACATTTAAATCGTTTTTTTTTTTTTTTTTTTTCGGGGGGGGGGTGTTTTGTTTGTTTGTTTGTTTGTTTTTGTTTGTGGTTTTTGGGTTTTTTTGTGATTTTTAAAAGATTGAAATAGAAATTAAAATCCGACTACAGGCTATCTGTATTAGCCAAGACCGCTTCAAGGAACTTTGTAAAATATTTGAAAAAGCCTTCGGGGTTGGGTCCAGCAAAGGTAAACTACAGATTGTAAATCAATGTAGAGAAAAAAGGTCTTACGATCATTCTATGTGGGGAATTAAAATCCGACTACAGGCTTTCTGTATTAGCCAAGACCGCTTCAAGGAACTTTGTAAATATTTGAAAAAGCCTTCGGGGTGGGGTCCAGCAAAGGTAAACTACAGATTGTAAATCAATGTAGAGAAAAAAGGTCTAACGATGATTCTAGGTACAAGTATTCTGTCAACGTGTCATAACGACTTTTAACTCATATCTCTCTGAACGTTATAACGCGAAAACTGTATCCAAAACCATTCCTAGCCTCTAGCTGCTAACACACTTAGGTCTACGATTATCGACCGATTGGTGGGAGACAAATAGTCGGAAAGGATGAATGCCGCCGTCGGGGATCGAATCCGGATAAGAAATGAATTAATTTTATCTGTCGCAATGCAGACTTATACCCCACGTCCCCTGCGCTTTGTCCGAATACAAGTACCATAAGTTCGTAATGAACTTGCCTCCTCCTGTTGCTCTGCACATGCTGGGCAGACAGTCATGATATTAGCTATTTACAACTGATGATTCATGCTAATTTGATCAGAGATCTATCCCCCCCCCCTGGTTCCCTGACCCTAGTGTTCACGCAGTCATGATATGACTGAAATACCCTGAAAGTGGCGTTAAGTCCCATTCAATCAATCAATCCAAAGCGTGCCAAAAACTAGGATATTTTCTGGTCGTCGGTTAAACGTGACTGCAAAGAAAATATTTCCTCCGACGTCTGTTTTAAACTATTTATGACCACAGGGTATAACGTGCCACACTGACTCCGGAAGGTTCGTGGACACCTGATCGTGTTTTTTGATACGGAACCGACGGTATAGTAAGTATTTTATTGATTTGTAACCCAAAATAAGGATTTTCTTTTTAACTTTTGGTATCACTGTCGAGATAAATGGTTCGCCTTTTAAAAAAATAGTAGAGGGTTACTACCTTAATATATAAGCGCGTTCTAGCCCTATGAGCGAGTAGCTATGCTCGTTTTGTAGGTTTGTCACTAATTTGTTGTCAAACAACCTTACTATGCATCATTTATCGTGTTCGTATAAGAGCATTTGTGTATCCTCTACACGCATACCAAATTTCTCGGCGAAAGATCAATTTTAAGCGAAGATATACGTACTTTTAAGGACCTTGGTAAAGGAAAATATGATAACAAGACACCCCTTGAATTCCAAGCGATTGGAAATCGACAACAGTGTTAAGAGAAGTTGTTATAACACGACACCCGCATTTAAATCATCTACATTTCTCCCTAAACGTTAGTGTACTCACCGTATAAGGAACAGATTCTGTTCATTTCAGCTCAAGAAGGCTCGATGATCAATTTGAGAGCATATTCAAAACTATTCAATTTCTTCCAGCACTTATTTTTACATTCTGGCCATCTAGCATTGAACCATGATAACCAACTCCTTTTGAGTGTTTGCATCATAAATGCGAACTACGAAACGTTCAAGGAATGTTGAATATCAATAAACTGATTCCCTCTTCTATACTCATATCCGTTTAATATCGGTTACATACATTCCCATACTGCTATATGTATATCCTGTAGCGTATTTAAATGCGTCTGAATGAAGTTAATATGTAAGTGGTTGGCTAAAATATGATATAAACAACTTTGCCAAAGCTACGTATATGACATGTTGGTCATCCAACGTCAACGTCAACATAGGGCACATTTCGTCAGTAGGCGACGAAAAGCTGATTTAAGCTGCAGTTTCGATGTTTATTTGCCTTACACCGATTCGTTTATAATTCGGTATCATTACATGTGTTTTAAGAGTATCTCAGTATTTTAAAGATGACGCGTATCATTTCTCGATTTCTTATAGCTTATATGCTATGGATTCAAGTGGCGTTTTCGATCGCATAACCATTATTTCATAAAGCAAAGCAGTTCAGATCAAATAGCTATGGATTCTGAGAATATCCTATACCAGCACATCCCACCTGTGCTTCCGGTGGAAGAGGCTGAACCCTAAATACAATGTACATGTATTTTCTTAAATACGTATACAGCATTTCATCGAAGCTACTAGTTTAACAGAGGCGTATCCGTTTGTCGTTCATTCATTGGTGGAAGGCAAATGATGCCTGTCAGATGACATTGGACTGATCAAGGGTTGAGCACAAGATTGTAGTAAGTGTCTATAGAATATATAGCCACTTTGTAGAGTTAGTGCTGAACCCTCGAGATGAAATTTGGCCGAGCCAAAAGTCACTTCGCGATACCAATTGTGCATCTATGGATGGGCTCATACAAAATTTTACTAGGTTGTTTTGATTGATTGCAGACTGATTTTTCTCTTCAGTGACCCTACTTGGGTTATAGCAATTACACTTCGATCGAATTCTATCGAAATTAATTCCAATCAATACTATGGCTTGAGTATTGGTATTAAATTTTGTGTTTGTAAGTCCCATTTCATATTTGGCGAATATTCTTATTAAGTTAAAATAGAAAAAGAAAAACATATTTTTTCTTTGGTGCTTTCCGATATGTTAGCAAGATTTCTAGGTGGATTATCACTTGGTTATTTCGATGCAAAACCAGTGAAATACCAATTTAAAAGATAACGCGGTATGGGACATCCTCCGCCCCGATAGCATAACAAAGAGGTACTTCAAGTCCGTGTTTTGCCCCAAAACAGCCCTTCGTTTAAATGCAGTAACGTTTCGATTTGAATTGTTTGTTTGAAAGTGGTGTGACGCCGCTTTCAACTATCTTTCAGTTATATCGAGGCTGGACCACCTGACAATGGATTCCTGGTATTTCTCACATCCGTACCATCATTAAATCCTTTACTAGCCTCGATCAGCTAACCCACATAGGTCTACGATTATCGACCCATTGAAAACAAGAAGTCGGAAAGGATGAGTGCCGCCGTCGAGGATCGAACCTGGGACCTCTAGATTGACAATCCGACGCGCTACCAACTGCGCTATGACGGCGGCTAAGTAACGTTTTCGAACGTTTAGAAACTTTACCAGGCTTTGCACATGAGTACACGTGCAAAGCGGGATAACATTTCAAAAACATTCGGAAACGTTTTGAATTCTGAACCGATGGCTGTTGTCGCACTAGGGCCTATGAAGGCTATTTGGCAACACTCGTAGTACCATGTAATATGATGATAGTTGGGTTTGAAGGCATTCGAAAATCGTTGAACATTAATCGGATGAAACTAACATTTAAATCGTTTTTTTTTTGGGGGGGGGGTTTGTTTGTTTGTTTGTTCTTGTTTGTGGTTTTTGGGGTTTTTTTGTGATTTTTAAAAGATTGAAATAGAAATTAAAATCCGACTACAGGCTATCAGTATTAGCCAAGACCGCTTCAAGGAACTTTGTAAAATATTTGAAAAAGCCTTCGGGGTTGGGTCTAGCAAAGGTAAACTACAGATTGTAAATCAATGTAGAGAAAAAGGTCTTACGATCATTCTATGTGGGGAATTAAAATCCGACTACAGGCTATCTGTATTAGCCAAGACCGCTTCAAGGAACTTTGTAAAATATTTGAAAAAGCCTTCGGGGTGGGGTCCAGCAAAGGTAAACTACAGATTGTAAATCAATGTAGAGAAAAAAGGTCTTACGATCATTCTATGTGGGGAATTAAAATCGGACAACAGGCTTTCTGTATTAGCCAAGACCGCTTCAAGGAACTTTGTAAAATATTTGAAAAAGCCTTCGGGGGTGAGGTCCAGCAAAGGTAAACTACAGATTGTAAATCAATGTAGAGAAAAAAGGTCTAACGATGATTCTAGATACAAGTATTCTGTCAACGTGTCATAACGACTTTTAACTCATATCTCTCTAAACGTTATAACGCGAAAACTGTATCCAAAACCATTCCTAGCCTCTAGCTGCTATCACACTTAGGTCTACGATTATCGACCGATTGGTGGGAGACAAATAGTCGGAAAGGATGAATGACGCCGTCGGGGATCGAACCCGGGTAAGAAATGAATTAATTTTATCTGTCGCAATGCAGACTTATACCCCACGTCCCCTGCGCTTTGTCCAAATACAAGTACCATAAGTTCGTAATGAACTTGCCTCCTCCTGTTGCTCTGCACATGCTGGGCAGACAGTCATGATATTAGCTATTTACAACTGATGATTCATGCTAATTTGATCAGAGATCTATCCCCCCCCCTGGTTCCCTGACCCTAGTGTTCACGCAGTCATGATTTAGCTATTTTAATTAAGGTCTATGAGCTGATGATATATATCAAATTTCAAGACTGTACGGCTCCTAGTTCAGAAAAAGAGGAATTTTGAAGATATCTAAATTGAACTGAGTCCTACCAATCCCCCCGGGTGTTTTGCCCCTGGTGGCCCAATCAATCATGATTGTAGCTATTTTCATACATATCTATGAGCTGATGATCAATTGTTGACGGACAACTGACGACGAATGGACGCCAGACGGAAGGTGATCACATAGCTCATATTAGCACTTTGTGCTCGTCAACGAAATAATTGATACCATAACTCACTATCTATTGGTATCGATTTTCCTCAGAAAATCAATTATGGAATGTTGGCTGAAAATTTCAATATATTTAAATGATATTAAACCGATATGAGTATAGAAGCGGGCATAGATTTATTGATATTCAGCTTCCTATGAACGTTTCGTAGTTCGCACTTACGATACAAAAGAAGTTGGTCAAAATGGTTCAATGCTAGATTGCAAGAATGTAAAAATAAGTGCCGTAATGATTGGGATTGGTTTGGAAATGCTCTAAAATTAATCACCGTGCTTTCTTGAGCTGAAATGAACAGAATCTGTTCCTTACACGATGAGTATACTAGGGAGAAATGTAGATGATTTAAATGCGGGTGTCGCGTTATCACAACTTCTCTTAACTCTGGTGTCGATTTCCGATCGCTTGGAATTAAGGGGGTGTCTTGTTATCATATTTTCCTTTACCAAGGACAATAAAAGTACGTATATTGATATTTCGCCGAGAAATTTTGTATGCGTGTAGAGGATACACAGATACTCTTATACGAACACAATAAATGAAGCATAGTCAGGTTGTTGACAACAAATTAGTGACAAACCTAAAAAACAAGCATAGCTACACACTCAAAGGGCTAGAACTCGCTTATCTATTAAGGTAGTAACCCTCTACTTTGTTTGTTAAAAGGCGAACCAATTATCTCGACAGTGATACCAAAAGTTGAAAAGAAAATCCTTATTTTGGGTTACAAATCAATAAAATACTTACTATACCGTCGGTTCCGTATCAAAAAACACGATCAGGTGTCCACGAACCTTCCGGAGTCAGTGTGGCACGTTATACCCTGTGGTCATAAATAGTTTAAAACAGACGTCGGAGGAAATATTTACTTTGCAGTCACGTTTAACCGACGACCAGAAAATATCCTAGTTCTTGGCACGCTTTGGATTGATTGATTGAATGGGATTTAACGCCACTTTCGGGGTATTTCAGTCATATCGCGGCGGCTGGAGCACCTGACAATGGATTCCTGGTATTTCTCACACCAGTTCTACCACTACATTCTTTCCTAGCCTCAAACTGCTATCCCACCTAGGTTTATAATTATCAACCCATTGGTGAAAAGCAAATGTCGGAAATATCTGCCGCCGCCTGGGATCGAAACCATGACATCAAATTTTTGAAGAATATGAGTCTGATGCGCAACCGACTGCGCTATGACACGATCAGGTGTCCACGAACCTTCCGGTGTCAGCGTGGCATTTTATACCCTGTGATGACAAACCGGCCGATGAAAACGACTTTGCAAAATATCGTGTGCTGTTAGCTTTAGCAATTACTAGATTGCATCCTAAAACAGCCAAGTTTTATTGATGAACCTTATGATTATTACCATAAACGTTTCATTTTGATAGCGATTCAAATTAAAGTTGTAGATACCTAGTCGATTTTAAAACAACACAATTCCCGCATCCTCATGATATCAAAAATAGGCCAAGATCAAGATTCAACGTGATGCTATAGGAAAGGTTATTTTCTTTTTACAAATATCTTGACATAGTGCAGTGACTGAATGAGATAATTCAAACTTTTAGGAGAGAGATCAAATCAAGGGTACAACATGATGCCAAGAGAGACCCAATCGCTTTCTAATAAGTACTTTTGACACAAAACAGTTACCTTGTATATCAATCGAATCCCGAATGCCGAAAAGTTTTGATTTAGCTTTAGCTGCTGTGTAATATCCGTCGTTCGGCATTCATTGACAAAATTTACCCTAATAGTCTGGAAGGTACAAATAGGTCACTTTCTCAAATAATAGAAAAACTTGCTAACACTCTAAATGCTACAGTTTTTGCTAGATTAGCCTTAAATTGGTCAGAATGCTTGTCATGATGAAATTCTAACAAGTTTGAGATGTCAAAAACCTTTGTCGTTATGAAAATCTTAGAAAGAATAGGCCTACAGGTCCTTATCGGTCAACCGAGTTTAAGGCACAAAAACAGACAAAAGTCATCCAGATGGTGCTGAATACCAAATATCAAATGTCTAGGCCTTCCTGTTTGGGCGAAGAAGAGTTTTAGAATTTTCTTTATATCAGACCTATGTAAATCTTGTGACGTCCAGGAACGAGCTAATTATGACCATGGAGACATAATTTATACAAACCTGATAGAGGTCAACCAGATGATGCCGCAAACCAAATATCAAGGTTGTAGGTTTTTTGGTTTGGTAGAAAAAGATTTTCGAAGTTGTCACTATGTAAGTTTATACCTCAACTCCCCCCCCCCAAAAAAAAAACACACACACACACACGGCCATTTCTCGACAGATTTTTTTTCTATGTACAAACTTTATTGTCTTTGGACCAAAGACTCTAAATACCAAAGGTAAATCCAATACAACTGCCGGTTCATGACAAGATGATTTTTAAAAATGTTCCATTTTCTCACCTTTTTGGCTCCTCATACGGCCCAAGGGGAGATAACTCCACGACTATAAATAACTCCAAATCTGAAGCGCCTTTCCATAGGGATGCTTCCTGCCAAATTCAGGTGAAATCCGCCCACTGAAGCGCCTCTCCATGGGGATGCTTCCTGCCATGTTTGGTTGAAATCCGTCATAGGGTTCTTCAGAAGATTTCGAAAATTTAAAAAAGTTAACGAACAACACACGTCAACAAACGAAGCATGTTCGCAATAGGTCACCACGACCATCGTTCAGGTGACCTAATATCTTTACCACTCATGAGACTACAATTTTAGCCAAGCTGCCGATGAATTTGGTCATAAAAAGTTTTACTGTTTAACAATTTTGCCAAAATGGAATTGGGTCACCTGAGGTCAAAATCCCTGTTGACACAATGAAGCCCACCAACAACTTTGATCAGATTTTTTTGAAACTTTCACAGAATGATTGTAAAGCGATCATCCTTTTTAAAATAGGGTTTGTACTCTCAAGAAACACGAGAAAGGGGGCCTTATGAAAATTTCATTTAGAAATCCATGTTAATAAGTCAAGAGCTTTCATCGGATTCTCTTCACACTTTTACAGAATAATGATGCAATAATAATGATTGTTGATGTTGACATAAGACCTGATCCGTCAAGTAACACAGGAAAAGGAGCCTTATGAAATACAACTTTATAATCCTTACAACACAATAAAGTCAACAGCTTTCATCATATACTGTTCAAACGTTCATAAAATGTTTGTACCATCATTAGGATTCTTTCTTTCCGAATTGGGCCTGATGTGTCTGGTATCACAGGAAAGGGGGCTGTATGAAAATTATTCCCAAATCCCTATTAACATAAGAATGTCCTCAGTCTGTATCAGATTCTCTTCAAACTAATTGTACCATCATTTGGATTGTTCCTTTGTAAATTGAGCAATTAATCGACACAAGAAAATTAGCCTTGTGAAAATTTTATGGTAAAATCATCAATATCACAATAAAGGCCCCAGTCTTAACCGTTCTTCAAACTATCTATCATTAGAATTGTTCGCTTTTTTGGCTCTGATTTGTTAAGTTTCACGGGAAAAGGGGCCTTATGAAAATTTTATTACAAAAAAATCTTGACACATTTCAGTCCACTGTTTTTATTGATTCTCATTATACTTTTACAGAATAATTGTACCTTCATTAGAAATATTCCTTTTGAAATTTGGTTTGTTCTGTAAAGTATCATGGAAAAAGGGGCCCTATGAAAATTTCACTATAAAATCCTTTTTATCATAATAAATTCCACAGATTACACAGATTGGTTGTACTATCATTACGATTGTTGATTTTGACAGTGGATCTGATACAGCAAGTATCACATGAAAAGAGGCCTTATGAAAAACTTTCTTAAATATTCTAGTTAACATTATGATGTCTCTAGATTTCACCGGATTCTCTTCAAAATTTCACAGAATGATTCTAAATTTACAAGGATGGTTCCTTTCAGAATTGGGTACAATCCGCCAAGTATCATGTAAAAAAGAGTCGTATGATTTTTTTATAAAAAAAATATTCTAGTTAACATATTGAAGTCCCCATATGTCATCATATTCACTTTAAACTTTCATAGAATGAATAAACCAACAATAAAGTATCACAGGAAAAGGGGCTTTATGAGAACTTGAATGAAATATCTTCGTTATCATAATACAGTCCACAGTTCTAATCAGATTCTCTTCAAAGATGCAAGGAATAATTGTGACATAGGAAACACAGGAAAAGGAGCCGTAAAGATTATCATTCAAAACATTATTGTTAATGTGATGAATTTTACAATTATTATAAGATAGTCTTTAAAATTTCACATAGGACTATTGAATGGTCATAAGGAAAGTTCCGTTCGGAAATGAAATGGATCCATAAGAAACCCAAGGAAACGGGGCCTTATGGAATTTCATTCAAAACAATCCTGTTTATGTGATAAAGTCAACAATTATTATCAGATTCTGATGAAAATTTCACAGTATGATCGTAGAGTCATATGGAAACTTCCTTTGGAAATGATGTGGATCTGTCATGAAATATTGAAAAAATGGGCCTTATGGATTGTTGCTAAAAATAATAACGGGATAAAGTCCATTTTTTATCCATTCTTCTGTCAGCAATCAACTTCCTTAAATATCAGATTTCTTTATCAGAAAAGTTGATAACCAGCAGAGCGTCTCAGGCTCTCATGGGACTCTTATTCCAGTCATATCACGGCGGCTGGAGCACCTAACAATGGATTCCTAGTATCTTTCCCACCAGAACCACCATCATATCCTTTCACAGCCTCCAGCTGCTATACTACTGGTGTTAACGATTAATGACGGAAAGGATACGTGCCGCCGCCTTGGATCGAGCCGAAGACACCCTATGATAGAATATCGGGACGTCTGATGATCTACCAAATGCCCTATGACGGTGGCCACTACTTTGCTGATAAGCCCATCCAAAACACCAAGGTTTTTTGCCCCACCAATATTTCTTTTTAAAATCTGACAGATCATCCCTAGGAACAATCATACCAATAGAAGATCCTTTTTTAACATTTCACTGTTTGTTCCATATAGTGCTATTAACCCTCATCCATAGCAACCCCCCCTTCCCGATCGAAATATTCTTTTGAAATCTGAGAATGGTCTACCCAAGGAATATTACTGCAAAAGAAAAACATTGATATCTGATAAGAATTTTCAGGGGAAAGCATGTTTTTAAACATTCTACAAAATACTATATGCATCTGATGTGCCATACCCTTAACACCCACGTTTTTGTCCTGTCCAAATTTCTTTATGAATTCCGAGAGAGGTCACCCGAAGGAACCATCCAAATCATTTGCATTCTATGAGATTTTTGTGAGATATGAGATTTTTGTGAGATTAAAGTTTTGTTTTTCCTGTTGTTAGTTTGTTTGCGTCAAGTTTCGAAATATGGCATCTTTTTGTATCTGACTTGACCACCCACATCACCTATGTTCTTATTTCGACCAGAATTTCTTAAAGTTACTGACAGAGTACTCTAGGGACATTTTGTTTTTGAAATCTGCCTAGCAGTTTTAGAGAACAAGGTGTTTAAATGAATATTTTATGGATGGATAGTCGCTCGGTGGACAACAGGTCATGATAATAGCCTCGTGGGGGAAGAATTAAAGAAACAAAGAGCATTATAAAATATTATATATTAAAGAGTTGCATTGCCCCAAATTCAAGAGGAGATTGTTATCGTAAGGAAACTTAATATTCTCACGCACTGCGATTTTTGTCAATGTTTTTTGAATATTTTTAAGTTTTTATTAAATATAGAAACATTAAATCAATAACACATTCATGCAAAATTAGTATTGAAAATTCTATCTAGTCTCATTTCGTATAAATTCGCTTGCGACTTAGGAACTCGGTAAATTTCTATCCGGATGAAACGGACAAATAATGGAGAAGCTATTTGATTCTTTTTCTTCTGTCCGTTTGTATTTATCGTCATCGAGATATTTTAAATACAATAAATGACAAGAGGCCAATGAGGGCCTGAGACGCTCTACTGGTTATCAAGTTTTCCATTAAAGAAATTTGATATTTAAGGAAGGTAATTACTCAAAGACGAATGCATAAAGAAAAAAAACAGTACTTTATCCCCTTTATTATTTTAAGGAACAGTCCTCAAGGCCCCTTTTCCCGTGTTTCATGACGAATCCACTCCATTTCCAAAAGAATGTTACCTTATGACCCAACAATCATCCTGTGAAATTTTCATCAGAGTCTTACAATAATTGTGGACTTTATCACATAAACAGGATTGTTTTGAATTAAAATCAATAAGGCCCATGTTCCTGTGTTTTCTGAGGGATCGATTTGATTCCAAAAGGAACTTTCCTTACAACGCTACAATTATCCTGTGGAATTTAAAAGACAATTTTATAATGATTGTGATTTTCATTACATACACAAGAATGTTTTGTATGATAACCTGTAAGGCCCCTTTTTCTGTGTTTCGAATGCTACAATTATTCCATGCATCTTTGAAGAGATTCCAATAAAACTGTTGACTTTATTGTGTTAACAAAGATATTTAAATCAAGTTCTCATAAGGCCCCTTTTCCCGTGATATTTTACTGTTGGTTTAATCATTCTGTGAAAGTTAAATGTGAATCCGATGAAATATTAGGACTTCATTATGTTTACTAGAATATTTTAAAAAAAAATCATATGGCCCCTTTTTACATGATACTTGATGGAATGTACCAAGTTCTGAAAAGAACCATTTAAGTGATTGTACAATCATTCTGTGAAATTTTTAAGCGAATCCGGTGAAATCAAGGGACATCATTGTGTTAACCAGAATATTTTCATAATGCCCCCTTTTATGTGACACTTGCCATGATCAGATCCACTGTCAAAATCAACAATTGGAATGATGGTACAATAAATCCTTGTAATCTCTGTGTTAATGACTTTATAGTGAAATCTTCATAGGGCCCCTTTTCTCATGATACTTCACAGAACAAACCAAATTTTAAAAGAAACAATTCTAATGAAGGGACAATCATTCTTTAAAAGTTAAAGAGAATCAATGAAAACAGTGAACTGAATTGTGTCAAGAATTTTTGTTACAAAATTTTCATAAAGCCCTTTTTTCCGTTAAACTTAACAATCATACCCAATGTACAAAGGAACAATCCTAATGTGATTTGAAAAAAAATGATAAAGACTGAGGACTTTATTGCAATAATGATGTTTTGTAATAAAAGGTCCCTTTTCTTGTGTCACTTAAGCAATCAGACCTAATTTACAAAGGAACAATCCAAATGATGGTACAATCATTCTATTAAAGTTTGAAGAGATTCTGATAAAGACTGAGGGCATTGTTGTGTTTATGAGGATTTGGTAATAATTTTTTATACAGCCGCTTTTCCTATGATACTAGACATATCAGGCCCAATTTGGAAAGAAACAATCCTAATGACGGTTCAAACATTCTGTGAAAGTTTGAACAGAATCCGATGAAAACTGCAGACTTTATCTCGGTGTATAGATTTTAAAATAGAATTTTCATAAGGCTCCTTTTCCTGTGATACTTGAAGGATCGGGTCTCACGTCAGCATCAACAATCGTGATTATTGTACAATGATTCTGTGAAGGTTTGAAGAAAACCGAATGAAAGCTCTGGACTTGGTTACAAGGATTATAGATAAATTCTCAAAAAGCCCCTTTTCCCATGTTACTAGACAGATCACGCCTAATTTGAAAAGAAAGAATCCTCATGATTGATTAATCATTCTGTGAAAGTTTAAACAGAATCTGATGAAAACTGTTGACTTTATTATGGTACAAGGAATTTAAAATTAAAATTCATAATGCTCCTTTTCCTGTGATACTTAACGGATCAGGTCTAATGCAAACACCAACAATCATTAATACTGTACAAGTATTCTGTGAATGTTTGAAAAAAATCCGATGAAAGCTCTGGACTTGGTTACAAGGATTTATACAGGAAATTTCATAAGGCCCCTTTTCCTGTGTTTCTTGACGGTTCAAACCCTGTTATGAAAAGAATGATCCTTATGACCTTCCAAACATTCTGTGAAAGTTTCAACAAAATCTGATCAAAGCTGTGGGATTCATTGTGTTAACAGAGTTTTATTAATTGAATTTTCATATAGCTCCTTTCCCATTTTACTTGATGGATATGAACCAATTCCAAAGGGAACTCTACTTGCAAAAGTATAATTATTCTGTTTGAGTATAAAGACAACCCTATCTCATCTGTGGACTTACAAGCATTAATTAAGATTTTTTGAATTGAATTTTCCTAAGGTCCCTTTTCCTATGTTTCTCAATGGATCAGACCCAATTTGAAAGGAACAATCCTTATGATGGTACAATCATTATGTGAAAGTTTGAAGTCAATCAGGTGAAATCTAGGGCCATGATGTGTTAACTAAGATTTTTTATTAAATTTTCATAGGGCCCCTTTTCCCATGAAACTTGATGAATCAAACCTACTTCCGAAAGGAACAGTCCATTTAATGTAATAATCATTCTGTAAATGTTTGGAGAGAATTTGTTGAAAACTGTGGACTCTATTGTGTTTAAGAGGACTTTTTAATCCAATTTTTATTGGGCCCCTTTTTCCCGTGGTCCTTGACTGATCATACCAAATTTTGAAAGGAACAATTCCTATGATGGTACAATCATTCTGTGAAAGTTTGAAGTCAATCAGATGAAAACCGTGTTAACGATAAGATCTTTGAATTACATTTTGATAATGCCCCTTTTCTCATTTTCTTGAGGGATCATATCCGATTCCGAAAGGAACAATTCTTGTGATGGTACAATCATTCTGTGAAAGTTTGGAGAGAATCCGTTGAAAATTGTTGGCTCTAGATTATTAATGAGGATTTTTTATCTCAAATTTCATAAGGCGCCTTTTCCTGTGTTTCTTGACGGATCATACCCAAATTCCAAAGGACCAATCATTATGATAGTACAATTATTCTGTGAAAGTTTGAAGAGAATCCGATGAAAACTGTTGACTCCAGAGTGTTAACAAGGATTTCTTAAAAGATTTTTCGATTAAATTTTCATAAGGCCCCTTTTCCCGTGTTTCGTGATGGATCTGACCCAACTCGGAAAGGATCAATCCTTATGATTGTACAATCATTCTGTGCAAGTTTAAATGCAATCTGATGAAAACTGTGGACTCTAGAGTATTAATGAGGATTTTTTTATTAAATTTTCATAAGGTCCCTTTTTCGGTGTTTCTGGACGGATCATACCCTTTTTCGAAAGGAACGATCCTTATGATGGTACAATCATTCTGAGAAAGTATGAAGAGAATCCGATGAAAACTGTGGACTCTAGAGTGTTAACGAGAATTTTTTTATGGAATTTTTTATCAAATTTTCATAAGGCACCTTTTCCCATGTTTCTTGACGGATCAATCCTAATTTCGAAAGGAATGATCCTTATGTTGGCACAATCACTCTGTGAAAGTTTGAATTGAATCTGATGAAAACTGTGGACTCTAGAGTTTAAGAGGATTTTTATTGCATTTTTAATGAAATTTTCATGAGGCCCCTTTTCCCACGTTTCTTGACGGATCAACCCAAATTTCGAAAGGATTGATCCTTATGTTGGTACAATCATTTTGTGAAAGTTCGAATTGAATCTGATGAAAACTTTGGCCTCGAGGGTGTAACGAGGATTTTTTAATTAAATGCCCCCTTTCCCGTTTTTCTTGACGGATCGTACCCGTTTTCGAAAGGAACGATCCTTATTGTGGTACAATCATTCTGAGAAAGTTTGAAGAGAATCCGATGAAAACTGTGGACTCTAGAGTGTTAACGAGGATTTTTAATGGAACTTTTAATTAAATTTTCATAAGGCCCCTTTTCCCATGTTTCTTGACGGATCGTACCCTTTTTCGAAAGGAACGATCTTTATGATGGTTCAATCATTCTGTGAAAGTTTGAAGAGAATACGATGAAAACTGTGGACTCTAGAGTGTTAACGAGGGATTTTTAATTAAATTTTCATTAGGCCCCTTTCCCCCATGTTTCCGGACGGATCTGACCCAATTTCGAAAGGAACGACCCTTATGATGGTACAATCATTCTGTGAAAGTTTGAAGGGAATCCGATGAAAACTGTGGACTCTAGATTGTTAACAAGGAAAAGTTTAACGGACGGACGACGGACGGACGCATGGACGGAATCAAGGACGCATGGACACCGTATGGGAAAAAGCCATCGCAATAGCTCTAGTGGCCTTCGGCTAGTAGAGCTAAAAACAGGTGCAACTTCGATATACTAAAAAAGAAAATACATGACCTTTTACACGCATTGAAGCCTTAGTGAAATAGGAAAGTTCCAAGCGCGACCCTACTTTCAAGAATTATGTTATGTGTATAAGGCCTCGCCCCATAATAGAATGAGTATTTTAAAAGTAAATCTCCTTGTAATTTCAAACCTACATAAAGAGAGCCTTATTTAAAAAAAAATTTAGAGACACTATGGTGCATGAAAATTTAATGAAAATTACCTTTAGTGTAAGCTATAAGTAAGCTAAAATTACGGTACTAGGTATCAAAGGAAAAGCGTTATGTGAGATCGTTCACCAACGACGTGAGGAGGGGTCGAACGACGGGGAGAGGAAGTATCATCATAACCTATCATACTAAGGATTTTCTTCTATCCCGAATTACTTCTTTCGGCGTTTCGGATTGAGGTCGACATTTTTTTTGAGTGAAAAGCAATTGCATTGTACATGTTTGAAAACCTTACTTTACATTTGCTCTGATTGATAACTTTTTCCTTGTTTGGGTAAATCGATTCCAAGATCCATACGCTGATATATTTGTACGGGGTTCGCGAGCAAATTCTTTTTCAGCTTTATGCTATACGATTGCAGAAGGACATATTTCTTTGTTTTTAATTTGAAATCAAACAAATGTTGTGAAGAAATCGGTTCAATGCAGTTGTAGGTTATACCTGTAAAAGACGACTGTTCACAAAACAGCACCTTAAACAACGATATCAAATCCTTCTTAAGAGAAGTAAGACTTACAAAGCGGAATTTCCTGTTTATTCGTTAGCTGTAAAAAGATACCGTTTACGGTCTGAGAAAGAAATAAAAGAGGAGGGTTGAAGTTACAAATTGCAACACGAATTGAATTCTTCGTTATTTGACAAGCTATTTGGTCTACTGAAAATAACAAATTCAAATATTTTCGTGATTTAACTGTGTAAGAACACAAAGCGTGGGATAAACATCTACGTCTTGATGTACCTCAAAGGGGATCGTACGCCAATACGAGCTTAATATAGTCGCTAGTGTTATAGATGCTGACGCACGTGCTATCAAGAGGAAGAAGTCTAAAAATATTCAAATCTAGCAATACCGTCATTTTTAATGCTAGTTCTCATCAGCATGGCAGTTTCCTTCAACAGTGGATCCCGTTTCTTGTGTGGAGAGACATCTTACCTCATGAAGAATTACTCTACAGAGAGCAGCAGTATTTATACGAAAGGGGTATAAGGTGACCACAGTGACATGCAGAAATCTGGTGATCTACCACAAATACATTTTTAGAATGGACATTGTATTTATAAATTTAGTTATGAGAGCAGTAGATTACAGACGATTTTCTCGAATATGACAATGACGAAAAGAAGTTATTGTAAAAACAAATTGAAAGAACATATTGACTTTAAAGAATGAATACCTATGAATATGTTCTAGACACTAACACTCGTGAATGTATATAAGAAAGTCATTTTATTCTTTAACACCCCACTCCCCTTTGTCGTTCACTAAATGTTATATTGACTAAGCACTGAATGCAAGGCTATGCCTACAGATGGCTGTTTCGATTCAATAACGATAAAACAATATTGACTTTTGATTGGAGACTAGTCAATATGCATATTTCGAAGTAATGGGTCATGTATAATATTTGAAGAAAGGCATCACTTTATTTAAGAATGGATCGTGGATGTGCATGTAGCTTGTCATTTTATAGATACTTATCCGCCCCAGCCTCAATTTTAGGACTTTTTTTTTAAATTTATGGCACTATTGAATTCCCTAAAATCTTAAATTTACCAATTAGATTAACCTTAGCCCCTTGCAGCCCATCAAATTAACAAGGCATCTGTGTTAATGATTTTGACGATGGTTTGGGGGAAGAGCTCACAATGTTTAATATACATTCGAAATTAATCAAAGATGAAACAGGGTTGTTCCAAATACTGATAACTGCAGTTGGGCACCTACATAAGTGTTAAGATTCTTGTGAAAATTGATAAATCCGAAAAATACTCTGAAAGAATTAAACAGTTGTTGCTACTTTTTTGTTTGAAAAATAATTTCTTTTCATATTAAGGAAGGTTCAGTTTGTCAAAATATGACCAAAAGTCTACGCACGTACTTCCTCAAAGAATTCTTTTAGAATTTGTTTTCAAATCATCTATAGGGAATGGTAATCAATTGGCGGTTTGGAAGACAATTATGTTTGAGTTGAATAAGAGAGTTATATCATTTACAAATCATTGTATAGTTATACTTGCCTTAGAGGTTATACAGGGTATGAGACTTATACTTTTTGAGAGATTGTACACGATATCTGAGTTCAAAGGATTTGTTTGTTTGTTTGTTTGTGCCGCTTTCAACAATCTTCAGTTATATCGCGGCGGCTGGAGCACCTAACAATGGATTCATGGTATATCTCCCACCAGTACTTCTAGTACATCATTTCCTAGGCTCCAGCTGCTAATCCACTTTGTTTTACGATTATCCACCCGGTCAGAAAGGACATGTGCCGCCGCCAGGGATCGAAACCCCATATTGAAGATTGTGAGTCTGATGGAGAGAGCCTAGTGCTGTCCAAACGTACCCATTTCTTTTAAGATATATGTAGTTGATTAAGATAAATGGAGTTGAATTGGGAGGTCTTGGTTCATAGTGGATATAATATTCGTGTATTGAGTACTTATATAAGTTTTTCTTTAGAGTCTAGTATGACTAATAAGTTTATAAGAGGATGCATTGATATATACATAGCTAAAATGGGTACCATTCTATGTCCTATTGTAAATTCAGAAAAGAACAACTACTAAAAAGGATAAATGAGCATTCTAAAAAGTACTTTGTCAATTAAGTGCATGGTGACAGGGATTTAGACTGTGGATTTTTTTAAAAAGAAAGCCGTCGTCGCATAGTAATATGTGTTACATTAGCACTATGACCGTTCTTTTTATTTCAGACACTTAATCCAAATGTTAAATAATAATAATTTTCGCTGTCCGGTTATTCAGAAGTGTGGGTTTGTCACGGGAAGCATTGTTTCGTTCTTTGATAAATCGAATAGACGAAAATATATCACCCTTGATAACGTCTTTATTCCGATAGCGTTTTTTAAGTATTTGCACGATTTTTTGTTAGTGTGCAAATCTATTTATTCAGATTTGTGTTACGATTGTAGGCTGACGTGTTTCTTTGAGACTGGTGTATAGCCGATTATTTTAAGATAACGGTTTGAAGCTCCATATAAACATTAGTTATGTGATTAATTTTGTATACGCGTTTTTAATATCTGTGGCATATGGGCTGTGTGTGAGGTTTGAAAATGTGTATATGAGCTCTATGTGAGGTTTGAAAACGTGATCAGATTTGGTAGTTGTTGGATGCATCCAATAACACTGATTGACTAAGTTTAACGAACAATGTGTCCAAAGCTTTTTATTTAGGTCATAAAAAGTGGGGACTGTTTGGTAATGAGTCAACATTATATATATTCATTTATCTTTTTTAGGTATAAAAAGTAACAACGCCTTATCAATTTACTTTTAACATATATGAGAAAACTATACATAGTGTAAACATCAATATTATTTAACCCAATAAATTGTATATCAAAAGAATGATTTAAGAGCCAGTTAAAATTTATTCAATAACTATTTTACGGTTTCAATTTTGCAAATTTATCTGCAATTAAATTTTTACCACGTAAAGAATTATTTAGGTAACCATTTTTGAGATGGAAAAGTACCATTTATGCATGTTATTTCAGGACTTGAAACTTTAAACTAATTGAAAATAAGGTCTAAACTTTCCAAAATAGTTTTGTTTCTAAGTTTACAAGTGCATTCTTGAAGACTCTGCCAAATATTTCAAAAGGGGTGTAGGAGACAGTTTTACCAGCATGATATATATTACCAAAAAGTCCATGACATATACAGATCTATTAGTTGACTAAATAAGAGCTATTTGAGCTATTTGATAACATTTCATTTTTTGACGAAATTTTAGGCAGGTCTCTTTTTGAAAGGGGTTGCAATCAGCTGAGGCCCCGTTTCAAAATCGCAAACTGTTATATGAGATGCTACAAGCGAAACAGAGTCATCCGTGTAAAAGTGATTGTTTACATATTTAAGGAATTGACGGATCGCTGACCTCTTCAACTGACCTCAGTCGCGAAACCAACAAATAAGCTTAACGTATATATCGACAATGCTAGAGTAAGAAGTTCATTTCATATTACAATTTCAATGTACGATTTGATTGATATATCGATTTTTCATTGACATCGCGATACGTCAATCGTGAAAGAAGTATTAAAGCGACTTATAACAGATTATAAAAAGAAAGGTTTTGGCTCTCAATTTTCAAATTTCTATATGTAATGCTTTCAGAAATTCGTAAGAAGGGGATTTAGCTCACTTTGCAATGAAGATGTCAGTTCATAACTTAAAAAAGGAGTAAGAGACTTAAAGAAAGGGGGCAAAAATAGTTGTCGTTAAAAGTCAGTGAATTACAACCCGAATGATACCGAAATTAATAAGCGTAATACGTTTTCTGACGATTGCGTCGAAAATTGCCTTATTAGTAGTTTCCATGACGCATCAAATACGTCATAATCTTCCGCTAGCAATACAGTCGTTATCGACAGTATCCGATTGCAAACGACCCTACCCGATAAATTCCGATGTTTCAAAGTAGAGCACTGAAAATTTATCACATTAATTGAATTTTAGTGAATTTGTCGCTTTAACACGAAGAAATAATATTTTTCGTGACAATTAAACTTCTTTATTGGAGAAGCAGATTATTTACCTCTATCAAATTTTCATGAAAATCTGTTAAAGAGCCGCTTTAACGAACTAGTGCCAAATCAAGGTCATTTGAGTGGTGCAACAACGTTACCATGCCAATCCGGCACATTGAGGTCCGAGTGTAACAAGCACTTTCTTTATTCTCTACAATGATTTTCCTATTAAAGACAAAGAATGTTAAAATTTCGTCGTCTTAAAATCATCGTCCGCAACTTCTCGAATTTTGACCAGTTTGCCAGGAATAGTGTCGATTAAAATTACTAATCTGTGTACATAGTAGTAATTTTCAAATCATGTGTTACCTTAAAAATGAATAAGTTGCCGTACACAGGACAATTTTATGTCGAATTCTTCTTTTCTACACATACATGAATTTTCAGAAAGTAAGAATTTTTTTCTGTCGGCACTGTTTTCTGCACTTTTTATCTATATAAAGTTATTCGGTTGGCCTTTTCAATTTAACTGATTATTTATAGACTTAATTTTGTCTTCGATAAATTTGCTTAAAAAGGTCTTTCTATCATAAATTAAAGTAATTGACAAATCGCGGCTGTCAATCAAATAATCATTTGATCATTTAAATCAATGATGTAGACCGACATTTTTTCACATACATGGGAAGCCGTTTTGTTGATTTGGCGGCTAAATTGTCGTAACTACATTTTACTTAATGTGCAGTTATGACGCAGTATAACTCGAAAACCAACCTTCAAAGTGCACGTGTTTGCTACATGTGATTGACCAGTCGCTGTCCCCGCCAACTGACCCCCTAGGCCTCGCCCATGAACTCCGACAGGAAGTTCCGCTTCGATTTATAATGGCGTTACTTTTTAGAATTTATGGCCAATAGCCTGTAACAAAAAAGTAAATGGTTGGTTGGTGACCTAAACATCGTGACTTATTCAAGCTGTAGTTACGACGATTTAAGTCGCCAAACCAACAACGAAGGTAAACAAAAATGGCGGCCAATGTCGCAGTTGATAAGCTCAGGTCGGGAATGAATAAATCATTTGATTGTTCGGTTTATTCCTTGATTGGCAGCCGCGATTGGTCAATTGGCTACAATTTATTGCAAAATAAAGCCGTTGGCGTGGTCAGCGATCCATCAATTACCTTGTTATTCGACTGTTATTTGTTCGTTTTCTGTATTAGTTTCACGAAGCCTTGTCGTCTAAGACGCCATCCTGGCGACACACTTGAAGTTGATTTTGGGAAGTATAGGCAGTATCTTTTCCCCTCCGTAGGCCTATAATGTGTTGTCACTTTTCCCGACATTAGCCGGAGGGATTTAACATTTTACTGTTCTAATTTCAACGATTTATAGAGAACATACAACTGAAATCAAACCAAATGTTTTAGCTAAGCATTTGAGTCACAATCGCTAAATTACGCCGTAACCTTTGTCATATTGAATAAAAAGTTTTTTTTAATTGCTTTAAAATTAAACGGATAAAAGTATAAAAACTACTTAATGTGTATTAATATTCATTTTGAAAATCAAATTCAATAAATAAGCCTGACATGAAAAGGAAATGCAGATGATGTAGGCTAAGATCAGGCTGCATTAATGTGCAGGTTGATCTTTGTCTATACCCTTTGCTGAAACAGGACTAGCCCGGGTTCCTCCATGACAAGTGTTTAAATAGGACAATCAGATGGTATAGGCTAAGATCAGACTGCACCAATGTGCAGGCTGATCTTTGTCAATACCCCCCCCCCCCCTAAAACATGACAAGTGTTAAAATAGGACAGGCAAATGGTATAACCAAAGTGCAGTCTGATCTTTGTCTATATGCCCGGCTAGAACAGGACTTTTCCATGCTCAACAAAACACGTGTTAAAATAGGGCCAGTACGCTGAACTTGTGTGCGTTGAAAACTGTGTTAAGGGTTGCGGTGAGGTTAAAACAGTGAGGTGTTAGAAAGTTATAAATAAATACCACGTGAAAGCTGGGTCAGGTCTAACTATGTCATGATATGTATCAGTCTGTATGCGTTGTGTTGAATCGGATACAATAAATAGAAAATGGTAAGCATATGTTTTGTGTCTTTAGCGTTTTTAAACCGGGTTAAATACGAGTCTCATGATTTATCGATTAATGAACGTTTTCATAGCACGTTTATCTCGTATTGCAAACCTACACGTCTCCATTTGGTTGGTTGATTGATTGAATGGGGTTTAACACCGCTTTTTACAGTATTTCAGTCATATCGCGGCGACTGGAGCACCTAACAATGGGTTCCTGGTATTTCTCACACAAGTATTACCACTACATTCTTTCCTTGCTGCGAAATCGTAGCCCTCTTTCTGATAATCTGCTGGCCTCGCCAGCAGATTATCAGAAAGAGGGCTACGATATCGCAGCTACATCCTTTCATAGCCTCCAGCTGCTATCCAACTTGGGTTTACGATTATCAACCCATTGGTGACAGACAAATGTGGGAAAGAATATATGCCGCCGCCGGGGATCGAACCCATGACATCCCGTGATTGAAGAGTAGGAGTCTGACGCGCTACCGACTGCGCTACGACCACGGCACATCTCTATTTGGAGTGGATAGGTGAAAGCAAACTTAGGTTTAAAGAGGAGAAATGTGAGGTTTTAAATTTATAACGGAGTAGTTAATTAGTCGCGATTTCTTTTTTTACTTTTACTTCGAAATGTTTGCTTTCATGTTCTTTGTTAACCCTTTTCCTGTCCAATCCCTGGTTTTTACGTTCCTGTGATTTTATAACCGAGAAAACATTATAGAAAAGGAAGAAAATGCTTGTTACAAGCAATTTCTTTTTCGATTATGTTTTCTATCCTGTTGAATTGTTATTTTTCAAATTTAAATCCACTTTAAATTTTCACCCACAAAACCCTCGAAATTGGACAGGCCTACAATTTTTCAAAGCAGGAAAGGTTTGAATTGTAATATAAGACCTATCTGCAGGTAGAGGTAGTAACTTGTCATGCTGAATGAGACCCTTACTCAGAACTGCATTAAAATCAAAGGACTGAAAGCACTTGAATGTCTGATATTGTTGGTCATTATTTTTAGCGGTTTTGTAGGACAAAACCGCTATTTCACATCGATCAACCGGAAACAAGTTTTCACGAATTTTCCACTCATTTCCACGCATGCTCATAAACTTGAAGTGAAAATCAATGTGATCGCCTCCATCTTGTTCCATGGCTGACGAAGGAAATATCTTACTTGCTGAATACCAACAGTCTCCTTTTAGTCCTGAATATCAAGGAAAATGGTTTAAAAATCCACTTAATATATCCATAGAGAAATAATCTCCTCGCGTTTCAAGATAGAATCTAGGTCAGTGGTTCGTGGAGTAGGCGAATACATGTTAACAAACTCCTAACCCTGTCTGTTAGTTTTGACCTTGCAGGACTGAGCAAATTTACACCCCGTATACGCAGTATATGCTACATGTTACAACCCTGTTTTAGTCGCGGTTCAAGCGCCTATTTAACCCCACCGAATAAAACACCCGTTTACCTCTCGAATTCGACTATATCTTTGAAACGAACATGTAGTACGTAATGATTGTATGCTCAAAGCAAAAAGATTTGAATGTTAGCTTTGATTACTTTACCTTTTATCATTTAACCATTTACCACATAACCACAAATTTCACACACTGATGAAATAATATGATTATATGCTCAAAGCAAAAAGATTTGAATGTTAGCTTCGATTACTTTACCTTTTATCATTTAACCATTTACCACATAATCACAAATTTCACACACTGATGAAATAATATTAAAGAAATGTTGTGATTAAATCAAAATAACGATTTCGGTAAACAGTAAAAGGGTCATGATTAATTGAATGGGGTTTAAACGCAACTTTAAATAGTATTTAAGTCATATTGGGGCGACTGGAGCTCCTAACCATGAATTCCTGGTAGTTCTCACACCAGTATTACCACTACATCCTTATAGACCATCCAGCTGCTCAACCTTATTTACTCATCTTGATTATACATGTTGGCATTATTGAGCGCGGTTACTGATAAGCTAGCAAAACCGCTCTCAGGACTTTCAGTCCTTTGATTGTAAGTTAATTCTGTTCACAACTCTGAAATTGAAATGCTAAACAGGTGTTTTAGACTAGGATCAGCATGCACATATGTGCATGCTGAACTTAGTCTATACGTCCTGTCAAATCACAAATATTCCGGTCTAGCATCACAAGGGTTAATATTTCAACTTCCAGCTAGAAAAATATGTTGTGGGTATTAATTGCAGTCGACTCGCTAAGAGGAATCAATTTCTGAGTGCCCATACCAAAGGGCTTTGTAGAGAAATACGAATGTTGGAAAGATAGGCGGTTGATTAACGTTTATGTTCATTAGGATATTTAGAGTTACTGATGCATACCATCAAAACGGCGTAATGAAATAGTATTACTGTTATCATTTATATTTAAAACCCCGTTACTGGGATGAAGGCGTATTACATTACAATATTTCCTTATGTTTAGCTATGCGTGACTGACGGATCTCTCTCCACGCCCTATACCCCCGTCATTGCCGTTTGACTAAGGTACTATACATCATTTTGTAAAATACGTTGTCAGGGGAAAAGAATAAGTGATAAAGTGTAGCTTGGAGATCTATACATCGAAATTTCAGCTGAATGAGATTAAGTAACGACGTTTAAGTCGCCAAACAAGCAAAAATTCTTCACTAAAAAATGTCGACCAATGTCGTAGTTCCAAGTTAATTTCCGGTCTAATTGAATGATTTTATTGGCTAATCGATTTTTGATTGACAACGGCGATCCTTCGATTGATATCCTAGATTTTCGTAGGCATAATTTTATGGAGCATTTTTTCGATCACTCTCGTTCACTCGAACATGAACGATGCACAAATAGCCATTCATATATAAAGACAAAAGAACAAGAAATCATTTGTCAAATATGTATGATAAACAAAAATCTCCATAATGATTTGATATACCAAATTAAGTCCCATTAAAGAGAAAAGTTGAATGACTTTTTTCATAGCGAAGCAACATAATTCATCTTTTAACAATTGAAAGACAGCTGACAGTCAAACAATTGATTAACTAATCAAGTAATTCTTTCAGACCGGAAATGAACCTTGATCACCTAGCTAGGTCGCGGTCATAGAGCAGTAGGTAGCACGTCACATTCTCAATCCTGTGGTACAGGGTTCGACCTGCGGTCGCGGCAAATATTTTTTCCGGCAATTTAATCTCATCAGTTGGTGAATAATGGTAAACCCAAGTGTGATAAGCAGCTGGAGGTTCGGAAAGGATGTAGTGGTAGTACTGGTGTGAGAAATACTAGGAATCCATGTGTTAAAAGAGCCGTTAAACCCCATTCAACAAACAAATAGGTGACCAACTAACCAATCAACCTTTTTGTTTAGGATTTTAGTCACGATTTATTTCACAACAACGACGTTGAGTTTGAGTATTAGTAAAACATTCTGTCGGAGTCCAATGGGTGTGGCCAGCGATCTTGTCAATTTTGATATAGCTTCCTTCAACCGAATGGAGCATGAAAACACATTCTAGTGATTTAACCATTGTTTTCACCGCGACCAACGGGATTTTTTGATCCTTGCAGTCAACTACCTGATCGGGACAGTTAACAATCCGCCAGTTACACACATCTTAAGAGTTATCAATTTCAAATCAAGAATTCAAAACAAATGACGAAAGAGCACACCCCTCTCCCCCTCTTTCTGGGGGTCATATTTAAATACTGACTCTCCAAAAGTACATGTACGTTTAAACAAACATTTGAGTTAAAAGGATGAAAAAAAAAAAATAACCCAGCGATTTGTTCAAATAATTATATCAGGGCGCAATGTGTGATATCAGAAAATTAAACACTCGCGCCCTGCAGGTCGTTTTTTACCTCAATTATTGCGGGCTCTCGAATTCAAAGGGAGTACGTTATGGACATAGGCCGATTGCTGCAATCATTTATACAATATCACTGAGCGGGTCATTTAGGCTTTAAACATAGTGATTGTGGTCATAGTGGTCATAGCTCAAATGGCAGTGCTTAGTACTCATGGGGTCTCGGGTTCGACCCCCGACCGCGGCAAATACCCTTTCCGACATTCGACCCCCAGGGCTGAATAATCGTAAACCTAAGTGGGATGAGTAGCTGGATTCTCGGAAACGATGTAACTGCCGCAAATGTGTGAGGATTACCAGGGATCCTTGGTTAGGTGCTACGGTCACCGCGATATGACTGAAATACATTTAGCCCATATGATCAATCAATTGAAATATAGTGATAGATAGATAGATAGATAGATCGATAGGTTTAGAGAGAGACAGACAGACAGACAGACAGACAGACAGACAGAGACAGAGAGGGGGACAGAGATGGGTAGATAGATAGATAGAGAGAGAGACAGACAGAGAGAGACAGACAGAGAGAGACAGAGAGGGGGACAGAGAGAGAGAGAGAGAGAGAGAGAGAGAGAGAGAGAGAGAGAGAGAGACTCATTTGCAATAGATTTTTACAAGTTTTTTTATGCATCAATAGTTTTACCCCGTAAAACCAATCGTTTTGGGGGTATACTGGGTGCAGCATGCCGTGTGATTGTAAACCTGTCTTTCTACTAACAAATTATATTATTGTGATTTTTTTTTCGAACTTCCCTACAGTTGTTTTGATATATTGAAAATGTACTCCTTACTTGATAATATTTTGAACTTTTATCAGACGTAATTTAGACGGGTCGCATCCCCTAGTTGAAGATTCCTTTGAACTAAGACTTAACTTCAGTTGCTATCAATTATAATGAAACAGTTATGTCAGACGCATGTCTGAGGTGTCAACCTACAAGGTCAGAGAATCATCTCCCCTTGCAATCCTCCTTCAACCTTGCTTTGGATTATTGAACTTATTCCCACCACAAAAAAGCTTTTAAACGCCCTCACTATGAAAAGTTTGGAAAACATTGTGGAGAATGAAGAAATTGCTTGCTACAAGCAATTTCTTCATTATCCACAATGTTTAAACCCTAAAAGATAAAGCTATTGAAGATTTTATCAACTTAAAATTGCTGTCTGCAACTTCTCTGAAATTGGACAGGGTCAAATCTTTATTGCGTTGGAATGGGTTAATCAAAAATGACATTTCGCATAGTAAGCAATTTGAGAGCACATGTATAGGGGTTTGTGCATTCTTTCTCACCACTTTCTATCCATGGGGCTGTATCTCGTAACATAATATTCCATATACGTCTTTTGGTGTCTTAATAGAAAAGAGTATTGCAGACCTTCCGGTCACAATTAGATTGATTTATTCGCATTACGAAAACTACTTAATTCCTTCTAAGGATGTTTCAGTTTGTGGACTTTGTATCAAGTAAAGTGATTCCCGGCTGAACCCCACTATACAGTGCAATTATGTTACAGCTGCTATCGATTTACGACACAGATTGTACGGACATTAAGTCGTTGTGCGTGCAAAATGTCCTGACTACAGCTTTTAGCTTTTAGCTGTAGTCAGGACATTTTTCTCGCCCAATGACGATTAGATATAATAACGTAAGTGTTTGGTATTAGTCATACTTATTCAAATAATTTTCATAAGCTGGTAGGGTGTCAGGAATGTTCAGGTAATGTGTAGTAAAATCAGCTTAATATTGCATGTGCCTTCTGATCAAGTCTAGAAAATATGTCGATTCCTTGATGTGCGTTGCGTGCCGCATGTTGTCTGTCAGAGATGCAATTTATTGGATCAATAATAATAGAATACTTTTGTTCTTACGTTACTAACGTTTTAACCCTTAACCAGATGGCAAAATTTTAGACTGGTCCAAATTGAAAGGAGTTGCAGACGACACTTGAATTTTCTTGTGGGGCGTTTAAAAGCGTCACTGAGTGAGAATGGGTTAATAAGTAAACAGTTAACTAGCCCTTGTACTCAGGGTAGGCTATTGTGATCGGTCCGGCGTCCGTCCGTCCGTAAACTTCTTCTTTAAAAATCTTTTCCCCAGAAAGTTCTTCACACATTTCCAAATTTTACAGAAGTGCTCCTTAGTTGAACTTCCCTTAAATTCCTTCAAGGAATTATGATCGGATTGAAAAAAAAAACAAAAAAAAAACAAAAAAAAAACACTGCTTTTGATAATTGATATATAATGAAAAATTTGAAAATCATCGTTTCAGAAATTAGGCGATGGATTTAAACCAAAATTCCCAAGAATGATCCGTTGGGGACTCATTTTCAGTTTTCCTTAAAAATTGACGGGATTAAATTAAGGCCTTTATTGGCAGTGCTGAATTTCGTATGGTATATAGTAAAAACTTTGAAAATTTTCTTCTCAGAAACTAGTAGATGGATTTAAATCCAGATTTCAGAAGAAAGATCCTTTGGTGACCCTTTATCAGATTCATTCAAAATATATCTATTAAAACATTGATTAAATGGACAGGGCTAATGCATAGTTAAAACCTTGAAAGTCTTCTTCTCAGAAACCAATCGGTGGAATTTAACCAGATTTCAAAGAAATGATCCATTGGTGACCCTTTAACAGATCGTTAATCGGATTAAAACATGGCTGTCATTGGTGGAGTTAATTTTCAAATATGGATACAGTGAAAACTTTGAAAATTTTGTCAGAAACCAGCAGATGGCTTACATCCAAATTTTACAGAAATGATCCTTTGAAGGCCTTTATCAGATTCCTTGAAAGAAATTTAAGGACGTTGGGGCGATTCAGGCGTTCAAGCGTTTTGTTAGTTTCATGGTGGTGGAACTTGTGAAGATTTTGTTGTAAAAATACTCATTTGTAGCCCATAAGTTGAAATAGACCGTCCGGGAACTTCGTAAAACAAATATTTTTAAAAGATAGTGCGTTGAAATTCAGTATAAAGTATGTTAGAATGAACATAGATACACAGAAAATCTACAGCGAGCGATAGGTTTCGACGTAAGTAAAGCTGTAATCTCATAAAAATCATCTCTACGAAACAACTACGCTATCTCCCCGTTACGTCTCCACACACAGGGACGTAGCAATTGGCTATTATGGTGGATCTGATTTTAATCAGATTGGTAAAGCTGCAAAGTCAACGCTGACTCGCAATTGTTCATACTTTTCAGCAGAATGTCCCCTATTGCTTGACATGCTATATTGTTTCCATAGATTTAAACCAGAGATCTTGACACAGCTCTTGTCCTTGTGTTTCAGGTAGACAGACTGAGTGATAAGCAAGTCAAAGGTAAGGCTATGTCGTCACTGGGTGACCACAATGTCGTACCTACAACTTGTATGAAACTGTAATTACGACATTTTGGTCACGCAAAGACGATATATCGCCGATGTAATTCCAAAACCTTGACAATCAAGCTGTAGTTACGAGATTTAAGAATTACACCGACGATATACTGTTACATATGGCATTCCTTTACATGTAATACCTACAGACGGTTCTTACTTTATTTGATCGATCGCTGCTGTCTATTAAATAATTGATAAACAAATCAATTCATCCATTGAGACCGGAATTTGATTGATTGATTGATTTAATGGGGTTTAACGCCGATTTTAAAAATATTTCAGTCATATCGCGGCGGCTGGAGCACCTAACAATGGATTTCCTGGTATTTTTCACACCAGTAATACCACTGCATCTTTTCCTAGCCTCCAGCTGACATTCCACTTAGGTTTATGATTATCCACCCATTGATGAGAAACAAATGTCGGAAAGAGTATGAGCCGCCACCGGGGATCGAACCCATGACATCCCATGATTGCAGATTAGGAGTCTGTCGCGATACCGACTGCGCTATTACGGCGGCAGACCGGAAGTTAAATTAGAACTTCTACAAAGGCCGACATGTATGTGTGGCATTTTTCTGCGGGTTCGTAGAACGCAATTACCGTACATGTCGGTGGCTAAGTGTAAAAAACATCATAAGTGTCAATACAAACTGGTATAGACACTTATGATGTTTTACCCTAAGCTATCGATGTGATTCGTGATCAAGGAAAACCTACCTAAATGACACTAACATTATAAAACATTTTACAGTATTGAGGTAGAGAACATTGAGGGTAATGAAGAAATTGCTAGTAACGAGTCGTTTCTTCATTTTCCACATTTCCCCCCAAAGTTTCGCGCTGTATTTACAATTCATGTAGCATCGATATAAAGACTAAACGACGTAAATTTAGTGATAAGACATTTCAGAGCCTGTAATAGCCCAACGCAATTTCATCCTCGATATTTACGCACTCATGGAATCAAACTTCGGAAAACGTTGTGAGAAAACGTGTTAAGCATTTCTCCCATTTCTCTCAGTGTTTCTATGCAATATGACAGTTATTTTTCAAATGAATTACACTTTGAAATGGCATCTTCAAATTCATCCAATTTGGACCAGTCTAAGATTTTGTCGGTTTGGAATGGGTTAATTATTTTTAAACAAATTTATCAATCGATGGAAAGAAAACTGACTTTGAAAAGCAGTAATCAGACACTTTGTGACGTCATCAGAAAATTGGAATTCTCCCATAAGACAGTTTTTTTCTGAATAATAGAGCATGTTTTCTTAAGACAATAAATTGCTGTGAGTTTTATCGTAATGAGACTCATATTTATAGGGCAGTTCCCATTTGACTTCACAAATGATCAGAATATTGAAAATAAGACTAGGCTATATGTTACCCGGTAAGGCAGAGGTCACGTAATTTACGGATCGTGAATATCAATAAAATAACCTAATCGACCAATAAAATCATTTCTTTAGGCTGGAAGTGAACTTGGACATTGGCTGAAATTTATGCGAAGATTTTTTATTGAATTTGCGACTTGGACCATGTAACTACAGCTTATTCAACTCATATACTTGCTATAAATTAAACTAAATAACGCTGTTTTTGTCGAGCCTGCTTACGATGAGCGAGACATAGTTGTCACTATGACAAGTCGGTGTATGTGCATGAGTGCGTTAGTCCGTCCGTCCGTCCATCTGAAATGTTTGGACAATTACTCCTGCATTTAAGGATCGATTTCAAAACATCTTTGCACTATTATTCTCCATCAAGAGTGGATGTGCCATTTGAAAGAATTTTTGGATGGGTCTCTTGTGATGGTCACAGCTCAGGGTCAAACACTAAAATTGTTTAGTCCGTCCGTCCGAGTTTGTCCGGACAATACTCCTACATTTATGGATGGATTTCAAAATAACTTGGCACAATTATTCTCCATCATGAGTAGATGTGTCATTTGAATGAATAGTCCTAATGTCATGGTCAAGGCTTAAGGTCAAATACTAAAATTGTGTTTGTCAAGCGCATTTCTCCTACAATTATGGATGGATTTAAAAGAAAAATGACACAATTATTCTACATTATGAGTAGATGTGCCATTTGAAATGGGATAGTTCTTATGTCAAGGTCAAGGCTCAAGGTCAAATACTGTAATTTTGCTTGTCCGGAGCGTGATACCTATAAAACTTTGCGGGATTGACAGCAGTTGTCCTGGTACAACCATCTAGTTTTATCGAAGCTGATCTTCCTGTTGAAGCTCAGTTCGCAACCGAAGTCAGTGGGCGGGGCCAGCGATCTGTCGATTGAAAATAAGACTATCGACCTTTTATGGCATGTAACCCATTAAAACAGAGACTATTTATTTTTGTAGAATACAGAGCCGTGTTTGATGAGAACAAGAACGACAAAAATGAGGTTGAATACCGACACATTGAGAACATGCTCGCCAAGCTAGGGCTAGATCCATCATCCCAACAGCTAGAAGAAATCTATGAAGAACTGGATATATACTGTAAATGGAATTTAATGTTACATAAATGAGACCCCCTCATCACACAATAAGGATTGTGCAGTTTTGATCTGTGACTTTGGTTTTTAAAAGATATCAATTATATATAGGAACGATTACTTACAGATGTACCGCATAGGATTATATACATTTAACCCATTACCAATCAATGACGCTTTTAGACGCCCAAAAGAATAAATGCTTTGGAAAACATTGTGGAAAATGTAGAAATTGTTTGTTATCCGTCATAATGTTCTCTACCTCGAAAATATCCAAAATTTCATAACTTTTGAATTTTCATCTGCAACTACTTTCAATTTGAACTGGTCTAAAATTTTGCCGTTTGGTAATGATTTAAGATGTCTCGGTACATTACTTGAAACAGTCATTATCATAGCCTCGACGTCACCTTGTATATCCTAGGGAGAGCAAGTGTATTATTCTTCATCCATGCGCTCACTCTCAAGGTCAAAGTCTTACCAAAAGCACAAACTATGATATAGCCTATTGCTATCGATCCAATATTCCCATATTCATTTGATTAGCTCCACTGGCTGAGAGCCAAAGAGCTATTGCCATGGCGCTGTTTCCGCCTTGCGTACATCTGTGCTTTCGTAAATATTTCCTTCAAAAGATCTTCTCCTCAGGATGTACTGAACAGAATTCAGTTGAATTTCTCAGAAATGATCCTTCATTGACCCTATATCAGTTTGCTTCTTTTTTATCTGATGAGAAAAGGCTTATGGACAAGCTTATTTTTATATCGACCAGTTAATGCAATAAAATGTAAGTGTCAATAAAATTATTTAAATTACTTTGTTTCTGCACTTACCCGTCGATATATGGTAAAAACTTTGAAAACTTCTTCTCAGAAAAAAAAGGATGGATTTCATCCAAAATTCAAAGGAATGGTCGTTTGGTAATCCTTTATCAGTTTCCTTAAAAGAAATTTGAACGGATGAAAACATGACTTAAATGGGCGGGGCTATTGTCCATATATCTAGAAACCTTGAAAATCTTCGCAGACACTAATAGAAGGATTTTTCTATTAGTTGAAATATGCGACTATTTTTTAGGGCTACATTCTATAAATAGTATATACTGAAAACTTTGAAAATATTCTTCGCGGAAACCAGACGCTAGATTTCAATCAAATTTCAAAGAAATGATCCTTTGGTAGGTCTTTGTCAGATTCCTTTTTAGAATATTGTTCGATTGAAATATATAGCTTATATGGGTGGGGGTCATGTATGGTATAAAAATGATGAAAATTTTGAAAATCTTATTCTCGTTAGCTGGAGGATGGTTTTCAACCAAATTTTTCAGGACTGCTGCTCAAGTGATCCTTTATCAGAATTTTAAAGAAGATAGGTTGGCAGGCCGGTACTGCGGTCGACTTTAACAAAGGCTTTGTTAAAATCGACAGTGCTACCAGTCTAGTAGTTTGGTAGCTTAAAGGAGGAGGACACAAATTCAGGTTGAGATCACCTAGTGGTGCAAGAGAAATAATTGATAATGCTTGATTGAGAATATTTTTTGTATAGAAAAAAGTTGCCTCCCACAAAGTAAACTGAAAAAAATAATAATAATGAGTTACTTCCTATGTTAAAGAAAACTAAATTAATAATAAGTAAATCCAGGCTAATGGAGAGAATCAGGCGTTCAAGCGTCGCTAGTTTTGATTGACTGCAGAGTTAGGTCAATTGCTTTTATCTTTATATATTGTTACTGACATCCTACCGAATTATTACCCAAACAGGACTCCACCGAGATGTAAGCTGTCTTTTAGTGACCTTGACCTTCATTTGTTTCATTCTCTAGGTGATGGTAGATTTACATTCCCACATTTCTTACAACTAATGGTCAATAAATTCGTGAAGGATTCCAACAACAGCAAGAAGAACAAGACAGTACGGATTAACAACATGGACGAAGACCTTGAGAAGGAAATGAGAGAGGCTTTTAGAGTATTTGATGGAGACGGAAATGGTTTTATTAGTCAAGGTAACGGCTTCACGGTAAAAAAAACTCATTTACCCCATTCCAATACGATAACACTTTTGGACGCCTCTCAAGATAAACAATTGGGAACACAATGTGTAAAATGACAAAATTCCTTGTAACAAGGAATTTCTTCATTTTACACAATGTTTTCTAACCAGAAAGTTGAAAATCTGAAATTCCATAAACTAAAATTTTAGGCTGCAACTCCTTTCAGTCTGAAATTTTGTCGTCCGGTAATTGGTTAAAGTCGACATTTTCACCGACAGTTGCATACGTCATCTTACAGTAAGCGTTAGTTTGATAGATGACTGGACCTACGTTCAGGCTACTAGACGTCGTTCGATTAATTTGTCTTGATTTGATTGTTGAGTTGCTTTTAGAGGTTTGTTTGTTTGTTTGTTTTATACGGGAAATTGTTGGCTCAGTTAAAGATGAATTTACTGACAAGTGACCCGTTACGTAAATCTCTAGTTGACCTGTCTCTGATCCGACCTATTTTTAGGCTATTTGTTAAAAGAATTTCCAGGATGATCTGTTTTTGTTCAATTTGTGACGCCTTGTAGTAATCTAGAAACTCAGTTTTATTTGACATTCTGATGAACGCTTTGCAAAATATTTTCAGCAGTGTGGTAATACATATTTTCTCCACTTATGCCAGGACAAGTTTGACATAATTTTCCACTTCTCATTGTTAATTTAAAAAAAATTCGAAACACAGTATTTCTTTATGAACTAAAACATTTTCTTTTATTCGATATAGACATTGTAATAATTTTTTGATATATCTAGAGTTATCTTGGGATCTACTTTGTACCATTCTAAGAGTTGCTATGGTATTTACTTACCCTCGGACAAATGGCCTTGTCTGCAATAAGAAAGCCTGTGTCGGACTAGTCGGGCATGGGAACTCGACACCCCTGAGTTTGTATGAAATTAAAAATGAATTCTTGTAAAAAGCAATTATATCAACAAAAGTTTAGTCGTCTAGTAATTGGTTAATGTAATGATAAAACGGTTAGGCAAAACACAGTGATTTTATGCCCCCGCATCGATAAGATCGGGGGCATATTGTTTTACCTGTGTCCAGCTGTCTGTCTGTCCGTCTGTCTGTCTGCAAAACTTAACCTGCCAACTAAACATTTTCCTATAACTTCAACCCTGATTAAGTTACAATGCTAATATTTGGTATGTAGATAGGTCTCAACAAGGCGCAACTGGGGAAGTTCATTTCATCTAAGTCAAGGTCAAGATTTTAACCCTTTAAACGTTTCTTAAGAATTCCTGTTTCGGGGGCATGGTGTTTCACAAACACATCTTGTTTTATTTTTATTTTCAGCTGAATTAAAACATGCTCTGTTTAAAATGGGTGAGAAGATGACAGATGAAGAGATTGAAGAAATGATGGAAGAAGCAGACAAAGATGGCGATGGACAAATAAGCTTTCCGGGTATTTATTTTTCATTATATCTATCTATCATTCTCTATTTGTCGAGATATCTACCATACAAATTCGATTCCAATAATACAAAGGATTTTGCGCGAGCGACCACCTCTATTAAGTTATAACTTTCTTCTAGCGACCACAATCGGAACCCCTTTCAAAATCAAAAGCACTCATAAGATATATATGTATACATATTCTATCTTAATCAAGTGTTTTGGAACTCATTAGAATCTTAGTTCGGGCTTAACATATAGTACATGCACATCATTTTTAGGTGACTAAAATGTCCTAATTACAGATTTACAAAATCTGTATTTACGACATTTTGTGACCAACTAAAGATACGTATGATGGTATGTGTACTCCGTGAAATTTTGACCCGTCAAGTTATAGAGGAATTCATGGGAACTACTTAAAGCAAAATTTGAATAACAAATCGGAAAGACTAGAGATCCAAAAGTGGCCACATTTCGAAAAAGAAAAAAAAATGTATGCTAGAATGACAATTTTAGATTCATAAAATCACCAAAAATTAAAAACGTTCCATACCGGTCTGTCTACGCAGGCTGTTCATGGTCGATACTTTTCGAATTGAAAGAAACATGACTGAGATATTTCTTGCGTGTAGTTCTAAAAATGTCAAAAGAAATCATTTTCGTAAAAAACTCTCATTGCAATGTTAGCAGTCAGGTTTAAACTATTTCACTCGGAAAGGGGGAAGGTAGTCCTTTAAAATACTATCCTGACAAACAACCAGACGACATTTGATATTTTGTACGTGGTATCACTTGGTGGACAAATACAATGATGGATTGCTTTAAAAAATTGACAATCCAAGAGGGATAAAAAACTAACACATTTGTTTTGCCATCAGATGGTGGCCCTCTAGAACAATTGTTAGAATGGAGCCTCTTGGGCCCCCCTTTTTTTGCGCACCTTATTTTACTAAGAACAAGCCAAGGTGAACCCTATTTTCATTTGCTTCTTTGTGTTACTATTTGTGATAGCTATTCAGGCGAGTAATTTAGGACCACCATGGTCCTCTTATCGTTGTTTTTTTAGCTCACCTGAGCATAACAGGCTCGGGATATGTTTTTGCGATACCTCAGCATCCGTTCGTCTGTCCGTCCGTCGTTTGTCGACAATTTCTTTACAATTTGAATTAAAAAAGAAAAATGTCTCCCTTCGATTTACCTTCTATATATTGAAAAAAAGATAATTTCCAGTATGATAAATAAACTCAATTAAGTAAATTAAGTAGTTTGTGAATAAGTTTTAATAATAAATAAGAAAATTGTTTAAAGAATGTCCTCGAGTCCTATAGGGGCTGCGTCCGGTGTACCCTATTTTATAAAGAAGTAAAGATGGAAATCGTTTTTTAAACAATCATCTCCTGACCATTAATAAGACATACAGTTTTCATATTTTACAAGAAGCATCATCCTATGACCTTTCATCAAAAATTTGTTAAAATCACGTATGCCCCTTTGGACCTATTTTTGTATCGGCCTTGGTACATCCTATTTTACAAGAAAATGAAGAAGGAAATCTTTTTAAGATCTTCTTGAGATCTTCAAACTTCTCTTCTAGTCAAACCATTACGCTTAAGGTCTTATATTGTTCACGAGATATTACCGTAGACAAAGGTGTTTGAGGTTCCAATATAGCTCCTCCCAGGCGCAACTACAATTATCCAGGACACTATTTCAGTTTTTAGCTCGGCTGTTTTCGTAGAAAATCCGAGGTACTGCTATTGCCTTGGTGTCGTCGTCGTTGTTGTCGTCGTCGTCGTTGTTGTCGTCGTCGTCCTTCGAAAATTTTGAAATTTTGTGATATCTCTTGTTCTACTGAAGCCATTCACTTGAATCGTGGCACACTGGTTCACTATTAAAAGAGCAACCTATACTATCAAGGAAGATAACTTTAGATGCATTTTGTCCACTATCAAGCACCCAACAGCCGAGCGTAGGCACCCGTAAGCGGTGCTCTTGTTCAAATTAGTACTCAGGTGAGCGATTTAGGACCATCATTGTCATTTTTATTCACAAACATGTATATGGTTAGTACTTTCATGGTTATTTTACCAAAAATCTCTTTTTTTTATTGTAGAGTTCTGCGCCATGATGCCGAACCCATAGTCATCAAGAAGTCATTCAGAAAAACGACAAAAGATTGTTATTTCTAATAACCTATCAGGGACTCCATACTGCTCCTATTGTGTTCAAAAATTTTCAGAGATGTCAACTCATAGTAACAAAGATCTCATTAATTTCCGATCTTTGTCAAACATACATGAAACGTTAGTCGAAATGCGAAAAATGATCATTTCGGAAGCATGAAAGATGTCGAGTCTAGTCACACTGCACGGATTGTGCCATTGACCGTAGACATTGTTTTATTAGCTCACCTGAGCACAAAGTGCGAGGTGAGCTATTGTGATCGGTCGTTGTCCGTCGTCTGTCCGTCCGTCTGTCCGTCTGTCCGTCTGTCCGTCCGTCCACAATTTCTTTAAAAATCTTCTCCTCCTAAACCAGTAGGCCAATCAAGCTGAAACTTTGCAGGGATGTTCATTGGGTGAAGCTCTTCAAAAGTTGTTAAAAGAATTTAATTCCGTCAAAAACTCTGGTTGCCGCGGCATTTGAAAATGGGAATCTTTAGTAATTCTTTAAATATCTTTAAAAATCTTCTCCTCCTAAACCAGTAGGCCAATCAAGCTGAAACTTTGCAGGGATGTTCATTGGGTGAAGCTCTTCAAAAGTTGTTAAAATAATTTAATTCCATCAAAAACTCTTGTAACTGCGGCATATGAAAATGGGAATCTTTAGTTATCCTTTAAATATCTTTAAAAATTTTCTTCTCCTAAACCAGTAGGCCAATCAAGCTGAAACTTTGCAGGGATGTTCATTGGGTGAAGCTCTTCAAAAGTTGTTAAAATAATTTAATTCCGTCAAAAACTCTTGTAACCGCGGCATATGAAAATGGGAATTTTTAGTAATTCTTTAAATATCTTTAAAAATCTTCTCCTCCTAAACCAGTAGGCCAATCAAGCTGAAACTTTGCAGGGATGGTCATTGGGTGAAGCTCTTCAAAAGTTATTAAAATAATTTAATTCCATCAAAAACTCTTGTAACTGCGGCATATGAAAATGGGAATCTTTAGTAATCCTTTAAATATCTTTAAAAAATTTCTTCTCCTAAACCAGTAGGCCAATCAAGCTGAAACTTTGCAGGGATGTTCATTGGGTGAAGCTCTTCAAAAGTTGTTAAAATAATTTAATTCCGTCAAAAACTCTTGTAACCGCGGCATATGAAAATGGGAATTTTTAGTAATCCTTTAAATATCTTTAAAAATTTTCTTCTCCTAAACCAGTAGGCCAATCAAGCTGAAACCTTGCAGGGATGTTCATTGGGTGAAGCTCTTCAAAAGTTGTTGAAATGATTTAATTCCATCAAAAACTCTTGTAACTGCGGCATATGAAAATTGGAAATTTTAGTAAATCTTTGATGTTGTTTTTTTCATAGACTACAAGGCCAAAGGCCTTTAAATTTTGTAAAGAGTTTAATCATATGGTTCTCTACCAAGTTTTTAAATATTTAATCTCTGGGGTCAAAAATGGCCCCGCCCCTGAGGTCTGAAGTTTGGAAAAATTCTTAATATGAGCAATTTCAAAAGACTTCTCCTCTTAAACTATAAGGTCTAGGATATTCATATTTGGTATGTAGCATAACTAGATGGTTTTGTACTATATCACAAAAAGTTTTCATCCAAGGGTCAAAAACGGCCCTGACTAGGGGTCCAAAAATTTGGAAAAATGCAAAATTTGAGTTTGTTGAAAAAAATTCTTCATTTTAAGGCAGAGGGCATTTACATTTTGAGTGTAGCATAGCCTGGCTGTTATCTATCAATTTTGATTAAATTATGCCTGTAGGTTCAAAAACACACCTTCCCTGGGTGTCCAAAGTTCGTAAAAATGCTCAATTAGACCATGTTCAACAGTCTTCTCCTCCCAATCTACAAAGTCTTAGGCATTCATATTTGATTTATAGCATAACCAGATGGTTCTCTACTATGTTAGCTAAAATCTTAGCCCTAGGATAAAACATGGCACTGCCCCAGAGGTCCAAAATTTTGGAAAACACCCAATTAGAGCAAAAGACATCTCCTTCTGAAATGTAATATGAAGGGCATTCATATTTGGTATGTAGCATGACTATATAATTTCGTACTATATTACAGGAAAATTTGCTCTTAGGATAAAAAATGTCTCTGCTCCTGGGATTGAAAATTGCATAAATCGCATTGAAAGGATTCTTCTTAAATAGAAATGGAAAAATTGCTTGCTTTCTCACAATGCTTTTTTAAACCATTTTCCCTGAGGGTGACAAATTCTGGGATAGTTTTAAACTATGAAGGCATTCATTTTCATTTTAAAGCATTACTGGATTGTTTTGTACAAAGCCCAAAATCTTATATTTGTTTTATTTATTTTGCTCAAGTTATGTCTTTTTTGTACAAAAAAGTACTTTAATTTGCAGATGCCTCAGGTGAGCGATTTAGGACCATCATGGTCCTCTTGTTCTTTTTTAGTAGATTTTATCAGGATGATGAATTGTCGGTCAATCTGACTACATTTCATTTTTGAAATGAAAGTCTTTTGTTGACATGTGCTGGATTCGTTCGTATTTTCAAATTGTCTGTGTTGTCATGACCGATCATAGATATTCGAAAGACCTAAATCGACGATCAATCACTTAGCATTTTCTCGGGTAATTCTACATATATACGGCATTATCTACTTAGTACTACGGTTAGAAAGCAACCTCATTTTAATGTGTATTATTAGCGCACCTGAGAACCAAGTGATCAAGGTGAGCTATTGTGATACTTAGATGTCCGGCGTCAGTCGCCAATGTCAAAAATATCTGTTTTTAGAAATCTTCTCCTCTTAAACTGCAATAACAAGGGTTTTCAAATTTTGCATACATCATTGCCTCGTGGTCCTCTACCAAAATGCTTCAGATTATTGATGTTATGATGTAACTTAGCCCTTAGTTGAGGTTGGAATTTACACAGGATATATGAATTAATCCTTAATAAAAATCGCCTCCTCTAACCGTGATCATCAGATTTCAAGGAATTTTATACGAATGACTCTTGGGCGTTTGTCTTAAAAAAAAACCCAAAAATTCAATGTCGTAATTAATCATTAACCCTGCTTGCTATGGCAAACAAATGGTATTTCTAATGAATAATTTAAAACATTCTTCTCCTAAACTGTTATGCATAGAACTGTCAAATTTTGTATACAGCGTAATCTCTTGGTTCTCTACAGAAGTACTTCGGTTATGATGTATATACGCTAGTTCTGTGTATTGAGTAATTTGAATTTACTTCAGGATAATGAACAAATTCTTTAAAAACATCTACTCCTTAACTAACCATCGGATTTCAATGGAACTTTGCAGAAATGATTTTTGCCAATGCATTCAAAAATGTTTAAGAAAATAGGAATCCATGACTAACGCTGATTGTTATGGCAATTTTATGGATACTTTTTAAGATATTCTTCTCCCAAGCCGGAAAGCTAAGAGCTTTCATATTTCGCAAATAGCATCGCCCCATGATCCTTTACCAAAATACTTCAGGTTATGATGATATGATTTATATTTCCCAAATGTTATAGGTATTTTGCAAACGTGACGTCACTTGGGCCATGGAGACTCGGGTGAGCAATATAAGACCATTATGCACCTCTTATTTTATTTTAGTTTAAGTTTCCTACTACTGCATCATTCGTACCTACCTTCAAACAGACCACCCTTGAGATATGTGATAAATATGCCTGTTTTCAATTTACAAAGCCGTAACTGGTCCTTTTTCAGAAAACTTGATTTGGAAAATATCCTGATATCATGAAGGGAAAAACAAACAAACTATTTTTCAATTAAGAAATCTATGGCACAGTTTTACTTAATGGTCAATACATCATGAAAATAGATCTTTAAAAATCATTTATCGATATACAGAAACTGTAGGGTTCCTTTGAGATAAATAAAAGTTTTACTAAGTTTGGATCAATTTCTGTCGCTTAATTTAACTGCAAACCAAATGTTAGTAAATGTATTACTTGAGAACATGATTTCAAGAGATTTCTTTGTTCTTTATCTTTTCAAATGCTGGTTACATTTGTCTCCCACCAATGAGTGAATAATCGTAAAAGGGATAGCAGCTGGATCCTAGGAAAGGGTGTAATGGTAGTACTGGTGAGAGAAATACCAGGAACCCATAGTTGGATGCGATATGGCTGAAATACTGTCTAAAGTGGCGTTAAACCCCATTCAATCGATCAATAGATTATGGTATACAGGTTTAAGTAGGAAAAGTTTATTTTCCTATGTGTGTGTTTTCGCAAAAGTGATTTCATATTTGCGTAGAATAACCGATAATGGTATCTTAACAATTTACGGGTCGCTGTTCACGACCACTTAGCTATGGCAGGCAGTTACACTTAGATGATAAACGGCATCATTTTTTTAAAACTTAATGGCCAGTAAAATGGAACAAAAAGTAATTTAGTTGGTTGGCGACCTAAACGTCGTAACTACAGCTTTAATAAGCTGTAGTTACGATGTTTAAGTCTCCAAGCCAACCATAAAGCTACCCACAAAAGTTCGCTAATGTTGGAGTTCAAAGATCCCTTCCGGTCTAAATAATGATTTGATTGTTTGATTTATTCGTTTATTGACAACCTCGATACGTCAATTAAAATATGTTTGCTCGCTGATAAATTTAGTATTATTGGGTTAACTTTTCAAATGGTGTTTTACATGATTTGCTATTTCTTGCCATTTTATATCGCGCAAACAATGTCTTAAAAAATTCGGTTAGGCAACGATGTTTTATTTTGTTTTAATACACTCGTTCCAATATCGCTTTTTGTCCTTAAAATGAAATTGCAAGTTAAATTGTATTGCTGTATTAGTGAATTTTAGTGTTTTTCTTGTTTTATCGGACTTTAACATTCATATGAGTAATATTGTAATAGGAAAATTACGTATGCACCATAAAAGGGCCATAATCACACTTTTCTGTAATATACACACAAATCACAATTACAACTAGAATACACATTGTCATATTACCGGTTGTGAATTTCAGTCAGACGGTTGTAATTAGGATAAATTATATTTATGAGAAGACATATATTTTAATTGAGTTGTACAATTTATGTAAAATCATCCAGTATTTTCTCATAGAAACAAATACATGAAGCAACGCATTTTCCCACAACTCTTTCTATTATCTTTACTTTTTTCCAAAATATCTGGCCTGTTGAATAGAGATAAATTCCTGTACATGTTTGCAACAACATTACAAAATGTTTGTATATATATTTTAGTATCTATATGAGATATGTTTTTGTGTTTTGTGAAAATGTATACCGGTGATTTAAGCTCAAATAACCCAAGGCCAACGGGGCTAGCTAGCGTCATCGCGCTACCATAAACATTGCAATAAAATAGATTGTAGCAAGACACCACAGGCATGATCCTTTGATAAACCTCTATCAGACCTCTATCGGACCGTTATAGAAATTATGATCCATCGTTAAATGTGGCTTTTGTGGACGGGGCTCATTTCTATGTTTGATCTATAGTTAAAGAGGGGCTTTATTTTTAAATTAACCAATTACCAGATAACAAAAATTTAGACTGGTCGAAATTCAAAGAAGTCGCAATTCAAAAAACTTTTGTCTTTTGGGGTAGAAAGCATAGTTGATAATGATTTTCGTAATTTTCCACAATATTTTCCAATGGTTTTAAAATTCAAATTTTCGTTGATTACCCTTTTTCGGATTCCTCCAGTACATTTTACTTGGTTGGAAAACTTGCTATCTGTGGATAGGGCTATTTTCTGTTTGCCCATGTCGTGCTGAACCCGGAATATTCCTGTTTGACAGGAGGTATAGACCAGGATCAGCCTGGTTAACATTTACAAAGTAAAAGTCGTATGTATCAAAAAGTTAAGGCCAAAGGAGGGATATAGAGGCATACGCCTGTTTGGGTTATTATGTAAATAAAAGCGTCAGTGCACGAGCAAAATATCGTAACTGCAGCTCTATTATTTGATAAATCTGTGGTTACGACATTTTGCTCGCGCATAAGATGTTCTTGTAGGTAAGATTTTTGTTGCCCTCTGACGATACGATAAAATTAATCTTAATTTTTTAATTATCATTCTTAAGCCATTACCACACAACAAAAATTTAAACCTAACCAAATTGAAAGAAGTTGCAGACGACAATTCTTATTGATGAAATCATAAGGTCCTTAAGATCTTTTAAGGTAGAAAACATTGTGGATAATTAGAAATTGCTTGCTCCAACCTTTTTTTTTTACAATTTTTTCCAACGCTTTGTTCATGGGGGGCGTACAAAGGCGGGATTGTGTGGGCATTGGTTTTAAGGATCAAGATATTTTGTTAGATATAAGTATCACTTTATTGTAAAATGTTGATTCTTGTAAGTCTTGTGTAAAAATCTTTCTGAATTTCATACACGAGCTGTAATTGCATATTTTCATTTTTTAAACGCCCCAAGGGTCGTAAGGTGTTATGGCCCCAGTCGTTCGCCCGAACGTCTGCCCGTCAGTCTGTCCGCCTGACTGTTAGCAATCTTTTTTTTTTTTATATAAAAAAAAACTATAAACGCATTATTTGGTGAGTGCTTAACTCCTACTAAATTGTAGAATTAACTTACACTGTCCACATTGAACATCTCTGATGTCACGTGTGCAATAGATAATGTTTTATCCCTCAAGTTGTTTTGGAATCTACTGTCCTTGACTTAGCGAACTAATTCAAATATACAGTGTTTATTCACTGACAAGCCCCCTTAGAGTGCCGCCACACAAAGCTTTTCATATACATGTACAAATGACAGATCGCTGGCCACGCCCACAGACCCCTGCCATTTAAGAGATGAAGAGAATATTTTTTTTTTCATGGAGGTATGAACCGAAAAACCTAATCACACTGTATGAATACGCGAAGCGGATTCATACATTGTGTGATAAGGTTTTTCGGTTCATACCTCCATGAAAACAAAAAATATTCCCTTCATTTCTTATAATTTAATAGCATCGAGCAAAAGAAACAAAACTTTACAAATTTTAACACCTTTTTGTATGAATTAAAATTTTCGACCAATCAGAACGCCGGTTTTTGATAGACGAAACTAAAGATTAAATTATTAGAGTTTGATTGAAGTAATTAATGGCATTATTTTGTATGATATGTGGTCAGGGACATAAAATAATAGGCAAATACTCGCTTGACGATCTAAATGTCGTAGCTATGCCTTTGATAAGCTGTAGTTACGACGTTTTCGTTTTTGTCTCCGAACGAATAAATGTCCTTCACATAAATGTCGGAGTCCAAAGTTATCTTCCGGTCTAAATAAATGACTTGGTTGGTCAATGGAATTTGAGCAATAACCCGACATCCGTTAATTATAATAGTGCCTTTGAGTTAAGAAGTCTATTGTTCAAGCATAAATAAAATTCATGTGAACCTATTATTAGTTTTTTCTTTTCGTATGAATCCCTAATCTACCCCTATTCAGTATACCCTTGTTATCCAATGGTATTCAAAACTTTAATCTGACTGCAATAAAGTGATATAGTTAAAAAGAACTTAAGTGTACTATGTTTTAAGCCTTTTCAACTTTGGATAAAGCAGATCACATTGTCGACTTTGGAAAAAGCAGATCGCATTGTCAAGTTTCTGATGGAATATGGAAGATACCATTCTGGTTTAGTTTGTTAAAAAGCCTTTTCAACTTTGGACAAGCACATCACACTATCCAGTTTCTGGTGGAATATGGAAGATTCCACTCTGGTTTAATTTGTTTACTTTTTATTCACAAAGGTAAAGTTAACCCATTCTCACACAGTGACGCTTTTAAATGCCCCCTCAATATCAAAGTTTTGGAAAACATAGTGGAAAATGAAGAAATTGCTTGTTACAAGCAATTTCTTCATTATCCACAATGTTTTCTACCCCAAACGACATAGATTCTAAAGATTTCATCACAATAAAATTGTCGTCTGCATCTTCTTTGAATTTGGACTGGTCTAAAATTTTATCATGTGGGAATGGGTTAAACTTTCATAAGGCGACAATTTAAAGGGCGGCTGCTAAATGTGGTGATTTAAGAGGGTGGTCGTTTGATACTTTTTCTGTGACGAAATTCAGGGATCTGCTCGTATGCATACATAAATTATTGCAGGGTTCTCACTTAATCCTATCTTGATAAAACTCATTATAATCGTCTCATTAAGACTATTCTAATGAGACGCACAAACATAGGATTTATTTTTGATAATTCTATTTACATAGACTTCCTATCATGAGGATTCTTTGTTTTTGGAAAGGCACACTTGTCGCCTTAAGAAAGTTGTCTCTTAATAGAGGTGTACGCTTGTGCAAGATTGAATTTGTATGAAGCACTGTCACGATTGTTTTATCCTACACGAGGAGTGCTCAATAATTGGCTTTGAGATGACTTTGTTTCTGGTTATCTTCGTTCTGCGTAATGTGACCACGTCGACTTACTCCGTCTGCCTCACCCATTGGCACCGACATGAATTTCCACTTCGATTTTGAACGGCGTTATTCTGTAAAATTTATGGTCTGTAGCATATAAAAAGCAGAATTGATGGTTGACGGCCTAAACGTCGTAATTACAGCTTTAATAAGTTTAAGTTGCGATGTCGAAGTCGCCAACGTACAAAAATGTTTTACATAAATGCGATAAATGCCGATGCCATTCAATACCAATTCCACTTCTGATCAAAACGAAAGATTTGATTGGCGATTGATTCTTCTTTGACTGAGAGCCGCGATTGGTCAATACGCCATCTAAGTGATTTTTTTTAATAAGGATGTTCCTTAGGTCCCCTTTGGGCCTTAAAATAATCTCTTTATTAGACTCTTTGAGCCAGAGTTAGGGCTTGATTTCATAAAAAAAAGATTTAGATTGTTTGTCAGGTCATAAGGGTGAACTCCTTTTCAATACAAATAATGTACCATCGGAAAATATAGGAAATGGGGCTTTCATGACAGTTTCTTTATGTAAACTCTAGATGTCAGAATTTTGGCTACATTAACATAGAACTTGAATGTTTGTAAGGCCATAATATATAGCATTATCGCAAATGTAAGTTTTCAATTGGAAAACACAGGAAAGGGGTCTTAATGACATTTTCATTGTTTAACCTCTATCCCAAATCTTCATGAAACTAAAAAGGTAAATGTCGTATCTATAGCTTTTTAAGCTGTAATAACTATGTTAGAGTCGCCAAACCAACACAATCCTTCACAGAAATGTCGGCTAATGTTGGAGTTCAAAGTTCAATGTTCACTTTCAATGTTAAAATATGATTGATTATTCTATCGATTATTTGATTGACGGCCGCAAACCGTCAGTTCAAACTCTCAAAAGCATTTGAACTTCAATAAGAACAAGAGAGAACGTTAGCGAGAACACGAAAAAAAGTGTCTTCTTTTCTGCTTGCCTAGACTCGTGCCTTTCTTTATTATTGTTGTTGTTTGTTTGTTTGTTTGTTTGTTTGTTTGTTTGTTTGTTTGTTTGTCTGTTTTCAAGTAGTGCAAAGTCATTGCTTTTTTTAGCTAGCAAAGCGTCAGCTTTGATAGCTTAAGTTAACAGACAAAATTTTGAGGTCGTCTCAAAGTTCAACGAGTGCAAACTGCCAATGGAGGCTAAATGCCTACGCCATTAAAAGTATTTCTTATGCTGCAAACTCTGCATGCAAGTACATCTCCTAGGTATTTTTAGCTCACTTGAGCACACCGTGTTAAAATCTGATCAGAGCTTTCAAAAAAGTTGCAGACGACATTTACTTTAACCTCGTTTCTTTATCATGATAAGGATTGACAAAGAATATTACTTGTTAAAACCACGTTTTGCTAGCTTACAGTACTTTCAATGCTTTGATTTTTTCATCACGTAAGATAGAGTTATATAACAGGAACTGACCTTTATAATTCATTCGATTATCAACATGTTTTGTTGAAAACTAACGATAGTCAAATTCAGTTCAGCAGTGATAGCCGTGATCGTATAGTGGTTAGTACTTCGCGTTGTGGCCGCGACAACCCAGGTTCGAATCCTGGTCACGGCAGTAAAGTGCTCTTTCTCCGTGGCTGGACTTAACTTTTAGCAAAGATTTTATAGTTACATACGGACCAACGTCGTGTAACACAGACTCTGAGTTCCTTATTTAATTACAATCAACAGAATACATCTAACTAGCTAGACAAACTGTAAAAAATCCAGTAGGTTGAAAATCATTTTCGTATAGATGCAGAAGTAAAAGTGAGTGATCGAAGGTCAATTTTGTGTATAGAGGTATAGGCAAAATTGACCTTTTATCACTCACTATAATTTGTATATCTATACCTAAAATAGAAATACTTTCATGCTTTAGATACGATAATGTACCGTCTGTAATCGAAATAAAACTTTCTTTCATCTAATTTAACCCTACCTAGCATTTCCATTGTCCAGTCATATTGCGGCGACTGGTACGATTATCCACCCAATAGTTGGAGAGAAATGTCGGAAAGGATATTTGCCGCAACCGGGGATCGAACCCGGGACCAGTGCTTGTTACAAATCTTGCTTTTGTGCCATTGTAAGAGAATTGACTCGGCTGACCAGGTCCATTGGCTCCTACAGGACGTTCTACTCTGATATTAAACGATGTTTTTCTTTTCCTTTTTTCAAAATTTAAGAAACTTCATATCTTGCGCTTAAAAAGCTACAGTTACGATGGTTAAGTCGCCAAACCAATAAAAATGCTTTACAAAAATGTAAGCCAATATTTGAGTTCGAAAGTCACTTCGGTCTTAATGAGTGATTCGATTGGTCGATTTATTCTTTGATTGACAACACGATTGATCATTTGTGACATTTAAAGGCACAAAACAAAGTAGCGAAGTTGGGTTCGACATTTTGAATGCTTGACGACGAAATGTCAACATGCCAGATGGGGGGTGGCGGCTAAATTGAAGCTCATGCCATTCAGTTTCGTGCCACTAAGGTTTACAATTGTCCACCCATTGATTGGGATAATACTTTGTCTGGAGCAGCTAAATAGCATTACCCAAGAACGATTTCATAATTCTTTTTGCTATTCACAATTAGAAAACTGTCCGGGTCCTTCCAATTATCCCGTGCGATCTTCCGCGCGTTCAGCTTGTTTTTAGCTAGCGAAGCATCAGCTTTGATAGCTTAAGTGAACAGACAAAATTCAGAGGTCGCCTAAAAGTTCAAAGAATGCAAACTGCTACTGGAGGCTTAACTGCTAAATGCTTACGCCGTAAAAATAATTATTATGTATATCAGGAATATTTCAAACTCTGCATGCATGTTCATCTCCTAGGGTTTTTTAGCTCACTTGAGCACATCGTGTTCAAAATGGCTCTGATAAGTCTTCAAAGAAGTTGCAGACGACAATTTCAAATTGTTGAAAATTTCTAAAATATTTACTTCATGTAGAAAACAGTATGGAAAATGAAGAAATTGCTTGTGACAAGCAATTTCTTCATTTTCTACATTGTTTTCCATAAATATTTTCTTGTGTGCGTATAAAGGAGGCATTTTGTGGGAATGGGTTAACTCCTTGGTGGTTACTTCAACCTCCATCCTTTATCGTGATAACGTTTGACAAAGACGAAATCATGCTTTGCTAGCTTACAGTACTTTCAGTACTTTGATTCAAGATATTTTGCGGCTTGGAAATTATCAATCGATTTATTCTTTATTTTGTGCAGTCAATATCAATTTATAAATCCGTTGACGATTGGCCAGTGATTCCATTCGGTCGATCGCCTCGTTTCTTTAACCAAATGGGAAGAAAGGTACGTCTGGACTCTTTCTGATTCACAGCAATATTTAAGAGATGAAGAGAATATTTTTTGTTTTTGTTTTCAAGGAGGTATGAACCGAAAAACTAACAACACTGTATAAATACGCGAAGCGGATCCATACATAAGTGTGATTAGGTTTTTCGGTTCATACCTCCATGAAAACAAAAAAAGGTTCTCTTCATTTCCTATAATTTAATAGCATCGAGCGAAAAAAGCAAAAACTTGACATTTTTTTTATACCTTTTTGTATGGAACTATTTTGCGCAGAAGCTTTCAAAATCGCTTGTGTGCTCAAAATTTTATTCGTGGAGTTATGAATATTTTTTTCGACCAATCAAAACGCCCGATTATGATAGACGAAACTGAACATTAAATTATTTAGCCAATGTTTCCATAGAAACCTATCCTTTAACTAAAGAGTACTACTTAATCTTGAACAAAAACTAGCCCCGGGGTATGTAGGCCTAATTATATATCAATATGGTCAGCACTCGTATAAATCGAAATGGAAATTTGAATATCGCAGGAGAATTGGTATAATTTACAACATTCAACTTACTATATGGCAATATTACTATATATCATGTGCCTCGGGGTTCGCCGTGGTAAATAGCAACCTGTTCGGCGTACGCTAGACATTCAACGGAGGAATGGACGATAGCTTCAACAATGGCTACGAATGAGATCATTATATACTACGAATTTCAGCCATGAAATGATGTTTCTTCAATCGAAAAACAAAACAAAATCATCGAAGAACAAACAGAGATGTGAATGGCTCCCTTTACGTACTTCTTAAACGAATAAGTGGTGCCATTGTATCTGTGAACGCAATCGACGTTTTCAGTGCATCAAATTTAGATTTCCATCGCTTTGAAAAAAGGATAGTGAAACCCGTAATCACATAATACATACACAAAATAAAGAATACACTAACAACAAAAGCTGGTCAGTCATGTGACAAAAGCCCCCATAGGACAGGGTCAAGCATGTGGCACTTTGATTTGTTTTGTAAACACTACCACATGCATCTGTGATCTATACATCTTGTTTTTTTAATAAATGAAATTTTAATACATATGATAATTTCTATAAATAATGAATGAAATCGAGAAATGCATTATGGACGGATTTTTCTGAGGTCAAAAGTAGGTCAAATGTCAAGGTCACTGGGTCAAGGCCAAGGTCAGGTAAAGTGGTCCACCCAATTAAGTATCTGTCCACATATGGAAGCAATCCATTGAAGAATAAGAGAGTAAATACAATTTGACCATTCCGGACGCAATTTAACCATACTGGACGCCCCTTTGACCCTCAGATTTGACCCTTGACCTTTGAGATAAGGAACCTGTGTCATTTTCACGACACGTCGTCTGAAGGTGGTGAACATTTGTATGAAAGAAATTTGTACCTGCGTGAATGATTATAAAAGTAACAGAGCGGACACGGCAAAAAGTGCCGATTTTTTATCTTTGACCCCAGATTAAGACCTTGATCTTTGAGATAGGAACCTGGGTCTTTTTCGCGACACGTTGTCTGAAGGTGATGAACATTTGTATGAAAGAATCTTGTATCTGCGTGCATGAGTATAGAAGTTACAGAGCGGACACGGCAAAAAGTCCCCATTTTTGACCTTTGACCCCAGATTAAGACCTTGATCTTTGAGATAGGAACCTGGGTCTTTCTCGCGACACGTCGTCTGAAGGTGATGAACATTTGTATGAAAGAATCTTGTACCTGCGTGCATGAGGATAGAAGTTACAGAGCGGACACGGCAAAAAGTCCCCATTTTTTACCTTTGACCCCAGATTGTGACCTTGATCTTTGAGATAGGGACCTGGGTCTTTCTCACGACCCGTCGTCTTGTAGCGGTGAACATTTGTGAAAAGATATATTGAAATCCAATATTGCATGTAGAAGGCACAGAGCGGACACGAAAACGGGACGGATGGACGGACGGACTGACTGAGTGACTGACGGACGGACAGACGGACAGACGGACAGTTCGATTACTATATGCCTCCCTTTGGGGGCATTAAAAGTCTAATAGATTAATTGTTAGAGATGACTTGCTGCTTGATGTTTTTGTTTTCAATATGCTTGCATGTACTCCAGGGGCACACTTTAAGTGTGGCCCCTTGAGTATATGCATGCATATTGAAAACAAAGACACCCATTTCAAAACATTATCAATTATTGCCTTCGGGGGAGAGGGGAGGAGTGCTTTCCACGCCACTGATCATTTGGGTATATCCAGGACCTGTCCTCGGGTAAGGCATTCAGTGCTTGTGATACCGAGGAAGACATGAATAAGTGAACTTCGTCAAGAAATAACTGACAGCTTGTTCTTTTAACAGTGCAATACCCTCATTTAATCCAATGACAAAATACCCAGCTTCAATAACAGAATTTACATGGATTAATCTCCTTCGTGAAAATTGATCTCAAGTGATCAAGAGCCGACAGAGCCTGAGGTTAATGCTCAATAGCCAAATATCAGACAATCTAGCTGTTATGGGCGACCCTCAGGCCCTTCAGGGCTTTTATCTTTTATGTGTTTTACGCTAGAAAAGCATATCCAACTAAGTGTAAATAATTTCTAACATGGAGGAGAAACTAGTCCTTGATGGTCTTGTTACCAGAGAAGTTAAATGGGCATCATATGCGTCCACGCTTGGCATATCATTGCCCGAAAATGTCCCACGCGTTTCCTAGATGCGACTCAGACAGGACGCTAAATTTAGTGCTATGGTAATATGCTGGTGACACATTCCAACGGAGTTCCAGATTGAAAGTCTGTATTGGACCCAGATAGGTTCGGATATGGATCTTAAATGGGTCTCAGATTTTTGCTAGCTGGGATGATTCTTGTTAGTGTCAGTTCCGTGTGTACACAGGTCGTAATGGTCGAATTTTCGCTTGTTTTTCTTTTACAACAAATCTCTATAAGGGCTCCAGCTGCATAACCCGGCAGACAGCCACAACTTTGAGGATCAAAAATTAGCAAAGATCCTGTATCAAACGGTCCTATTTTTCACATGGTTCTTAATGAGATAGTCGCCTGCATGTACGGAGCCAGAGTGGACGACCAGAGGTCCAGACTCAACTCCAACCCTTTTGTAAATGTCGACAAAAGTATGGTTATAAGATTCGAAGAATCTGGAAATTAAAAGTTCCATAATGCTATTGGGTAACCAAGATGTCGTAACGACAGCTTGTTCAAGCTGTAGTATGATATTTTGATTACCAGCTGACTAATAGAATAAAAGCACACCCTCCCCCCTACTAGAGAAAAAAATGGATTGGCACATGACCTTTGTAAGTTGAAAGGTTCATTACATGTTCCACCTCACTGTTTTTTAAGCTTGAAGGAAAGTAACTAAGAAAGTCACTATCGGTGCTTTGAAATTAAAGTACATTTGACCCTATCCTGCTTTTAAAAATGTTAGACCTATCCTCATTCAGAGGTTTTGAAGGTGAAAATTTGAATAGATTTAATTTGAGAAAATAATCATTCTGTGGCATATTAAATATTGTGGAAGAAGAAGAAGAAATTGCTTGTTACAACATTTGTTTCAATGATTATGTAACAGGGACGTAAAAACCTGGGACTTAACAGGAAAGGGTTAAGCCGACTTCGGTATGCAACTGAACTTTAATATGGTAAATCCTTTATGCCGTTTAACAAATTATATATTTCATCTTACAGGGAAAGACTCATAAAGTATTAGAATGGTCAAATAACCCAACAAATCCTGGTGAAAATGCAATGCATTTGACGGATCGCGTCTGTCAATCAAAAATAGATAGACCAATCAGCTCACAGATTAAGACCGGAAGAGAACATTCAACTCCAACATTGGTCGGCATTTATATTGGTTTGGCGAAATAAACGACTTAACTACAGCTAATTCAAGCTGTAGAAACGACGTTCAGGTCGCCAATAAACCTTTCCAGTTTTGGCTACCTGTTACTGACCATATTTCTTTTTTTCTCAAGATAAGTCCATCTTATATCTAAGTTCAACTTCCCATCAAAGAGCGGGTTCATTGATCAGGCAATTGACCAATCGCAGCTGTCAATCAAATAATCAGACGACCAATTAAAACATTCATTTAGACCAGACATGAATTATGAACTCCAAAATTGGCCGTCAGTTTTCGTCAACATTTTCTGTTGGTTTGGCGACTAAAACGTCGTAACTACAGCTAATTCAAGCTGTATCTACGACATTTAGGTCGCCAACCAACTATTCTACTTTTTTGTTACATTCTACTCGCAATGATTTTGTAAAATAACACCGTTTAAAATCAATACATCCTATCGGAGTCAGTGGGTGTGGCTTGCGAAGTCAGTGGGCGGGGCAATCGATCGATCAATTATTCTGAGTTCTCAATTTTTGTAATTCATAAAGCAGGTAACCAGGTAACAAAATATTGACCAGGAATGCTGGATGTAAACATGTAAACATCTATTTGCTCACATCGTAACCCATTACAAGATGACAAAATCTTTTACTGATCCAAAATGGAAGAAGTTGCAGACGACAAATTTTAGTTGATGGAATTCCGAAAGCCTTTGTATTTATCATCGGGTATGGTTCAAATCATTGTGGGTAATGAAGAAATTCCTTTCAACAAGCAATTAATACATTTTTAAAAAAAAATCCAAGGCTTTTTTCTAAAGGGGTTGCAAAGAACGGGATTGTGTGTGAATGGATTAATCGTGTGGGAATTGGTTTACTGCTTATAAGAATTTATAGATCTTCCTTTCGTTTACTATAAACTGAGAACTAACTACGTGGCAGATCGCCACGTTTACAGGAAAAACGATTAGATACCAATAGATTCCGTGTCTGAAACAGATGGGGATATAGCTCAGTGGTAGAGCATTCGACTGCAGATCGAGAGGTCCCCGGTTCGAACCCGGGTGTCCCCTAGTTTTTTGTTAGTATAAACCAAAGCTCAGTGGTGGACCATTCGACTGCAGATCGAGAGGTCCCCGGTTCGAACCCAGGTGTCCCCTAGGTTTTTTGTAAGTACTGAATTGCTGTAAAATCAAAGGGCTGAAAGCACTGGTTGAACGTGTTGTTAAATAAACAATATTTTCATCAGAAATCATTTTCATAAACAACTCTGGCAGGAAAAGTACAAGCAGGAGGTGTAGATCAAGATCAGCTTGCACTTATGTGCAGGCTGATCTTGGTTTATACCTCCTGCCTAAACCGGAATATTCCGGGTTCAGCATGACAAAGGCTAATAACCCATGTCATTATGTCCGTACACAAATAGAATTTTAGAATGTTGGACAGTCCCAATATGAAAGACGTTAAAGACGACAAATGAAAGTGAGTGCAATTTGTAAAGTAACCAACCTTATGGTAAGAAAGATTGTGGTAAAAGAAGAGATGGCTTGATGAAGTATAAAATCACAGAGACGTACAAACAAGGATTTTGCAGGAAAGAGTTAATTCCGACAATTGTGTTAAGCATTATTGTTGGTCCGGCGACTTAAAACATCGTAATTTCATCTTATTTAAGCTATAGTTACGACGCTTAGGTCGCCAATTCAACCATTTTGTATTTTTGTTTTTATTATTAACCCATTCCCACACAGTGACGCTTTTAGACGCTCCCAAGAACAAAAAGCTTTGGAAAACAATGTTGAAAATGAAGAAATTGCTTGTTACAAGCAATTCCTTCATTTTCTACAATGTTTTCTACCCAAAAAGTTAAAAGATCCAAAATTTCGTAAACTTTAAATTGTCGTCTGCAACTTCTTTCAATTAGGGCTAGTTTAAAAAAATGCCGTCTGGTAATGGGTTAATTCCACATCTTTCCGACCTTGAATTTTACAAAATAATCCCAAAATAACACCGTTCGACATCCTAGTCTAGGTTCCTATCGGAGGTCAATTGGCGTTACCAGGGGTCCGACAATAAATTCGGAAACAAGCAGATTCTTAAAAAAAATCCCCACAAACCGTCTGTGTATGACAGAAATAGATAATAGTTACAATGTCGTTGTTTCAACCGGCGCCGATAAGTGTAATATTCTTTTTAGCTATTCATAATTCTGGCAGATATTCGATGGTCAACATAAGCTGTTTTAAATTTATATAATTAAATAGACACTTGCAATAGTTTTACACTGACCCCTCATATCGTAAGCCATAAATACAGACCAAATTTCAATTGTCTTAAAACAGAATGGCTCGTAAAACTAGTATTCTGTAAGAAGAAAAGAACATCGTGATAAACATAAAAATTTACGGTTCGAGGTTATCAATTAAAAAAAATAAACAAAACAAAACACACACACACACACACACAAAAAAAAAATAATCAAATTATACATTTAGATCGGAAGTGAACTTTGAAGCCCGACATATGTCGACATCAATATTAACGTTTATGTGCATTTGTTAACTTATTCAAGCTGTAGTTACGATGTTTAGGTCTCCAATCAACCACTTTTATTTTTGTTAGATGTTACTGACCACAAACTTTGCAAGATGATACCTTTAACAGTTGTCATGCTGAACCCGGAATACTCCTGTTTTTACATGAGCTATAGAGAATTAAAGATCGGCCTGCACATATGTGCAGTCTGATCTTAGTCTATACCACCTGTTTGTCCCTAAAACCCGAGTTGTTTATGAGATTGATTTTAAAAAGAACTATTCACCCATATCTAATGCTTTCAATGCTGCCATCCTTTTGATTTTGATGCAATTATTATTCTGACTTTTATTCAGCATGATAAGGGTTAATATATATCAACTTCCTGACAGAGCTTAGTAAGCCGAGCGATCCATGAAATAGTTCTGAAGAGTTATTCATGTATTCTCAGAAAAATATACCTTTATCTAATATAGAGTGGTCCGTCAGTCGAAATAGAGTCTCCTATACAGTGGGCAAAGTATCGGTCCTAGTCAGACTGCACAGGCTGGCCAGGATAGAAACTGGTTCATTCTTTGTCTTTATTAATTGATTGTCTTTATCAATAAGTGTCTGTCTAACTTATGATACTCCCACCTATGGGTGGATAATCGTGAACCTAAGTTGGATTAACAGCTGGAGGCTCGGGAAGGATGTAGTGGTAGTACTGGTGTGAGATATACCAGGAATCCATGGTTAGGTGCTCCAGCCGCCGCAATTATTGAAATACTGCTAAAAGTGGCGTTAGACCCAATTCAAACAAACAAACAAACTAACAAACTAACTAACCTTGATAAAAAAATTCTCTAATTGACCGCTGTTGGTTCTTTTTTCTTTCCAACCGAATCTCCGGGAGATACCTTTTCGCATGTTCAAGCTATTGTTAATGTTGGTAACATTTGTGATAATTTAGGTATTTTGATACTTTTAGTATTATCCAGAGTGTTTGGACAAAATACCATATTACAGCAAAATCTAGAAAAATACAAACCACCGTAGGGTGACAAAAACGTCGTGGCTTCAAATGAGACAAGGGAAATTTTACATTCGTATTGCTTTGGTAGTCCTTCCACGAAATAATACCCAACTGGTCCATAATTCATTAAGCCTGGTATAGCTGAATTATAAATCCTCTTCGCCATTGCAATAAAAACAAAGCGTTGAAAGCACCATAAACACAAGCTGTGGGTTGATATTAATTTTGAACATTTATCTTAAAATCAACTTTGGCTTAAAATGGACAAGCAGGTGGTGTAGACTAAGATCAGACTGCACATATATGCAGGCTGATCTTTTTCTAGACCTCCTGCCAAAGCAGGAATATTCCGGGTTCAGCATGACTAGGGTTAGAAATAATGAAGGGTAAATGTTATATGACAACGAGGTCGAAATAATTACCAATTGTGGGAATCGGGAAGGGTATCTATCATATAGATTTCACATATTTCAAAAGATTTCATTTGATTTATTTACGTTAAGGCTATAAGATACAAATTAGAGTATTAGTGTGTTCAGGATTGAACCGATATAAATTTAGCTTAATAGCCATGGTAAGTGGTGTTTAATCTATTTAGAGAGGATTTTAACTCGGTGTAATTTTAATAGAGTTCCGCGAATGCCTGAGCTATCATTCAACTAAAGTGATTGTCACGATTGAATAGTTGATTGATTGGTTGATTTGATTTGATTTGATTTGAGTTGAGTTTATCTGATTTGATTTGATTGATTTAGGTGGATGGATGGATGGATGGAGGGATGGATGGATAAATGGGTGGATACATGGTGAATGACGTGGTTCCCGTACGTCTACCGTCATCTGTCCGTCCTAAACAATTTTCGATAATGCATAAGTTTCTCTTTAACTTTTCCAAGATATTTGCAGGGTCATGGGGATCGTTTCTTTTCGATAGGAAAAGACTAGAAAAGGTACCCTTTTTTATAGCTCACTGAAAACATGTTTCCAAAATAAAGACCATAATTTTAACTAACTTCTTTTGACAATTTCATAAACTTGTAAGGTCATATGATTACTTAATTATAACTTGGAGGCCGCGGCCCCAGCACAGTGTTAGCGCGTAAAACCTCTAATCACGGATTCCCGTGTTCTATCCCCGGCCGCGGTGGATATTCTTTCTGACATTTGGCTTCCACCTATTGATGGTTAATCGTAAAGGTAAGTTGAATGAGCAGCTGGAGGCTCGGATTGGATGTAGTGGAATTACTGGTGTGAGCAATACCAGGAATACATGGTTAGATGCTTCATACGCCGCTATATGACTTTATACTGTTAAAAGTGGCGTTAAACCCTATTCAATCAATCAATAATTATACCTTGGAACACTATCTGTTTGAAAACGAAGGGAAAGGGCTAATACAACTTTACTTCAAATAGTTTTTTAGAGCAATCAAATTCCGTAGACATTGAACTTCGTTGATACTGTCCCGAGATTTCCGTTAAATTACCGAAACAATTGCGAAATGGAAGCGACGGGGTCGGTAAAAGAACGCATTTTCCCTATATAAAAAATTTAATGACCGAATCGTTATCTTTAAACTCTGATTAAAGTGTTTTATTCTAAACTTGTCCATTTTTGCAGGGTTAAACCCATTACCAGATTACACAATTTGAGACCAGTCCAAATGGAAAGGGACCATTTTAAAGTTCTCAAAATTTTAGATTTTTTCAACTTACCGGGAAGAAAGCATTGTTTAAAATAAAGAAATTGCTTGTTACAAGCTTCCATGTTTTCCCTTTTGTATTTCTTGAGGGGCGTCGAAAGGCATCATTTTGTAGGAATGGGTTAAAGCATTTCCTTTGAAATACACAGGAAGGGACAGTCGAAAAATAAAAAGAACTTCAGAGCGAATTGATTGTCTGAGATACTCGTGGTTTTCTAAACTTTTGTAGGGTATAATGTCGTTTTATATGTACCAAAAAGTAGTCGCTTAACCCATTCCCACTCAAACCCTCCTTTTTACGCCCGCCAAGAAAAAAGCTTTGGAAAATATTGTGGAAAATGAAGAAATTGCTTGTATCAAGCAATTTCTTCATTATCCACAATGTTTTCTTTCCAAAAAGACAAAGAAAATTTAAATTCGACCAACTTGAAAATATCGTCTGCAGCTTCTTTCAATTTGAACCAGTCTAAAATTTTGTTGAGTTGGAATGGGTTAAGAGAATGGTAGCTAATAATACTTTTTTACCAAAAGATATTAAGGATTGATTTGAGCGCATACAAAGGCTATTACAGAATTCTCGCTTAATCCTTTGTTGGTGGGACCATTTAGAATCGTCTCATTGAGAAGATTCTAACGAGTTCCTACAACACTAGATTTCGTTGTGATTTTACATTTTAGCAAAATGCCTTCACTTCTTTTACTTTTAAAAAGAGGATTTCGATTTTGGTTGCTTAATGGGATTGTCGCTTTAAAGAAGTGGTCGCTCGAGCTTGTCCACTTAGCAACCATCCTCCTGAGCGACCCATGAGTGGTCGCTTCGCACAAGATTTATTGTAATTTATATGAGCCGTAAGCGGGAAAAAAATCGACCAATCAAGTCATTTATTCAGACCGGGAGTGAAGTTTGAACTCCAACATTGACTACCATTTATGTAAAACAAGCTTGTTGATTTTGCGACTTAAACGTCGTGACTATAGCTAAGTCAAGCTGTAGTTACGACGTTTAGGACGCCAATCAGTCATTTTATTATTTAGTTGTATGCTACTGGCCACACATTTTGCAAAATAACGCTATTTAAATCGAAGCGGAACTTCATGTCGGAGTTAATGGGCGGGTAAACGGAGCAAGTGGGCTTGGCAATCGATTTTTAAACATATATATGTCAATTTCGTCGAAACGAAGACTTTCAACAGGCAAAATTAACATATACTCAACAACGTAAATGACTATCATTCACTACATGTCGTCGGTTGGCGAACCAAGTCTGCCAACAAGCTGTAGTTACGACGCATTTGTAGCCCATATTTAATATATATCCTTTCCGAGGATTCAAATTTTCTAATAGGTGTCTGTAATGAACCAATGTCTATCCATGTAGGGCAATACAGGTACGTAAGAAGAAGTTATATGTCAAAAATAGACCAAAAAACAAAAATAATAGTAATACATATACATGTATTAATATTTTACCTTGGAAAAAAAACAGAATGCAGTCTATGTTTAGATTTTTGTTTATTTGTTTATTTGTTTGCACGATTCATTGTCCGCCAATTCTGTAATCGATAAAATCGAGGCCCAAAGGGTAATGTTTTTTGAAATGTTAAGTCAGTTCATTTAAAATATCTTTATTACATTGAAGTCTAAAACAATGAGCCTCTTAACGTTTGAAATGCAATATAAATTCGTCTACAGATGCTTTGTTAGGTGAGGATCTGGTTTCAAATACACCATTAAAATTTGGAAATTAACTACACGGCTTTAGAGAATTAACTTAGCTTAAATTTTAGATTAGTTTACCTAACCGACGCGCGTGTAGCTCTATACATTTACAAATTAATTATAGAAAAAGATAGATAGGAGAAGAGGGAGAGAAAGATAGATAGATAGATAGATAGATAGATAGATAGATAGATAGATAGATAGATAGATAGAAAGATAGATAGATAGATAGATAGATAGATAGATAGATAGATAGATAGATAGATAGATAGATAGATAGATAGATAGATAGATAGATAGATAGATAGACAGCTATAGAGACAGAGACAGAGAGAGGGGGGCTGAGAAATAGCGAGAGAGAGACAGAGAGAGATAGAGAAAGAGAGGGCGAGATAGAGGGAGTGAGTGAGTGAGGGGGAGAGAGGGGGAAAAGAGATATAAAAGAGAGAGCATGATGATTTTGTTGTTGTTGTTGAATGGGGTTTAAGCCACTTTTTACAGTATTTCAGTCATATCGCGGCGGATGGAGCAGCTAACCATTGACTCCGAATATTTCTCACAACGGTAGGAGAGAGAGTGAAAAGATAAGTTAGGTCCTACATACAAGTCTGGCGAGAAAAATGCGGTCTTGGTAATCTAACGGCATTGGGTTCAAATCCTGAAATCGTCATAACATTTCTTTCTAAAATTCTAATTTCATTGCGTGCTGTGTCGAGTAAAGACTAGACGTTATTTAATCAATTAACGGACCTCGGATATCAATCAAAGAATCAATCAATCGATCAAATATCATTTCGATCGGAAGTTACTTTTAACTCCGACAATGGCCGTCATTTATGTGAATTAATTCAGTTAGTTAAGCTTCTTAAACGTCGTAACTACAGCTTATCGTCGCTAGGTGAGCAAAAGCTGTAATTTTGAAATTTTGTTCTGCCAAAGACTCTAGTCAGAATGTAGATATGACGTTCAGGTCGCTAAACAACGGTTTTTACATTTTTCTATGTCATTGACTAAAAATAACCCCGTTTAATATCTTAATATTTTAATAGTGGACCTTTCTGTCGGAGCTCAGTTGATGGGGTAAGCGATCCATTGTTTGACACACTATCCCTTAATTTTCAGCCAAACGACTTTCCCAGTGTGCCTCGGTGTGCCATACCATTTACAAGGCTTTTTCTTTTTCATTTTTCAATTAACACCCACGTATAATTGTTGTCTGCATTTTTTTAAAAAAAACATGAATCATCTAAAATTGTGTTGTCGGGAAATCAAATGAGGGATCGCCAACCACGCCCACTTACCTCTGACATCGAAGTTCGACTTTCCCGTTTTTGGAAATTTTAGACTAATCCAAATTGAAAGAGGTTGCAGGCGACAATGAAAACTGGATGCCATTTGAAATGAAACCAACCTATGTGGTAGAAAATATTGTGGAAAAAGGAGAAATTGCTTGTTACAAGCAATTTCTTCTTTTTCCACAATATTTTCTTGAGTATGAAATCACAGGGACGTAAAATCCCGTATTTGAACGGGAAAGGGTTAAAATACTGCATTATTTTGTTCAAAATGTGGGATATAAGCCAGGCGAATACTTGGTTGAAAATCTTTATGTCTTAACTACAACTTAAATAAGCTTTGGTACGACTTTAAGTCGCCAAACCAAAAAAAAAGCTTGTCAAAAAATGACGGTTTTTAAAGTTCACTTCCTATCTAAATGAAAGAAACAGTTGATCATTACGTCGTTGAAGCAAACCGTCGTAACTACAGCTTTTTTTGAACATCTAATCGTCTTTTATAAAGCTGTAGTTACGAAATTTTTCTCGCTCACCGACGAAAGTATCATTGCATTACGTGGTCATCTGTGGAAAATAGTGGTCATTGGTAATTCTTTATATTTGTTTTGTAGGAAACTCTCAGTTCTGAACAAGTTGAAGGTAAGTTCAAGTTTAGTTTGATGAATTCTTCAACCGAAAAGTGCGGGTATTTCTGATACTTCGCTTACCAACACGACTAAGAGCTGGTTGCATAAAAAGTCAACGCCAAATGGAAATAACAACACACTTTTGGTACATAAAGACGGTTGTTTATGTACATATTTTGAATGTTGTTATTGTTAAATATCTTAAAACGTTTTAAAAAAGGGGTAAGTAATATATATATTCCATTTTTATATAATTCAATTTCCACTTTCGTCTATCAAAAACGGGCGTTCTGATTGTTCAAAAAAAGTTATTCATAACTCCATGAACATAATCTTAAGCACGCAGCTATTTCGTATGCTTCAGCACAAAATAGTCCCATACAAAAAGGTATCAAAATTTGTAAAGCTTTTGTTTTTTTCGCTCAATGTTATTAAAATAAAAGAAATGAAGAGAATATTTTTTGTTTTCATGGAGGTATGAACCGAAAAACCTAATCACACTGTATGAATCCGCTTCGCGTATTCATACAGTGTGATTAGGTTTTTAATGTCATACCTCCATGAAAACCTAAAAATTCTCTTTATCTCATAACACAACGTATTTTGAATTGACGGGTCGTTGGTCACGCCCACTAAGCTCAGAAGGGAAATTCCACTTCGATACCAAACAGCGTTATTTTGCAAGATTTAAGGCCATTTCAATGTAACAGAAATGTAAAACATGCCTGACTGGAGACCTAAACGTCGTAACTACAGTTTGAATTTAAAGTCAAGTCGCCAAACCAACAAAAAATGCTCAACATAAATGTCGGATAGTGTCAAAGTTCAAAGTTCACTTTCGATCCAATTGAATGATTTGATTGGTCGACTGGTTCCATGAATGACAGTCGCACATCTCCGTCATTTCAACCTCAGTTTATTGAAAACTGTTCTTGTTTGTAGAATTCAGAGCGGCTTTTGACATGTTTGACACAGATAAAGACGGGACTATATCCACTAAAGAACTAGGAGTTGTGATGGATAAACTCGGCCAGTGTCCAAGCCAGCAAGAGTTACATGATATGATTAACGAGGTGGACATGGACGGTAAGTTCAACTTACATCGTCTTTCACATACTAAAACGTCGTAAATGCATGAATTTGTATTTACGCCATTTTGGTCGCAAAAAGATGATCTATAAACCAGTCACGCAAAAGAAGACAACATGGGAACTCCGCGCAAACATATATTTAAAAAAGTGATAGGTATCGAATTTGCAGAGGTAAATCAAAGACGATATTCAAAAAAAAAAAAAAAGATGGAACAAAAGTAAAGTACGGAAGAATGGCTATTCTAAACTAAAAAAATCTATCAATGGCGAAAGGTCTCTACCCTAAACAGCCTGCATGATTTGCGCCATCTAAACAGGGTCGAGACTTTTCGCTGTTCAGAGAAGGTCTATTTTTCGCCGGACGGGTCAGGTTTAGTCTCGGAGATAGATAAAAGTAGTTCGAAATCCATTTCCGATGCGTTCGTAACGAGTAGGTCATCTTAAAAATTCGGAATTACCTTGACTCTAGTCATTCGGTATGCTTTTAAATTGACTAATTCAAGGTTATCGGTCACGGTAGTCGATTAAAGAAAAAATCGTACTATTAAATCGCCCATTTCATCGGAAGTGGAATTTGAACCGACATTTTTGAAGCATTTTTGTTGATCTGGTGACTTAACCTTTTCCTGTTCAAACCCGGGATTTTACGTTGCTATGATTTCATACTTGAGAAAACATTGTGGAAAAGACAGAAATTGCTTGTTACAAGCAATTTCTCATTTTCCTACAATAGTTTCTATCACATAGGACGGTTCCTGTTCAAATTGCATCCAATTTTCATTGTTGTCTGCGACCTCTTTAAATTTGGACCAGTCTAAAATTTGGAAAAACAGGAAAGGGTTAAACCCGGGCCGCACTGGCTGGCAAGAATCAGTCTTTTCTATCTTTTTTTTTTTTTTTTGATTGACGGTTTGCTGGCCACGCCCACCGACCTCTCATAAGAATTACCACTGAGATAGCAAACGACGTTCGTTTGCAAAATATATGTTCAGGGTCATAAATCAATAAAAAAAACCAAATCCTTGATTGTCGACGTAAACGTCGTAACTACACCTTTAATAAGCTATATCTAAGTCATTTAAGTCGGCAAACAAACAAAATTTATTGATATGAATGTCAGGTTTCCCCTTTCATCTTAAGTCTGAATGAATGATTCGATTGGTTAATTCATTTTCCATTGGCATCTGTTAGATGTAGTATCACCATTGAGTCGAAATCAAGCCGAAACGTCAAATTTGGTGTTACTTAGGCTTAGTGTTTTGTCAAATACATCAGTTTTAATTTTTGATACGCGTAGAGAAAAAACACTACCTAAAAAAGCGGCAAGGACCGACCAAGGTTTCTTTGCACAAGCATTACACGAGCCTTTCCCCCTCTATTATCATATTTTCTCAATGCAATTCATTTTTCTTTCGCTTTTTTCGAAGTATCAACAATAGTAATCTATTCCGATTTTTAAAATACTTTCGTTTTGTGCATATTAATTTTGTAGAAGTTAAATGAGCATAGTCATTTTGTAGTAGTTAAGTCCCTATTGTAACATTACATAACAGGAAATGGAACAATTGAATTTGAAGAATTCTGTGCAATGATGTTAAAGCGTCTAGACACAAATGATGACGAAATGGAACTCCGAGAGGCATTTGATGTCTTTGATAAGGACGGTAACGGGTATATTAGTGCAGCTGAACTCAAACAAGTCATGTTGAATCTTGGGGAGAAAATGACTGACGAGGAAATCGAGGAAATGTTAAAAGAGGCGGATATTGATGGCGATGGTCAAATTAGTTTCTATGGTAATTATTTCATATATTTAAAACTATCAACTATTTAAAACTATTAACCAACTTATCGCGGTGAGTCTCTACCGTCTTGGAAATTGGGCGTGGGAAAATTCGACTAGAAGTTGTGTATTTTGCTGAATTACACTACAAGTACAGTAGAAATGAAAAGAAATGAAACTATGTACATATAATGGCACCGGACGACATATATCTATCTGAAAACTACGTAAAATTATATAAAACAAAAGGTTGACCAAACTGAGGTCAATTTGACTTGTTCTTTTGAAAAAATGAATATTGACGTAGTTCGAGCAAAAATGTCGTAAATACTGGTCAAATTGAAAGAAGGTGCGGACGACTATTTTAGGTTGATGAAATTCTAAAATTCTGTGTCTCTTGGGGTAGAAACGATTGTGGACATTGAAGAAATTGCTTGAATCAAGCAATTTGTTCTATGTCCACAATGTTTTCCGAATCTTTTTATAAAGGGTCGTAAAAATAAGGGATTGTGTGATAATGGGTTAAAGGTGCGCCCAAGTTAGAATGAAGCAATTTTCTAATATGATAGATGACATGAGTTTCATGACATTTATTACACAAGTACATTCCATAAGAAACCGTGGTCAGTTATACTAGTCGTGTGGTAGGATTGATATAACGGATATAGCGTTGAACTCCTTAAATGTAAATTCGACATGAAAATAACGATAAAAAATCTGTGATAAGGTTTTTAATTCTAAAAAAAGCAAATATATTCCCTGAACTTCTTGTTTGGTAGATGGTAGGTGTAATTTTGATATTTTCTGGCTCTCCGTTTCAGAATTCATGCAGATGATGAACCAGAAAGATGCCTAAACAGGAATATTTTAAAAACTGTGACAAGTCAGACAAGGAAGTTAGTGGATATTGATTCTGGTCTGTCTGTGAAGATAAAAAATGACCAGGATTGATAGTTTGTTTGGTCTTTTTTTTGGGTTTCCGTTTTAATCAGTTCCAAAATAATGCTGCCTTTTGCCTGTCAAGAGGAAAGCTTTAAAAAACGTTGAAAATGAAGGAATTGCTTGTTACATTACCCACAATTTTTTCTAACCCAAAAGACAAAGCTTTAAAATTCAATTAACAATGAATTGTTAACTCTAACTTCTTTCAATTTTAGCAGTCAAAAATTTTGTTTGGTTATGGGCTAAAACTGAACATGTACAAGTCAATCAAAAATTCGATAGACTAATCAAATCATTCATTCAGGCTGGAAGTGAACTTTGATGTTCGACATCGGTCGATTATCATGTAGAGAATTTTCGTTGGTTTGCCGACATTAAATGTCGTAACTACAGCTTATTCAAGCCGTAGGTAAGATGTTCTGGTCGCAAACCAGCCATTTTCTTTTTTGCTTTAAATGTAACTGGACATTTTGGAAAATAGCGCCGTTTCATATTTAAGTCGAACTTACTGTTTGACCTGTCAATTGCTGACAATCTCGACATTAGGACTCCGACAAAAGAGAAAAAAAAAACTTCGCAGAGACGAAAGTGGAATAGTAATAGATCTAGAAAAATCTGAATTTCCATTTAAATGTGAAACAGTATCAAGGATTTGCTTTTTATAACTGGTTTTTATAATCGTATATGTTTATAAATCATTCTTCTAGAAAACACTGGATTGTTTTGTGTTATAACTTAATTTAAGTTTCATCTACCAAATTTCTTGGTTGAAAAAAAAATCATCGGTTAACTCCTATCTATTTCACATAGATGGGAAATTGGTTCCTATTCATTCTGATTCTTCTTCCAGAATATTACACAATACTACGAATGTGAGGGCAATAACAGAACCAAAATCGATAGCTGCTCCTGAGAATCAAACTCGGGACCTTTGACAAAGACACCAACGTTCTAACTCTCAATCGCATACATCACAAAATTTGTTTCATACCACCATGAAAAGTAAACGCGCCAGAGCGACAGATTCGCTTTTTCAGCCAAAATTCACTTCTCATGAAAGTAATTCAATTCTTAAAAGACACTGCGGCTCTCCAAATGACAAAATTTCTCACCAAAGGCCTGAAATCTTCGTTCAATTTGTTTATAGACCTCTTTATCAGTACTTTCAGATTTGGTCACAAGCCCGCTTAGAAAAGCTTTGTCGAACAGAAAACGAAAATATACATGTATTTCAAAGTTATCTCATGTTGGCAACATAAGATTCATTAAGTGTTACATACAATTTCTCCTTAAATCACAAAGTTTTCCAAGATCATATTTCGTCAAGGCATCAGAAAGCGCATTGTGTAGTAATGGTTTACCACTTGTTTTTGGAATAATGATGAAGGAATAATGTACGAATAATTTTTACAACTCCTTTCTAACACAAGGGCAGTGCTAATAAATCGTTCAGATACCAAAAATATCTTTTTTGAGATTTTATTTCATCCCGCAACATGATATCACTAACATTAAACATTTTCATTTCAATTTATCCAGTTTATCCCATTAACACAGAACAAATTTTTAGACCGTTAGATTGAAAGAAGTTACAGACCACAATTTCGAGTTAGTTGAATTCAGATAATCTACACCTTAAAGGGTAGAAAACATTGTGGGTATTGAAGAAATTGCTTGTCACAAGCAATTTCTTTACGACCACAACGTTTTCTAGAGCTTTTTTTCTTGAAAGGCGTCAAAAAAGCAGGGTTTTGTAGGAATGGTTTAAATGATTCTGTGAAATAATAAATGTTGATATACAGAAATCATAGATATCAAACTGTTACCATACCATCCCACATTTAACACATCAGAGTATAAGCATAGAAAGGATGGTTGCAAAAGAAGATGTTGATAATCTGCCTTTCCTTCTTATTCCACAATGTTTCAATCTTATTTGATAAAAGTGTATGGTTAGTCACATTTAGAATCTCATCCATAACATCTTTTAATTTGGACCAGTCTAGAACACTGAAGTTTAGTGATTTTCTAAAATAAATTGCAGATGTTGATTTTAAAGCATATTCTGCAAAACCAGATACAAATACCTCAAGAGTCCTTTGATGTTTGCAAGTGCTACAGAAAAGAATTTTAAAAACACTGGAAATTTATCAATACAATGAATCTAAACCCTTGTCATGCTGAATAAAATTCTCTCCAGATTTGCAAAAAATCAAGGCGCTGAAAGCACTTATTGTTATTTAACTCTTGTTAAAATCTTGTCAGAATTGCATTAAAATCAAAGCTCTAAAAGCACTGGTAGTCCTTGTTTTTTATCTTCAATTCTTCTTTTGAAAATTATTTTCATGAACAACTCTGGTTTGAAAAGGAGAGGCAGGAGGTGTAGACTAAGATCACACTGCACTTATGTGCAGGCTGATCTTTGTCTATACCTCCCGCAAAAACCGGAATAATCCGGGTTCAGCATGACAAGGGTTTTTAATATTCTTTTGTAAAAAATAATCCCATAAACAACTCTGGCTCAAAATGGACTAGCAGGTGGTGTGGACCATGATCAGACTGCTTGTACATGCAGGCTGTTCTTTGTAAATACCACCTGCCAAAACAGGAATATTCCGAGTTCAGTATGACAAGGGTTAATGGGAAACAGTTAATTGCATGTACTGCTTGTACATGCAGGCTGTTCTTTGTAAATACCACCTGCCAAAACAGGAATATTCCGAGTTCAGTATGACAAGGGTTAATGGGAATCAGTTAATTACAATCAGATCTTTGTGATTTCATTTCTTAGAGTATAGATGTTGAGACACATTACTTCACAACTATATCAACCATTTAAACACAGAAGAAAGCACCAGGTAAGTCTTACAATGGGTCACACTGCCTGTGTTAGTTCATGTAAGGGAAGTCCAAAAGTCATATCTAAGCACAAAATGGAATTCTCAGTATCTATTGCCCCTCCCTCCTCGTCCGCCTCTGCCCCGCCCACCTCCTCTTCCACCACGTCCACCACCACCACCACCTCCACCACTGTAATTGTCCTGATAACCTCCTCCCCCTCCTCCCTGATAGCCTCCACCTCCTCCGTGATATCCCCCACCACCCCCTTGGTAGCCCCCACTCCCTTGGTAGCCTCCTCCACCTTGATATCCTCCTCCACCTTGATAACCTCCACCACCTTGATAACCTCCACCTCCTCCTTGATAACCACCCCCTTGATAACCTCCTCCCCCACCATAACCCCCACCAGATTGTGGTCTATTACCATATCCTCCTCCACCCTGATTCCAGTTCCCACCCATATTGCCTCCAGAATTGTCCCAGCCTCCTTGAACCTTCCCGCCTCCTCTACCCCCTCCTTGATAATCTCCTCTGCCCCCTCCTCTTCCACCACGACCACCTGGATAAAGAAGAACACAATAGTTATTTCCATTACAAATACATAAAATTTATAGCCTCACATGAGTTCAGACAAATGATTAATACATGTATTTAGAAATATTGAAAAAGAATGACATCTTGAGTAACTTGGTAAATTTCATAGATAACTTCTAACATTTCCGTTTTTGTTATCCTTTACTGTTTTTTTTTTTAATTTTAGACTTGACCAAATCTAATTTGGTCTTGCAGACAACAATGTGATGTAAGCACAATATAAAAAGTAACCATCCTATATGATAGAAAATATTGTGGAAAATAAGAAATTGCTTGTAACTTATAGTTACCCCCATTCAAAGTATAAATATATGTAGCTCTTTTGATAATCAAAGTATCATCTGTAATAGCAAAGATATTGCAAAATATCAAAAGTTTTGCATGACAACTTCAATACCAGAGCTTTAAAAATACTTTGGGCTTCAATGAAAACAGTTCAGTTGAATGTACTCAAACTAATTGAGAGCATAATGATTTTGTAATAATGAATAAAGACACCTCAAAGAAGCATAATAAAAATTTAACTCCCCTTCAGACTTTGGTACATTTATAAAGGTTTAATACTTGCTGGGGTACAAATGTTTACACTTACTTTGTGGCCTTTGACCTTGTGGAGCATCTTGTCTTTTCTGGAAGGACGGCATCTCTGGTGGAGGAGGTTCCAGTTCCCAGGCACGACCACCTCTATCTGGAACCTAGAACACAAAACAGGTTTTTAAAACCAATTAAATAATTCATTTTCATATAATATCCACTCTGAACATTTGAAACAACCTATGCTACAATATTCTTGAATAATGAATATTTCTGATAGTTAATAGAACACAAATCTTTGATAAAGAGAATAAAAGATTACATATTCTGGATATCATGCAAGTAGTTCTTCTTATATCAAGGGTAAAATTCAATCTTTAACCTCTATAATCAACTTAGTATTGAGCAACAACCAATTTCTTTATTTTTCACAATGTTTCTACACAGAAAGATTCTTAAAATCTAAAATCTCATAAACTTGAAATTTTTAACTGCAACTCCTCTAAATTTGGACCAGTACTCATTATATTGTCATTTGGTAACAAAACACCTAATAACTGCAGCTTATTCAAGCCATGATTAGAAGGTTTTGGTTTGTATAGAGTTACATGCCACTTTTGAAATCTTTCACAACAAAGTCAATTTTCTTGGGTAACACCAGTAATAGGCTAGGGCTCTAAAATGTCTTGCCCGAAAGGATGTCAAGGGTTTGATCCCCGGCGGCAACAAATATCCTTTCTGATATTTGTCTCCCACCAATGGGTGGATAATCGTAAACCTAAGTGGGATAACAACTGGTGGCTTGGAAAGGATGAGTGGTAGTACTGGTGTGAGAAATACCAGGCATCCATTGTTAGGTGCTCCAGCCGCCGTGATATGACTGAAATACTATTAAAAGTGATGTTTAACCCCAATCAATCAATCAATCAATCAAAAGCATACCAATGTGAAAAGTGGCATGTCCAGGATTCAAATCTACAGCACTCAACTTCTCTTAGATAATAGGGGTTTTAACAAAATCCTTTCACAAGACGTTTTTTAGGAACAACTTACTAGGCAAGTTGAAAGGTTGACGCATGAACCCAAACTTTTGCCTTTATCCTTTAGCACATTACCAAACAATCAAGCATTTGCTGCACTGCAGAATACAGCTGTGGAAAAATTGCAAGAAAAGGGAGAAACTAGTTTTAACAAGCAATTTCCCCTTTTACAACATTTTTTTTTATTTGATATGGCCCTAATTAATTTCATATTTCAATTTAGGTAAGACAAATAGAATAATGGACAGAGACATGGTGAAACAAATATACTCTCCTCTATTTCGTAGATATGGATTATAAAAATACATATAACCAGACTAACCTTTGGAATAAGAACTCTGTTTATTGCACATTTTGTTGATTCTCTGGCTGAACCACTGCTGGTCTTCTGTATTCTTGTTAAATCTATAAACATAAACTTTATTGAAATTTCCAGATTACAAAATGTTAGACTCGCCTAAAAACAGAGTAAATACAAGCAAACAATTTAAGGTTGATCAAAGAAAGCAAATTAGAATCTGACAGGATTGAAATCTTTGTGGGAAAAAGATAAAAAAAGACTGATGTTATTTTTTTTCTTTAATCAAAACATTTTACTCAAAAAATTTTTAAACTTACCAATATTTTACTTAAACATTATTCTAAACTTTAACTCATTCCCATACAATAATGCCTTTTACGATCATCAAGAAAAAATATTTGGAAAACAATGTTGAAAATGAAGAAACTGCTTGTTTCAAAGTATTTCTGCATTATCAACAATATTTTCTATCAAAAAGAAAAAAAAATCAATATTCAACTTATTTTGAAATTGTCGTCTGTAGCTTCTTTCAATTTGGACACGTCTAAAATTTTGTTGTATGGGAATGGGCTATGAGAAATAGCTTATCATATAGAACAGGCTTATAACTACCATCTCTTGCAGACAATATCTGTGGTACACCAATCTCTGTATAACTTTTTAATGCCCTTCGTATAGGTTGGTATGCTTCTGCAATTTTGTTCTCATTTTGCTGAAACAAAAGAAGACAGAAACTTGTTATCAAAAGTCATTCAACTTCATTAAGGACCATTATCTTTATCCACGAGAAATTTCACATTGTATAAGTTCAAAGCCAACAGAAAGAATCAAAATTTCGGGATTGTTATAAAAAGATATTAGCATCATTTGAAAACACATGGAGATGTAAAGTAAAGATCAATGTAAAGTAAACATCAATGTAAAGTAAAGATACTCTATTATCTAAACAGATCTAAAACAACTTCAGTCTCTGGCTTAATTCTCTCTTAGCAAAAGAAGGTTTTGCTAGCCTCAAGTTATAACATGAAGAGAAATATTGGCAAATATTGCAAATAACGAAAAAATGTCTTTTTTGAAAAAAATTGTATGTTATTACTGCAGATTCTGGTTTTTAACATTGCCAATTTATCAACTTCTTATATGCAAATAACAGGTATTTAGCCCTAAAATTATCTATTTATTCTATAGTATTGACAAAATATAGTTAGGGAAATATTTGTGGTAAAAGGAGAAATTGCTTGTAATAAGCAATTTCTCCTTTTCTCACTTAATTTTCTACCTTAATTGGTATTTTATGAAAAAAAATTGGTTGATTGATTGAATGGAGTTTAATGCCACTTTTAACAGTATTTCAGTCATATCCCGGAAATTGGAGCACCTAACAATAATTTAATTGTTTGTTTCGTCTATCAAAAACGAGCGATCTGATTGGTCGAAAAATTTAATTCATACCTCCATGAACTCAATTTTGAGCAAGCATCCATTTTGTATGCTTCCGCACAAAATAGTTCTCTACAAAAAGGTATCAAAATTAGTAAAGTTTTGCTTTTTTCGCTCGATGCTTTTAAATTATAAGAAATGAAGGGAATATTTTTTGTTTTCATGGAGGTATGAACCGAAAAACCTAATCACACTTATGTATGAATCCGCTTCGCGTATTCATACAGTGTGATTAGTTTTTTTGGTTCATACCTCCATGAAAACAAAAATATTCCCTTCATGTCTTAAATGGATTCCTGGTATTTCCCACGCTAGTACTACATGTACCACTAAATCCTTTCCGAGCTCCCACTTAGGTTTACAATTATCCATTCATTTAAGAGATGAAGAGAATATTTTTTTGTTTTCATGGAGGTATGAACTGAAAAACCTAATCACACTGTATGAATACGCGAAGCGGATTCATACATTGTGTGATTAGGTTTTTTAGGCTCATACCTCCATGAAAACAAAAAATATTATCTTCATTTCTTATAATTTAATAGCATCAAGTGAAAAATGCAACAACTTAACAATTTTTGATACCTTTTCGTAGTGAACTATTTTGTGTGGAAGCATTCAAAATGGCTGCGTGCTCAAAATTTTGTTCATGGAGGTATGAATTAAATTTTTAGACCAATCAGATCACTTGTTTTTGAAAGACGAAACTAACAATTAAATAATTAGTGGGTGACAATTGTTGGAAAGGATATTTGCTGTAACCAAGACCCCATGATTGAGATTCCGACATGCTACCAACTGCACCATGGCAATGTCCCATTTTTTTTACTAAGAATTCTTAACCCTTGTCATGCTGTATAAATTACCTTACTGAATTGCTGTAATTTCAAAGGGCTGAAATCACTGATAGAACTTGTTGTTCAAAAATCAATATTTCTTTTAGAAATCAATGTCATAAACAACTCTGGCAGAAAAAGAACAGGCAGGAGGTGTACACCAAGATCAGACTGCACTTACGAGCAGGCTGATCTTGGTCTACACCTCCTGCCAAAACCGGAATATTCCGGGTTCAGCATGACAAGGGTTAAGACACTTTGACATGTTATCTGCAATTTCTCTAACTTCTTTGAATTTGAATCAGTCTAAAGTTCTGTTGTCTTGTAATGATTTATACAAACATTCAAATTACATTCAAAACAACTCTTTTCTAACTTGTTTTCAGTTCATATGTTGCTTCAGGGAATGTATTAACCCTTTTATATAGAATCCCTGGTTTTAATGTCTCTGTAATGTTATACTTAAGAAGCATTGTCTTAAGAGAAGAAATTGCTTCTTTTCCCACTTAACAAGCAATTTCTTCTTTTCCCACAATATTTTCTATCCTTTAGGAAGGTTACTGTTTTAAATGTACTAACTTTAAAATGTCACCTGCTACCCCTTTGAAATTGGATAAGTCCAAAATATTGAAAAACAGTAAAGGGTTAACCCTTTGCTGTTTAATTCTGTTTTTACTTCCCAGTCAAATTATAATTGAGAAAACATTGTAGAAAAAGAAGAAATTGCTTGTGACAAGCAATTTCGTCTGTTTCCACAATATTTTCTACCCCACTGAATGGTTATTTTTTAAATTAAATCCACTTTAAATTTACGTCTGCAAAACCTTTGATTTTGGAAAGGTCTAAAAATTTGTAAAACAGGAAAGGGTTAAAACAGATGCATATGCAAAATCAAGAAGAAATATCCCTACATTGCTACATTGATTATGAACTTATGCAATACCAACCTTTGCTTTTTCAGACCACATGAAAGACTGTATAGTAACATCTAGACGTTTTAATAGCAGTTCTCTCCTTGTCTTGTACTCCTCAGTTAAAACAGAATTGATTTTGTGTATATTGTCCCACTGTTTGTCTGACAGTCTCACTTTTAATAATGATTTACCAATCAAATCTGGGTTGGGACCTATCAACTCTTTTACCTGAAAAATTTCACAAGACATAAATCAATAAAATAAAATAAGTTGATTATTCCAAAATAAGTTTCAAATTAAAACCAACTTAACCCTTGCCATGCTGAACCCGGAATATTCCTGCTTTTGACTGAAGGTATAGACAAAGATCAGACTGCACATATGTGCAGTCTGATCTTAGTCTACACCTCCTGTTTTACTAGTTCAAAACAGAGATGTTTATAAATATACTTTTCAAAACCTTATTTCACCCTTAATTAGTACTTCCAGACCTTTGATTTTAATGTGTATTTAGATAAGGATTATATTCAGCATGACAAGGGTTAAAAATCTGAAATTATATGTATCTCTTTCATGCTTTATGGGTTATCAAGATTAATAAGTGAATTTTTACTAAATAATTTAAATGAAAAAACAGTGAAATTATCAAAATGATAAAATGAAATCTACACAGGGGCAGGGGTACTGATGACATCATGTTGCCAAGTGAAGTGCTTTCAGCAATTTTGTCAGCATTTCTTCACATTATAATTTTTGCATTGAAAGAAATAGCCAATGGTGAAAATACAGCTTTGTAAGAACAATCAATCATTTGACCCTTTCCCGTACAATCCCTGAATTTTATGTCCCTGTGATATTATACTTGAGAAAATATTGTGGAAAAAGAAGAAATTGCTTGCTACAAGCATCTTTTTCCACAATTTTTTCTACCCTATTAAATATTTGTTTTTCAAATAAAATCAAATTTACGTTGTCTTCTGTAAAGCCTATGAATTTTGACAAGTCTAAATTTTTGAAAAACAGTAATGGGTTGACATTGTTGTCAACTACTGTTGAGTTACACAATTGAAATTTTCTTGTACTTGTCATTTCTCGAATTTACCCGTACAAGTACCAAGCTACAACTTTGCTAAGCTAAGAACATACCATCTTAGTCCTACTCTGAGTAAGGTCTTCACACACACAAAAAAAGACATGATCAATCAGATGAAGGAAATTATGTTTATCCAAAATAGTGCTACTTTTTATCAAAAACAGGCCCTTTCTATTTAGGAGTTTAACCCTTTCCTGTTTTTAGAAATATTAGACTGGTCCAAATTGAAGGAGGTAGCAAATGAAAATGAAAATTGGATGCAATTTGAAATGAGACCATCCAGTATGGTAGAAAATATGTGGAAAAGGAGAGATTGCTTGTTACAAGCAATTTCTCCTTTTTCCAAAATGTTTTCACAAGTATAAAATCATAGGGACGTAAAATCCTGGGTTTGTACAGGAAAGGGTTAATTCAATAGCTTGCAAAAGTACCTGACAGCAGGAGTGAGGATGTCTTGAAGATTACATGCACTAAGTTTCATTTAGTTTGGAAAAGGGGTCCTAGGTGGCAACAGAGAACTATGTGCTTCCTTCAAATGAAGATATATGATTAACTGCTAGATACCTTTCAACCCATTGGTTTCTATCACTCACCTTGGATTCTAGTTTGCTAAACAGCTGAAAGGATGTAATATTTGCTGGAGGTTTTGGAAAGCCCAGGGCAATAAGCATCTGCTTTAAATGTCGAGCTGTATCTGTCTCATACTGCAAAACAAGAGGTCAATTGGCTCTATTGTGCACACCTGATATAAAGAATCTATTCCATTCAATAGTCCAGTTTAATGTTGACCCTTGTCATGCTGAATTAAAATCCTATAAAGAACTGCACCGAAATCAAAGGACTGACAGCACTGCAAGGTCTTACCAAAGTTCAGCATTTCTTTTGAAAAATTAATTTTCTAAACAACTCTGGTTTAAAAGAGACAAACAGGAGATGTAGATCAAGATGTGACTGCACTTATGTGCAGGCTGATCTTTGTCTATTTCCTGCCAAATAGGAATATTCCAGGTTCAGCATGATACGGGTTAAGTTTATAATTATGATACAAAGATGACCTATTCATTCATCATTCATATGTAGGCCTTAACCCACTGTGGCTCTGTCCCTTAGGATCCAATAGTCACGGTTTAGCCATGTGCATAGAAGAACATGACAATCATCAAGGCTCTAGGCCTTCTGGGTCCTTTGATTTGTTGTTATGGCAACCAGAAGTTTATCTGAGTTCACTTCTCTCAGCCTATTGAAAAAGAACAACTAAGGAGCTTGCCATATTTGGTTAAGTTTCCCAATAGTTTGGGAGGAGATGTTGTTTAAAGAAATCATTCTTTATTTCTATACATAAGACTGACATCACCAAGCTATTATCCTCCCCTGTACAATAAGGTTAATGAAATTTTCAACAATTTTATATAAGGTTAATCTTTTGGTACTTCATCCAAAGTACCAAGGCTCTAAGCGTATTGGGTCAGGAGGATTTTTTTTTAAATTTCACATGTTTCCAAAGAAACTAAAATTTTTATTGACTTTAATTCTTTAAGTAAAATTGATAGATGACAACCTTAGAAAATTTCTTGCCAAATTTGGGTCAAATTCACCAAGTGGTTAAGAACAAGATAGCTATTAACCCATTCCCACACGACAGAAATTTAGACTGGTCCAAATTGAAATTGAATGAAGCTGCAGACAACAATTTCAAGTTGATGGAATTTTATTTTTTGGGGGTTTTTTTTTGGATAGAAAACATTGTGGATAATGAAGAAATTGCTTGTCACAAGCAATTACTCCATTTTCCATAATGTTTACTAAAGCTTTTATGTTGAGGGGCATTTAAGAGCGTCACTAAGTGGGAATGGGTTAAAGAAATTGTTGACTGATGTCACTCATTTGTAAGTCAAAGGGCTATCACATTAGCTCATCTACACATTTTGTGGTCAGGTGAGCAAAGAAACAGTCAAATAATTAAAAAAAAATACTGATTTAATTTTTCTTACATAAAATAATCAGTCTGAAAAAATTGTGGTTATAATGCTAAAGTTGCAAAACCATGATAAAGTTGCAAAACCAACAAATGTTGGAACATGTATGTTCACTTCTGTTCTAATCGAATGTGTGGTAAACATTTAAGTCACCAAATCAACAGCAATATTTTAGATAGGTCTTTGAATAAGTCTTAGGATTCAAAGTTCAACTGGTCAATCGACTTCTTAATTGAAAGTTGCAATCCATCGATTATCCTTTTATCAAGAAATGGCCATGAAATCATTCAACTATACCTACAAAATGGCAAGCTGATCTCTTTTTTTCTCTTACAGCTATAATTTTTTCATGAAGTTTTAGAAGAATTGACCAACTGCTGGTCCCATCCACTTGCTCATTAGTCCCGTTGATTGACTCAGACAGGAAGTCCCGCTTCAATTTTAAATGGTGTTATTTTGAAAAATTTATGGCCAGTGGTATGTAACAAAATGGTAGTATAGTTGGTTGCGGCCTAAACATCATAACTACAGCTTGAATGAGCTGTAGTTACAATGTTTAAGTCACCAAACCAGCAAAAGGGTTAACAAAAATGGCAGCCAATGCCGGAGTTCAAAGCTCAAATGATTTGATTGGTCGGTTGATTCCTTGATTGACAGCCACGATAGGTCAATTGCTGTGGTACTACCTTGCTGTAAATGGAGCAGACAACAGACAACAGCAGACCAATACATATACCAGCAAACTCCAGTTTATTGCCCTTAAACCTGTCCTGTTTTTTTTTAAATATAAGACCGGTCCAAATTGAAAGAGATTGCAGACAACAATGAAGATTGGATGCAATTTGAAAGGAAACCATCCTGTTTGGTAGAAAATATTGTGGGAAAAGGAGAAATTGCTTGTTACAAGCAATTTCTTCTTTTCCCACAATGTTTTTTCAAGTATAAAATCACAGTGGCGTAAAATCCCAGGGTGTAGAGAAAGGGTTTAACTATCTATGATAGTTTCAAAAACATTTGGAACAATGACTAATAAAGAAAATGTTGTCAGCAAGGACAAGATTGTGAAATTATCTAATTCTATGTGCTGTATATTAACCCATTACCAGACGGCAAAATGTTTGGACTGGTTTGAAGTGAAAGACATTGCAGACCACAATTCAAAGTTTATTTAATTTTAGATCTTTTTAACTTTCTCAGTAGAAAATACTGTATATAGATGAAGAAATTACTTTTTGCAAGCAATTTCTTCATTTTGTACTATGTTTCCTGAGGGTGTCAAAAAGCATCATTGTGTGGGAATGGGTTAAGTAGTTACAATGACAATACCTGATCTGCCAGTTCAGCAGGTGTGGTGGGTGTTTGTGTTTTTAACAACGCTGGGTTTTTACAGGCAATCATTTTACAGGCTTGCAATTCAGTTATCAAGTAATCTGAAAGTGAAACATTTTGATGGTTTAAGTCTTTCCTGTTTTTCAAAATTTAGACCTGTCCAAATTCAAAGGTTTTGCAGTCCACAATTTAAAGTTGATTTTAAATGAAAAATAACAGTTCAGTAGGGTAAAAATATTGCAGAAAAAGAAGAAATTGCTTTTGACAAGTAATTTCTTCTTTCTCCAAAATGTTTTCTCAAGTATAAAAGCATAGGGACACAAAAACCAGGACTTGACCAGCAAAGGGTTCAAGCATCTAGCTAAAACATATGCTGTACAGACTTTTTGTGATGAAAATTGTTGTTTGTGGATGTTTTACCACTCTTTTTTCATGCCATTTTGAAGTAAAAATCAAGAAGTTGCTCATAACAAGCAATTTCTTTACTATCTATAATATTTCAGGCTCAAAAGACAAAGAATTTTAAAATTTCACCAACTAAACTTAATCTTTAAATTTATACCAGTCCAAAAAATTGTTGTGTTGTTAAGGGTTAATGATTTTGTAAGTTGTCTCCAATAATGACAGATATCTTTTCTTCAATTAGATTGAAAGTATATGGACAACAAATATAATGCTGTAGATAAAAGTCAGTTGGTGGTTAATCCACTACCAGTCGGCAAAAATTTAGAATGGACAAAATCAAGAGTCTGTACACAACAATTCAAAGCATGTGCATGGTTGCAAAGAGCCCCACTGTAACAAGCAATTCTTCTTTTCCTGCAAATTTTTTCTTGAATATTGTATTTCAGGATATAAAAGATTGTTTTTTTTAGCCAATTGTTCCATTTTACAGGGTACAAATATATCCATTACCTAGAAGCTGTAATCTGCTTTCTGTAGTTGACAGTCTCTGTGAAATAGGGCCATCGTTCAGTGTGGGATATGGGCAACCTATATGCAAGAAAGTAATGAAGGATATCACTATGACAATATATGTATCAATTGACCAATTGCTGGCCCCCACCACTTACTCCTTACTCCTGCTTCCATTTCAACGGTGTTATTTGTATAATTTATGGCCAGTAGGATATAACAAAAAAGTAGAGCGGTTGTTTGGCGACCTTAACGTCATTCAAGCTGTAGTTACACTGTTTAAGCCGCCAAACCAACAAAATTGTTTCACAAAATGGCGGCCAATGTCTGAGTATATACCTAAATTCGGGACTGAATAAACAATTTTATTGGTCAATATATTCCCTAAATGATATCTGTGATTGGCCTATTAATTTCACTGACTAAATCTTTGATTGTTCATAATCTGAAAGACAGCCATATCTAGGACCATGTTCCTTTAGCCGGGTAGTCTATAAGGGTTGCTTATACTGCTTTAATGTACAAGTTAGCTTTTATGTGACATCATAGAGGGCTTCTTTTGGGACAGAGAGGTCCCTGGTTTGAATATGTTTTTCGGGTTAAACTTGTCCTCCATTATGTAGTGGGGTCATCTGTTCCAAAAATAGCTGTAAACCTAAACCAGGTTCAGACATGGCCTGGTAGCTCAATTGGTAGAGCACTTGCCCTGAAAGCTTTGAGGTCAAGGGTTTGAATCCAAATCAGCCACAGCATTTTTTCTCCTCTGGTCGAATTCCTTTTTTTCTTTTACATCTTTTTCTTGTTATTGCTTTTTTTTTTATTTATTAATCTATTGGACTATACTAGATTAACTTTACAACAGGATAACAAGAATGCCCAAGTCACAATTAAGCCCCCCCTTTTCTGTGAAGCTGCCTAAAATGGCAAAACCATGACTAAATATGCAACATCAGGTGACAAGGAACATGCTGTGAAAAATTCAATTGTATTTGTCCATAAATTAAGGATATGTGTTAACAAGAAATTTTGCATTAAGTCCCCTTTTCTGTGACACAGTCTAAAATGGAAAAACCCTGACAATAATTGCAAAGTTAGGTGACTAGTCGAATTTTGTGAAAATTCTAGTCAAATTTGTCCATAAATAAAGGAGGAAATATATTGACAAGAAATTGGATGGACTGACGGAAGGAATTTGGGAGAGATCAATGAATAGCTAGGCTGACAGATGGAGAAGATGATACCAATATATGTGCACCTTTGCCAGGGCATAAAAAAGTAAAATACCTTTTGACATAAATTATCGAGGGAGTCTGAGTGAGAGAAACTCACCCAAGGATGATTTCTTCACCCATTCCCTAACAATCCCTCCTTTTTACACCCCTCAAGAAATAAACTTTGGAAAACATTGTTGAAAATGAAGAAATTGGTTGTAGCAAACAATTTCTTCATTATCCGCAATGTTTTCTATCCAAATGGATGAAAGAAATTAAAATTCCATCAACCTGAAATTGTTGTCTGCAGCTTCTTTCAATTTGGACAGGTCTAAAATTGTGTTGTGTGGGAATTGGTTAAAACTTAAAATGTATATCATGTCCAAGAATTATTACTTAGCCTTTAGAACAACATGCTAAATGAAAATCACCTGCAACTTACTCAAAATTGTACTGTACAAATTCAACAGCACAACTTACATCCATCTAGCACAGGAATTTTGTTTAACATGAATTTTTGCAACATGATATCTTTTAGCAATGATATTATTTCTAACAATCTCAGTACCATAGGTAAGTCTATTTTAATGCAAAATCCATGTCATAGTGTGTACAAATTGAAATCAAAACATTCTTATAAATACAATTCCTTGTATTCATGTATACAGACCTTCTAGCAGGCTAAACACTAATAAAGGTTTTTAAAAGGGCTCCAAAATATGTACAAACAAAGGCTATTTTCATCAAAGTTCTCATACCAAAGTCATTTTTTGATGTTATATACTATTTGAATTATGCAATATATTACATACCTTAATTATTTTATGTGTATACCTGTTTTCTGTTTAACTACTCATACAAGAAGGGAAAATGCAGAACAAAATCCATTACTTGCTTTAAGCTAGCATGGCAACCAGTCAGAGCAAATGTAAAGGTTTTGAGTAAGAATTACAGGCTATTTTGGTGTTTTTAAGGTTTTCTGGGGAAAAGTAAAGGTTTTAAAGGTTTGCTCTAAAATTAAAGACTTTTAAAGGTTTTAAGACTTCAGTAGGAGGCTTCTGTACATATATCTTCTAAGTTTTGAGTCTCATTATTATTTCAATATAGCCGCCATCATAGCGCAGTCTGTAGCGCATCAGACTCCTTGATCCTCAATCATAGGATGTCATGAGTTTGATCCCCCGCAGCAGCATATATCCTTTCTGACATTTGTCTCTCACCAATGGGTGGATAATCGTAAACCTAAGTGTGATAGCAGCTGGAGGCAAGAAGAGGATGTAGTGGTAGAACTGGTGAGGGAAATACTAGAAATCCATTGTTAGGTGCTCCAGCCTCCGCAATATGACTGAAATACTGTTAAAAGCAGCGTTAAACCCATTCAATCAATTAACCCTTGTCATGCTGAACCCGGAATATTCCGGTTTTGGCGGGAGGTGTAGACTAAGATCAGACTGCACTTATGTGCAGGCTGATCTTAGTCTACACCCCCGGCTTGTACTTTTCCTGCAAGAGTTGTTTATAAAGTTGATTTCTAAAAGAAATATTGATTTTTGAACAAGTTCTATCAGTGCTTTCAGCCCTTTGATTTTACAGCATTTCAGTAAGGTAATTTATACAGCATGACAAGGGTTAACAAAAGGACATGACTCAGAAAAGCAAATTGGTCATAACCAAAATACAATACAAACATCCTAACTTGTTGCTGAGTGTACATAAGAAATTTGAATAAATCAATGTAGTAGTTGAAGAGAACATTAGTGCACAAGATTTCTATAGACCTATAACAATACAATTTAAACTGAACAAGAAGACCATGATGGTCCTAAATTGCTCACCGAAATCATCCGCTGTTTGAAAAATGTAACTGGAGCAAAATAACAATAACCAGTTTCATGAAGATTAATCCAAAACCGTGACCTCTATAGTGTAAAAAAGACATTATCATTAAGGCCCCTTTTCCTGTGTTTTCCAATAGAACCCTCCCATAATCAATTGGGTTCATCCATATAACCTAACAATTATTCTGGCCAAGTTTCATGAAGATTGAGCCTAAATTGTGGTCTCTATGATGTAAAAAAGACATTATCATTAAGACCCCTTTTCCAGTGTTTTTAAATAGAACCCTCCCATAATCAATAGGGTTCATCCTCATGACCGAACAAATTTCTGGCCAAGTTTCATGAAGATTGAACCAAAATAGTGGCCTCAAGAGTGTTAACATAAAAATTGTCATTAAGGCCCCTTTTCCTGTTATCCAATAGAACCTTTCCATAATCAATAGCGTTCATCTTTATGAGGTAACAATTATTCTGGCCAAGTTTCATGAAGATTGAGCCAAAATTGTGGCCTCAAGAGTGTAAACACTTCATAAGTTGACACAGCACACCAGAAGACAGACATTCAACGATCACAAAAGCTCACCATGAGCACTTCATGCTCAGGTGAGCTACGTTGTTCACATCTTTGCTTGATATTGAGTGCAAGTGTGAAATTTGAATAAAATCCCTCAAGGAGTTCATGAGAAATACGCAGACAAGAAAAGGCTAAAGACTAACCAACCGATTGATGGACAGACCGACAGCCAATCTGACTCCTCTGTACTGCCTGAATATAGTTTTTTAGGTTATAAAAACATGTAAGTTATTTAAAGTCAAAATTTATATGAAACATTTTGTCTGTAAGTAACCAAAATCTAGTAACTTTAGAATATTCAAGCATTATTTAACCCTTGTCATGCTGAACCCGGAATATTCCGGTTTTGGTAGGAGGTGTAGATCAAGATCAGCCTGCACATAAATGCAGTCTGATCTTGACCTACACCTTCTGCTTGTACTTTTCTTGCCAGAGTTGTTTGTAAAATTGAGTTCTTTAATAAATATCCATTTTTAAACAACAAGCTCAGACCTTTGATTTTACAGAAATTGGGTCCGTTGATTTGTACAGCATGAAAAGGGTTAAGATCCCCCAATGATGGTATGTATCAAATTTGTAGACTGCAATCTTACCAAACTCTCTCAAAAATCCACTAACTTCCATCAAGAAGCTTGAAGCATCATCAGGCCCTGCAAACAACAATAAGTGAATTACGAGCAGAGTTTCATTCAGAAGTAGTGAGATTATCAGCCTTTCCAGGAGTAATTAATGTTCTTTCAATCAGGAAAGCATAAATTTTAATGTTCTTTCAAACAGAAAAGCTTAGATTTCAAGTTTTGCAAAGTTCTATATATGCTTCTTAACCAATTCCTAATTGGTGCCGCTTTTTGACGTCCATAAAGAAAAGGAGCTTGGGAAAACATTGTGGGAAATGAAGAAATTGCTTGTAACAAGCAATTTCTTCATATCCCACAATGTTTTATTCTCAGACAGACTAAGATTTTATAATTTAATCATCTTGAAATTAATCATGTCCAACAGCATGTTTTTTCCTTACAGTTGGGTTCGTAAACAGACCTGTTCCCAATGCCAAAAAAATGCCATTCTTTCCCGAAATTGGGTAGTCCAAATTTTATGAAGTTGTAGATGATATTTTATGTTGCTAAACTTGGAAAATGAGTCCCAAAAAAGGAAGAAAACATTGTTAGAAAAGTAGAATTTTTTTTCCTTAACATTTTCTGCCTTTTCCACAATTTTTTTTTTTTTAGTAACTATATTTCTTCAGGACATCAAAAGGCTGCATTGAGTGGTTATGGGTTAAAAACCTTTTGCAATTCCAAAAGTTTACAACTTTATCTCTGGATTGAACTGGATTTTTCAATTGAATAATTCTATACAATTTCTTGGAAGTATGATTAAATATAGTTTCATTCTCTATTCAAGATATTGTAATTCTTTGAATTATTTTGGTAGAGGGTAAATAAATGACAATTTATACCACATATCAAAGATCTAGGCCTTATGGTATGGGAGAAGAAGATTTTCAAAGTTTTCCTTCTTTATTTGTATAAAAAATCGGGGATTGCACAGAAAAGAGCAAATTTTCAGAGTACAGTAATTCTTTGAAGTATTTTGGTAGAGGGTTATGATGATTTATACCAAATATTAAAGCTCTAAGCCTTATGGTTTGGGAAAAGAAGATTACCAAAGATTTCCTCCTTTATTTCTATGTAAAATCGGGGATCGCACAGAAAAGGGCTTATTTTCAAGATAGGGTAATTCTTTGAAGTATTTGTTACAGGGTCAATAGATGATGATTTATACAAAATTCAAAGCTCTAGGCCTTATGGTTTGGGAGGAGAAGATTTTTTAAGTTTTTTCACTTGGTTGCCATAGCAACCAAAGTTCTTCATGGATTTCAATTCTTTGAAGTATTTTGAAAGAGCATGTCCTATGGATCATTTCTGAGAAGTTTGGTTGAAATTCCATGGTTGGTTTAGGAAGAGAAGATTTTTTTGTAATTATTTAATTATTCACAATAGCTTACCCAGAGCACTTCATCCTCAGGTGAGCTAAAAGGAAATGAATCTTATGGAGTTGCATCTTGTAAGAAATTTCCTGTTTCATTTCTACTAGTTGATGTTTACAGACAACATGTGTGACATCATTGAAAAGGGAGAGAACTCTCAGAAACTTGCAAGATCAATCAGATAACTTCTACGACGGACATCATATCAAGACACAATAGAATCCCCTGTGTCACAAACGAAGTTAGAGTGCAATATAGTTGTGCATTTATGACGTCACAAACTTGAAGACGGGACTAGACATTTCGGGCAAATTCCAGCCCAAAAATTTAGTTCACAATAAAACAAGCAGACAGCGAGATTTGAAGAAATCTAGTCCGATGTCCACTGGCCTACTCAAAATTGCCCTGGCATGTTATCAATCGAATGACTTAGAGTGCAATATAGTTGTGCATTTTTGACATTCCTTTCTGTATCCACAACAAACTTGAAGACAGGACTAGACAATTCGGGCAAATACCAGCCTAATTTTAGTTTACAAAAAAAGAAGTGGACAGCAGTATTTGAAGAAATCTAGCGTGATGTCAAAGATTTCGCTCCGGCACATTATCAATTGAGTGACTTCAAAAGAATGGTCTAAGATGCTGTGACCGCTCGGTTAGCAAACAGGCTATAATCGAGTACACATAATTATGTAAATTTCCATCTACATAAGTCGTCATGGAGACATTTCGATAAACTGCTTGTTGATGGGTAGGTATAAAAAGCAGACCAAACCCTGCAGACCAGCAGACTGCAGACCAGCAGACTGCAGACCAAAGGGGTATAAAAAGCAGACCCAGACCCTGCAGACTGTATATACAATATTGATTTAGAATACACTATTATATAATATTGGATAATGTGAGATAGTAGAAATGACATGGAGTTATTAGCAGAGAATATGGTAATTTGATCAGAATTGCTACATCACCAGGTGAATACTGGACACTTTATATTACAGAAGTTTTTTACTATTGGAGTTTATTTGATTATAAATGGTTTTTCATTTTGTTGTTGTTGCCCCTGTTGTTATTTTTTTTTGTGTGTGTTTTTTTTTGTTGTTGTTGTTTTTATATATATATATTTGGGGGGGGGGTAATTTTTAAAGGTGAATTTTTAGCACAGTAGTTCTAAGTTAAATCTATTTTATGCAAAAACCTGACTGGCTTCATTTTCTCTCCATAAAAGTCTAGTTTGTTCCATTTAAAAAAAGGAGAATGTTAGTCCAAATGTGAATTTTCCCTTTTCTTATGATGTTTAAAAAGGGTTTATGCCTTTACAAAACTTTCTTCTTAATCTACGATATATTTTTTTATCTAAATTATAACAACGAAAACTAGCTATTAGAAAAACATTCATAAGCATTTGCAGCAATTTAGATTTGCAGATATATCAACAATAACCAAATTTCATAGGAATCAACACTTTGAAACTTGTGGACCAAATTCTGCAGACTATTGTTTCGGATGCTGCAGAACAGCTTGACATCTTATATTAGTTGTACGGAGGCTAAAACCCATGAATCACATCTTATTGTGAATAAACTTGTTATTCTTTATGGTTAAGGGCACTATTACAAATAAGATTTTGCTCATTCACAATTAACCTACTGGTAATACTCTACACAAATTAAACTAACATAGAATATGGACAAACTACAACAACAACAAAAACATTTTGTCTTATAAAGGGATAATAACTGGCAAGGTGAGAAACATGTTGACCAAAAAATGTGTGGACCATTCTAAGTAAAGTGAGGACCAAAATCTAATTTTGATTTTCTTCTAACTCAAACACTTTAAAGAAGTCAAAAAAAGTTCAAATAGAATTTGTATAGTATTTTTAGGAATATTCATGTGAAAAAGTAAGAGTTAGATATCTTTTCATATGAATCAACACTGTAAATATTGTGGACGGTATTCTGCAGACCACTGTTTTGAATTCTGCAGACCAGGTTGCCATCTTGTATAATGGGTTAACCCCATAAATCACCTCATACTGTGTATTAGCTTATTGTTCTTTATTGAATTGGCACTGTTCCAAAAGAGAATTGTGCCCATACATAATTTGCCCAATCCCCAACTTGATTTATAACTTAAAAAGACAAGGTTCAACAACAACATTTATCATAATTCCTGAAGTAGAAATATGGAATATGTTGTTTCCAATTGGGTAATATTATTCTTTACAGCAGTTTGTATATTAAGGGGATAATTACTGGTTAGGTGAGAAGCATGTTGACTCAAAAATGTGTGGACCATTCTAAGTTAAGAGAAGACAAAAACTAATTGTGATTTTCTTCAATATGAAACTTTTTGAAGAAGTCAAAAAATGTTCAACTAGGAATGTTATGGTATTTTTAGCAATATTCATGTGAAATGGTATGATTAGGATATCTTTTCATTAGAATCAACACCATAAAATATTGTGGACCGTATTCTGCAGACCACTCTTTGGAATTCTGCAGACCAAGTTTACACCTTGTATTGTAACGGTTCCAGGGGAGGTAATTTGCATTGGTTATGCAAATGAGGGAACTGTCAGAAAGTCAAATGACTATTTGGAGTTATATATAGACAAGGTCGACCCATTTAGGGTTGAGGATCCTTTTCTCTGAATGGATAGGCTTTGTCTACTAGCTCAGAACGTTACATTGGTGGCAGAGGTGGGATAATGACAACTGCCAGACCAGATTTGCCTTACCCACGGATCTCCCAGGCCAAGACTCGGGACGAGTCTTCTCGGAGGGGAGAGTAGTGTAACGGTTCCAGGGGAGGTAATTTGCATTGGTTATGCAAATGAGGGAACTGTCAGAAAGTCAAATGACTATTTGGAGTTATATATAGACAAGGTCGACCCATTTAGGGTTGAGGATCCTTTTCTCTGAATGGATAGTCTTTGTCTACGAGCTCAGAACGTTACAGTATAATGGATTAACCCCCAAAAAATTACTTCATACTGTGTATTTACTTAATGTTCTCTGATTAAAGGGATAATAACTGGTCAGGTTAGAAACATGAAGACCCCAAAATGTGTGGACCTTTCTTAGTAAAGACAGAACCAAAAATGTAATGTTGATTTTCTTCAAACTTTAACACTTTAATGATGTCAAAAAATGTTCAAATAGAAATTTTATAGTATTTTTAGCAATATTCATGTGAAAAAGTATGAGTTAGATATCTTTTCATAAGAATCAACGCTGTAAATATTGTGGACCATATTCTGCAGACCACTCTTTTGAATTCTGCAGACCAGGTTGACATCTTGTATAATGGGTTAACCCCCATAAATCACTTCATACTGTGTATCAACTTATTGTTCTCTATGGATTTGGCACTGTTCCAAAAGAGTATTACTCCCATACATAATTTGCCTATTCCTAACTTTATTTGGACCTAAAAAGGGCAGGCTACAACAACAACAACAACAATTCCAATAATTCGTTATTCAAATCTTGATTACGATGTTTCCAATTTGATTATAAACATTATTTTTTTCAGCAGTTTGTCTATTCAGGGGACAATAACTGGTGAGGTGAGAAACATGTTGACCCCAAAATGTGTGGACCATTGTAAGAAAAAAATCAAAAAACCATTTGTGATTTTCTTCAATATCAAACTCTTTGAAGAAGTCAAAAAATGTTCAAATAGGCAATGTTTAGTATTTTGAGCAATATTCATGTGAAAAGGTCTGAGCTAGATATCTTTTCATAAGAATCAACACTGTATAATATTGTGGACCATATTCTGCAGACCACTGTTTTGAATTCGGCAGACCAAGTTGACATCTTGTATAATGGGTAAGCCCCCATAAATCACTTTACACTGTGTATCAACTTATTATTCTCTATGTATTTGGCACTGTTCCAAAAGAGTATTATGCCCATACATAATTTGCCCTATTCCCAACTTTATTTGGACCTAAAAAGGGCAGGCTACAACAACAACAACAACATTTCCAATCATTCCTTGATTATGGTGTTTCAAATTCGTGTGAAAATGTTTAATGGAGATATCATTTCACAAGAATCAACAGTGTTAAATATTGTGGACCGTATTCTGCTGACCACTGTTTTGAATTCTGCAGACCAAGTTGACATCTTGCATATAGGATTGATCCCCATAAATCACTTCATACTGTGTATCAACTTATTGTTCTCTTTGGATTTGGCACTGTTCCAAAAGAGAATTATGCTCATACAGAATAAGCCTCATTTTTAACTTTATTTGGACCTAAAAAGGGCTGGCTACAACAACAATCTTTACTTATTTTGAAATATTGATTATGATGTTTCCAATTTTGTTTAAAATATTTTTTTTTTGCACTTTGTCTATTAAGGGGACAATAACTGGTGAGATGAGAAACATATTGACCCTGTAATGCTAGAACCATTGTGATAAAAGAGATAACCAAAAACAAATTGTGATTTTCTTCAAAGTCAAACATTTTAAAGAATTAAAAATATGTTCAAATAGGAATTGTATAGTATTTTTAGCAATATTCATGTGAAAATGTTTAATGGAGATATCTTTTCACTAGATTCAACAGTGTTAGATATTGTGGACCATATTCTGCAAACAACTCTTTTGAATTCTGCAGACCAAGTTGACATCTTGTATAAAGGATTGATGTTTAGTATTTTGAGCAATATTCAGGTGAAAAGGTATGAGCTAGATATCTTTTGCTAAGAATCAACACTGTATAATATTGTTGACAATATTCTGCAGACCAATGTTTTGAATTCTGCAGACCAAGTTGACATCTTGTATAAAGGATTGACCCCCATAGATCACTTCATACTGTGTATCAACTTATTGTTCATTATGGATTTGGCACTGTTCCAAAAGATTTTTATGCCCATTCAGAATGAGCCCCATTCCCAACTTTATTTGGAACTAAAAAGGACAAGATTCAACACTGACAACGTTTACAATTTGTCCACAATATTTAACACTGTTGATTCTTATTAAAAGATATCTAGATCATACCTTTTCACATGAATATTGCTCAAAATACTAACCATTCCCTATTTGAACAATTTTTCACTTCTTTAAAATGTTTGATATTGAAGAAAATCACAATTGGTTTTTGGTCCTCTCTTTTCTTACAATGGTCCACACATTGTTGGGTCAATAGTTTTCTCACCTCACCAATTATTGTCCCCTTAAAAGACAAACTGCTGCAAAGAATAATATTTATAACCAAATTGGAAAAAAGTCATAATCAAGATTTCTGCATAAGGAATGATTTGAATTGTTGTTGTTGTTGTAGCCTACCCTTTAGTTCCAAATGAAGTTTTGAATTGGGCAAATTCTGTATGAGCATAATACTCTTTTGGAACAGTGCCAAATCCATAGAGAACACTAAGTTAATACACAGTAGGAAGTGATTTATGGGGGTTAATCCTTTATACAAGATGTCAACTTGGTCTGCAGAATACCAAACAGTGGTCTGCAGAATGTGGTCAACAATATTTAACACTGTTGATTCTTATTAAAAGATGTCTAGATCATACCTTTTCACATGACAAATTGCTCTAAATACTAAACATTTCCTATTTGAACAATTTTTAATTCTTTAAAATGTTTGATATTGAAGAAAATCACAATTGGTTTCTGGTCCTCTCTTTTCTTACAATGGTCCACACATTATTGGGTCAACATGTTTCTCATCTCACCAGTTATTGTCCCCTTAAAGGACAAACTGCTGCAAAGAATAATAACAATAACCAAAATGGAATCATCATATGCAAGATTTCTGCAAAAGGAATGATTATAATTGTTGTTGTTGTTGTTGCAGCCTGCCCTTTTTAGTTCCATATAAAGTTTGGAAAGAGGCAAATTCTGTATGGGCATTATACTCTTTTGGAACAGTGCCAAATCCATAGAGAACAATAATTGGATACACAGTAGGAAGTGATTTATTGGGGTTAATCCTGTATACAAGATGTCAACTTGGTCTGCAGAATACCAAACAGTGGTCTGCAGAATGTGGTCAACAATATTTAACACTGTTGATTCTTATTAAAAGATGTCTAGATCATACTTTTTCACATGACAAATTGCTCTAAATACTAAACATTTCCTATTTGAACAATTTTTAATTCTTTAAAATGTTTGATATTGAAGAAAATCACAATTGGTTTCTGGTCCTCTCTTTTCTTACAATGGTCCACACATTGTTGGGTCAACATGTTTCTCATCTCACCAGTTATTGTCCCCTTAAAAGACAAACTGCTGTAAAGAATAATATTTATAACCAAATTGGAGTCATCTTAATCAAGATTTCTAAATAAGGAAAGATTTGAATTGTTGTTGTTGTTGTAGCCTACCCTTTAGTTCCAAATGAAGTTTTGAATTGGGCAAATTCTGTATGAGCATAATACTCTTTTGGAACAGTGCCAAATCCATAGAGAACAATAAGTTGATACACAGTAGGAAGTGATTTATGGGGGTTAATCCTTTATACAAGATGTCAACTTGGTCTGCAGAATACCAAACAGTGGTCTGCAGAATGTGGTCAACAATATTTAACACTGTTGATTCTTATTAAAAGATGTCTAGATCATAGCTTTTCACATGAAAATTGCTCAAAATACTAACCATTCCCTATTTGAACAATTTTTCACTTCTTTAAAATGTTTGATATTGAAGAAAATCACAATTGGTTTTTGGTCCTCTCTTTTCTTACAATGGTCCACACATTGTTGGGTCAATAGTTTTCTCACATCACCAATTATTGTCCCCTTAAAAAACAAACTGCTGCAAAGAATAATAACCATAACCAAAATGGAATCATCATATTCAAGATTTCTACATAAGGAATAATTTGAATTGTTGTTGTTGTTGTAGCCTACCCTTTAGTTCCAAATGAAGTTTGGAATTGGGCAAATTCTGTATGAGCAAAATACTCTTTTGGAACAGTGCCAAATCCATAGAGAACAATAAGTTGATACACAGTAGGAAGTGATTTATGGGGGTTAATCCTTTATACAAGATGTCAACCTGGTCTGCAGAATACCAAACAGTGGTCTGCAGAATGTGGTCCACAATATTTAACACTGTTGATTCTTATTAAAAGATGTCTAGATAATACCTTTTCACATGAAAATTGCTCTAAATACTAAGCATTTCCTATTTGAACAATTTTTAATTCTTAAAAATGTTTGATATTGAAGAAAATCACAATTGGTTTTTGGTCCTCTCTTTTCTTACAATGGTCCACACATTTTTGGGTCAACATGTTTCTCATCTCACCAGTTATTGTCCCCTATCAACTGTTGATTCTTATTAAACGATATCTAGATTACACCTTTCACATGAAACTATACAATTCCTATTTGAACATTTTTTGACTTCTTCAAAGAGTTTGATATTGAAGAATTCACTATTTGTTTTTGGTCCTCTAAATTCTCACAATGGTCCACACATTGTTGGGGGGGGGGGGGGGTCAATAGTTTTCTCACCTCACCAGTTATTGTCCTCTTTATAGACAAAGTGCTGCAAAGAATAATATTTATAACCAAATTTGAAAAAGTCATAATCAAGATTTCTGCATAAGGAATGATTGGAATTGTTGGTGTTGTTGTTGTAGCCTGCCCTTTTTTCTTTTCAAATGAAGTTGGGAAAGGGGCCCATTCTTTATGGGCATTATACTCTTTTGGAACAGTGCCAAATCCATAGAGAACAATAAGTTGATACACAGTATGAAGTGATTTATGGGGGTTAATCCTTTATACAAGATGTCAACCTGGTCTGCAGAATACAAAACAGTGGTCTGCAGAATGTGGTCCACAATATTTAACACTGTTGATTCTTGTGAAAAGATATCTCCATTTAACATTATCAGATGAAAATTGCTGAAAATACTATATAATATTCCTATTTGAATAATTTTTTACATCTTTAGAATGTTTAAAATTGAAGAAAATCACAATTGGTTTTTGGTCCTCTCTTTTCTCACAATGGTCCACACATTATTGGGTCGACAGGTTTCCCACCTCACCAGTTATTTCCCCCCATTTTCCCCTTTATAGACAAACTGCTGCAAAGAATAAATCATAACCAATTTGGAAACATCATAATCAAGATTTCTGCATAAGGAATGATTGGATTTGTTGTTGTTGTTGTTGTTGTAGCCTGCCCTTTTAGTTCCAAATAAAGTTGGGAATGGGGCAAATTCTGTATGGGCTTAATTGTCTTTTGGAACAGTGCCAAATCCATAGAGAACAATAAGTTGATACACAGTATGAAGTGATTTATGGGGTTAATCCTTGATACAAGATGTCAACCTGGTCTGCAGAATACAAAACAGTGGTCTGCAGAATGTGGTCCACAATATTTAACACTGTTGATTCTTGTGAAAAGATATCTCCATTTAACATTATCAGATGAAAATTGCTGAAAACACTATACAATATTCCTATTTGAATAATTTTTTACTTCTTGAGAATGTTTAAAATTGAAGAAAATCACAATTGGTTTTTGTTCCTCTCTTTTCTCACAATGGTCCACACATTATTGGGTCGACAGGTTTCCAACCTCACCAGTTATTTCCCCCCATTTTCCCCTTTATAGACAAACTGCTGCAAAGAATAAATCATAACCAATTTGGAAACATCATAATCAAGATTTCTGCATAAGGAATGATTGGATTTGTTGTTGTTGTTGTTGTAGCCTGCCCTTTTAGTTCCAAATAAAGTTGGGAATGGGGCAAATTCTGTATGGGCTTAATTGTCTTTTGGAACAGTGCCAAATCCATAGAGAACAATAAGTTGATACACAGTATGAAGTGATTTATGGGGTTAATCCTTTATACAAGATGTCAACCTGGTCTGCAGAATACAAAACAGTGGTCTGCAGAATGTGGTCCACAATATTTAACACTGTTGATTCTTGTGAAAAGATATCTAAGTCATACTTTTTCACATGAATATTGCTAGAAATACTATACAATACCTATTTGACCATTTTTTGACTTGTTTAAAGTGTTTGAGTTTGAAGAAAATCAAAATTAGATTTTGGTCTTACTTTACTTAGAATGGTCCGCACATTTTGGGTCAACATGTTTCTCATCTGACCAGTTATTGTCCCCTTAAAAAACAAACTGCTGCAAAGAATAATAACAATAACCAAAATGGAATCATCATATTCAAGATTTCCGCATAAGGAATGATTGTAATTGTTGTTGTTGTTGCCTGCCCTTTTTAGTTCCATATAAAGTTTGGAATGAGGCAATTTCTGTATGGGCATTATACTCTTTTGGAACAATGCCAAATTCATAGAGAACAATAAGTTGATGCACAGTATGAAGTGATTTATTGGGGTTAATCCTTTATACAAGATGTCAACTTGGTCTGCAGAATTCAAAACAGTGGTCTGCAGAATATTGTCGACAATATTATCAACTGTTGATTCTTATTAAACGATATCTAGATTACACCTTTCACATGAAACTATACAATTCCTATTTGAACATTTTTTGACTTCTTCAAAGAGTTTGATATTGAAGAAATCACAATTGGTTTTTGGTCCTCTAAATTCTCACAATGGTCAACACATTGTTGGGGGGGGGGTTTCAATAGTTTTCTCACCTCACCAGTTATTGTCCTCTTTATAGACAAAGTGCTGCAAAGAATAATATTTATAACCAAATTTGAAAAAGTCATAATCAAGATTTCTGCATAAGGAATGATTGGAATTGTTGGTGTTGTTGTTGTAGCCTGCCCTTTTTTCTTTTCAAATGAAGTTGGGAAAGGGGCCCATTCTTTATGGGCATTATACTCTTTTGGAACAGTGCCAAATCCATAGAGAACAATAAGTTGATACACAGTATGAAGTGATTTATGGGGGTTAATCCTTTATACAAGATGTCAACCTGGTCTGCAGAATACAAAACAGTGGTCTGCAGAATGTGGTCCACAATATTTAACACTGTTGATTCTTGTAAAAAGATATCTCCATTTAACATTATCAGATGAAAATTGCTGAAAATACTATATAATATTCCTATTTGAATAATTTTTTACTTCTTGAGAATGTTTAAAATTGAAGAAAATCTCAATTGGTTTTTGGTCCTCTCTTTTCTCACAATGGTCCACACATTATTGGGTCGACAGGTTTCCAACCTCACCAGTTATTTCCCCCCATTTTCCCCTTTATAGACAAACTGCTGCAAAGAATAAATCATAACCAATTTGGAAACATCATAATCAAGATTTCTGCATAAGGAATGATTAGATTTGTTGTTGTTGTAGCCTGCCCTTTTAGTTCCAAATAAAGTTGGGAATGGGGCGAATTCTGTATGGGCTTAATTTTCTTTTGGGGAGTGCCAAATCCATAGAGAACAATAAGTTGATACACAGTATGAAGTGATTTATGGGGGTTAATCCTTTATACAAGATGTCAACCTGGTCTGCAGAATACCAAACAGTGGTCTGCAGAATGTGGTCCACAATATTTAACACTTTGATTGTTGATTCTTGTGAAAAGATATCTCCATTTAACATTATCAGATGAAAATTGCTGAAAACACTATACAATATTCCTATTTGAATAATTTTTTACTTCTTGAGAATGTTTAAAATTGAAGAAAATCACAATTGGTTTTTGTTCCTCTCTTTTCTCACAATGGTCCACACATTATTGGGTCGACAGGTTTCCCACCTCACCAGTTATTTCCCCCCATTTTCCCCTTTATAGACAAACTGCTGCAAAGAATAAATCATAACCAATTTGGAAACATCATAATCAAGATTTCTGCATAAGGAATGATTGGATTTGTTGTTGTTGTTGTTGTTTTAGCCTGCCCTTTTAGTTCCAAATAAAGTTGGGAATGGGGCAAATTCTGTATGGGCTTAATTGTCTTTTGGAACAGTGCCAAATCCATAGAGAACAATAAGTTGATATACAGTATGACGTGATTTATGGGGGTTAATCCTTTATACAAGATGTCAACATGGTCTGCAGAATACAAAACAGTGGTCTGCAGATTGCCGTCAACAATATTTACAGTGTCGATTCTTAAGAAAAGATATCTAAGTCATACTTTTTCACATGAATATTGCTAGAAATACTATACAATACCTATTTGACCATTTTTTGACTTGTTTAAAGTGTTTGAGTTTGAAGAAAATCAAAATTAGATTTTGGTCTTACTTTACTTAGAATGGTCCGCACATTTTGGGTCAACATGCTTCTCATCTGACCAGTTATTATCTCCTTAATCAGAGAACAATAAATTAAAACACAGTATGAAGTGATTTTTGGGGGGGATTAATCCATCATACAAAATGATTTTTGGGGTTTATCCATTATACAAGATGTCAACCTGGTCTGCAGAATTCAAAAGAGTGGTCTGCAGAATACTGTCCACAATATTTACAGTGTTGTTTCTTATGAAAAGATGGCCTTATCATACTCTTTCACATGAATAATCCTTCAAATACTATACAATTTCTGTTTGAACATTTTTTGACTTGTTTAAACTGTTTGATATTGAAGAAAATCAAAATTATATTTTGGTCCTCACTTTACTTAGTATGGTCCACAAATTTTTGGGTCAACAAGTATCTCACCTTGCCAGTTATTATCCCTTTATAAGACCAAACGATGTTGTTGTTGAAGCTTGTCCATATTCTATGTTAGTTGATTGATTGATTGAATGGGGTTTAATGCCTCTTTTAACAGTATTTCAGTCATATCGCGGCGGCTGGAGCACCTAACAATGGATTCCTGGTATTTCTCACACCAGTACTACCACTACATCCTTTCCTAGCCTCCAGCTGCTATCCCACTTAGGTTTACGATTATCAACCCATTGGTGAGAGACAATTGTCGGAAAGAATATTTGCCGCCGCCGGGGATCGAACCCATGACACCTATGATTGAAGATTAGGAGTCTGGCGCGCTACCGACTGCGCTATGAAGGCGGCTCTATGTTAGTTAAAATTGTGTAGAGTATTACCAGTAAGTTAACCCATTCCCACACAATGATGCTTTTAAACGCCCCTCAATATGAAAACTTTTGAAATCATTGTGGAGAATGAAGGAATTGCTTTTTACAAGCAATTTCTTCATTATCTACAATGTTTTCTACACTAAAAGACAAAGATTATGAAGATTTGATCAACTTCAAATTGTTGTCTGCAACTTCTTTGAGTTTGGACTGGTCTAAAATTTCATTGTATGGGAATGGGTTAATTGTGTTTGAGCAAAATCTTATTAGTAATAGTGCCATTAACCATAAAGAATAACAAGATAATTCACAATAAGAAGTGATTCATGGGCTTTAGCCTCCGTACAACTAATTCAAGATGTGAAGTTGGTCTGCAGATTCCAAAACAATAGTCTGCAGAATTCGGTCTACAAGTTTCAAAGTGTTGATTCCTATGAAATTTGGTTATAGTCCATATTTATGCAACTCTAAATTCCTGTAAATGTTTATGAATGTTTTTTGTTATACCTAGTTTTCTTTGTTATAGTTTAGATAAAAAAATATATTGTAGATTAAGAAGACAGTTTGTTAAGGAATAAACCCTTTTTAAACATCATAAGAAAAGGGAAAATTCACATTTGGACTTACATTCTCATTTTTTCAAACGGAACAAACTAGACTTTTATGAAGAGAAAATGAAGCCAGTCAGGTTTATGCATTTAATAGATTTAACTTTAGAACTACTGTGCTAAAAAAATCACCTTTAAAAATTATCCCCCCCCCCAAAATATATACATATATAAAAACAACAAAAAACCCACACACAGATCCCACAAAAATAACAACAGGGGCAACAACAACAACAATGAAAAACCATTCATGATCAAATAAACTTCAATAGTAAAAAACTTCTGTAATAAAAAGTGTCCACTATACACCTGGTGATGTACCAATTCTGATCAAATTACTATATTCTCTGCTAATAACACCATGTCACTTCTACTATCTCACATTATCCAATATTATATAATAGTGTCTTCTAAATCAATATTGTATATACAGTCTGCAGGGACTGGGTCTGCTTTTTGTACCCCTTTGGTCTGCAGTCTGCTGGTCTGCAGTCTGCAGGGTTTGGTCTGCTTTTTATACCTACCCCTTGTTGATTCAATTTTACCCGAAGGTATTTCATTGACTTTTGGCCAGAATATCCATTTTTTTGTTTAGCAAATCCTTTATATCGTGACTTCAGAAAATGTCCAAGTGATGAATTCAGGACTTTTTTCTCGAATCTCAGATGTTGATTAACCCCCGGGTCTGATTTTTCTGACGTTTTTTCTGATTTTCTGGACATTATACATGTCTATGTATGCTCATTGAACAACACCTTTGCATTCTCAGTAAAAAACTAATATTTGGGAAAAGGAGAAATGCTTAACAGAAACAACCATACTTTATATTTATTGTACTAAATTCCATTAAACAACTTAAAAAACACTTAATAAACAGATTAATGTATAACTGTCATTCTCTAATTGATTAATTGATTAAAACTAACTGTTTGATATAATACAATAAATATACTTTTATTAAACAAATAAAAGATAAAAATTGCCATGGTAAAAATCATCTCATATATCAAGATTGATTAGAGGGCCATTTTGGTCAGATTTAATAGTGGGCCTATATGGTCTGGGCCTTTTGGTCAGTTTTCATAGTGGGTCTTTTATGACCCAATGAAAAATTATATTTACCAGTGATTGGGTTGATATTTTCTTGTAGACCACAAAACTGCTGTAAATGAGTTGATAACCATGACACTAACTCTGTGTACAATAAAGACCTGGGACCTTCTTCAACTGCTCGTTTGAGAACATCTTCTTCAAGAATATCTCCAGTGTAGCTGTAAGCAAAGCAAGTGATTAAACTAGCAAAGCCAAAAATGACAAGAAGTTATGATAAGGTGCGATCAATGCTTGGAATACTGTTTAAAGTAGTGTAAAATCCCATACAGTATCAAACGGGTAAACTCCAGCTTTAATGTAGCACTGGTTACGAAAATATTCGGGACGAATAAGCCGGTCTTCGTTTTTTAAAGAAAAAAATGTAACATTGTTATAAAATTGTTATATTTCGCTATAATTATGATCAATGAATATGAAGAAATTTACCCTATGTCTTCTAAAGAATCGAGGATGTCGTTTTCCATGACTCTTATTGCAGCAAATTCAGCGATTTTTGACAGGAAAATGCCGACCACTAAACGTAATCTTGGTCATTAAAGAGCTTATTAGATTATCGTACTCAGACCCATTCGTATTATAATTAACTTAATTCGAGTTAGGGTGAAATACAGGTAATCTTAAATTAGCTCAACTATAATAGAATTTTCTTTTATCAATGCATTTCCCTTTTCTTTAATTTTCCGTTTTTAAAGTCATGATGGGATAAACACCGAAAAGGCTGTATCCATGCTTGTCAAAACTGATATTAGCAAGAGGTCCATTAGCAAGCGCCTAGGCTAACGAATAGTTATCAGAAGTCACTTTCATTTTCAGGACAAAATACGTAGTTACCATTTGTTTTGGGTAATTATTCTAAATAATGTTTCATTGAATTACTGCATTTTCTAACTGTCAGGTTTGTGAAAAGCTAGAATCGAGGTATGTATCTTATCCATAGATATTCTATGTGGATTTCTTAAGGCACAATATGAAAGGATACTAATAACCCTTTTGTCTCAGTAATGATGAAACCCAAGCAATAATTGCAAACCATTTTCTATTGTTGTTTGTTGTCCACACAAAACATGTTTATCTATTTTATTTACAATGAAATCCACATAAGCACAAATTTTGTTGAAAAAACATGATTTAAATTTTGGTACTTTAACAAGAATTGCTTAATGTAAAATTAAACCGAAAAGAGCATTTGATAACACTTAGTCATTTATAAGAAAATGTACTGATATGACATTGCAGTATCTTCCCACTTTTCATCTTTGTCACAGTACACAGGTTCATAAAACTGGTTACCAGTCAACTCAGCCTATCGAATAATTTGGCCTGGTCGACTCGGCCCAAATATAATCTATATAAATATATCATAATTCTTAAAGTATGTTTGAGTTTTGCACAAATGATACAGTATTACCTAACTAGAAATTTCTTTAATATTTGCAAAATACATTATTTTATGTTTTTAATATTATTACATGTATATTTAATCAAAACTTGAATATGTTTAATTTGAATGACTGTTTAATTCAATTTAACTTTTCAATCTGCAGCTGATGCATGAATAAATTTCCTCACAACTGAATGATGATTAAATACTTTTGTACTTGAAATAATTATACTCAATATATAATCAAAATTAACCATTGTCATGCTGTATAAAATCCCTTGCATTAAAATCAAAGGGTTGAGAGCACTGATAGTGCTTGTTGTTCAATAATCAATATTGAATTTGAAAATCAATTTCATAACTTCTCTGGCAGGAAAAGTACAAGCAGTAGATGTAGACCAAGATCAGACAGCACTTATGTGCAGGCTGGTCTTTGTCTATACCTCCTTCCCAAACCAGAATATTCCGAATTCAGCATGACAAGAGTTAAAACTGATTTTACACAAAATGAAATAGGGGCAGGGTAATGCATTGGGCGCAGCTGCGGATGGGCTGAATTGAAAATTGGCCGATCTTTTTAACATGTCAACATAAAACTTATCTCGATCTTAGGAATTTATTTACACCGAATTTTGTTTCTAGATTATTGCTAATGAGTTATTATCTCCCATCCTGTCAAGTACCACTGTTTACGCCCCTCATTAAGAAAGTTTAGAAAAATATTGTGGAAAATGAAGAAACTTATGGTAATAAGCATTTTCCCATGATGTCTAATGTCTACAAAGAAAGGCAAAGATTTCCAAAATTCTGTCAACTTGAAAGTGTCGCCAGCCAGTTCAACTTCTTTAACTTTTTCCTGTTTCTTGAAATTTTAGACTGAAAGGAGAACTTGCTTGTTACAAGCAATTTCTTCTTTTTCCATAATGTTTTTTCAAGTATGAAATTGCAGCAACGTAAAATCTCGGGTTTGTTCAGGAAAGGGTTAAATCTAGACAAGGCTTTATTTTGTTGTCTGATAATGGGTACATGAATTAATAGCTAAAGTAAAATAGTAATAGTAAAACATTAGGAAATATCAAATTCTTTTATTTAAAATGTAGTGATATTTCTAACCCATTACCACATAATAGAATATAAGACTAGTCCTAAATGAAAGTAGTACTGTTGTGGATGTTAATTTTAAATTCTAGGTGGAGGAATCTAGGAAGTACATGTATTTTTTAGGGTAGAAAACATTGTGGACATTGAGGAGATTATTTCTTCAAAAAGCCTTAGTTACAGACTTCTGTTTGCCCATTGACAATATTTCAGGAGCAACCAGTGAAAAGATATTATTGCATTCTGAGGACTTATTCTGATTACAGATTCAAGGAAAACATGGCAGCAGATCTCTCTCAGTACATCTTACCAAACAGCACTGGGGTTTGCTTATTAGATTGTACAACAGCTTTCAAAAATCTGACAGACAAGGAGAAGAAGTATGCTCATTACATCTCACAAGCCTCCTGGTATGGTGGACTTATTGTGCTCATTCAGGTGAAAAAAAAAAAAATGTTCTATCCATTACCACACATATTGAAGCCCCATGAGGAAATTCCAACTTTTTCTGCATTTTCTAAATTGTTTTTAACCCAGAAATATGGATATGTGATAATATCAACTTGAAATTATCGTCAGTGCATCTTCTTTGATTTTGGACAAGTCTAAATTTTTGTAGTCTGGTAATGGGTTAATGCATTATCATCAACACTTTCCTGTTTCGATGCCTCAATCTTCTTGAAGGAAACTTTTAACTCATTTTCAAGCAAGAAAATACAGCTACCATTGTTGCTCTGACATAAAAAAAGTCAAATACAATGTATTTGTTATTGGATGACATTGCTAAATAGACAATAAAACCATTTCTAAACAACTGTCTTTTCAGACATCTCCCGAATCTCCAGGCATTTTCATCCTTCTCCAAAAATTATTCCGTGCACAACCAATTAGTGAATTGAAAAAGATTGCTTTAGATATGGGCTTGACTGAGGAAGAATTCGAGGTAGGAAAGAAACGTTTTTGTAACCGGCATTCAAATGTTAAAGTTCTTCCATGAAATTTTCATTTGATGGATTGTGTGGTATTAACCCTTTCCCGTTCAAATACGGGATTTTACATTCCTGTGATTTTATACTTGAGAAAACATTGTGGAAAAAGAAGAAATTGCTTGTAACAAGCAATTTCTCCTTTTTCCACAATATTTTCTACCACATAGGATTGGTTCATTTCAAATAGCATCCAGTTGTCATCGTCGTCTGCAACCTCTTTCAATTTTGACTAGTCTAAAATTTCCAAAAAAAGGAAAGGGTTAATAATGCATTCATGATTATTTCCTTTTGTTGCTGTGGTTTGAGCATCTAGCCATGAGTTTCTGGTATTTCTCAAATCAGCACTACCACAACTGTTTATCTGATCATCAGGTGATTGCTTGTTACAAGAAATTTCTTCAATGTCCATTTTTTTTCTTCTCTAAACAGCAAAGAATTTCTAAGTTCCACCAACTTGAAATTGTCATCTGAAATTTCTTTTAATTTGGAGCAGTCTAAAAAATTTTCATCCTGTAAAAGGTGAACAGAAAAATGATTTAGTTAAGTGTTAGAGCCCCATAGAAACTGGCGATCTACTAAACTCTTAACCCATTCCCACATTAGTACGTTTTTTGATGCCTCTGAAGAAAGACAATTGAGAAAACAATGTGCAGAATGGTGAAATTGCTTGTACCAAGCATTTTTTTCATTTTCCACAATGTTTCCTACCCAGAAAAGTGAAAAATTCAAAATTTCATGACTTTAAATTGTCATCTGCAACTTCTTTCAAATTGAACAAGTCTACAATTTTGTTGTGTGGGAATGGGTTGAGCTGTTGAAAATGACAGAATACATTAATCTTAAACGACTATTTGATAGGATCTGGCTGTATTGTGAGGAAAAAGTGTGAGCCCATTACCAGACAAAATATTAGACTGGTCCAAATTGAAAGTTACAGACGACAATTTCAGGTTTGTTGAATTAAGAAAACCTTTGTTGGTTAGAAAACATCATTGAAAATGAAGAAATTGCTTGTTGTGAGCAATTTCTTTTTTATCACAATGTATTCTACCCCATAAGATTTTTAGAATTCCGTCTAATTTGGGCCTGCCTAAAATTTTGTCATCTGGTAATGGACTAATATCGACCCCAAGAACTATGTTGCAATAATTGGTCTTGGTAAGTAATACCCTCATTTTCCTTATGGAATTTTTATAGGGAAACTTTAAATGTATTACACTCACTTTAACACTGTAACGGAAAAATTGCAGGGGAATATTGTTGCTGTAACATGGCAGAGGCCTTAACCCTTTCCTGGATAAACACGGGATTTTATGTCACTGTGATTTTATACTTGAGAAAACATTGTGGAATAAGGAGAAATTGCTTGTAACAAGCAATTTCTCCTTTTCCCCACAATATTTTCTACTACATAGGATGGTCAGATTTCAAATTGCATGCATTTTTCATTGTCGTCTGCAACCTCTTTCAAATTGGACCGGTTTAAAATTCCATAAAACAGGAAAGGATTGACCTAGTGAAATACAGTCACACTTGTTTTAAGCGACCACTCAAGGGACAGCCAAAATGTGGTTGTTAAAGAGAGAGTGTTCACTTAACCCATTCCCACACAATGAAATTTTAGACTGGTCCAAATTGAAAAGAGTTGCAGACAACAATTTTTAGTTCATGGAAATTTAGATTTTATCAACTTTCTGTGTAGAAAACATTGTGTCAAATGAAGAAACTGCTTGTCACAAGCAATTTCTTCATTTGACACAATGTTTTCCAAAATGTTTTTCTTGAGGGGCGTCCAAAAGCGTCTTTGTGTGGGAATGGGTTAATAAACTTGTTTGTGACATATATGAGGGATTGATTAGACTGCATACAAAAATCATTGCAGGATTGTACTTAATTCAATCCTATGTTGATGGAAGCCATTAAAATCATCTCATTGAGAAGATTCTAATGAGATCAAGATAAGATTTACTTTAGTTAATATTATCAAGAAAATAGTTCAATTTTGAAGATTCTCATGAATAGAGGTCAAACTTAAAGCAGAATTCAAAAGTTTGAGACATTTTTTTAGAACAATTTGTGGTGTGGTGGGCAGATAAAGCAGAAATAATGTCCCCACAGAATAAATGTGCTATACGGTGGTTAAGCTCCATTATTTTATCTTTGCTTTCAGGCACTGTTAGTTTATGCAGCTGGTTTCTACTCTAACATGGGCAACTATAAATCATTTGGAGACACCAAGTTTATTCCTAATCTTCCAAAGGTGTGTATTGTGGATAATGAAGAATTTTCTTAATTTCTTAAATTTCCACAATGTTTTCAAAAGCTCTTTTCATGAGGGGCATAGAAAGGAGGGATTGTGTGGGAATGGGTTAACAAAATTTAAATGGGTTAACAAAATTTAAAAAGGTTTAATTATGTATAACAATTTGCAAAATAAATAAAGTACATGTTATTGAAGGTGTAGAGATTTGTCGTAGCAAGTATTTTCCATATTGATTTCTTTTTCTCAAATTACATCTTGAATTCGCTATTGAGAACCTTGTAGCTAGTCAAGTCACGTCTTTGTTAACTCTAGTCAAGTTGAAGACAAGACTATACAAATATTGATTCAAAGATTTGGGTACTATTTTGTCACCCAGGTTTCTGAGTCAGTGTAGGCATCAAGGCTGGTGTTATGTTTTATTTACATATTTCCTGTATAATTGCCTATTTTCACGTCCCTGTGAAATTGTACTTGAAAAAAACATAGTGGAAAAGAAGAAAGTGCTTGTGACAAGCAATTTCTTCTTTTTTGCACAATATTTTCTACTATGTAAGAGGGTTACTTTTTGTATTGCACAATGTTGTCTGCTACCCCTTTGAATTTGGACAAGTCTTCAATTTTGAAAAACAGTAGAGGGTAAAGTTTGATGAGCCATATCTCTATTCAAAATAATACTATTGCACTGGAAACTTTTCACATGCATTTATATTTACCCGGTATACTATTATACCATATGCGAAGATTCTTTTCTGTGAGTATCCTTATTCTCAAATTATGACTCTTTTTATACCCCCATCTACATAAGGAGAGGGGGCATATTGGTTTCACCATGTCTGTCAGTCTGTCCATCCATCCGTTTGTGCCTTCATCTGCCTATAGACTTTTTGTTTCCTTGCTTTAACTCTAGAATCAACCATGAAATTTCATACAATTATTGCCAATAATTCAAGGAAGTGCACTTTTGCATTGGGGTCAAATAGGTCAAAGGTCAAAATTGATTGAAAAAAAGTTTGCGTGCAATAACTCATAAGCCATTTGACCTAGTCCCTTGAAACTGGTGGCAGTGGATATAAGCCTGCCTTTACAACAATTCTAGGTCATTTAGAGATTTGGTTTAATGACCAATTACACGAAGCATGTCATATCTATTTAACTACTACAGCTTTTGCTTTGAAACTGCACATTTATTAAGTAACATCATTTAACTTTCATAGAGTCATTACTCTGACAATCTCCTGGAAAATTAGCATTTTTTTGACTTGGGGAACCCTGTTTAATTTTATATGCATGTCAGTCCAAACATTATATTTTGTAACTAATTTGCTTTGAAACTTTGGGCTTGAAAAAAGGGTCATTGTTTCCATCAACAAAGATTCATTGCTCTTGACTTTTTGAACTTGCATGATATTATAAGATAGAAAGGTAAGGGTTTGAGACACCAACTTTAGAAATTCAAAATGCATTTGTAAAAAGAGAGATCTTGGGTCAAGCAATCTCTTCATTTTACACAATGTTTTCATAATTGTTTTTCTTTAGGGGCATCTAAAAGCGTGGTGTGGGGATAAGTTAAGGAAAATATTTAGATTTAAAAGTGGTCAGCAATAGGTCAATTCAAGAACTAATTGGTTTTGTCATGTACTTGAGAGCTCTTAACCCTTGTCATGCTGTATAAATTACCTTACTGAAATGCTGTCAAATCAAAGGGCTGAAAGCACTGATAGAACTTGTTGTTCAAAGATCAATATTTCTTTTGGAAATCAATTTAAAAATCAACTCTGGTAGGAAATGTAAAAGCAGGAGGTGTAGACCAAGATCAGACTGCACTTATGTGCAGGCTGATCTTTGTCTACATCTCCTGTCAAAACCGGAATATTCTGGGTTCAGGATGACAAGGATTAATAGCAGTGGAGAGGTAACTAACAGAACTTACTCATGTGTATAGAGTCATAATTCAACTCTTGGTAAATAAACATGTCTCTGACAATAATTTAGCGGTATTCTGCCCTATATCTATACTGAATTACTGGTAATTGGTCAATATTTTATTTTTTTACAGGAGAAGTTTGAAACTGTGGTTCTTGGGAGTGCAGCTGCTAGATCTGAACCTGAGATAATCAAAACTTTGTGGAATAGAATATCTGTTAGATTGTATTCATTAGAGAGTAGAGATAGGGAGTTGGGTTTGGGGGAAAAGGTAATCATATTTTGTTTGTTAACTCATCATCAGATGGATACAAATTAAGTTCTGAGTTCATGAAATTTTAAAATTTTCATTGAGTGAAAAGCATATAGAGTTATGAGTGAAGATACGCTTAAGTTGTTCATGAAATGAAAGATAAATTGATCTTACGTGAAAAAATAATGATTATTCTATTTCTTTAATGCAGGAATAGATAAAATGTAACCTTTTGTGGGGAAATTTTACAAAAGCGTATCATTTGGCTTGTGATATTCATGGCAACCTAATGACATCATTAGTGTCTTGGTCCCACATAGATGACATTGAGTAGTGAATAATTTAATTTTTAGTTTCTTCTATCAAAAACGAGCGTTCTGATTGGTCGAAAAAATTAATTCATAACTCCATGAACAAAATTTTGAGCACGCAGCGATTTTGTTGTATGCTTCCGCACAAAATAGTCCCATGCAAAAAGGTGAAAATATTTGTAAAAATTTCATTTTTTTCGCTCAATGCTATTAAATTATAAGAAATGAAGATAATATTTTTTGTTTTCATGGAGGTATGAACCGAAAAACCTAATCACACCATGTATGAATCCGCTTCACGTATTCATACATGGTGTGATTAGGTTTTTCGGTTCATACCTCCATGAAAACAAAAAATATTCTCTTCATCTCTTAAATGAAAGCAGGGATAGATCTACCAAAACAGTGAGTTTTCACCAGTATTTTCACTAGCTATAATCTCTTGAGATAATGCAATAATCCACTGAAACCAATCAACCCTTTCCCATTCGATCCCTGGTTTTTACGTCCCTGTGATTTTATGATTGAGGAAACAATCCACAATATTTTCAACCCAACTTTCCCTGTGATTTTATGATTAAGAAAAAAATCGACAATATTTTCAACCCAACTGAATGGTTATTCTTCACTTTGAATCCACTTTAAATTTTTGTTGGCAACACCTTTGAATATGGAAAGGTCTAAAATTTTGTAAAACAGGAAAGGATTAAAGACTGTAGGATAAATACTTGATAAAGGAACCCTTTCCAAAACAAGTAAACTTTTATTGATATCTGAATGTTTACTTTATGGTTAAGTAGAGTGGCAATTGACAGATTGCTGGCCACGCCCACTGAGCTTCACTTATATAATTTGCAAAATTGTTTAAGAGATGAAGAGAATATTTTTCGTTTTCATGGAGGTATGAACCGAAAAAAACTAATCACACTGTATGAATAGGCGAAGCGGATTCATACATAAGTGTGATTAGGTTTTTCAGTTCATACCTCCATGAAAACAAAAAATATTCCCTTCATTTCTTATAATTTAAGAGCATCAAGCGAAAAAAGCAAAACTTTACAAATTTTGATACCTTTTTGTAAAGAACTATTTTGTGTGGAAGCATACAAAATGGTTGCGTGCTCATGTGTTCATGGAGATATGAATTAAATTTTTCGACCAATCAGATATCATTTTGATAGACAAAACAAACAATTAAATCATTAGCTAATGATATGTTAGAAAAAAGTAATTGTAAATGTAGCTAAATGTAGTCTAAATGAAGGCCAATGTCAGAGTTCATTGGTTGACTGATTCTTTAATTGACAGCATCATTTTGTCAATTGTCAGGGCACAGCAATTTATTTCTCATTATACTGTTAAGCACAATTTAAGAGAATTTTTCAGCACAATAACTTATTATTCTTGTAATTCTTATTAACTATTGCTGATAGCCAGGAGACAACAACTTATTTATCACAAGAAAACATCTACTAATACTATATAAAAATTTCCACAACAGTTTATTTCTTCAGTTTTTCTGATTTAACTCTTTATAATTACCAGGGGACAACAACTTATTTCTCAAGTAACTGTGATTTACAAGATGCAGAAGTAGCACAGGAATTTATAAATACTAAAAGTTTGAGCAGTTACAACACCAGACTATTTAAAACAACAGATACGAAGACCAACTCCATCGAGTACGAAGTCAGATTGGCCTCAAAAGAAACAGGAGGTACAGTTATCCTCTGTCAGAGCCTTTTTTCTTAACCCTTGTCATGCAGAATTATAAATCATTTACAAACTGTGTTAAAATCAAAGGGCTAAAAGGACAGAAATTATCATTTTTTTTATCTTTGTTTATACGTCTTTCCACAGCAGGCATATTCAGTTCAGCATGACAAGGGTTGAACATTTATCCCATTAACACACAATTAATTTAGATTGACCAAATTGCAGAATGAAATCTAAGAAAAACTTAGTGAAACTATATGGCCTAGAACTTTCAAATTTGCACATAGCATTTCCTAATTGTGATCTTCCAAAATACTTGAGGTTATAATGATTTGATTTATGTTAGCCCTATGTTTTGAGCTGGGCATCTTTGTGATTTTTAAGAAAACATTACTCAAAAGATACTTACATTTGTTTATTTAGAAAGGTTGTTGTCTACTGTTCCATATTTCGGTTGAAAATTTAAGAGAAACCAATGAATTCAGAAGGAAGTCAGGTTGGGAAATAAAACAAACAATATGGCAAAAAAAGTTTGAAAAAGAAAAATGTTAAAACATCGCATCACTGTGAAAGATTACAATGTTTTCATAATTAAAAGCATGTTTAGTAAATTTTTAATATGTTGATATATGTAGTATTTGTTATGTTTTTGATTGAATTATTTCAGAGGGTGAAATGCCAGGCTGTTCTTGTGATTTGCTTGGGACCCATAGATTTACCCCTAAAGGGCGCTCTCAACCTGTCACCGTAAAAATAACAAGGGGAGATTACTCTGATCTCATGGCATTGGTGGCAAAGAATCTTGATGCAGCAAAGGTAGACAGACTACACCAAATTTGATTTTCATCATTTAGTTACCTTCTGATAAATGAGGAAGATTTATTGTAGGTTTCTCATTTATTGTCAAGCTCTTCCAAGAAAAAAAAAAGAAAGAAAAAAAAAAGATTTGTAAAATTTCATCCTAAAAATTGTTGTCTGCCACTTCTTGCAATTTGGACCAAAATTTGGTTGAGTGGAAATGGGTTAACCCATTCCAACTCAAGCCCTCCTTTTTACGCCCCACAAGAAAAAAGCTTTGGAAAACATTGTGGACAATGAAGAAATTGCTTATAACAAGCAATTTCTTCATTATCCACAATGTTTTCTATCCCAAAAGACAAAAAAAATTAAAATTCCTTCAACTTGAAAATGTCGTCTGCAGCTTCTTTCAATTTGGACCAGTCTAAAATTTTCTTGTGTTGGAATGGGTTAAGAAGTTATGTTATCTTTGTAAGAATGACAATTACATTCCCTTTAGAATACTTCCCAAATCAAACCCCGGTTAACTATTTCCTTCACTCTCTGTAAAAAGTAACCATAGTATCTACTTAGAGCACTTCAAAGATGGTCATTTTAGCACTTCAAAAATGCTCAATTTTGGTAAGTAAGATCACATTGAACCCAATTGCACACAATTCCTTCTTTTCACCCCCCCCCCCCCCCCAAGAAAAAAGCTTTGCAAATATTGTGCATGATATAGAAATTGTTTGTAACAAGCAACTTCTTCTTCATTATCCACAATGTTTTTTATCCAAAAAGACCAAAAATGTAAAATGCCATCCACTTTAAATTCTTGTTTACATCTTCTTTCAAACTGGACCAGTCTAAAATTCTGTCATGCAGGAATGGATTAAACATTTAAACTTTGTTCACAGGACTATGCTGCAAATGAGAATGAGGTGAAGATGTTGGAAGAATATGTAAAAAGTTTTACAACTGGCTCTGTACCTGCTCACAAGGATGGTTCAAGGTTCTGGATAAGAAATAAAGGGCCTGTTGTGGAAACGTATGTGTTATACCTGTATAAATTGATATTGTAGCTTTACCCTTTCCTGTACAAATATGGGATTTTACGTCTTTATGAATTTATACTTGAGAAAACATTGTGGAAAAGGGAGAAATTGCTTGTAACAAGCAATTTCTCCTTTTCCTGCAATGTATTCTACCACATAGGATGGTTTCATTTAAATTTGCATCCAATTCTCATTGTTGCCTTCAACCTCTTTCAATTAGGACCAGTCTATAGTTTTAAAAAATGGGAAAGGCTTGACCAATTACCAGACAACATAATTCTAGACTGGTCTAAACTGAAGGAAGATGCATACACTTCGAAATGCCCTAAAAGTGGAAGTTCAGTGCCAAATGAGTTTAAAAATATTTATGAGAAAAGGAGAAACTCCTTGTAACATTCATTTTGAATTCCCCAATTATTATGTATTATTCTTATACCCATTTCCACACAATGACGGGTTTGCATCACTTAAGATAAATAATTGGGAACTCATTGTGGAAAATTTGGAAATAGCTTGAGACAAGCAATCTCTTCATTTTCCTTTTTTTTTTCTACCTGAAAGTTGAAAACATCTAAGATTTCATTAAATTTGAAATGTCCTCTGCAATTTCTTACAGTTCGGACTATTCTTAAATTTTGCCTTCTGGTAATGGGTTTTGTATTGTGAATTTTTTGATGACTGACATTGAGGATGTTTGGGACAAACTGGAATGAATTTTAATGCATGGATATCTCATCAACCTTTTCTGTACAAACCCGGGATTTTACGTCCTTGTGTTTTTATACTTAAGAATCTGTAAACAACTCTGATTGCCATTGCAGCAAAAGTGAAATTTTAAAATAATCTTTAAAATTTTCTCCTCCTGACCAAGAAGACATAGAGCCTTGATATTTTGCATGACGCATCAGTATATTCACCCCTTTCAAAAAAGCTAAAATCACAATCCTCGGGTGCCGGGGGTTTTATATGGAAATAAAGTACGATTTTTAACGACATATCCTCCCAAACCACTGGGCCTATTTGAACCAAATTTAATAGAAATCTTAAATAGGTGTTCCCCTCTAAAAATAGCTAAAAGAATTGAAATCTGTTAAAAACTCTGATTGCCATGGCAACAAAAGTGAAACTTTTAAATAATCTTTAAAAATCTTCTCCTCCTGACCCAGAAGGCAAAGAGCCTTGATATTTTTCATGAAGCATCAGTATATTCACCTCTTTCAAAAAAGCTTATATCATGACCTCAGGTCACCAGGGGCAGAGCACCAGGGGGATGGGGTTAATATAGAAATTAAGAATGATAAACGACATCTCCTCCCAAACCACTTGGCCAATTTGAACCATATGTGGCAGAAATGTTCCGTAGGCAGTCCCCTCTAAAAATAGCTAAAAGAATTGAAACCTGCTCCAAACTCTGATTGCCATGGAAACAAAAGAAAATTTTAAAATAATCTTTAAAAATCTTCTTCCTGACCAAGAAGGCATAGAGCCTTGATATTTTGCATGAAGCATCAGTATATTGACCCCTTTTGAAATAGCTAAAATCATGATCCACATGTCTCTAGGGGCAGAGCACCAGGAGGTGGAGTTTATGTAGAAATAAAGAACCATTTTCAAAGGACATCTCCGACCAAACCACTGGGCCAATTTTTGAACCAAATTATGCAGAAACGTTCCTTAGGTCTTTAAAATTAGCTAAAAAAATTGAAATCTGTTAAAAATCTTATTGCCATGGCAACAAAAGTGAAATTTTAAAATGATCTTTTAAAATCTTCTTTTCCTGACCCAGAAGGCTTAGAGCCTTGATATTTTGCATAAGGCATCAGTAAATTAACCTTTTTCAAAGTAATTAAAATCATTATCCTTAGGTCCCTAGAGGCAGAGGTGGGGGGGTTGTGTTATATGCATGAAGCATCAGTTCATTGACTTCTTTCTTATTTCTGAAATTAATACCCTTGGATCCAGAGGAGGAAAAAGTTTTCTCCTTTCACATTTGCCCTAAAGCCTTTGAAATTGTAATTTATACTTTTGGATCCTCAGGTACATAGTCTATATATGTATTAAGTATGGCCCACTAGTATCATAATCCTAACCTTAACATGAAATTAGACTGTTGAAAGTGAAAGAACCCTTATCTAAGGTTAGCTCCCCAGGGTCTACGGCCCTCTTGTCATTATTGTCTTTCACCTCTTTCAATTAGGACCAGTCTAAAATTTCAAAAAAACTCGAAAGGATTAAGACTGCCTTAATTTATACCATTACAACAAGACAAAGTTTTAGACTAGTTCAAATTCAACAAAGAAGCACACATAATTTTCAGTTGATGAATTTTGAAAAATCTTTAGGTAGAAAACTTTGTGGAAAATGAAGAAATTGCTTGTTACAAGAAATTTCTTCATTTCCCACAATGTTTTTCAGAGACATTTCCTTTAGGGGCATTAAAGGCAGGATTGTGTGGGAATAGCTTAAATTGTAATGCAAAACTCATAGATTTCTTATTCAGTCATGAAATGTTTTTTTAGCATTTATGCATGTATTCATAATTAGCTTTGTTTTACTTCATTACCTCATTTATCTCTTTATTGTAGTTATATATTGCTCATGAGAATTTGTCCAATGCTCATGCTTATGTGCTTGCATACATTAATCCATTCCCACATGCCAGAATTTTAAGACTGATCCAAATTGAAAGAAGCTGTGGATAACAATTTCAAAATGATCTAATTTTAAATGTTTTTTCCTTTTTTGACAGAAAATTGTGGATAATGAAGAAATTAATTGATTAAAGCAATTTCTTCATTTTCCACATTATTTTCCAAAGCTTTTTTCTTCAGAGGCATAAAAAGGTGGGCTTTTGTGGCAATGGGTTAAAGAACTCTGCACTAGGATTTCATTTTGAAATAAGCTTAGTTTATAGCCTCACTTAAACCCATTCCAACACAAGAAAATTTTAGACTGGTCCAAATTCAAAGAAGCTGCAGACGACAATTTCAAGTTGATGGAATTTCAATTTTTTTCGTCTTTTGGGATAGAAAACATTGTGGATAATGAAGAAATTGCTTGTTACAAGCAATTTCTTCATTGTCCACAATTTTTTCCAAAGCTTTTTTCTTGTGGGGCGTAAAAAGGAGGGCTTGAGTTGGAATGGGTTAAACCCAATAGTTGCATGTGTTACTATTATTTGGAAGTACCGGTATTGCATAAAGAAATCCTTTTCTGGAGTAAAAAAAGTGAATTTGATAAAAAATGTTCACAAGCTTTCAGGGCACAGTTGGCCCTTCTAAGGCGTGATAATTTGCATCTTTCATAGGATCACACTGGAGAAAGATGACTATTGTGCTGGAAGCTTGTGAATATATTTAACCCCTTACCAGACAACAAAACTTAAGACTGGCCAAAATTTAAAAAAAGTTGCATATGACAATTTCTAAGTGCTGAAATTTTAAAATCTTTGCATTTTTTATTAGAAAACATTGTGGATAATGAAGAAATTGCTTGTAACAAGCAGTTTCTTCATTTTCAACAATGTTTTTGGAGCATTTTTTTTGAGGGGTGTAAAAAAGTGTCACCGTGTGGAAATGTGTTGATTGAATTATTTAGAATTGTTTCCCTTTTCAGGTATATTGGTTTTATTGAGTCTTACAGAGATCCATATGGAGTAAGAGGAGAGTTTGAAGGTATAGTATATTGTGTTGATTTCTAGTTTAAACATCGATTAGGAAACAAGTTCTTCCAACTTTGATTAATCCCTCTTGTTTGTGCTTCCTGGAGAATACAACAGTACTTGCGCCGAATGTGTGGGCCAATGAAAGAACCAAGAATGATAGCCGCTCCCGGGAATCGAACTCGGGACCTCTTGATCGTGAAGCTGACACTCTACCTCTCAACCATGGACACTACACTTGTTGATTTCTGACTTGAACCTCAAGCTGCTGTTATGCTAGGCAGTTTTTGGAAAAAACTTGAGGTATTTCTATAGCCTGGGTGTTGTTGGTGTTCATGTCAGCTTCATGGTTGTCCCATAACTTTGACATTTTATGTTATATTTGGTATTTTCCGTCATATTCACTTGAAACTTGGAATATACGCCCTGTCAAAAGAACATTCTACACCAACAGGGGAGATAAAACTAAATGCAGTTTTGAAAGAATTGTGCCCTTTTTTAGACTTCAAAGTTTTTCCCACTATATCAAGCACTTGAACAGCCAAGCTTTTGCATCCACATGTGGTGCTCTTGTTAAAAATATACTACATGGATATGACACATCAATGCATTAACCCATTCCAACACAGCAAAATTTTAGACTGGTCCAAATTGAAAGAAGCTGCAGACGACAATTTCAAGTTGATGGAATTTTGAATTTTTTGTCTTTTTGGATAGAAAACATTTTGGATAATGAAGAAATTGCTTGATACAAGCAATATCTTCATTTTCCACAATGTTTTCCAAAGCTTTTTTCTTGCGGGGCTTAAAAGGAGGGATTGAGTTGGAATGGGTTAATATTTCAGGGCTTAAGTTGAGAACTGTATTTAACAAGAAGTGGTTAAAAAAGTTACTTCTCTGTGATTTCATTGAAACATTACTGTAAGCAGTGTTTAACACTAAACATATTCCAAACTAATTTCTCATTGAAATATTGTATGTACAGTTCAAATGACAAATGAAAAGCAATTTGTGTTCACACTGACCTCATGCATTATTGATATGCCCCCCCACGCACACACCTACGAAGTAGAGGGGGTATATTGGTTTCACCATATCTGTCAAAAAACTTTCTGTTTCTGTTGCTGTAGTTCAAGAACCATTTGACAACTATGAAACCTTTTATTGTTCTGCTTTTGACCCCATATTTCACTAGCTTTTCAATTTGAACAATTTTTAGACTTATCCGAACGCTCATTTTTGATGGACAAAGCTTAAAATTAAATTATTTAAAGATAAATCAATCTTACACTGAAACAAACAATTGACCAATCCTGGCTGCCAATCAAATATTCCACTAATGAAATCATTCATCTAGACCAGAAATGAGTTTTGAACTCCGACATTAGCAACCATTTTTATTAACCATTTTTGTTTGTTTGGTAACTTAAACATCATATCTACAGCTTTTTCAAGCTGTAGTTATCACATTTGGGTTGCCAGCCACTTACTGTTACTTCTTGTTAAATTCTACTGCCCATAAATTTTGCAAAATTAAGCCTTTAAAAATCGAAGCTGAACTTCCTGTCTGAGTCATTGGACATTGCCATTGTGGCAAGTGGGTGGGGCCATCAATTGGTCAAATATCCTATATATGATTGATATCCAGGTTTTGCCACAGTCGTGAACAGGGAGATGAGTGAGAAGTTTAACAATCTTGTTCAGGGTGCAGAACATTTGTTACCCTTATTACCCTGGCCGGCACCATTCGAGAAAGATACATTTCTCCGTCCAGACTTTACATCTCTTGATGTCCTTACATTCTCTGGGTCAGGTATACCAGCTGGTATCAACATTCCAAACTGTAAGTATCATAAGATTGTACAATGTGACTTGTCTTCTTTATACTTTGGTTTGAAACAGAGTTCTTTATTAAAAAAAAGTAGTCTGCTGAGATATTTAATTTCTTAAAATCTGTCAATCATGGGACGTCATGGGTTGGATCCCGGCTGCGGCACATATCTTTTCTGACATTTGTCTCTCACCAAAAGGTGGATTATCATAAACCTTAGTGAGATAGCAGCTGAAGGCTGGGAAAGGATGTAGTGGTAGTACTGGTGTGAGAAGTACCAGGAATCCATTGTTAGGTGCTCCAGCAGGAGTGATATGACTGAAATACTGTTAAAGCGTTAAAGCCCATTCATTCATTCTTAAAATCTGTACATTTATGAGGCTGTTTTAAATACTTTCATTAACAATAGCAGATAAAAGTCATGATAAAATTGTTTATTAATTGTATACTAGATTTAACCTCTTGATTTGCTCAACCTGGCCTTTAGGTCTGAGATTAAGGGTTTTTTAAAAACTTTACATAATTGGTGTAGCTGACAATTTTCTTCTCACATACACCCATGTACTCAGTGGGTAAAAATGTTAATTTAGCAGTAGTTGGTTAAATGGTCTGTGTAACAACAACAAAAACTATATATTACTTTACAAGCAATTTGGACCAGTCTAAAATTTTAGTCATCTGATAATGGGCTAATTCAGATGGAATAAATTTTGAGCAGACTAAAACTCTAATCCCACTATATGAAGCTGAGGAGGGGATTCATACAGAATTTTTGATGGATATTTTGTTTCACATCTCAATGAAAACAAATATATTCACTTCATTTTTCATAATTTGACATTGTCAAGGAATATTTCATAAAAAATATGTCACTGATATATTGAATATATTTCATTTTCAGCATATAAATATACACATTTCTTAACACATTCCACACTTCCAAATTTTGACCCCTCCTCTGAAAAAAATGCTGGAATTTTTAGAAAAAAAAAAAAAAAGCAAGCAATTTCTTCATATTCCTCAATATTTTCCAGTTTTCCATGCAAAAAGATTTTTGAAATTTCATAAATTCTAAATTGTCATCTTCAGCTTCTTTCAATTTGGAGCAGTCTAAAATTTTGTCAACTAGTAATGGGTTAAACGAGGAAGGTAAACTTGAATTACTTCAAAATAAGTAATGTTTTTCAACCTTTCCTTCAACAGATGATGATATCCGTCAAGATGAGGGATTCAAGAATGTCTCCCTTGGCAATGTTCTGACAGCTGGATATAAAGAAACAAAAATAACATTCCTTGCTGAAGCTGATAAAGTAAGAACTTTATCTTATTTTGAATTCCAGTGTTTTCAGCTCTTTGATCTTCAAATGCAAGTCTGTAGAGTATTTTTTTCAGCATCACAAGGGTTTATTTATAGATTCTTAAAAACTGTATACAAACCAACTGTTTTATTTTAGGATCTTCTAGTGTGAAATACATGAGCATTTAATGGAAAGGAAGAGAAGACATTCCTTTGCGTAAGCAACTCCTACCATGTATATAAACTTAAATATTTTCTTTGCAATAGCTTTATTCTTATTATCTGTAATTGCACTGAATTGGCAGATTGTCACTGTGAAATCAAAATTTGAAATAACCAATTAAATCATTCATTTAGACTTGAACTTTGAATTTTATATGATACATTTTGTTTGTGTGCAACTGAACTTGTTCTGTACAATCTAGCTTTTTGATAACCTTAAAAAAAAGCTTTGCAAAAAATTGTCAAAAATCAAGAAATGCATTCTCACAATCAAGTGCAATTTTTTCTCTATCCTCCATCCCACTTCAAAAATAAATTATTGATTAAGTTCTGAATTTGTACCAGTCTAAGTATTTTTGTGTTGTAAAATGTAGCTGTAGTTACCATGTTTAGTTTGCTCACCAAAGATTTGCTTGTTATTAGCATCCTTGCAAAATGATGACTGATGTTTGAGACAACAATATTGTTTGAGTTCAGTGGGTGTGGCCAGGTGTTATCATCAATTATCTTTAAACTGACTATAGATTTGACTCTTTGTAATTGATTATCTTTTTGTTTATTTTCAGGAGTTGTATTCTACCTTGAAGATAGCATCTTTTGAGGTGCAGGTTGGGTTGCATGAGTTACTGGGTCATGGAAGTGGGAAACTATTTAAAGAGGTAATTACTGTATCATTGGAAATATTTCTACCTAAAAGAAATGTCTGTTATTTCAAAATTAAGAATACCTCAGATATCATCAGACAACAAAATTTTAGACTAGCCTAAATTGAAGGAAGTTGCAGACAACAGTTTTAACTTGATGGAACTGATGAAATCTTTATCTTTTGAGGTAGAAAACATTGTGGATAATGAAGAAATTGCTGTAAAAATTTCTCTTTTCTTTTTCCACAATGTTTTATGAATCTTTTTTTCTATCATGGGGCGTCAAAAAGCAGGATTGTGTCAAATTTTTAGGTTTAATCTATTCCCACACAAGATTTTTACTAGTAAAACAAATTTGCAGACTTCACTTTCAAGTTAATAAAATTTCAAAAATCCTGATGTTATAGGGTGAGGAAAAAAATGCTTGTTACAAGCAATTTCTTTATTTTCTGCAATATTTTCCCAAGCTTTTTTCGTAAAAAAATCAGGATTATGTGGGAATGGCTTAAAGATTAGAAGAGTTTAACAAAAATTTGTTAACTTTGGAGAAAAACATGACCACCAGAGTTCGTCGTTGCAGCATTGTTTCCAACACATTGTCCTTTTCTGAAGAAGAAAAATTAATTTTCCTTTTAAATCTAGAGGACAAACAATATGGAAAGTGGAGAAAGTGCTGATACAAGTAAATTTGTCTCATCCAAATTGTTTACTGCCTAATCAACATACAGTTATTAAGATCCGTAAAAGGTTAAACCATATAAAAGGATCAAAATAAGTTTGCTGATTAACACTTTCCTATTTTGCAAAATTGAGACCTGTCCAAATTCAAAGGTCTTGCAGAAGAAAATTTTATTTGGACTTAATTTGAAAAATGACCATTCAGTAGAGTAGAAAATGATTTTGAAAAAGAAGAAATTGTTTGTTACAAGCTGTAATTGCGATGTTTAGACAGCCAATTAACTATCTTTAGTTTCATATTACTACCCATAAATTTTGCGAAATAACGCTGTTTGATATTGAATTGGACATTTCTATTGGAGCTCAGTGGGCATTGCCAGCAATCCATTAACCCATTACCACACAGTGACGCTTTTGAACGCCCTCGAGAAAAAAAATTGGGAAAACATTGCGTAAAATGAAGAAATTACTTGTTACAAGCAATTTCTTCATTTTACACAATGTTTTCTATCCAGAAAGATGAAAAAATCTAAAAATTTATAAACTTTAAATTGTCGTCTGCAACTCCTTTCAATTTGGACCAGTCCAAAAAATTTCGATCTGATAGTGGGTTAAATAGAAGTTTGGATAGTATATACAGTCCACACTTTTTTATCTTGAAATCAGAAATCTCAGTCCCAACTTGATCCCTTTTTAATTTTTTGTAAAACTGAATGTTAATCTCGAACCAGTAAACTCACAATTCCTGTTATGTTGAGTTGTTTTGAAGCAGATTTCGATTTCACACCAAAATTTACCTGTTAAGCAGACAATATGGATCTCAAATACAATTTTACAAGGTAATTATAATCCTGATAATCAAATTTTTATCGAGCCTGCTTGCTGTGAGCGAGATATAGTTGTCACTATGACAAGTCGGTGTATGTGCATTAGTGTGCTAGTCCGTCCTTCCATCTGAATTTGTCTGGTCAATTACTCCTACTTTTACTGATAGATTTCAAAATAACTTGTCACAATTATTCTCAATCATGAGTAGACGTGCTATTTGAAAGAGTTTTGGGGGTATTTCTATTGTCAAGGTCACAGCTCAAGGTCAAACACTAAAATTGTAATTGTCAAGTGAATTTCTCTTATAATTATGGATGGATTTCAAAATAGATTGGCAAAATTATTCTCCATCATGAGTAGATGTGCCATTTGAAAGAATTTTTTGGATAGCTTCAAGTTCAAGGTCAATTTCAAGCTCAAACACTAAGATTATGCTTGTCTGGAGCATGATGCCTACAAAACTTTGCGGGCTCCACAGCAATTGTCCTAGGACAACCATCTAGTTTACTTGATTTGTCTTCGATATTTTTCCGAGGTGTGAAAATCCTGAAATTTCAGAATGTCAATGGCAAACTGCGGGTGACTGCTCTAATGTTTGTAGTGCTTTTCTATAACCTGTCTACCTGTTAAAGAAATCCTGTTTGACTTCCATTTTTACCTTAAAATTGGGTTTTCTTGAACTCCTTGTCTTAGCCCTCAAAAATTGAGATAACAAGTGTCGACTGTATTATCAACACAGGGCTTTAGGAACATAAAAATGTACAACTCTTTCCTTTTGTATCACAGTCATGATCTTTTATTTTTATATTTTTCATAATTGATTTATTTCAGGATGAGAATGGAAAGCTCAACTTTGATGAGAAATCTGTTTCTGATAGTGTAAGTGCTTTGATTCACATAAAACTTTTCTCAAGCTATTGACTCTCTATTTAGATCATATGGTGATTTTTTAAAGGTTACCTTATTAGCAGTGTGTTCATAATTGTTACGGGCTGGTCAAGTCAAAAGCCTGACTCCTCTGAAGATAATTTACTATCTTAGATTTCAATTGATCAAATCACTGCACCGAATCTTTGGTAAGTAGCCCAAAACTGTAAGGAAATTGTGATTGATCTTTCATCTGGCTAAAACTCTGATTTTGACCTTTTTTGCTGTCATTTGAATTATTAATTGCTGGACTCTATATTGATAAAAGTATTTGTTGAAAGGACATTGCCTTTTATCTGAATTCTAGTTAACTATGTCCTTTACCTTTGACCTACCATTTGAAATTATGAATTGTGAAGCCTGGAATCATTTTATCTCAAAACATAAGGGAATGGTGATTGATTTACATCTGGAATCATACTCAACCTTGACTTTTGACCTATTTTCCGAATTTTGAGCTATGTATAAAATTGATTTCTAAAAGAAATATTGACCAACAGTTAGGGCATCCATTTCAACTAAGACTTTATTCATGATAATAAGAATTAATTTACAGATTTCTTTAACTTTTTTTCTACAATGATAAGCTCTAGCTATGAAGAAGCAAACTCAATTAACCCATTCTTCCACTTTTTAAGACCCTTTCGGAAAGCTATGCTAAAGGCATATTGTGGAAAATGAAGAAACTGATTATTACATACAATTTCTGTATTTCCCACATTGTTTTCTGCTCAAAACCGAAAGATTTAAAAATTAATCTTGCAATTGAGATCTGCAACATTCTTGAATTTGAACCAGTATAGGATGAAACAGTACTTAAGTATTTAACCAAATCCCACACAGAGTCTCATAGTATCATTTAAAAACCTTAGGAAAACATTGCAAAAAATAAAAAAAATTGCTTGTTAAATGCAATTACTCATTATCTACAATGTTTTCTACACCAAAAGACAAAAAAAAAAAAAAAATTGCATCCCCTAAAAACTGTCATTTGGACTTTCTTTGAAATTGATCAGTCTAAAATTCTTATGTCTTTAATGGGTTTATATTGCAATGTCTTGGGTCTTAGCCGAACAAATATCTTGTTTCCACATGGATACACAGGCAAAGTGTATCTTTTATGTGTTTTCAGGTGAAAAGTTGGTATAAACCAGGGGAGACATGGGACAGCAAGTTTAGTACCATAGCATCTACATATGAAGAATGCAGGGCTGAATGTGTTGGGTTGTACCTATGCCTTTCTTCTGATGTACTTAGGTAATACTCTTGAAATATTATGGACCTTCAAACTTTATCAGTAGGATTTTGAGAGTTACAGAAATATTTCCTCTTGAAATGAGTTGCAAGAAAATGCAGAAAGGATGTTAACATCTAATCTGTTACAAAAAAAGTAATTACAGAATATATAATCTGTAGTTGCAATTGATGTTTAAGATGCCAAACCAACAAAAATACTCTTCATAGATGTGGGAGGTCAAAGTACTTCTGATGTAAATGGTCACTTTTTTGATTGACAGCATGGATTCATTACTTTCAAACTATCTTATGTTTGGCTTGAAGTTGCCTCCCTTTGGTTGTTAAGGTGAAGGACATCTATCAACAACAAACTCCTAATATTTGCTATTTTTGGGGTATAAGTCTTTCACAGAACATCTCGTTCTGCCTCAAAAAAAGCCTGTACAGTTTATAGCTATCATCTTGGTTTAGTGTCTGACATCTATGCATGTGTCTATCTTATTTTATTCTTCAAAGATCTTCTCTGAAATTACCTGGAATATTTCATGGCTAGTTGTTGATTGAATTCCTTTAAAAAGATGAATCCATCAAAAATATTTCTATAATGAGCTATTATTTAATGTCAGTATATACAAATGTATATATACAAAGTAGAGAGGGGTATATAATTTTCATCATGAGCCGCCTTCATAGCGCATGAAGCGCATCAGACTCCTATTCTTTAATAATACGATGCCATTGGTTTGATCCCTGGTGGTGGTGCATATTCTTTCCAACATGTGTCCCTCACCAATGGGAGGATAATCGTAACTCTAAGTAGGATAGAAGCTGGAGGCTAGGAAAGGATGTAGTGGTAGTACTGGTGTGAGAAATACCAGGAATCCATTATTAGGTGCTCCAGCCACCACAATATGATTGAAATACTGTTAAAAGTGGTGTTAAACCCCATTCAATCAATCAATCAATTTCATCATGTCTGCATCAACCTGTCCGTCTGTAGACTCTCTTACTTCCATACTCCAAATCTAGAACCACCTGACCTACAACCATGAAACTTTATATGCTATTGATCCAAGAAAGTGCCTATAGTTTTTTGGGTCTCATAGTTCAAAGGTCAACTGTCCTTCTTTAGTGACAAAACACTGATGAGTTATAAGTCCCCTGTTTGTCAACTCTAATTCAGTTTATATTAAACACACTAGAGAAGGATATTAACCCTTGTCATGCTAAACCCAGAATATTCCAATTTTGGCAGGAGGTCTAGACAAAAATGAGACTGCACACATGTGCAGTCTAATCTTTGTATAGATCACCTGCTTGCACTTTTAAAACAAGATTTGTTTTAATCCTTTCTTGTTCAAATACAGGATTTCACGTTCCTGTGATTTTTTACTCAAGAAAACATTGTGGAAAAAGAGGAAATTGCTTGTAACAAGCAATTTCTACTTTTTCCACAATATTTTTCTACCACATAGGATGGTTTCATTTCAAATGGCAATCATTTTTATTGTTGTCCTCAACATCTTTCAATTTGGACCTACTAAAATTTCAATAAGCAGGAAAGGGTTAAAGTTACTTTTTGAAAATTACTATTTAGCTACATCTAGTGCTTTATGTGCTTTCGGCCCTTTGATCTTTATGCAGTTTTTGTAGTAGATTTTATTCAGCATGACAAGGGTAACATAAATTTTTAGCACCACCTGTTGTATTTTATTGTTTAAAGCAGTTTTTCCAATTGACCAATCGCGGCTGTCAATCAAATGTTTGAATCTGGATTACATGTCTGGATAACTTTTCAGACTGAGATGCTTTACACTTAACAGAAGTGTCCATTTGGAGTTGCATTTTATTGCTCTAACCAGTTTTTACAATTGACCAATCACAGCTGTCAATCAAATATCTGAATCTGGATTGCTTGTCTGGATATCTTTTCAGTCTGATTTGCTTTACACTTGACAGAAGTGTCAATTTGGGGTTGCAGATGTGCAAGATGCCAACTCTTCCTTCAGTTTCTGTCCTGTTATTGTCCTTGATATGAGTTGGTCAAAGAAACAAGTTTTGTATCAGTGTTAGCCTTATGATTAACGCAAGGCTTCCTTCATTTCTGGACAGATTTACTTGAAATTTTTACAGCATGTTCCTCGTCACCTGAACTTGTGTATGTTGACAGGTTTTCACCATTATAGGCTGCTTCACAGAAAGAGCGACCATAATGTGGTAGTGTATTTTGAACTAGGACTTTCTTCTATTGTTTTTACAGAATTTTTGGTCATGATGATCCACAAGGAGATGATATCATCTATATCAACTGGTTAAACATGGTAAGGGCTGGACTGTTGGCTCTTGAATTCTACTCCCCTGAGACAGGCTCATGGAGACAGGCCCACATGAATGCAAGGTAGTTCTCATAGCACAGCTTAACCCTTTCCTGTTCAAATTCCTAGTTTTTACATCCCTGTGATATTATACTTGAGGAAATATTGTAGAAAAGGAGAAATTTTCTAATCTGTAGATTGGTTACTTTTCAAATTGTCCCCTGCAATTTGACTGAAATACTGTTAAAAGTGTGATTAAACCCCTTTCAATCAATTAACTTTTCAAATTGCATCAACTTTTGATAGTCGTCTTTCACTTCTTTCAAATTGGACCAGTCTAGAATTTTGAAAAAGAGGAAAGGGTTAAACCTTCTTTGTTACATATTTTTTCCAATACATGTATAATTTGATAATCATATAAACCACACAGTCCTGGATTTTGATGTACAAAGAATATAAAAAGCTTTAGAAAAGAGTGTTTAAAAGAACAAATTGCTTGAAAGCAATTCCTTCTTATCAAACAATCTTTTTTATTGCCTCTGATACATTTTTAGCTCGGCTGTTTTCGGAGAAAACCCGAGGTATTGTAATCACCTGAGCGTTGTTCGCATCCGCTTTGGTGTGACAAACTTAATCTTTGGTCATATGTCTGTTGTTATTGAAAATAACCTCATGAAGCTTGGCATGTGTATTGATCATCACAAGACCGATCTAGAATATCTAGGGAGAACTCTAAAATGGTTTTTGAAAGAGTTATGCCCCTTAGAATTTTTGCATTATCCAGCACCTGCAGCCAAACGTTGGCACCCGTAGGCGTGCTCTTGTTTTTACTGTTATCTGCAAGCGTTCAAATTTTAGCCTGTTAGGAATTTTGTTTAGGATGGTAATAACTGGATTGCACAATTTGGAGTTGATCTTCTCCAGAATACTGGATTCAGGCATGTACAAATGTAATGTTTTTGACCCATTGCAAACCCATTACAAAATTTAAGACTGGTCCAAATTTAAAGAAGCAGCATACATTAATTTGAAGTGCAGTGAAATTGAAAAATAATTGTCAAATTGGAAAGAAAACATTGTGAGGAAAGGAGAAATTGCTCTGTTTTCCTAAACTTTATTTCTGTAGCTGGTGAAAATACAGGGTGATTCAAATCTCTCAAATTATGATTTCTCATATAGGTATATAAATATAGAATTTACAAGTTAAGATTAGATCAGATTTATTGCTGGAACAATGTATTGTAACATTATTTTACTTTTTGCAGATTTGTTATTTTACGTGTGTTACTAGAGGCTGGAAATGGTCTGGTTAAAGTTGAACAGATAACTGGTGAAGATGGGGAACCAGATGTTCTTGTTACACTAGACAGAACAAAAATTAACACAGTTGGGAAACCAGCTATCGGTGAATTCCTCAAGAAATTACAGGTATTGTATTTCTTGATAAGAAAATAATTTTGTTCATAAATTTTCTTCACAGTACAATTGAATCCACTCTTAACCCTGCATTTTTCTATGCCAAAACCATACTTGAATTAGATGCTGAGTGCTGTTTCAAATTAGGCTTATATAGAAGCAATTCATCAACATTGCTGTCTGCTAGAGATATATGGTTACATTTCTTCACAAGAACCACAACATAGGTCCTCTTTTTCTATCATTTTTGTCAATCCTACTTGCAGTGAATGTGACATAATTTCACTAGGGCTTCAGAAAACAAATAAATTGCCAGTCTGGATTGAATTTTGAAATGCAAGGCCAATTGGAATCCCAAAAGTAATACCAAAAATTGGTCTGAAATCTGCATTAAATTGAATTGAATTGTTGATAAATTTGCCCTAAATCTATCAAATCAAGGGATCCACATGGTACATGCAGATTAATTTGGGTATCAAGTTTTTATAAACTATTAGAGTAAGTGCATCAGTTTGACTAACACATGGACATCTATTTCCATGTTAATTTAAATTCTATTTCTGTGTAAATTGCTGTTACTTGTGAAACCAATTTCTTTTACTCTGATATGGGATGCGTATAGAAATTGAGACATGAACGGGCCTCAGTTGCTATTGTATAAAATTTGATTGGCTATACACAGTCTTTAATAAAATTAACTAATATGACAAGCAAGCATATGAGACCGGGCTTGAAATTTGTATTGAAAAGGTCAGTCGTTGAAATATGTCAATATAGTTTTTCATCCAAGGTATGGAACATAGTAAGTAGAATTCAAATAATAACTAGAAATTGGCAGAATGCAGCTAATAAATGAAAATAGATGAAAATGGCTAATTAAAAATATTGCTAGTTCTGTCAATAAAGTTAAAGAAACAACGAATCATGAAATCTTACTTCAGGGTGGAATAGTCTTAATAATAAATCGCAAATCAACTACAATTAATAAATGACAGAGTTTTGTGCACAAATTCTACACTAGGAAAATAGCCCCATACTTTTGTGACTGTATTGAGTTTGACTCGATGGTCTCTGATGTACGTCATGACTCTGTATTCCCATATGGTAGAATGGACCGACCCACCTTTTTTGTGACATCATCTGTGTTTTTCCATGTTCAAATTGCCACAACTGTATAAAATTAACAGAACTTTAAATAACAAGAATCAAATTGGGGGTACTCAGGGTGAGGGGCAATGTATTCTGTAAATTCCAAGAATTTAAATATAAATTTTTTTGTCCAAGTTAAAAAGATATTGGAATTTCATGGAAAGCCATACACTGCCAGAAGTGTGATTTAAACACAACCAAATTTTCAAAAACAAAATGAAAGTAGGGTTTGTTAGTTGTTTTCATTGTTGAAGATTATAATTATCATCGGAAAATTTGAAAAAGAAGGAACCCGATGAATGAATGATGAGCCCTTTAACATGTGCATTAGTGCACCAGTCTGTCTGAATTAATCCAGAGCATATCTCCCAATTGTTCTCCATCATGAGTAGATTTGCCATCTGAACAAATTTTCCATAGCTTCAAGGTGGGGGTCACAGCTTAAGGTGAAATTTTCAAATTGAGGTTTTCAATAGCTTACCTACTAGATATGTTGATGTACTTTCAAATAATTTAGCACAATTTTTCTCTACCATTAGAAGATATACCATCAAATGCAAATTTTGGAATAGCTCCAAGGTCAGGGTAACAGTTCAAGGCCAAACATTCAAACTGAGCTCATGAAGAGAATATCTCTCACATTTGTGCACAGAGTTCAAAATTAATAGAGGCAACTTGTTCTCTATCATGAGTAGATGGACCATTTGAAGTAAATTTTCTGATAGCTGAAACCTCAATGTCACAGCTCAAGGTCAAATTTTTGGCTGGCTTGACATGTTGTCCCCTGACAACTTTTCAGTTTTAAGCTTTAGCCCCAAGGAGCAACTTGGGAAACAGATCAGCTGCCATATTCACAATAGCAACTGCCTACCAACAGGTGTATATTCATAAAACCAAGTGGGATGAGCAGCTGGAGACTTGGAAAGGATGTAGTGGTAGTACTTGGATGAAAAATACCAGGAATCAGTGGTTAGGTGTTCCAGCCGCTGTGATATGAATGAAATACTGTTAAAACTGGCTTTAAACTCATTCAAAAAAACAAACAGACAAACAACAGCGAATGCAATGCAAGCAATTTTCTGGAATTGAATTTGGATTGAGTTTTACAAAAGAGACTGATCTTTTCATAATGGTTACCAAGGTCAAATACTTTCAATGCAAATGATAAACATTATTAAGGTTGGTGACTTGTTTTTCACCAATGTGATTTTGAGTCAGAAGAGTCAACAAGTTGAAAAGGAAGAAAAATTATTGTATAGAGTTTTGGTCATATAAATCCACATAAGTGATAGATATAGGAGTGCATTATAAACCTAAAGATATTTTAGTAAAATATTTACATTCCACACAGACAAAATCAGACAGTAAGAAAAAAATCAATATCTGACAGTGTCAAATAAGGATCAATATAAAGTAACCTAAGATGACGTCAATTTTTATTGGTATTAGCTTGGCTGTTTTGGAGAAACTCGAGGTATTGCTATAGCCTTGATGTCCTTGTCAGCATGCAAAAACTTTGTGATATCTCTGGTTCTACTAAAGGCATTCACTTAAATCTTGGCACACTTGTTCACTATCAAATGAGCAACCTATACTATCAAGGGGGGATAACTCTAGATGCATTTTGTCCATTATTAAACCCCAACAACCGAGCGAAATTTTTTTTGACATTTGGTGATATCTGGTTCTAGTAAAGGCATTCACTTGAAACTTGGAACACTTATTCACTATCAAAAGAGCAACCTATACTATCAAGGGGATATCTGTAGATGCATTTTGTCCACTATCCAGCACCCAACGGCTGAGTGTAGGCGCCTGTAGGCAGTCCTCTTGTTAGATGACATTATTAACAAGTAAACATTATCAGAATAGTAAAGGAGATTGGATATACTTTTACAAAATATACATGTTGTTTATTATATATTGTTTATTGTTTGATTGATTGTATTAGCTCCACTGGCTGAAAGTCAGGGAGCTATTGCCGCGACTTTATGTCCATTGTGCGCCTGACCATTCATCTGTGTTTCAGAAACTTTTACTTCAAAATCTACTCATAAATTACAACCAAATTTCACAGGAATGATCTTTATGTGATTCTTTATCAGATTCCTTCAAAGAATTTTGATCTAATAAAAAGAAAAAAAAAACTACATAGCTTTAATGGGAGGGGCTAATTTTCATATATGGAGGAAAAATTTGAAAATCTTCTTTTCAGAAACCAGCAGATGTATTTCACCCAAAAATTTCACAGGAATGATGGGTATAAAAACATTGGTTAAATGGGCTGGGCTAAATTCCATTTATGGTAAAAGCTTTGAAAATCTTGATGAGTTTCATCCAAATTTTGCAGGAATGATCATCATGTGATCCTTTATCAGATTCTTTCTAAGAATTTGATTGGATGAAAAGCACAGCTTTAATGGGAATGGTAGATTTCATATACATGTATGGTGAAAGCTTTGAAAATCTTTTTCACAGAAACTAGTTGATTGATTTCAATCAAATTTTACAGAAATTGACCTCTAGTGACTTTTTACCAGATTATTTTTAGCCTGGCTGTTTTCAGAGAAAACCCGAGGTATTGTGATCACCTTGGCGTCATACGTGTTGACATTGGCATTGGCAAGACAAACTTATACATTCGTCATATCTCTGTTGTTATTGAAGATATCCTCATGAAACTTGGCATGTGTATTGACCATCACAAGAGCTATCTACACTCTCAAGGGGAATAACTCTAATAGCCTTTTTGTAAGAGTTATGCCCCTTTTTTGCTTAGAATTTTTGCATTATCCAGCACCTGCAGCCGAGTGTCAACACCTGTGGGCGGTGATCTTGTTAAAATAAATTGACCAGATGAAAAACATGGCTAAAATAGGGGGAGGCTTTTTTCCATATGTGGTATATAGTGAAAACTTTAAATATCTTTTATTTTTCAAGAAACAAGTAGATTATTTTCGACTGAATTTCAAAAGAATTATCCTTTGGAGAAATTTTAACGGATTTCTTCAAATAATTTGAGAAATGAAATACATGACTTTGTCATGATGTGTGGGGGGCTAATTTCCATATATGGAATATATTCTGAGAACTTTGAATCTCTTCACAATATCCTGTCAATAAATTGCAACCAAACTTGTAAGGAATGATCTCCAGATGACTCTTAGGTAGATTCCTTCATATAATTTTGATTGGTTCAAAAATATGGCTTTTATTGTCATGGCTTATGTTCATATATGGTATACAAAGAAAATTTTGTTAATACCTTTCCATCTGACTTAGTACATAAATTTTACATAACTCAACTTGACTTGTTAAACAGAGAAAAGTTTGAAATTCTTCTTTGGAACTAAATCAAAGATTCCAGTGACTAGATTTATTTGCTAGATATGGCAAAGATGATACACTTTATATTGAATATCTAAAAACACCATTAGCTCAATCAGTACTTATACATTCAGGTTTGTGGAGCAATAAAGTGCCTCTAATTAAAAAATGTGGATATATAATAAATGGAATTTTGCATTACTACAGTCATACAAAATCTTATATTTGTTTCTCGCTGCAGAGGAAAATTTGATTTTCCACTCCACCTTTGTCTCGTGAAATATCAAAATTTTTCTCTGCAGTTCAATGCAAATACAAGATTTTATATTGCTATTATAACATAATATTCCCTATGTTTTTAAAATGAAAACAACACATACATGCATATAGTTTATAATCAGATTAGTAAGTTGTACCTTTTCATTGAGGTTGAGTTTATTGTGGTTCTGATGACGTAGTATTCATTGAGTATTGGTCGTTTGAACTAATTTTTTGACCTAGCTAATTTTGTAAACAACTCGACTACTTCCTTTCAAACTGTGTTCATATCAATCAAAGCTATGCATATAATAATGTGGAAATTTAATCTAGATAAAAGTAATTTATGGATTGCAGCTGTCAGTCATAAAGTCGATTTACAAATCAAATTATTCATTAAGACCAGAAATGAACTTTTAACTTTCAACATTGGTGGACATATAATTGAAGCTCTTTTGTTGTCTTTGAAACATAAACCTTGTAACTAGAGCTTATGAAAGCTGCAGTTGCAGCTTTTAGAAGACCAATCAACCATTTCACTTTTGTCTGTCTTGACCACAAAATCTCCTCCAAAACCATTGGGCCTATTTGAACCAAATAAAGCAGGAATGTTCCTTTGGTGCCCCCCTAAGAAATAGGTAAAATGATTATAATCTGTGAAAGACTCTTTTTGCCTTGGCAACAGAAGTGAAATTTAAAAAAAATATTTAAAATTCTTTCTCTCCTGACCCAAAAAGCCTACGGCCTTGATATTTCGCATGAAACATCAGTATATTAACATCTTTCAGAATAGGTTAAACAGATATCCATGTGTCCCCATAGGGGGGCTGTAAAGAAACATAGAAGATAGAAAATAACTAAAAGAATTAAAGACTGTTGAGTACCCTGGTTGCCATGGCAACAAAGGTGAAATTTAAAAGAATTTCAAAAAAATTCTTCTTCTGATCCAGGAGGCCTAGAGGCTTGGAATTTTTCGTGAATTATCAGTATATAGACCTCTTTCAAAATAGGTAAAGTCATTACCCTCAGGTCCACAGAGGCAGAGCCTGTGGGGGGATTCTATGCAAGATAAAGGATTTTTTGAATGACCTCTGCTCCCAAACTATTAGGCAGAAATGTTCAATAGGGGGTCCTCTTTCACCATAGCTAAAGAATAGAATCCCGTTGAAATCTCTTAAAAGATCTTGTAAAATTTTAAATAAATCTTTAAAAGTCTTCTCCTCCTGACTAAGAAGGCCTAGAACCATAATAAATTGCATGAAACATCAGTATATTGACCTCTTTATAAATTCTAAACATCATTTCCACCACGTCCCGTGGGGATGGCTGCCTATATGGAAGTTGGCTGCCTATATGGAAACAAGAAGGATTTTAAACGACATCTCCTCAAAAACCATTTGCTCAATTTGAACCAACTATAGCAGAAGTGTTCTTTAGGTGGTCCTCTTTCACAAAAGCTAAATGAACATAGCTAAAATTTTTACTTTTTGTTCCCCAGGTACAAAACCATTATATGTATAAAGTATTGTTATGTCCACTTGTATCATAATCCTAGCCTTAACATTAAATTTGACTATTGAAAGAAAAAGAGCCTTTATCTCAGGTGAGTGCTCCAGGGCCAGTAAGCATAGATTTTTAGCTCCACCAGCTGAAAGTCAGAAGGCATTTGTTTTAGTGTGTTGTCCATTGTGTGTCTGTTCTTCCTTAAAAACCTTTAGTTTAAAATCTTCTCCGCGTAAAGTATTGAACAGATTTTAACCAGATTTCACAGAAATGATCCTTGGGTGAATGAATCTGTTCCTTCAAAGAATTTTGATCACTTGAAAAAATGGCTTAAATGGGTCGGGCTAATTTCCATATATATGGTGAAAGTTTTTAAAATCTTCTCATAAACCAGGGTAATTAATTTCAATCAAACTTCACAGGAATGATCCTAGTATGACCCTATATCATTTAAGATAATTTGGATTGGATGAAAAACATGGCTCCAATGGGTAGGCTTAAATTCCATATATGGTAACAGCTTTAGAAATCTTCTTAAAGACCATTGGATGGATTTCAACCAAGTTTCACAGCAATGATCCTAGGTTGACCCTATGTCAGATGTCAGATTCTTAAAAAGAATTTTGATTGAATGATAAACATGGATGTAATTTCCATATATGGTATACTGAAAACTTTTATGGCTTTTATGGTTTTGGCTTATGTCCATATATGGTATACAGTGAAAGTTTCGGTAATACCTTTTCATCTGACCTAGTAAATGAATTTTGGATAACTTGACTTTTAAAAACAATAAAAGTTTGAAATGCTTCTGTAGAGCTATTCATTAACTAGATTTAATTTCCTGATATGCCAAAGATGATGCGGTCTATATTAAATATCTTGACATAGGATACAAGGGCTCAAGTGCCTCTAGTTTAAAATAACACTGTTTGATTTTAAAGTTGAATTTCCATTTAAAGTCAGCGGGCAGGGCTAGTGATCCATTGATAACTGCTGTCTTCTTATTTTCATCACAGAAACCATTCTTGAATTCACAGAAAAAAGAAATCTGTTACTCTTTTCAGGTATACAAATCCACAGCTGATGTAGAGGCAGGTAGAAAGATGTATGAGTATTATTCAGATGTCCATGATAGCGAAGACCCTCATTTTGTTACCCTCCGAGAAATTGTCCTTGCCAGAAAACAACCTAGAAAGATGTTTGTGCAGCATAATACAGCAATCCAAGAAGGTTGATTTTTATTTTCAAATTTTAAGACCACATAAATTTATTGTTAAAACTTGCCTTTCATAAATCTCATATCAGTGAGTTTATCATTTTGAAAAATTTTCTGGGTTATCGGTGTAATCATGAAAAGATGACCTGCCGAGAATTCTTATAGTCCATTGATAAGCATTAACCTATTCCCAGAAGAAATAGTGGAAAATGAAGAAATTGCTTGTTACAAGCAATTTCTTCATTATCTACAATGTTTTCTAAACCCAAAAGACTCTTAGAATTCCATCAAATATAAACTGTTTTCTGCAACTTCTTTCAATTTGGACCTCTTTACATTTTGTCATCAGGTGATAGGTTAACCCTTTCTTGTTTTGTGAAATTTTAGACCTGTCCAAAATCAAAGGTTTTGTAGACAAAAAATTTAAAGTCAATTTAGTTTCGAAAAAAAACATTGAATAGGGTAGAAAACATGAAAAAGAAGAAATTTCTTGTTACAAACAATTTTGTCTTTTTCTACAATGTTTTCTCAATCAAAAAATCAAAGGGACCAAAAACCAGGGATTGGGCAGGAAAGGGTTAACCCATTCCAACTCAATCCCTCCTTTTTACGCCCTTCAAGAAAAAAGCTTTGGAAAACATTGTGGAAAATGAAGAAATTGCTTGCATCAAGCAATTTCTTCATTATCCACAATGTTTTCTATCCAAAAAGGTGAAAAAATTTAAAATTCCATCAACTTGAAATTGGCGTCTGCATCTTCTTTCAATTTGGACCAGTCTAAAATTTTGTCAAGTGGGAATGGGTTAAAGAAGTATAATTCTATCAACAGATGGTACGGTCAGTTTGATGTGTTATGAGGCAAGTGCTTCTGGGTTAATACAATCAGTGGTGGAGAGATTCCCAACAACAGAGGTTGACAATATCCTTCAACAACTCTGGGATAAAGACAGGGTCCACTTTGAGTGCTAAGTGGAGACAACTCTGAGATAAAGATAGGGTCCACTTTGAGTGTAAACTTCCAGGATATAGTAGAACCATTTTGACAGCTAATGGGAAACAACTTTGGATAAACAATTTTGCCTATTTCGAGTGATTAGGTCCTTTTCTTGTTCTTAAAGATTAAACCTTACTAACCCCATACAATTTTGTTAAACAGAATTTTTTTTAAAGCATTTAAAGAAAAGGTGGATATCTTGTATTGTATTTCGAAATTATCTAATCAGCAGTGCTTAAAATAGCTTCCAATTCCTTGAGTTCTTGGAATTAATGCCTTCATATGTATAGCCTGATAAGCCTTTTAACTCCTGAATTGTCTCGTTAAACAGGACTTTTTTACTGTTAGAGTGTTTGATTCTCTATTGCTTTTGTCAGGTAACAGATAACAGAACAACATACTTGTAACAAAATCTGACCCTTGAATATATGTTCATAAGAGTTATAAACTTTTGTGACCTACCATGCAAAAAGCTTGCAACCTAACATTCCATAAAATCAGTCTTTAAAAAAGAGATAAAGGGAAGCATATAATAGTTGTTGATATTTCAGATTTAACGATTTCCTGTGCAAACCTGGGATTTTACGCCACAGTAATTTGTAAAAAGCAATTTCTTTTTTTCCCACAATATCTTCTAATGTAACTGATGGTTTCATTTCAAATTGCATCAAGTTTTCATTGTCGTCTGCAACTTCTTTCAATTTGGACCAGTCTAAAATTTCAAAAAATGGGAAAGGGTTTAATGAACTGTTATCTGGGAAAACCCAGGTGCATCTGTGTTTGTATTTTAACTCATTACCAGACGACAGAATTTAAGACTGGTCCAAATGACAATGCAGACGACAATTTTTAGTTGGTCTATTTGTTTTTGAAAATCTGTAGTTATGAGTAGAAAACATCATAGAAAATGAAGAAATTGCTTGTTGTTGACATTTTCCACTATGTTTTCTACCCCTGAAAATAAAGATTTTCAAAATTCTATTAACTAAAAATTTTCGTTTGAGCCTTCTTTTGATTTCGATGGGTTGATAATCGTAGACCTATGTGGGATAGCAGCTGGAGGCTAGGAAAGGATGTAATGGTAGTACTGGTGTGAGAAATACCAGGAATCCATTGTTAGGTGCTCCAGCCGACGCGATATGACTGAAAGATTGTTAAAAGCAGCGTAAAACCCCATTCAAACAAAACAAACAAATCTTTTGATTTCGATCAGAGTAAAATTTATATTTCTGGTAATAGGTTAAGATCTTAACAATAACAAGTAATTTTGCTTTTAGACATGTCAGAAAATAAATTCTTCTTACATATGAAACAGTAATATGTAGTTATAGAAGGAAAAAGTCTTAAATCAATTGACAGGTCTAATGGAATGGGATTTTAATAATACTCAAACTGTGGCAGGAGATACACCTAACAAAGGTTTCCAACAATTTTTCGTACCAAGACAATCACAAGATTCAATCCACTTTCTTTTTAGCTCAACTGAGCATGAAGTGCCCTTTGGAACTATTGTAATCACCTTCTGTCCATCATCCATCTGACCTGTGATTAAATTTAAAGATCTTTTTATACATGTATTTAACTATATACATGTATGTGACTTCATTATAACTTCCCATAAATGAACTTTTTGTTCTGCTTTTTCAAAATACTTCAAAGTGAATAAGTCAAGTTGCCATGGTAACCTAAACACATAACATAGAAAATGTCTTAAAATTTCATCTCCTTAACTTTAATGTTTTGAGCTTTCAAATATGCACTAAGCATTACTACATGGTTCTCTATTGGCATACTTCAGGTTACAACAATAATATTGAATTAGTCCCATATTGTGGATACATTGATTTGCATAGCACTATAGATCACATTCTTTGAAAACATCTCTTCCTAATCAATCCATCAGATTTTAATGAATCTTCAAAGAGATGATCACCTGATGATACTCTTCTTAATACTTCAAAAAATGGGATCAGTAAATCACGTGTTGCCCTTGCAACTTAAAGTATGATTCTTTTTTTTAAAAAAAAAATACCTCCTAAACTCTAAGACTTTGTGCTTTCTAACTTGAAATATGGCCTCTTAAATTAAATCAGTCAAGCAAATGGAAGCCACAGGTTCAATACTTAAAATGGTACGTGATTGTCAAAATAAATAAATAATGAAAATTAAAAAAAAAAAATATGTTGATAAGAGAGCCATGACTGCCTTAGATTCCTCACCTTTCCCTTACAAAACGAGGATTTTTATACTTTAGAAACAATTTTTTCTACACTACAGAATGATCATTTTTGAGATAAAATTGACTTTAAATAGTTGTCTGCAAAACTTTGAATTCAGATAGGTCTAATTTTTGCAAAACAGGAAAGGGTTAAATATGACGCATATTTAACCCTTTCCTGTTTTGCAAAAATTAGACCTATCTGAATTCAAAGTTTTGCAGACAACTATTTAAAGTCAATTTTATCTCAAAAATGATCATTCTGTAGTGTAGAAAAAATTGTTTCTAAAGTATAAAAATCCTCGTTTTGTAAGGGAAAGGTGAGGAATCTAAGGCAGTCATGGCTCTCTTATCAACATATTTTTTTTTTTTAATTTTCATTATTTATTTATTTTGACAATCACGTACCATTTTAAGTATTGAACCTGTGGCTTCCATTTGTTTGATAATCTTTGTCAATTTAGGGTCCAATACCTAAATGGAGTGAATGATAGAGTATATACATGATGGTGTTGGCCTCTAATGCATTTTTTCTCCTTTTTTCGCTATTTGGTGGTTTTATTATTTAAATTTGACTTTTTTTTCTCTTTTTATTATTAACTTTTTTGGTATTTTTTTCTCTTTTATTCTTCAATAAAGTAATATTTTTGAATAGTATGTAGCATATAACTCCCCAAAACTATGTTTGAGGAGTATATAGGAGTTAGCTTTTTGGTCTGTTAATCAGTCTATTGTTACGTGCATCTATTAATTAGTTGGTCAGACTGGAGCTTTGTATTGTCCACCCATTTGTTTTTACTACTCTATGGATTTGATTCAAATTTCATTCACACTCTAGATATCAAGCAAGGATTGGCACATTCTATTTTGGTTACTTCCGTATATTTGTCTTGGGGTTATGGTCCCTTCTTTAAAAGGTTATAGTCTAGCTTCAACTACTAAATGAATTAGATTCTAGTTTTACATGTGTACTCAGTGTCAAGCTAAGGTGTACATATTGTGTTTTGATTGCAAATCTATTTACTTTTCTTAGAGGTATGGCCCTTTAAAATTCTGAAAAAAAGCTTTCTTCAAGGGAAGGATTTTTTTCTGAAACATGGATCGTTTTAGGGGTATTAAACACTTTCAGCAATAATGTCTGAGTTTGGTTTTTCTGTACAATTACTGATTTATACATTCAATGGTAATTTAACACAGGAAAATTTTGTCAAAATATAATAGATTGTTTCTCTCAAGCAATATTTTCCAACACAATCTCTCCAGCTTGCCCTTTATACATTGCCTACTTTGAATTTGAGTTGTTGCCTTAAACTCCTCTCACTTTGCACACTTCTGAAATAAACCTGTGTTCGGGCGATTGGCTAATATCTCTATTTCTACAAATGCTACTGCTCTCAAACTTTGCACATGCCTTTTTGACCACCATATCATGTCCTAGGCAAAGATTTGTTACTCTGAAATTCATTCTTGGGAAATTATGACCTTTTTTTCAACTTAGACATTTTGGAAGAAATTTCAGCTCAGACATTACTCAAATTTTAAGATAGACTGAGAGTACCAAAATGTGTAAACTGAGTGGAAAGCCCAGGTAGAATTTGGCATGATGATACATCTCCATCAAGTCAACAACACTTTTCATAGCTAAGTCCTGTTAAGAGGACATTGTGTTTCACAAACACATCTTGTTATAATCATGAATGAAGCTGAACGTCATTACGGTATAACACAAACATGTCATATATGTTGACATTAACATTACACAAGGTATTGGAAAAATATGTTTTTTTTGAGGAACATGGCACATACAGATTTATTCTGTGGAGTTGAATTGGATACCGAAATAAAGCCTGATTTACGCTCAGATAGTTTATATGTATGTAATGAAAAGTTAAACAGGTGTAAATGATTTGAACACAGTGTTTAACCCATTCCCACACAGGGACACCTTTGGATGCCCCTCAAGAAAAGCAATTGGGAAAACAATTCCTTCATTTACACAAGGTTTTCTTCCCAGAAAGTTGAAAAAATCTGGAATTTCATAAACTTTAAATTGTCGTCTGCAACTCCTTTCAGTTTGGATCAGTCTTAGATTTTGCCGACTGGTAATGGGTAAACCCGATAAGCAGTACATGTATTTTATTACGTTTATTTACCCGTAAATGGTACTTGTGATTGATTACCGTTCTCATACTTATTCTATTTTGTTTAACCAAGGGAAAATGATATTGTGTATATCATGCAGCAGTTCGTACACAATCCCCCCTATTATGTCCCTAATAGTGGTTTGGAAAACTTTATGGGAAATGAAGAAAATGCTTGTTACAGGTAATTTCTACATTACCCATAATGTTTACTTCTCATAAAGATGGAGAAAAAACTCTTTAGCATGGGAATGTTAGTTGCAACTTTAGATTTAGGCCTATCAATTTCTGTGCTAATAGATAAAAAGTGGAGGATTGGACAGCTGTAGGCATGGGGTAGTCTGTTAGACACAGGAAAAGCGCCAAGTAAAATAAATGTAGGACAGGCAAAAGGCAGTTTATTCAAGAATACGGTTAGATTACCATACACTGTTACCCAAGGTTTTTCATTTGTCCTTAATTGTTTAATCAGATACTTAACCCTTGTCTTGCTCAGCAAAACATTTTTCATGTTTAGAATTAAAATCAAAGGACTGAAAGCACTTCAAGCATTATTTTTTATTTTTCTATTTTTCAATTGATGAACAACTCTTATTGCTTGAATAAGACAAACAGGTGGTGTAGACTAGGTTCAGACTAAACATTTTGTGACAGATATTTTCTATATCTCTTGCCAAAACAGGTATAATTCTGACTCTTTATGACAAGGGTTTAATCTGTAGAAGCAGAAAACGTCATTATTTCATCTATAAGTGTTGACAGTTCCATCCCAAACGACACTTTTGCTGTAATTTTTATTTTACAGTGGCAGCTGTGAATAACATTTAATTTGTTAATTAAATGGGGTTTGTTTTGTAATTGAAATTCCTTCATCGGAGATTAAAGTCATTCGTCATCAATCAAATATTTTTGCTTGCTGCTCCTTTCCGGCTCTACCGTAACGTGCATTTACCTAAAAGATACCAATTTTGAAAGAAGAAATTTTCTTTTGGTCGACATATGAGATTACTCGATGGATTATCCCTTGAAAATTGTACCGAAAACCTGTGAAATCACCAAAATGAGGGACATTCTTGGGTTATCTCTCATGAATACTCTCAAGAAATACATTGGTCCTTATGGTCTAGGGGAAGTAAATCATTTTCCCGTCATCTGTCAGGTGAGTATAGGGAAACTCCGGTTCATATCAACACAAGATCAAGGTGGCCTCTGATTGGACAATATTATTGAAATTCAAAATCAATGATTTTTTCAGGACCTTTTATATCAACACAAGATCAAGGTGGCCTCTGATTGGACAATATTATTGAAATTCAAAATCAATGATTTTTTCAGGACCTTTTATGTTCGGTTGAAAAAATATGAAGTCAAAATTAACGGTTTTGAATCATTTTGGCAATTGACTAGCGGGTTTTAAAAGCGTGTACGTTTTTTTGAATTGCCCATAGAAACAGCTGTACAGAGAGGGTCATCTCAAAAAAGGGGTCAAAAGTCATAGAGAAAAGGGATCATGCCATACTAAAATTTATTTTTTTGGATGTATGAATGGATGTTCTTTAATTCAAAGTAGGTCTGGTCATTCTCGCAAACTCTTGGACAGAGCTATAAGCGAATATGTTATAATGGTCGTCTATGGAAAATGATTTACTTCCCTTAGACCTAAAGAGTGTTTTACTTGGGCTTTATCCTTTAATTCTTTGCACTGTCCGGTTTTAAAGTCAGCTGTTTAATGCAAACTTTAGAGATGGAAATGTTCGTTTCATCCTAAAAATACATTTCTGTGTTATTTCTGAGCCATAAATTTTTACTATATCCTTAACTAAACTTGAAAATGCAATTAAAAAATCGCAACTTCCCTATACAGAGGCAGTGAAAGGACTAGACTGGTAATCCTGTCCCATCTGCGCTGTTCTCTGATATTGCTTGTATCGTCAGATTAGGAAAGGCTCGCCAGTCAATGAAAGGACCAATGTACAACTTGGCACACCTCTGATTTAATAGAAATAGAACAAAGGAAAGATAACACAGAAATGGTCCTCATTGACAAACTCCCTCTTTGGTAGGTTTAGCCCTGCTTTCGTTCCTTCCGCGCTACAGAACGTCATCTATGCGGGACCAAAGCCACTGATGACGTCACCAGGTTGCCATGTATTTTACGGGCTAAATGACGGGCTATTTGAAAATTTACTTTTGCATTAAATAATATATTCATTTGTTTTTCTTGTAAGATTGATTGTCTTTCATTTCGTGAAGAACTACAGCATCCTTTTATTGGTTGCTCTGCCACTTCCATGGTTGACATTTGACATGAATCTGAAAGATTTTTGATTAATTGAAGAAATATCTTGGTCAGACAAAGTCTAGAAGGAATACATCATGGCCTGTCAGTTGCCTGTTCATGCGTATTTTTTTATTTAAACACCCTCTTCTCAGAAACTACTGGGCAGAAATTTACTAACTCACAGGAATTACCCTTGGCTTGTGCACTCTCATCATACTTCTTCAAGAAGTTTTGTTAACGATGAAAACGTGGGTGTTCACGTAAGCAAAATTGCTACCATACAGTGAAAATTAAAAAGAAAATATTTCCTAAAACTACTTGCAGGATATGAACGGTTTTTGAAAGGAATGTTCCTTTCTCTCCGATTTCTTCAAAAAGTTTCTTATCTGGCAGGAAAATGGATGTTATAGGCCATATAGCACCATACTGGACACGCTGTTGAGTCTTTTGCAAAGGTTTAAGGTTGAATCTCTCCCATTTTTCCAAAAAATTTCGATCGGGTTTAAAGCAGGGTTAATTTTGATGAGGATTACCATCTGTGAAACTAACTATTAGATGCAAATGGTTTTCCCAGGAACTTTTAGATGGATTTCTTTAAAAAGTCTTGATCGGGCAAAATATGGGTGTTACAGTACATGTAGAAGCTTAGAAATATCGTATATATCATATAGTGATATGTTAAAAAATCTATGTGCAAAAAGCCCTCAAATATCAATTGTTTCTGCAATGAAAACCACGGATGTTATGGGAAGGGAAAGGAATATGTATGGATTTTTTTTTTAAAATTTCAAGTTAATTTTGAATGATATTTTAAAAAGATTTTTGAATGATCCTTTCTACGATTTCTTAAGAAATTATGACTAGGTAAGAAACAGTAGAGTTTTATCGACAAACAATTTAGCATATGTTGAAAAATATAATTTTCTATGATTTTGCATGATTTTGACCAGGATCAGCAATGAGTGGAATTCGGTTTTCTTCAGGAAGTTTGGATTGTGCGAGACACACGGGCTCTTTGGGAAGGGTTTATCAGCACCATTACAATTACATCATTAACACAATGCGTCTTTTTCAGAGTTGAATGATTTAAAGCATATAAAGCGTAAAAAGAGGTTGCCTGCTAGCCAGCATTATGATTACCTTTGAGCTTGACTCTTGACCTACCTTCTAAAATTATGAACTATTATTTATTTTAATTGTTCCTTGACCTTTGATTTACTGTCTGAATTGATAAGTCTATGACTATCATATAAGAATAATTGCTGAAAGAGTGTCCGTTCCCGGACGTCACAAGTTTAATATTGGCTTATATATTGAAAATTTTAAAAATCGTCTTCTCCGCAACAGAAACGCCTAGAGCTTTGACATATGGTATGTAGCATTATCTAGTGACCTCTATCAAGATGTATAAATTATGGCCCCATGGTCAAAATTAGCCTATTCACAGACTTTATGAGTTTAACATAGGCTTGTATAGTGAAAACTTTTGAAAAATCTTCACACACCCAAGAAAAGTCCTAGAGCTTTGATATATGGTATGTAGCACCATCTGGTGTACTCCTATCTGTTTAAGTGACTTAAGTGACCGATAAGGCCCTACGGGCCTCTTGTATGTACTATATGTCTTATCTAAGCAGTAACTAGAAAGTCTGAAACATAGTCTGCAAACCATGCTGTTTTTCGTATAGCAGCAATCTGGTCGGTTAGAACATGATGATGAAACGTTTATTTATTAGCACTTGTCGTTCTCTTACGTCAATAAAAAAATCGGGTTTCAATATGGAAATTAAGAATTTGTTTATTACTAGCAAGTTCTTCATTTCGCGACCGATTCTTGAATTTACAAAGGATTCTAAAATGTTGTCGCCTGATACCGAACTAAGTAGTCTGCCTTTATTTACCTGACTAGTATTCAACAGAGATAGATAAATGAACATGACAATTTCTAGCAGAAAGACTGTATTTAATCGTTTACTCTGGGGCCAAGTGGTCAGACTAATTTTCTCCATGATTAAATATACATAGAGTTAAGATCTACACAAATCATAGTCTGTCAAACTCAGCGATTGTCAATTTCCTCTCATGCGGTTACAGTCTGTTGAGATTATTTTCAGTTCAAATAGTTTTTCATTTTAACGTTTACCCATTACCAGAAGGTAAAATTTTAGACTGGTCGAAATTGACAGGAGTTGAAGATGACAATTTAAAGTTTTTCATTTTAACGTTTAACCCATTACAAGATAGCAAAATTTAAGGCTGGTCGAAATTGAAAGGAGTTGCAGATGACAATTTGAAGTTTGTGAAATTTTAGATTTTTTCCACTTTCTGGAAAGAAACCTCGTGTAAAATGAAGAAATTGCTTGTATGAAGAATTTTTTTCAGTCTCAAGCAATTTCTCCTTACACAATGTTTACCTAATTGTTTTTCTTTGGGAGTCCAAAAGCGTCACTGTATTGGAATGGGTTAATCAGACTACAAAACTCGAGACTTTTGAATGTGGAATGGACATTCTGTCTTGATGATTTTATATTTTGATATATACTATTAAACATCCTTTCCAGTTTTGCTAAAATTTAGACCTGTCCAAATTCAAAGGCTTTGCAGACGAAAATTTAAATTGGATTTAATTTAAAAACTTATCATTCAGTAGGTTAGAAAATATTGTTGAAAAAGAATAAATTGCTTGTACAAGCAATTTCTTCTTTTTCTTCAATGTTTTCTCAAGTACAAAATCACAGGGACGTAAAAACCAGTGATTGTACGGGAAAGGGTTAATACCATTCTTTTACAAGTACAGCATCTGACACAATTTAAAATATCTGTTTTACGGAATCCTTTGGTGGTCCCTTTGTCGGTGACGGATGACATCCAATAAAACACGGCGTCAAACGATTGATCTTAAACATGAACTTTATTGTTTCTTCCACCCCATACTGTAATAAGATCAATTGTTATGGATTCTCTAGTCAAAATACATCAAAATTTTAATTTTGATTATAAGATGAAAGTTTCATCCGGGTAGACCATTTAACCCATTCCCACTCAATCCCTCCTTTTTACGCCCCTTAACAAAAAAGCTTTAGAAAACATTGTGGAAAATGAAGAAATTGCCTGGATCAAGCAATTTCTTCATTATCCACAATGTTTTCTATCCATTGAGACGAAAAAATTAAAATTCCACCAACTTGAAATTGTCGTCTGCAGCTCTTTTCAATTTGGACCGGTCTAAAATTTCACTGTGTTGGAATGGGTTAACCCATTTCAACACAATTCCGCTCCTTCACATCTCGAAGGGGTTCCGGGTTCAATACCTGGGCGTGGCGAATATCCTAACGACGTTTATTTTCAAATAAAAGGTGGATAATCGTAAACCTGTTTTGGACGAGTAGCTGGAGACTGGGGGATGGAGAAGTAGTAATGGCTTGAGAAATACCAGGAATCCATGGTTAGCTGCTCCAGCCGCCACGATATGATTGAAATACTATTAAAACTGGTATTAAACATCAGTCGATCACAATCTAAAGAAAAAAAAAAGAATCACGGAAAAGCAAACAGTCCCTTCATTGGTCACAATATTTTCTCCCCCCCCCCTTAGAAAATGATTTCCGATGAATTAAAATTGTCGTCTGCAAATTGTTTGGAATCAGTCTATTATTTTGTCAACGGGTTATGGTAACTGGACAGATCACATTCTTAAAAAATTAGATAAATAGTTCAAATCTCATTACATGTACAAACAAACAAGGGTCTTTTAAATGTTAATTGAATGCAAATATAACGCTGATTTCAGAATGATTTATTTGTAGTTTGCGGGTTAAGATCAATTTATTACTAGCATTCCATGCGACTCAAGAAGTCAGTTTCCTGTAATTGAATTCAAGCGGAAAATGTACACGGATCCTCACAAATCAAGCATGAAAACAAGGCTCGTTTGTTTGAATAATTAGTCTAGGAAGAATGGAAAAAAATATTTGTCCGATTCTGAGAGTCCTTGTTAAACTATGCCTATTAACCCTTTCCTGTTAAATCCCTGGGCTTTTTTGTTATTGTTTTTTTTTTTTTGAAAACATTGTAGAAAAAGACGAAATTGCTCGATATAAGCAATTTCTTCTTTTTCTACAATGTACAATATTTTCTACCCTACTGAGTGGTAATTATTTTTCAAATTAAATCCACTTAAAATTGTTGTCTGTAAAACCTTTGAAAATGGACAGGTCTATTTTTTTTCAAAACAGGAAAGGGTTAATACTGATTCTCAAATAAATGGAACGTTGTTGAGGGTTTTTCCCACGAAATCAAGCGGACCAAGTGTGCGTCTGTCCGTGCGGTAACAGCGGTCTTTGGGATGATTTGATTGATCAACAGGTTTTTATTTACAGCCGCGGTCCTTCAATTAGAGTGACCTGAGGAATACAGATTTGAAAGGTCACAATTAAAGAAAAAAAGTTCATTCGTTATCTCTTCCTCGACGTTTAACGCCAGACAAACAGCACTCATTCTTGTCCGACTTTCCCTCTCAAGGTTCAGGCATCACACTAGATAAAATTGTTAAATTCTAGTGTACATCTAAATCCGTCGATGAATTTAAATTTGTACAGTCAATCAATCTGAGTGTGATGCATTTTAATTGTTCTTATCTGTTTGTCTAGCTGCTTCTTTAGGGCTAATTTTGACACTATAATGGCGTGAAGCGGATAAAAAGCTGTTCGAAATTTGGCTAGTAAAAAATCTAAGATATTGGAGGTAAAAATTGAAGGGTTATTTTAACCCTAGTCATGCTGAATAAATATTCTTCTAAAAATTGCATTAAAACCAAGGACAGAAAGCATCAATTGGCTTCCTTCTTTAATATTTCTTTTGAAAATCTTTTTTTTATTTTTTTCATAAACATTTTCGGCTAAATGGAGACCAGACAGGTGGTGTAGACTAAGATCAGATTGCACATATGTGCAGACTGATCGTTGTCTTTACTTCCTGTCAAACAAGGAATATACCGGGTTCAGCAAGACAAGGGTTATGATTTATTTCAGGCAATTACATTTCCCCGAAGAGTCAATTCGAATTGAGTTGTCTTTTGCATGGGTAGAAGTAGTAGTTTGTAGCTTGCACAAACCCCAAGGTTTCCTCATTTTAACTGATACACAATGTTCTACTTCCATTTGGCCTAAATTCTTTTCCCTGAATCTAATCATAAAATATACAACCCCCTTATGTGATCTGAAAAAATGTGAATAGGAAAAGAAATCTGAGGAACTAACAAACTATTTCCACTCGTGATTGTATCATTTTCCTTGTGATATTGAAGCAATAATGGTTCAACCTAGTGTTAAACCAACATAAAAGTAACTGACAAATCGCTGGCCCCACCTACTTACTCCATTGGCCCCGCCCAATGACTCCGACAGAAAGTTCCAATTCGATTTTAAGCGGCGTCATTTTGCAAAATTTGTGTCTAACAACATGTAACAAAACACTAAAACTGTTAGTTAGCGACCTAAACGTTATACAGCTTAAATTATATGTAGTTAAAACGTTTAAATCGCCAAACCAACAAAAATGCTCCGGTCTTAATGAATGATTTCATTGGTCGACTGGTTATTATAATGACAGCCGCAATTGGTCAATTACGAAAAGGCTAGGGAGATGATTACTGTAAGGAACTTCTTTTACTTCGTGATTGTGTAAAATATTTCATTTAAAAAAATAAGGATGAAGAACGATATATGCATCACAAAAGATCAGACAACTTAGATTTGAATTTAAGTCATACCACACGATTCGTATTTCGACACTAGACACTATAACTGGACATATATTAAGTTATCCATTCAAATCGTCCCCACCAATGGGAGGATAATCGTAAGCCTAAATTAGATGAGCAGCTGGAGGCTCGTAAATGATGTGGTGGTAGTACTGGTGTAATAAATACCAAGAATCCATGGTTAGGTACTCCAGCCTCCGCGATATGACTGAAATACTGTTCAAAGAGCCGTTAAATCCCATCAATCGATCAATCATTCCCCGAGAATACATCGAAATGATAAAATCTTACTAATGGGTGGATTTCGTGTCTTGGAAACCCAAAGGCATTTATCAGATTCGTCGATAAACATTTTAAATCCTGTTTGGAGTCGTAAAATCGAAGCGATAAATGATTTGCCCATAATTGCATACGAAATGACGATTTTTTATTGTTTTACAATTAAGAATCACGAGAAGAAATCAGACATCGTACGAAGTTACCGCTTCATTTTGCACCCTCATTGTTTTCGTCCTGATGACTCGATAGACCATATAAAAATTAAAGCGCTTCAAAGTTGGAATGTTACGTGAATGCAAGCAATAAAAGAAACTTTAATTATGTTACTTTGTAGGCTTATGTGCTTAATCTTATGTACAGGGTGATTTAAATTGTATTGTTTAACCTATTACCAGATGGCAAAATTTAAGATTGGTACAACTTGAAAGAAGTTGCCGACGACAATTTTAAGTTGGTGGAATTTCAAAATTCTTCGTCTTGTAGGATAGAAACATTGTGGACAATGAGGAATTTGCTTGTTAAAAGCAATTTCTTCATTTTTTCACAATATTTTCCAAAGCTTTATTCTTGAGGGCCGTAAGAAGGAGGGATTGTGTGGGAATGGGTTAATTTATAGTTTTCTATTTCCTGTCTGTTTTCAAGATAATACAAGGGTTAAGATTTTGTGGGAATAATTCAAGTTTGTGTCAATCCTATAGAACATTCACGTTAGAAGTCTAGTTTCCCTTGACGTTAGCCCCATTATCTTAGTACTGTAGTGTACTCGACTACAAACCTCGAGGTCAATGGTTCGATGCCGGACTGACCAAAATTAACATTTACTTTTCTTTTTGAGTTGCCCTTGATAGTATATCTTTAGGGATTTCATGCAATCTAAGAAAACCTTTCATAACATAATTAGGTAAATTCAATGTACCTAGATGCCGAGACATTGAGGTCTCAACCTACACAACCTTTTTACAACCCCTAACAATACAAACTTAGGAAAGTTCATCATTTTCAAAGATGTTTTCTTAAATGAAAAAAAAAAATATTTGAATTGAAATTGCTGTAAACAGCTTTTTTAAAAATTTGAACGTTCTTTAAATCTTGGACAAGGTTAACCCTTGTCATGCTGAACCCGGAATATTTCTGTTTTGAGCGAAGGTATAAACAAATATCAGCCTGAAAATAAGTGTAGTCTGATCCTGGTCTTCACCTTCTGTCCCCTTTAAGCCCGAGGGGTTTATATAATCAATTTTCAAAATAAATACTGACCCACATTAAGACCTTCCAGGACTGCCAGTCCTTTGATTTTAAAGGAATTCTATAAAGGATTTTAATTCAGCATGACAAGGGTTAACCAAAATGAAAAAGAATACACAAGTTCACTAGACAAAGGCAAAATGTCTCAATTTGGGATGAATATAACAACAACAACAAATGAATACATAAAAATGAAAAAAAAAATATGGATAATAACATTTTAAGGAAAAAGCAAAATCAAGTAATGAAAGCAAAATAGTAATGATTCCTTCGTCGGTAATTATGTTTCAACTTATTCCCACACAACTACGCTTTTAAACGCCCATCAATCTGAAAGATTTAGAAAAAAAAATTAAAAATGAAGAAACTGCTTGTTACAAAGCAATTTCTTCATTATCCACAATGTTTTCTATCCCAAAAGACAAAGAATTTTAAATTTCTTCAGAAAAAAAAAATAATCATCCACATCTTCTTTGAATTTGGGCCAGTCTAAAATTGTGATGAGTGGGAATTGTTTACGGGAAATCTACTGTAATGTCTTCTTGCTTTTATGTTATTCACTCATAATAATTACAAAAAAATGTATTCATTTAATACATATTATTCTCCATATACTTCATAAAATAAATTATAATGATAATAATAACTGAGAGCAAATTCTCGTAATCACAAAAATTATATAGTATTCTAACAAGACCAGTTAGATGGAACAAAATGTCATCTAAAATGATGTTTTGAACGAATTTTGAACCAATAAAATCACCTTTTCGTGAAAAATATCGGGTTAAATTGAATACTGTTAAATGACCATTGTCATGCTGAACCCGGAATATTCTTGTTTTGGCAGGATATATAGACGACGATCAAGCTGCACATATGTATAGTCTGATCTTAGTCTGCAACACCTGATCGTCCATTCTAACCCAGAATTATTCATACATATGATATAAATTTTATAAGAGATATGTGTCCACTATTGGTGCTTCCGACCCTTTGATTTTGATATAGGTCTGTGGAGGATTTTATTCAGAATGACAAGAGTTAAAATGCCCCTTTTTCAAGATGTTTAACTCCTGATTAACGTCAGTATAATATACAAAGCGTCTAACGCAACGTAATGTGACATCTATTCTCATTTCAACCAATGAATGTTTTACGTTACACCATTTCTCGTACATCTGTTTCTATTGACGAAATCAACGCTTCCAACTATTATATCGACGGATTTATGCTAGATAAGACATCCAACAAATGATAACCTGTAAAAGGTGTGTTTTTTTTTTTTTTTTTTTTCAAAATTAAAATGCTTTATATTTTCCAACTGCTGCGTTAGAACTGTGGTGTGTATTGGAATTATACGAATCGTCGGTTTATTTCTAAAACTTCGTAACTACAGCTTGATTCATGCTGCTTGATTCAAGCTGTAGTTGCGAATTTAGAATTTCATATCAATCTTTTTAATCTTGTAAAATCTTCGATCAATCACGTTTTTTACATGATATTGTGTTTATGTATATTTTGCCCTAGGCAATGTGTCACTCGTATAAATAATGTGATATCCAAGACTGGGACTATATTGGTCCAACCTTTTAGCGTTTATCGGTCATTTAGTATATATGTCTAATCCTATTTGCTCTAATAATCATATTGTTGCTTCAAATCATAAGACTTGAGACCAAATTCTGCTATAAGTTACACATTGTGATTTATGATAGATTTAAAGTTTGTATGGACCAGCGATAAGTGTTTGATTCATGTAAAATGGATGATTGAATGACTAATTGAGTGGAGTTAAACGCCGCTTTTAACCCTTTCCTGTTCAAACACGGGATTAGACGTTCCTGTGATTTTATATTTACGAAAATATTGTGGAAAAAGAAGAAATTGCTTGTAACAAGCAATTTCTCCTTTTTCCACAATATTTTCTACAACATAGGATGATTTTATTTCAAATGGCATCCAATTATCATTGTCGTCTTCAACCTGTTTCAATTTGGACTAGTCTAAAATTTCCAAAAAACGGGAAAGAATTAAAGGTATTTGCAGTCTCATTGCGAAGGCTGGAGCACCTAACCGTGGATTCCTGGTATTTATCTCACCAGTAATGCTACTAAATCCTTCCCGAGCCTCCTGCTGCCCATCCCACTTAGGTTTATTATTATCCACCCATTAGTGAGAGACTAATGTCGAAAAAATGGGTGAATATAACCTCAAAACGGGCCCCTTTTCAATATGGTGCACTTGAAATAGATTCATGAAAAGGATCATCAATATTGTTAGTATGTTACCAAGAGGAAGAGAAGATGTGGATTGAAACAGAAATTTGTAATTGATACAAGAAAACTGAGATTAAATTTAGATTAGCGTGTCTCTATGGTGAATTAATTTCAGATAATTTTCAAGTTGCACAAGTAATTTTGATTTTTTCCCTTTCAAATGGAATAGAAAAGGGGCGGAATTAATTGAAAATTGGTTTTAATAAAATATGTTTTTAAATCGGTTTTAAAACTTCCTTTGTCAAATGCGGTGTATGGATATGCACAAGTAGCTTATATTTTGTTTTCGCATTATAAATTACAATTAAGAATAGGGTGTCTTTCATCACCAATGAAAAATTCACTCACACGTAAAGTCGGAATTATTATTTCAACTCTGCCTACTTAGTATAATAGTTTACTTCCATTTACGTTTGTATCAACATTTATCGTTTAACCAATTTTAACAAGTTTATGAATAAAAGTATGCTCATAATCTGAAATGAACAAGGTTGACGGAAGTAGGTATGAAACTGAAAATCTCATCAAACTGTACGAAGTCTTGAAGCGAATATTTTCCCGTTTTCGTTTACTTTGTTAATTTCTTATTGCGATGGGCAATTGAAAAGTACGTGGCCTGGGGAAGAAACAAACCTCTTACAAACATACCAATTTAGGTTTATGAAGATAATAATTTAATTGTTAGTTTCGTCTATCAAAAACGAGCGATCTGATTGGTCGAAAAAATTAATTCATACCTCCATGAACAAAATTTTGAGTACGCAGCCATTTTGAATGCTTCCGCACAAGATAGTTCACTATAAAAAGGTATCAAAATTTGTTAAGTTGTTGCATTTTTCGCTCGATGCTATTAAATCATAAGAAATGAAGATAATATTTTTTTGTTTTCATGGAGGTATTAAACGAAAAACCTAATCACACAATGAATGAATCCGCTTCGCGTATTCATACAGTGTGATTAGGTTTTTCGGTTCATACCTCCATGAAAACAAAAAATATTCTCTTCATCTCTTAAATGTATTATAACCTCTTTGCAGTGACAGTGAGATTCATCTCTGTTGTTTAACAGAAGTTGATTCTCAAACCTACCCGCTATGAGTCATTTTAAACAAATGGACAGTTTTGGTCATTGCGCGGTTATTCAATCGCTTAACCTCAAAGGCTAATAGCTTAACCCTTACCTCTATGGCCGAGTGGTATAGGTGCTTGACTTGTGATCTGAAGGTCATGGGTTCCAGCCCCACCGTCACCGGGATCTGTTCATGGGCAAGACACTTAATAGCCAGCCCCAGTCTACCCAGCTGTAGAATTGGGTAGCAGTGGGTTTACCACTGCCTCTCTTTCAGGGACATGAAAACATTTGGATTGTGGGTTTCGAGAGAGACTCTATAAGCTTAAGGCTTTCGTCGCAATCGAACTAAGTATAAGCTAACCCTTACCTGTTTAGTAAAAATGTAGACTTGTTTTACAGACAAAAAAGTTAAACCTGTTTTAATATGAAAAATTACCAATCAGTAGGATAGAAAATATTATTGAAAAAGAATAATTGCTTGTGAAAAATTATAAAATCACAGAGGCGTAAAAACCAGGAATCGAACAGGAAAGGGTTAAGGACATTCACGAGAACTTAGTAGCAACATATGGGTAGCATATGTCATGTTAAAGCATGGTGAGGAAATGCACCGTTGAATCAAAATGCGGTAAATGGAGACTTGAAGATGATCCGTCCTGGAAGGCCTACCACTTTCATCTCAAAGGCCACCATCAATTTAGCAATTGCGAGTGTCAATCAAGGAATCAATTGACCAATCAAATCATTTATTCAGCCCAGACCTGGGCTTTTAACTCCGACTTTTGCTGCCATTTGTGTAAACCTTTTTTATGGTTTGGCGACCTAAACGTTGTAACTACAGCTTCCCCAAGCTGTAGTAACGAACTTTAGGTCACCATCCAACCATTTTACTTTTTTTGCTACAAGCTACTGGCCATTAATTTTGCAAAATGACGCTATATAAAAAAACGAAGAGGAATTTACTGTTGGTGTTAATAGGCATAGGAAGTCAGTGGGCGGGGCCAGAGATTGGTCAATTAAATCCATGATATGGTATTGGTAGGTCGGTGAATTATCAAAAGTACATTGCCATTCAGGTAGGTTTATCACAGGAACATGTTTATGAAATTAACCATAATGATTTGCAAATGACAATGTTTTAGGTTCCAAAGTGTAATACACGTGAACTACATTTACAATTTAGTATCCGCCGCGATATGACTGAAATACTTTTAAAAGTGACGTTAAACCCCATTACCCCCCCCCCCCTCCCCAACACAAACACACACACACACACACACACACACACACACACACAGAAGCCTAACTTTTTACGCCCCTCTAGAAAAAAGCTTTGGAAAACATTTTACAAAATGAAGAAATTGCTTTTTACAAGCAATTTCTTCATTTTACACAACTTTGTCGTCTGCAGATTCTTACAATTTGGACCGGTCTAAAATTTTGTTGTGTTGGAATGGGTTAAAGAAAATAATTCAGTATAATACGAATGGAAACGGCAATCATCGGGTAAATACGACATCTTTTGAGTCACCGAAATTTGTGGTTTTCATGAGAAAACAATTACGTCATTAATGTTCGCTAGCGATTCAGTCGAAATCAACTTCTTCCGCAGACTAACGATATAATCCGACAAATCCTGATGTAGCGTAATATACTACGTTAAATTACAATTTATGTTGACTTTAGCAGATTTAACAAGAAGAAAGAACATTTATCGTGAACATGACATGAAATACTATTGTGAAAAGAAGATGCATTTCCTATATCGAATTTTCGTGTAAACCTGTTAAAGGGCATTGAAGAATTCCGAATGAGAGAATGTTTGTTATACCCTCTTAAATGATAAACTTTTATTGCCTAAATGATTCTTTCAGTATTTCTTCTTTTTGCATCTTCATGCTCGGATTGACCTGCATTTTTGTTGGTTTTGAGACTTCAACGTCGTAACTACAGCTTATTCAAGCTGTAGTTATGACGTTTAGGTCGCCAACCAACCATTGTACTTTTTTGTTGCATGCTACTTAGGAATACAACACTGTTTAGAATCGAAATTGAACTTCCTGTCGGAGTCAATGGGAGGGGCTAACGGAGTAAGAGGACAGGACCAGCCATTACTCAATTAACCCATTCCTACCCAATCCCTCCTTTTTACGCCCCTAAACGAAAAGGCTTTAGAAAACATTGTGGAAAACGAAAAAAATTGCTCGGATCAAGCAATTTCTTCATTATTCACAATGTTTTCTATTAAAAAAAAAACGAAAAAATTTAAAATTCAAACAACTTGAAATTGTCGGCTGCAGCTCCTTTCAATTTGGACCGGTCTAAAATTCCACTGTGTTTGAATGGGTGAAAGATGTAGACGACGAGTGTTTTTCTAAATCCGTCTACTTACTTCATTTTGTAGGGTCAGTTCCAATTATTTCTTTGCGTGCTGTTGTTGATTGTCTGTCTTTATTGCTTCTTTTGGCTTAATTGACACTATAATGGCGTGATTTGTTACTCCATTACAAAAGGTCAGTTCTTATTACCTAAGAACACAAACATCAAGATTACGTTATCTAAAAACACAGCTATACCATCAACCTTAATTTCTACCTTTTTATCCTCTTTCTTCATTCATTTATTTTCCTCGATCAGTTTGAGATCTTTTTATAGCATAGAAATGTATAAAACGTGTTATTATTGACGGAGCAGACTGACGAAGTTAATTAAAAGCAAGTTATTAAGCAATCTTAGGTGAATCGGGGTTTGAAAACTGCTTTTGACGCCATACAGTTTCACGTGTCTCTAATCTTTGAAATTCTATGCTTAGCAAGTTCAACCGAATTAACACTTTCAAAATTAAACTTTGAAATTTTGTGGCGTAGCATATTCAATCTAATTTACACTTTAAAATTTACACTTGATAATTCTACGCTTAGCATAGGAATAAAAAATTTCATCAACTTAAAGGACAATGTTAACTGACCATCCAAAACGGTCCCATCTTAAAGAATGCATTAAATTTGAGGATGTGATCACTTTCACCAATCTTTGTGCTAAAAATGAAAAACCACCATCTTTGAAATTGAACCTCCAACCATTGGAATACAAGTCGGCTGTTAACAAACAGAGTACCAGGCAACCACAGCAATATATGACTTACAATCCTGACATGTACCAACGTATACACCTGCGGGGAGAGAAGCAACGTGGAATTGTTTTTTTAGATAAGATAAATTCCTACGGTCCAGGAAGAACCACAAGGCCTCCTATTCCATTCCTGTCTGTCTTTACCTTTCAATGTTCAGGCATCACAGCAGATAAAATTGTCAAATACTAGTGTACTTCTAAATTCGTCGATCAACTTCAACTTGTACAGTCAGTCAAAATGAGTATATTGTATGTTATTTATTCTTTTCTGTTTTCATTACTTCTTTGGGCTAAATTGGCGTGTTTTTTTTTTTTGTTCCATTACAAAAGGTCAGTTGTTACCTAACGAAATGAATATTGAGATTACTTTATCTAAAATAATAGACATGTATATTTAGAAAGAAGAAAAAAAAAAAGAACTAATGAAGTGTCCAGTCGCTAAGGTCGTTTAAGAATGTTCAATACGAATCTTTTCAACAGAAAAGATTATCTGAGATATTAAATGACCCTACCTTTAAGAGTGAGAAAAAGAAACTGAAAAAGAAAAGGAAACCTCGATGTGACGCATTTACAGCTTGAATGAATGTACATTTGTTTTAGAGATTCAGGAAATGTCCACTTTTCTCACGATATATTGATGCTTTATTTGCAACCCCTTTTGAGTTGAGTCTTCTTAATATTTTGTAGCCTGGTAACGGTTTGCTCTTTCTTTAAGGGTAAGTTGCTTGTGACAGCAAAGCAACCTATATAACCGTTATAGTAACGCATCGTTGGTTACGACGTTTAATTCGCCAACCAACCATTTTACTTTTTTATTACATTGAACATTGAATGAATACGCATCTTTCTGTAATGATTTCGATGGATTATCGATTTATCAGTGCTTTGCTTATTGATAATTCGTGACATCAAAATGATAACCTCACTGTTGGGATAGATTTAGCTCTGCTTTCGTACATGAAAACTATCGATCATTATCGTTACAGGGGGACCAAAGACGCTGACGACGGCATCAGGTTGCTATGTAATGTACATGCGTAATGACGCGCTTTTGTAGATTTTGTCGGAAAAAAACTCCCCCTTTTGCATTACAGAAATAGAATAACCATTTGCTTTTCTCGTGAGATCGGTTTATCTTTCATTTCGTGACATTTCATAGCTCCGACACTGAAACAAACAATTATCCTGTATTTAAGTGTACTTATTCATCATACTGTTTAACCCTTTTCTGATTTGCAGAATTTAAGACCTATCCAAATTCAAAGATTTGCAGACGACAATAAAAGGTTGGTTTTATCTGAAAAAAATCATTCATCTAGGGTAGAAAATATTTTGGAAAAAGAAGACGTTGCTTGTTACAAACGATTTCACTGGAAATTTGAAAAGAAATGTCAGTCTTGTGTATGTTTACATGTAGGCCTGAACTTCTACAATGCCATTATGAGAGAATGACTAGTGGTAACAAAGAAACTCTATAGTAAATTCAAATATTGTGCTTTATAACATATAAGAAATATGGAAACACCTCCATATAGATATATAAACTTTTATGAAATTGCTCTTTAAATGTCAAAACAATTTCGAGGTTAATTTTTCTAGCCTTCAAAATACCATACAGACATATCAATATTAATTCATAAACTACATCCTTGTAGTTCTATTTCTGTTTGATCTTTTTCTTTTCGTTCACCTTTGAGCTAGCAAAGAGTTAGTAGACTTTTGAGGTCGTCTCAAAGTTCAACGAGTGCTAACTGCCACCGGAAGCATATCCGCTAAATTCATTGAATTCCTACGGCATAAAAAGTAGTTCTTGTGTGCTTAAGGAATATTGCAAACTCTGTCTGCAAGTTCATCTCCTAGGTATTTTTGGCTCATTTGAGCACTTCGAGTTAAAGATGACTGATCAGAGTCTTCAAAGAAGTTGCAGGTGACAATTTCAAATCTTTGAAAATATTTATCTCTCTAGGTAGAAAACAATATTGAAAATGAAGAAATTGCTTGTAACAAGCAATTTCTTCATTTACAACATTTGTTTACCACAACTATTTTCTTAAGGGGCGTAGAAAGGAGGGATTTTGTGGTTACTTTAACATTGTTTCTCTATAATGATATCGTTTGACAAAGAAGGTTACTGAACAAAATAGTGCTTTGCTAGCTTACAATACTTTTCAGTACTTTGATCAAATGCATTCTTGCGGGTATCATGAACATGAAACAACGTGAAAGCCTGTAATATTCTTAAATCACCATAATTGTGTAACATTTTACGAAAACAGAATCACCGACTGGAAATTCCGTAAAACAACCAGTTTGTAAAGGAAATGGCCCATCACACGTCAATCGGCGAAGGATGCCATAGAAATAAATTACGGAAGAATGGCCTTTATAATCTCATAGAGTCCAAAAGATCCGTGTCTAGAAGGGCTTCGCATACCGTGCAGTTTTGCCATACATTCGAAACGGTGAACATAATTTACAAAGGTTCGGACCACTGCATAAACGATGTTTGTTTGAATGCTTTGACGTCCGATGTTAACGATCTTTCAGTTATATCACGACAAGTTCACTTGTTTACGTGTTTCCTTGGTATAAACTGTACTAGGCTGGGGATATAAAACATGCCCTAGATCATATTCAAATGACCAGCTCCGCGGTTGTGACCCTTAACGTACATAACCCTTACCACTTAGTCTCACAAGACCAAGCAAAAACGATGAATATTGTCGCCTAGCATGTGCGTGTTTTCAAGACTCTCGCTGTAAAAGATTGTTAAGAGATGAAGAAAAGATTTTTTGTTTTCATGGAAGTATGGAACGAAAAACTAATCACACTTATGTGATAAGTTTTTTCGTTTCAAACCCTCATGAAAACAAAAAATTATTCCCCTCATTCCTGGTAATTTAATGGCATCGAGCGAAAAAAGGAAATATTTTTGCAATTTTAATGCATAGTTTGTTTTTAACTATTTTGTGTGCAATCATACAAAATAGCTGCGTGCTCAAAATATTTGTCATGGAGGTATGAATAATTTTTTTCGAACAATCAGAACGCTCTATTTTGATAGACGAAACAATAATAAAACCATTCAAAAAAGGCGGAAAGATTATATACATTTTGTTATGAAGATGTCTTTTCTGTTTAACGACACCAAGTTTTTCGAAATTAAACGAGTCATTTGTGCTTTGTGGGAACGTTCTAGATGCAGGATAAACAATTATGTTTTGTAATACCATAGTGATTGATTTTAGCTTTATTGGGGTCACACAAAAAAAAAAAAAAAAAAACAAGGGCGTTGTAAAACATGCAACGTAGGGTGCTAGGGTTTAAGAGAATTTCCTAAAAGGCAAAAACGCAAGGAAACATTTTGCTGCAATTCAAGAAGGTAAAAACTGAAGGATTATTTTAATATTAATTGAACGAAATTACCCGTTTCTGAAGAGCCATTTAATTTATATTGAGCTGTTATTTGCACGACTAGAGGCATGGTTGTAGCCCGTCTTTAATACATTCCAAGACGACACAATTTTAGGCCATTTCCGAATTGACGGAGTTGCAGACAACAATTTCGACGAGTTGTTGGAATTTTGATTTGTTTTGTCTTTTTCGGATGGAAAATATTTGTAGACAATGAAGAATTTGCAATTTCTACAATTACCGCAATGTTTTCCTAAGATTTTTTCCTTGAGGGGCGTAAAGAAGCGGGATAGTGTGGGAAGGGGTTAAACTTAAGTTTATTCCAAAGTTTTCCCGATTTAACTAATATATCATGTTTTAATTCCATTTTGGCCATACATGTTTTCTTTTTAGCCTGAGATTGCGTAAGTTACATGCTAAAAATTCAAACCCATGCAGAGTTTAATGTGAAAACGTAATGTAAAAACATCTACCGCAATCAATGTGATCTTCTGTCGCATGAAAAGTAGATCGGATCTGACCATAAATTAATACGCCCGATTGAGGCGAGAAGAACGAAGGCGAGATATGACTCATTGAAAGCTGTCGGCTTGATGTACAGTACTTTCGTGTGAGTGTTCTGAATTTTGCATAATTATCAAAACTTCACGAGTGAATGGAAAGAAAGAAAGGAGATATATATTGTTAAGAAAAAAAAAGGTGTTTGTTTCATACCAAAATTTTATTACTTATTCTAGAGTAACAATGTTTAAAGGGTCCGGTTAGACGAAGTTGCTGTATAAAGCTGATAAGCGAAGCTGTCGGTTTAACGCACGATTGGAATGTTTTGTAAAACAAATTAATTGGTCATTCGTAGGAGCATATTCGCACTGCACACAAGAGCCTCCTAGTTCGAACCTGGCTACACGCTCTATTTCCCCATCTCTCTCACTCTCTAGCTCACTCTCGCTAGCTCCACTGGCTGAAAGCCAACGAGCTTTTGTCATGATGTGGTTTTCGTCGTCCGTCGGTCAGCTTTTACTTTAAAGATCTTCTCAGAAAGTACTGAACATAATTCAACCAAACTCAACCAAAATTCATAGGAAGGATCCTTGGGTGGCCTTTATCAGATCCCTTCAAAGCATTTTGATCAGGTGAAAAATATGTAACGATATATACATGTAAATATATCGTTACAATACCTCAACGGGATGAAAATTATTGCGGGCAGGTTGTGTTCCCTAGCGCACAAATCGGCAGATCTGCGCATAATCGACAGTAGATTTGGGTAAAAAGTGGCACCTCCGATAATTCAACCATCAAATTTTTCTGCCCAGATTATATATCTCCCATATACATATCTCAGGCTTTCAGCGCTTTGATTTTTTCTAATAATAAAATGTCGTCTCCTTATGCGGTCTAAAATGGAGGGTAATAAAGAAACCTGGAAAACTTACAACCGCTTTTGACACACGCTTGTATCATATTCCAAATGACGTTGGATAATATTGGTTTATAATAAGTAATAGTGTTAGACTAACATACTGTATAATAATATCGGCCTTTCCTCCTGTTCCCATATTGTTTCTTCTCTGTGAACGTTTTGTGGATTAATTGAATTGAAAAACTCCAAACTCCTTTTTTAAAAAAAAATATTTATTTCGTCTAAAACACTCATCTCCGACTACTACTAGAGCATAAGCCCCAAATAGTCATATACTTGATCTCTTCCATTTCTAATTCTAGGCTCGTCCTCCCGTCTGGCGTATTTGCTTCCCTATTTATATGAGACCACAATACTATATGAACAAATCAAATAACTTGTTTCGCATCCACACCTCAAACTTTCTCATTCAAGAAAGTATTAGTAGCAGGTGAGTGTGTTTATCTTCGACCCTTTAATATAGTATTTCGTATTGATTTCATGGATTCGGACCGTGGCTACTCTGCTTTTTCCTTCACAAAAGAAATATATGTGCTTCCACAATAGGCTCGAATCATGGATTATATTACAATACAAGTCATTACAACAACAACGAAAAACAAAACAAAAAACTAAAGAGACTATTTTATATCGTGTTCATTTAAAATGGTGGATTGACAACGAACATCATTCGAAAAGTATATGGTTAAAAATGGCCGACACGATAGGTTTGAATATTATTAACTCATTACCACACAATCCTGCATTTTGACAACTTAAAGAAATGTTTAGTTTTTTAACAAAACTTTTTGAGAGGAGAAAATACTTATATCAAGCAATTCCTCCTTTTTTCAAATGTTTGCTACCTTATTTCGCACTTATTTTTAAATATTAATGCATTTTGAAATGTCGTCTGAAACTTTATTTTTTATTTGAACTAGTCTGATATTTTTTCATCTGGTAACGGGTTACGTAATTAATAATAAAGCTATATATGTCGGTACGTCAACAGGTATTACCGAACAGAGATTTTCTATTCGCGAGTTGGGTCTTATATCAAGATATTAGTACAATTCGTTCTCCCTAGGATATATATCGGAATGATAACATCATACAAATGAGGAAATTTCATGTCTCGGAAGACCGTAAGCATTTATCATACTTGTCGATACAGTTAAAATTCTGTTCGGACTCATAAAAACCAAGCAATAAATAATTTGGTTGTAATTTCTTACCAAATGACAATTTTATGAGTAACGAGAAGAAATCAGACATCTCGAGTATATAAAGCTCTTAGATTTTGCACCACCACTATTAAACTTTACACCATAAAATACCAAAGCACTGAAAGCGCTGCTAAGATTATATCAGTTGTATGATGGGATAGATATTCTATATCTTTGTCAGTGTTCAAGATGAATATAAGGATTAATGTCTTGTAGGAAAAAATAACTCGAATTTGTGCTAATCGTATAGAATATTCACATGAAAAGTTAAGTTGCCCTTCAATTCATGTAGAGATGCAGGCTAATATGACATTCAATGTCACAAAAATACAAATATCCATTCCTGTTTACCACCCATTGCAAAAATTGAAATACAGATGCTTTGGTTACAATTAAAGCCTTTCCTGCTTTTTTTTCAAAATTTTAGACAATTCCAATTTTGGGGAAGGGGAAGTAGCAGTAGACAACTAATAGTTGGTTCAATTTGAAAAGTAACCAACTTACATCAGTTGACTTTTAGACTAAGGGATTACATTAATTGAAGAAATCATCCATTGAAAGCATATTACAAAGACCAACCTGGCACAACCCCGAAAGAAGGGGCGTGTGTGCGACAAACTAGACTAAGTCTAGACATCTACTTTCGTAATGTAATCGAAAGACTTTCAAAATTAATTTGACCTTGATCTGGAACCTTGAACGCTGAGCAAGTTATCATTTTCGTAACTAGAGGTATCACGTGATTTTACCCGCACACCAGCACCATGTCACAAAAACAATCCTTAACGAACAAAGCTACATTAAATAGCTCAGTATAAAAGTTGGTTAGAAGGTAATATAATAGCATAGAGGGTAAGTTTGAGCCAAGAACATGTGATACTGTGTGATTTATACTCCGGAAAACAATAGTTCTGCACAAATTACAACATTCAGGGGAGATAACTAGGGAACCAATGATAGTAATATCATCGAAATTGCTCATATACACAAAATTCTTGGGAGGTGCTTACCATACTGTTATAGTAATGCTACGAACAACAATGATTCAGTACTTATTAAAAGTTTAAGCGGTGTTACTAAGGGAAAAATCAAATATAGCATGGATATAATTGGGTTAAAATTAAATTTGGGTTGAAATTTGATTTCAGAGCAAACAAAACTACAGAAGCATTTTGCAGGCAACATTGAATCAGGTTCAAGGGGAGATAATTCATCAAACCAGTACTCTCATGTACACGCGCAATTATCTAATAACAGCACCATTGTTGTTGAGTTAAGTTCAGTGTAGGCAATACTAAAGAATTCATTGCCAAGGACAACATTAATTCGGTCGAATTAACAAGATGATTGATTGATTGAATGTGGTTTAACGCCACTTCTAACAGTATATCAGTAATATCGCGAAAAATGTTGTTACAAGCAATTTCTTTATAATCCACAACGTTTACTTTCCAAAAAGACAAAGCAATCGTCGTCTACAATATCTTTGAATTTGGACCTGTCAAGAATTTTGTCGTTTAGTAATCGGTTAATATGGTTGAAATAGACTCACCAACTTAACATTAATAGTCTAAGTATGATATCAAGATGACGAGAGGATATGGATTGAAACAGATATTTATTATTGATACAAGTAATTACATTTAGATTAACATATCTCTTTGGGGATTGAATTTAGATAATTCTAAAGTACCGCAAGTAATTTTGATTTTTATTTCCTTTCAAATGGAATAGTAGAAAGACTAAATTATTTGAAAAACGCGTTAAATTAACCCTTTCCTGCACAAAACCCTGGACTTTACGTCACCGTGATTTTATACTTGAGAAAACATTGTGAAAAGAATATATTGCTTATAACAAGCATTTTCTCCTTTTCCCACATTCTTTTCTACCACATAGGATTGTTTCATTTTAACTAGCATCCAATTTTAATTGTCGTCTGCAACCTCTTTTAATATGGACTAGTCTAACATTTTCTCATTTACAACAATATAAACAATATGTTTGCACTAGCTTTATAAATAAAAGCAAAACATTATTTGTAATCAATTTGGAATTCACCCATACTTCTTGATGGAGTAAAGATTTAAACTCTGCCAAACACTTTAACTGGCTTATCATATTCTAAGATATTTAAGTTTAGAAATTATATAGATTTCCGTTCATGTTTGAATCGAAGCTTAAACCCAAGTTTAAGATTTGATTTGATTCTCTGTTGAGTAATATAAATAGTCTTATCTGAAATGAATGAGGTAAACGAAAACTGTGAAATATATCTAAAAAATGTAAACGTTGCGAGGTTTTGCGGGTAAAATTAAAAACATTGCGAGGTTTTGTGGGTAATATTAATAATTGAATTAAATCTTGAAGGGAATATATATTTCCTTCTTTGTTTGAGGTAAGAAACACTTATCACAATGTAAAAAATATTTTTATGTAATTTTAACATCTATAAGAATTTTATTCATTCGAGAGCCTCCGTCTTCTTTAAAGCAATATAAATAAATATAAATGTTTGTCCAGGTTATTTGTAATTAGAGCAATCAGATTTTATTTTCTTCGTAAACCCCAAGTGTTCTCATTTACCTGTATTTAACGATTCAATTTATTATACACATATTCTTAATTTCTATGATTATCTTGGCAACAATAAGAATAAATGAACGATTTTATTTGGATATTTTCTTATGATTACTAAAATTCATGTGACCTTAGACAGTAAAATAAACCCTTCGAATGTTTTTGATATTACACAGGTCTAAGAAAAATGCAAATGAGCCGAAGACTATATATTAACGCATTATCGCTACTGCGAAAATGACGTGCATGTAATGACGTCATTACAAACGGCATTAAATTTTTCGTGGAATATAATCATAGATATATATTCCAAGAGTTTTATCGACTTAACACGAAACTAAAGATCATATTGTAAATAGAAAATATTATTCGTGTTCATGAAATACTGAATTCATTGAGCTTGTCATCTAAATCCAATAAAAACGCTGTTTTTTTTTTAATCTGTTAACTCTTTGCCGTACAATTACTTGTTTTCACGACCAACTGGTTTTGTATTGGGGAAAGCATTGGATGGAAAGAAGAAATTGCTTGTTAAAAGCAATTCCTTCTTTCCCTACAACGTTTTCTACCCTTTAGAGTGGTTATTTTTCAATCAAAATGCACACTGGTTTGTCGTCTGCAGCCTCTTCCAAATTGGATGAGTCTAAAATTTTGTTGTATAGGAAAGGGTAAATAGACTCGTTTGATTATTTCGGTATATTCAATGATCATTCATTCAATATCGTCTAAGCCTATGTATAGGCCTATTTAATCCATGTCATGCTGATCCCGGAATATTCCTGCTTTGACAATAGCTTTGGCAGGTGTATAGACTAAGATCAGCCTGCACAGGCGTGCAGTCTGATCTAAGCCTACACTACCTGCTTGTTCTTTTTGTGTTAAGAAAAATCTTTGAACACAATATCGAACTGATTATGTAAAAAATTAAAATATAGTGAAAATAGGAAAATTATTTAGCTGGACAAGGGTTAATAACAATGATAGCATCTTTAGGGATAAGAATTTGAAGAGCTGCGAATGAGAAAATGTTAATTTACAACCACTTCAATGATGATTGATATACGTACCTTTAATGTCTGATTGATTGAATGGGGTTTAATGCCGCTTTTAACAGTATTTCAGTCATATCGCGGCGGCTGGAGCACCTAACAATGGTTTCCTGGTATTTCCACACCAGTACTACCAATACATCCTTTCCTAGCCTCCAGCTGCTATCCCACTTAGGTTTACGATTATCCACCCATTGGTGAGAGACAACTGTAGGAAAGAATGTGTGCCGCCGCCGGGGATCGAAACCATGACATCCCATGATTGAAAATTAGGATTTAATGTCTGAAATGCTTCGTTCAGTCTTTTCTTGTTTGACATCTTAATGTTCAGTTATCAGAGTAATTGAGGTTGTAGAAGAAGAGTGTTGTTCTAAATCCGTCTACTTACTTCGTCTGTAGGGTCAGTTACAATAAGTTCATTACGTGCTATTGGTGATTGTCTGTCTTTATTGCTTCTTTTGGCTTAATTGACTCTTTAATGGCGTGATTTGTTACTGCATATCAAAAGGTCAGTTCTTGTCACCTTAAAACCTAAACACCAAGATTCCTTTATCTAAATAATGTACAAAAACGCAGTAAACATACTTCTTTCTTTCTATATATCTTAAAAAATGTACAAAACAATTTGTTAACAAAATGTACTTGTATCTTTCACAAACACATGTATACACAAATATTACATACACCTACGGCCATTCATTCGTTTATGCACAAACGAAAGGACCCAATCACTCAGATACACGCCCTAACACGCCCCTCACTGATAGATACAAATCCAACCTATATTAACCTATTTCCACACAACAAAATGTTTGACTGATCCAAATTGAAAGGAGTTGCAGACGACAATTAAAATTTTATCAAATTCTAGATTTTTCAACTTTCGTGGTAGAAAACATTGTGGATAATGAAGAAATTGCTTGACACAAAGCCTTTTCAAGCGGGACGTAAAAAGGAGGGGTGTTGGAATAGGTTAAGCAAGGTCCTATGGGACATACAAAAATGCTTTCTTAATGTAGCTGCTTGCTTTAGACAAGTTCATTTCTGTTAATTTGCGGTATTGGGAACTGAATGGCAGTTTACTTGAATACAGATAGCCGTTAACCCTTTCCTGGATAAACCCGGGATTTTACGTCACTGTGATTTTATACTTGAGAAAACATTGTGGAAAAAGGAGAAATTGCTTATGATAAGCAATTTCTCCTTTCCCCACAGTGTTTTCTTCCACATAGGGTGGTTTTATTTGGAATTTCATCCAATTTTCATTGTCGTCTGCATCCTCTTTCAATTTGGACCAGTCTAAAATTTCAAAAACCAGAAAAGGGTTAAGACAGGTTTGACTGAACGGCGTTTTTCTCCGCAGTTATGCACGCTCAGAAGATCACTTGAGTGCATTCTTCCTCCACTACAGTCAGTCGGTTAGCTTATCGAAACATTGATGTACGTTTATGGTTTATGTTGCTGGATAATTTCTATCACACAATCCTTGGTGATGTTTATTCTGCAGATATCACAGTAAGTCATATTTGAACCATACAAAAATGTAGGTATAATTACCATTTCGTGCAGTGAGCACGCTGATAGTTGATAACTACCTTGGGCCTCCATCAAATATTGTTATAGGAAAAATAAGCTGATGTCATTTTCTTAACAATTCTGTTCACAATATTCGTACCTCGTCCATCCAATATAAAACTAGGGGATAAGGAGGATGTTTATTATTCGGGGCTAGACGATACAGACTAAAACGCGAAGAGTGTCACTTTTGACCTTATAACAGTTATACATTCGGTGAGTCTTTTTACATGGTGAGGAAAAATAGCAGACACACATACCCTGGGCTGTTTAGTACAGTGTATCAACTAGCCCCGTGCATATATTTTCACCAGTTTATGTCAAAATATTTTCCTGTCTTAATCAAACACATAAATTACCACCCTCCGCTCTTGCAGTCAAATTCATGATGTTCCATACTCTAACCCAATGAGACAATGTATCAAGTTTGCATTGTCATATATATTCTTTAAGGTGTGTTTGTCTTTCTCAGAATGGTACGTACCTACGGAAGAACGACCAACAAATGAAGTGTAATTCTATAGGCTGCAAGATCGGTCATTGACGAAAGGAAAATCATTCGGAGTCATGTTGGAGTGATTCCAATGACTTTGTGCCGAAACATTACGAATGCCGGGAAATTGGCTTTGACAATATAGAGCTCCGTTAAAACGATAAGCGGCAAGATTTTATGCCTGAACAAGAATCAATTTTAGTGAATAACAAAGTGAGGGCCTCCAATTTAAGGATCACTTGCCACGCCCACTGACTCAGACAGGAAGTCTCACTTCGGTATTAAACGACGTTATTTTTCAAAATTTATGGCAAGTTTTATAGAAAAAAAAGTAAAATTGTTGGTTGGTGACCTTAACATCGGGACTACAGCTTTAAAAAGCTGTAGTTACAATGCTTAAGTCGCAAAACCAACAAGAACGCTTTATAAAATGACTGCCAGTGTTGGAGGTCAAAGTTCTTTTGATGTCAAAAGGAATGATTCGATCGGTCGGTTGATTCTTTGACAGCTTCGATAGGTCAATTGCACCAGTTTGTCATAAATTTTTATAACATTCTCGTTTATTTTGTGTTTGTTATGGTTGTCCCTTTATATATATAAGACGAACTGCCTCTGTTAGAGGTTAGAGGTCAGAGGTCATGGACAGCGATCCGCCATTTGTAAATAAACATGAGCGATTGGATCATTTTATAATGCAAGTGTCACATTGTTGTGCTTCCCTCATTCTATGATTTTCTATTCATGAAAAGAAAAGGTCACTTGAAATTTTATCTTACTCAACATGTCTCGAATATCAAATACTGAGAGAGTTATTGGTTATTTTCATTAAGGAAAGCTTTCACAAATGAACACTATATTGCTTTATAATATTGTAATATTCGAGGAAGACCTTCACCTCCAAGCAAAATAATAGTTAAAGTTCCATAACTTTTCATCAGAATGTCATAATAACGATTATGAAAGTGCTAGATACAACGTGAAAGCTGGTTTTGGAGAATGATATTGGCTTTTTTGACGCCACAATTTTATGTATAATTTTAAACATTAGCTTTATTGAAGTCATGAAAATGGCCAAATGAAATCACAAAAATGGCAAAAGTGTTGAAAAGTAAAAGCTGTAAGGGTAAACGAATCCTATTTCTGGTAAAATGGAGGGCGACATTTTGCTGCAATTACAGTAGGCAATTTTGTAGGATTATTTTAAGTTTTGAGACAGGCAATTACGTTTTCCTAAAGAACCATTCAATTAGAATTTAGCCGTCATTTGCATGACAAGGGAAAATTGTTGTCGCCACTCTTTAGCATATATTCCAACGTTTCTACGATTTTGCTGAAACATTGCGTGTATTTATATTTACCCACTACTCTTATGACCCTGTTTATAAAAGTCTTTTTTTTTTTCAAATATCATTTTAACACATTCCCACACAACGGAATTTTAGACTGGTACAAATTGAAAGAGGAACTTGAAATGTTTGTGTCTTTTTTGGATAGAAAACATTGTTGATAATGAAGAAATTGCTTGATTCAAGCAATTTCTTCATTTTCCACCACAATGTTTCCAAATCTTTTTTTCTTGGGGGACGAAGAAGTGTTCGGTCAGTAGTCCCCCCCGGCTGCGATAAGAAACAAAGCATTTTTTAAGAAATTGGAGAAAGGGAGATATATATGGAACATTTACATGTTGTAGAGCAAAATAAATATTAGCTTCCCATCTGGGAAACGATGTAACCGTGATTTTTTTTTAAATTGGAAACATTTGGTAAACTATAATTGCCCATCTGGGAAATATGTAGACAATTTCTTTCCAGTATTTGGAAAAAAAATCGTACATGTGCTCAATATAAAACTGACCCCCACCCAAAAAAATAATGAATTTGATTTTCGGTCCATAATTTCACCGTTAAATTTGTAGCTTTGGCGATTTTTACTAAATTGTTAATGTTCTTTTAGAGATAAATGAATGCCCCCACTTCTTCAATAAACCCTTATATTACCCAAGTTTTTCACAGGTTCCATGAATTGAATAACACATTTAATTATTATCGTTATAAAGTTTTGAAATGATAATGGCATTTTTCGAATAACACATTTAATTATTATCGTTATAAAGTTTTGAAATGATAATTGCCTTTTTTTCATTTTTTACAATATTTACTTTTAACACGTTTTGAGATTGAATCTTCCGGTGTTGCCTAGAGAGGTCCTTTTGTGATTACTTGAAGAAGTCCTTTGGGAAGATTTATGGAGACAGTAAACCAGTTACCAATCGGCGGGATTTTATAAATCTTCCGTTAACCCTCTCCTGTTTAATCCCTGGTTTTTACGTCTCTGTGCTTTTATACTTGAGAAAACATTGTGGAAAAAGAAGAAATTGCTTGTAACAAGCTATTTCTTCTTTTTCCACAATATTTTCTACCTAATTGAATGGTTATTTCTGCAATAAGTTTAACTTAAAATTGTTGTCTGCAAAACCTTTGAATTTAGACCACACTAAAGTTTCAAAAGACAGGAAAGGGTTCATTAATATATCAAGTATCCGATGTGAATACTTATTTCGATGTCAAAACCAACATTGGTCGAGTTACCTCTATCGTGCTCGCCATATTAAGGGTTCCTTACATAAATACGAGAAAAGATCTACAGATGTTTTTTCTCTGTCAGCTAATTTCCAATTTTCAAAGTCGGTATCAGCGACTTTGTTGCGTGCAATAGGTAATATCTGATTTAACGACCTCTATTGGATTTTTACAAGGAAATAGTGTGCTTTATGACCAGTTGTTAAAAGTCAACTGTTTCGATATCAACATTATCTCTTAAATATCTAGTCTTATAATTGAATATGAGCAGTTGTTAAAACTCAACTGTTTCGATATCAACATTATCTCCTGAATATCTAGTCTTATAATTGAATATGACCAGTTGTTAAAAGTCAACTGTTTCGATATCAAGATTATCTCCTAAATATCTAGTCTTATAATTGAATATGTAACAAATATTCGTTACAAATGATGCCCATCTTTGAAGTTCTAAAGATATCGACCAAAGCCAGACAACGTCCGGAGTTCACAGACTGACCAGTGTCGAAATAAATTGCTTTTGTATATTTTTACCAAATCTTACGTTACATTAATTGAGCCTATGCGTTATATTTCAAACCATTTCGCATGTGCGTAACTCGCACACACTGAGCACCCTGGACAGCCAATTATAATATTGGCTGATTGTTTAAAGAAGCTTAAGGGTGCACAGACTGATCTGAGTCTTTACTTGTCGCACATGTGTAATGGTTGGAAATGTCACGCATGCGCTCAATTTCTAAGCGACAGTGGTCACAGGCCACTGGGCTAATGTTGATATTGTGTCAATGTGTGTGTAAGCGAAAATCTTTCTCCTTATAAACAACTGGCTAGATATGAACCAAATTTCACTGGCATCATCCTCACAATTGTCGCCATTTTAGTTTATTTATCGACATTTTCTTGACCATACGTGTCCTCGGTAGCTCAGTTTTTGATGAATTTCAAACATTAGATGAGTAGCATCTGTAGAAGAGTACGAAAGTTTTATTTATTTTTTAATGGTCTCAAAATATTCTAGTTTGCTTTTCCTTAGATTGTAATATCAAAACCCTATAAGATGTACTGTTCGACATGTTTATGGCCAATCAAAAGTCTAGGCAGTCCTTCACTTAACAACACTAACCCTTCGTCTTGTGATGGCGATCTATGTTTTTTGCAGTTTTTCGCCTGTGGAAATTTCTCTGCTCTACCATTGCGATTTGCTAAAAATTAAACTATTATTATTTCATTTGGGAAAAATAGTACAACTGCAATGATCTCAGCGGAACATGATCGATTAAAACCAATGAATTATGTTATCTGTCTATCTATGTGTATTATTCAAAAAGAATATTATTATTATTTGTATGGTTGAAAACCGAGAAATCTTTCTCACATGAAACTTTCTATTCCATGAGTAATTCTGTATTACACACAATTTGAAATAATGTCTTTTCTCTTTGACTTTATACCTTATTAATTTGAAATACTGTCCCTATAATTTTTTTAACAAAAACTTTTTATTCGTCATTGGAATAAAAGAAATACGACTGATTTGTAAATACGATATGCGTTGTTAAATTTTAGTGTATATATCATGGTAATTCAGTATATGTGTGAAATTATCCAAACGCTGGCCCCGCCCACTGTCTCTCTAGACCCTGCCCATTAACTCCGACAGAAAGTTCCGCTCCGATTTTTCACGGCATCACTTTGCAAGATTTATGGCCAGTAGCATGTTACAAAAAAGTAAGATGGTTAGTTTGTTACCTAAACGTCGTTACTACAGCTTGAATAAGTTGTAGTTACGACGTTTAAGTCGCCAAACCAATAAAAAAGTTAAATGAAAATGACGGCCAATGTAATAGTTGAAAGCTCAAGTCCGGGCTGAATAAATGATTCGATTTGTCGGTTGATTCCTTGATTGACAGCCGCTATTGGTCAATTACATGCACTAAGGTAAATCACGCCTTTCCCGTGAATCTTTTTCTTACGTTCCAAAGCAAACTTCTATCGACGCTACAAACACTTTGAAATATCTTCCGTAGAAAATAACCTTAAGATCTTAGACAATCAATTTCACATCGCTGATTTACGATACACTGTAACGCGAGGGAACCAAATTAGCCCACCCTCATCAAATTACAAAATATGGAAACGAGGTACCTAGTTGTGGTACGCTAATCTGGAATAGGCGGTTACTATGACAGGTCCATCAATTCAAATATTACAATTGGTACTAATTTCAAAGATTGATTTGTGTGATAATGAACTCACAGCACTGCTGTATTCCATTTCTTTTAATCCTCATAATAATGGATATAATGAACAACGATAAGACATGTTATAGAGAGTGTCTAGAACGAGATCTGTGACTTTTAAAGATGTTCACACTTAATCTTAGGTAGTTATACTAAAACGATTTTCGCCGAATGTGGTTTCAACAATAATTTCTTGGCCCGAACAAACGGATTATTAAATTGCATCTGTGGTGATTTTCATTATTACGTGAGACGATTGGACCTAGAATTCTACACACGTGCATAGAAAGTACTTAACTCCATATCTAATATGAAAATCAAACACCCCATTCCATTCGTCATTTCATATGAAAAAACACTCAGGTAAATATCGCGAAGTACTAACGCTATATTTCTTTAGAGATCGAGAAAAGCAGATTTTTGGTTATAGCGTAATAGTGCAAATCCACGTTATTTGTGGTGAAGAAAGACGCCATTATTTCAAATTATCAGGATAGAAGAGAATGGAAACCAGAAAAGCCAGATAATAAGGTATTTTAGGCCAGAGTAATAAATAAGATGCTAACAAATTGGTGCCTTGAGAATTTAGGAGCGACAACCACATAAGTCACAACGGTAAATTAAAATAGGAGTGTCAGTAGTAAGACGTTTTTACGTTTCCTTCCAAGTAAAATAAATAAGAGATGAAGAGAATATTTTTTGTTTTCATGGAGGTATGAACCGAAAAACCTAATCACACAATGTATGAATACGCGAAGCGGATTCATACATTGTGTGATTAGGTTTTTCGGTTCACACCTCGATGAAAACAAAAAATATTATCTTCATTTCTTATAATTTAATAGCATCGAGCGAAAAATGCAACAACTTAACAAATTTTGATACCTTTTAGTAGTGAACTATTTTGTGCGGAAGCATTCAAAATGGCTACGTACTCAAAATTTTGTTCATGGAGGTATGAATTAAATTTTTCGACCAATCAGATCGCTCGTTTTTGATAGACGAAACTAACAATTAAATTATACAACAGTAAATGTGATATATATTACTTTTACGATACACGAGGAATAATACACAGTATGTTTTCTAGTTGTTGTTATCGTGTTGGAGAATCGTGTGTAGGTATTTTTATTGGACGAGAACTTGAGTCTCGTCCAATGACAAATATCTTAACAAGATTCTCGAACACGATAACAAATAATAATGATAATAATAATAAATAAAAAATAAAAAAAATGTGATATTACTTTTGATAAATACCTTATCAGACTGAACATTACGGAAAGCCGTTGAAATTGATTAAAAAAATATAAAAAAAAGTCAATATTACTCTTACGGAAAATCCAACACGTCAGTACACAAAAAATAGTCCGTACGAATACGGGTTTTTGGTACACGCCAAATACGGATTTTCTTCTGTCTAGTTGTATCAGATAGCCAGAATCTTATTAAGATCACTTACAGGTATACAAACGCACATAACTGTCGTATTATGTTATAAAGGAGAGCTATTTATATAATTGCGTAAACAGCACGACCAACGGAACCAACTGATTTTAGCTGTTGTTACTCGCAACGTTTTCATTTTTTTTCAAAGCACTTACATATTTCCTTTATAGAAGTACTAACCTCTGATATTTCATTGGTGATTTTCAAATAACCTGCCAAAGTTGTTCTCTTTGACATGTACTTTGCAACGCGGAACGTTTTTTAGTTATGCCAAAGGTTAAGGTCACAGCTGAAGGTCTTTGTACTGACGCGCATAAAGACTAGTAGTTTTTTCCAAAGCGTAAAGGTCACAGATAAAGGCCAAGTTATAAAATCGGTCTTAGAGAATACCCTCCATTTTCAAATAAACTTAGTACAATATTACTACTTGACAGGTACAGGTGTCATGCAAAAATTCCTTTGGATATCCCCTAAACCAAATTCACATCCGTGGTAAAGTGACAATAGATACCTTGGCTTTTTCCAAGGTCTGTTGTTGCACTTAAGTAGATGGCAAGGATGATATTGAAATGAAAAAAAGTGTTCGGAAGTCTAGAAGATCTTTTTGCTTTATGTGACTTTGTTTTCATATATTTACAAATAAGTACACACTATGAGAAACCGCATTAAGAAAAAGTAGTGTAATTTTACAAATTTCATTAGTCAATTGCCTATGCTAATGTAGAAACCACGATAAAGCACAAACACCCTTGCTTCATTTAAATCAATTGACATCCCAAAAGCATTACGAAAATTCTACATTTCATATCTGTTACGACATCAACGTAGATATTTTAGGTTCTATTCAACAACAGTAACTAATTTAGTTCCATTACGTATGACACTTTTATATTGACATTGTGCACGATCTATATTCCCCGACTAATTCCGCATGTACTAAGTTCTAACTTGATTTTAAAAGGACATGCAAACAAACCATCATTTCCTTAATATGTCTGATTCAAAGAAAATATAGTTATAATTAATCCTTGTTCCACGAGGTCAACATTTATTTATTCTTAAATGATCCCGGAGTTGGCACATCTAACTATCACACCAGGTAAGATTATTTGTCCTGTTGCTCCTGTTAATATGAGTTACTCCCAGGTGAAAAGTATTGAATCTGAAATAAAAATAATAATAGAAAAAAAGTTCAAAAATGTACTCACATCTCGAAGGCAAAATAATCTGTCATTCCAATTACGGTCGTCAAGGGGTGATACCTGTGTATATTTCAGAGGTACCCTAATACATATAATTGAAACGTGTACATTAGGTCGCAGTGGACGGATTATTTTATCGCCGAGGATAAAGCAAAGACTATCATTGATAAAATGAAGTCTCTATTTCTCGGATAATTACAATCACCTTAATGGGCGGGGCTGTGGATGAACCACAAGAAGATATAAAAAATCTTGAAAAAAGATCGTTTCTAAGAGCCTTTTGATACTAAGAATTAAAAAAAAACCTGCGTAATTGTTTTGTATGAAAGTTCTATGATCATTTCAACGAAGGACACATATAGGAAAAATAGTTACATATCTTCTCCGAAATTAATCAATTTTATTTAATAATTTTAACATAGAAATTCGCTCCTCAGATTCCTTCAAGAAATTTTAATCATTTAAAAGTCACAAAGATATTCATTCATGAAAGCACAATCATAGCTCAATACAAAGTTTTCATAAACTATATCTTATCTCAATATTTTTCAATACAATTTGTTGGTCCGAATGCATCAGTTGAGCGACAGAGGGTCATTTCTGTGCATTATTAAGTTTTTTAACTAATGTTATTTTTTGCTATTTGGTAAAAAAACAGCGCTTTTTTTCTCATTCTGCTCAATACGTTCAAATCGTTTAACACATTCAAAGAAATTTCAGACAAATCATTTCATTACACGTAAAATTATTCAAATGTCATTCATGGTTCATCAAGGTATTCAATTGATCGATGTTCTTAACTGTAACACTTTCAGGAGTATTATTTGAAATCTTTCCATCTAATGAAAAATAATTCCCACTTTTCGCATACATTGCCATCAGATTATCATACAATTTTTTGACTGAAAAAATTTAGAATATATTACTGATAATTTAATTTTTAGTTTTGTCTATCAAACACTAGCGTTCTGATTTGTCGAGAAATATTATTCATAACTCCATGAACAAAATCTTGAACACGCAGCGATTTTGTATGCTCCCGCACAAAATAATCCCATACAAAAAGGTATCAAAATTTGTCAAGCTTTTGTTTTTTTCGCCCGATGCTATTAAATTATCAGAGATGAAGACAATATTTTTTGTTTTCATGGAGGTATGAACCGAAAAACCTAATCACACAATGTATGAATCCGCTTCACGTATTCATACAGTGTGATTAGTTTTTTCGGTTCATACCTCCATGAAAGCAAAACATATTCTCTTCATTTCTTAAATAAGTTATAATTTCTCTGTCCGTATGCTTAGCAACCTTGGGAATATCGGGATCTAAGCTTTGGTCTAGGCCCTATGGGAAAAGTTAGAGAAAAAAAACCCAATTCCAAGATATCAATTAATCAAATTTTCAAAGATTTCTAAAAACTATAGTCTTTTAAAAATGTGTTTCAACGAGACAAAATAAACTTAAGAGATATCCTATTTTAGCGTCTTTCTTCACCCTCGACTACTACGGAATGGTTAACTTTTGCTCTCATGGCATTTCTTTAAGTTGGTCACTTATTTATCAAGGTGAACAGGGCTGATAAGGCAGTTTTAGTAATTGGCATTCGTCAATTTATGACATAAAATTCATTGAGGGAATTACATGCACTATATCTTTGTTATAAGCCATAAGAAAAATGACATAATTGACCAACCGCGATGTCAATAAAAAATCTGTCGACCAATCAAATCATTCATTCAGACCGGATTGAATTTTGAACTACACATTAGCCGACATTATTGTGAAACTTTTTTGTTGGTATGTCGACTTATACGTTGTCACTGCTGCTGATTCAAGCTAGTGTTACGACGTTTAGGTCGCCAACCAACCATTTTACTTTTTTGTACAAGGACTTGTCGTACACTTCTAAAATAAGTCAATTTAATATTGAAGTAGAAATTCCCCCCGGAATAAGCAGGCGTAGCAAGCGAAGTCATTTGACCAGAGTGCGGGGCCAGCTATTCATCAATTGGTAAGAGAACAACTGCTTCCAAATTTTTAAATTGATAGCGATAGCTTGGGCATTTTTAAAAATTTGTAAGGATGAAATGCATGGAATCAAATAGAAAAGAAATTAGAGTTTTCGAATCTTTTCGAAAGATGTTTTGTTCAAAACCATTTTCTTATGGGAACATGCAGTTTTGATGGCCACTAAAGGTGAACTAATTCGTTGGTTGGCGAGAAGAATGTCGTAAATACAGCTTGAATTACCATTCTAGTGTTGGGCTCTAGATACGCAAAAAACTGCCGAATTTGAGGTGACCGTCGAGAATGTTGAGTCAGCGTATAACGTGGTTTGGGATGGATCGATTTTTATGCGCCACGAGCAAAATCAGACGAGCACCTGCTAAATGGTGTTTACGTTCTTCTGGAGCCATTTCTCCACAATTTCTGGACCAAATTAGATAAAACTATGAATTCCTTGCTTTTTTTACCAGACAACCTTTCCTCATATCGCATTTTAATGCTGTATCATAGAAAAAGGTGACTCAAAATAGATTTTTTTTCATATATTCTACTTCACTCTTCGAAAATAACTTGACAGTGTTTCATAATTAAGTAAATCATAAAAAGTCACCGAACTATACTTCTAATTTATTAAGTATATCTGTGTAATGGGACAGGAAAGCTTAATGACTCTTTCTATCAATCATTCTGAAGCCAGTCCTCCCCATCGACTAAACTTGACAAAAAAACTTCAAGTATAAATTTCTATAAACAATATACAGACATATCTTCCCCTGTTTCTCAAATAAAAGCTGTGTCACGTAAAAAGGGTATTTCTATAAACAATAGTTTTTGCTCATACCGTCCTTTTTACTGGTTAGAAGCGAAAGCATATTCACTGTTTGTAATTCATTTATTTACAAGTCCATTTACAAACAAGAGGGCCATAGTGGCCCTAAATTGCTCACCTGAGTAGAATGCCTCGAATTTTTTATTCAATTTCCTTGATGACAATTGATTGGGCAAAAAATAATGTGGCCTCAAGAGTGCATACAAGTTTTTCTAAGATTTGACCCTGTGACCTAGCGTTTGATCCTAGTTGACCCAGTTTTGAATTATTAAAATATTAATCACAACAATCATTATGACCAAGTTTAAAGTTGATGGGGGCAAAAAATGTGGCCTCCAGAGTGGATGCAAGATCTTTTTAAGGTTAGACCCTGTAACGTAGTCTTTGATCCCAGTTGACCCAGTTTCGAACTCGCACAAGAGTTCACCAATTTCAGGTTGATCGGGCAAAAAGTGTGGCCTCTAGAATGCATACAAGGTTTTTCTAAGATTTGACTAAGTGACCTAGTTTTGACCCCAGTTGATGCTGTTTCGAACTCACACTAGATTTCAACAAGACAATCATTCTGACCAAATTTCAGGTCAATTGGGCAAAAAACGTGGCCTCTAGAATGCATACAAGGTTTTTCTAAGTTTTGACCCTGTGACCTGGATTCTAACCACAGTTGGCCCAATTTCAAACCCGTCCAAGATTTCACCAAGAAAATCATTCTGACCTAATGTCAGGTTGATCGGGCAAAAAATGTGGCCTCTAGAGTGCATACAAGGTTTTTCTAAGATTTGACCGCTTGACCTAGTTTTTCATCCCAGTTGACCCAATTTCGAACTTTTCCGAGATTTCAACAAGACAATCATTCTGACCAATTTTCAGGTTGATTGGGCAAAAAAGTAGCCTCTAGAGTGCATACAATGTAAATGTTGACGTAGCACGACGCACGACGCACGTCGGACATCCACCCAACCACAAAAGCTCCCCTTGAACACTTCGTGCTAAGATGAGCTAAAATGTGGGACTGGAAAGGGGAATTTAATACCTTGTAGCTTTGCTTCATTAAAATGTTTGTTTATTTTGATAGCTTTAAAATTGTTGGAAACATTTATTCGTAAGAAGCTACTGACCACATAGTTTTTGTGTTTAAAAATAGTATCATGGGAAAAATAGTTTAATGACAGTTTGTACGTTTGTCGAGCTTCATTCATTTTACCAAAAGCTATTTGTTATTGACACCTTTTGTTAATCCCAGGCTTGCCTTTGATATTTCTATTCAAATAGTGTAGTTAATGATGCAGGAAATCTGCCAAAAGAATAATGTTAAGTTACGGTCAGCACTTCCCACTTTTAGAGAAAAAAAGAATGGGTGTTTATTCCAAATTCCCGAGTAGACCTGTTGTTTTACATTATGCGAATTTGGTTAATTATCTTTGCATTTCTTTTCCCTGATCCATATTTGAATGAATGCCCCTGTCTTCAAAACATATTCCGTTTATACTTTCAGCGCACGATTTGACATTCATTCGAGTTCCTGAGAATCAAAACAAAAAAACAACAATAAGAAAATCTTTAGAGACCCTGTCGTTTCATCAGTGACGTTGAAAAGTTTTAGACCACACTTCCTTTCTTATCTCCTAGGATCAATTAGAGAAAAATATGGTGTTTTATCAGAAATATCCAGTTGTTTAAAACATAATATCAGATATGTAAGGTTCAATTATTAGGGATCCAAACAGTATTCTCGTCCCGCCTCAAAATGCCTGTAGTCGTGTGCTTGTCCCTAATTAAACACCATGTTCTGACGACTAGGATTTTTCTTAAAAACTTTGTTAGGGACGGAGAAAGAGAGGCTCAAAATTAATGTCTTCGGGTCAAGTTTTCAAAATATGATTCGGAATATTCCAGATATGTAGCGTTGAGATTGAATCACATTGCCCTGCAACAGAAATACTGAATGTTTACTTAATTTGTTGAACCATGATATCCCAACTATCAAAACCTTCAAGGATTGAAACCGCTTTTTGCAACCGAATTTTCACATTCTCTTTAGTTTTATTACGAATGCCTTCTATAGCTTTCTCCTATGATCTTGTTTGAAATTTCAAGACTCGTTGCTAGCATTTGACGCTCGATAATGGAGAGTTGAATTTGATTTCATGATTGAACGAACGAATTTGCGAGACCAAATACAACACTATCATCGGGCAAGGGTTACATACAATTGAAGCAGGAAAAGAGTGCATATTACGGGAGACCTACTCAACCTGACAACAGCTTACAGCTACGCTGATCTTTAATTCTGCGGAAAGCGCGCTAGACTCTTAATCTTTTATTGATTCGGTTCAATGTCCGTACTGTTTCGGGGATTGGCGTGTCGATGGTTTTCAGTTATACATTTGTTGCGAAACTATTTGTGCGTAATGTTTTGGGCTTGCTCCCAAATCGGTCAATGGGTCATTTATGTGTTAACGCCCTTGTAGCCATTTTACGATAATATCTGTAAAAGGAGTAGTGTTACGGGAAATAACTTCATCCTGACTGCATAGCTTTAAAGATTAAATACATCGCCTAACAATTGCATTATGAAGAAACCTTTTAGCTAGGTGGATAGTGTGCTTGACCGTCTTTCTTTCTTTTTATATCTGCGTGGGTTGGAGACAAACTTGTATCCGTTATTTTTTAACAATGATTTCATTCCGAACGTGTTTGTTTGTAAAAGATATACTAATGCCCTTCCGGCACCTGCATGTTAGTCAAGTAATTTTTGCTCCTTTCTCGCAATGCGAAAATTTATTGTGCGAAAACAGAAAGAATCGCATAAAGTAGAGGGATTCATTTTTTTGAATAAGCACCTAAATGACTATAATTGTCGGATAAACATAGCTTTTTTACCGTCTTCTGCTACCTCTTTTATAAAAACTAATTTTCTAACATTATTTCGACTGTAAATGGTTTAAGATTAGGACAACGTTTCTGTGTTTTCCAGAATGATTTTTCCTAGCTTTGTATCGGAGAAATATAGTGTTCCTTGTATTTATTGGAACATATTTTGGTTTGTTGAATTTCTTGTTTGGGGTCAGTGGGCTAGGATAGCGACCCTTGGCCAAACTTAAAATATACATTTGTGAACACTGTTACAGTTGGAGAAGCTACTAAGAGCATTTGGCTGTATACTCTCATCTGCCTCGAATTAGGCGTGTCTTCATGGATGCGTCTATTGAAGGCAGTATGGAACATACAGTCATAATTATTTTGAACATGAGGTCCTGTGTGATTATAAATTAACATATGTTACTTTCAAGGATTTTTTATCAATAGTTTTTGAAATATTGAGAAAATCCACAAATTTCTGGTAACCCTCGTACAATTATGAATGAGGAATGAAACAAAAAAGATAAAGTGATGACCAGTGTGTCTCCTCTTAAGGCATGCTAGTAGTCACATGTGTTGTGTCAGACGACATAATAAATCATAAATGATTGCAAAGGTGACAGATAAGGCAGATGTTCATTCTTATATCCCGTTTAACCAAATTTGGTCGCACAACTAGTGTTTTCAATTCCAGATACTATCTAAATCGAGACTAAAATTAAAGCTTTTGAAAATACCACCTACCTACTACAATCAAGGAGTTACGAAGAAAGCAATATTTCACCACTACTTTTATTTGCATTCTACAACAGGCCAGAGAGAAACACTAAGGTACCTTTCTGGATAAATTCCCGGCACTCTACGGTGTTAATGACAATTTAACCCATTTCCACACAAGTGAAGTTTTTTGTCACCATAAGACAAAAGGTTTAGAAAAACGTTGTGGAAAATATAGAATTTACTTATTAAAAGGAATTTCACAATAAACAAAATATTTTCTATCCCAAAAGACAGATTAAAAAAATATCAAAAAACAGTTGTCGTCTGCAAATTCTTTCAATTTGTACCAATCTGAAACTTTGTCGTCTGGTTATTGGTCTATATATATATTGCCTTCTTTTTATTCTATGATTTGTAACAAAATATCCATTTACATCATTAATTCTGGAAAAAATCTGAAAATGAAAATCTCTGAAAGAAAAACGCATTTTTTCTGGCCTAAAATGCTCGCCAGACATAGTTTTTCATTAGCGACACAGAGGTACTGGACTGCATGTCAGCGTATTAGAAATCAAAGTACTGAAAGTACTCTAAGCTAGCAAAGCATGGTTGAATTTAGAATCCTTGTTCGGTAGAAAACATTGTGGACATTGAAGAAATTGCTTATACAAGCAATTTCTTCAATGTCCACAATGTTTTCCATAGCCTTTTTTCACAGCGGAATTTATAGGGAATGGGTTAGATAGCGTGCTTTTGAGAGAGTTCAATACAATTTGAATAGAGTTTGCAATATTCCTGAAATACATGAGAACTACTTTAGATGGCGTAGGCATTTAATGGATTTAGTGGTTAAGCCTCCAATGACAGTTTGCACTCGTTGAACTTTGAGAAGACCTCGAAATTTCGTCTGTTATCTTAAGCTATCAAAGCTGTCGCTTTGCTAGCTAAAAATATTACATCTGACAACAGTTGCAGCCAAATTTATGTACGGAATTTTGAGACATTTTCTAATACTTCTAGAAAATTAAACCGTTGCTCTTGATATAGCCAACAGGTTGTAGGACAACCAAAACTTCATATGTTTCAGACACGTATATATGCTTTAATTCAATAGGTTTGGTCTTTCGGGTCTTCAAGAACAGTAAAGATCTCGTCAGTTGCTTAGTGCGATAATGTTAGGTAGACGTCATAGTGCAGTATTTTCCCCACTGGCTGATATTTGTCTCTACAAAGTATCTGTATTTCTTATGATTGAAACTGAAGCCTTTTTACCCCAACAGTTTTCTGAGAAAACCCGAGGTTTTGCTGTAGTCCTGATTGCGAATGAGTCCATGTCCGCGTCGGCGTCGTCGCCCGAAAACTTTGACGTTTAACCCTGTTTCCTGTTTTCCAAAATTTTAGACCTGCCTAAATTCAAAGGATATGCAGACCACAATGAGAAATCAATTTTATTTGAAAATATAATCATTCAATAGGGTAGAAAATATTGTTGAAAAATGAAGAAATTGCTTGTTACAAGCAATTTCCTCTTTTTCCACAATGTTTTCTCGAGTATATATACACAGGGACGTAAAAACCAGGGATTGAAGAGAAAGGTTTAATAATATATCTCGTATTACTGGCATATTTGAACTCAGAAATTTATCTTCATTATCAAAATACAAAACTGTACCAACACGGGGTTGATTCTAAATGCATTTTTGAACGAATTGTACCCCTTTCTTTGACTGAACGTCTCCCACTACCAAGTGATTGAAGAACCAAGCGTTGAAAACTCATGCGATGTTCTTGTTAATTTAAATTAGTTAACAAATGGCAAGTACTCTTTCGGTTCCAGGATGTTTCAAACTTTTACCTCCTTTAATAATGTAATATTATGTATAGTTCGTTATCAAAGAAGAACTGTCTAACTGACGTTTCTAATGTTGTGAGAAAATCTCAATATTTCAATGATGTGTGAACTTAAAACTAGAGGCACGAGGGTACGACGATGAGAACCCGAGAGTACGATAGCGAGAACGCGAGAACACGAGAACACGAGATCACGACGATGAGAACCCGAGAGTACGATAGCGAGAACGCGAGAACACGAGAACACGAGATCACGACGATGAGAACACGAGAGGAAGATAGCGAGAATACGAGAACACGAGAGTACGACAATTGGAAACGATGGAACGATAGCGAGAACACGAGAGTAAGATGATGAGAAACCCAAGAGTGCGATAGGGAGAACACGAGAGCACGACGATGAGAACACGAGAGCACGATAGCGAGAAGACGAGGACACGAGGGTTTGACGATGAGAAGGCGAGAGTACGATAGCGAGAAGACGACAGTACGACGATGAGAACACGAGAGTACGAGACTACGACGACGAGAACAAGAGAGTTAGACGACGAGAAATGTTGAGGAAAATAAGACAATACTCGTGACAAGCAATGTCTTCATTATCACCAAAGTTTCTGCTTCAAATTGCAGATTTTGAAAATTGCATCATCTAAAACTATTTATGTTTTGTAAGTTTTTAAGAGATTGGCGTTTCATGTATGTGTGTGAGTTATAGAAAGAAAGCTTTTTCTTAGATGATAATAATAACAGAAAAAAGAAGCATTTTTGTCATCTAAGCAGGTTTTAAAGGATCATAAATTCCTATTATGTGTTGCATTCGAGTTATCAAAATGTTTTCTAATTATTGCAAACTACATCACTAGAAAATTTCTACTGGGTGTAACTTTGTTTAAATGGTAAATCAAGCCATTCCAGGAACGCCATATTGTAACATTTTTCCGGCACCTTAAAAAATACTAAACGTTATTCAGTTTCCGAAAAATATGCATACTCACATGTTGATATAGAACTTAAGAATTAGGAGAAAAACAATGAAATATGTCACGAAAACTGCACTTCATTTGTTTGCAATAGAAGACAAAGAGGAAATTATGAGAAATTTATAGTATCCTATAAATAGCCTCTTTTACTCGGGACCAACTGTCCAGAATTGCAATAAATAACCAGTTAGACCGGTAGTCTGACGTTTGGCGAAAATTATCCATTTATGTCAAATTGGTTTCCTGTAAGGCATAACGATAGCGTGGTGAAAATCTTAACCCTTGTCCTGCTAAATAAAAAATATTTACAAATATAATACGTAAAAGCAAATGAATAATAATAATAATAATAATAATAATAATAAAATGATAATAATGATTGAAATCAAACGACAAAATGTTAGACTTGCCGAAATTAAAAAAAAAGGTGGCAGGTACAAATTTTATTAATTTTTTTTTTGAATTTTGTTTGTTTTCTGTTTCTTTTAAATGTGTAGGGTGAATGGGTGGGTGTTAGAAACATTGTGGATAATGAAGAAATTGCTTGTCACAAGCAATTTCTTCATTTTTCACAATGTTTTTAAAGCCTTCTCTTCAGGGCTTAATAAAAGTCAGACATTTGTGACGTCATCAAATCATTGGAAGTTTCCTACGTTATAAAGTTACGTCATTTAGGCAGGTTTTCCTGGATGAGGGATTTTATCATTATAGATGGAACAGAAACTTATAACAAGTTAGTTGTATTTGTATCATTAACCATTTCTTCTATCATTTACCGATTCTTACATTAAATGATTGATTGACTGATTGAATGGGGTTTAACGCCACTTTTAACAGTATTTCAGTCATATCGCGGCGGCTGGAAAACCTAACAATGGATTCCTGGTATTTCTCACACCACTATTACCACTACATCCTTTCTTAGCCTCCAGCTGCTATCCCACTTAGGTTTACGATTTTCCACCCATTGTTGAGAGACACATGTCAGAAAGGATATGTGCCGCCGCCGGGGATCGAACCCATGACATTGAAGATTAGGATACATTAAACAAATACCAGGAAAAAGGTAGGTGTATGATTTTATCGTTTCAATGAATTGGGATAACGTTCAACCTAATGTTTTTGCTTTTTGGAGGTTTTACAGCGGGGGTATCGAAAGAAGAGGACCCGTAGTGGGACAAAATTCAGCCTATATTAACTTTTTTACTTTCATAATTATCTGCAAAATTAAAGAAAAAGTGACTTAAGAAAAAAACGTTATTGTCATTCAAATAACATAGTGCCCGTATTCAAAAGTCGCTAAAATCGATTTAGGTTAAACAAAGGAACATGCATAGGTTTGGGTTGACTTCTGATTATTTCCTTAGCTTTAAAAGCATTGTGCAAATTAATGCGTAATTATAATTAAGTTGAGCAATACATTTTGATTCAAGTTGGAATTTTCATAGGCACTTGGATTCAGGAATTTATAACAACTTACAAAAAAATAATATTAACAAGGTAGTGCAGATGCCATTTTTAAGAGAACGGATGTTTAGATAAACACCATTGGTTCCGTATTCTTACGAGTCAAAAGTTTCCCATCACGGTACCAGTGATGCCAGTCAAAACATCCGTTCCCTTAAAAACTGGCAGCTGCACTACCTTATTAATATTTATTATAGAGTGAGATATTTTTTTCAAATTGTTATAAATTCCAGAATCCAAGTGCCTCTGGAGATTATTGGACTTCGCTAAAGTACAAATATGTTTCCAGTTTCAAGTAACCCCAAAACAGGCTAACAACAAAATTGAAAAACAAAAAAAAAAAAAAAAACCATATTTATCGATGTGGCAGCATTCTTAAAAAAAGCCCGAAAGAATCGGGGAAAATCTTTGTTAAAGGCCCTATTGCACTCGCAGGGACAAGGTTTCTCACCAAAAAGGATTCCTAAGATATTAGTGTACAGACCCCATCTATGAATAATGTCAGAATAGGTCACAAACCCGCAATAAAAAGTTTTGCCGAAAAGAAAACGAAATTAAATTTGAAATTATTTCATGTTGCTAAGATAAATAATTTCAGATTTTTCTTTCCGATTTCTGTTCGGCGAAGCTTGTCATATCGGGCTTGTGACCTATTCTGAAATTATTATAGAGGGGTCTGAACACACCCCCCCCCAAAAAAAATAAATAAATATATAGGGAATATCACAACAGTGTTTTTCTATTTGTTGATATCGTGTTCGAGAATCGTGTGTAGGTATTTTTTATTGGATGAGACCGAAGGTCGATTCCAATAAAAAATACCTACACACGTTTCGAGAACACGATAACAACGCATAGAAAAAACACACTGTTGTAATATTCCTTTTATTATATACGTTAAGGACATGACATTAACAAAATTCTCTTAAATGATTAAGAACGTCAATACTCAAAAAAGGAGTCCGTGTTTAATGGTACTCGACGAATACGGTTTTTCGGTACACGCCGAATATTGATTTTTTCTGTCCAGTTGTATTAGATAGCCAGATTTTAATCTATATCATTTATAGGTATATAATAAAAATATATATATATTTCAGGATTCCTTGTGGTCATAAATTTTGTCTAGGCTACAAGAGTCACAGAGCCGTTAAATAGTTGATAAGATGCTTGCCACAGATTTAATTGACCAGTCGCTGACCCCTCCCACTTACCATGTCAGCCCCGCTAACTCCAGCAGGAAGTGCCGCTTCGATTTTAAACGGCATTATTTTGAAATAAACTTATGGCCAGTAGCATGTAACAAAAAAGAAAGATAGTTGGATGGCAACCTAAACGTCGTAACTACAGCTTGAATAAGCTGTAGTTTCGACGGTTAAGTCGCCAAACCAAATAAAAGGTTAACAAAAATGGTGACCAATGTCGGAGGTCAAAATTATGTCTGGTCTTAAATGAATAATTTCATTGGTGGAGTGGTTATTTTGTTGACAGCCGCGATAGGTCAGTTATACTTTCAGGACTACAGTTGTTTGTTTTAGTATGTGTAAGTATTGCTAAGGCATCATTGGCAAATTTTAGGAGCGGCAATGATTTTTTTAGCATTACCATATTTTAATACAACAAATCTAGTTTATTTCAGATCGTTAATATAGGGCAATTTATGACATGTATAGATGTTGATTGATTGAATTGGGTTTAACGCCGCTTTTAACAGTATTTTAGTCATATCGCGGCTCGAGCACCTAACAATGGATTCCTGGTATTTCTCACACCAGTACTACCACCGCATCCTTTCCTAGCCTTCAGCTGCAATCCCACTTAGGTTTACGTTTATCCACCCATTGGTGAGAGACAAATATCGGAATGAATAAGTGCCGCCGCCCCGGGGATCGAAGCCATGTATAGATGTACAAGTTAGGCTGTACATCTATATTCATTTAGAAATAATAATTTGTTAAAATTTAATATTAATGTTCGGCCATTATCATCTGTTCACATAATATGTTATAAGACCGACTAAAAAATCCTCTGTTGATGTGTAAACACAGCCATGGTTAAATACTAAAATTAAAAAAAAAACAAAAAAAAAAAACTTTAAATGCGGGAAGTGAACCTGAATTCGTTAACTAGCGAGTTAGCGTTCAATAATATCGTCTACTACACACCCAAACACACACACACACTTACACACGCCCACCAACCAACACTCACATATATATACAACTTTAAAATGATTAAAGATATATACATATGTTTGTAAAAAAAATTTAAACGTACCAGTTGATATGAACATGAAATGTTTACACTGTTTTCAATAAAACTCAGTTCATTTATTGAAGTTTGATATTTTTGAGGAGAAAAGCATATGATATGTTAGTTCGATGGCAAAGAAGAATAAAAAAAATATCGATAATTGGATATGAGTTTCCAATATTTTCTGTGAGCAGCTGTTTACAGTAGATACTGGGTTTAGTAATATTACTCCTCAATACAAGTGGATGGAGCATCTGTATCCCTTGGTTGTAAACCACTTCGAGTTTTGTCAATAGTATTGTAGTTTCAACAAACAGAAAACATCGGATATATCGGGATTTAGTTTCTTGTTGATTTTGGAAATGTAAAAGTGCTTAAGTTTTTTATATATATATTTTGACAAAAGCGTGATATATTCTTTGTGACACGAGCCGGTCTATAAAACCAATTACACGACAATATCAAAATGATTATATTTTCATCGAAATCTTACAACTCTTCGTATCTCGTGAGTTTGTGTTAATGACATTGGAAATACAGAGTAAATAGTTAATGATATTCCAGCAATTATTCCAGATAGAATTTCTTCGGTTGTTAAAATGTCCGCCGATCATAATATCTTAAATAAGTTGAGAAAATATTGACTGAAAAATTACATGAAGTGACAGTTATTGTTTTTTCTCTCGAAAATAATTATTATTACAAATATCTGAATGTAATAAGTTAATTTCAGGACACAATATAATAAAAAAAAGGTATGACCGTGAATATGTTTGGAAAAGTATTCTTCCTTGGACTATTGTATTTCAGAGGAACGTTAATTTACGCCGAGAAAATTGATGATTTATTAGACAATACAACACTGACACAAACAATAGATACTTTTCCAAATGACATAGTGAATAAAAATGATATAAAACACGTCAATAATACAAACGTTAAAGACACAGAAAATAAAACGATGACAAAGGGTGATTTTAAAACGTTTACCAAGCAGTCAGACGAAATAATAATTAGCGGTGTTAATAATGTAAACATAGAAAGCTCACAGGTGACAGGATATGACGGGATAAACTTAACTGTAAACCTCCAGGAAGATATAACGACGAGCTCGGCACTAAATGTGCCGGTAAGAAAAGATTCTTTGATAAGTGATCGTAATTCTGTTATTGAGACAAGCTCGAAAAAAACATTATCAACAAAACATCAAACGAACAGAGGGCATTTACAAGAACACAGTACTATGATGGCAAGTACGACGAAGGGAATAATAATTCCTTTTCGAAACGCATCAAATCAGCATAATATTTTAAATTTTTCAGACATTTCGCAACATGTTGAATATAGAAAACACCATAAATCCCACGAGAACATTGTATACAACCCCCATCACATTCCATTTCGACATCACCTTCAATTGGGTAAGTATTCTAAATTGACGGATCGCTGGCTTCGCCCATTGACTCCCCTGGCCACACCCACTGACTTGAACGGGAAGTTACATTTCGATATCAAACGGCGTTATTTTGCAGCATCTATGACCAGTAACATATACAAGAAATGGTTGTTTGGTGACTTACAGCTTGATTAAGTCGTAGTTTCGACCTTTTAGCCGAATAAACCAACAAAATTTGCTTCACATCAATGTCGGCCAATGTTGGAATTCAAAGTTCGCTTCCGTTCTAAATGAATGAATTGATTGGTCAATTGATTGTTTGAATGACAGCTGCAAATAGTCAATTGCTGTATTATCACAAGAGTTTACAGATTGTATTTACATGTTAAAAATAAGTTTCAAAACCCTTTCCAGTAACAAACCCGCAATTTTACGTTGTCGCGATTTTAATCTTGAGAAAACATTGTGGGAAAAGAAGGAATTGCTTGTTACAAGCAGTTTCCTCTTTTTCCACAATATTTCTTTCACATAGAATCGTTTCATTTTAACTTACAACCAACTTTGATTATCGTCTGCATTCTTTTTCAATTTGGACCAATCCAAAATTAATAAAAAAGAAAGAAAAACAGGAGAGGGTTAAGCATGAAGCGTATAACATGTAAGTGCAAGAAAAAAAAAAACATATGAGGCCCAAAATAAGAATTAGAAAATATAACCAAATTCGATTTCGGAGCTATTGTGTACATGCATTATTTTTCATTATAAAATCGTTGTTCTGTACGACATGTGCGTTGTGTAACTGATCTTTCAACCAATGTCTGAACGGTTATTCGAGTTTTATCATAAAAGTAAATGTTATGTAGGTTTATTTGAATTTTTTTCTTTTTCTTTTTTTTTTTCTTTCTACTTTGTCTCTTTTTTTTATTCCTTTCGAACCACGGACATAAAAAAGACAATATAAAAGATAAATTACAGATCAAACAAGGTAAATGCACAGCACCTTCCCTAAAACACAAATATCAACCCTGATCTCCGATGAAATCTTTCCGCCCACTAATCTTGATATTATTTTCAATTTTACTGTCTGAGATAAATCCAGGAAAATATTAGAGTCAGAAATTTAGTAAAGGCATAAAAATCAAATATTTCTAAAATTGTTTCATCGATGGACGGACAGACAGAATGATTTAGAAACTTTAAGCAAGACACGTACTTTTACTAAACCCCTAATCGAAATACCTCGGCATATAGGGAAGATCGCCTGTTATAGCGATCCAACATCTTGTATTTGCTTTGAGCTGCGCAGGAATTTTTTTATTCGGTCTCGTAAAATATCAAAATTTTCTCAGCATTGAGAAGCAAGTACGAGATGTTGGAGTGCTATCGTAACTTAGTATTCCATTTATTATATACCTATTTTTTATTACATTAATTCGATAAAATATATTAAAAAATCTATTCTACATGTATTTCACGTCTTCCGTACCATTCTGATTACTTTTATTTGCATTATGACGTCATCATCAGAATGAAAATGGCGTCATCTAAGATTACCTTTTAAAGAACCGTTATTGACAAGTGCTGTCAGATATGGATTTTTTCTGACGTGTCCGATTTGTCTGTGATGAATGTACATATTTTACTAGAATTGTAGGTATATAATAACAATGAAATATCATTTGGACGGGCTAAAAGACGAAGGCACATTATTACTACGTAAGAGCATAAAGAGTTTTTTCGTATGATTCTGCAACATTTTCACTTTTTTAATCGAGCAAACCAGAAAAATGTACTTTGACGAAATCATTCCAGTGATCGAAAAAGAAAGCAAAATTAATAAGTTCAAATCCTTAAAATAACGAAATTTTGATTAATAACTGAATTGTAGTTGCGTCTTTCAAGATTTAAGTTCTGATTGGCTTAAATTTCTTTTTCATGCTTCCATAATTTGGAGCAAGCAGCTTTTTTGTATGTTTGCGCACAAAGTTCATCAATTCAATTTACTACCAACTAGTAAGATATTTGCTTGTTTTGCTTGGTGACATTTCATTGTGAAAAATGAAGAGAATATTTTTTCTCATTGGGTTTTGAACCTATGAGCTGAAACACTCTATACAGTCTAATGAAAGCTCAGTTTGCTAGTATGCGTCGATCACCCTTGTCCTATGTGGAGGGACGTTGTTTTGTATCCTAATGTTAGACAGTGTACATCAAATATCTCCTTAGTGTATCATACAGTCTTCATCTGACGTAAGCAAATGTCGGTAGGCGAAACGTCTAGATGTGGTTTTCGTTTGGTGATGATCCTGTCGTTATGCCAGGTCCATGAAGACTGTTACCGGTCAGTTTGATAGATATTGATGCGAAAGTAGCATTTTGAATCTGATAAGCGAGGTAAGGGCTATTTACGAGAAAGGGCAGACAGCGACATAGAAGCGATCGTTTAAGGATATGTTACTCTTATTAGATACAATTCTTTAGCATGCGCGTCTCTCTTCTCAAAACGTAGGACAAACACAAATTGTCTTACCCTATGGAGTTTAGCATCGATATGAAAGCTCAAGGCAAAATTCCGTTTAAAACCGAATTTGAAGAGGGGAATAAAATATTAAATGAATTTATTACCAGCGGACTATGTTTATATACTAGTAGCTATGTACTGTTTATCCTACTTTTTGTGATTTGTGTACTACGTTTTGCACAACACGTATATTGCTTACGTCATAGGTGATCGATGCTATAATAGAAAGTGGTCTGTTTAGTACAAACCACATACCTTAATTCAGTTAAAAGTATATGAACAATGATGCCGGAAGTAACATCTGACGACCAAGTCTAGCCAACTGCCGTTCCTAAGCTGTATCACACGAAATTTATACCCCACTTAGCAAGCATTTGAAGGCGTATTAGTCATCCGAGATTGCAATCCTGAAAAGTAGTCCATTAGATTAATCCTAAATTATTGCTACTATCAACTTTTTACCAAGCTTTACCACTTCAATTCGATTTTCAGAATTAAGCCGTTGTCAAATGAACACTTCTTCAGATAAAGTAAAATATTTCAACGTTTCATTCCCAATTAACCCATTACCAGACGGCAAACGTTTAGACTGGTCCAAATTGAAGGAGTTTCAGACGACAATTTAAAGTTTATGATTATATAGATGATTTCAGCTGTCTGAGTAGAAAGCACTGTGAAAAATGAAGAAATAAACTCTTGCAAGCAATGTCTTCATGTAACTCAATATTTCGCAACTGGTTTTCTTGAGTCATTGTGTGGGAACGGGTTAAGAATTAGTTATAATCTTAAAAGTGGTGCTTATTTAATTTCAAGCAGTACATATTGACAGCTTTTATAAACACCATACGCTGAAAGCTTTCTCATTTTTCAAGTATCCTATGTTTTTTTGCTGGCTGTAAACGAGTTTTGACATAATGCACGAAGAATGTGGGTAACTAAAATTACATAAATCTTACAGACACTTCAACAGAATTACCCCCATAAAACCATCTTTCCTATTTTAAATGTTATTTGATGTCTTTTGCTGAACAAAGGAGGGTATTTTTGCGTTATTGGGCAAATCACAGTCAGTTTATTGTGTTTTAAACTATAAGAGTGATGATTTTATGCATATTTATCACTTTTCACTTCCCAGTTTTGCCATGGATATACACAATGAACATCTGTTTCAATTGCCACGACAATAACACCGATTTATTTTAAAATCCAACCCTAAAGTGACTATTTGAAAGGTTCTGTGGGAATTCCGGATACCTTTAGAAATCACGACGTTTGGTTGACCTCATTTGCATATGACCAAATTCAACAGAATTGACAAGAGAAACAACCAACGTCCTTAATAATGTCACATAATGTGGTTAGCGCAAAATTACGGAAAGTTTCTATATCTGTATTAACTTTTACAAAAATTGTTAAATGATCTCTACAAAATGAAAACGGATTAACGAACAAAACTCCTGATGACGTCATGAAAACGATAATTTTAGTCAAATCAAAATGATTGAATGATTACAACTGTTATACACACACGTGAATGTCTCGGCAACTGCCTCGGCTATTAACAACCTATATAGGCAATTAGGGAATTGTCCTGGTTCATTTTGATACGCGATCTTTGATTTTCGTTGAATTACTTTTTAGAATATTATATTAAAATAGTTGATTGAAATATGTGACCTACCTTTAATAACACTCTCAACATTTTATACATAAATCTCCGCAATATAATTATTGAATAAGTAACCGCTAATATCATTTGCCATCCAAAGAATATTATCGTTTGTTTCTTCGTTCTATTTGGAAAAATCTAAAACTGTGTCGTCTAGTAATGGATTAATTAAAGTAGAATGTTTATGTTATCACAATGAGTAAGCATATCATTTGATTGCTGAGAGTTTAAGTATTAAGCGAATAATTTTGTTTTTAGCTAGCAAAGCGACAGCTTTGATAGCTTAAGATAACAGACGAAATTTTGAGGTCGTCTCAAAGTTCAACGAGTGCAAACTGTCATTGGAGGCTTAACCACTAAATCCATAAAATGCCTACGCCATTAAAAGTAGTTCTCATGTATTTCAGGAATATTGCAAACTCTATTCAAATTGTATTGAACTCTCCCAAAAGCACGCTATGTAACCCATTCCCTATCAATTCCGCTTTGGGAAAAAGGCTATGGAAAACATTGTGGACAATGAAGTAATTGCTTGTATAAGCAATTTCTTCAATGTCCACAATGTTTTCTACCCAACAAGGAAACGTTTTCTAAATTCAACCATGCTTTGCTAGCTTAGAGTACTTTCAGTACTTTGATTTCATTTAGGTATGGACCTTTAGACTTAAACGCACTGTATGAAGCTGTTTCATACATCTCTTTGATCAAGTTATTAGGTTTATACCTCAATGAAAACAAAACAAAAAATAATCTTTTATTTTTTGTATAATCAAGCCAACAAAGCAATATTGTACTAGTTTTGATAAACGTTATAGATCAACTTTGTGTGCAAGAATACTAAATAGTTACGTGCTCAAAATTTTGTTCACTGAAGTGTGGAAACCATTCAGCCATTCATATCGCTTAAATCTTGATAGACGAATTTAAATTAAATCATTTAAGAAATGAAGAGAATATTTTTTGTTTTCATGGAGGTATGAACCGAAAAACCTAATCACACTGTATGAATACGCGAAGCGGATTCATACATTGTGTGATTAGGTTTTTCGGTTCATACCTCCATGAAAACAAAAAATATTATCTTCATTTCTTATAATTTAAAAGCATCGAGCGAAAAATTCAACAACTTTTAAAATTTTGATACCTTTTTGTAGTGAACTATTTTGTGCGGAAGCATTCAAAATGGCTGCGTACTCAAAATTTTGTTCATCGAGGTATGAATTAAATTTTTCGACCAATCAGATCGCTCGTTTTTGATAGACGAAACTAACAATTAAATTATTACGTCATGTTGCGGTTATTCAATGTCTAGGAAATGAAAATGATGTAGATTTTTTTGAAATATGATTCCCGTACACCATTGAATGAGTAACGGCCAATAATATTTCGTAACTGTATTCTACATCAAACAAATATGACCATTACATCATGTTGCGTTTTTTATTGTATAGGAGATGAAGATTATGTAGAATTGTTTGAAATTTGTTTTCCGTACAATGATTGAATAAGCAGCCGCAAGTGCCATTTGGCAGCTGTATTCTATTATAGTAAAGAAAATGATAACAATAATAAGGATCTCTTGGCGTTTCTGAAAATTAATAAATTCCCACACAACAAAATTATAGACTGGTCCAAATTGAAGGAAGCTACCGACGACAATTTCGAGTCGATGGAATCGCAAAGCATTTCGTCTTTTGGGATAAATAACATTGTGGATTATGAAGACATTGCTTGATATGAGGAAACTCTCTATTTTCGATAATGTTTCACAGCTTTTTTCTTGGGGGCATTAAAAGGAGGGCATGTGTGGGAATCGGTTAACCCATTCCAACACAGTGGAATTTTAGACTGGTCCAAATTGAAAGAAGCTGCAGACGACAATTTCAAGTTGATAGAATTTTGAAATTTTTCGACATGTTGGGTAGAAAACATTGTGGATAATGAAGAAATTGCTTGATACAAGCAATTTCTTCATTTTCAACAATGTTTTCAAAAGCTTTTTTCTTGGGGTCATTAAAAGGAGGGCTTGTGTCGGAATCGGTTAATATAGTTCGATTCCCTTCTTTTGATGGAGCATGCATATAATAATTTTCTTCGGAAAGAAAATAGAATTGTATCAATTTCTCATTTTCTAAATGCATTTCTTTTATATGATAAAATAGCCAGGCTTCACGTTTAAATAAGACTTGTAACTCGCTTACGGCTCATTAGCTAGCAAAGCGTCAGCTTTGATAGCTTGAGTTAAAAGACAATTTTTGTGGTCTTCTCAAAGTTCGATGAGTGCAAACTGTCACTGGAGGCTTAACTACTAAATCCATTGAATATTTACGCCATAAAAAATAGTTCTTATGTATTTAAGAATATTGCAAACTATATTCAAATTGTTGACTTTTAAAAGCACAATATTTAACCCATTACCACCCAATTCCGCTTTTAAAGCATCTCAAGAAAAAAAAGCTTTGGTAAACATTGTGGACAATGAAGAAATTGCTTGTAACAATTATTTATTCATTGTCCACAATGTTTTCTACCCAACGAGGGAAATATTTTCTAAATTCAACCAACTTGAGATTGTCGTCTGCAACTTCTTAAAATTTGAACCCGTCTAAGATTTTGTCATGTTGTAATAATTTAATTGTTTGTTTCGTCTATCAAAAACGAGCGTTCTGATTGGTCGAAAAATTTAATTCATACCTCCATGAACACAATTTTGAGCACGCAGACATTTTGTATGCTTCCTCACAAAATAGTTCTACACAAAAAGGTATGAAAATTTGTAAAGCTTTTGTTTATTTCTCTCGATGCTATTAAATTATAAGAGATGAAGATAATACTTTTTCGTTTTCATGGAGGTATGAACCGAAAAACCTAATCACACAATGAAATCTCTTCATCTCTTAAATGGGTTTACTCCTGGGTTACTCTAACCTCGTTTGTTTACCATGACAACCTTTAGCAAAGAAAATTACTTAACAAAACTATGCTTTGCTAGCTTACAGTACTTTCAGTACTTTTATTTTTCTTTATGTTTCGACAAAAGGTTAACACAATCAAAATCATCTATTACTGTCATCAAATCTGTTTCCTTTATTTTCTCCTATCAAATTGAAAACCATTCTGAAGTATAGTGATGTTACTGTTAAACTTTTTACAACCTCATAAAGCCAGTATCCGAACAAATCTATGTGGTAGTCTTTCATGAAAACATGCGTTAAGCCAGTGGCTGTAAAAAAATCGACACTCTAGGAAATATGTATTTCCATTCCAACAAAACGCGCGATGGAAACACCGCAGAGTCTAGAGGAAATCCGTTTTTGTAACGAAATCTGTGCTACTCAATGAAGCAAATCACTTTAAATGATTAATGTTGTTAAAATTCACCTTTATCAAAGGTTAAACCAATTCAGCATTCAATAACGAACAAAGCAATCAGTTCTGGCACACAATGCTGATGTATAGATTTTATCTGTCTCTAAAGTGATTTAGGATGCATTTCAATGGTGCCCGATGTCGGGACGTTCCAAAGATTAAACGCCAATAATAATACACAGACGTCCCCTGGGGCATTTGTGTGTCTCCATCATTCCGAACGATCATTCTTTATCTTTCGATGACGGAGCTAATTTCTTCGAAGGAAATCAAGTAGAAATATTGTCCCCTGATTGCCGCGGGATACCCACTCAAATAGAAAATGTAGATAGCTTTGTTATTTCTTGTTTATGAAGATTTGTATTTTTTTAAGCTGGTTGTGGATAAAATGTTGTATGCAGCAAAAACAAATTTAATGGTAAACTGTCAGCATTATCGAGACATTGTACTTCGTAAACAAAGTAAGTTTAAATTGATTAATGTGCATTTTCTAATTAAAACAGGTGAATCCGACAACATTGAAATTTAAGAAATCCATATCAATAGAAAAGAATATGGTTCGTCAATGGAATCATGTTCTTTTCGATTTCATTCGTACACATAATATCTATCACAAAGGACATTGTTTTAGTTCCTTATAACAAAGTCGTCTGTTGTTATGATACGTATTTATTGATCAATCTGTGTTCAGAAAAATAGAAATAGATGGATCGCTGGACACACCCACTAAGCTCCTCCAAGAAGTTCGACTTTGTTATCAAACGGCGTTACTTAAAATGGAATGGTTGGTTGGCGAACTGTATACAGCTTGAATAACCTAAAGATTGGTTTGATTGGTCGACTGCTTCTCTGATTGACACCCGCGATTGGTCAAAAGAGCCAAAAAGGAATGATTTAGATTGCAAATAAGTTTTGTCTAAGATATGACACTTTGACATAGCTTTTGACCCCGCATGACCAATTATCGAATTTGACAGAAATATCGAATACATGCATTCTGAAACAGAGCTTAAAGAGTACAAGTAAGAAGACACAAGACGAACATAAGACCTTGTAAGGATACCCTTGTTTGTCATTTAGCACTAAGACTTCGTGTGAGGCGGAAATGAATATACCAACAATTTGGCTTTATGAGAATTGAAAACAAAAATCTACAGCTTAAAGGTGAAATAAAACAAAATAGCAGCAACAAAACAATAGCAACAAAACAACAACAAAAAAAAATAAATCAAAAGAAAAACTCAATTAATATGGATACACAATTCATACAGTCCGTCAGGATAAGGATGGTTTAGTTTTAAGAAGCAATATTTGAATTTCTTTCGGGTCGCCAAGAGAAGTATTTAAGAGGAAAACGATATTTTCCATCTAAAATAACCTCGTTTCAATTATTCAGTCGCGGAACCAAATGTTCCCCCAAAACAATCAGCTTTTGAATTCTGGGGGAAAACTATAATTCGTATGGAAATTGAAAAATGCTTGAATCTGTAAATTTCTGGGAATTTCTCGCAAGAAGTACGCTTCAGTCGTCTCAGGACTCCTTTATTCTTACACAAGCATGAAATTGTTCAACCAACCACCCGCTTTCTCCGGCAAATTGTCTTTGAACTAAAGGCAACAGACATGTAGGCATCACAGAAAAAATGAAACAATAATTATGATTATAAAAAAAAATACACATGTATGAATTCGCGATTTCATCGGGCTAGCTGAGCTGAATCGTCTAAAACTTGAAGTTTAGAAAATCAGAATGAAACAATCGACTGCCAAAAATCTATTTACATATCAAATCATTCACTAAAACCGGAAGTGCACGTTGAACTCCGATATTGGTCTTGGTTTATGTGATGCATTTTGTTAGTTTTGGGAATTAAAAGTCGTAACTACAGCTTATTGGAGCAGTAGTTATGGCGTTTAGTTCGCCAACCAACAATTGTACTTTTTCAATTCTATGTTACTGACCATATAATTCGAAAAATAACGCCGTTCAAAACCCAAGAGTAAATTCATGTTGGAGTCAATGGCGTTGCCAGCGGAGTCAGTGGGTTGGGCCAGCGATCCGTCAATTTTTATGAAACTCTCCAAAAACACCTACTGTGACTTTTAGTTCATCTGTAAATTTTAGAATTGTGTCAATGAAGATCAATGGTTGTACTATATGTATGTAACTAGTTTACATTTCGCAACAGATTATACGAGTGAATGCGTTGATTGTATAATAGTTTAAACATATTTCATTGTCACTATTAAACAGTCATTTGCATATTACATTTTAGACACATACAATCAACAAACTCAGCAAAAGGTTTTAACGTTGTTTCGGTCAGTCCCTTGGTTTAACTTACATATGTTTCGATCTTCTGAGTATCTAGAATAGAACTGAATCAAAGTGCAGGCGGTGAAAGGTCGCCAGTACCAATACCGTTATAGGCACACCCTCCAGCATCGGTACTTCGAAATGTTGTAATTGAAGACAGTTATGTTCCAGTTTTAGAGAAAAAACCTTTCTTGTCCCTTGTCATGCTGAATAAAATCCTGTAAAGAATAACATTCAAAATCAAAGCAATGATAGCACTTGATGCATTTATTGTAGGTAAGTTTTTATGTCGCCATTACCAGTGGAGGTTTCGATAAGATTTTGACTATGTTGCTGGCTTACATATACCGGCATTCCAGAACATAGAGCATGGAAGGATTTCGAAGTAACTTTACGCAACTGGTGTCTATCATGGGTAGATGTGCCATTTGAATTTGTTTTGTATAGTTCCAAGGTACAGGTCACAGCTCAAGTTCGAATATTATATTAAGCATGTCAAAAGCAGAGCTCCTTCAACTATAAATGGATTTCAATATAAATTGTCACAATTGTTCTCAGTCAAAAGTAGATGTGTCATTTGAAACAAATTTCAGATATCTCAAAGGTCAAGGTCTCAGCTCAGGGATGTACATTAAAATTAAGATGTCTGGAATATATCAAGCATATACCCGCATTTGCGACTGTCGGTCCGTCCGAACACTTGTTCCTGTTTATTTTATACTTTTTGTGACAGGACTATATTCGGGGAGCGTTATCTGTCTCTGACGGCTCTAGTTTCATATGCATACATCAGTATTTATAGTCGTTTTCAAAATATATACACCGTTCATGGTGTAGATAAGATTTCATTTGCAGAAAGTGAAACCGATTCATGAGACTGTCAGAAGAAGTTAATCCAAGTGTTTTGATATGTCCGTTTAAAATTACGTGATAGGTATACACCTATGCTCTTTACACATTTGATATTTCAACAAAACTAAAGAAAACTGTGTGCTCTTCCGGCCCTTTCATTTTGGCTCTAATTTCTTTATCATTAATGAGAATGTTGGTCTCAATAAAGGCCTGTTTACACATTCACGATTTTCTCAGATTCACCACGATTCACCTAGATTTCTCATGGTCAGAAAAATCGGGATGGATCGGGATAAATCTTGGCGAAAAGGAGAAATATTCAGTGTCACTTCGAACATCCATGATATATGTACGGTGTCCGTAAGGAATCCTTACGAATCAATGACGATTCATGACAGCAACGCTGCGGTTAATGAGGATTTACCACGGTGGCACAACGAATGCTTACGGTGCTTGAACGGTTCGATACGGTACTAGTATGATTCACGGCGGTAGCGACACGAGCCAATTGTGGAGCTCCGTAGCGAAACCGCGAATGATTCGAGGGCAACCGTGCACAATTCGTGGTGAATCGTGCGACTTCGTGGTGTCAAACATTCCACGACTGGCAACGATCTCTCGCGAATAGCCGCGAATATATCTACGGTGTCAGTGCGAATAAGCACGATTCCTCTACGATTGTGCTACGAATTAGACCACGCCAAATAACCACCACGATTCGCTACGATTCGCCACGAATGTATCTAACAGTTTAAAACTTCCGTAGTTCTACCGTGCAGTTTCCCGGATCATCAGGTTTCACCATGATTCATCACTGTTCTACTACGAATCACCACGGTATCCGACGATTTTACAAATCACGGCGAATCGTAGCGGCACCGTAGCTAAGATCGTGAATGTGTAAACAGGCCTTAAAGATCGATCATTGAGATAAATGGCTGGCCATGCCCACTGACTCTAATAGGAAGATCCACTAAGACATTAAATGGCATTATTTTGCAAAAGTATGGTAAGCCAAGTATAATAAAAATGATTGGTTTGCGACCTAAACGTCGTAACTATAGCCTTGATAATCTGTAGTTACGTCGATTAAGTCGCTAGAGCAATAAAATGCTCAACATTAATGTTGTAATTCAATGTTTATCTACAGTCTCAATGAATAATTTGATTGGTCAATCGATCGTTTGATTAACAGCGACGTTCCGTTTATTGGAATCTGGGGATTAAAACTTGTCGCCATTTTAAAGTCTTGACAAACCTCGCGTTCACGATATAGGCTACCTGTTTCGCTCAAATATCTTTGAACCTGACCCGAGTTTGTGTTTTGGGCAGTTTGAACATTGGGTTTACTTGGGCTAAAGGCTGTTCACTGACATAAATATTAAGCGACTCTCGGTCTCTCCGTCCTTTGATTATATCTCTTGAATAATTTGAACTGTTCATATATCAGACCCCTAGAAATACTGGAGGCCAGCTAGGCTATCGCATAGCGTTGTATCCATTTATCGAGCGTCTTTCCGTCTTTACAAATCTTCAGATCTTCTCCGAAACATTTTCTTAATTGTGATATTAAAAAAAAAAGTCTATCATGGAGGACCTCAAAGTACTCGGTGATCAAGAAGTAATTACTTTAGTTTTATTCCAACAAATCTTTCCTTTTTAAACCTTTTCTTAAATCTCTGAGGCTGCTGGTAAGTATTTAACGATGTTGATTTTGGGCAAGGTATACTTACCTCATGTGGTATCAATCGTTACACATTTTTTCCAAAAGAGTGTATCGTACTTGTCGTTCTAAAATCTCGTAACTACGGATTGAATCCTCTTACTTTATTATATGCATATTTTTAAATTATAACTGGGTTTATAGTCTGTTTCTAAGGTTAATATACTCTACCGATTTTATTCTTTGACCCCCAAACGTTGAATTGTAAGTCTACAGTTGCAATTTAGCGCACAAGGTAGCCACAGCACAATTTGGAGAAGTGCAACGAGGAATTCGATTCATGTTCAGAAAATTCCCACGGTTCGGGGGGAATTCGAATCCGGTCCCTCCGACCCCGAGGTCCGCGTTTTACCACAAGACCATGGACTCCACTATCTTTGATTGACCCCTGATGGCTCCTATCCCCTTTTCAAATTCTAAGTATTTTATGCGGTTCCAATCCTAATCAAAATTGAAAGGAGACGACAGTTTAAAGTTAATGATGTTTTTATTCAAATGTCTGCGTAGAAAACATTGTGAAAATAGAAGCAATTACTTGATGCAAGAAGTATTTTTATTAACAAAATTGATTTCCCAATTGATTTTCTTGGGGGGAGTCAAATGGCATCATTTGGGGAAATGGGTTTCAATACATTACACCATTCCTTCAATGGAAGCACTTTCGCTAAATCTAGTTATTCAAAGATAGAAAGAAACATAAATCATTGCAAGATTCATGCAACTCGCATAGCCTAGTTTTCTAAAGAGGAAATAGCTGAAATTAGGTAATTAAACACTTTAATCAATATAAAACTCGTTCGTTTATTTTTTAAGCACAATAGGACATCTATTTCTGGGGGTTTTGTAAACACTATTTTCTAGGATTAGATTTTGATATGACTATATGTCCACGAGTTTGTTTGTTTTTCTTTGGATATGCTACCGCCTGTATCAATATAAAATCCTCACTGGCGATGTTGGTCACCTGGCGGAAACACGGCGTTTTTGTTGAATTTTCTAATACTTTACCCCATATAACGTCAGTGCGTGAGAAAATTGTCGTAACTACAGCTTGAATTAAGCTGTAGTTACGACAATTTGCTTGCGCACCAACGATAAAGGATTATCAAAACTACGCATATAAAACATGGTTGAGGCTGTCGAGTTTTCATTACGGATTGTTAAAAGCAAAAGCTATCCAATTACACTATAAAAGATCAAAACGACCTCAGGGGGAATTCTAATGAATTATTTATACTGATTAGTTTTATTTCTCTTGTGTAACATGGATTTATTTCGAGTGGCTTTCACAGTTCTTCGAATTTAATAGGTCGGCAAAGCTAGTGCACATAAACAAAATAACGAGGAAATTGGCATATATATGGCCTTGAAATTGCAATAGGAAATTTTCTTATAGTTGACATCGCCGACATAGCGCAACTGACTATTAGGTTACCTCACCATGTTTCCATGAGCTGAACAGTACTAGTTCGAGACCCTCACGAACTTGGTCATGATTTTATTTGACAAAAACAAGTGTATACATTCTTTTTTTCATTTCTGATCTTATTCTTAGATCCTAAGAATCTTTTTTCTAGGTATTGTATTGTTTCTCATTCAGTTAACCTCGTAGGGATTACTTAGCCTATATTGATGGTTCATTGCGAAACAGTTGTAGCTATATATTTATAGGCAGTTACAACTGTTTCGCGCTGAACCAACTATATATAAATCAATCTATCAATAAGGATTCTCAACAGATACGAATAGTGTTGAAAAAATAGTCAACGCAATTTGTATCGATACTAGTGGAATATGTTCGAGGTCAGCGAAATAAAATAAATCAAAGTACTGAAAGTACTGTAAGCTAGCAAAGCATGGTTGAATTTAGTAAATCTTTCCCTTGTTGGGTAGAAAACATTGTGGACATTGAAGAAATTGCTTGTTACAAGCAATTCCTCATTGTCCACAGTGTTTTCCAAAGCTTTTTTCTTTAGATGCTTAAAAAGCGGAATCGGGTGGGAATGGGTTAAATAGCACGCTTTTGACAGAGTTCTCTACAATTTGAATAGAGTTTGCAATATTTCTGAAATATAAAAGAACTATTTTTTATGGCGTAGGCATTCCAACGATTTGGTGGTTAAGCCTCCAGTGGCGGTTTGCACTCGTTGAACTTTGAGAAGACCTCAAAATTTGTCTGTTAACTTAAGCTATCCAAGCTGTCGCTTTGCTAGCTAAAAAGATCTAAAAGAAAGTAACAAATAATTTTCAGATTCCTAACGGTTATCCTAAACGCCATCCCGTAAAGTCTACAAAAGCGTTAAAAATAAGTTGCAGAACGTTCGTACATTGAGCGAATGTTTCAACGCTTACCGAAGGATCGGATTTGTGTTCATGAGCCTTATTGACTGATCGAGAATGTGAATAAAAAACTCGTAGACAAATCAAATTATATAGTTCGTCTGAAATTGAACATGGTCTCTTACATTGGTCAACATTTATATTAATCATTGTAACTAGTTTGACGAGGTAAATGTCGTGACCACAGCTCATTCGAGCAGTAGTAAAGACGTTTAAGTCGCTAATTAGCCATTTTGATTTTTGTTGCATACCACTGTCCCTAAATTTTGTAAAATGATACCGGCTAACATCTAAACCGAGCTTCCCGCGGGAGTTCAGAAGACGTGGCTAGAGATCTGCCAATGACAATAAAATTGATTGATTTAATGGGGTTTAACGCCACTTTTAACAGTATTTCAGTGATATCGCGACGGCTTGACCACCTAACCATCGATTTCTGGTAATTCTCACACCAGTACTACCTACCACTACTTCCTTTCCTAGCCTCAAGCTGCTCATCCCACTTAGGCTTACAATTATCCACACATTGCTGGGGGACAAATGTCGGAAAGGATATATGTAGAGAAGGGGCTCGAACCCTAGATCTCACGATTGAGGGATCGACGCGCTACCATCTACGCTATTTCCGCGTTCATTAGTAGTATATTATTTGATATGTAAGACATGTATATAAGGTCTTATCATGACCAATAGTCTGTCCTACTTTTATTCTATCTTACTATTTCAACTTGGTCTCAACATAGGACACTGGCCTTGGTACTAGAAAAGGGATGAACAACAAACAAATGGAAATGTTACGTCTATTTCAATTATTTTCGATGTTTAAGATTCAATTTTTATATATTTGACCTTGATAAGGTAGAATGCATCTTGGTCCCGAGATAGGACATTTAACTCCATAATTAATGAAATAGCTAACAGTGAGGAGTAAACACCAAACATAGATTTTCTCACTAACTTCATCAAAATATGATCTGTTCACTCTAACAAATGTAAAACTAAAATAAGGCATTTATGTTAACCAATTTTCACACATTTTTTGACGACCCTATGAAAACATTTGGGAAAACATTGTGTTAAATGAGGAAATTGCTTGTTACAAGCAATTTCATTATTTTGAACAATGTTTTCTACACAGAAAGTTGAAAAATCTAAAATTTTATATAATAAAGTTTAAATCGTCGTCTGCCACTCCTTTCAATTTGGACCCGTCTTCTGCCATCTGGTCGTGGGTTACTATGATGTAAATAATGATAATGAATTTTGACAAGTGATATAGGGTTTCTAACAATAAAAACGCATTGAAAAACACGTTACGGGTGACCGTTAAACAGTAATGTCCGAATATAAAGTAATATTCACAATAAAGTACAACTTGAACAATATTTTTGTGAATTATCTTGCCGTGAGTTTGACCTTGGTACTAACAAAATACTCTTTTACAAGGAAAGTAATTTGAAGAAACAGGGGTTGATTGATGTACCGGTTGTCTGTAGTCAATATCATTTAGAAATTGATGCGTCGACTCGGGAGTATAGGAAACAAGAGGGCCAGCGGCCCTAGCGCTCACCTGAGATAAGGCTCTCTTTTTTTTCTTCAATGCCTAATACAAACTTGGTCGGGAGAAAACCTCCTTTCACTAAAATCAACAAGCCCAATTTGGTTTGAATTGACCAAATAGTTTTGAAAGGGTTGCCTTATTTATTTCTATTTAAGCCGAGTCACCCTGTAGCTCTAAAGTTTTATCAATTTTGAAAGAGGTCAGTGTACTGATGCTTCATGCAAAATTCAAGATTCTTCAACTTCTGGGTCAGGAGGAGATTTTTTTTCATTTTTTTTTACTTTATACTCTTTTTGTCATAGCAACCAGAGTTTTCAACTGATTAAATTCTTTGGTTATAATCAGCCGTGTGGTTTGGGAGGAGATGACGTTTTAAAAATCCTTCTATATTTCTATATAAGCCCCATCCCCACCCCCTGGGGCTCCGCCCCTGGGGGCCTGAGCTTGGTGATTTGAGCAATTCTGAAAGAGGTCATTGTACCGATACTTCATGCAAAATATCAAGTTTAGGAGGAGATAATTTCTTTATAAAAATTCCAGTTTTGTTGCCATGGCAACCAGAGTTTTTAACGGATTTCAATTCTTTTAGCAATTTCCATATGGCATCACACAAGGAAAATTCCTGCCACATTTGTTTGAAATCTGCCCAGCGGTTTTGGAGGAGATGTCGTTTTAAAAATCCTTCTTTATTTCTATATAAGCCCCCCCTTGGGCTCCGCCCCTGGGTACCCGAGGGTGATGATTTTAGCAATTCTGAAAGAGGTCATTGTACTGATACTTCATGCCAAATATCCAGGTTCTACACCTTCTGGGTCAAGAGGAGATAATGTTTAAAATGTCATTAATATTTCAGTTTTGTTGCCATGGCAACCAAAGTTTTCACCGGATTTCATTATTTTAGCAAAATAAATAGGGCCCAAGGAACATCCCTGCCAAATTTGGTTTAAATTCGCCCAGCGGTTTGGGAGAAGATGTCGTTTTAAAAAAACCTTCTTTATTTCTTTATAAGCCTCACCCCTACCCTGGGGCTCCGCCCCTGGATACCCGAGGGTGATGATTTTAGCAATTCTGAAAAAGGTCATTTTACTGATGCTTCATTCCAAATATCAAGTTTCTACGCCTTCCAGGTCAGGAGGAGATAATTTTTAAATTTTCACTTAAATTTCAGTTTTGTTGCTATGGCAACCAGACTTCAATTCTTTTGGCAAATTGTAAAGGGCACCACCCAAGGAACATTCCTACCAAATTTTGTTGAAATTCGCCAAATGGTTTGGGAGTAGATTACATTTTAAAATTGTTGTCAAACGACGGACGCCGGACACAGGATGATCAAAATACCTTACCATGAGCACTTCAGGTGAGCTAAAACAATTTTAATATTTTTTCCCCAGAATGTATTATTTTGAGAGATTCACTTACCTACAAAACTCCTTTTCACGCGAATTGTTGTATGTCTTTATAATACTAAATAGTTAAATTTAAAAAATGAACCAGGTATGATCTAGGCATCCTAAATCCGAGGAAATTAATATAAAATACGTTAAGATTCATTATTAAATTGATATCATATTTTTTCTCGAATATAAAGCCGCATAAACCTTCGATGTGATAGAATTGTTCATTTGTCAGCTGTATTATGCTTTCTATAGGTCTATTCTCCGATCTTCTCGTATCAGTTTTTAGAGATATCATTGAAGTTTATCGACGTCGTTTTTGCATCTAAGTATAATTTGTCTGCACGACCAGTTAAAACTTCAAAGAAAAAGACTAGTATTCACTAATCTCTATGGAATTGAAAACAGAGGCCTTGATATCCAGTATTGATAAGGCAATTAATATCTGTCTTTTTTAGGAAAGGAAAGATCGCATCAGAATTATGACAAATAGCAAAATTTTGTCACAAGGGAAATCATGGAATCTGTTTTGATATTCAATAACCTCGTAAAAAAGAAACATTTTCTTTGTGAGTGGAGATATGATGACTCCAACCACAACATACGCAGCGGGTATTTCATGAAAGACATATACTAATATTTAGTAAAACTTTTAATGAAATAACAAATACTTTCTGGCTCTTTGCTGTAGTCATGATATCTCGTATGGCGTGCGTCTGTCTGTCCGTCTGTAAATGGGTTAACATTTCATTCTTCTTCGTTGAAACTATTGGACTGGTCATACCTTCTTAGATACCCTAAGGAAAGTCTAACTATGCTATAAAGCGTGGCTACCACTGGAGGTCAAGTCAGCAAAAAGGAACAACATGCTAAATATCTAAAAATATATTTTCTGAAACTGCACTTTGGATTCGAATGATATTTGTTCCTTAGTTTATACTAATTTATTTTTTCTTCGATTTCGACGAAAGCTTTATGCTTATAGAAAGCTTTATGCTTATAGTGTCAACCTCGAACACAAAGACCAGATATTTTCACTTCCTTGAAAGAGTAAAACCCCGGTGACGGTGGGGCTCGAACCCATGACCTTTAAATCACGAGTCAAACACCTATATCACTCGGCAATCGAGGTAGTGAGGAATGTTCCTTCGGTGAACCACTCTCAGATTTTATCAAGAAAATTACGAAAAACATGGGTACTATTTCGGCATCAATTCCATATTAATTTGTAGTGAAACGTTTTTAAAAAAATCACCTGAAAAACTTCTCAATGAATTTAATGTTTTTTTATAGGGTCCTTTGGTGGACCTCTGCCAGATTTCATGAAAAAAAAATTGGTAAAACATCGGTAACATGGGCGGTCCCATAATCATATAATAGGATATACTAGTAAAACTTTAACGACAATCCTCCTCTAAAAAAACTAATTGGACATAAATTATCTTTGGAAGGAATCCTCCTTAGGTGGATCTCTGTTTGATATCATAAAAAATACTATATATATATATATATATATATATATATATATATATATGTGTGTGTGTGTGTGTGTGTGTTTTAAATAATAATCCTTTGCTGGACCTCTTTTAGATTTCTAAAAAGGGGAAAACAATTCGATCGGCCGAAAATACGGTTGTTATAAACTGGGCTTGTCAGAACTATATATATGTGCTTTTTCTTTAAAGCTTGTAAAAAAGATTTTGACGTTTAATCAGCAACATGATTAATCAAAATCCTTGACCTATTTTCTGATTTCCTTTCAATTTAAATCTCTTAATTCTCTTAACTAAAGTTATAATTGTTATTGACTTCAGTTTTATTAAAAAAGGGATTAAAAAGTGGATGATTTTCATGTGGCATCATGTTAAATATTCAACATTGAAAATGACCCTTAACCTGCTTCCTAAATTCTATATTTATATAAATTGAATACCTGTGATTTCTCAAACATAATAGCAAATCGTGATATTTTTTTTACATCTAGCATCATGCTCAGTCTTTGACCTTTGCCCTTGACATGCATTCTGAAAATATTGAATTACCAGCTGTAGGACAGCATTTTCTCAAAAAATAACTGTTGGAAGAAAATTACCTTTCATCTGATACCATGTTTAGACCTTGAGCTATGACCTACTGCCCGAAATTATCTCGAAAACAAATACTGGTTAATTTGCATATGAACTCATACATCTTTAATCTTAACCATTGACCTTCTTTTTAAAATCTTCAACTATAATGTCAAGGATTACATTAAGCCTGATAATAATAATGATAATAATTATTATAATATCGTTTTGGCGGGCTTAAACGAAGCTTTAGTTACGACTTTTTCAACGCCCAACGACAATAATGAAATTATAAATTGAAAGGCGATAGGCTTTTATTTCGAATTATTTTGAACAGCTGGCTTGACTCACGACCAGTTTTCCGAAATTTTGAATCATCAATAGTAATTATGAAATGAGATTACCTTTCCCGTGGTATCATATCGAAACTAGACCTTGACCTTTTATAATTTTCATTTTTTCCAGTGAAGTTTTAAAGACTGTTCACTTATATCAGCATTAAGACCGTTCATTGGTGATGTTCTCCAAGCACTTAGCGTTAGACGCAAACCTTGATTATGAATTGGTTCATGTTTTGACAGATATAAAGGGAGTACTGAGTCGTGAACAAGACAACCGTATCTAACTTTGACAGTACGAGCAACATAGATTGTAAAGTCGGTATGAAACCATCAGCTCCCTAGTCCATATTGGAAACAACACAAAAAGTCAAACCCTCCCTCTAAGCTGACGTTCATCTGAAATAAGCAATGTGTTTGCAATAATATCGAAATCAAACGAACCATTCATAATCATTAATACTAAGTGGTATCGTATACATTGGGAATGTATTATGTTGTGATTATGATACATCTTGCACTTACTTCTCGCTGCGGAGGAAAACTTGATATTCCACTCGAACCTCGGTCTCGTGAAATATCAACATTTTCCTCCGCAGCTTAAATGATAGGTATATAATAAATGGAATTTTACGTGACGATTCTGAAGTGACCGATTTTGTCTGTTCGGAACGTTAAAATTTTACAAAAAATATTTGTATGTATACAATAAATAAAAATATCGTTTAGTTTAAAACTGGTGATACCCAGGAAACGGATAAAAAAGCGAATTTCGTCGAACGATTGTCCAATACGGCATAAAACATCATTTAACCAAACAAAACTGTTTTCAAAATAATGTATGAGAATCCCACTAAATACAGGTTGAATAGCATAACGATTGAATTATATATAAAGTGTAGTCCATCACTACTGCCTATCAAAAAACTACGAAAGAATGCAAAAGACAAAATAAGTTGTGGTGGTATAAAATGCTTAAAAATTTTCAGGAAGAATCTATTTTATAATGTTTCAAGTAAATCAAACGAAAAGAGCTTGGAACATCTCACAAAGACTTTGACTCACTATGTCATGATGGATGGAATAAGACCCAATAGCTTAGTTTAGACCTAGCCTATAACAGGAAGCAATCGCTGTCACCAGATAGGTATGAATCAAATGACATACTACATGTTCTAATTAACTCATAACCAGTCGGCAAAATCATAGACTGGTCGAAATTCAAAGAAGTTGCAGACGCCTATTCATAACGCAGTTCTAAAGTTCTTTGTGTTTTATGGTAGAAAAGAATGTGGACTACGACGAAAGTACTTGAAATAATCAATGTCTTTATTTTCATTACTATTTTAAAAAGCTTCTTTCATTGGTTATGCCAATTTCATTTATTTTCTTTCAAACTCCAAGTTGTTTAGATATGTTGTTTCCAAAAAAAAAAAAAAAAGAAAAAAAACATTTAACGTTGAAATTCGATAATTATTTCTTATGCAAAAGTACACATTGAAGTCAAAACTAAATGTTTATTATAGGATTGTTAAAGTTTTGGCTTACAATGTACGTATATTCTCATTTTTGTCCCGACTCTATGTCTAAGACTATAACAATACTCTTTACGTTGAAGAGAAAAATATGCGTTTTCTTAATTTCCCTTCTGAATTTGGTTCACAGACAAATTATCGGAAGATATAATGGGAATTTCTAATGTTTTAACTGGCTTACTTACTAGATCTTAAAGGGCATTTTTATTAAAAGTGGAAACAGACCGATCTCGTCTTTTGACGTAGAATATTATTAGTTATACGGTTTCTTGCCGGGGTATATGACAATTTTTCCCGGCTGGAAAAAACGATGGCACCCTAGCCGCAGGCGAGGTTTGGCATCGCTTTCTCCAGTCGGGAATAAATCGTCATTTGTAATATCAAGGCAAGAAACTGTATAACAAATTTATTACATTACAAAGTTTGAAATTAAATTTTCATTGTGTTATCCATATAGAGCTTTCAAAATTATAACCAAAATATCTTTTCCCTTTATTTTACCAAAAGCATATAGTCACATTTGAGATCATCCTGCCCTGAAGCTCATGGACGAACACTAGTTGTACTAGTGACCTTTTATACAAATTCAAATGCACATATCAACGAATAACCTATTTAGTGTGTGAAAACTAAAGTTTTGCAACTGACGAAGTGAGACCACAGCTCAATACATTTGATTTTATGTCAGGTGTTTATTAACCAACCAAGCAATTTTCTCTGTAGAATAATGAGATAAAATATATTCTGATATAACAAATTTCATCTGAGGATAATTAGGATCGATTGAGTTAAGGCATCGATATCAGCGTTCTTAAGATTCATTTGGAATTAGAGGGAAAATGGTGATGAGGGGGTAAATAGATTTTTTTTTTTTTTTTAGTTTGCAATTGATCGATCGAACCAGCCAAAGAATCAATAGACGAATCAAATAATGCATATTGACCGAAAGTGAACTTTGATTCGAAAATTGGTCTACATTTATATGAAGCACTGATGTTGGCTAGACCACTAAAATCTTGTAACTACAGCTTATTTAAGCTCTACAACGTGTACGTCGCCTTCCGCTTATTTCACTTTTTGTTTCATGGTACATGCCGAAAATTTTTCGACGACATTTAACGACGTTGACGTTAAATATCGAAATAGAACCTCTTTTTGGCGTCATTGGACGTTGCCAAGGGAGTCAGTGGAAGGGCCAGCGATCCGGCTATTGTCAATATAAGACTATACGATGAAGATTTAAGGCCTGTGCTTTATATCATTGTGTGTTTGCGTGTGTGTGTGCCTATGTGTGATTTGTATTATTCAGGTAGAACATTTCATGGTTAGATGTCTACTTAGTACAATTTCATAATAGGTTCTTCATGAAGGCGTTTGAGCTCTATTTATCTGAAACAGATCGTGGCATTTAATGTTTCATTATTACTGCGTTTGTTATTGTCCTTTTGGAGGTTGCGTCATACCAAGTTCATGTTAGTTAAATTGGTGAATAAATCGTTTAGAAATAGTCATATCGTTCAGGGATAATTGAAATTAGTTAGGGTTTCATGGGTTAAGATATGAAAGCCAGAGAAGAGAAATAGACCTCTTGGGCATCTTTTTATTCGTTTATTCTTCTTATCCAAAAAACTGAAAAAAAATCTAGCATATTGAGAAGGGGGAATAGGAAATGATAAGAAACAAAAACATCATTTTTTTGTGTATTCACGTAATGCAAATCAAATAATGTTTCCGAAAATTGACGTCGATAAAGATATTTTGGAGAAATATTTTATGATTGACATATTAATGATTTTGCTGTCGAGGAAAACGTACTTAAGAAGTTAGCTCAAGGCTATCAGACGATTTCAGCCTTGTTTGTTTGAATTGATCCCTAAATGATAAAAGTACGCAAATGTTCTCTACCCAAGGTTGATATGATAGACACTGTACAAGACCGGATGTCCACTAGGGCTCGGACAGTACGCGGAAACCAGTTTTACTTTCGGCAAAATTTCAATGTTTTCCTGTTGGCTGTATACTCCCATCTACACGGTAAAAGATGTCATGTGACACTCGTACCCAGGCAATCTACTCCCTTCACATATTTCGTCACTTGCAATTCGTTGTTTATAAACACAGGCCGACAAATGCCCAAATGATATGTGCCACCGCCAGGGTCCTTACAACATAAAACATTTCGTTCACCTTTTCCAGTTCAATCCGGGGATTTAATGATGATACAAATTGTGGACAAAGGAGAAATTCCTTGTAGCAAGCAATTTATCCTTTCCTCACAATATCTTTTACCATATTGAATGGTTATTATCAAAATAAAATCAACTTTATATTGTCATCTACAATACCTTTTAATTTAGCCAAGTTTGCAATACGGTAAGGAGTTTTAAAAATGCTAAACCCTTGTCATGCTGAACCCGGAATATTCCTGCTTTGGCAGGAGGTATGGAAAAAGATCAGCCTGCACATATGTGCAGTCTGATCTTAGTCCATACCACCTGCGTGTCTTTTTAAGCCAGATTTGGTTATAAGATAAGTTTTCAATATAAATATTGACCCATAATTTGGTGCTTCTAGTTCTTTCAGTCCTTTGATTTTTATGTAATTCTTTTGTTGGTTTAGTTTTTTTCGACCAGCATATCATATACATAAATTCGAGTTTGTGATCGTCAGTTCCATCATTAAACATCTTTGTGTGAGTGTTTTTTATGTGTGTCAATTACAGGATAGATCATAGGTTGTTTGCTGCAGACGATTCATTGTGATTTACGTTGTCAGCCGTGTTAAATATATTGTGATTTCGGGTCGGAGTTTGTTGAAGAAAGAGTTTAAAGTCTACATTTCTACCTTTCTTCTCTATATGTAAAATGCTTTGGAAAACATTCAGGACCAAGAGAAACTGCCTGTGACAAGCAATTTTTTCATTATCCACAATGCTTTCTATCGAAAATGATTTAAAAAAAATAGATAAATAAATTCCACCAACTTGAAATAAATATATGTAATTCCTTGCAAAATAATACAATAATGATCGTGGATTGGATAGTACTTACCTTTTGATAAAAAGAATAAACGATGTTGATAAAATAAAACTATTAAATGCTTAATTTTAAATTAGAAAGAGGTTCGCGCATTCTGATACTCGCCTCACAGAAAGTCATATACATCCCTACTGCAGTTTTCCCTAAAGAGCATTAGCCGTTTAAAGCAAATTCACCCAGAAAGGCGGTAAGTCGAATTTCAACAAAATTGGCATGCTGTCATGTATGGAAAGTCATAAGGGTCTAGCATAATAGTTTGTTTTACTCGAAGGTCGAGAGTATGGTAGAGATAAAGTTAGAATTGTGAGCGTACGATGACTGTAACACGATAGCGCAATAACGAGAACGCCAGAGTGTATCGTAATTTCACTTTGATAATATCACAATCGTACTATCGTGCTATCTCAATTTATGCCATTACCAGACGACAACATTTTAGACTGGACAAATTCAATGATTATGCGGACAAAAATTTGAATTAATGATTTTTTGTGTGTGTCTTTTGAGGTAGAAGACAAAACATTGTAGACATTTTCCATTTTCCACAGTGCTTTTAAAAGCTTTTTTCTTATGGACGCCAAAAGGCGTTATTGCTTTGGACTGAGTAAACTGTGTTTTCACGATTCCGTCATCGTGCTGTCAGGATACCTTCAACGCACTGTCGCGTTATCGTCGTGTACGAGATGCCGATAACGATGGCGTGATTGTATGAAGGCGAGCAAGAAAGGACATCGAGTCCGATGACGATAGCGCGATGAAAACAACACGGGAGAACGATTGTGATTTTACTTATATCATTGACGAGAACACGATACTATTTCGCGTTCATGTCATCGTACTCTACCGTTGAAAATGAACACTTTTTGCGATAGCACTAACGGTTTTTCATAGTGAAGCTACTAATTCGTTATCTTGTAAATTACCGACTCCTATTCAGCTCTCATAGGATCACAAGTTTGTTACCATGAAATCAATTCAACTGATATAAGTAACGTTGCAAAAACGAGCGTTAATGTAACCGTGTTTACGACATGCGAATGAACACGAGAAAAGCCGGATGCGCTCTAACCCATTCCCCCCAAAATTAGGTTTTTTGGCGCCCCCAAGAAGAAAGTTTTTTGACAACATTGTGCAAACTAAAGACATTGCTTGTTTACAAATTAATCAAACTGAGAAATATAGTCGACAGATTCTTTGAATTTGGACCAGTCTAGAATTTTATCATGTGGGAATAAGTAAAGATTTGACAGATATTTTTAAAGCAAGTACATGTAATTGATTACATATGAATATTTTTTGTAGAAAATACCTCTTAGTTTCTGATTAAAAGGAAGCAATTTTATGTTTAAGGAAGGTATCGATGTTTTGGTTTTTTTTTTTTTGTATGTGAGTGTGTGTGTTTTTTTCATTTCACAGATTTTAACTATTTCCATTCCCCCTCATGTCCTATTTCAAATCTGTTTTCTGAAAAGTAGTTTTGCGAAATCACAGGTCGCTTATCAGAAAAAAGGATATTTCCCAAAACGCATTTGTAGGCTATAAATCTATTTTTAGATTAAACAGCGACAGTTTCAAAGAATATTGGATCATTCATGTTGTGCTAATTACGTTCATTAAACAAACGTCATCTTTATGTCGTCAGGAGCTATGTTCGCTAGCCGGTCTTTAATTCTGTAAACATCAGTCTAAATCGGTCGATCGTAGCTTTTCGCTAACAATTTGATGTGACGTGATTTAGGACCTTTGTTGTTACGCTTATCAATATTTTACTTTATGTTGACTTTGGGTCATATGCAAATGAGGTTATGCGATGTCGACAACCGAATTCCGTGATGTCTAAAAACTCCGATGAACCTTTTCATGTATAACCACAAAAAGCTACTTTAAGCCTACTAGATTACCGTCATGACATTAACTGACTCAAATTTATGTATTAAATGTTCGTTTGAGCGTATTTTTTGGCATTTTGGCAAATTCTCTTATCGATTCCTATATTTAGGAGTTATTCTCATAGGGTAGAGTGGCGTTTTACTATTCTAGTTTCAGGCCGATCTACTAAGAGCAAATTGTTTCAATCCTGGTGAGTCTGCGCAGTTAGTCCGCGCCGTTTGGTAAAGATCTATACATTTCGTATTTCTCAGGAGGTCCTTTCTCGCTTTATTGGTCACAAATAATCAAAAGTAAAATGTAATTGACTTGCTGCTGGCAAATTAAAAAAAATCGATCGACCTATCAAATCTTTCATAAAAACCGGAAGTAACATTCGACACTATGCTATGTTCATCTTAAAGGTTGTTTAGCTAATTAAACGTCATAACTTTAACTTATTCAAGCTGCTGTTACAATGTTCAGAACAACAGACAACGTTTTGCCTTTTATCTTACGGCTTTGACCACATGATACAAAATTCTATTATTTAATACTCCTGTCAAACTACCTGGTCGGTGGACTGCGATCAGAGCTACCTACATGTATCTGATAATCAAATTTTGATGCTTTAGACAATTTAGCTTATTTCAGGTTTTACAAAAAGATACTGATGTTCGCTTTAGAATTGTATTATCATCGCTAAAAATACAAAGAACTTACTGTCAACAAATTCACTGTAAAGCTTGTCTGTATTTAATTCTAAAATGGAAAATGTAACGCAGTCCTTGGATGCAATTTAAAGTCGGGAGCAACCAAAGCTAAAACTGGACCCGTACTAGAAACGTTAATGTTTCAACTCTTATGCAAGTGAATAGAAATGCCATGAAAATATATGTATAATACATTTTGAGTAAACTGCCAAGGGTAGAAATCAGTCCGTCAGTTGAAAAGCTTTCCTCTTTCTCGAAGCCCACCGACGATCTGTAACCGTCCACTAGACAACACAAATATAGACTGGTCTAAATCCCCCACAAAAAAAAAGAAACGACGACGACGACCACCACCAATAATGATTACAAAAAAATGCCGGTCAAAATTACGGGTAAAATGACATGTAAGTAACGGTTAGGGTTGTAAACGTAGCAAGAAGAGGATGAATTGCTTGTTTTCCAGAATTTTATTTTTCAATGGCGTCAAATAAAAGATTGTTTTGGTAGTGGACAAATTATGAAAACTTTAGTGTACCGGTATTTAACCAGAGTTTTGTAGACAGACCCGTCTGCACCACATCAAAACTTCCTCTCGAGGGACTCATAATATGTTTTTATTATTCACGTGGTGCATTCTAGCTCTGTCGAATTAAAGCCAAATTTATGGTAATTGAGGAAATTATATTGGCATCCAGCTCAACGCCATAATTCGCTGGAACACGTGTCATAAGTTTCCCGGATTAATTAGACCTATATCCTGCAATTCCATAGGGACCATAGAAACTCTGGTCAATATAACCATGAAACAGTAGTCACAAAAATATGCTTTGGATGGTATGAACCTCAATGAGGAAATAGACGTAATGGTAATTTTTCTTCAAAGGTCCGAAGGTTTTATTTTTAAAAAAATCATTTTTTTTTATTTTAAGCAAATAGTTGCATAATTTTTAATCCATTCCCACACAATGGCGCTTTTTGGCGACCCTTAGGAAAACCAATCGGGGAAACATAGTGTAAAATGAAGAAATTGCTAGTAAAAAAGCAAATTCTTCATATTCTGAAATGTTTTCTATCCAGAAAGGTGTAAAAACAACTGGAATTTCATAAATTTTTAATTGTCGTTTGCTACTTCTTTCATTTTGGACCAGTCAAAAATTTTGCCGTTTGGTAATGAGTTAATTCTAATCTCTAACATGGTGTAAATCACCCCCTTCTCTTCGAAAAGAACATTTAACCCTTTCCAACACGATGAAATTTTAGACCAGCCCAAATTCAAAGAGGTTGCAGGCAACAGTTTTCAGTTGATTAAGTCTTTAAATTCTTATCTTTTGGGGTATATAGAAAACATTGTGGATAATGAAGACACTGTTTGTAACAATTAATTTTTTCATTTTCTACAATATTTCCAAAACTTTCATATAGAGGGGCGTTTAAAATCGTCATTGAGTGAGAATGGGTTAATACAGTATGCGATCGAGAAGCATGTACTAGCTAAGAGATTGTCGACATAGAGTAGCTCTAACGTTTCTTTCGATAAATATCTTCAAATCTATCCAACAGACAATGGTGTTAAACGGAAATTACCTTTTCGTATGAAATGAACCTCATCGCCAACGACCGAAAAATGAGGGTAACATTTAAAGTTATATATCGATGTTTTTTCATCTCACAGATTTTAATTATTCTTATTTCCTCTCATATACTATTTGAATACAATATTCTGAAAAGTAGTTTTGCACAAATCTGATGCCGCTTATCAGAAAAAGCAGGGTATTTCCCCAATACGTAGGCTATTAATCTATTTTAAGATTAATCCGAGACAGTTGAAATGAATACAGGGTAATTCATGTTGTGCGAGTAACCCTTGGAACCTCTCATTTAGTTTGAATAACCTCAAACCAACGCCATCGGTACGTCATCAGGAGTTATTCTCGGTCTTTAAGTCTGTAAAGATCAGTCCAGAACTATCGTAAGCGATATTACAAATATAAACGCTTACCGTAATTTGCCCTAACCCTTTCATGTGACATGATTTAAGACGTTGGCTGTTTCGCTTCCTCCAGTTGACTTTTGCTCATATGCAAATGTGGTGATTCGATGTCGACAGCCAAATTCCGTGATTTCTAAAAATAACCTGGAATTCCGCTGGACATCACCGATATATCCACAAAAAGCCACTTTAAGCTGCATTGGATTACCGCCAAGATAATACCAATGTTAGTTTGACTGTATTTTTCGGCACTTGGTATTTTTTCTTATCTAGTTTTCAGAAACATCGATACCTCTAAACATCTCTTGTTTGGATCAAATTACAAACATATTGGATAAAAACAATAAAGAGTATCCACTTTGAATTTTCTTCTGCAAAACCATTGAATTTGGACAGGTCTAGCATTTTGAAAAACAGGAAATGGTTAAATTGTACCATTAAGTACCGATCATACTTCAATATTGTAAATCAACAATATTGCAAAAACAAATATAGCTGTTGATTTTTTCCATAACACCGGAAGTGTAACTTTTTTAGTGACAATATTGCAGCTGGATTTGAAGCTTATATTTCTTTCCAATTTCAGTTCCAATGGATGACGAACCATTTGGATCTAGTTTGTTAAAGGTAAGTCGTCTTTTATACCCCACTATATCGATGGTTCAGCGCAAAACAGTTGTAACTGCATATAAACATATAGGCAGTTACAACTGTTTTTCGCTTAACCACCGATATGCTATCCTGCATTTGTGCTCGGTTGAGATAAAGTAATCATTATCGGTCTGGTATATGATGACTTACTATTGTGATGTTCCTCGCCTAAATTTTCGTGATTTATTGATTGAATGAGGTTTAACGCCACTGTTAACAGTATTTCAGCCATATCGCGACTGTAGCACTTAACAATAGATTCCTGGTATTTTCAGTACTACCACTACATCCTTTCCTAGCCTCCAGATGCTATCCCACTTACAGGTTTACGATTATCCACCCATTGGTGTCAGACAAATGTAGGAAAAAAATTGCGCCGCCGCCGGAGATCGAACATCCCATGACTGAAGATTGGAATTCTGGTGCGCTACCGACTGCGCTATGACGTAATGCTTGGTTGTCATTTAGTAACATTGGAGAGAAAAAAAGGTTTAGTTGAAATGATGACGATCCATCACAGTTAGGGAAACTGGTTACGGTTAATCGTCACAAATATTGAAATCTGAAAATGTTTAGACTCTTGGCAAAACCTCGAAAAGCCTTAAACCCATTCCAACACAGCTAAATTTTAGATTGGTCCAAATTGAAAGAAGCTGCAGACGACAATTTCGAGTTGATGGAATTTTGAATTTTTTCGTCTTTTTGGATAGAAAACATTGTGGATAATGAAGAAATTGCTTGATACAAGCAATTTCTTCATTTTCCACAATGTTTTCCAAAGTTGTTTTATTGAGGGGCGTAAAAAGGAGGGATTGAGTTGGAATGGGTTAAAATTCCGTGATGACTAAATGGATTCCGAACGTACATGGATAAAGTGTCTGAACCGCATACTGCATTTATTTACAAGGCAGAGTATTCTTTGAAATAAAAAAAAAAAAAATTCTAAAAAACTTTTAAAGGCGTGTGGGTCATCGTTTTAGATAACATCTAGCGATGAATAAACGCAATAATTCCAACTGAGAAAGTTTCATATGTTAACGTCAAATGAAACGTCGTCGACGGATAAAACTAATATTTTAACAATAACATTGTGTTGATATACCATCATAATAGAATGTCACGGTTGGCCGCCATAATATACTGGACTTATCATAACGTCTTATATTACACCAGAAAAAAAATCAAATTACCTCATGAATAAACGTACTATATGTTATAATAATGCCTTAAGGTAGATTTAATGAAGTATGCATAATTATTTCGAATTCCCAAAAAGGATGCTCTTACCGTTATTTCTTTACAAATCCATTGCAAAATTGCTCTGAATTCATTAAACTTTGTCATGACGAATTAAAAGTTTATATATAAATGCTTTAAAATCAAAGAACTTACAGAACTGGAAGGTCATAATGAGGGTCAATTTTTCTTTTGAAAATCATTTATTTAAAGGGGACAAACAGGAGGTGTAAACCAAGATCAGACTGCACTTGCGTGCGGTCTGATCTTTGTCTATACCTCCTGCTAAAACAGGACTATTCCGGGTTGAGAATAACAAGGGTTTAGGTGTAGCCGAAATTGTGCAATGATTTGAATTTAATCGCTTTGTACAAAGATAAAGAAAACATTGAAGATCGGTAGAATGGGCATGAGACATCAAACATATAAAAAATTCAGTCTCGATTTGCAATTCGAAGAGGAAGGATTTAACATTGTACTGGCACTACCACATTAATTTTGGACACAGATAATGCATGTTCATACCGTTTGCGCTGAGCTCTCTGGTCGCTTCAGTTAACCATTGCTTTCAGCTTCCGAATTATAGAAAATGGAAAGTTTGAATGGGTTATAGTTTATGCTGTTTTATTGGTATTGTTTTGCTGCTTCATGCTTTATTGATTTAATCCCACATTCTCTCGAACCATAAAAAGATGAGCCTATAGCTCACGTCGAAGACGTCTTGCGCTATCTATGGTACAGATCATTTGACGACGGTAAAGATCTTTTCTTGTTTCAGACTCGTTATCTCTCGCCCACGTATTATTGAGCTTAAGAGACACATAGATTTTAATTTTCAAATAATATGTATCTTAGGCTGTAATACGATGCTGTTTTAATTCCGTAATCTATGCCTGAAAGTTTATTATCTTGCGGCTCAGGGCATTCGATATAAACGTTTTTACGATACAGTACCAGAGTCATAGAATTTCACACAATCCTTCCCATATTTAAAATCTTCTCTGCATTTCAAACATAATTAAACTGCTTAATCTTTTTTCGCTGTCGGCTACAAAAACGAAGTGAGCTTCCTCGAGGCTTTCTCAATTCGGATCTCCGTTCGAACCCATACTTAAACGCATATTAAAACCTCTCCCCAAGACGTGAAAGTAGAAGAATTTTTAAAAGTATATTGGATTGGCATATTTCTAAGAAATCATTAGTCTTCTTGAAACTTGGTATAGAGGTTCTGCCAGCAGTCTTCAATGAACACCTGTTTCATTTAGGCCCTAATAAGATTACTTGATATTTCAGTTTTTACGAACACTGCCTGTATATTTTCGACGCATTTGTCTGTGCATCTATTAAAAGCATCGATTTTAGATGTGTTTTGGAGGCTTAGTGCGCGGTCCTACATAGCGCTAACCGAATTTAGGTCTACAAAGTATCTGTTTCCTGTTTAAGACTCAGTTTATTTTGATACATTGCCTTGTATAGTGATACATGTCCGTCTCATTTTCCTCAGATACTATTTATGTTTCCACTTTAACCTCGGAATGAAGTTTCAGCTAGGGTTTAGATTGCGCCTACTATATTTAGGTCCATATATTATATACCGTCTGTTTCACGACATTGGCCACTAAACCTGTATACTTTCTGTGTATGTTTCGACTATTGGTAGCATATTGATAGCAAGTGAGGTGACCTCGTGCTTCGGAAAGAATGTTATGGTTGAACTGGAGTGAGAAATGACAGGGAACCATGGTAAGGTGCACCAGCTGCCGCGATAAAACTAAAATACTGTTTAACCCCATGGATAATGTCTTTATCGTATTCTATCATTCATGAAACAATACGTTGCTATTTGTTTTATATTTTTATTTTTCCCTAGTGAATCTTTAAACTCCTTTGATATAAAAGAAATGCAGCACTCCTTTTAATTTTATGACACAGGTTCAAACTTATTGCACACATTGTGGATACAAAAATGCTTATTCATTTACAAGTCTCTTTTTGTTAACAAATAGTATTTGATCATTCAATTCTTTTTGCTAAGTACCTTACAAAAGTGTATGTTCTGTTTGATCGAAAGAGATATCTGATGGTAGACATATCTTCGTATACAAGAAAACCCTGTACAATATATATTTCTTAATTCATCAATTTAAAATCTGATTTTGGAATTAAGTTTAAAAAAATGGAAACCCGTTTTTAAGATTATTTTGTATACTTTTGTTGATATTTTCTTGGCCACAACATTAAATAGACTGTTTCTAGCGTGAAAGATAAATGGATAGAATTTTTGCAACAAAAGAAAACAATATACATGGTACAAAAAATAATTAAGATTAATAAAATCTAAATTAAGACTTAAGATCTTTTAAAGATAGAGATGATGATGATTTGGTAATTTTGGCACCTATGATTTCCAGGTGCAATTCTCGTACCAGGGAATGTTTTCATTTATTATGGAGAACACAAAAAATTGAAATGATAGTTTCCTTGTTTACATTGTGGTCCTAACATAAGCAAATGCATGTCTCAGCAAGGCACACCAAAAGTTCACTTCCATCAAACAGCGAAAAGGTAACCCATTACCTACCGACAGCACTTTTGACTGGTCGAAATTGAAAGGGGTTGCAGACGACATTTTAAAGTTAATGCATTTTGTATTTTTCAGCCTTCTGTGTAGAAAACAATGTGTAAAATAAAGAAATTGCTTGTCCCAAGCAATTTCTTTATTCTACGCAATGTTTTCCCAGTTGTTTTTCTTAAGGGGCGTCTAAAAGCCTAATTGTGTGGGAATGTGTTAGGAGATATCAAGAAAATGCTTCTTTACAAAGTGTTTAAACATATTTGGACTTGATAATGGTTTTACTTTTTATGGTTATCTATTTCACAAGGAACAACCTTTGTAGGCAAACGATTTAAAACCAAAGTCCTTTACTTTTGTTATTCTGAAACAAGACTTAGAAATAAACCTTGTTAAATGACTATGACAGGTATCAGCTAATACCTGTAAACTTAGAAATCATTAACTTGTTTTTAACGAGTAACCCATTCACTTCAATAAAAGGATGAAACTGACGACTATATATCTAAGTTAAGGACAAAACCTAATTACCTATGGTTGAGTTTCTCAGAGTAACTATAATACCAAAAGGAACAAGCATTTTTGATATGACATTGCAAAAGGGGCGTTTCTTTACCCGAAAATATAGAAATTTAGGAAAAGTCTTACTGATGGTAGAAAGGATTTACAGGCACCTTTTTTAAACACATCGGCTATTGGCGGAGCGCGTGTGTCAATCAAACAATCGATATGCCAATCAAATCGTAAATTTCGACCGGAAGTGAACTTTGAACTCTAACATTGGTCACAGATATGTACAGCATTTTTTGTTACTTTTGCGAATTAAACGCCGCAACTACAACTTATTCTAGAAGTAGTTACAATGCAAAGGTCGTCCATCAACCATTCGTTTTTTGTTGCACTCCAAACGACGATTTGTTTGTACACAATCGTAAAACATCATCTGGGTTACCTATAAAGATACATCTATTGTAGGTCAGTGTGTCATAGAGGTTATGCTGTACCAACAATATTTCAGACAAATTTCGTAAATGATATTTGAGTTTGTTCGATAAGACCGAAAAATAGCATTATAAGTTGAAATATATAATTTGATTTTTAACCCTTTCCTGTTCAATCCCTGGTTTTCACGTCTCATGGAAACGGTTAAACATACGGTTAGGGTTGTCGAAAAGTCGTGATTGATAAAAAAAAAAAGAAAACCACACACATACGAAAACACACACAAACACACACACACAAAAAAAAGGAAATTAAAACCCAACAAACAGTGTACTAATGCTAGCACCTACCATATCAAATCAAATAATAACTAAAATAAGATAAATCAACCTCCTTTTTCTCTACTTTTACAGTGCAAAGAAATTTAGAAATAATGGCACGATTTTAGATTAAAACGCAGTCGCTAAATAATTTATGGTTGCTCTTTCCTAGAATTACAGTCGAAGGACGAAATGTGTTTTATCGCCATTTTAGTTCGTAAATTGTTCCTCCACTTCGCACAAAAATTTGAGACAACTAAATAAAACACAGGCTGTAATCTAATTCCAGTCTAATGAAGCAACCGCCTTTAATTATTTAACGCCGATTTGATAAAATTATCTCAGTTAAAGTGCCCAAATAATCGAATTAATGCAGGCGCTAGGAGATTATTGTTCTGCTATTCTGAATATTTGTGAGGGAACACAAATTTGTAAAATTCTCTCAGAAAAAGCCTACTTTTCATATTTTGACATTTACTTAATGGTTACCTTCTGAAATTAACCATTGCTCGCCGCTGTCAATTAAAAGTCAATAAATACAAACAAAGAAGTAAAAATAAGAAAAATAAAAGAAATAAAATAACAATAAAAAACAAGCAAACAAACTACACACACACACACAAGAGAAAGAAAAATCCGAAAGAACAATCAAATCATGCATTCAGGAGGGAAAGTAACCCTAAACTCCGATACTTTATGTTAAGCTTTTTAGTTAGTTTTCGACTCTGGGTCGTAATAACAGCTTTTTATAGCTGCACCTACAATGATTAGGAAACCAACCAACGATTGACCTTTAATTTAATGTCAATTACCACATATTTAACAGATTAGTGTCGTTATTAATCTCAGTCGAACCGCTCTGTAGGAGATCAATGGACATTACCAGCAAAACATCAATTAATGAACCGCTGACCCCACCCACTAACTTCGCTGGCCCAACCAACTGACTCAAATGGGAAGTTAAACTTTGATATTAACCCATTCCAACACAGCAAAATTTTAGACTGGTCCAAATTGAAAGAAGCTGCAGACTACAATTTCAAGTTGATAGAATTTTGAATTTTTTCATCCTTTTGGATAGAAAACATTGTGAATAATGAAGAAATTGCTTGATACAAGCAATTTCTTCATTATCCACAATGTTTTCCAAAGCTTTTTTCTCGGGGGGCGTAAAAAGGAGAGATTGAGTTGGAATGGGTTAAACGTGTTTATTTGCAAAATGTATGGCCTGTAACATGTAATAAAGTTTGCGACTTATCATCGTAGCAACAAGATGTAGTTACGACGTTCAAGTCGCCAAACCAATAAAACGCCTCAAATAATGTCGGCTAATGTTGGAGCTCAATTCCGATCTAAATGAATGATTTGATTGGCCAATTGATTCTTTGATTGATAACCGCGATTTGTCAACTGAGTTTGCATATCGATGGACCAGTTCGAAACAGTTGTTTGGTAGTGACCGATCGATATGAGCTATATAGACATAAACTCCAACATTGGCCGCCATTTGTGTGAAACATTTTTGGGGTTTGGCGTCTTAAACATCGTAACTATATCATTTTCAAGCCGTAGTTACCACGTTTAGTCCGCTAACAAATCACTTATTTCATGTTACATGCTACCGTTCATAAATTTTATAAAATAACGCCGTATGAAATCGATCGGGATTTCCTGTTAGAGTCAGTGGGAGAGGCCTACTGTGTCTGTTGGCGGGGCCAGCAATTTGTTGGTTTTTTTTAGGGAACAGAAAATATGCTATAGCATAATACGTAGCTAGGAGTAAAAATATGCTATTATTGTTCAGGGAATTCACTTAAAGACATTTCATACGTGCTTCAGAGCAATATTTTCTCATTTTAATTCTATCAAATATCTCTCTAAATTTCACAAAGAAATCCAAGAGAAATGAAGTTAAGAAAAACAGGAAGAGAAAATTAAGATAAAAGAAAAATAAAAAAAAAAAACCCGACCCCCCCCCAAAAAAAAAAAATAAATAAATAAAAAAACACAAATAAATATTTCTTTTAAGACATTCTAGTGTCCAATACATTAAATGAGAGGCAATATAAGGGGCATTATGCGAGAGTGTTATGTATGTGACTATTAAAGCAAACGCCTAACGATGAAAATTGCGGATTTGAAATGAAATGCACCAGTATCCAACGAAAGTTGACCAATCGGGACTGTCAATCAAAGATTTCAAAAGACCAATAAAATTCTTTATTCAGCACGGACCTTGGCTTTCAACTCCGATATAGCCGACCAATTTTGCTAACCATTTCTGTTGGTTTGGCGACTTAACGTCGTAACTACAGCTTATTCAAGCTGTAGTAACGACGTTTAGGTCACCAACCAACTATTATACTTTTCTCACATGCTACTAGCAATACATTTTGCACAATAACGACATTAAAAATCGAAGCGGAACTTCCTGTCGGAGTTAATTGGTGGTGCCTATTGAATCAGTGGGCGGGGCCCGCAATTAGTCAATTATGTTACATCAAGTCGCCTGTAATTGACCAATCATTGCCACCGCCCACTTACGCCGTTGGCCCGCCAGGAAGTTCCGCTTCGATTCTAAATGGTGTTTCCAGGAGCATGTAAACAAGAAAGCGGAACCGCAGGCTGGTGTCCTAAACGACGTATCTACAGCTTGAACAAGTTGTAGTTACGACGCTTAGGTCGTTGAACCAACACAAATATTTTCACCTAAATGGCGGCCAATGTCGGAGTTCAAATTCGAATTCCAGACTGACTGAATAATTTTTATTGGTCGATTGATTCCTTGATTGACTGTCGCGATTGGTCAAATTGGGTTATATTTTGTAGGATCACCGATATATTATCAGCGTCTTGATACCGATTGGTGTGGGAATAGTCGGCGCCTTGGTTATCATGGTAACGGTATATGGATTAAGGCACGTAGCACAGAAACATGGTAGAGAATTCCCAAGAGTTGATATAGAGGCTGGAAGACAAAACATCGCCAGTGTAAGTAGAGTCTAGCTTGGCATCATTTTCCTTCCATCCTCTTCCTTAGGGATTAGAAAATATATTTTTTCTAGTCACTGCTTGTAAAATTTAGCTCTTTTTAGAATACCGGCATAACCCGTATGGTTCAGAAAAAACGCACCCAGGAAAGAAACTATTGATGTAAACGTTATAGAAAACTGTTTCTTAATGCCCACTTTATGGCTATCAAGAACCAAATGTTTCCGGAACTCTTTTATTTTATATGATTTTTATGTGATTTGAAAACAACTCTTTGGTATAATTTTCCCGTGAATATACTGCATATCATCTAAATTTTAACGGTTTTTTTCCCTTTCAAGAAGGCAGAGAAACAGTCCACAAATGGTTTATTAACCAATTGATACATGACGATTGTTAATATAGAGGATGTGCTTTTTACAGTCATCTTAAAGAATTCTACTCACTCTTTTTATTATAATCTTTCATAATATATCTAATATATCATTTGAATACTATTTTCATGGAAATTAATTTGCTATCTTTTGCGTTAAACATTAAACGGCGAAATCTTGTAAAGTCTGTGGCCACCGACATATAACAAAAAAGTAAAGTGAATGGTTAGTGATCCAAACGTTATATCTACAGCTTGAATGAGCTGTAGTTGCGACGCTAATTCCAACTTTTATATGTCTTCCTTTGTGATTTAAGGTCCGCAAAATTTATGGTCAATTGTAAAATATGAAATTGATAGGGTGTGGTGTATATGATTGAGAGCAAATATTGCTAAGTAAACAGGGAAGGAATAGAAGAAATTGCTTATCGCAAGCAATTTCTTCGTTTCGTTATATGAAATCATGAAATCCCGTGATTGACTGGGCAAGGGTTAAAAGGAGAGATTAATTTGGATTTGATATGAATTGAAACAACCAAAAGCCTATAGGACCGAAAGCTTAGGAATTCCCCCGACCTTCCCATTAATCACAGGTGTCAGGCCAGAGAACTGGTGTTAACGTCGACCGTCAATTCGTGACCATGAAGTACCACATTTATTACACTTTCTTTTGGTTTTAACCCTTTCCTCTTTTAATTTTGCAGACAAAAATTTAAAGTTGATTTAATTTGAAATACAACCATTCAGTAGGGTAGAAAATAGGGTGGTAAAAGAGGAAATTGCTTGTTACAAGCAATTTCTTCTTTTTCCACAATATTTTCTCAATGATAATATCACAGGGAAGTAAAAACCTGGGATCGAACTGGAAAAAGTTAAAAGAGATAAAACATCGTTAAAAAATCGTTTATCTGTTTATATTTAATTCGGTATAGCAGCGATCGTTTAAGAGATTTGTTACTAACACGCATGCGTTACTCTCTTCCCAAAAGGTATAGGACAAACAAAGATTGTCTTGCCATATAAACAGTAACATCGACATGGAAGCTCAAGGCAAAATTCCATTTAAAACGGAATTAAAAAGGGAATCAAAGAACTTGTTGAATTTCTTACAGGGAGACTATGTATTTATACTGGTAACTTTGTAATATTTGTCCTACCTTTTGTGATGCGTGAATTACGTTTAGCGTAACGCATAAATTGATTACGTTATAGACAATCGCTGCCATTTCATGACGACACATTTAATATCTTCTATATCTGTACTTTCAGATAAGCTCGGAGAGAACAGACAAGATGCTTCTTTTAGATGACGACGAGGACAATGAGTTCTAACATTACAAGAACTTTTATTTTTCTATCGAGTTTTTCTTTAACCAATAACAAGACGATTTTTTTTAGATTGATCCCAATTCAAAGACGTTGTAGACGATAATTTATAGTTATATGCGAAATTACAAGGATCATTCTATTTCAGGAAAGAGAATATTGTGGATAATGAAGAAATTGCTTTTGAAAAGCAATTTCTTCATTTTCCAAAATGTTTTCCAATGCTATTTGTTTGATGAGCGTCAAAAAAGCGAGATTGTGTGGGAATAGGTTATGGCCTCATTTATCGAGATATAACGATAGATACAGATATTTCTAGGATTTTAATAAAAATTTCAGACATGAAAGCAGTATAAAACTTATAAGCGCATTTTTTGAAATCGACGGAATTCCGGCCTAAAAATCGATGTACCTAAGAATTCTGATTGTGATGTCTAAATGACAAAATAACTACTTCGTTTTCGTTCGCTAGTAATTCAAACTTTTGATTCGCCGATCTCTAATGGATTTAATCAAATACATATTTCATGTGGTGGCAAGATGCTTCAATAGAGCCCCGATGGCTGCCAAAGCTCTGGTTTTGTACGGGCCGCGTTTACCCTTCTTTTTAACTTGATTATCAGACGACAAAATTTTTGGTTTGTCCAAACTGAAAGAAGTTGAAGACAACAATAGCAGTTTGGTGAAATTCAAAATATCTTAGAGATTTAGGCTAGGAAACATTATGAATTATGTAAGGATCGCTTGTAACAAGCAATTTTTTCATTTCCTAAAATATTTCCGTAGGCTCCTTTCTTACGGGGCGTAAAAAGCGGGATTGAGTGGGAAATGGTTCATGTAGAAGAAATTTCTTCAAACCCCACCTCACAAGTTTAGATATCGCGAAGATGTTTTAGATTTCCGGTAATTGACCAATCGCTGGCCGCGCCCATTGACTTCATAGGAATTTCCAATTCGACTTATAACGGCGTTATTTTGCAAATTTCATGGCAACTAGCATGTTACAAATATGTAGAATATTGGTCGACGACCTAAAAGTCGTAGCTACACCTTGAATAAGCTGTACTTACGATGTTTAAGTCGCAAAAACAACAAAAATGACGGCATGTTGGAGTTCAAACTGGAGTTGGTCGAATGATTATTTGATTGACATCGGCGATTTAGCTTACTTAAACAATAGGTTTCTGAATAAACGAGGCACGAGTAACTAATCTAAGGTTCTAGTTTACCAGTTTTTGGTCAAAGTCTTTTTTTACGACCGCGTAAAGCGACCTGAGGCTTTTAATAACTTTAGACGGGTCTTTTTTTAAAGGCGATTGCAGATGACATACCAACATTCTTTGATTAGTTTGAAAAGTGAGTGTCATTTAGGACAGATGAAATGTTTAGAAAGGGAGAACTCGTGTGTTTGAAACAATTCACCTTTTCCCAAATATTAGACAGATGTATTTCATACTGTGTCCCAATGATCACGATTCACGCCACGATTGAAATCGTGATCTAGATCGTATCTTTATCCAGGCGCTCGTTTCAAATCATATTAATTCATGAGGTCAATCGCCACAATCGTATTAATAGTTTAATTATTTTGGCCGACATTTTTTTACGATTAACACATTGATTTTAAATCTTAATAATCGCATCAGATCGTATTTCGTAATAAAGCGCAGTAGGACGTATTTTAAAATCGTTCCCTCGTATCGTGTTGATATCATGGTGATCGGGATCATTTTGTCGTACTTCCCTGAGCTTCGAATATTGTTCGAAGGAGGCCATTATAATTTAGAAAATACTTCTGGAACAGTCAGTTTCTTCCTAGCTATTTGTTTATAACTCAACGTATTTTGTAGGGGATGTTACGTTTGTGCTCAAATCATAAGGTTAAGACGCTGAGTTCTTTAGGAGCTGCAGGTAGACTGAGCACTTTATCTTTGTATAACCTGTACAAAGGCTTCACGTTCGATCCCCGGCGGTGGCACATATCCTTTCCGACATTTGTCTCTCACCGCTGGGTGGATAATCGTAAACCTAAGAGGTATAGCAGCTGTAGGCTAGGAAAGGTTGTAGTGGTAGTACTGTTGTGAGAAATACCAGGAATCCATTGTTAGGCGCTCCAGCCGCCGCGATATGACTGAAATACTCTGAAATACTGTAAAAAGTGGCGTTAAACCCCATTCAATCAATCAACAAAAGCTTCACTCATTTCTATAAATATCTTCGAGATAGTGGATACAATATACCTGAAGATATACTTTAGAACCCGGTAGAGCTCTGTCTGAAAGCAAACCGTATAACCCCTTTTCTCTCACCTATTAACTCTTTCCTGTACAATCCCTGATTTTTACGACCCTGTGATTTTATACTTAAGAAAATATTGTGGGAAAAGAGGAAATTGCTTGTCATAAGCAATTTCTTCTTTTTCCACAATATTTTCTACCCTATTGAACGGTTATTTTTAAAATTAAAGCCACTTTGAATTTTCGTCTGCAAAACCATTGAACTTGGACAGGTCTAAAATTTGATAAAACAGGAAAGGGTTAAAACAACCCCGCTACTAGTGGAGACTGAGTACTAGTTAAAAGTAAAAAGTACATATCATTTCTTATCATGAGATAGAATAGTACTTGACTGTATCTGCCAAACTTTACTATCGATCCAGTCCTTTTTGCTTGTATTGTTGAATAGATAACATATTGCATATGTTGTAAAATTGTGGCAAAAGATATATATTTAACCATTTCCTGTTCAATCCCTAGTTTTTACTTCCCCGTGATTTTATAATTGAGAAAACATAGTAGAAAAAGAAGAATTTGCTTGTAACAAGCAATTTCTTCTTTTTCCACAATATTTTCCACCCTATCAAATGTTTATTTTTGAAATAAAGTACATTTTAAATATTCGTCTGCAAAACATTTGAATTTGGAAAGGTCTAAAATTTTACAAAATAGGAAAGGGTTAAACTGACTCGCTACCGAATCTAATACACAACTGGATCTTTCTGTCTGTATGTTGCGAAGAAGATTTAGTCTTATCGCCTCGATGAGCCATAGAATTCTAAAAACCGTCGATCTGCAGGTTTCCAGATAATCTGTGATGCGCTTTTGTTTTTGTCTTCTTCCTGTTTGTGATGACATAAGCATTTAGCACCGCTATACAGCTAGTACTACATATTTGATTATATCATGAAGTCAGCTTCTATTGCGCTATAGTTAGAACTACTCCCCAGACCAAGAGTTAGGGAAGTTTCCACAAACTTTAAGGCGACAAAGAGACGTCTATAGTAATTGCCCCGTCTAAAGAAGTTGTACATTTAAATCGACTGATCCATTTGTAATTAGGCTCGGAGAGAACTGACATTTTTCCCTTAGGGCTTAAACGAGAAAAATATGAACATTAACTCAAGGTTACTGATTTCTTCAGCCTCCGCATCGATACATTGGTGCATAATATTTATTCGTGTCCGTTCGTCTATCTGCTGAGACTTAACCAGAGAACTTTACGTTTCGTATAATTTCCATACTATTCGTGTTAAAATGTTCATAGATGATATAATGATAACACTGATTGAGATACATCTGCTGATACTAAATCAAAGACATCTGACAATGTCAAGGTCATATGTCAAGGTTAGAATTCTGAAGAAAATTGCTGTTACGGGGTTGTCCTTTAGACTCTTAACCCATTTTCACTATGTGGCACTTTATTCTTCAATCGTTATCAACAAAGAAACACATATGAAATTGACCAATCAGGGCTGTCTATCAAGGAATCAATCGACCAATCAAATCAATCATTCGGCCCGGAATGGAGCTTTTTGAACTTCGACATTGACCGCCATTTGTTAAGCCTATTTGTTGGTTTGGCGACTTAAACGTCGTAACTACAGCTTATTCAAGCTGTAGTTACGACGTTAAGATCGGCAACCATCTACATTATTTTTGTTACATGCTCCTGACCATACATTTATCGAAACAACGCCGTTTATAATCGAAGCGGAAGTCAAGAGGCGGGACTAACGAAGTAAGTGGGCGGGGCTAGCGATTGATCAATTACAGGATGTAAAGAATATTCTGACTAGTATTTGTATCCAAAGAAAAGAAAAAAAGATAACAGAAATACATGTACTCTTTTGTTGGAAATAAGATTTTTTCAGGATGCATTTTTTCGTTTGATTTCAACGTAGTTTCCTTTGAAGTAGGAATACACCAGAATTATGCTGTGAAAATATATGTTTAGTCATATTGACGAGAAAATGTTTAAATATTGAAAAAATCTAACGCACTACTGTAAATAAAATCGGTTTGTGAATACAAATGCGTGTTGTTTGTTTTTTGAGACTCCGAAACAGTTTACCAGTGATTTCTGCAACCACCTCTTACAAGAGTCATCGATTAAGTAAAATATAAAATGCAAGCGCTGTCAGCACTGTAATCGCTGTAATCCACTGAAAATTTGAGAAATGTTGTTGTTGTCGTGACTTTAAGCTTTATATATTTCTTTAAATAAAATAGATAATTCTTTTAGGCTTGCACAGGGCGGGTCAGTCCTAGAAGTAATTCCTTAAAGTAATACGCCTTTGATGGAATGAAATTGATTGACAAATATATTCCAGCAAATTGAAATTGTCGTCTGCAATATCTTACACTGCGGACTAGTCTAAAAACTTGTTTTGTTTGAATGGGTTAAGCTAGTCATCAGCAGGTGCACATATATCTAGGTTACATACCAGATACGATCATTTGAGTAATTTTGAATGTGTCTATGACTTAAGTTTTAAATAGGCGGACAACTTTTTAACAATATGTCCCGAACTTTTAGAGGGGATATGGAAATTTGTTTGTTTGAATGGGTTTTACGCCGCTTTCAACAATCTTTCAGTTCTATCGCGGCGGCTGGAGCACCTAACAATGGAATCCTGGTGTTTCCCACACCAGTACTACCATTACATCCTTTCCTAGTCTCCAGCTGCTATCCCACATAGGTCTACGATTATTGACCCATTGGTGAGAGACAATTAGTCGGAAAGGATGAGTGCCGCCGTCGGGGATCGAAGGGGATAGGGAAAGCAGGAACTATTAATAGCTCTTTGCTTTCTCATCTTCAAGTTAAAACAGACATTATGAGGGCCATCTTCAGTCTGAAATACCCAAAGCAAAAAATGTTGATTGATAAATAAGATACATGTAGTTATCGATTCTTCCTCGTTATAATAAACGGTAACATATTCATTGCGCTAAAGTCGTACTGCATCGTATTGGTAACTCTGCGACAAAATTGGAATTTTACCTTTGTCATAAAGCTTATAGTTTACTGATTTTATTGTGCATTTATGTGAGGAAAAATAGATAAATAAAGAGAGAGCGAGAAAGAGAAAGGGGGAGAGAGAGAGAGAGAGAGAGAGAGAGAGAGAGAGAGAGAGAGAGAGAGAGAGAGAAGGAAGAAAATATAGACAAGGGGAGCGAGAAACGGAAACGGCGGGGTGAGAGAGAGAGAGAAAGTGAGCGAGCGAGAGAGGGGGAGAGAAAGAGAGACGCTATGATTAATTTGTTGAATTCCCTGTTTTTCCACTATAAAATTTTAAGTCGCTTAATTCTTTGAATTTATTGGTCAACCCCTCGTTCCAATTACCACTAGCATGTTGTACCGGTTTGTTACATAATTATCCGTCGAAGATGTCCAAAATTCACGAACACTTACTGTAAAACCACGCGCATTAAAGTAGATAATTCAATCAAAGCCTCTTAATATTTAGCTTATAACGGTGTTTACCAAACTCAGAACATCCATTTTCCTTTTACTCTACGTTGGAAATTTCTAAACTTGTGATTATAATTATTGAACGTAACTTTAAAGGAATTTTGTGTTTAAAGAATTATGGCATGCTCTGAAAAAGATATTTCAGACTCAACATTCAGGGAAATCCATACAGATGTTCCTTAATTGACAGTTATCAGAACTGGTTATTACCCAGAATGTTCAGTATTGTATGTTAAAGGAATCATTGGGAAATAGGGTCACCAACTTAATTTCGAAAACGCGGACAATAATCGCCCCGAAAGGTCGCGATTGAAAACGATTGATCGAATGGGATTTAACGCCGCTTTTAATAATATTTCAGTTATATGGTGGCTGCTGGAGCAACTTACCATGGATTCCTGGTATTCTTCACACCAGCGCTACGACTAAACCCTTTCCGAGCCTAAAGTTGCTCACTTTTCTTATCTACCTATTGGTGGGAGACAAATGTCAGAAAGGGGTTTTGCAGCGACCGGGGATCGAACTCGGGACCTCATGATTGTGAGTCCGACGCCCGACCAATTGCGCTATGGCCGCGACAAATAGAAATGAATACTCCTGCAAATGAATAAATCATATTGAGAAAGCTTAATTTGTTTATACACAAGACATTGATAGGCCATACTTTTACAATATCCATCATGATATGTAACGTAAGCACGTGTTTAAAATCAAAGTACTGAAAGTACTCTAAGCTAGCAAAGCATGGTTGAATTTAGATAACATTTCCTTGTTGGGTAGAAAACATTGTGGACATTGAAGAAATTGCTTATATAAGCAATTTCTTCATTGTCCACAATGTTTTCCATAGCCTTTTTCCCAAAGCGGAATTGATAGGGAATGGGTTCGATAGCGTGCTTTTGAGAGAGTTCAATACAATTTGAATAGAGTTTGCAATATTCCTGAAATACATTAGAACTAATTTTAATGGCGTAGACATTTAATGGATTTAGTGGTTAAGCCTCCAATGGCAGTTAGCACTCGTTGAACTTTGAGACGACCTCAAAATTTCGTCTGTTATCTTAAGCTATCAAAGCTGTCGCTTTGCTAGCTAAAAAAGATTAAGTCACTTAGCAAAAGACTAATCACTAACCCAGCTAATGACCTCAGACAAGGCAGTTCGACTGAGATATCCGACGATTTTTATGATCAGGGACATAAAAAAATAGGCTTTGCTTGTCAGACTAAACATCATAATCTATGCATGAATAAGCCCGTAATCAAGACGTCTTAGTCGCCAAATCAACAAAAAGCTTAACACTTATGTTGGAGTTCAAAATTGACGATGCCATATTTTATCGATTTCTTGAAATTTTATGTCAAATTACAAAAATTAAGTGTTCAGAGCTATCGAAACTCGCAATCTAAAGCAGAACAAAGGACAAAACCTCGTTTTTATATGTTTATATAAAAATATCTTAATTTCTAGTTTAGTCTATGAAAAACGGGCGTTCTGATTGGTCGAAAAAAAAATATACCTCCATGAACAAAATGTTAAGCACGCAGCCATTTCGTATGCTTCCGCACAAAATATTTCCATGTAAAATAGTATCAAAATTTGTAAAGGTTTTTTTTTTTCGCTCGACGCTATTAAATTATAAGAGATGAAGAGAATGTTTTTTTTTTTCTTGTTTTCATGGAGGTATGAACCGAAAAACCTATTCACACTTATGTATGAATCCGCTTCGCGTATTCATACAGTGTGATTAGTATTTTCGGTTCATACCTTCATGAAAACCAAACAAAACAGAACAAAACAAAACAAAACAGAACAAAACAAAAAAACATTCTCTTCATCTCTTAACTCGTTCAATTCATTTTATATTGCATGACCACTCTTTTTATAATAACTTTAGTGTAAACGACGTCGCTTTTTTGTGATTCTTTTATAGGTAACCTGACTTTTTTATTAAAATTAAAGCGATGAAATCGACAAAGCCTCGATTTCAATCATTATAACAATCTGAAAATAAAAAAAAATACTCATGCAGTACTTAATATCTATTTAGCGAAAGTGTTTGTTTCTGATTGTTTTCCAAATTTTGAAACTTGGGCTTAAATAATTCGATTCAATGGCATCGAACGCAGAATCTTGCTCCCTTTTCTGCCGAGAATGTCGAGAACACGTGTACTGTAATTACGTGACGTCATTTTCCAAATTTAACGAGAAGTTATTCTTCACTAAAACAAGCGCTATATCATTAAATTTGAATAATGCATGGGTTGTTCGAGAGAAATTGGTTTTGTTAGCCTCCTTAATTTGTGGTTTTGAAAATACTTTTCGAAATTCCAAGAATATGTTTTCTGATAATCCATTGCAAAGGTTACGGTTGATTTTTAAAGTGGTTACAGTTTAACTTTTTCCTTTTCAATCCCTGGTAATTACGTCGCTGTGATTTTGTAATTGAGAAGCACTGTAGGGAAAAAAGTTTCTTGTGACAGACAATTCCTTCCTTTTCCACAATATGTTCTACCCTACTGGTTGATTATTTTTCAAATAAATTCCACTATGAATTTTCGTCTGCAAAAACTTTCACTTTGGAGAGGTCTAAAATTTTGCAAAACAGGAACGGTTTAAACTATTGCAGTGAGCAGAATATTACAAGTTCACTCATAAAAAGTCTAAACTATCTTTTAATTGATTTCATTTTAAGTTTAGTATTTAGACTTTTCAAGGCACATGCCTACTTGTTGCTAAGGTCGCACGATAACCATACCGTCGATGTCGTTCTTAAACCTCGTAACTACAGCTTGATTTAAGCTGTAGTTACGAAGTTTTAGAACGACAACGACGGTATATAGATGACTGACCCCGACCTCTAAGATCTGACATAAAGTTCGACCGAAATATCAAACTTGCAAAATTTATGGCCAGTATAACAAAAACGTAAAATGGTTCGTTGGCGACCTAATGTCGTTACTACAGCTTGAATAAGCTGTAGTTACGACGTGTAAGGCGCAATACCAACTGAAATGCTTGATATAGATTTCGAAGTTCTACTTGTAAGATTTGATTGGTCATTTGATATATTTTTTTATTGACAGACGTAATCCGTCAATAACGACTGTTGTTCATATAATCACGGCCTATACATGCACTAGTTTTGTCTAACGTTCAATCTGCATAAAACTCTGAAAGTACTCTAAGAGATTCAAATTCGGTTAAGTAGCTGAAGAAATAGTTTACTGAAATATATAATTAATACATCTTTAACGGCCCGCACTAAACATACGCCGAAAAACGATATTAGCGCGTTCAATTCGGTACTGATCGACGGATAGCTGGTCACGCCTACTGAATCCGACAGTTCGACTAAGGTATTGGATGGCGTTATTTTACAAAAATTATTGCCAATGGCAACCTATATGTCGTAACTACAAGTTGAATAAAAAGATGTTTCGACGTTTAACCTATTCAAACACAATGGCGCTTTTTGATGCCCCAACCCTCCTAGAAAATATTTTGGAAGACATTGTGAAAAAATCTTTCACCCAAACAGTTGGGGGAAAAAAACTAAAATTTCATAAACTTTAAATATTCGTCTGCAACCTCTTCCAATTTTGACCAGTCTATTTTTTTTCCATCTGGTAATAGGTTAAAATGCAAAACTAACAAAATCTTGAGTTTCACTCCATTAGTTCAAAGTTCATTTCCAGTCTAAATGAATGATTTGATTGGTCGGTCGATTTGTGATTGACAGCGACGAGCCGCTATTTCTCAAGACAATTTCACATTTTGTGAACGCCATTTATCCTCTGTACGTAATTTCGCAGAAGACGTCCTTAATTTCTTTTCCTTCTCACCGGTACGATTGCGACAAAACAATTATAATGAATATGAAGTATGTCACTCAAATCAGACAAAAGAGAGACTTAAGCAATACATGAAGTCTACAAGACAATTATCAATTTTTCCATTTTCCCCCTCTTTTTATTGTCTTTGGATGTGTGGAAGGGTAACATAAGGGCATAGGCGTCTCAAAGAAAAAATTGAATTCCTCCACCAAATACATTTCTACTGGATTTTCTGGTTTTCTAAAGATTGACGTTTTGATTGTTTGGATTGTAAAAATAATCTTCCTATTATCGTTTTTGTCGGATGTTAAATACGTTTCAGGATTCTGAACAAATAAATTCGTAGCATTTGTCATTTTTACTGTCTTTGTTTTTTATTATTATTTTCTTTTGTTTGTAGGAGTGAAAATATCAAATTCTTTTCTTTTATGCCAAGAATGATTTTTTCATCGATTACGATAAAATTCAAAACAAAGTAAGCATGCAAGCATGAGGACCATATGATGATGGCACGGTCGACTTCAGTATACTAGGTAGTAAACATAAGTACTTTGTGGGAGAAAGGATACGCCGAAGGAGGTATTACTACTTTTGTGCGGATGTATACAAAATCGCTGCGTGCTCAAAATTTTGTTCATGGGGTTAAGAATAATTTTTTTCAACCAATCAGATCGCTCCTTTTTGATACACGAAACTAAAAATTAAGTTATTACGGGTTATCTTCCCTGATTTAAGGTGCGTTTTGATAGTGGCTATCAATTTTGTAATCGTAACAAGGGTTAAACTCTAAACTTTCGAGAGAAAGAAACTTTCGAAAAACCATAACTAGTCTAGATGGCAGTATAATTATCATTATCAATCTACTTCCGTTAAAAACACATATTATCGTATTTAAGCCCCAAGTATCCTTTATCATTTCAAATAAAACTCGGGGAAACGGTTTTACTTGAAATTGCAGTTATGTAACAGGCATTTCAACTAACTCCCAACCTTACCGTCTTGCTAAGAGTGCTTGTAGATACAATCCGAGGCTCCTAAAGTACTCCATCTAGACTTGTGTGACCTTCATGATACCGTCTAACTATCGAAATGGTAATTAAAATTTTAGTTTCGTTTATCAAAAACGCGCGTTCTGATTGGTCGAAAAAAATAATCATAACTCAAATAACAAAATATGAGCACGCAGCGGTTTTGTATGCTTCCATACAAAACAGTCCCATACAAAAATAAAAGGACGGATTTAATCCATTCACATTCAATGACGCTTTTAGACGCCCCGCAGAAGAAAAGGCTTTGGAAAACAATGAGGACAACGCAGAAATTGCTTGCAATAAGCAATTTCTTCAATCTCCACGCTATTTCCTACGCAAGAAGATTTTTTTTTAAATTTCACCTACCCGAAATTGTCAACTGCAACATCTGCCAATTGTGGACTAGTCTAAGTTTTTACTGTGTTGTAATAGGTTACGTTAGATTTAATTTGCAGTATAATTTCAATTTAAGATCTCAGTCCTATGCAAGTTCAAATTACCATAAAATAACGATGAAAAGCTATACCAGAAGAGAATGCAATCAAAATTGTGCAAATATATTGAATATCAGAAACACAAAAATTCTTGTGTTATTTCCTCAAAAGTACAAAAGTATTTTCATCAGATTGTCTCATGTTCCATTATCTTTTGTTTTCTGACAGACTACAGTCAAAATTAAGCATGTTAACCAATTTATCATGAAAATGTAAAACATCATTAAATTGTATGTTCTTCCCCGCTGCCAGTGGGCGTACGGAGATATTGAAGGCGTAGGAAATTATTTGGTCGGCCGAATGCCTACCGGATAATTCCGAATCCAAGACCGATGATCTTTCCATATCAAGACACCAGCCATCTATTCTATTTATCCTGCTTCAAATTTTAAAGAGAAGTTCGACCTAGAATATCCGCGATAAGTAAATGTCATTTAACCCATTCCCACACGACAAAATTTTAGACTGGTCCAAATAGAAAGAAGCTGCAGACGACAATTTGAAGTTGATGGAATTTTAATTTTTTTCATCTTTTGGGATAGAAAACATTGTGGATAATGAAGAAATTGCTTGTAACAAGCAATTTCTTCATTTTCAACAATGTTTTCTAAAACTGTTTTATTGAGGGGCGTAAAAAGGAGGGATTGAGTTGGAATGGGTTAACCTCCCTTCGCCATACATGATTTCCAAGATACGAAATAGAGAGGATTAACAAAAACATGCCTAGATTTATTATTTTTTCGATTACTCGACTAAAGTGTCGAAGATTTCCTAGCGAGTTCGTTGTTACGCAGCTAAAACCAAACCCAAAGTCCTTATGGACAGAGTTTGAGATAAGATGCCTAGCTGTGATTTCTAAAAGTCTTTTCACTCATATGATATCCATTGTAAATCATTTCAGATAAAATCTTAAAATCCTGCCTTTCTGAAGTTGAGTGTATGCTTCAATGTAATAAAGAACGTCTGCGCGAAGTATTACGTCATATCTACGTCGTCGATTTATAATTCGACCGATGGAAATTGAGAGTGGAGTTAAACGTTTTTATTTTGACAAATCTAGCTGAATATTCAAACATTTATTGTTTAAAAGCAAGGTTTTAAATATACCCCAACCACTGTAAGAGTTCCGACCGGTCAGGTGGTCAAGTAACATGATAAATCTAATTACGTGACCATGTGACCTGATATCAACAAGTTAATCATATCGTATGTATGGTAGGTGACAGGATAATTAACAAAAACATTCGATTTAAATTCCTGAAGACTGCATATTTTTTCAGGGTACTATAATTATCATTTTACTCCGAAAAATTGCAATCTTCAAGAAATTGAAACCGAATCGTTAGATTTACAAAGGAAAATACACGGGAAATGTGATTCAATGATGACAGCATTTTAATTATTTATCAACAGAAAGGAGTTAGTTTATTCTACGTGTCTTTAAATTGTCAACAGAAATCACGAAAACATATAAACGCACTTAATACCAACGTAGGAATCCCTATAAAATTAGCAGAATCCACATAAAACATCTTATTTGGAGACAAGTGAGATAGTTTATTGTTATGAGATAGGAAGGCGTCTTGAAGCTTAACATTTTATTCGTTTAAACAGTTACATGCACCACACTGTTTATGGAGCATAGTAACATTCATTCGTTATTCTTGAAGTAGTTTGACATAGAGATTAAGTATGAATTATAAAAGAACAATAATATAAGGAGTAAGATCAAAAACCAAATCACTTCCGGGGTCGTAGGGTCCTACAATAAGCTATAGACATGTATAGTCCTTTTACAAAAATTATGGGTGCATTAAATGTGTATTTTTCGTCAAATTATTGTCACGATTTCTTTGAGAATACATTATCTGGTAACAAATGATCTATAATCTACCTTTTTTCCTAGGCCTATTTCTCCTGTATGGAGACTGTTGCACTCCAAGTAGATGTCAGTATGCCGATGTTTTGAGTTTGGATTTAATACGGCACGTGTATTTGACATGATTTTTTGAAAATCAATCGGTCAAAGTAGAGTAAAAATTGGCATTTCAAGAGGTACTTGTGTTATTTAGACACTTTGAGCTCAACAGCTCAACACATACCTGTTACAGAACGTCGAAAATGTAGAATTTGCTTATATTTTTGTGGATGGACATTCTACGGAGATGAACAATGAAAACTGTAAAATCACATACATGGATAACCGTGTTATTAACATGTTGTTCTTGTACCCTATAATCGAGCTATAGAAATAGGAAGTATAAAGTAAGTCAGCAAGTCTCTATTGTCAATCAATGAACTAATGAAATCTCAATCAATCCTTATCTTTGACAACGATGGATAACAATTCCGTTTGATTGTGACCATAAAGTTGAAGCTTAGGTTAAAATCGATTCGCATGTTGCTTACTTGCCTGCAAATTATACAGAAATTAGCCTTGGTGTGACATTTCAAACCATTACACAGTCTTGTGCACCAAGCAAAGACCCAGATCAGCCTGTGCATCCGCACAGCCTGGTCAGAGCCTTTGCTGTGCGCTCAACAAATCGTTACTGACCCGTATCTCATTTGGACGTTCAACGAATATTCCAAACATGACTGGGTGTCCAGGCTGCTGTGTAAGAGTGTGTGCTTCACGCATGTTTGAAATGTTTGGAAATAGTTGGCAAATTCATTGCAAGTAATATGTAATACAAAATGTAAAATGTTTGGTTGGCGACGAAAAAGTCATAACTATAGCTTGAATAACATCGCTATATCAATAAAGAAAGGTTCTATTGGTCAGCTGATTTCTATTGACAATTGGTCCCTCTAAGACTAATGGAATAAACATAATCCTATGCCACTAGTATTTATCACGGAATTACACGTGTGAAACTATTTGAACTATATCAAACGTGCGTCAAAAAGATATCATTTGATAATTAACAGTTCAAAACAAAGAAGAAAGTACAATTCAAACCAATAATCAGGGTTTAGAAATAGTTTGTACATTCTGTTCTGCTCTTTAGTTTTTTTTTTACAAAAACTGACACTTCTTAACGGTTAGCTTGATTAAATTGTCAAAAGAGCTTGAAACGAAAATTAAATCATAAAATTGACAGATTCGCCATTTTAAAACGGATTCGTTAATATTTTCCTTGGTCGTCGTGCGAGCGCAAATATAAAACATATCCGCATTTATCAACGCCTGATATTGACCAATCGCGGCCGTCAATCATGGAATATATCGACTAATCAAATTATTCTTTCAGCACGGAATTGAGATTTAAAATCCAACATTGGCCGCCATTTTTGTGGAACACTTTTGTTGGTTTGACGACTTTAAAAGTCGTAAATACAGCTTATTCAAGCTGTAGTTACGACGTTTAGGTCGCCAACTAACCAATTTGCTTTTATGTTTCATACTACCTAGAATAGTTTGTGCAAAATAACGCCGTTTAAAATCGAAGCGGGTTTCCCGTCGGAGGCAATGGCGTGGCCAAAGTAGTAAGTGGGCGGGGCCAGCGATTGGTCAATTCTAACAGCAAGAAGGACTGGGTATAAACCCTATCAAAGCAATTGGAATGGGATAAGATATACACGTCACAATAAGCAAATTTCAATAATGCGGATAAGTACCCATGCATATCTCCTTTTTCCTGAATTATGGGGTTACCTCATATCTTGGCATAAATTCCCCCGACAAAGAGACTTAAAATAATCATGATAGAAACAGAAAATAAAATCAATGAAATATGAAACTTGTATCGAGTTGGTAAATTCTGCCCCTTTATCTAAGCATCCCTATCAGAAAAAAAACTTATTTAAGAAATAAAGAGACAGTTTTGTTTTCATTGAATTATGTACCTAACACTTAATAACAAGGCTACGCGAAAAAGGATCCATACACTTCGATATTAAACGGCGTTATTTCGTAAAATTATTTCCCAGTTACATATAACAAAAAAAGTGAAGTTGTTGATTTGCAATGTCGTAGCTACAGCTTGGATAATCTGTGGTTATGATGTTTAAGTAGCGAAACCGACAAATGATTCAATCAACCAAACCAACCATTTTGAGCGGAAGCGGACTTTGAAGTCCGATATTTACGTTATGCGTTTTCATTGGTTTGGCGACTCAATTGTCCTTACTTTATCTTATTCAATATATCAAAATGTCGAAGTCTTTTTCAACAGAATTCAGAATGTTCTAGAGGCATGCACTTTTATACTGGAAAATATGATACATTAACGGTTTGAGACGCTCTTATCGCCTTCGTTTTTATTCTCTAACAAGCATGTGATCGAAGTTTGTGAAATCATTTAGAAAAGCTTGAGACGCACATTGTATTCTATCTTCTTGAAATCTCTCAGACGCCCGGATATTTCAACTAAAATTTGAAACATTGATATTGAAAGCTACCGAATTTTCAATAATTATTTAAAACAAATTTCGATGATACTAATGCGCGCGGTTCTCAGGGCCGAAGATGACGAATATGATTGAATTTGATTGGTAGCGATTGAAAAATAAAACTGTTTAAAATATAAAAAAGAGAATAATCAACTGGTTATTTTGATATGAAAAATCTCTCACGAGAATACGTTGTTACGCTAAGAAAAACTCGTCATTCGGACTCGTTTTTTATCGCCTAACAACGCATTCTCGTGAGAGATTGTCCATATAAAAAATAACTAGATGATTATCTTCTATTTCATCTGGGCCACCGTCATAGCGCAGTTGGTAGCGCGTCGGACTATCAATCTAGAGGTCCCGGGTTCGATCCCCTACGGCGGCACTCATCCATTCCGACTATTTGGGTCGATAATCGTAGACCTATGAAGGATAGCAGCTGGAGTCTAGGAAAGGATGTGATGGCGGTACTGGTGTGAGAAATACCAGGAATCCATTGTTAGGTGCTCCAGTCGTCGCGATATAACTGAAAGATTGTTGAAAGCGGCGTAAAACCTTATTCAAACAAACAAAATCTTTTTCATCTGGGCTTGGTGAACAGTAGTTACATGTTACATAAATAAAAGCAGACTAGTGTCTACAATTTGTAGATAGCATGCCAAGACATGCCTATATTAGAGCAGACATGTCATCTATCTCGAACAGCCGCAGTGCCATCTACTTTTCTACAGACAATATTTTATCAACAATTCTTCGAAGCACTGTCTTGGCACACAGACTAGTTTCGTCGTGGGTAATCGATGATTTTCTTTTTTTACGACTAAATTTGGACTGCTTGAATTTAAATGAAGATACGGATGACGTGTGTGTGTGTGTGTGTGTATTTCCGTTTATTTATCGTCGCTACCATAGCACATGCCCACATGAGCGACGCCCCCAGACAACAGGTAGTTGTTACGGGGAATAGTGCAAGGATACAGGACATAACTGCTGAGAGCTCCACCTGGTTCTTTAACGTGCTCGATGGATAGCCTAGGTTTAACGTCTCATCCGAAAGACAATAAGTTGAGTTAGTTGATATGATCAGCCCAGGGCTCGAACCCGTGATCTTGAGGTTTGAAGTCAAGTGCTCTACCAACTGAGTTAATCTGGCTGACTCACGTTGTTGTTCCGCCAAAGCTATATTTTGCGCGTCACGTTGTTGTTCAGCCACGCGCGAAAATATAGCTTTGGTTGTTCATTTACTGAAAGATAAATTGGTTTTCTCCCTTTACTGTTTTGCTAACTTTTACCCTGTTCAAAGGTTTTGCAGACGAAAATGTTAATTTGAAAAATAACCATTTAATACTGTAAAAAATATTGTGGAAAATTAAGAAAAGAAAAGGAAGAAATTGCTTGTCACAAGCAATTTCTTCTTTATCCACAATCTTTTCTAAGTCATAAATTCTTAGGGACGTAAATCCGACAGATTGGACAAGAAAGGTACAACCCAAAACAAACAATAATCCTTTATGCATTTAACATGCACGGGAGGTCAAAATTGTGTTGAACTGTTGTGAACTGTTGGTATCAAAATGCTTAAAACCAAATTTTTTTTTTCTGAAGAGAACAATACATACATCGGCACGAGATTGATCTTTGGTATTTGGAATACTCTTATGTTGATTCTGATAAATATGATAGTTAGGAATGTAATCGTGTCAATGTCTCCCCAAGGTCTTTTAACCCTTTCCTGTGCAAACCCGGTATTTAACGTAACTGTGATGTTACAATTGAGAAAACATTGTGAAAAAAAAGAAATTTCTTGTAACAATCACACCATCATATGTTGGCAGAACTTAAAGTGTTTGTTTCCTTCACCGCCTTACAGTATCGAATTTGTTACACAACTTCAGTTTTACGAAGTGATCAACACATACCATTCCGACTAAAACATATTAATTTTTAACCCTTGTCATGCTGAACCCGGAATATTCCGGTTTTGACAGGAGGTGTAGACTAAGATCAGATTGCACTTATGTGCAGGCTGATCTTAGTCTACACCTCCTGCTTGTAATTTTCCTGCCAGAGTTGTTTATGTAGTTGATTTCTTAAAGAAATATTGATTTTTGAACAACAAGTTCTATCAGTGCTTTCAGCCCTTTGATTTGGGAGCATTTCAGAAAGGTAATTTATACAGCATGACAAGGGTTAAGTATGTAACACCTAATGCATATGTACAGTATACAATGAATTCTGAAGACAGATGGAATTAGAGAGATAAAGTGATTGTTCTTTTTTAAGAGTATCGTGTGTAACCTAATACAAGAGAACGATGCACTCTCTCTATGAGTTGCTAGAAGTCTCAAAAATAGTATTGGTAATCGGTATAATCATTCGTAGTAAGAGCCTTTGTTCAACAGTCAATGTATCATTAAGAAAGTGACAAGCAAAATGACCTTGAGAAACTCAAGAATTTATGGAATTGCTTGTTTTTCATGAAATGGCGTGTTTCGATTTCCAAATTAAAAGAAGACAAAAAGGGTATTTCAAATTTATTCGTGCGAATCATTCGTTCAGGAAGGTTATAAACTGTGGCTTGGCATCTTATTTACTTAAAAGAGTCAAATAATTAACATTCGCCAAAATATGTAAAAAGAAGAGAACACATTTGGTAACAAAGACTTCACTTCACTCTTCAGTCATAAAGATGTATGGCGAGGCTATTTGTTAACATTTTTTGGTCGAAGGAGGAAAAGGTAAAACCGATACAAACATTTATATTCGGAAAAAATATCTCGAAATTGTGTTATTTAAGATTTAAACTAGAATCTTAACCTCCTCAAAGAAAAAAACTATGTAGGTGTATTTGAATGATATCCATAAATCGACTACCGAATTAAACAACACACAAGAAATACATACCTCGGCTTGAGTGTTTAGTGAATATATTGAACGCCATCGATGATAAAAAATACAAGAACTGAATAAGCTAAGGTCTAGATTGTATGGACAGGGTAATATTTTAAACATTTCATTTCCTATTTTTTTTTTAAAAAAACCTATTCTAGTGTAGGGTGATTATTTGAAATATTTGATAAAAGAAGTGTTTTATACGTACAGGGCCACGAGTCAATGCAGCTTGATAATTTGGAAAGAAGTTTGCCCTACATTCTAGAAAGTAGAAATACCATAAGAGGTTTACTTTAATATAAAACTCAGGGACTTACTTTTTCAGAGCGGTATTTATGCCTTTCTGTATAACTATGATGCAAAGGATGCTACACGCACAATTTGTGAATAACATGATAAAGAGAAAACATTTTATTTTACTTGGTAGAGAATCAAAATCAAGTTAAAGCTACATGAAAACTATGAACGTTCTTGACCCAGTGATTTCGGAGGAATATAATTTCAAATATGTTCTTTATTTCATTCTAGAGGCTAATTAGTGTTTTAAAATACAAAAATATGTCATCCAAATGGGTGGGGTGTGGTTGATTAGGTTAGAAAAGATACATGTATGTTGACCGCACTAGTTTAAACGATAGTTACAGCATGTGTAATTAATAAACTTGACTTATTTCATTTTACACTGATTCAATGATGTTATCAAATAATGTTCGCCTCGCTAATACTTCATCTAGGATACAAACTTCTGGGGTTTCAATTTGTGAGCAATACTGTAAAGAAATTTCAAGCTATCTGAACTCTTCAATTAGTTCATTAACAGGAAATGTAGTCAATGTCTAAGATTGCCAGCAGTCAAAAAGAGAGATATCATTTTATCAACTGCCGAAATTACACAGTATGTAATTGTGTGCTACACGAAGAACACTTTTTAAGTTCGTAGAATAGGGTGGTCGTTTTGACCCTTTCCTGTTCAATTACTGGGTTTTACGTCCCCGATCTTATACTTGAGAAAACATAGTGGAAAAAGAAGAAACTGCTTGTAACAAGCAATTTCTTCTTTTTCCACAATATTATCTACCGTAATGAATATTTTTTTTAAATAAAATTGATTTCATATTACCGTCTGCAAAACCTTTGAATTGGACAGGTCTAAAGTTCTGCCAAACAGGAGAGGGTTAAAACCACTTAAAATAACAAATATTTTGTAAGACCTTCGAAAAAAAGTCCCGTTTGCCTCCACACACGTTTTACATCGATCCACCCATTTCCGGAACGCCGCCCAGTACCCCTTTATACATATATGTTGCAGATATATACTGATAGACCGCACTGCTCATGCCACAACGGGAATCAAAACGGTACCCTCTCAGTATCTTGTTCAGTCTAGGGAACAACGAAACGTAGGTGGTAGATCAGGGCGTATTGAGGATGCTCAAAGACATCGAGCCCTGATTTCTAAGATATTCCTGTACCTTTGTGGATTTATTGGGCCGGTGCGATTTGACGCAACAGACACCGGTGTGTGGTCTGAGCTTCTGCTAGAAATCAAGAAGTTAAGTACGAAAACTTTCTCTTTATAACTTTCCAGTGACAGAACTTTCTTTCTTGACGCGTATCTGAAGGAATATTAAAGAGTTCCCGCATAATCCTATCTTGTTGAACATCAGTAGAATCGTCCCATTTAGACGATTCTACTGAGTTCGAAAAAACAAAGGACTTTGTAACAATTTTTCTTCAGAAATATTGTTTTAACTACTTTAGAGATTTTGTTTTCTAAATGAGGATTTCGATTATGGTCTCTTATAAGAGTGGTCGCTTAATAGACGTGGTCGCTCGAGCAAGATTGATTGTACATGCAGTATAGACTGGAGAATAGATCAGGAGTTTTTACAATCAAGCAGTACTTCTTTGTCTGACTAATAACACCACTTGGTCTCTGACTAATAACACCACTTGGTCCCTGACTAATAACACCACTTGGTCTCTGGCTAATAACACCACTTGATCTCTGACTTAAAACACCTCTTAGTCACTGACTTATAACACTACTTGGTCTCTGACTAATAAGACCACTTGATCTCTGACTTAAAACACCATTTGGTCTACGGCTTATAACATCACTTGGTCTCTGACTAATAACACCACTTGGTGTCTGACTAATAACCTCATTTGGTCTCTGATAAATAATACCACTTGGTCTCTTACAAATTACACCACCTTGTCTCCGATAAATAACACCACTTTGTCTCTGACTAAAAGCACCACTTTGTCTCTGACTAATATCACCATTTGGTCTCTGACTTATTACACCACTTGATCTCTGGCTAATAACATCACTTGGTCTCTGACTTATAACACTGCTTGGTTTCTTACTTAAAACACAACTTGGTCTCCGGCAAATAACACCAATTGGTCTCTAGCTTATAACACCACGTTGTCACTGAGGTGTGATGAGGTTCTAGTTGCTCCGAAGCGTTAGGCTGGGTGCTCCAGCCGCCATGATATTACTTAAATACTGTTAAAAACAGGGTACAATCCATTTAAATCTACTTTATTTATTTTATTTTTTTACGACATATACAATCTATTTGTTCGTAGATTGGTTTCGAAGAAACATGCCTCCTATTTATTTGTATACATTTGATTCTAGAGCCGCCGTCATAGCGCAGTCGGTAGCGCGTCAGACTCCTAATCTTCAATCATGGGATGTCATGGGTTCGATCCCCGGCGACACAATTCTTTCCGACATTTGTCTCTCACCAATGGGTGGTTAATCGTAAACCTAAGTGGCATAGCAGCTGGAGGCTAGGAAAGGGTGTAGTGGTAGTACTGGTGTGAGAAATACCAGGAATCCATTGTTAGATGCTCCGGCCGCCGCGATATGACTAAAATACTATTAAAAGCGGTGTTAAACCCCATTCAATCAATTAACATTTGATTCTAAGACACGGTACGCTTGGTAATCTTTATTTACATGAAAATTCGTTCTGTTTACCCTCTATTTACATGAAAATTCGTTCTGTTTTGCCCGCAGATAATATTCTACGAAATCTACTGTCGGTTTGATAAGCAAATAATATTTAAAGAAACGTGCTGTTCTTTTTTTGTTTTTTTTTTGTAGTGACGTCTCTTAGACATGGTCTGTCTCTTCTATCCGAAGTTTCTTCTGCAAATTTAACGTCTCTTTAGTTTATGCAGTAATATTTTTTTATCGAATACACTTTTTGATCTGATATTCCCATATAAAAGCATTCGATTTGTTTGCTTTTTGTAGCCGACATTACTTTTAAAAGTAAATATTCTCAAAATTACAATAAATATGCAACAGCAGAAATATGGTTAATTTTATGATTCAAATGTTGTTGTTGTTTCAATTAAAATCCAGGGCGTAATCCCGAACCAAATATTTAATCTGATCTCCCGATATTGGAAAATTAATCCTCCAAACGTGTTATTTGGAAGAGAATTTATCTTCTTGACTGACTTTATTGTGGCTAATATTTCACGATTCCTCTCTGATAATGACTCGATATGTGTCTTTTAAGAAGATTTTTTCCGAGATAATCGCAATCTTTTAACCAATTAATCTTAGCACTTTAATCAATCATAAATGTCGTATTAATTAGACATGTGGATGTATGAACTTATTGTTCTAAGAAAGAGTGCTAGTTCAGACTTACTTATTAGCAGATCGCAGGTGCCAGTTAGAATTAAATGGACGAATCAAATCATTCAGTCTAAAATATCAGTTTATGAGAAAGATATCAATGCAAATTTTCGAAATTGATTTCATTCTTGAATGAAAGATATTTGAGCTCTCTCAGATCGTTGTTTAACCTATTACAACACAACGACGCTTTTTAACGCCTATCATAAACAAAGCTTTTGAAAAATTGTGGAAGATGAAGAAAATGCTTTTCACAAGTGATTTCTTCATTATCAGCAATGGATTTTTTATTACAAAAGACAACGATTTTACAGATTTCACTAAACTTAAAATTGTCGTCTTCATTTTTTCTTTGAATTTAGAAATTTCCTTGTGTGGTAATGGGTTAACGTTCTCGTTATTTTTGTACTTATAAGACTTAAAAGGAATTCTTAATCACTAAAAGACTGCATTCATTATTTTTCAACAAACTCTGGCATAGCCAATTTCCACTAGTAACGCTCGGATTCTGACAACCTTTTGCCACAAGGTGTACCTCGAGTTGTTAAGATATTTCAAATAAACACTTGTTCAATAACAAGATTAAAATGACATAAACCCGCTTATTCATTTCTGAATGCTAAGTAGACATCAGGCTTGCTCAGATTTTGGATTCTCGATACAGTGCAGCAAAAATGGTAACGTATCTTATCGGTACTTATCGGTGCTGTTGTATGTCAATTTTTGACCAAATAAATGGGTCGACCAATGAAATCATTCATTGAGACCATGCATAGGTTTTGATCTCCAACCTTGGCAGCCATTGTTTTTGTATGGAAACTTTAACGTCGTAACTACAGCTTATGCAAGCTGTAGTTATGACGTTTAAATCGCCTACCAACTATTCTAGTTTTCTGTTACATGCTACTGACCATAAATTTTCAAAATAACGTCGGTTAACCTATTACAACTCAATCCCTCCTTTTTACGCCCCACAAGAAAAAAGCTTATGAAAACATTGTGGAAAATGAAGAAATTGCTTGTATGCTTTCTACCCAAAATTCAAAATTCTACTAACTTGAAATTGTTGTCTGCAGCTTCTTTCAATTTGGACCAGTCTAAAATTCAACTGTGTTGGAATGGGTTAAATCGAAGCGGGATTTCCTGTTGGAGTCAATGGGCGGGGCTACCGAAGTAAGGAGACGGGGCCAGCGATTGATCAAATGCGAAGAGCTTGTCAAATAAAAGACGGCTTTCTCTACGGATTTATCAATTAATATTCCCGATGAAAGTTATTCATATAAACCAAATAGTTCGTATTGGAGGCATATTTTTATTATCACAAACATTTTCAAATTGGGTGTTCTAATTGTCAGTTTGATTAAAGGTAGGTATCGATGTTTTTTCATGTCACAGATTTTAATTATTTTTATTTCCTCTCATAAACTATTTGAAAACAATATGCCGAAAAGTAGTTTTGCAAAAATATGAGGTCGCTTATCAGAAAAAAGCAGGGTATTTCCCTAATAGCCTACGTAGGCTATCAATCTATTTTTAGATTAATCCGAGACAGTTACGAAGATTATAGGGCATTCGCGTGGCGCGAATAACCGTTAGAACCTTGCATCTAGTTCAAATTACATCAAACCAACGTCATCGTTACGTTACCAGGAGTAATGTTCGCTAGCCGGTCTGTAAAGATCAGTCCTTTCATGTGACATAATTTAGGACGTTGGCTGTTTCGCTAGTAAATTTGTTACCTTCCTTTGACTAGGTCATATGCAAATGAGGTCATCCGATGTCGACAGCCGAATTCCTAGATATCTAAAAATAATCTGGAATTCCGCTGAACCTTTCCGATATAACCAGAAAAAGCCACTTTAGGTCAATTAGATAACCACCAAGACAATACCTGACCTAACTTAAAGTATTAAATGTTCGTTTGAGTCTATTTTTCGGCACTTGGTAATTTTTCTTATCTAGGTTTCCGAAACATAGATACCTCCCTTTAATTCTTCCGACTGATTGATCAATACCTTTCCTACTATAATGCCCTCCCCATGCCATAGACATTGATTTGCTTAAACTGTATATGTGACTCGGCTGTATTCACAATTTTTAACAGTTCTTTAAGTTCCGATCCAGACATAAGATATCCTATACACCCCGGTAGAGCCCGGATGACTTAGTCGACAACGTTTTGGGCTCTTAATCTTCAGTGGTACCTGTTTGTGTAATTACTGACGTATTTATAGTTGGATAAACACATGAGATGTCTTCTTACCAGTCTGCTTCTAGACTTCTCAAGGTCCTGTGACCAGGGCCCGAAGTTATAAAACTTTCTTTGTACTCAATTGAGAGTTCACTCAAACTTTTGGCTTAAATAAGTATTGTGTTTCAATGTTAAATGTATTTTTTTGTAATAAATTATAATTTACAAACATAATATTTCATTGTAACGCACTTGGCGTAGAATTTAATCCAATATGCATCTTTAATTTCGAATCGAATTTTGAGAAAATTCTCAGTTGAGTACGAAAACAGTTTTATAATCTCGGGTCCCGAAAGAGAAAGGATATGAATTTTAGCTAGCAAAGTTCACTTGATAGCTTAAGTTAACAGACAAAATTTTGAGGTCGTCTCAAAGTTCAACGAGTGCAAACTGCCACTGGAGGCTTAACCACTTAATCCGTTAAATGCCTACGCCATAAAAAGTAGTTCTTATGTATTTAGGGAATATTGCAAACTCTGCCTGCAAGTTCATCTCCAAAGTATTTTCGCTCACTTGAGCACATCGTGTTAAAATATCTCTGATCAACGTCTTCAAAGAAGAACTAGAAATACTTTTCAATACTTTGAATTACTTTATCAGATGCAACACTATCATTTTATTCGGAAAAGAGTTATACTCGGCTTTTTCCGCTTTAGTGATAGAAGAATTGTCAATACTGTCAGCATATATCGCTTCATCTACCAAGACCACGTGTCATCGACCTAGTGGAATAAAACGTCCTTGTGCAACCAAAAGAGCGGTTTTATTGCCATCTTGCGTACGTAGGTTATGATCTATGTTGTCAGCAGCAAGCTAGATAAATATATTTATCATATTTTTTCTTTGTCTTTTCTTGTCAGCAGCAAGCAAGATAAACAAAACTATCATATTTTTTTCTTTGTCTTTTCTATTTGCAGTGGCCGCATTTTATTCTAACGTTTGAACCTGATAATAAAACAGACATTGTACAATTCAGAATGTCAGTAAGATACTATGAATCAAATTGTTAGTGCAACTGCACACTAAGACCTGATTTTAAAGGCATGCTTACAGTTCTTTGGTGTGCTGTTTTCATTATTGCTTGAGCGAATACACTCAATTAAATGTTGGACCTCTTTAAATCTTTCCTGTTTTGCGGAATTATAGACCAATCAAAAACGAAAGGTTTTGCAGACGAAAATTGAAAGTATGTTAAACTTTAAAAATAACCATACAGTAGGGTAAAAATATTGTGGAAAAGAAGAAATTGCTTGTGACAAGCAGTTTCTTGTTTTTCTACAATGTTTTCTCATTTATGAATTTACAGGGACGTAAAAACCAGGGATTGAACAGGAAAGGGTCAAACGGTAAACAGAAAAGTTCTCTTGAAAACTGTAAGGGACTCTGAAACAAAGTGCGTGTTTGTTTTTAGCGAATCATTATTTGGGTTGACACTTTTCTCTAAACTTACGGACCTGATATCAATAAGAATTATTTGGGTTACAGCTCTCAAAAGCTCTATCTTTTCCGTCTTCGGAACTTTACACACCCGTTCAGGATTTACACGAAATTAACAGTATTTCATTTGCTCAATGTTAAAGGTAACAAGGAAAAGTCAAAGACTTAAAAATGTTTAATGGCTGACTAGATAAGATCTGTGAAACTATTAGTAGTTTTGGTGTAATTCCATAAACTTGCTTAATTTGGTTCATTGTTTTATAATTTAATTGTTAGTTTCGTCTATCAAAAACGAGCGATCTGATTGGTCGAAAAATTTAATTCATACTTCCATGAACAAAATTTTGAGTACGCAGCCATTTTGAATGCTTCCGCACAAAATAGTTCACTACAAAAAGGTATCAAAATTTGTTAAGTTGTTGCATTTTTCGCTCGATGCTATTAAATTATAAGAAATGAAGATAATATTTTTTGTTTTCATGGAGGTATGAACCGAAAAACCTAATCACACACTGTATGAATCCGCTTCGCGTATTCATACAGTGTGATTAGGTTTTTCGGTTCATACCTCCATGAAAACAAAAAATATTCTCTTCATCTCTTAAACATGAAACGATAAAAATAATATATTTTTCAACCATACGTGACCCAGTATCGTACTCAACCGAGGAATCAACTGGACAAATATTCTGAAAATGTTTCAAAGCATTAAATTTAATTAAGAGATGAAGTGAATATTTTTTGTTTTCATGGAGGTATGAACCGAAAAACCTAATCACACTGTATGAATACGCGAAGCGGATTCATACATTGTGTGATTAAGTTTTTCGGTTCATACCTCCATGAAAACAAAACATATTCTCTTCATTTCTTATAATTTAATAGCATCGAGCGAAAAATTTAACAACTGAACAAATTTTGATACCTTTTTGTAATGAACTATTTTGTGCGGAAGCATTCAAAATGGCTGCGTACTCAAAATTTTGTTCATGGAGGTATGAATTAAATTTTTCGACCAATCAGATCGCTCGTTTTTGATAGACGAAACTAACAATTAAATTATATCTAAATGGCCTGTGGAGTGCTAATAAGATGTTGCCGAAGACAGACGTCTACGACAGACACAGGTGCGTCACGATTACTGCCCAACGGCACTTATATTGCAATATTTGTTATCACAATTTATATAAAAAAAGGCATAATGAAATATGGTGATTCTTAAGATACAATGACACAATTGTCCACTTAATGAATATCCTGAAAACGCTTTAACACTTTTACATAATTATAGAGCAGAAATGGAATTATGTACCGTCTGATCTTATCTTATACCTCCTGCTTGTCCTTCTTAAGCCAAATTTATTTATTAAGTAAATTTTCAAAAGAATTATCAACATACCGTGATTGCATCCAGTACTGTCAGATCATTGATTTTAACGCAATTCTGTAGAGAGTTTTATTCAGAATGACAAGGGTTAAGATATGATTTACATGATGACTAAAAGATAACACTTTCAATTCTTTAGCATCTCTAACAGCAACATACCCCTCCTCATTTATCTTAGAATATTTGCGAACGCTGCATGAGAAAGACGTCTCGATTGTTCAATAAGGTTACGGTCAAGATCCCAAGGTCAGAAACCTTTGAGCCCGAAGTTTAGCTGCTCACGAACGGTTCCTAACAGTTTGGGGTGTAACTCTACCGCTAAACATTTCTCTAATAGTGGATGTTGCTGACGTCGTATTTCACGGTCACCCCTATGTGACGTAATTCGTATCGCTCCGTGTCTCGGTCAGTCAGGAACTGGCTCGTTTTGATGTACTCAAATTATTCATTGGTTGCCGTGAGCAATTCGTTGCTCTTGTAACAGCGGTAACAGGCTGAGAAGTCAAAAGCATTTCAAAAGCTTCCTAATGTTGCTCATTTCCACAGTAGGGTCGAAACTGAACATTCAGTCGAGTTTAACCTGGTACGCTTAGTTTGAGGCAAATTTTATGGTATGTATGTGCAATAGATGTTTTCACTTTTCCACATTCTACACGTTGACGCAAAACAAATACTTTTATAATGTCAGAGAATTTTGCAGTCACATGGTTCCTTATTACTATATTAGAGCTGAGGATTGTTATTGTTTTCTACCTTTATTAAAGGCGAATAAAAACATGGGCAACTTCAATATAGTCAAGTCAGAATGTAAATACCTAATTTTAAATGTTGAAGTTCAACAATGTTGTGTAGATACTCATTTGTGAAACAATTGGATTTATTTGTCGATACAATTGTATTCTAATATTCTAACTTTGATAACACAATCTCTGAATAATTTGAATAAACTATTCATAATATTTTTTAAAAGTTACATAGGAGAGAATGCTTCGGTATCGCCATTTCTCTTTTACCGATTTTCCAGGTATAATGATTATGAATGATGCACACAAAATTATTAGAAATGGACACAAAATTATTAGAAACTTTATCATGTTTGTGTTCATGATTATAACACCAAAATATGCTGCAAAAAATAACAAAAAAGATTACGTTATATGAAAGGTGAGCAATTTACGTATCACCATTTTCTTTTAAAAGAGTATTTCTTTTTTATTTATATCGTCTACCTTAAGAATTTATTTATTGAATGGGGTTTAACGCCACTCTTTAAATAGTTTTTCACTCTTATCGAGGCATCTGGAGCACCTAACAATGGATTCCTGGTACTTCTCAAACTACAACTACATCCTTCTCGAGCCTCCAGCTGTTCGTGTCACTTAGGTTTACGATTACCTACCCATTGGTGCGAGACAAATGTCGGAAAAGGATATTTGCCGCGACCACGGATCGAACCCTGGACCTCATAATTGAGATTCCGACGCGCTACCAACTGCACTGTGACCGCGGCCCTACCTTAAGGAACCATTGTTTATATGAAAGTTTGCAACTCTAAGAAAATGCGAATATCAGAATCAAAGGTTGTGTCATGAGAATTTCCTCGAAAATGATATTATCTTACATCCAGACTAGAAAAGAAAAGTTATTAAGCGAGGCTAATGCAAACTTCGGTGAACCTTTGTTTTATTCGAGGTTAATGTCATTTTGTTAAAAAAAACAGGAGATGCGTGAACAACGGTTTCCCAAACCAATTTAAAGGTCAGATTACGCCATGATTACACAAAGACAGATTCTACGCAAGGGTAGAACTCGTGGTTATTTGAGAACGTTGGGTTACATTTGAACGGATATGGTAAACTAATCCTAGGCTTATACACATATCTTAGCAAGTACCTCTTGAGAAATAAATATACTTTTTCTGCATTTACCTTGTACATTTTCCTTAAATGGTTTAAATATTAGTTTTGTCTATCATAAACGAGCGTTCTGATTAGCCGAAACGAGTAATTCATACCCCCATGAACAAAGTTTTGAGCACGCAGCTATCTTGTATGCTTACGCACGAAATAGTTCTATAAAAATATATCAATATTAGTAAAATTATTTGTTTTCTTCGATTGATATCATTAAATTATTAGAAATATAGATATCATTTTTTATTTATTTATTTTTTGTTTTGGTTTGTTTTTATGGAGGTATGAAACTAAAAATCTAATCACACTTATGTATGAAGCTTCACGAAGTTTGATTTGTTTTTTTGTTTTATGTTTTTGTTTTATTCTCTCTATCTCTTAGAAGAATTAACAGAAAACCTCCCGAATTCGTATGAATTTTATTTGACAAGTCGAATGCAAACTTCATCAACGAAATCATCTCAGTATTAATTTCTTAAAATATCCTTTGATTCAGATATTCGTCAGCCTATGTTTTCATCGTGAAAAGTACAGTTTTTTAACATTTAAGAGATGAAGAGAGTTTTTTTTTATTATCATGGAGGTATGAACCGAAAAAAACTAATCACACTGTATGAAAGAGCAAAGCGGATTCGTACGTAGGTGTGATTAGATTTTTCGGTTCATACCTCCATGAAAACAAAAAATACTCTCTTCATTTCTTATAATTTAATAGCATCGAGCGATAAAAGCAAATAACTTTACAAATTTTGATACCTTTTTGGATGGGACTATTTTGTGCGGAAGCGTACAAAATCGCTCAAGATTTTGCTCAAGGAGTTGTGAATATTTTTTAGAACAATCAGAACACCCGTATTTTGATAGACGAAACTAAAAATTAGATTACATCGTAATAAATCGTTTGAAAGTAGTAAAATTAACGAAAATACAACGCTAAAGAAGGTACGAAACACTACACTTTGGTGACACCACAATTGAGTCATAGTTTCTGTTTATACCCTCTTTAAACGATAAACTGAAACAATACACGTTTAATTTGTCAACACATAAAACTATGCAGAAGTCGTAAACAGAGAATGACGACCCTGGATTTTGTCTTTACAAACGATGCTAAGAATCTGAGAAGCTCTTAATACTTTTAAATTTTAGAAGTGTGTCGTATCTGACAACGGAAAATCTTCAGAAATAACTAATCCACTTTAAGCAATAAATAGGGGTTTGACTTTTACGATTGAAGTAGTCTCTAGAAAATTCCTGAATTAGGAAAAGGGTATGAATTTCTTGGGAATATATGAAGAAGGAAAAAAAGTACAGCAATTCTTCTTAATGCAATGCCACTTTTTATGTAAATGTATGTTAGAAAATATCACCATGTCGAAAGGAATTATATTTAATAACCATGAAAAAGAGAAACCACTATAATTAATGTACCGATGTTGAAATTGACAGACATTATCCCGCCTAATTGATTGGGATTTTGTTAAAGAAAATACACGAAGAAAGATAAGGTGTTTATAAAAGATAATGAACCGACAGGTCATACGGTTGGCCATCCGCGTAAACCGTGCATACAGTTGAACCAACTGGTCTTATCTGAGATATACACGATCCATTCGAGTATATCCATGAAAGTCATTTATAATTTTTAAAAGTTTTAAGAAAACTGGCGTGGGTACTATATCCGTGTATGATCGTATTAGCGATCGTACAAGACCGCGAGAGACCTTGTGAGACTGTGCGAGACCGTATTTACAACCTCGCATGACGTCTACTCCGCGAGTGAGCTCTACCGTGTCAGTATCGTATATCAATCGTATGGAATCGTGTGAAACCGTTCCCAAGTCCTAGATTCAACCCCCGGATTAACACTCGAATGTTACACGATTTACCTACGATCCACACGAGAGAACACACGGCCTCTACGTTTGTACAAAGTTTGTGTATTATCATACAGCACTCGAACACAACAGAAAAAACAACTTTCTGATGTCTACTTGAACAACAGAGTACTTACGAGGAAGTTCTTGTAACACCAGATGTCCTCTCTCTTAAATTCATGTAACAGAGTATCATATTTGCCAATCATGACCCTTCTGTTGAGGTTTCCTCTTGTCCAAACTTGCCTCCTTCTTCTTCACCTTCTGTTGGCTTGTTCTTGTCTCCTCTCTAGCCTTCTGACCAAAATAATCTCGAAGTCTATCAGTCTTATCATGACTATATTCCCTTATTCTGTCATCTGCCATGTATATAACTGTACGTTCGAAAATTAATGAAGCCAAGCAATCAAAACGAGTCAATTTGTATCAAAACATACACACATTTCTGATCATTCGAATAGGAAGGTAGGACCGTATATAATCCATATAAATGTCCAGTTAATCGAATAAAATTTGTGTAAAATCGTACTCTGCCGTAACAGACGGATTTGAAACCGTGAAAAAATCGTAGGAAAATCATTTGCAAATCGTGCTCAAACCGTGAAAAACCCTTTATGACCGAGTATACTTTTGCTTTGTTCGAACACACTCGTGCTTAAAAATATATAGAAAATATTGATATCTTACGAGATGGAAGTTTATTTTTTATCATTGCTTCATGATAGTATTGCATTTATTATATACAAACTAACAATGACTGTAAAAAACGCACTAAACTTGTCTAAAATCAACCTTTTTTTAGAACTTAACCCTTGTCATGCTGTATAAACTACCTTACTGAATTGCTGTCAAATCAAAGGGCTGAAAGCACTGATAGAATTTGTTGTTCAAAAATAATTATTTCTTTTAGAAATCAACTTCATAAACAACTCGACGCGTATGGTTTTTTAGTACACGCCGAATATTGAATAATTTTCTGTCGAATTGTATTAGATAGCCAGATTTTAATCCATATCCTTTATAGGTATATAATGATTTTTAAATGATACACGTGTAAAACAGGTATACAGCCAGAAAAAAAGACTATGGTTTTATTCTCCATTTGAGACAGATTATTTGATCCAATTTGTTTTTTATTCTGCAGCACTCGTAAACAGGATCGAAATGCGTCAAATAATTCGGAAAATTATCAGAAATGAGCTATCGTTGCGCATCAAATGTCATTAGTTGTTCAAATCTCCCAGTTGGAAAATTTCAGTGGAAACCCAATTTTTTCATCCCATTGCGAAATGTTTTACTAGACTATTACCAGACTATGATTCTGAATAAAATTCGATGTGACGGTTGGTTCCGCGAACATAATTGTGTGATTAATTATTTCGTTTCATACCTTCAAGAAAACAAAAAATATTCTCTTCATTTCTTACAATTTATTGACATCAAGCGGAAAACCCCAAATATTTTAAAAATTGGATATTTTTTTCGGAACTATTTTATGAGCAAGCATACAAAATAGCTGCGAGCTCAAAATTTTGTTCATGGGGGCCTGATTTTTTTTCGGCCAATCAGAAGGCTCGTTTTCGATAGACGAAACTAATGATTAAGTTATTCGTGTATAATACCTATCGGAGTGATGAACTCTAGATTCTGCATTTTGATTTTTTACTTGACCCTACTGTTTTTGTCTGTAATACGTCGAATAATTATAATATTTGATCATGTCGGATGAAAAGCTACCTGTATGCAAATTGGTCCAATGTAAGCTGTGTTATTGCATGAATATTAGTCTCTATAATACAGTTGAAAAGTACGATATTGGATAACCTTGTGTTTAACCCTTTCCCGTTCAAATACTGGATTTTACGTTCCTGTGATTTTATACTCGAGAAAACATTGTGGAAAAAGAAGAAATTGCTTGTAACAAGCAATTTCTCTTTTTTCCACAATATATTCTACCCTGAATGTTGGTTACTTTTCAAATTGCACTCACTTTTAATTATCGTCTGCAACTTCTCAGAAATTGGACAAGTCTGAAATTTTGAAAAACAGGAAAGGGTTAAACTAGGTAACCAGGTCAAATATTAACAAAATATTCAGAGCAACGTACTGTTTGGGCTGAATAATCTTGGAACTTTGCAAGAAAATGTGTTTTTAGCATCTTTGATAATTGGGCCATCTAGGATTTAAACATTTTAATCACCGCTTTTTGACGCCATGAAGAAGATTTGGTTATTGAAAGCTTGTGGGAAAAGAAGAAAGGCAGTGTCTCCTTTTCTCTCAATGTTTTCTACCTTGCCTGGCCTTAGAACAATTTGATATGCCATCTTCAACTTCTTCCGTATTGGACCGGTCTAAAGAATTTTCGCCCGGTAACGGGATGATTATTGTATGTGTCAGGCGCCTCTAGAGGCTGAGAGTCTTTGATTTTCATAGGAAACAGAAAGGTTATAAAAATATGAATTTATAAGCAAACTGATCCCTCATAGAATGGTGTCATTTTAAGATCATGTAACTGATGAAATGTCACACCCGCCTTCTTTCATTAATCTTATGCAACATATCAATATTAACAGCAACGCACTTATATGAGTGTACATGTGTATGTATGTGTGTATGTGTATATATTAGTGTACATGTACATGAATGCATGTCTGTATATGTGTATGTATGTCTGTATATGTGTTTCTACATGTTATTAACCGCCATTTCCGGGAACTGAAACGCTTATATTTTGTAATACATTTGTAAGGAATATATACTATGTTCATTACTGTAGATCATGGACTGTCATGTCTTATTGTGAATAAAGATACTTACTGATTTACTTACATATAATTGACGGATCGCTGGCCAAGTCCAATAAGCGTCGATAGGAAGTTTCAATAAGATATTAAACGGCATTTATTTTCTAAAATGTATGATCAGTAACTAGTAATGATATAACGGAAAAGTTGGTTGGTGACCTGAACGTCATTAGTTTAGCTTGAATAAGCTGCGTGTCGTTGGGTGTGTAAAATGTCGTACCTACAGCTTTATTCAAGCTGTAGGTACGACATTTAGCACGCCCAACAACGAATACTTAGTAAAAGACGTGTACGACGTTTAAGTCGCAAAACCAACAACATCAACAACAACAACAAAAACGCTACAAATGAATGTCGACCAATGTTGGAGTTCAATGTTCACTTCCGGTCTAAATGCATAATTATATTGGTCTATCGATTCTTTTTTTTTTTTTTTTTTTTTTTGACAGTTGCTATCCGACAATTCTAAAATATATACATGTAGAAAAATACTAAAAGGTTAAATTTTATAAGAATTCTATCGTTATTAAAAATATTTTTTTTATGAACAGACTTACATCATAGAATATTCGACTCAAACGCGCGTTCCAGGCCGGGGTACATCTATCCGAATGTTGTGCAACATTTTTTTATTTTATTTTTTTTTCATTTTAGACTTGCCTAAATTCAAAGGGATGGCAGACGTAATTGCAAAGTAGGTACAATTAAAAAAAGTAGCCATCCTGTATGAAAGAAAAATTGTTCGTGACAAGCAATTTCTTCTTCTCCTTATTATTTGCTCAAGTATAATATCACTTGGACGTAAAGATCAGTGATTGTACAGGAAAGGGTTAATCATTTTTCAGTGATACTATATGAGAAAACAGAAGTAATGAAAAAAATCAAATCAAACGGATTTTTAGAAAATAATGTCATATAGACCATCTCCAATATACAAGCTAGGACTTCGATACACAATTTTTCCCTTGTGACAGCAGGGTTCGTGGTCTGTTCATGTTGTTAAAAATTAGGTATTGATTTCACTGTAAGTAATTTGATATAAAGTCATTGTGGTGTCTGATTCCATACATTAAGAGGTCTTAATGACACTGAAGCCAGACGTTTGGTGTAATAAATGTTCGACCAAAAACACTCTCCTATCCAAACAACAGTCACCGACCGAAAAGAGAACACATAGTTCAAAATTATCTTTACCTAGAATATCCCTACCGGATCGCTGCTAACACTAAAAGGTTCATACCCATGCTATAGTAGTAGGACTCGGTCGAAATAACTTTGATATTTGAGGAGGGTCATTGAGAAAAAAACATGTATAATGATAATGTTGATTTGATCATCATATATTGTTGCAGTAACGGTGTGAGAGATGACAATAAAGATTGGCAAATTCAGCAAAGTCTCGTTTAAAATGAAATAAGGTTACCGATGATAGTTCAGGTTGCAAGGAAAATGAGCTTAGTCAGAAACGCGCTTTCCCGTCAACCCTGGGACTGTGAATTTGAACCTAGGCTCGACCAACAATTTTTGCGATAATGATGAAAGTCATCGCAATATAATTTAATTGTTAGTTTCGTCTATCAAAAACGAGCGATCTGATTGGTCGAAAAATTTATTTCATACCTCCATGAACAAAATTTTGCGTACGCAGCCATTTTGAATGCTTCCGCACAAAATAGTTCACTACAAAAAGGTATCAAAATTTGTTAAGTTGTTGCTTTTTTCGCTCGATGCTATTAAATTATAAGAAATGAAGAGAATATTTTTTGTTTTCATGGAGGTATGAACCGAAAGACCTATACGCATCGCATCATACAGTGTGATTAGGTTTTTCGGTTCATACCTCCATGAAAACAAAAATATTCTCTTCATCTCTTAAGTGCATTATTTGTCTCCAGGCATCGGTCGAATGGTTAGTAGAGGACCTTAGCTGAATGGTCGGAATGAGCAGCTGGTGGATCGGATAGCAATGTCTATAGCCCTGGAAAGGTGCCCCATGCAGCCGCAACTATTTAACTGGAATGTCAGCCCGATTAGCTCAGTTGGTAGAGCACTTGACTTCAAACCTCAAGATCACGGGTTCGAGCCCTGGGCTGACCATATCAACTAACAAAAACTAATTGTCTTTCGGATGAGACGTTAAACCGAGGCCCCGTGTGACGATGCTATCCATCGAGAACGTTAAAGAACCAGGCAGTTTCGTCCTGTATCCTTGCACTATCCCCCGTAACAACTAATCGTCTTCTGGGGGCGTCGCTCATATGGGCATGTGCTACGGTAGCGACGATAAATAAACGGAAATAATCAATCAATCAATTTAACTGGAAAACTGTAGGAAGTGTCGTTTAACCCCGTACAATCAATCAAGGGAACGACCAAACGTTGTCAAAAACCAGCGTCATCAATTGTATCCCATTGTCAGTTTATGTCTTGCAAAATACATATACTTCCATTTAAGGATATCAAATGAGAGGAATTAGATATTCATCAAACAGGGTATTGTCCAAATTTGATGTGTTCTGACGAGTTTTAGAAACATGTGACCACGAATTTTGTATCTATGAATAATATAGTCCTTTGTTTTGTGATAAATTGATTAATGTTTAAAATTCATTGAAAGCCGCTTGTAAGATGTTGCAATTGACCAATCGCAGCTGTCAATCAAGGAATCAACCGATTAATCAAATCTTTAATTCAGTCCTTAATTGGGTTTTGAACTGCGACATTGGTCGCCATTTTTGTTAAACAATTTTGTTGGTTTGCGACTTAAACGTCGCAAGTACAGCTTATTCAACATCGTAGAGGGACTTCCTGTTGAAGTCAAGGGGGATGAAGGGGGGGGGAAGTAAAAGGGCGAGGCCAGCGATTGGTCGATTGCATGCATTATAACGTCATTTCCTATTTCCTTCAGCTTAAGGTGATTTTATTGTCACTCCGTAATTATTACGCGAACCCATTCCGTGATACGCTGTATCTATTACAATTTTGTAAACAAAAAGTAACAAGCAGGTTCTGAAATAACGAAAAACACAAGGTTAAAAGTTCTTGACTAGCATTTATGTTTTTATCACAAGGGTATAATATTGTCATTTCTAAATTCTTTTGAAGCGATAAACTTCAACAACACACCTGCGACCGTGCGTCATAAGATGAAAGAAAATGAACCATTGCAGATATTGTTAACCCATTATCAAACGGCAAAATTTAGACTAGTCCGAATTGAAAGAAGTTGCAGACGATAATTTAAGGTTTATGAAATTTTATTTTTTTTTACCTTTTTGGAAAGTGAACGTTGTCTAAATGAACAAAATTTCGTCAGTGTTTACGAATTCGTTAAACAGACCGTTTCGTTGACATTTTGTTTGGCTCTATAGAAGTGGAATTCAATGAAAATGATTTTCAATTACCTTTAATTACTTTTTTTCAAAACTGAATGTTTTATGTTCACTTAATGAAAGATAAAGTGACCACACACATATCCATACATAATCAATGACTGAAAGTCCTGAGAGCGGTTTTGCTGGTTTATCAGTAATCGCGCTCAATAATTCGAGCATATTTCATCAATATGAGTGAGTAAATCGTACGCCTAAGTAGGAGGAGCAGCTGGAGTCTCGATAAGGATGTAGTGGATGAATTGGTGTGTGAACTACCAGGAATCCATGGTTAGGAGCTCCAGGAGCTCCGATATAACTGAAATACTATCAAAGTTGCGTTAAAGCCTATTCAAGCAATCATGACTCATTACTGTTTACCGAAATCGCTATTTTGAATTAATCGAAACGTTTTCTTCTTAAGTGCGTGAAAATTTGTGGTAGGGTGGTAAAAGGTTAAATAATAACAGGACAAGCAATCAAAGCTAACATTCAATTCTTTTAAAGTTGAGCATATTATTATCACAATTGAAGTAGTTACGTTTCAAAGATTTAGTTGAATTCGAGAGTCTAAGGGGTGTTTTATTCGATGGGGTTAATAGGCGCTTCAATCGCCTCTATAACAGGGTTGTAACGTGTTACATATACTGTGTATACGGGGTGTAAATTTGCCCAGCCCTGCCAGGTCAAATCACTAACAAACAGTTTACATTTATTCGCCTATTCCGTCAACCACTGACCTAGATTCTATTTTGAAACGCGAGGAAATTATTTCTCTCATTTTGACAATTCATTAGACAATTTACCAAGGATATCTTAAGTTTTAATCCGTTTTCTGGATATTCATGACTAAAAGGAGGCTGTTGGCATTCAACAAGTAAGTTATTTTCTTCATCAGCGATGAAACAAGATGGAGGCGATCACATAGATTTTCACTTCACGTTTATGAGCATGCGTGGAAATGAGCGGGAATGTGTGAGAACTTGTTTCCGGTTGATCGATATGAAATACCGGTTTTTCCTAAAAAAAAAACCGCTAAAAACGACTGTTTACTTTTTGCTTGCTGCAAAATAAATAAAATTTGGAATATACTTCTCAAAATTTGCTGAGGATCACTTCTTTCTTGTCCAATATTTTGTATCATGAGGAAATTACACAAGCATTTTTGTGTTCCCTTGAACATTAGTGTTTTAGGTATTGAGATTTTGATGAAGGTGGAATTATTTTGAGAGTAAGGTTTGCACAAAGGACGTAATTGTAAAAATATCAATTATTTTTGGAAATATTCGATTCCTTCATTTTCATTGTTACAATGAAAGTAAAGAAATCGAGTACTTCCAAACAATAAGAAGTTTAATAGACTTTAACAGCTTTTTCCCCTTGCTTTAAACTGACAACGCCTCCGCATACTGCTGTTAAGCTTCCTGATCTTATATTATGTAATTTGCTCCAATTCTTCAAGAATAGCCTGTCTGAGCTCCTGTATAGATGCTGGTTGCATGGGGCGTGATGAAACAGCCGCCCAGTGTCTGCAGTATATCTCATGCTTGCTCTATTGAATTTAGGACCGTGGATCTAGCTGGCCATTCCATACGGACCATTGTGGCTTGTTCGGAATATTGATTGGTGATATGGGCTCTATATGCACGCGCATTGTCATCCATCAAAATTAATTTTCACCAACAGCACCCTGCATGTTGGCGAACATAAACATCAAAGATCTCGTCTACGCAAAATGGAGGAAACTCTAATTTGGCAATCTCTATACCCTAACTTGGCTATCAATAAAATCCACACAAAACCTAGGCTCGTCTGTAAATAGGACTGGATCTCAGTTATTTTGATCCAAGTGATTTTTGCTCGTGGTATCGAGTCGACGGTATCCAGATTGCAGGTCGTCTTCGATAACTTATAGTTTGGGTATTTATGCGCAAAGCGGTAAGTTTCTGAAAGTCCCTACGTAACGTTGCTGCGTTGTCAATTTGGTGACGCCGTACCTGAACCGCAAGGAATCGGTCATTGAACCTTAGTGGATAAGCGTTCTCGCGGCCCCTCCAGCATGCAAATGCCTAATATTTCCGGTCACATTAAACCGATTCTACATTCTCGAAACAACACTCTGGGACCAACTAATGCCATTAGCAATATGCTTTCGGATAACTTAGAATGAAGCATCCGAATGCCCATATACGTCTCATCTTTATTAATATGGCGTCTTAAATGTCTATCTGCCATACTGACAGGGATTCAATCTATAATTTGTGATAACACTTTTGGAAGTTCGCTGAATGTACCTACGTAGGTAAAGATATAAGGCAAAATGAAACACCTTTTAGGGTATATGTCTTTTCCTGAGATCCTTGTGCGTAGTATTCATGTCGAAACGACATTATTTAGGTCATCAAGTCTAAATATTAACTGTCTTTATAAAAGAAAGAATCTTTTATGAGTCGATTTGTTATTATGTGAAAAGGTGATCCTTAGCAACTTTTAAGTTGTAAATATGTACAAAATTTCTCCAAAGGCGCGTCTTTTCCAATAGAATTTTATGACATCTGATGACGTCATCAGTGTGTTTGGTCCCGAAATGATGACGTACGCTAGCGCGAAATTAACGAAACCAGGGCCAAACCTATCAAAAAGGTGAGTATAGCATTTTGAAGATGAATTGCTATGACACACAGACTTAAAGAGAGACAATATCTGATCACCTTTGTACAAAAAATCCCAAAAGGTGGCTCATTATTTGACAGCCTTCGACGACATCAATGGTTATGGTCCCGCTTTGAAGATGTTCAGTTATTTGATAAAACATGGGCTTAATCTATGAAAACAGCGAGGTTATTCTTTTGAAAATTACACTAGTATATCGGAGATATACGTGTATTCAATGACCTGTTACAAAATACATAATCTCGATATTCAACGGAGAAATTTGATCATTAAATAAAGTTCATTAAACTTTAACAATAACATAAACTAGAATCATCAACTATATTAGGGAAAACTGTTTCTTTGTCCGTAAGCTTCAAGTCCAAACAAGTTTTGGAAATAAATCGAGCCTCTTCGGGTTGAAGGAAAATGACTTTATGATATTGTCTCTAAAAAAAGACTTCAGCTAACGAATCAAATATTCTGCTGTTTAAGCTGGGGAAAAATCGACAATCGCCCGATCCCCGCTGTCAACAAACAAAAATTGGCCGGCCACTCAATCATTCATTAAGACCCAAAGTGAACTTTGAACTCCATCATTTATTTTAAGAATCTTTGTAGATTTAGCTAAAAGGCGTCGTATACTACTTAAGCCTTAGTAACAATGTTTAAGTCGCGAACCAAATATTTTATTTCTTTTGATAAAAGTTCTCGCAAAAAGACGCTGTTTACTATGGTAGGTGAACTTCCTGTCAGCGGTCGGTGGGCGTGGCCAGCGTACGTCTCCTTTTCCGTGCTTTCCCTAATCATTTCCATGGCCAAGATTCAACCACATTTTTGTAAACTTATTCCTTTTTTAATAAAGCTTTAGGCAACGGAAAATATTTTCAGAATCGGAGCAAATATTCTAGGGGAAGAATATTCATAATATTAAGATGTTGCTTGTCGAAATTCATGTAGTTTATGAAATGTATGGTCCAACATTGAATTAGATGGATTTCCTGTTGATAAAAACAATGCATCATTGGGGATATTTTATGACCTGGATAATATTGTGATATTCCTTGCATTTTACAGATCTTGACCATTAATTCAAGTCGCAACCGATAAATTATATGACGATAACATAGATTTGATTTACATGTGAGTGACTCTAAACGACCATGGAAACAAGTATCGTTCAATTTATGCCTCATAAGTTAGGCCCCATAAGTATTCAATAAGGTTTTACAGAATGAAACTTCAGTATTAATCCGATCTTGATATTTGAGAAATTTGATCCTTTATTTCAGTTATTTTTAGAAGAATATACCTTCTTGACTGAAACTGTTCTAGGTAAATATTCCCAACTCTGTTTTCATATGTCTCCCAAAGCGAATCAAAACTTAAAAGACTTCATAACTACTGAATCATTCTTAAATAGACGGACAATCCATAATTGTAGAAAAAGTAAAATTAATATCATAAAACGATCTATTAATCCATTAATTTGTCAATTGACTACTGATATGATATATTTTTTCTAGTCCAATTTCCTTTTCCTACACGTGACGTCGTTTCATCATTATGTTATTTATCGGCAAAGAATGTCGAATCCGCTGAAATCATAATCCCTAACCCGTCCCCATTCCTTGTTAGCTGATATCAAGTACTTCAACCTACAAGATTTACTCTAATCCATTCCCACACAGTGACGCTTTTGGACGCCCCCCCCAAGAAAAGGTATTGGGATAACATTGTGTAAAATGAAGAAATTGCTTGCAACAAACAATTTCTTCATGTTACACAATGTTTTTTTACCCAGAAAGTTGAATAAATCCAAAATTTCATCAACTTGCAACAGCTTGCATTAGCATTCGGACCAGTCTAAAATTTGCCTTCTGGTAATGGGTTAAATGAAATGAGTTACCTACATTTAAAGGGGACCCACCATCATATTTTTTGTATCAATATAAGTGGAGTTTGAAACACCTTGACAACCATTGCAACCATTGCAGAAACGGGCCTCTTATCAGTGTACCAATTGAGGTCTGTGGAGATAAAGTATTAAGAGTCTTAACATCACCCCATCCCTGGCAAGGCACAAACTGTCAAAGTACACCATTAATACATACTATGTTATGATAGTGGCAGATAGGCAAATTACACAGTGGTACATTGCTACAAAGTAGGTATCTCACAGGAAGGAGACCATGAAAATATCCATAATGATTTGTAAAATGACATTGATTTGCGCCAGAATTTTAACGAAGCTTCCGTGTGTTGAATGAAAAATGGCTCGGTGCCACATGTCTAAGGAAAACCTTGTTCACTATTCAGCTTTGACCTGTCATAATGTTGAAAACGTATTAATGAAAGTTCGACATTTACTACAATAAGTATCATGCATGATTTCACATGGTTCTCAGGATTAAACATCGAAAATGATTTATAGATAATGTCTATTTACCCGTTTTCGCCCAAAGTAGCGTAAACCAGTCAAGCGCAGTCAAATCAGGAACAACAATTATAGTGGAAAGGTACCTTAGAAATGTGTCAACAAATCTACCAGTTTCTATTTAAACATAGGTGGTATTTTGATCTGGGAAAAAAGGCCTGCGTTATTCTGGTCGCATGAATTCGAAATGGTTTTACTCGCCTAACTCGAAAATACTTCAAACCTTGGCTGTTTGACTTGTTTCTTCGAGTAGTTTTTTCTCCTCTGTAATGAAATATTAAACCCAGCATTATTATTATCTTTTTTATCAAAAACAACATAAGCAACTACAACAACAGAATGAAAACGTTACTTGAAAATCGCTATGAAGACATAATTTGATAAAGAAGCAAGTTCCTTACACTTGTTGTTAGACTAGACAGAAATGTAAAATACCCATTCCCACACGAGAAAATTTTAGACTTTTCAAAATTGAAAGGAGTTCAGATTGTCACAAGCAATTTCATCATTTTCCACAACGTTTTTCAAAGCATTCACTCTTGAGGGGCGTCTAAAAGCGTCATTGAGTGGGAATGGGTTATGAAAATCCCAATCCTTTTCATTTGCATATATAGCTGGGTTATTCAATTAAGAAATGAAGAGAACACTTTTTGTTTTCATTGAGGTATGAGCCTTAAATCTTTTATAACGCTATATAGTTTAATATTTAGTTTCATCTATCAAAAACGATCGTTCTGATTGGTCGAAAAAAATATTCACACCTCCACGAACAAACTTTTGAGCACGCAGCGATTTTGTATGCTTCCGCGCAAAATAGTCCCATTCAAAAAGGTATCAAATTATGTATATTTTTTGCTTGTTTCGCTCAATGATATTAAATTATTAAAAATGAAGAGAATATTTTTTTGTTTTAATGGAGGTATGAACAGAAAAACCTAATCACACAATGTATGAATACGCTTCGCCAAAATTTTACTATATTTAAGTAAAATTTATGGATCTACTGTGCGCACGAGCATACAGAATAGTTGTGTGCTCAATATTTGTTTAATCAACCGAAACGATTGCATCATGATAGACGAAACTAAAATTTAATTATTTGGATTTTTGTGGAACTGGTTTGATACCCTTATGAGGTCCTGTGAAAAGGAAAGAAAAAAAAAAATATGCAAAGTACATAGAAACTTAAACTTCTCTGCATGAGACTTTCAATTGGGAAATGACTGTTCGACACGAAAGATTTCAGCAATTCATGACAAAAAATGATTCAAAAGATTTCTAATAGTGTAATTAAAATCGTTAAGATTATTACTCAGAATCGCATATTTACTCAAGATAAAGTAAACGTTTATAAATCGCATAGTAGTTGCACAGGAACTCAAGATATAGTAAATCATGAATTATATGATAGGTATAGATGTTAAAAGAGCCGCCGTCATAGCGCAGTTGGTAGCGCGTCAGAATCCTTATCTTCAATCATGGGAGGTCATGGGTTCGATCCCCGGGGGCGGCACTTATTCTTTCCGACAATTGTATCTCATCAATGGGTGGATAATCGTAAACCTAAGTGGGATAGCAGCTGGAGGCTAGGAACGGATGTAGTGATAGTACGCGTGTGAGGTGTGAGAAATACTAGGAATCAATTGTTAGGTGCTCCAGCCGCCGAGATATGACTAAAATATTGTTAAAAAGCGGCGTTAAACCCCATTCAATCAATCAATCAATAGATGTTCAAGTTATAGCGAGTTATCAAGGTCAATTATGTCTATACCTGCTTAGACAAAATTGAACTTTGGTCACTCACTATAACTTGTACAGCGTTATATGCAACGAATATATATAATAAGTTAATTTAACTAGTGCCTAAACAATTAGAAATTTTCTACACCTCATTAAAAAATGACTGATCGATGACGTCAATTAAATCAAAGTATGAAAGTACTGTGAGCTAGCAAAGCATTGTCAAACGTTATCATGATAATGAAACGAGGTTAAAGTAAACCAGGAGTTAATACATCACAACTTGACAAAATCTTGGACTGGTTCAAATTGAAAGAAGTTGCACACGACTATTTCACGTAGGTTGAATTTAGAAAATATTTCCCTTGTTGGGTAGAAAACATTGTTACAAGAAATTTTTTCATTGTCCACAATGTTTTCCGAAGCTTTTTCTAGGGATGCTTAAAAAGAATTGAGTGGGAATGGGTTGAATAACATGCTTTTGAAATGGTTCACTACAATTTGAATAGAGTTTGCAATATTCCTGAAATACACAAGAACTACTGTTTGAAGACGTAGGAATTCAATGGACATAGTTGTTAAGCCTCCAGTAGCAGTTTGCACTCGTTGAACTCTGAGATGACTTCAAAATTTTGTCTATTAACTTAAGCTATCAAAGCTAACGCTGTGTTAGCTGAAAATCGACTCATCAAATCATTCAACTTATACCCGTGACTCAGACATTTCAGTTACATGTCTGCATTTTCTTGGTTTGGCGACTTAAACGTAGTAGCTAAAGCTTAAGTATGTTAAAAGAATTGTTACTGACCGTAAATTTTACTAAATAACGCTGCTTAATATCTAAGTCGGATTTGCTGTGGAAGGTCAACGGTCACCTGCGACTTTTTTTTCTTCTTGATTTAATCATTTGTCTGAGAAACGTTTAAAAAGGAAGTTCTGTGTCCGTATATAAATTCAATTTAGATAGAAATATTTTTTCATTAAACGTTCGTGGTAATAAGTCAAAGTTAAAAACTAAGGAGATCAGTCGGAACAGGTTATAGGATACGTTCTACAACGGGCTTTGTTTAAAACTTCGAAAGAGATGTCAACATTATTATAAGAAATAATCCTTTAAATGACAACTTGTTTGGAATTAAAACTTTGTGAAGTTATTCTGTGTCTGTGATGTCCACATCACAGAAATGTCGATACATAATATTCCTTGAATTTATTATTATGATTAACGGATCACGATGCCAATCAATGAATCAATCGAGAAATCAAATTATTCATTGTGAAGAATATTATTTGTTTTGCGACCTAAGCGTCGTAATCACAGCTTAATAAAGTTTTGGCTCTGCCAACCAACTAATTGTATTCCCTTATAACATGTGACTGGCTATAAATTTTGCAGGACAACACCTTTTCATATCGTATCAGAACTTCCTAATGGAGCATAGTGCGCGTGGCGAGTGACTCGTTAATTCCAAATTGGCAATGTCGGTCGGGGAACATTCGTCATGACTGCCTTATCATTTAGTGTTAAACTTTTTTTGTTTGTTTGAATGGGGTTTTACGCCGCTTTCAACAATCTTTCAGTTATATCGCGGCGGCTGGTGCACCTAACAATGGAATCCTGGTATTTCTCACACCAGTACTATCATTACATCCTTTCCTAGCCACCAGCTGCTATCCCACATCAGTCTACGATTATCGACCCATTGGTGAGAGAAAATTAGTCGGAAAGGATGAGTGCCGCTGTCGGGGATCGAACCCGGGACCTCTAGATTGACAGTCCGACGCAGTGTTAAACTTAGTTCCTGTCAAGTAAATAATTCTGATTTATTAATAGCATTACTATCACTTTTTTTATCAAAATTGAAACTTCTTGGAACAAATTTCGAAAATGCATTTTTATGAAATGTTTCTTTTCAAGTGACACTCTTCTCGTGGGAGTATTTGTCAGTTATCAAAAGTTCTAGTTTTACAGTTGAACAGACTGAGGCTATTCGGCTTTGCAAATCAGCACAATCAGTTAGACTAGAGGCTATGACCTCCAATACACTACTTAACCCTTTCCTGTTCAAATCCGGAATTTAACGTCACTGTATTTTTATACTTGAGAAAACAATTTGGAAGAAGAAGGAATTGCTTGTAACAAGCAATTTCTCCTTTTCCCACAATATTTTCTACCACATAGCATGATTTCATTTCAAATTGCATCCATTTTTCATTGTCATCTGCAACCTCTTTCAATTTGGACCAGTCTAAAATTCCAAAAAAAGAAACAGTTAAGAACGTTTTTTTCTTCTCGGTCATCGATACCTTTGCTTCATGACCATCACAGGAATAATCATTCAGCCATAGAGACAATTTCTGTGCAAATCCGCAGCTATATCTGCAATTTGTTAGAGATTCTTAGGAAAGAAGTGATCTTGCCTAGAACAAGGTAATCGTTATCTTCTCTGGCATAGACAAAACTGTATTACAAATCGTGGTACGGTCTCATTAACTACGTTTTCTCTTTTGGCGCATACGCATACGAGGTCATCCATTATACCATATATGGAAAAGTCTACAGACAAATGTGTATTAACTTATTCCCACACACTCCCGTTTTTAAGCCCCTCAAGAGAAAATATTTTGTTGAAAATGAAGAAATTGCTTGTATAATGTAATTTCTTTATAATCCACAATTTTTCTACCTCAAAAAATAAAGGTTTCTCACATTCAATTAACCTTAATTATCGCCTTCAACCCCTTTCAATTTGAACCAGTCTAAACTGTTTTCATAGGGAAATGGGTTAATGTGTAATTTTCTCACTTCAAAGGGCACCTGCTTTTTAGAAAGACGGCAATGACAAATGAAATAGTTAAAACACATAGCAATCAATTTATTTCTCAGAACCGACATATTATCTATTGACATCTGGTGGATCGCTGGCCACGCCCACCGACCTCCAACATGGTTCGACTGACTTGTCGAACAATGTCGGTTTTCAAAGTATACGGTCAGAAACATAAACCAAATCATTGGTTGACGACTGAAAACGGCGTAACTACAGCTTGAAGTTTCGTCTTCTTAATCGCCTTGCTAACAAACATTCACTTTCTGTCTTGTAAATGCTTTGATTAGCCAGTCGTTTTTTTATAAACAGTGACAAGCCACCAATAAATTTACTTGGCTAGAAACTCTATTTCATCCAGGATACATAGGTTTCAGAATTTGCAAAATTGACGCATAATTGACTTGTCGCGTTGTCAATTAAAGAATTAATCGACCAATCAAATCATTAATTTGGACTGGAAAAGAACATTGAACTCAGACATTGGCCATCATTTATGTAAAACATTGTTGGTTTGGTTTTGTAAATCAAACTTCGTAACTACAGCTTATTCAAGTCGTAGTCACTATGTTTAGAACTCCAACCAACCGATCTTTTATGAAATATCACTGACAATTAACCTTGCAAAATAAAGTTGTTTAATATCAAAGATGAGCATCCTGTCGGAGCTCAGAGGGCGTGGCAAGCAAATCGTCAATTGAGGTGACAAATTATCAGACCTTAAATTATTAAACTGGTCTAAATGCAAAGGTTTTAACCAATTCCCACTCAATGACGCTTTTAGAAGCCCTCTTAGGAAACACGTGTTGGAAGAGATTGTGAAAAATGAAGAAATTGCTTGAAGCGAGCAATTTCTTCATTTTATACATTGTTTTTTATCCAGAAAACTGAAAAAATCTAAAATTTCATGACACTCCTTTCAATTTGGATCAGTCTAAAATTTAGCCGTCTGGTAAAGGGTTAAAAGTGACGGTGAAGGGGCAAATTGATTAAAACAATTTCTTGTTACGAGTAATGTCTCAAATTTGAACAATATTTCAATCAATATTGATAGCAATGTGCCGAACATGCTGTCTTTGAATGGGACAGGTTTACCGAACCCGACAAGACCATTGGTTTCCTGAGCAAACAAAATGAAAGAATAGCACTTGTTATGATTGATTTAATTAATAATGTTTTTTTTCTAAAATCAAAATGTTGACATGTTAAGTAATTGTCTGGCTCGATCCGGTAGAATGTGTTTTGTTTAGAAAAATATTTCAATTCAACTCTGATTTTGTTTTGTATCAATTTGTGTATCTATATTTTTTTCATTTCAACAAAACCGGACAAGTTTGTCTTTTTCATTTCTTTGTTTTCCATCTATATATCTTCGTCTTTTGCAGTTCTTTTGTTTTCTCTTTACCAAAAGGAATTGGTCGGTTGGTTGGTTGTTTATTGACAGCCGCGTTACGTTAATAGCCACTACATTAGACTTCGATATGTTGCATAATTGTAATAATATACCTACCGTCGTTCTCGTTCTAAATCGTCGTAACTACAGCTTGACTCAAGCTGTAGTTACGACGTTTAAGAACGACGACGACGATACCCTGATTTCGCGACAAGAGAAAAATTGACCAATCGCTGGTTCCGCCCGTTTATTCCTTTGGCTACGTCCACGGACTCCTATAGGAAGTCCCGCTTTGATTCTTTGCAAATTTTATGGCCAGTAGCATGTAACAAAAAGTACCATGATTGGTTGGCGACCTAAACGCCGTAACTAAAGCGTTCCAAAGCTGTAGTTACGACGTTTCAATCGCAAAACCAACAAAAAATGATTGACACAAAGGGCTGCGTAGGTCAAATATCGATTCCGGGCTGAATGAATAATTTTATTGTTCAATTTTATTGATCGATATATTCCTTGATCGAACTCTGCGATTTGTCAATTATGCGCGTGTCTACAATATTGCTAAAATTCCGTCAGTAAGTCATTAAACCATAAAGTCATTTTGAAGCCTCGTTTTCACGTTTATAATAGTTTCTATTAGTTAACCCGTTACCACACGACATAATTTTTTAGAGAAAAAAGTTACTATCTGGGAATGGTGTAAAACTCTCGCTCTCGCACAAGAAAATAACATGTTTTTACGTCCTCAAGAGGGAGGCACTGGCTTGAACTCACTGCTACGTAATTGACCAATCGCTGGCCCCGCCACCTTACTTCCTTTGGCCCGCCAATTGACTCCAACATGAAGTTCCACTTCAGTTATAACCCTTTCCTGTACAATCACTGTTTTTTATGTCCGTTTGATTTTATACATGAGAGAACATTGTGGGAAAAGAAGAAATTGCTTGTAACAAGCAATTTCTTCTTTTCCCACAATTTTTTACCATGTTTGTTGGTTACTTTTCATATTGCATCCACTTTTCGTTGTCATCTGCAACTTCTTTCAAATTGGACAGGTCTAAAATTTTGAAAAACAGGAAAGGGTTAAACGGCGTTATTTTGCAATATTCATGGCTAGTAGCATGAAACAAAAAAGTAAAACGGTTGGTTGGCGACGATGTTTAAATCGCCCCCACCTCCCCCCAAAAAAAGCTGAACGAAAATGGCTGCCAATGTTGGAGGTCAGAGCCCACTTCTGGTTTAAATGAAGGATTTCATTGGTCGACTGATTATTTTGACAGTCAGGATTGATCAATTTCTATACGTATAGTTAGGCAATTATGCAACCTTCAAGTCTAGATAAACCTTCTCTCGTTAAGATTTGAAGAAAAGGTAAAATAAGCTGAAATTATATTTTTGAAATTAGCAATCCATCATTGACAACGATTTGTTGAACCTTTATTATGTATATGGTTTGATGGGCAAAATTGCTTTTATTTCACGAATGAATATATGTAAAGTAACCTATTGACTCTCTGTAATCTTGTCATTAGGTTAATTGTTTCGATTTACTGGTGAATGATTCAGCTTCTGTCTACAGGGTCATTAAACATGCCGCCATTAATTTCCGACAGTTTAATGAAAGCAATTTGCTGCAATTGTAAGTGAAATCAATAATGTTATTCAATATAAAATCCTCGAGAGGGTATCAGTAAAGTTCAGAAATAGGTTCTGAAATGTTTGTGGGATAGAGTTATTAGTGCATAAAAAGCCTGCAGAGATATCAAATCCCGGGTGCGTAGTTTTTTTTAACCCATTACTAAACAATACCGCTTCTGACACCCTGGACAAATTTGATCAAAGAATACTTTGTGGGAAAAGGAGAAATTGCTTGAAACAAGCAATTTCTTCTTTTCTCACCAAGTTTTCTACTTTATTTCGTAATTATTTTTACATTTTAAAATAATTTGAAATGTCGTCTTTAAATTTCTTTCAAACTGGACCAGTGAAAAGTGTAGGCATGGGGTAATGGATTTAACCCTTTCCCGTTTTTTGAAATTATAGACTGGTCCAATTTGAAAGAGGTTTCAGACGACAAAGAAAATTGTATGCAATTCAAAATTAAACCATCCTATGTGGTAGAAAATATTGTGGGAAAAGGAGAAATTGCTTGTAACAAGCAATTTCTCCTTTTTTCCACAATATTTTCTCAAGTATAGAATCACAGGGACGTAAAATCCCGGGTTTGAACAGGAAAGGGTTAAACATTTCGTCAGTAGGCGAAATGTATTTACGAGATTTTGCAAACCAGCTGCTAATTTCTGCCTAAATGTACTGTCATAAATTCGAGTATCTGCCCAGATATACGAAATGAAGTCCAAATCTGCCATCATTCCGTTAGACATCTGTCAAGTTTTACGGGAATTGTAAGGATGTATATCTAAATGGCATTTAGTTATTTTATAAGTGCGTTATCGTAGGATTTTGTTCCCTCCGTGCTTTAGGCATATTTAGTATGGACCATGAGAGAGAAAGAGGTGAATTGAAGGAGATTCGGGTACATACGCCTGTAGCTTACAGCAGTGCCGTTGGTGATGTTTTATTCGAAACTAAACAAAACAAACAAACAAAAAACTTAAAGGTATTCATCTACTTGTTTGTTGTCCTTTTTCCATATATTACACTTTTGACGTTTTGGTAATTTCGTTTCACATGTGTTTGGTTCTAAGAATGTTTTTATGTACAACATTTGTTTGAAATGTATTGCATACATACATGGGCATGTGTCAAAAAAGAAGCGCCGTTTGGTAATGTTACTTTTTACGGTAGAATACCCGTAAAGCGCTTTTTTTGAATCGGGATACCGTCGGAAATCCCCGGTTGAATTTGTAACACTTCAGTTTCACTACGATTACCATGATGACGTATTTACTACGGAATTTTACAATCGTCCCTCTAGCAAATCAAAAGGTACGTATTTTTCTCTTGCAAATCAAAAGATACGTATTTTACTGAAGATTTCCGATGTTCCAAAATGGCACAATAGAGATATTCTAGCTTAAATATTTATGTTCGAGTTCTGCTACCTTTTGTCCTTACACCTTTTCTCTCACTACTCGCAACCAATGAGTCGAGTGCTTGCAATCAGCATGCACTTATCTTATTTAACCCTTTAGGCCTACTAATTGCTACATTTTAGATCTGTCCAAATTTAAAAGTGTTGCAGACGACAATTTAAAGTTAAATTCTTCGAAAAATAATAATTCGGTATGGTAGAAAATATTGTAGGGAAAAAAAAGAAGAAATTGCTTGTTACAAGTAATTTCTTCTTTTTTCCACTGTTTTCTCAAGTATTAAAATACAGGGAGTGAAAAACTAGGGATTTAACAGGAAAAGCTTGAAGCAGTCAAACTATTAAACTGAATTTCAACCTCTGTTATCGGTAAGGCGAAAAAAAAAATATTTTTTTTTTGAAATCGAGAAGCACTATCTGAAAATTTTGATATACTTTGTGGGAATAAATTTGTGGAATGGATATTATGCTTTGCCACCTCCCTCGATCTTACATATGAATTCGTCCTAAAACTTGCACGTTCCTGTATACTCGTACATGGATAGTTATCCGTCCTTAAGCAACGACTTCCCAACGCAATTTGCAAGGCTTTAATGCTGATTCTTGTTCTGCGTTTGATATTTAACAAGCCACGGGAAAAGGAACCTCGTATCACAATTATTTAAAAAGAAGATCGGGACAGACAGAGTTTATTTAGTGATGGTATTTCCAAACTTAATATATTGTAGGTTAGAATGCCTGTTCTACGTTTAGAAAAAATACGCCAAAGTCAAACAGTTTTGTCACTGATCGGACCCAACGAAAACCGTGTTCTGACTAGGTCGAACCTTTCCGTATTCCATAGATAATTCCTTTTCGTTGAACCAGGCCCAGGTTGAACCAGGCCCATACATAACAATAGACCAGAGGACAATGATGTTCCTATATGGTCCTAGCCCTAAAGGTTTTGGAAAAGAAGATTCCTAAAGATACTTTTCCTTTAATCCTAAATTTATCGAAGATCCCACAATAAAGCGCTAATTTCCAGAGCACGGTAATTCTTTAAAGTATTTTGGTACAGGGTCACTAGGTATTCATAAACACAAAATATTAAAACTCTAGGCCTTATGATTTAGGAGAAAAAGATTTTCAAAAGGTTCCTTCTTTATTTATATGTAAAATAAGAGATCATACAGAAAAGGTCTAATTTTCAAAGTACAGTATTTTTTTAGGTACTTTGGTTTAGGATTGATAGATGATATTTCCTACCAAATATCAAAGCTCTATGCCTTAGGGTTTTAGAGAGGATGATTTTCAAAGAATCCCTTCTTAATTTCTTTAGTAAATTCGCGGATCGCAGAGAAAAGGGCTAATTTTCAGCATACGGAAATTCTTTGAAGTATTTTAGTAGAGGGTCAATAGATGATGATAAATACTAAATATCAAAGCTTTATGATTAATGTTTAGGAGGAGAAGGTTTTTTTAACTCGGTTGTCATAGCAACCGGGGTTCTCTACGGATTTCAATTTTTTGAAGTACTTTGAAAGAGCTTGACCTAAGAATCATTTCTGTGAAGTTTGGTTGAACTACCTTCTTAATTTAGGAGGAGAAGAATTTTTTTTGTAATTGTGAACCGACGAACAGATGGACGGACGGACGGAGCCCAGACGATGACCGAGCACAAAAGCTCACCCAAAGCATTTAGTGCTAAGGTGAGCTAAAAACCTTTCTTATTCATTAAAGTTTTTATTGTTATTTTTTGCGAGGATGAAAAGAAACAGGTTCAAACAATTCCTTGGTTTCTACACATGTCGACTGCAAATTATGTCTAATGAGGTGCACAAAATGTCGATGCGTCTGAAAAAGAAACTTTAAAGTGTGACGTACAGTATTAACTTGATCTTTATAGCGAACATTCATTGCGTTTACTTAAAATACTTTTAGGGTCATCCCAAAATAAAGTATTAAATTCTCTAGGGTAAAGAGTACGACGGGAAGATCGCGAAAGAACGACGAGAGGAACGCGAGTCTACGACAGTGAGATTACAAGAGTTCGACGGACTGAAGCAAAATAATGAAGACGTTATCGAAAAAGTGAGATCGCAATTGTGAGATCGCAAGTGGATGATGAAGAGATCGCGAAATTACAGTGAGTAGAACGAAAAGTACGACAAAGTAACTATGGCAGGACAATTAAGAGACCCTTCGCGAATATGGCCGACCGACTCCGACATGAAAGTCCCGCTTTGATATTTTAACGGCATTATTTCAAAGATGTTATGACGAGCAGAATGTAACAAAAAAGTAGAATAGTTGGCTGGCGACCGAAACGTCGTAACTACAGCTTGAAAAAGCTGTAGTTACGACGGTTAAGTCGCTAAACCAACAAAAAAGATTAACAAAAATGGCGACCAATGTTGGAGTTGAAAGCTTAGGTCCGGACTGAATAAATTATTTGATTGGTCGGTTGATTCCTTGATTGACAGTGGCGATTGGTCAATCATGATGAGAACGCAAGATTAGAATGATAAGATGGTGGCTATAATACATGACATCTCAATATCTTGCTGGCCTATTCTATACATCGCAACAGCGTAATTCTAACATCAGCATTAAATATCAACATAATATTTTGTGACGGCCCAAACAGTATTCCGAATAAATATCCCCTTAATATAAATAAATCTATTTAGTGCTATTCTTTTTACCAGAAAAACTTCCAATCGGATATAATTGTAAACTCCTCTCGACAAGACGACCAGCTAGTTTAAAAATAATTGGAATTAGTTAAGAACACATAACTCGAATTGATTAAATATTATCAAATGTCGTATTTGTAAGGGTTAGGAGAATTTGTTCCCATGAAGTAAGAGGTATATTCTTCTAATTTCAACAATTATTTAATTTTTCGACAAATTTCGGCGGCTGAAGAACCTAACCATGGAATACTGGTATTTATCACACCAGTTCTACGACTACTTTCCGAGTCTTCAGCTGCTCATCCCACATAGTTTTCGATTATCCACCCATTGGTGAGAGACACATGTCGGAAAAGTCATTTGCCCCGACCTGGAATCGAACCCTGGACCTTATGATTGGGAGTCCGACGCGCTACCAACTGCGCTATGGCAGCGGCTTGATTTTTTTAGACCTGTCTGATTTTAAAGGACAAAAATTAGAGTGGATTTAATATAAAAATAAATATTTAGTAGGGTTGAAAATATTGTAAAATGGGAGAAATTGCTTGTTACAAGTAATTTCTTCTTTTTCGTCAATTTTCGCCCAATTATAAAATCACGTGGACGTAAAAACAGGGATTGAATAGGAAAGGGCTAACAAAACTTTATTGATAGTTTCAACAGGAAAGTTGTTTGAAAACTGTACGGGTGTACTAACGGACTCACATAGGTTAGTATGGCTAACTGGAGATAATGTTCCTATGAAGTAATAGGCAAATTCATTTGAATCATCAGTTATTATATTTTTCGATATTTGAGCACACTTCTGAAACTCTTTTAGACAGCTCACGTCCATACTTCCTGACCACCGTATCGTCCTTTACGAGAGTTTTTTGAAGAACTTTGTTTGGCAGATATCTCCTGTAGTGATGCAATAAACCAACGCTGTGATCAACAGCGTAAGGCTTACTTCCAAAAGTACGGTGTATTTGAAGATGGTTTACCTTAGATGTCCGTGCTATGTATTTATTCCTTGGTCCGAATCGAAAAATGTGTTCATTTCTTTCCACTACATCTAAAACTGGAATATGACATTTCTCTGTCGTTTTTACACTATTGACGTCATAGTTTTGTGTAGGGAAATAACAATGTCTGAAGTAGTAACACCCGGCCTCCGGTAGGTGTTTCAACATGTCGATCCAGGTCAAAACGCTTTCTTTATGGGGCACTAGAAATTCATCTATATCGGTTACAACAACAAATTTGGACTCAAATTTACTCCGCAATAAACAGTCATTATAAGAACTGGTTTGTGCGTAATAATGTACGTCTATAGAAGGGACAACTGACCCTGCCTGTGTCATCATGGGTAGGGGCCATTGCAAAACTTCAACAAGGCCTAGCTTCATATAATACTTTAACACTTTTTGTACATTTTGTGCGGTTGAAAAATGGTAAATTAGAAATTTGTCCGCTCCAAGCATCGTGTTCAATTCAATCCATTGAACAAGCCCATTGCTATCGCTGAAGTTGCCATGTAAAGCACTGTGACACATAGTAAAATTTCTGGTGAAGTTTTTCTTGGTAATGTATGAAACCTGAAGTAGGTTATTCGCTGGGGAACATTGTGCTCCCATAACTAGTGAGACTGCCATCGGTGTACGGTTTTGTTGGATTGGACAGATGATGAAACAACTTGAATAACTGAAACAGAAAATGATATCTTGCCCGTCACACAAAAAGAAAAGAAAAACAATACTTATTTATGCATTTTTTAAAAACATGGACAATCAGAAGAATAGATGACCGGGTGGTGGATAACAAACGATCAAAATAGTTCATCTAGGTGTTAGAAAAAGTGTAATCCTTCAAGCTTCGAGATAAGCCTAATTCAATTGACCAATCGCGACTGTCAATCAAATACGCAGTCAACCAATCATTCATTAAGACTGGAGGTTAGCATAAGGTCCGATACTGGTCGCCATTTATTTGAAGCATTTTTGTTTATTTGGCGACTGAAACGTCGTAACTACAGCCTTATCGAATTGTAGTGAATACATTTAGGTCGCTCTTGTTACATGCTACAGGCGATGAATTTCGTTGAATAACACGGTCTGAAATCGAAGTGGAACTTCCTTTCGGAGTAATGGGCTGGGCCAACAGAGTAAGAGGGAGGGGGCCAGCGGCTGGTCATTTGGATAGTTCATTTTTATGTCGTGAACAAAACATCTGCAAATCATTTATAGTATATACAAGCATCGATTGGGTGTGATTTCAATCATTAGAAGATAAAAGTGGTTTATATTCATGAAAAATTTATTACCAGACAAAATTTGCATGGTACTGGAAAACTCGTTATATATTTGAAATTTGTTTATTTTTCATACAGCTATAAAATATAACACTAACAACACGCTATTTTTCAAAAAAAGTACCAAATAGGATAGAAAACACTGTGAGTAAAAGACAAATCGCTTGTTGCACTATATACATTCGTGGTAAATGTATAGAGATGTTACTAGTTATAATGTTTCTTGACGGGGTATAGGACGATTTATTCTTGGCTTGAAAAAATGGTGTCATCTGAGCAGTAGGCGAATTTGACAGTTTTCTCCGGCCAGAATAAATCGCCTTCTACCCTGTTAAATAGGCGTTTAACGATTTTATTATATAACAAAGTTCTGAACTAATATAGGGCATTGATTTAAACAAAAAAGAAAAAAGGTGGCAAATTGTCGAAAGATACACGCCCGTCACACTGCTGGATGTTGCCTATGGAAGAAAGGGTAACAATTCACAATGATAACTTATGGTTCAAGTATTTTTCCTCATTATCATGAGGTTTTTGAAAACCATAGGCTATTACACTTTAAGGGATTTGAAAAAAAAAAAAGATATGTTCCTTGATGATATCTATCCACCCATAAAGTTTCATGATGATAGCGACAAAATACAAGTATGAAAAACAACAAAGGGGAATAACTAAAAATTAGCTAAAGTGAGTTACGATTCTTGTAAACTGCACTTCCTCTTGCTGATATCTATCCACCCATAAAGTTTCATGATGATAGCGACAAAATACAAGTATGAAAAACAACAAAGGGGAATAACTAAAAATTAGCTAAAGTGAGTTACGATTCTTGTAAACTGTTTTTCCTCTTGATGATATCTCTATCCACCTATAATGTTTCATGGTCATAGCTTGATCATAGCTATTACGCTTTGAGATATCCAAAATTCTAGTTTAAAAAAGCAATAAAGGGGAATAACTAAAAATAGGCAGGGCAGAGTTACTGTTCTTGTGCACGTACTTTCCCTTGATAATATCTACATATCCATAGTATGAAAACAACAAAGGTGAATAACTCGAAATGTAGGCAAGGTAGAGTTACGGCTCTCGTGTACTGCACTTCCGCTTGATGACATCTGTGCACCCAAAAAATTTCATGATCATAGCTTTTATACCTCGATAGATATGCTCCGGACAAAATCCAAGTATGAAAAACAACAAAGGGGTATAACTAAAAATAGGCAATGTACAGTAACGTGTCTTGTGCACTGCACTCCGTTATCATGAGAGAAATATAACTGCCAAGTTTCAAGTCAATCGGACATATGGTGACAGAGTTATGCTTCGGACAAAGAAGTGGACGCCGCCCGGACATCGGACCTCAGACATCGGACATCAGACATCGGACATCAGACCTCGGACGCCACGTGTGATCCCATAGTACTTTCCGTCTTCGACGGGCGTATAAAAAAGGGAAAATCCTCATAAGGAGCCTCTTATTACAGAATGTGAAGTCATGTATTTCATGAAATAGGATGACAGTTTCGAAAATGGAAAAAAGCGTGGATTTTTTTTTTTTTTTTTTTTCATTTTCATTTTTAAGTTGAATGTACTTTGGAATTGAATTAGATCATATTGGCTAAAGCATATGTGCATTTGAAATTAGTTAAGCAGTGGAATCGCACTGAGATCATCACTCCCTGAAGTTCGTGGGTAATAACTCGCACCACTATAGTTAGAGCCCTATGTTTAAATCCCAGTAGAGAGGGTCTTAGCTACATTTAAATTATGAAGATAATTTAGATTTAAAAACAGTTTGACAGAATTTTGTCATCGAATCTTCGGCAAACTGCTTTTGTAAACAATATATAATCTGTGTAATTTTAAGTTTGAGCTCCAACATTGACTGCCATTTTTTGTGAATCAATTTTGTTGGTTAGGCAACTTAAACGTCGTAATTACAGCTTATTCAAGCTGTAGTTACGGCGTTTAAGTCGCAAATCAACCATTCTACTTATTTCCAACATTCTACTGGCCATAAATATTGCATGATAACGCCGTTAAAAAATCGAAGCGTAACTCAAGCTTATTTAAGCCATAGTAACGATGTTTTGGTCGACAACTAAGCATTTCATGTTTGTTACATGTCACTGATCATAAATTTTGCAAAATAAAATTTGATTTCTTAGTAGAAATTCCTGTCGGAAGTTGGTAGATGGGGCCAGTTAATTAACTTACTTTTTGACAGACTCTTCCAAATCAAAAGCGGTTGCCTTTGAAGAGTTCATTGTAATAGTTGATCCGTCATCTTCCTTGTACCAAAACTGGCAATAATGCGTATGGATCTTAAACATGTACATATAGCACAGCCCCACGATCTTTATCGATCCTGGATCTTGATCATCATAATATGCCGAGTAAACCAACGTAGAATTGGATGACCCAACATTCTGAAAGCTGTCTTTTAGCAGGTTTCTTTCGGGATAGACAATCTGGCTGCATGCGCTTCTTGCATAAACAGGTGACCTGACAGAATACGATATTAATGATGGTATTGTCCAGTCATATTCCTTCATGCTAATCCAAGCGTAGAACATGATGGTAAAACATAACATCACAAGTAGAAATCTTCTGTAGGCCGACACTTGGTTCGCTTGATCCGCCATTTTTAAAGACCAGCCAGGTTCTGAAAGATAAAGAAAAGTATCTTGTCGGCCTGAGATGCTCTACTTGCTCTCTGACATTCCTTAAGCCCGCTACTCTGTGACAGCCTTCTATAATCAATCGGCAAAAATTTAAAGACAGGCTTATATGAATTATTAAACTTTATTTTGTGAACGGAGCTAACTTTATTTAATTTCCATCAGGTCCCCTTTCTACATTTTTCTTGTGGAATCAACACATTCTCATAACAACAATCTATAAGACAGAACACATTTCCCATGGTGTTTGGGATAACCTGATGAAAAGTTTGGCTTGATTAGTGTGACAAGTTTAAGACATTAATATGCTATACCAACTCATTTTCATTCAAACTTGCTCGTTCACCGTTCCATTCATATCATCGAAACTATCACTCCAAAACAGCCTTCGGTGGGACGTACTTCATCCTCAGACACCCTGGGGTTTCATTATTTGCTACGCTACATATCGTAGCAAATAAGAAGGCCCCGGTGTATCCGAAGATGGACATAATTAGACATCGAACATTTCACTCAAAACGCTCTTTTCGTTAAGAACTCGCTCGTTTTGCTCAGTCTATCGTAAATGTTTGGTTAGCGACTTTAAAGTCGTAACTGTAGCTTGAGTAAATTGAAGTTACGTTGTTTCAGTCGCCACCCTCAACCCCCCTTCCCATCCAACCCCCAAAATGTTTCAAATCTATATCAAACGTTGCCGGAGTTGAAAGTTCACTTCAGGTCTATATGACTGGCGAATGCGGTCTGTCAGTTTCTCGGTATTCTTAACTCTACATCTTTGAACTAATATCTCTCGACTTAACAATTGATTGATTGAATGAATGACAGTATTTCAGTCATTTCGTGGCGACTGGAGCATCTAATAATGAATTCCTGGTATTTCTCACACCAGTACTACCACTACATCCTTTCCTAGCCTCCAGCTCCTATCCCACTTAGGTTTACGATTATCCACCTATTTGTTAGAGACAAATGTCGGAAAGGATATGTGCGGCCGCCGGGGATCAACCCCATGACATCCCATTATTGAAGATTAGGAGTCTGGTGCGCTACCGACTGCGCTATGATGGCGACTCGCCTTAACAAGCGATGTAAAATAAATAATGTCATATATTCTTATTTTATTAATTTGTTTTAAATGGTTATTGTACCCAAGAGAAAGTGTGTGAAGTTGGAAGGACATTAGACATAAGACATTCGTCCGAATGTCTAATTATAGAATTAGACATTCAAATGCGAATGTCTAACTGCCAAATTAGACATTAGACATTAGATTAGACATTCGCCAAACACACTTTTTCAATGTCTAACAACCCGATTAGACATTAGACATTTGATTAGACATTATTACAGCTTTTTGATAAGTAGTTACGACGTTTAGGTCGCAAATCAACCATTTTAATTATTCATATGTTACAGGTTATACATTTTGTAAAACTTCGCCGCTTGATATCTAGGTGGAACTCCTTATCTGCGTTCAGTGGGCTTTGCCAACGATCCGTCGTTTCTGGTTATAGCGCGATATTTTTGTTCCGAAACGGCCGAGCTAAACATGTTCCTACAGGCTTAAATGTCAATATAAATCCATGTTAAAATACTCCAGACTTTGTCTAAAGGTAATGAAGAGTCTACGATTCGAAATAAGCTTAGTCAAAAGTGATAAATACTATTAATTGGCGACTTTTACCTTCAATCTATCCTGATAGTACCATATTGTCCGAAAAAAGCAACACAAACATGTAAGTACACGTAAATTTAGATTTGGCACGTGCAATGCATGTCCAAATACAGTCAACTCAAAGGGGAAACACACACTTAACAATATTCCTTGAATATACTCCACAGGGGTTAATCAAATCTCACTTGTTTACAAACAGAAACCTTTGAGATAACAACATTCGCGAAATAATAAGTCTTTCGGTCACTTATTAACTGTTTACCTTTTAAAAAACTGTAACTTTTGCCTTGCCAATATATCGATTCTGGTCATGCTGCACTGACTTAACAGACTGTCCATAGCGAGGTATTCGTTAATATTTATCTATACTTAACCCTTTCCTGTACAATCCCGGGATTTTACGACGCCGTGATTCTATACTTGAGAAAACATTGAGGAAAAAGAAGAAATTGCTTGTTACAAGCAATTTCTTATTTTTCTTCAATATTTTCTACCCTACTGAATGGCTACTTTTCAAATTAAATTCACTTTCAATTTTCGTCTGCAAAGCCTTTGAATTTAGACAGGTCTAAAATTTCACAAAAACGGGAAAGGGTTAAACAAACTGGAAGAGGTTCAAGAAGTTATATCTAATATACTATTTTGACATTGACATAAACAGCTTAATATGGTTTAGTAAGACGAAACTGGCAAGAACCCAAGGATACCCGAATTTTAGTAGTCAACATTAAAGGTTTATTTATTTATTTAATTATTTATTTTATTTTTAGTTGCTTGTTGATTTTTTAACGTTTTAAGAGTAACAGTATATAACAATTCCTTCTCCTTTTTAAGGAAATAAAAGGAAAAAAAGAAAGAATTGTTTGAACTTAATAGGTAGTAAAAGATAATCGGTTATAGAAATAATTTTTGAGAAAATTTTAAAATTTTAAACTACTCTAAAAACTGATCTTTTAATGTCTTCGAACAATATATTTATTATATCTCAGACGTCAATCAATGTATAAGCTATCAGAGGTCAGCATATCACCCCGAGTCTAGATAAACACTTAACTTTTGTTGTTGTTGTTGTTGTTGTTTGTTGTTTGTTTTTGTTGTTAATGTTGTTCTTGAGGGTTTTTTGCTTTTTTTATTGACATCAATATACCGATAAAATACAAATCAAAGAATCAACTGACTTATTAAATCATTCATTTAGAACGAGACCGATCTTCGAACTCATACATTGGCCTTTATTTATGTGAAGCAATTTTGTTGGTTTGGCGATTTAAACGCCGTGCATGTATTTACAGGTTATTCAAGCTGTAGTTACGCCATTTAGGTCGCCAATTAACAATTCTAATTTTTGTTACATGTTATAGGCCATAAATTTTGTAAAATAACGCCGTTTAATATTTTAGAAGAACTTCAAGACGAAGTCAGTAGGCCTGGTCAGCGGCGTCATTTGGCCGGACCAGAGGTCCGTCAGTGGATCGCTAATTGAATAATAGTACTTACACGCAATATTAATGTTTCATTAGTGCGCATATTTTCTTTCATTACGAATTTCCGGGATTTTCCGAGAATTTCCGAGTGTTTTATAGCATATAACGATATCATTTTTAATTTGAGATTTCAAGGGAAGGTAAGTTTCTAAATTCAATTTGTATTCGCCACATAACAGCAGAGCAGTCCATATTTTCAATGTTTTGTCATTTGATTTCAGTGCATACTCGTTTCCTGAATTCACAAGCACTCGAAACTCATCTAAAATTGCGTAATGTGTCTACGATTTGGTAGAAGAGATTTTATGGCGTCAGTGCCAGACGTTTAATGAAATCTTAAATCCCCAGATAGCAATCGTATTACTCAAGAATACTTTCCCGAAACAGTATATCGTAGTTTGGCGACTAAAACATCATAAATACAGTTTGTATAAGATGTATTTACGATATTTGAGTTGCTCGCCGACGATATATATAGATATTATATTTGACTGGTAAAGCTAAAAAGGACCTTACGGTGTGTGCAAATTAATCGACCCTGGTTAGGCTGACAACAACGACACATTTTACTCTTTGATTTTTTCCGATTCTAGAATGGTCATTTTACCTTGCTATATCGACACTCTCGAAATAATTTATATGATTTACCGCTACTTTTCAGAATGTTTGATTTAATGGGTTTCAGTGAACTTTCATTTCATCTGGTCGGTGGCATATATCATATGAGAGAAAATGGGCTTACTGGATTCACGGCCGGTTGCTGAAACGGACCGAGTACACATTCGAATCAATTCAAAAGAAATCATTAAATTCGGGCGAGCCGGCGCTGACTAAATTAACAAACTAATTGTCTTTCGAATAAGCCGTTAAACCGAGGCTCTGTGTGACGGTGCTATCGAGCACGTTAAAGAACCAGGCGGAGCTCTCAGCTGCTTAGTCCTGTATCCTTGCACTATTCCCCGTTACATCTTACCATCTTCTGGAGGCGTCGCTCATACGGACATGTACTGCCGTAGAGACGATAAATGGAAATACAAAGCTAATTTACAATCTAGTATTAGCCCGGCACCGGAAACCAAACCGGGTACACGGGTTCTGTACCTAAAAAGGGGATCACTTCTTCAGTTCTGCCTTACTTCAGATCAATGGCGAGATCATTTTTCGTCGTTCGTTTCGTTTAAGATATTTTTCTTTTGTTATTGTTATCGTTGTTATTTTAGGTCCAAAGTTTGGTCTCAAGTAAAAGAATCTTGTTAAAGCAATGTTCCCTCTCTTCATATTTTTTAATCATTACTATATCTTTAGTATTAATTTCTTATTATACTTTTTAATGTAGAGTGCAATTTCTAGACCAGTCTAACTTTTTTGTAAGACAACGTGTTAACCTTGTCATGCTGAACCCGGATTATTCCGGTTTTGGCAGGAGGTGTAGACCAAGATCAGCCTGCACATTAGTGCAGTCTGATCTTAGTTTACACCCCCTGCTTGTACTTTTCCTGCAAGAGTTGTTTATGAAATTGATTTCTAAAAGATACATTGATTTTTTAACAATAAGTTCTATCAGTGCTTTCAACCCTTTGATTTTACAGCAATTCGGTGAGATTGTTTATACAGCATGAGAAGAGTTAAGATCCGTAAATTTCCTTTTCAACGTGGTCATGATCCCAAGATTTTTAAACTCAAGAAATTGACTGTCAAATATTCATGTAACTACCCTTGGTGGATTTGTTGTTGTTGTTGCTTCCCTTGGTTGGTTTTTGTTGTTGTTGTTTTTTAGTAAACAGTCATAACAGATATCCAGGGGTTATCGTTAGGGTAGTCACAAAATTATTTGCTTTTTTTAACGCGAGGATCGAGAGTACGATAGTGTTAAAGCGGGGAACGATGGTGATATCACAAGAGTACAATTATGATAATATGAGATTTATTGATGATATTGCGAGAGTATGATGACGGGAAAGCTAGATAAATGCCGTATCGCGTTCTCGTCATAGAACTTTTTTGATATCGCCATGTTATTTGTTCGTTATCGTCATCATACTATACCACTATCGTCATTGTACATCGCCGTATCGTCATCATACTTTACCATTTACGTCATTTTACAATCGAATTATGGTTCATGTACGATTTAATTTTTCCGATATCGGCATTATAGAATTGCGTTAACGTCTTCATTGTTATCGCCATCGTCATTGTTTAGTCGAATTATCGATATCATACAGTACCACTATCGTCATTGAACCGCGTGAACGCCATTAATCGCTGGTCCCGCCCACAAACTGCGTTGGCCAAGTCCGTTGACTTCGACAGGAAGTCCCGCTTCGTATTTAAACGGCGTTGTTTTTTCAAAATATTTGGCTTATAGCATGTAACAAAAAAGTAGAATAGATGGTTAGCGACTTAACCGTCGTAACTACAGGTGGAATAAACTGTTGTTACGACGTTAAAGTCGTCAAACCAACAAAAATGGCGGAAAATGTCGTGTGATAAAAATTCATTTCTGATCTAAGAGAACGATTCCATTGGTTTACTAGTCATTTGATTGACAGATGCGATTGGTCAATTACGTTATCGTTATCATACTATAACGCTATCGTCATTGTACAATCGCGTATTGTCATCATACTGTTCCGCTAATGCTGTCATTAAATCGCGTTATTTAGAAAATACTTGTTGCTATCGTCATTGTACAATCGCGATATCGTCATCATAGAATACCGCTAACAATCGCATCGTGTGAGTCATACTGTAGTACAAACGGCATAAAACAATCGCGTTATCTTCATCATACTATACCGCTATTGTTATTGTTTGTATAATTGTCTTCTCGTCATCATATAATACTGCTATCTTTATTGTGCAATCGTGTTATGGTCATCATATTATACCGCTACCGTTAATGTAAAATTGCCTTATCGTCATCATTTTATACCAATGCCGTCATTGTACAATCGCGTTATGAGCACCATACTTTATCGCTATCGTCATAGTACAATCGCGTTATGAATACCATACTTTAACGCTATCGTCAATGTAAAATAGCATTATGATCACCATACTTTACCGCTATCGTCATGGTACAATCGTGTTATGGTCATCATACTTTACCTCTATCGTCATTGAACAATCGCGTTGTGATCACCATTCTTTACCGCTATCGTTATTGTACAATCGTGTTATGGTCATCATACTTTACCGCTGTCGTATTTGTTCATCGCGTTATGATCATTATACTTTACCTCTATCGCCATTGAACAATCGCGTAATGATCACCATACTTTACCGCTATCGTCATAGTACTGATCACTATACTTTACCACTATTGTCATTGTACAAACGCGTGATTATCACCATACTTTACCGCTTTCGACATTGTTCAATCGCGTTATGATCACCATACATTAGTCTTTTCGTCATTGTACAGCCGCGTTATGATCACCATGCATTAGTGCTTTCCTCATTGTACAATCGCGTTATGATCACCATACATTAGTGTTTTCGTCATTGTACAATCGCGTTATGATCACCATACTTTAACGCTATCGTCATTGTGCCATCGCGTAATGATCACCTTAATTTTTCAATATCGTCATTGTACAATCGCGTTATGATCACCATACTTTACTGATATCGTCATTGTACAATCGCGTTATGATCACCATACATAAGTGCTTTCGACATTGTACAATCGTGTTAGGATCACCATACTTTGCCGATATCATCATTATACAATCTCTTAATGATCACATAAGTGCTTTCGTCATTGTACAATCGCGTAACGATCACCATACTTTACCGATATCGTCATTGTACAGTCATGTTATTATCACCATTACCTTACCGTTATCGTCATTGTACAATCAAGTTACGATCACTATACTTTACCTTTATCGCCTTTGTATAATCGCGTAATGATCACAATACTTTACCGCTATCGTCATTGAACAATCGCGTTATGATCACCATACTTTACCGCTATCGTCATTATACTGATCACCATACTTTACCGATATCGTCATAGTATATTATCACCATCTTACAATATCACCATCGTCATTGTGCAATCTCCTTATTGTCAATAAAAGTACTTGTATCGTTATTATACAATCGCGTTATCGACATCATTTAATATCGCAATTTTTGTGTGTATGATCGCAGTATCGTCAACATATTGAACCACTATTGTCGTTGTACAAACTGTTTACCGTTCGATCCCCGACGGCGACACTCATCCTTTCCGACTATTTGTCTCTCACCAAAGGGTCAATAAACGTAGACCTATGTTGGATAGCAGCTGGCGGTTAGGAAAGGATGTAATGGTAGTACTGGTGTGAGAAATACCAGGATTCCATTGTAAGGTGCTCCAGCCGCCGCGATATAACTAAAAGATTGTTGAAAGCGGCGTAAAACCCCATTCAAACAAACTGTTTACCTTCATCTTCATTTCGATATTTTTGTATTACAACAAATGATTGATATAAGAGATTGTGTAAGTTTGGATAATTCCCATTACATTGTCATGCGATCATTCAATCTTAAAAAACTCAGAACATTGCAAACCTTTCAAGAAAACTCACGTTTTTTATGTTATAGCTACATAAATTCCAATATACGTCATGAGTCATGATTACACTTCAACATAAATACAATAGAGTTGACTGATCAGGTTCTAGCAGGCAACTCCAAATGAGACCTGACTCACGATAACAGTCAATATTGTAAACTCTGGCCAGACTGCCAAGACTAACCAGATTCTAAACTTTATAAAATATCCAGAAGAAGAAGGATAATCTTGTGGGCTTTTTTTTTTTCATTATTATTTTATAAATATTTTTTATTGATGTTCTTGTTGTTGTTTTTTGTGTGTGTTATTTCTTTTTTAATTATCTGGATCGGACATTTTTTTTCAATTGATAGTCAATCTGTTTCTACTCAATCCCGCTTTTTTTCGACTCGCTAGGAAAACGCTTTGGAAAGCTTTATGCAAAAAAGCAGAAATTTCTTGTCACAAGCAAAATCTTCATTTTCATCAACCTTGTTTTCTATGACGGCAAAGGTTTATAAATTTCATAAACTAAGAAAACCTCTGCTTGAATTCTGACCTTGGCTGTCGACGTGTCGTTAAACCCATTGATTAGAAATTGAACCAGTCTAATTTCTTATCGTCTGTTAATGGGTTAACGGAGCCCCTACAATGTCCGTTTCCGTATAATTAACACATACTTTTCAACTGTTTAGTAGTTTAGAATTTCACCAAACGTTATTTCATTTTATATGTTACATTAACATATTAGATTAGTGATTGAACGAATCCGTAGCCTAGGGCAGGAAGAAATGATTCAATCCAAATACGTTAATTCATTTTGAAACTAGTCACCTTGGAAACTCTCTCACTTTGTCTGACGGTGTTTAAGCATTTGGATACGTTTCCCTACAGAAGGTAGCATTTCGGGCCCCAAAACATGCTTCAGTATTATGTTAAACGTCATCAGCAGCGCGAAAATGGTGGCCGCTCGGTTCTTTTTTTTTAAATCTTGGGTTATAGGATATATTTAGAGGGTGCTAAATCTGGGCCTGAGATTATGCAACTGCAGCTGTAGTTACGACGTTAAGGTCGCCAAACATTTGATATTTTCATTAAAAGCCACTCGCAAGAAAATATTTCGATATAACGTCAGTTTAAATCGAAGCGGAACTTCCTGTTGTAGTCGATTGGCGAGGCTAGTGATTGGTCAAAGGAGAAGATGGGCGGGGCCAACGATTGGTCAATTGCATGGACCCATTCCTCGTTTCTCATTCCCCATTTTCCCCTCAGGATAGTTTTTGTACTGGATCGGCGTTTAAGATTAAAGGTAATTTGACCAAGCGCGACTGGATTGACCAATCGCGTCTGTCAATCGAATAACCAGTCGACCAATGCAATCATTCATGTAGACCAGCAAAGAGTTTTGAACTCAAACATTTGCCGCCACTTTTGTTTTTTGTTCACCTTTATTCTTGGTTTGGCGACTTAAACATCGTAGCTACAGTTTTTTTAAGCTGTAGCTATAACGTTTAGGTCGCCAATCAATGTTTTTACGTTTTTGCTACATGCTTCTTTCTATACATACTGCTAAATAACGCCTATTTAGATCGAAGTTTGACTTCCTGTGGGAGTCAATGGGCGTGCCAAACGGAGTAAGTGGGTTGGACCAGCGATTGGTCAATTTGCTTCTTCTAACATTCCTTGAAATGTAACTGGGATTTTGTTACAACGTATACACTAGTGTTTTTATTGTTTAGATTTTCATTTTGTTGTTGCTGTTGTCACCGTTGTATGTTTTTCTTTAGTAGTTATTATGAAAGAGCGTGTACATGTACTTAGTTTCCTTTCTTATTGACCAAGATAGAGTTTGCAAATCAACGCTGTCAATCAAAGAACCAACTGACCAATCAAATGATTTTTAAGATCGAAAATTAACATCAGACTCAAAATATAGTATGTGAATCATTTTGTTTGTTCGGGGACTTAAATGTCGTAATTGTTTTTTTTTTTTTTTTTTTGGTTTTTATGCTACTGACCAGAAGTTCTACACAGTAACGCCGTCTAAGATCTAGATCGAACTTCGATCATACCCTGATGCATGTAAGATGGATATTCCTCGTAGCTAGCGATGTTCTTTCTGTTTTTTATATTTAAAAAAAAATGTTGAATTGGCGGATAACAGGTCATGCCCGCTGAAGTTCGAATGAGGTATGAAGACCGATATTTCTTTGCCAAATATATTTTCAGGGACATTAAATAAACAACAAAACGTTAGATGGCGACTTTTCACTTTTCCAATGACGTCTAAGTTGCAAACAAGCCAAAACTGTTTAAAATTTATGTCAAAGGCAAACATTGTACTTCCCTTTAAAAATGAATGATGTGACAGGTCAATCGATAATTCTGTTGGCAGCTCCGATTTGTAACTTACAGTGTTTTAGGTAGCCTGTAAATTTTAACCCTTGTCATGCTGAACCCGGAATATTCCGGTTTTGGCAGGAGGTGTAGACTAAGATCAGACTGCACTTATGTAATAAAGGTAATTTATAAAGCATGACAAGGGTTAAGATTCTTCGACTCCTTGACCATGGAATTCTAGGGGCCAAAACTATGTTGAAATATGTCAAAACAACAAAGCGAATCATGAGTATAAACTGGAAAGTTTTTGTGGTAACTGTCCTTTTTCTTGTAAATATATGAATTAAGCATATCATTTGTACATTTTCATTTGTATATAAGATACAGTTGATAAATTGAGGGATATATCCTAAGAAATGAACCCTTTGGGGAAATTTCTAGGGATCAAAATAGAATATTTGATGGTTTTCAATGGCCAAAAACCCTGGTTTACGAATCAAACTCACTCTTGGCTTAGCCAATAAGAGGCTCTGTTTAACCATAAACGAAATAACAACCTGCTCCTTAGTTTGAAGCTAAAATTCCCGATTTTGTATGTTACCAGTGTCCCAATAAAAACGCTTTCAAATAACTAGTTACTTCCTACCAAGTAAGCTAGACGATTATGTTTGTGATACATAGGGAATATTACAACAGTGTATTTTTCTATTTGTTGTTATCGTGTTCGAGAATCGTGTGTAGGTATTTTTTTATTGGATGAGACCGAAGGTCGAATCCAGTGAAAAATACCTACACACGATTCGAGAACACTATAACAAAAATAGAAATACACACTGTTGTAATATTCCTTTTTATTATATACCTTTTAGGACATGACATTTAGAAAGTTCTCTTAAATGGTTAAGAAATAACTTTCTTTCTGACAAACCCGAACGTCAAAGCACAAAAAAGTAGTCGGTACTCGACGAAATCGGTTTTTTGGTACACGCCGAACATTTATTTTTTTCTGTTGAGTTTAGCCAGATTTTAATCCATATCTTTTATAGGTATTATAATAAAATAGTATACAGAAACTTACACCCGTTTCTGAGTGTACCAGAATTAATATCTAGACCTAATAATGAGTACCAAAGTTGAAGTTCCGAATATTTTAGTAGATCAGATTCCTTTCTCAATATGTATATCAATTTCCAACAATATCTCCAGGGAATTTAATAAAATTGTTTTGACCAGACTATTCATATTAGTTTTAAAAAGCGTTTGGTGTATGATAAGCTTTTGAGTCGCCCCGATTGTGTAAAGTTCTGTTGTTATCACACTCGAGCATGGGAATTTCTCCGGCTAATAATATTGTTTCCGGTTTATGTTTCACAAATAAATCTACGATACTAATTTCTTTTAATATTAGGTCATAAATGCACTGTTTTGTGTGTGTCGGGGTGGTATAAATTAGTTATGCTGAAAACCCTATGTTAGTTTTTTTTGCCATATTTTAAGCTCATGTTTATTGAATTTTGTTAGGGTCAAATATCGGGGGCATCTCAGGCCATGTTCACATGCGTATAAGATCAGAAGATTCTCGGGACTATTAGTCCTTTGATAACATTTTTGTCATCAACATCACTCCCTCCGTCTAAAATTCTAATTGACAGATCGCTGGCCACGCCTACTAAGCTCCGACGAGACGTTTCACTTCAACACCACACGTGTAACAAATAGTAAAAAAGGGTTGGTGACTTACACGTCGTAAATACAACTTGAATAACCTGTAGTTACTATTCTCGTTACTCTCTAAACCAACAAAAATGCTTCACATAAATGTCGGCAAATGTTGGAGTTCAACCTTCCCGTCCTTTCTAAATATACATGATTCAATTGCTAAATTCATTCTTTGATTGACATTGCGATCTGTTAATTAGTCAGTACTTGAAAATTTTGTAATCCCTTGCTTGTTTAATTGTGAGGGGATTCCTGCTTTGCGGACTTAATTTTCTTTACTTTGATAGATAACATAGCCTGAAGATAACCTTGCATGATGATTATCGCATACTTACATACGATCCGTTATCAAGGTAAAACTGCCGAAATGACGTTATGTTATGACGTTGGAAAAGCAAATGTTTTGATGTCACAATTGTCCGAGTATTGCTACGACCTTCAAAATAATTATAAGAAGAAGACTCGGAAAGCATTGTGGAAATGAAGAAATTAACTTGTTACACGTTATTTCTTTAATACCCACAATGTTTCCCCCCCCCCTCAAAAAATATATATGTATAAAATTCTTTTTATCAAATTTCATTATCTAAAAATTGTCGTCTGCTACTTCTTTAATTTTGGACCAGTCTTATATTTTGTCATCTGATTATGGCTTAATGTGCAAAAGCAAATGTAACGCCTTTTTAAAGATTTTGGCATTTTTTGTCTTAATTTATTCATGTGATTAAGAAAGATACTTTATTTTCGAATTTGTAAAAAGGAAAAAGAAAAATGGCATTTAGACAGGGATTCCTGGATAATGAGTCAAACTAGTTTTACATAAGAAAAAAATTCAAAGATTTAAATGTCAACAGTAATTAAGAAAACATACAAATGCACTTACCTCGTAGATAAAACCCGATAAAATAGATAGATCACTCACGGAATTTCCGAGTTTAACACTTACTAATGAGTGCTGGCTTTACGTGACTTTAAAAGGTATAAGTTGATGTATAAAACAATGTTCAACCTTCAAAAAGTTAAGTTTCATTTTCTTTCATTTAAATTGACGTTTCTGTTCTTTTAGAGCAATGTGAGCAGATTGCTGGTGTATTTAGTCTGAATAAACGATCAGACGAAGATAAAGTAAGTTTTACAACAGGAAAGACTAGACCAGTCTAAGTGACAGTTACTTTTCGTAAAGCGCATGCACAAAATCCGTAGGGCTTTATTTTTGCCAACTTATATGTTATGAAAAGGGTTTGAATTGATGGGCAATAAAGGAGAAATCAAACAACAAAGAAACAACGCCTAAGTAATGAAAAAGATACGGCCTTTAAAAAGTAGGCTTTATATAAAAACAAAACGAGGGGCTTAACATAGTACGGTTCAAGACTTTAATGTGAAGACTTGAAAATATAAAGGGATCGGCGAGATTAGGCCAATATATTATATATATTATCTTCAACGCGAAAGAATACGAAAAGTACTTAAGTATCAACGAGATTCAGGCATTACAGATTGCAAAGAATAGAAGACAGAAAAACAACTTATTTTGTAAAGATATTGGCGTTCAGGCTTACATTTTCAGAAACCTAAACATATTTCCTCCAAGCTTTCCAATGATATGAGTGTTCAAGTCCATGTAACACATGCTTAAACGAACAGATTCTTCTTTTAAAAACCGTTATTTCTTAAATTGGAACTCGGATCGCCAGTTATTCATGATGTGAACGAAGGTGTTCTCCAGAGCAGAGCATAAGATTTGTGTATCAACAGGGATCATAAGCTTCATACTATAGAACCATTTAGTTTCAATGTTACGCAAACGCAGCAAAACGACGTTACATCCTTTCTTCTACTGATTAATTTTGTCTCTCACCACTAGGTGGATAATCGTAAACCTAAGTGGTATAGCAGCTGTATAGGCGAGGAAAGGATGTCGTGGTAATACTGGTGTTAGAAATACCAGGATTCCATTGTTGGGTGCTCCAGCCGCCGCGATATGACTGAAATAATGTTAAAAGTGACGTTAAACTCCATTCAATCATTCTATCGATTAATATTAATTTTGGACTACACTTGGTAAAGTCTATTTGATTAAAGAATAGCTTTATCAAAATGAGGTTTGACGATTTTACTGAATTCAGCAATAAGTGAAAGCATTTGCGCTTTAAATTCACAGATCTACAAAATCGTTAACCGGTGTCGAATTCCAATAGACCCTGGAATAAATCGCAGTAAATCAAGAGTCATTTGGTTTTATTTTCTTAATTACTTATGTATTACATCATACATGAATACACTTATTAAATTAGACTTTGTAAAGCGCTTTTTAGTGTACTTCTGAATGGAATAAGCGCTGTATAGATGTGGTAAATAATAATAATAATTTTTCGTTTTTTTATCAAATTATTAAATTATTACTTTTTAATAAATAAATTCTTAACATAGCTTTTTCCATTAAAACAGAATGTAAGAAATGTACAAAGTAATATAAATATTTGTACGTTCCATCGGGTTCGAATGGTTTATTCACCTAGACTGTACACTGTTTATTTCAAGAGGCGATAACGGCTTATTATAAACTAACGAGAATATTCAAAAATGCAAAATATACAAAGAACAGGAAGGTACAATCCTGTTTATTAGATTGGAACTAAAACTAGAAATCTTTAAGAATCAGAAATATCAAAACCAAAGAGAAATTGACCCAAATTAGAGCTATCATTAAATGTTGAAAATTAGAGTGATGATGTACTGTTAAATATATCTTATCCAAACACAACCTTTTCAGCAGTTGGCGGTTGGAGATTCATCCTTCATGATTGTTCTTTTCTTGTTTTAAAAAAGGATTTCATAACTTGTTATAGTTATTACATGTATTTAGTCTCATTCACGTTAGAAAATATACGTATGTACAAAACAATACTCTATTTTTATATTGTATAAAAATATAACGCTATCATGGTGAATAATATATAATTAAATATAGAATGTAATAGGACAGTTGAAATGGCAATACCCAACAGATGGCACTGGTTTTATTACGTAAGAGGCTTGGTCTTGATCTCTGTCACCCATTTAAGTTTCTAGTACCATGTGCCGATTTTATGATGTACTAAATATGATAAACATAGAAAGCAATAAAGCTATTAAAATTCTACTTTCAATGCACTACCCAATGACATTTATCTTATTGGGCAAGAGCCTTGATCTTAATCTTTGTCTTACTTTGAAGTTTCTAGTACCATGTGAGTTTTTATGCGGGTCTAGTCTTTAGAATACTTCTAGTACACGGACATGAAAATGTTATCCTTTTCATTACAGACACCCTGTCAGGCGGATATTTTTCTGAACTATTTTCATGTAGTATCATGTGTCTGAACTTATCACTCCAGAGTCTAAATCTGTACTGTCCGATAGTCGGAAGACATTAACGGTACTATATTTATACAGTGTTTCTGTAGTGTTTTAGCGGTTTTTTAGGAAAAACCGGTATTTCATATCGATCAACCGGAAACAAGTTCTCACACATTTCCGATCATTTCCTCGCATGCTCATAAACGTGAAGTGATAATCTTTGTGATCGCCTCCATCTTGGCTCATCGCTGATGAAGAAAATAACTTACTTGCTGAATGCCAACAGCCTCTGTTTAGTCATGAATATCCAGGAAAATGGTTTAAAACTTAATATATCCTTGGTAAATTGTCTAATGAATTGTCAAAATGAGAGAAATAATTTCCAGGGGTTTCAAGATAGAATCTAGGCCAGTGCATAGTGGTGTGTAAACTGTCTGCTGGTGTATTGACCTGGCAGGGCTGGGCAAATTTACACCCCGTATACACAGTTTATGTAACACGTTACAACCCTGTTATAGACGCGATTGAAGCGCCTATTAACCCCTTCGAATAAAACACCTTTTACCACTCGAATTTGACTAAATCTTTGAAACGGACACGTAACTACTTCAATTGTGATAATAACATGCTCAACGAAAAAAGAATTGAATGTTAGCTTTGATTTCTTTACCTTTTATCATTTAACCTTTTACCACACAACCACAATTTTTCACGCACTTAAGAAGAAAACATTGCGTTTGATTCAAAATAGCGATTTCGGTAAACAGTAATGGGTCATGATTGATTGAATAGGGTTTAACGCAACTTTTGATAGTATTTCAGTTATATCGGGGCGGCTGGAGCTCCTAATCATGGATTCTGGTAGTTCACACACCAAATAACAACTACATCTTTATCGAGCCTCCAGCTGATCCTCCTACTTAGGTGTACGATTTACTCACTGATGTTGATGAAATATGCTCGCATTATTGAGCGCGGCTACTGATAAACCAACAAAACCGCTCTCAGGACTTTCAGTCCTTTGATTCCCTCTGTTTTTTTGTTTGTTTGTTTGTTTTTTGTTTGTTTGTTTGTTTGTTTGTTTGTTTTTTGTTTTTGTTTTTGTTTTTGTAAAAATTACCTTCCAAACTTGTTTCGTTATGAATGTGGGCCATGTTTGTAACATGTCTTCTTTATTTCCTTGCATTAGATTGTTTCTGCATTAGACAAGCTTATCGTTTGGCTACGTTGTTTGTGGACGTTTAGATACTTGTAGATATTTGTGTACGCCAATTTTATACGTTTGTTTACGTTATTTATGGACATTCTCATACATTATTTTTAATGTTTCTATAAGCTATTTTCTTTTTTGACCATGCGATCAGATATGAATTGTCCAAAGGACATCTAATGCTGGATGTATTTGCAAACATACAAAGCACACAAGGCATAAATGGGTTCAATCTGATATTTAACAAATAACACATGGCATTGCGGGCGATATACAAGTTTATGGACTGGTCTGTCAGGCCAAAGATGTTATATGGACCGAAGCGAAGCTGAGGCCCATATAACATCTGAGGTCCGACAGACCAGTCCACAAACTTGTATATCGCCCGCAATGCCATGTGTTATTTGTTATATTATACCGAATCCAAATTATCCAACATGAAAATACTAAGAAACAGACAAAATATTTTTCAATGGTTTTAAGCAAATCCAATACGTTTTCTTGAATATAATTGGTCTTTCTGGGTAGAAATCATTGTGAAAAATGAAGAAACTGTTTGTAACAAGTACTTTCTTCATATTCCACAACGTTTTCCAATTATCTTTTAGAGAGTTATTGTGTTGTAATGGGTAAAGAGCATTTTTCCAGAAAAATTGACCAAAACTTATAGACAATTATAACAACAGTAATACTAATTTGTAACCAATACAGAAAAAGCACACGTTGAAAAGTATGACTAATAGAACTTTTCAATTTATCTTCAAAGGTTGAAAGAGACTTATCGATTTAATAAGTTACATGTCCATTTTTAACTCACTAAATTAGTTATAATTATAAAACTGAATCTGACATCCATGAAATGAGAATGATTGTTTCTCTTCAGACATATTTGATACTTGAAGTGTCTGAGAATGACATCTAGATGCATTTGCAGACATTTCAGCATTACTTTTGTTGCCACTATTCTCAAATTCAGAAATTTCTTTGAGAACAGCTTCCGTTTGCGACAAAGATAATGCTAAAATGTCATCCAGCCCATCTTCAGGCATGAGCAGATTATCATTTTGAACAGTGCTTTCGGTCAAATTATTCAAAGTATGCGACATTTCTTTTTTCTGAACTGTTGAAGATTCACGTACATAGCTTTTTACAGATCCCTCACTACGGTGTCCAGATACTGTCATAATGTGTCTGGCTTCAAAACCAGCATAACCGAGGGCAGTAATGGCTGTTGCCCTGATGCAATGATTAGTATATTGTTGGGGTATTCCAGCAGCAGCCGACAGATCCTTCATCATTGAACCAAGTTGATTTTTGCCAAGTGGGCGTTTTTCCTACCATGACGAGTCCTCGTCATAGAAAGCATTTTTTGGTGTTTGGAAAAAAGCTTCACAGTCTTGATTTCGTTTCGCCAAATATTTTTCATAGCTCTTTACGGGACGAAAACGGCCCCCAGATTCATACATTCTGACATTTTTATCTTCCAATTCATTAATTTTTTTACCCTGATGTTTTTTTAACTTCAGAATCATCTTGAAAGACGTAACGTTTCCCACTTGCATCTGTATGAATGGAAAACATAGATGGCTTTAACTCGCGTTGGTTTTCTTTCCCCCTCCTACAGAAGTACAAACACAGTTCAAATCACACTTTGTTCAGTAACCTATAGGGAGTGTTTGTATCAAAAACCCTTGATGAGTATAATAGCTCCAGATCTGCCTTTTCAATTGGTACTTTATGTGTTATAGTGCCTTTGCCATTTTTGCAGGTGTTCTTACACACAGAAACAATCATCTCATTGGCTCGTTTGAATTCAGGATCCCTTATGATATCCACGTCTCTCGTCTGGTTAAAATACCTGCAAATACATAATGGGACAATAAGTAAACATTTTGCTTTGTTTAAATCTAGATCTATTTCTTTGAATTTTCCCAAGCGACACAATTTTATGATATTTAAAAAATTAACACGCTTTCACAAAAGAAATTTTGTACTGGAAACAGAAAACATCTTTTTAACTCTTTCCCAAACAAGACTTGGTTTCGACGTTCTTCATAGAAAAGGCATGGGAAAACATTGAGACAAAAAAAAAAGAAACTGCTGAAAACCAGTAGTTTCTCCTTTTGCCTCAATATTTTCTGTGCATTATTTTACACAAATCTTATTGTTATCAACACTTATTTTGTCATTTGGGCTAGCTTTCAAATTGGACTACCCTAGAATTTTGCCGTTTGGGAAAGGGTTAATATACCATAGAAAGCCTTCAAAGTTAAGAATGGGGCTGATTTTCTCTTATCAGAATTAATTTTCTTCTTTTTCACCCAAGGGTTTCTCAACCCAAGAGGGTAATCAAAACCAGCCTAAGACTGTAATTGCTGTTTACCATTGTGGAAACGACAAGGTGCTGGTCTAGATCTATAACACAAAAAAATCTTCTTTTCTCTCTATGTTTTTCATAGTTAACGCATAGAAAATAGAAGGAATCGGTGTCGATGAGGTATAATATACAAATATATTCTATCGAGAACTATGTGGTTCAAACTCATAACAGACATTTCCTTACCAAGTGACATAATTAAAGACTATCAAAATAGAAAGAAATTGCATACGAAAATTTGAGCTGTCTGAACTGAAAACTCACACAGAGCGTCATTTATGGTAAAGATTTTGTGGCAATGAGAGAAATTGTCTGAAACAGGCAGTTCTTACTTTTAACGCAATGTGTGTTTTTGCGTGTGTGTCATTAATGCGATAAAGCTTAATGACAAAGGGCAGGGGTTAAACACCAGGTGGGGATTCTAGTTAAACAGCAAGGGTTTGAGCTTCAGAAATGGGTCTTTAAAACAAAGTGTGTGAAGTTGGCAGGACATTAGACATTAGACATTAGACATTCGACCGAAGGTCTAACTGGAAAATTAGACATTCAAATATCAATGTCTAACTGCCCAATTAGACATTAGACATTCGATTAGACATTCGACCAAACCCGTTTTTGAATGTCTAACTGCCCAATTAGACATTAGACATTCGATTAGACATTCGACCAAACCCGTTTTTGAATGTCTAACTGCCCAATTAGACATTAGACATTCGATTAGACATTCGACTAAACCCGTTTTTGAATGTCTAACTGCCCAATTAGACATTAGACATTCGATTAGACATTCGACCAAACCCGTTTTTGAATGTCTAACTGCCCAATTAGACATTAGACATTCGATTAGACATTCGACCAAACCCGTTTTTGAATGTCTAACTGCCCAATTAGACATTAGACATTCGATTAGACATTCGACCAAACCCGTTTTTGAATGTCTAACTGCCCAATTAGACATTAGACATTCGATTAGACATTCGACAAAACCCGTTTTTGAATGTCTAACTGCCCAATTAGACATTAGACATTCGATTAGACATTCGACCAAACCCGTTTTTGAATGTCTAACTGCCCAATTAGACATTAGACATTCGATTAGACATTCGACCAAACCCGTTTTTGAATGTCTAACTGCCCAATTAGACATTAGACATTCGATTAGACATTCGACCAAACCCGTTTTTGAATGTCTAACTGCCCAATTAGACATTAGACATTCGATTAGACATTCGACCAAACCCGTTTTTGAATGTCTAACTGCCCAATTAGACATTAGACATTCGATTAGACATTCGACCAAACCCGTTTTTGAATGTCTAACTGCCCAATTAGACATTAGACATTCGATTAGACATTCGACCAAACCCGTTTTTGAATGTCTAACTGCCCAATTAGACATTAGACATTCGATTAGACATTCGACCAAACCCGTTTTTGAATGTCTAACTGCCCAATTAGACATTAGACATTCGATTAGACATTCGACCAAACCCGTTTTTGAATGTCTAACTGCCCAATTAGACATTAGACATTCGATTAGACATTCGACCAAACCCGTTTTTGAATGTCTAACTGCCCAATTAGACATTAGACATTCGATTAGACATTCGACCAAACCCGTTTTTGAATGTCTAACTGCCCAATTAGACATTAGACATTCGATTAGACATTCGACCAAACCCGTTTTTGAATGTCTAACTGCCCAATTAGACATTAGACATTCGATTAGACATTCGACCAAACCCGTTTTTGAATGTCTAACTGCCCAATTAGACATTAGACATTCGATTAGACATTCGACAAAACCCGTTTTTGAATGTCTAATTGCAAAATTAGACATTGGAAAATAGGAAGACTTAACACTTTTGAAACATAATATATCAAAATTCCTTTGCGTATGGCATTAAATACACTTAAGTTTCTTTAATCAAATAAACGTTCTTTTAAAGATGTTTTTAAGCGATTGAAAGATAAAATTATTGACTTTCAACACTTTAGATGTCTTTTAACTCATTCGTTCTGATGTCAGTTTGACGCTTATTTCATCTACAAATTGATTGTAAATTTTGCCATACCCTATACCAAACGGAACATTTTGACCAAAATCGATAATTTAATCCAAATTACCGATTGATTGTTATTGTTTTCCGATGACAAAGATGAACAATTTATGATTAGAATTTCAAACGGTTTCATTCAAAGACTTCATAATTCTTTTTAAATCTATCATTGCACGTCGAAAAAAGTAAGCTGATCAATGTCTAGGCCAAAGATATGGTCTAGGTAACCGGACAATAGCCCCTCCGGACAATATCCCCTTCTATGTTTTTTGATATGGCGGACATTATCCCCTTCCTAAATTTAACAGGGCGGACATTAGCCCCTTCGCCATTCTGACAGGGCGGACAAAATCCCCTTCCTCATATGAACAGGGCGGACATTATCCCCTTCATCGTTTTACTAATGCGGACAAAAGCCCCTTTCTGTAATATATCACAGACAATTCACGGTTTCTGGATTGGATATAATTCCGGTATTTCACATGAAAACCAGTCAAAGATTGTAAAAATTATAATAATAATCAATGAAATACTCTGATTCTACTGGCGACTGATATGTTGTAAAAAAAAAAAAACTCATACAAAATTGTAGCTACGATGTTTCGGTCTCATACCAACACCATGTATACAAAAGAGAAAAAGATAAGATCATATGGAAAAGGTAATAATATAGCTAATATTCAGCATGTTCTATTTTGTTAAGTCGGATTTAAATCTTCGAGTGTCAGGACAACATATTTCCAGATGGCTTCGAATAGTAAAAAGTTAACACGAGGTTCATTTTAAAGAAATATGCTGGTAAAGAGGGACAAGCTCCTCTTTGCCTTTACCATGAAGTTTTCTAGAATACAAATTTTATGGAGTCGCTCGCATAGAAATGTGCAAAGGTATTCAGTTAAAAATTGAGCACTGGTTTATTATTCAATAAAAAAAGAGTAAAATATATATTAATCTGGGCTTATTGTTCGTTTCGTTACTTAAGCCGGAAGAAACTAAGAACAATTTTACGAAGGGAATAATGTCCGCCGATCGAGGGGATGGTGTCCGCCCTGTTAATAATAGGAAGGGGATTTCGTTCGCCCTATCCGAATGACGAAGGGGCAAATGTCCGCCCTGTTGAATTTAGGAAGGGGATAATGTCGATCTTGTCGAAAAACATAGAAGGGGATATTGTCCGGAGGGGCTATTGTCCTAGATTCATGGCCTAAAAGAAGTTATAGTTATAGTTCATTTCTGACAATTTACGCGATTCAACCTAAGCGGAGCGCAAGTTTATTCGTGTAAATTGTCAGAATATGAACAATAACTGTTTTACCGATCGACTTAAATTTTCATCCAATAACGCTATATCCAGTGAGTCGCGAGTAAATCTATGATGTCGGTCATTTTTGTTGCGTCATACATTCTTAAATAAAAGCGACGTAAACAAAAAGGGGGAGCAAATTTGACCATTCTCACGCTTTGATAGATGTTTCGTCATTTGTCGTGACGGTTTCAACAGGAAAATTACGCTCTTGCTCATGCTTGGCGAACAAAAATTTGCGGATTCAGCTAAAATAATAGATTTTATATTCTATTTTCTAAACTTTTTACGGACAATCTTTTTTAGCATTTTATTTTTAAAAGTAATAATTAAAAAATACGGGTCGTCTAATGCGGGATATTAATTTCCACAAATGTTTGCAACGAGAATGGTTCAATGGGCCCCTACCGATATAAGGAGTTGTCCCGAAAATTGCCCTATAATTAACTCCCTTGACTTAACTGGGTAGTTCCGGTTTAAATTTGCTATATAGAGAATATAAGGTCTGAGACTAAATGTTCCTATTTTGCGTAGGATCAGATATTTTTTTCTTAGAAATCAATACAGAGGAATGTTGAGTACTCTTAAAATTCTCTTAGAATATGGAATTGATGTGGTAGTTTATATTAACGTTGACACGTTTTAATCGTTTTTTCTCCCGACCTAGGAACCAATTTCATTCTCGTCCAGTTTTCATATTTTAATTCTCATTTTCGAAACAAAATTAGCAAAGGCGTCCTTTGTAGGAAATCATTGCGTTTACTTCTTTAACTTGAAAAGACTTATTAAAACAAGGAAACCACACAACAACAACTAAGAATAACCATATTGCGATAAAGAGTACTTTTTACGCCGATTTTCTCCACATTTGAAAGATCCATTATTTTCGGTACACATGGCTATTAATTTTTCGTTCGTATCCTCTTTCGTTCTGAGATTTTTTCTGTGAAGGGTTAAATGGTAAATCAAACTTAAAAGTGCTGTTTTAATAAAAGTAACTTACACGCTTCTGATCGTTATCTCTGATTGCGTAATAGACCACGGGTGGTATTTTGGATGTATACTGGATATATCTCATAATGATCGGCTATTTGCTTTTATTTTCACCCGATTCCCCTTATTACAAGTAACAAAGGAAGTCGTTTGCTATTCCCTTTAATTCTAAGGAAATTACGAGTTTGTACATTTTAGATAGGATTATAAATGCAAGAGGTAGAGGAAATCTATTTTAAAACGTTTGTCATTTAGAAAAAATTGGCAAAAATGTTTTAAGTAAGAAAAATCTGAAAAAAAATTACAACAAAAAGATTTACATACATTGTATCATATATGTTATTGCATGATATATCTCAATATAGTAATAAGAATTTGGTGAATGGATTAACACGTTCAAAAAGATTGTCTTAGTTAGATCTTTGTAACACTTCTTACGTTCATCTCTTTTATATTCCACTTTTTTATTTCTCACTTTTTCTCAAATACTTAAATATATGAAATGATATATAAAACAATTAAAAAAAAAAAAGAATTCAATAGGGTAGAAATACTGTGGAAAGGGAACAAATTTGCTTGCAACAAACTTATTCTTTTTCTGCAATGAATTCTCAATTTGCTTATTATTTTTCTACAATGTATTCTCAATTTGATAGCCACCGGGACGTATAAACCAGGGTTAACAAGAATAAATTTTACATAAAAAATATAAATTTTTCATCAGATGCTAAAGCTTGTGCAGGTTGATTGGTTTAAATTGGTTTACCCATTCCCACACAATGACGCTTTTAGGCGCCCCTTAAGAAATATAATTGGGGAATCATTGTGTAAAATGACAAAATTGCTTGTAACAATCAATATTTTCATTTTGCCGGATGTTTTCTACCCAGAAAGATGGGAATATCTACAAAAAATCAAGAAAAAAATGTTGAGTTTCATTTTCAGATGTTATAAAAATCTAGATATGCTTGAATTTACTGAGCTTTCACTGATTTGCCAAAGAACGGTGACTGGTTTATTATTTTTTTTAGTCTTTTTTCGTAGTAGGGGTAGATACCTTTAAAATGCCACTGCTCTTAGGCGTGTAGTTATTTAGAACAATCTTTGCTAATGTAATGACTTAACTGTAAACCCTTACAACGGAAACAACATCGCCCGGCAAGGCTAATAAAAATAACCAAAACTGAAATTTGCGTTTCTTTAGTCCTTCAGTGTATGAGTTGTGCATTTATGTTATCCACGATACAATTGAAAAACCAACCACATTAAAATCCAGCATTGAGATTAAAATCAAATAGCAAGGTAATCGCTTAAGCCCCTTACAGAGACCAGGAGAGTGCGTCGAATAGTTGCGTCAGCCGTAAAATGTCGTATGATCTATGTAGGGGTTTACAAGTACCAAATCATCTCGCGATAAATCTGTAAGTGCAAAAGACAACGAACGTTCTATTTTTCTAACATATCATTTGAGAAAAAGTTGATATATGTGTGGTGACTTGATCGTCGAAACTAACTACAGCTTGAATAAGCTGTAGCCAAGACGTGCTAAAGGTCCAACACCGATTTGTATTTGGTTTATGTCCTAATCAAAATAAAAGAGTATAGTGACATTTTATAAAATTTCTGAGTTGTTATGTCTCGACGGAGGCCAAGGGGCGAGGCCAGCAATCCACTAATTGATATCCCTTCACTTGCTATGTCATAATTTGATACCCATAAGATTGGCCTGACCTTACCGTTACCATGTTTTGGCGACTACCAAACAGCTTTCGAAATTATACATCATATGGTGAAGCAGCCCTACTCTCAAAGACTTAAAATGAATACTCGAATGTACATTATTTATCAATTAAATACAAATAACAGATCATCATATTTAATTTTCTCAACTTTGATCGGCCTATTCCTTTATCGTTAACGCTATGCATATTATATAGTCTTTGCAACTCATTTGCCATCAAATACAATAAAACAATACAATTTCAACCAAACAACTGTAACACAAACAACCAGAACCTAGTTACTTAAGCTATATTTATCTTTTGCTTTAGTTACTTGTCTACTCCGAGAACACACGTATATTGTACTGAGTAGAATCTTCACTGTAAAACTCCCACCTTATAATGTTATAGCTTTCCATTATTTATATGATCACTTCATTTTATTTCTTGAAATAGTTAGAGCGTAATAGTGCTGTAGTAGCACCTTTATGTTTTAGCCAGCGTGTTCGGGTCGTGTTTGATTTTAAACAACACGCTCCACACACGCCATCGACACACTGACACACGTTGTTACACGCTGAGTATATCGACATATGTCGTGCATGCTCACAATTGCTCAGTGTGTTACGAACGAGTTGAAATACGTTCCGAACACGTTCAGTACACTAGAGACAGCCAATGTACACGTTCACATACGCTGCGAGCACGCTAGAAACACGTTGGCTAAAAGTTACACAGAACGTGTGCCTGGCCAGTCTTTAACGCGTTCCTGGCGTGTGGAAGCATTTCAGTATTTAATGCCCCTGTCACACTATAACGTATAAGCCAACGTACGCCGAACGCATGAAAAGAAATAATTTCGTTGTCATACGTTGTCATACGCTGAAGAAAAGTCACAAAAAATGAGAGAAAGCCTCTGTTTGAACTTATGCAAAACGTACGTGCAACGTACTGAGCGAATGAATAGCGCATGTCCAACGTATGAGTAACTTATGCATTGCTTACCTCTGGCGTAACATGACTTATGAAAGCGTACAACAGCGCACGTTCAGCGTTTGCCTAGCGTTCTAAACTTATGAGGAACGTATGAAGAACTTATGAGGAACGTATGCCCAACGATCGCCAAACTTGTGCACAGCGTGCTTGTAGTGCACGTGACGTTCGTGACGTCAGATACATGTATGATATTTATCTCTTGGCTACCCAGTCTTCATTATTTATGTAGTTGAAGATCGGTAAACATGTCCCTAAAGAAACAAAGGAAAAACTCGGGAAGAGGCCGCGCAAAGAATACTTCAGCGCCTACACGTTCGGCGTCTTCCCTATCTCCTAAACAGACAGACGATAACGGAAATAATCAGCATTCGGACAATGATGATCAAAACCGCCCTCGTTCGGACTCAAATGCTTCTTCAGTGGCGTCTGTGAACGAAACTGTAGTCTCTTTTGCTCCGTCTGACTCGAACTCGTCACATACACAAAACGACAGACAGAAGCGTTGGCCTCTTCTTCTTCGGATCCTACTAGCCACATACAAAGCAGCTTCAATCACATTATTTTGGTGATTCAATATGGCTAGCTGATATTCTCGTCTAAGTCTCTCATGGTCTTCCATTTCTCACCAATCTGAGTGGTATGATTTACTCATGTGTACCAAATTTGTACAAGATGAGCTCAGAACGCTTGCAGATACGCTACCCGTAAGTTACAAATACGTTCAGTACGTTCTACATACGTTCAAAGTACGCTGAGTACCCTCCCAGTGCGTCGGACATACGCTCAATACGTCCATGAACGTTTGGAATAAGTTACCCATAAGTTAGGAGTATGTTGCTTGTAGGTTACAAACACGTTATGCATACGCTAAGCACACGCTACACAAGCGTCCAACGGACTTTTACGTATGGCAATGTATGCGAACGTATGAGTAACTTACATGTAACGTACATGAACCTATGCATTACTTATAAGTAGCGTACATGAAACTTATGAGTAACGTACTTTCCATACGTCAGCATACGTTGGAAATTTTGTGCATGCACAAAATTTTTCAACATACTCGACTTACGACGACGTATGCCAGCGTATGACAGCGTACTAAGAGTAGTATGCAAAACTTATGCCCAACGTATGCAACGTACACCAACGTACAGACTGAATTTCTCATACGTCGGCGTACGTTGGTGCTATACGCTGTAGTGTGACACAAACTTAACAGAAAATTGGTAAAGGTTTCACCGTTCTACTTAATGATTTTCTACCATCAGCTGGTCATATTTACATGTATATATATTCTAATACGACAAATGCGTTAATTATGTTGTTTTTCACTTTAAGCAGTGGAAAAATATGTTATATATTGTGAAATTTAAAAAAAACTATTTTTGAACAGAATTTTCTGAAAAGAAGCATGTCCATTTGTTTTGTTGTTGTTATTGTTGTTTTAAACGGGTTTCTTGTTTTTTCATGAAAAATTTGACATTCGATATAATGTTGACTTTTTTCGATTACTCGTATTTTTTTAACTTTATGATAACATGTCTAATCGAATGTCTTATGTCTAATTGGGCAGTAAGACATTAAAAACGGGTTTGGTAGAATGTCTATTCGAATGTCTAATTGGGCATGGCGGACACCATCCCCTCGATCGGCGGACATTATCCCCTTCGTAAAATTGTACCAAGTTTCTTCGGGATTAAGTAACGAAACGGACAATAAGCCCAGATTAATATATATTTTACTCTTTTTTTTATTGAATAATAAACCAGTGCTCAAATTTTAACTGAATACTTTTGCACATTTCTATGCGAGCGACTCCATAAAATTTGTATTCTAGAAAACGTCATGGTAAAGGCAAAGAGGAGCTTGTCCCTCTTTACCAGCATGTTTCTTTAAAATGAACCTCGTGTTAACTTTTTACTATTCGAAGCCATCTGGAAATATGTTGTCCTGACACTCGAAGTTATAAATCCGACTTAACAAAATAGAACATGCTGAATATTAGCTATATTATTACCTTTTCGATATGATCTTATCTTTTTCTCTTTTGTATACATGGTGTTGGTATGAGACCGAAACATCGTAGCTACAATTTTGTATGAGTTTTTTTTTTTACAACATATCAGTCGCCAGTAGAATCAGAGTATTTCATTAATTATTATTATAATTTTTACAATCTTTGACTTGTTTTCATGTGAAATACCGGAATTATATCCAATCAAGAAACCGTGAGTTGTCTGTGATATATTACAGAAAGGGGCTTTTGTCCGCATTAGTAAAACGATGAAGGGGATAATGTCCGCCCTGTTAATATGAGGAAGGGGATTTTGTCCGCCCTGTCAGAATGGCGAAGGGGCTAATGTCCGCCCTGTTAAATTTAGGTAGGGGAAAATGTCCGCCATGTCAAAAAACATAGAAGGTGATATTGTCCGGAGAGGCTATTGTCCGGTTACCTAGACCATATCTTTGATAAGCTTACTTATCAGTTTTTTCGACGTGCAATGATAGATTTAAAAAGAATTATGAAGTCTTTGAATGAAACCGTTTGAAATTCTTATCATAAATTGTTCATCTTTGTCATCGGAAAACAATAACAATCAATCGGTAATTTGGATTAAAGTATCGATTTTGGTCAAAATGTTCCGTTTGGTATAGGGTATGGCAAAATTTACAATCAATTTGTAGATGAAATAAGCGTCAAACTGACATCAGTTAGAAGACATCTAAAGTGTTGAAAGTCAATAATTTTATCTTTCAATCGCTTAAAAACATCTTTAAAAGAACGTTTATTTGATTAAAGAAACTTAAGTGTATTTAATGCCATACGCAAAGGAATTTTGATATATTATGTTTCAAAAGTGTTAAGTCTTCCTATTTTCCAATGTCTAATTTTGCAATTAGACATTCAAAAACGGGTTTGGTCGAATATCTGATCTAATGTTAGGCAGTTAGACATTCAAAAACGGGTTTGGTCGAATGTCTAATCGAATGTCTAATGTCTAATTGGGCAGTTAGACATTCAAAAACGGGTTTGGTCGAATGTGTAATCGAATGTCTAATGTCTAATTGGGCAGTTAGACATTCAAAAACGGGTTTTGTCGAATGTCTAATCGAATGTCTAATGTCTAATTGGGCAGTTAGACATTCAAAAACGGGTTTTGTCGAATGTCTAATCGAATGTCTAATGTCTAATTGGGCAGTTAGACATTCAAAAACGGGTTTGGTCGAATGTCTAATCGAATGTCTAATGTCTAATTGGGCAGTTAGACATTCAAAAACGGGTTTGGTCGAATGTCTAATCGAATGTCTAATGTCTAATTGGGCAGTTAGACATTCAAAAACGGGTTTGGTCGAATGTCTAATCGAATGTCTAATGTCTAATTGGGCAGTTAGACATTCAAAAACGGGTTTGGTCGAATGTCTAATCGAATGTCTAATGTCTAATTGGGCAGTTAGACATTCAAAAACGGGTTTGGTCGAATGTCTTATCGAATGTCTAATGTCTAATTGGGCAGTTAGACATTCAAAAACGGGTTTGGTCGAATGTCTAATCGAATGTCTAATGTCTAATTGGGCAGTAAGACATTCAAAAACGGGTTTGGTCGAATGTCTAATCGAATGTCTAATGTCTAATTTGGCAGTTAGACATTCAAAAACGGGTTTGGTCGAATGTCTAATCGAATGTCTAATGTCTAATTCGGCAGTTAGACATTCAAAAACGGGTTTGGTCGAATGTCTAATCGAATGTCTAATGTCTAATTGGGCAGTTAGACATTCAAAAACGGGTTTGGTCGAATGTCTAATCGAATGTCTAATGTCTAATTGGGCAGTTAGACATTCAAAAACGGGTTTGGTCGAATGTCTAATCGAATGTCTAATGTCTAATTGGGCAGTTAGACATTCAAAAACGGGTTTGGTCGAATGTCTAATCGAATGTCTAATGTCTAATTGGGCAGTTAGACATTCAAAAACGGGTTTGGTCGAATGTCTAATCGAATGTCTAATGTCTAATTGGGCAGTTAGACATTCAAAAACGGGTTTGGTCGAATGTCTAATCGAATGTCTAATGTCTAATTGGGCAGTTAGACATTCAAAAACGGGTTTGGTCGAATGTCTAATCGAATGTCTAATGTCTAATTGGGCAGTTAGACATTCAAAAACGGGTTTGGTCGAATGTCTAATCGAATGTCTAATGTCTAATTGGGCAGTTAGACATTCAAAAACGGGTTTGGTCGAATGTCTAATCGAATGTCTAATGTCTAATTGGGCAGTTAGACATTCAAAAACGGGTTTGGTCGAATGTCTAATCGAATGTCTAATGTCTAATTGGGCAGTTAGACATTCAAAAACGGGTTTGGTCGAATGTCTAATCGAATGTCTAATGTCTAATTGGGCAGTTAGACATTCAAAAACGGGTTTGGTCGAATGTCTTATCGAATGTCTAATGTCTAATTGGGCAGTTAGACATTCAAAAACGGGTTTGATCGAATGTCTAATGTCTAATGTCTAATTGGGCAGTTAGACATTCAAAAACGGGTTTGGTCGAATGTCTAATCGAATGTCTAATGTCTAATTGGGCAGTTAGACATTCAAAAACGGGTTTGGTCGAATGTCTAATCGAATGTCTAATGTCTAATTGGGCAGTTAGACATTCAAAAACGGGTTTGGTCGAATGTCTAATCGAATGTCTAATGTCTAATTGGGCAGTTAGACATTCAAAAACGGGTTTGGTCGAATGTCTAATCGAATGTCTAATGTCTAATTGGGCAGTTAGACATTCAAAAACGGGTTTGGTCGAATGTCTAATCGAATGTCTAATGTCTAATTGGGCAGTTAGACATTCAAAAACGGGTTTGGTCGAATGTCTAATCGAATGTCTAATGTCTAATTGGGCAGTTAGACATTCAAAAACGGGTTTGGTCGAATGTCTAATCGAATGTCTAATGTCTAATTGGGCAGTTAGACATTCAAAAACGGGTTTGGTCGAATGTCTAATCGAATGTCTAATGTCTAATTGGGCAGTTAGACATTCAAAAACGGGTTTGGTCGAATGTCTAATCGAATGTCTAATGTCTAATTGGGCAGTTAGACATTCAAAAACGGGTTTGGTCGAATGTCTAATCGAATGTCTAATGTCTAATTGGGCAGTTAGACATTCAAAAACGGGTTTGGTCGAATGTCTAATCGAATGTCTAATGTCTAATTGGGCAGTTAGACATTCAAAAACGGGTTTGGTCGAATGTCTAATCGAATGTCTAATGTCTAATTGGGCAGTTAGACATTCAAAAACGGGTTTGGTCGAATGTCTAATCGAATGTCTAATGTCTAATTGGGCAGTTAGACATTCAAAAACGGGTTTGGTCGAATGTCTAATCGAATGTCTAATGTCTAATTGGGCAGTTAGACATTCAAAAACGGGTTTGGTCGAATGTCTAATCGAATGTCTAATGTCTAATTGGGCAGTTAGACATTCAAAAACGGGTTTGGTCGAATGTCTAATCGAATGTCTAATGTCTAATTGGGCAGTTAGACATTCAAAAACGGGTTTGGTCGAATGTCTAATCGAATGTCTAATGTCTAATTGGGCAGTTAGACATTCAAAAACGGGTTTGGTCGAATGTCTAATCGAATGTCTAATGTCTAATTAGGCAGTTAGACATTGATATTTGAATGTCTAATTTCCCAGTTAGACATTCGGTCGAATGTCTAATGTCTAATGTCTAATGTCCTGCCAACTTCACACACTTTTTAAAACATGCGCCTTTTAAAAAAGCTGTCTTCACTTAACCCATTCCAACACATGCGTTTTGATGACCCTCAAGAAAAGGCTTTATAAAATATTTTGGAAAATAAAGAAATTGCTCGTTAAAAGAAATGTCTTTATTGCCAAAAATGTTTTCTACCGTATAGGGCACAACTTCTAAATTCTTAAAACTTCTTTCAATTTGGACCAGTCAAGAAATGCTTTATGTGGTAAGAGTTAGAAACGTTTGAGTGAAAAGTTAGAATAAAAATGAAATATACTGTATAAATAAGTCTAGTCTTTCTGTTGATTTAGAGAAGTGTAGCTGTCAGCCTGCAATATTTCCCCCTGTATTTTCACGAATCTATATTCATTTTGAAGAATCTGTACTGACAAACAAATTGGTCTCATTATCTAAATTGATATCTACATAAAATGTACGAGGAAACCGTAAAAAGATTCTCCATAAATCCAACACCATTTAGCCACGTCTAGACTATAAATCATGTAAGCATTTTGTGAAAGAAAATCAACTTTATTGAAATATAATGCTGCGTTATTGAATAGCTCGCATAAGGTAATTCGTCGTTGGTCCACTAACTACAGTTTATCGTCGTTTGGGGAGCAAAATGACGCAACTATAGCTTTAATAACCCTTTCCTGTTCAACCCCTGGTTTTTACGTCCTTCTGATTTTATAATTCAGTAAATATTGTAGACAAAGAAGAAATTGCTTGTAACAAACAATTCCTTCATTTTCTATAATATTTTCTACCCTACCGAATGGTTCTTTTTATAATAAAATGCACTTTTAATTTGGACATGTCTAAAATCTAACAAAGACATGAAAGGTTTAAAAAGCATATGATTTTCCATTTGTTTTATGCTCCTGCTCATAATATTTACACAAGCGGCGTAAGTAGAATTATATTTGCAGAGGTAAGTGGGCCTGGTTACCGATCCGTCAGCTATACAGTTGGTTCCTTCTCATGTGACTAGTCGGGTCCCTTCTGTCAACGAAAAACCAACTTACTAATTGAGACGGGAAGTGAACTTCGAACTCCGCTTTTCATAATAGCATTTTCGTTGGTTTGGCGACTAAAACGTCGTAACCACTGTTTATTTGAACCATAGTCGTCATCTATCATTATTCATTTTGCAGGAAATTCCTCTTCGGTATTAAAAGGGGGAAGAGCAACGGTAAGTTGGCGAGATTTGTTTTTGATTAGAGACCCGTTACCAGAGAACAAAACTTTAGACATGTCCGATTTGAAAGATTTTGTAGATGATAATTTCAAGTTGAAAAAATGTATTCATTTATTCATAATTTTATTTATTTTTCTATCATTATTGTCTGTAATGATTTGAAAGTCATTGTGGAAAATAAACTCATTGTTTGTAACAAGCAGTTTCCTAATGTTCCAAAATCTTTTCAGAAGCTATTTTCTTACAGGGTGTAAAAAGACGGGAATGCCTTAGAATGGGTTAAACAAACCTCAAGATTCTATCTCCTTCAAGATGTTCGACGAATGCATTAGTTTGCGATCAATTTCAGGAAGAGATGTCACCTTTTCCTGACAAGTCTCCTCACTTATTTAATTAAATTGTCAAAAACAAAGAAACAAGTTTGACACAAAAGTAAAAATTCACAGATTTTCACAAGTATGCACAATACATTTGGGACATCCTCGGTATGATTTTCTCACGTTTAGATGAAAGTATTTATGTACTATATATATTTTCTTTTGCTTACGTATACTTCATCAGATGACAAAGTTTTAGACTGGCTTAAATTGAAAACAGTTGCAGACGACAATTTCTAGTTGATGAAATTTCATATTAAATTTCATATTTTTTGGTCGTTTGAGGAATTGAAAAGGTAGATATTGGAAACATTTTTTCCTTTTTTTTTTAATTTTTTCAAAATAGTAGGGGTCAAAAAGAGTTACTTGGTGGGAATTGGTCAATCCGATCCTACACAATGTCACTTTTTGGCGCCAATCAGGAATAAACAATTTCCAGGACATTTGAGACAATGAAGAGCTTGCTTGAGACAAGCTGTTTCTTCATTTTCAACATTGTTTTCTTCCAGGAAAGTTGAAAAATCTTAATAAACTTTAGATTTTCGTGTTCAATTCCTTTCAATATGGACAAGTCTAAAAACATCGCCTGGTAATGGGTTAATTGAATTTATCTTGGAATGTTATTACGGGTATACATTGGTTATGTTCGTTTAGGGCGTTGACCAACTCCCATGCAACGAAATTTTAGACTGGCCCAAATTGAAAGACGCTGCAGAGGACAATTCAAGTTGTTGAATTTCGATTTTTTCGTCTCTTTGGATAGAAAACATTAATGATAACGAAGAAGTTGCTTGATACAGATTTTTTTCCAAAGCTTTTTCCATGAAGGGCGTAAAAGGAAGGACTGTTAGGGAATGGGTTAAAGAAAAAGCCGGTCTTATTGACGGATCGCAGCTGTAAATCTAAGAATCAATCGGCCTATCATATTATCCGTATAGACCTGGAGGAAACTTTGAACTCCAATATAGGCCGGCATGTATGTGAAGCTCTTTTGGTTGGTCGCCAACCATTTCACTTTCTTGTTTCATGTTACCGGCATGCATACAAGAATTATGATTCAAGTAATACGTATCAGTCATCGATGAATAACAAAACACTGAAACTACAGCAGACTCAATCTGAAGGGAACTTTAGTTTATACTAATTTAATTCGATTGCGACGAAAGCCTTTGGCTTAAAGAGTCGCTCTCGAACACTCTCAACCCTGATGTTTTCACGTCCCTGAAATAGAGGCAGTGATTTAAAAGATGGACTGCTACCGAATTCTACAGCTGGGTTGACTGGGGCTGGCTACTAAGTGTGTCGCTCATGAACCCACCCCGGTGACGATGGGTGTCGAACCCGTGACTATCAGATCACAAGTCAAGCACCTTTACCACTCGGCCATTGAAGCAGTCAGAAGGGAAATTTGAGCTCCAACATAGGCAGGCATGTATGTGAAGCTCTTTTGGTTGGTCGCAAACCATTTCACTTTCTTGTTTCATGTTACCAGTATACATACAAGAATTATCATTCAAGTGAGACGGTTCAGTCATCGATGTATGAAAAAAAACATCGAAACTACAGCAGACTCAATCTGTAGTAACTATACTTAAAGGTAACCCCAAATCATGAAGGAGCGATTTGAACTCCGACATTTGCCGACGTTTAACTGAAGTATTTTTTTATTGGTTTGGCGATTTTAACGTCGTAACTATAGCTTATTCAAACTGTGATTACGACGTTTAGGTCACCAACCAACCATTTTACCTTTTTGTTACAGGTATTTAATGATAAATTGTACGCAAACACGTCGTTTCATATAAAAATGGAACTTCGTGTAAGAGCTCAGAGAGCGAAGCCAGCAATTAATCAATTGACCAATGGCGATGTGAATCAAGGAATAAACAGGCCAATCAAATAATTTATTCAGCCCGGACCTGAGATATCAACTCCGATAATTTGCTGCCATTTTTATGTACCTTTATTGTTTGTCGGCGACTAAAACGTCGTAACGACAGCTGACTCTAGCTGTATGTAGTTACGACATTTAGGTCACCAACTAACCATTTTACTTTTTTGTTACATGCAACTGGCCATAACTTTTGCAAACTAACGCTATTTAAAATCGAAGCGGAACTTCCTGTCGGAGTTTATGGGAAGGGCCTAGGTAGTCGATGGGCGGGGCCAGCGATTTGTCAATTAGCCCTTACTAGATATCGGTAGCTTTAAAAGATTGAAACATATATGAAAGGAAAAACAATCGCTCATTATCTATCATCTCACATTATGTCCCTTTTCTCGTGACATGGCCGATATTTTTACACTATACTTCACCGACGATAACACGTCACTTGTTTACAAACAAAAACCTTAAGAAGCACAACATTCACGGCTATGCTGTTCCAATTAATTAGTATCAATCGGTCAGTCATTGAAACGTATTTTTGCTTATTAAGGTTTAAAGGTTTAGCTGTTTCACCCATTCCCACTCAGTGACGCTTTTAGACGCCCCAAAGGAATAAAGCTTTAGAAAACATTGTGGAAAATGAAGAAATTGCTTGTGGCAAGCAATTTCTTCATTTTCAACAACGTTTTCTTCCCAGAAAGTTGAAAAAATCCAAAATTTCATAAACTTGAAATTGTTGTCTGCAACTTCTTTAAATTCGGGCGAGTCTAAAATTTAGCCATCTGGTAATGAGTTAACCTGCAAACGAAGAGAGTATACATAACCCGGTCTTCTTCGGTTGCATCGATTTTTGTAATAAAATATCTACTTTGATTTGTTTTCTACTTATCTCCCTTTCTGCCTAAATTTTAAAGACGAGACCATAATGTACCATACCTCATTTACTTTATGAATTATTTCTCTCTGTTGTTTTCAACACTTTAACTTTGCCCTGAAGATATTTTAAATAGGATACCAGCTAATGTAGAAAATTGCAGGTGGAAAGATAGATAGATTGATTGATTAAAAGAAGTGTTCAACCGAACTCAAACAAAAATAAACCAATAGGTGAATCGCGACCGTCAGTCAAAAATTCAATTTAATCATTCATTTAGACCTGAGCTGTAGTATCGGCATACAACGTTTGTGGTTTCATCTTATTTTCCGGACAAGATATTTTACCAAATAACGTCATTTATTATGTACCTATGACCTATCTTATTGGAAATCAGGCTTTCTTTGGGCATCCGATACAACTCGACAGAAATAAATCCGTACTGGCCCCGTACCTGAAAATCCGTATTCGTCGAGTAGGCTACGAGTAATTTATGTCACCATATATGATATTTTTGTTTAATGACGTTCAACTCCATTCATAAATGAGCGCGTGTGTGACATTTCCAACTATTACACATGTGCGTCAAGTAAAGACTCAGATCAGCCTGTGCATCCGCACAGTCTGATCAGAGTCTTCACTCTGCACCCTGTAGATAGATACTGACCCAAAGCTTCTTTAAACATTCAGCGAATATTCTAATTGCCCCGAATTGCTGTCCAGGGTGCTCAATGTGTGCGAGTCACGCACCTGCGAAATTGTTTGAAATGTCACGCACAGGCTCAAATATAAAAACATGCAAATACACATATTCATCTTATTATGTTGAATTAAGTCATTTTTATCTAGGATGTTTCAATCATTTTACACATTTTTGTATAGCCAATATAAACTTAAATTTATACAGTGTTTGTAGGTCTATCCGAAGTCGTTTTAATGGGGTTTAATTTTAACCTGAGTAAATTATAGCAATAACACAATATGGAGGTAAATGAACATGTGAACCCCGACATAGGGAAGAGAACAGAAGGTCTGTCATTGTTCTGCAGAAATATAGACTCTATGCAGTCGTTCGTGGTTTAAATAGGTTTAAATATTAATCAGCCATTCATAAAATTCTCAAATTTACGTTCAGTTTAAGAAGAAATGTAAAAGGTAGATATTAGACTTTTGCTCATTTTCTGGTAAATAATATCAGAAACACTTCAACAGTCTTTCTTTTTTACGGGCCGTGTCTCGTCTCATAGATTTTATTAGAACTATATAAGCTACTCGACGGATACAGCCAGTAAGACACAAAGACTGTTGTAATATACCTCAGTCATACTGTTATGTCAGTGGTCAGTCGGGATGGCCAGAGACTCGTCAGTTAGCTCGGATTTTAATCAATTTGTTATCTACAATGTACCGAGTAATTTTTGGATAGAGCATCGTTTTCGCAATAAATAGGTCCCGAGTTTGAGTCCTTTGAGCGACCATAGACGTTGGGTCTTTTCTTGTCTCACACATTTGGTCTGATTAACGGTGCATTCTCGAGGATGTAAAATCGAGATGGATAATTCTTTGTTGTAATAATTTGCTTCCGCGTCGTTGTATAAAGTAAATAGCTAGGTTTAAACAACCTAAAGTATTGATCTAAAGTGGCGGAATTATTGTCGGAGCCAGACGTATAATGATAAAGACGAATGTCCCTGGATAGTAATATAGTATTTCTATAGATTATTCGATGTCACTGGAAAAGTACACTAGCGTTTTTTAAAGGTATGGTTAACCCTCATTTGGCTGAATTTTATTTTTTGTTTAGAACTGTGTTAAATTCATAGTCCTGACTGAAGGCACTGGTAGGCCCTAATTGTGGTAGAATATTTGTTTTGGTAAATGATTTAATAAACAACTCTGACTTAAATAAACCAAACAGGGGGTGAAGACTAAGATCAGCCTGCACATATGTGCAGCCTGATCTTAGTCTTAACCTCCTGCACAAGCAGGAATTTTCCGGGCTCAGTATGACAAGAGTTAAACAACTCCTTAGAGCAATACTGTCGTACGTTTCTACATTTATATATTCACGTACGACAGATTTGAGCTAAGCCATCGGAATAATCGATGTCAGTCTTCTTTTTTATTAGCTTAGGATAACAGATGAAATTTTGAGGTCGTCTCAAAGTTCACCGAGTGCAAACTGCCATTGGAGGCTTAACCACTAAATCCATTAAATGCCTACGCCATTAAAAGTAGTTCTCATGCAAACTCTATGCAAATTGTATTGAACTCTCTCAAAAGCACGCCATCTAACCCATTCCCTATCAATACCGCTTTGGGAAAAAGGCTATGGAAAACATTGTGGACAATGAAGAAATTGCTTGTATAAGCAATTTCTTCATTGTCCATAATGTTTTCTACCCAACAAGGAAACGTTTTCTAAATTCAACCATGCTTTGCTAGCTTAGAGTACTTTCAGTACTTTGATTTTTACTATTATTCAATTTTATATTTCGTCATGTCCGATAACTGTACGTTATGAGTTAGATTTATTTCAATTTTATAGAATTTTTGACATGTTTTTATTGACAATAAAACTGTTTAGAAAAATCCCTGTTAACGCCCCAGTAACTCTTAGAAATTTTAAAACATACAACAGATTACTGGAGTAGTAGTAGTAATTATAATAACTTTATTTTAAGAAGGTAAAACATTAAGACAGCATTTTCAATTTACATTATATAATACATGTCATTTCTACAATGTTGCCTTCTCTCTCCCATCTCTCTCACATCTTTTCTCTTTCTTTCTCTCCCCCACTCTCTCTCTCTTCCTTTCATTCTCTCTCTCTCTCTCTCTCTCTCACACACACACACACACACACACACACACACTCTCTCCTTCTTTCTTTCTCTCTGTCTCTCTCTCGATCCATTATAAACGAACATGAACGAAGTAAGAATTAATCACGAAAATGATACAAACAAACAATATGATGAGGAGATTTTTTAAAAAAAATGTTTTGATACAATTGTCTACGGACAGACACGCTGATTTACAATTACAGGGCTGTTGCAGGCAAAATTAATTTAATTTGTTGGTCAAGTAGATAAGCTTTAATTTGTTTTTTAAAACTGTGTATTGCCCCCCCCCTTATGAAAGTAGAATTTTTATTCCCTATTTCCATACTTGCATATGAAGACGAATTTTTCTTAAAAGTTGTTTTGTATCTTGAGTTGGTAATATTTAGTGGTTTCTAAATAATGATTTACTTGTGTAGCATGTTTCTTTCAGTTTTAGATTGAGCTCTATCAACTTTTTAATTTAGTGATTCTCATTCGCGGATTAACGCAGTGTGAATATGTTTAACGTTTTATAGACCAATGAAAACAAAACATTCTGTTAATTTCTTATGTGGATGTATAAAAGTTGTCTCTATGTACTGTTTATATGTATTTCCTCAACCAGTTTCAACTTCCTCAGAAGGGAATATGCATTTAAGTATATATATATATGTATGTATGTATGCGTGTGTATAGCGAATTATTCATGTATAGAAGAATATTTTAGTTCTCAAATATCCAGACATATGTCGTATTCTATCATTTTCAACATGATTTTTCTTTGCTACGAGTTTATATAATCAAGGAGACTTAACGAGAGTCTAGCACGCGTCTTGGTTATTTATCAAAGCATTGATTACGTGACAGACTCCAAGTAAACACCGGACAATATCTTGTGATGAACAATAACGGTGCGTGCTTTTAACTGTTTTATACCATAATGTTGAGATACGTTTTGGGTCATATCATTGAATATAAATGCTTTATCAAAGTGTTTGTTATTTACAGTGTGAAGTCAGTCGAACATGTAAGCAAGTAGAAACAGAAACTTAAACCCCATAATTTTAAGCAACACATGATGTAAAAGAATCACAAACTCACGTGATCTCGTCAATCAAAAGCAGCAATCCGCTTAATGTTTTTGTATGTCATTTAAGATATGAAGAGAATATTTTTTGTTTTCATGGAGGTATGAACCGAAAAACCTAATCACACTGTATGAATACGCGAAGCGGATTCATACATTGTGTGATTAGGTTTTTCGGTTCATACCTCCATGAAAACAAAAGTTATTCTCTTCATTTCTTATAATTTAATAGCATTGAGCGAAAAAAACAAAGCTTTACAATTTTTGATACCTTTTTGTATGGGACTATTTTGTGCGGAAAAGTACAAAATTGCTGCGTGCTCAAAGTTTTGTTCATGGAGTTATGAATATTTTTTTCGACCAATCAGAACGCCCGTTTTTGATAGACGAAACTAAGAATTAAATTATTCTTATCAAAATGATTAAAACTATACTTTTACGACACGTAAATTCTTTCTTTCTGTTTTAATTCAAATAGCTTTTGATCCCCCACAAAACCAACAAAAAATCTGTAACATCTGCATTACTTTTTTATGATAAGGTATGGAGTCTCCATACTTCCAAAATATGTATCCCATATTGTAAACTATTTCTATTTGTTCAATGCCACTTGTATAGATCAGTTTGGGCCGCGCAATAGCGCAACTGGATGCGCGTCGGACTTTCAATTGTACGGTCCAGAGTTCGATCCTAGGTCGCGGCAAATATTCTTTCCGACATTTGTCTGCAACTGGTGGATAGATAATCGTAAATCAAAGTGGGAAGAGTAGCTGCAGTTGGGGGCTAGAAAAGGATGTAGTAGTAGTACAGGTGTGCAAATAAAAACACACACAAAAAAACCCACGAAACCATGGTTAGGTGCTCCAGCCGCCGCGATTTGACTGAGATACTGTAAAAAGTGGTGTCAAACGCCGTTCAAACAAATACATCAGTTAAAGGGATCTCAAAGGACTGAAAAAAAACTGTATTAACTCATATTCCACATGTGTTATCCTAGAGAAAAGCTATTTTCAAGATATTTTCAAGGTCATTTTCCATAACCTATGTCATTTTTTCAATTACATAGTTACCCAAAATGAAATGTTTTACATTGGCAATATTTGAAATGGTAAGTACATAAAGCTCTGGGACTTTTTGTTAGAGAGGTGAAGTTTTTTAAAAGTTCACTGTATAAGCCTATGTTAAACTTTTGACGACAAGGGACTAGCTAATTTTGAAGAAAATGTATTATTTATGTTTTATATAAATCCACGCATATTTATTTGAATTTATTTTCTACCCCGATTTCAAAAGAACGAGATCTAGTTCTAGACGTGTTACAAAGAGACAGTGTATCTGCACGAATCAACATTACAGTGATAAACTGTATCTGTCAGCGGATAAACATCTACAATAGTATCGTTCAGGAACACCTCTCGATGTAAGATTATTCCCTTCCTCCCTGCTGAGATAACGTGGCTCCTTTCTATAAAGTATAATAGCCTAATTCATATGTTCTAAAGACAGGCAATCGTCGAATTATTCAGATACTGAGTGACCTTTGTCGTATATTCAAATGACAGCTGAAGCGAAGGGACCGTGTGAAGAATACGGCGGAGCTATTACACGTACATTGCCAAGTAATAAGAAGCCTGTTATTCTCTGACGTTTTGAAGTTAAATGATCAAACAGTGGATGAAGAAAAGATAGCCATCGCCTCGAACTGCCGACTATAAGCGTAGTGGAACTTTGCTCTTTCACATCGTAGACATTACGGTTTGAGAATCTCGTGCATTTAACAAATATGTAAATGTTATTACAGACTAGCGGAATAAAACGAGAAATACCGAAGACGATCAGTTTAGCGTGTAATTATGCAAATAAAGAGGTCACGGTCCGTCAGGTCAATAAAATCTTACTATAGTATGTATCGAGATGCGACATCAGTAATACAACCACAGAGGCAAATAGAATTTATTCTATGGGGTTTTACAACGTCGTTTTAATAACTTAGTTTATGTACTCGACTTGGGAAAGTGCCTATGACAGATTGGCAGACTAAAATGTTTAATCTGTTGCTAAATTGAGGTTAAACAAATCGAAAAGAACTCCGTTGTTTCCTAAATATTCCTGTAAGATCGTGGTCATACCTAATGATGAGGATGGCGCATTTCTTTTCATCATTGGAAAACATACAGTTATTTGGCCGGCTACTCATTCTCTGCTATGTATAAGAATTGACCGAACTTTTTCATTCAAATCCTCTCTGTAAAACAATTTATCTTTCAGAATAACAAGAGGAAATGATACATTTGATATTGTAGTAGCCTAATTCTTGCAGTTCAACGAATTCATAAATATCGGGACATAACTCTAAATATTCAAACAGGTAAGTAATCGACGTAATCTTTCATAACTAACGCATTCATCAGAACTTTTTACAGGTTGCTGTAAAAAGACACCATGATTTTTTGTCACTCAAATTTCAAAAAAATGAACCATCTGTTTGCGAGCATTCATGCTGTCATTGTTATCACACTCGATTCAAAGGAAGTTTCCGGCCATTAACAACATTTCCGGCCTGCTTTTTACAAAATCAGTCCCATGTATAGACGTCTTTGTAGACGTTTTTATACGTGTCTTCATTTGCTGCTTTCCTTAGTTAAAATAGATTATTTAGATAAAAATGCTTAATTATCTTATTTTTTTAATTCAAAAGTTTTAATTATTCTGAAAATGCGTTTAACTTATTTCACAGAATTCAATTAATTCAATGCATTAGTGTTTTCAAAATTCCATAATTGGCAGTATTGTAAACATGCGATATCGTCATGAAATCTCCCAAAATAACACTGATTTTTGTTTTATTCCATAAGCCATTTCAAGACTAGGCGGACTTTTGAAAGTTGATTAAACGTAATTGTTTAATTTTACCTTGGGTTTCTCAATATTTAACTTTCCAAAAAACAATCAGCGCCGGAAATGTATGTAGACTGTAGTGTGAATGGTTTTTTTTTTTTGTTGTTGTTGTTTTTTTTTTTGTTTTTTTTTTTAAGATTTAATCAAATTTATCAACTAAATCTATTACATGTAATTGTCCATGGTATCAAAGAGATTAATATTGTAACTCAGACATATAACCCAAAAAGAGTGCTAGAGTGCACATACTTGTTTGGTTTGACATTGTGGCACCTAGACGCGCATGCCGTTTATATATCAATTATCTATAAGGACATATGTCATAACTCAATCGATTGTTCGCTGGCTTAGCCCACTGACTACGACAGGAAGTTCGGCTTAGACATTAAACAGTGTTTCTTTTCAACATATATGGCCAGTAACTTGCAAGATGCTAGAGAAAAAAATAAATGCTCAGCATATATGTCAGAGTTTAAAGTGCATGTCTGGTCTAAATGTATGATTTGATTGGTCGATTGAATTTTTGATTGACAGCACGGTCCGCCATTAAAAATATACCCGACGCTGAATCTTTTAGTGATTGAGGGATGAATTGAGAGTAATATATATTATAAAATGACAGGAAAATGGAAACCTAAAGGACATCATAGACATTTTCTTCGGGCAGAGGAACAAAAAAACTTGAAGGAAAAAGCGAAATGTTTGCCAGCAATTTGATGGCATTAATTTGCGAAATGACGTATGATGTTTGTAAATGTCTTGTCAAGATAACTGCTATATACTGCACGAAACGGTTACTATGGAAACTTGATTTGGCAGAAATTTATGATCCACTTATTTCAAAAAGATGCCAAACGGAATAGCTATAATATTTCCAGTTGTCAAATTCGAGTAAATTTAAAATGTCAAACGATGCCGATTGGGGAAAAAAACCTCAAGATCGACAATGGTATCGAAGTTAAAATGCTGATCCTGGCTGAAGTTCAAATGATGAATCATCATAAATGCGCACCATTCTGAAATGTATTTCAATATTAACCCATTCCCCTTTAAGCCCTCCTTTTACGCCCCTCAACAAAAAAACTTTGGAAAATATTGTGGAAAATGAAGAAATTGCTTATATCAAGCAATTTCTTCATTGCCCACACTGTTTTCTATCCCAAAAGACAAAAGAAATTAAATTCCATCAACTTGAAATTGTCGTCTGCAGCTTCTTCACTAAAATCTTTAATAAAATGTTACCGATGTTGCGATTGAAATCAACTTGTTTACTTTAAAAAGTAAATCGTAACAATATAACGAACTTTGTGCTGCATATATTACAAATAAACACATGTTTTGATAAAGATATGTTAACATTTTTAATAACGAAAAAAGCCGTTTTATTGTACATGTATCTACTTGAAAACGTGTGAAACGGTCAAGTCTCAATGAAGAATTTCAAGGCGAGTATGAAAAGTATTTTAGAACGTTTATTCAATCTAGACATTCTCAGTCATCATATAAGCCAAACCTTGTGTTAGCTTCCTTTCAATTGTTGATGTGACTATTATATCTAACTGTCCATCAGAACGTGCTTCCCCCCCCCACCAGAAAAAAAGATAATCTTCGTGCTTAACGCATTCCCACACTATCCCGCCTTTTAACGACCATCTCAAAAAAGTTCTAAAGTTCCGGTAATCTAACTCGGGATTTCTTGACCATGAAAATGACGACCTACCCCACAACAATGGACACCACAACCAATTTGCTGTTGGTAAATGACAAATTTTTCCAGTTGAAACCTCAGGAAATTAAATTCAGTAATCTGAAGTTTTTGTTGTTTTTTCCCCGAAGCAAATTAGTCTCCAGATAAGGCTTCCGATATCCAAAACGTACCGTCTTACATTTTTAGGAAGTAACTAAAATAACAAGATAGCGGACAATATCATTTCTTACATGACGTAACTCAATAGTTTGTTGTTCCTGTCGAGTCCATCTTATCCTCCCTGTAGAGGCCTTCGCCAGTCCTCAACGATTTGCATTGCAGACAGCAAGATGTTAGCGATCTTCTTTCATATTTCGCAATGATACGTTGCAGTGAAATATTTTGTCGGTAATATAACGCACGGGGTAAAGCATGCGTATATGAAAAGTAATCATTATCTTCAGCGATCCTTCAGACAATCAAAATTTGTATCAGAATGTTGATTGTTGAATGCCGTGATTTCTGAAAATAACGCAGATTTCCGCATTCCGAAATTACCACAAAATGCCACTTGAATCCAAAGATAATATCTGACTAATATTTCAGTATTAAATGTTCGTTTAAGCCTATTTTCAAGCAGTTGGGAAATGTTTCCTATCTAGGTTTCAGAAGCAGTGATACCTCCCTTAAACCCTTTCTTGTTCAATCCCTGGCTTTACGTCCCTTTAAATTTATGCTTGAAAAAACATTGTAGAAAAAGAAGAAATTGCTTGTAACTAGCAATTTATTATTTTTCTACAATGTTGTCTACCCTACTGAATGGTTAATTTTCAAATACAACCAACTTTGAATTGTCGTCTGCAAATCCTTTGAATTTGGACAGGTCTAAATTCTTGCAAAACAGGAAAGGGTTAAGGATGAAAATGCAACTCCTCGTGTTGAGTTGTAGGTCTGTCAGAGATGAGAACTTGACGATTCAGATTGCAAGGTCTTCCGCAATTTATGTACCTTCATCACTAAATCGAATCTTGGTTTTGTTACCAATTGAACCTCCATTGTATTACCCACTACCTCACAATACCGCTTTCTAACGCCCTGAAAAACTACGATCGTGGAAAACTTTGTGGGAAAAGGAGAAATGCTTGTCACAAGCAATTTCTCCGTTTCTCACAACGTTTTCGACCCTGTTTGAATCTTCATTTCTAATTTTAGCTCAATATAAACTGTTATTTGCAACTTCTTTCAATTTTGACCTGCCAAAATTGTACCTGCATGGTAACGGGTTTATTCGAACTCATCAAGATACGACACAATACCTCTTCTAAATATCCTATTTCAGAATGCCTCCTTTAGCAATGCCTTCATATGACTGGCAAGTACACCTTCACTTTCCCGCATCAACTCCTAAAACCGAATAGCACATTGGGTTGAAATATTTTTGACAAAGTCAGACAATTTTTGAATCAACTATAAATCATTTTAACAAACCCATTCACAATCGGAGCTGTGACATTACCTGAAGTTATGGTCACTTATCATTCGGGATTCCATTTTCCAGTTATGATTCGAATAATCTTAATTTGTTTTCAAAGCAAGCGAGTTTTTTAAGTCAGTTTACATCAACCTAATATAACAGAATTTCTACAAGATTCGAATCAACGCGGATACAGCAATGCCTCCGAGCACTGCAATGTCCGACGTTAAAGACGTCGAACATTGCAGCGCTAGGCGGTGTTGTCGTATCCGCGTTGGTTCGAATCCCGTAAGAGTAGAATAATATCAATTATCCACTATAAGGGTAAAAAGACAAAAGTCACTACCACAGTGTTGAGAGAATTCGACATATAGAAAGAATAATCTCGCTTAATCTCCATCACAAAGATGGCAACAGATTGAAACCAACGACCAAAAAAAATTAATGCTTAGTTACCGAAAAAAAAAAAAAAACAAAAACAGAAGGATTAATATTAAAACATCCAGATTCAATGGTTGACGTCTTAACATTTCCTGGCTCTTTCAGTTGCTTACGCTGATTCGAATACTGGAGGTTGCGTTGGTTACGTGAGTATACCAAAGAACAAAACATTTAAGAACCTCAGCCTGTTGTTACTTCGCCGTGATGTAGCTGAAAGGTTCTTCAAATCGGTGTTAAGCACAATTTAATCGTACCAACAAGATAGTGACATCGTAATTTTGTCATAGCAACGTCACAAACTGCGTTGTTCGAACAGATCATGAACTTTGATTTACCCTTTAACTAAATTTAACGATCACAATTTAAGGATCGCCATTTCCTTTCAAATTCAAAACAATATATCCCGTCACCAGCACGGGGCACTTTTAGCCTTTTTATGTCTTAAATGTATAATAACAAGGAATGCAACTGACAAATTCAGAAAAATCTACACGTCCCCACAAAAACACTCGTTACTTCGTTAATGCTAAAGATAATTACAAGAGATCTTCTTTGGCTAACTCCTTACTTATTTATCTAGCGCTAAAAATGCCCTTTGGTCACCAGATAATCTACTTGATTATGTGAAACAAGAGGGATCAACTGAATCAAAGGCATCAACCGTCACAAAGAGCAGGAGGCCATATGTTTTACCTAAAGAGAGCAAATGTCAAAATTCTGTCTAGGACACACATTTTTACCAAGATCAAGAAAATTAAGCCTAAAAGGTAGGTTCTAGAGTGCTAATACCATTTCTAAAATTAGAACTCGTGACCTTTTTTTACTCATAGGACCTCAATTCATTTCGTCTGAAATATTTTCTGATCAAATATCTGATCCGAGAACTTGACTGTAGAGTACACAAAACCCAGTAGCCTACTTTTTGCCCCTACGTGACTCAATATAAAACTCGACTCGACTTCAATAGGGATTAACCTCGAAGATGTGTGTCATATCATAAATAGAAAATCAAATTCTTGCTCATAAATACCAAATTCATTGAAATAGTCATCTAAAGCAGATAAAAGTTCGATATATCCTAGTATCCATTTGTTTCTGGATGACTCATTTGTCATTCAATACGCTCTACGTATAAAAAATACTTGAGACCTTAATAATTCCAAATGTAAGACGAAAGAAAGTATAAGATCGTTTACGTTTTGCACCTTTAGATTGAGAAACAACAGTGATTATCGAATATCTATCCACCCATGTTAGCCAAATATAATCCTTTTCAGTATTGTATAAAAATCAAAGGGCTGAAAGCACTGGTAGTGCTTGCTGTTCAGTTGTCAATACATCTTTTGAAAATTAATTTCATAAAAAACAAGTCCCGTTTCAAACGGACAGACAGGAGGTGTAGACTAAGATCAGACTGCACTTATTTGCAGTCTGATCTTTGTCTATACCTCCTGCTAAATCCGGAATATTACGGGTTCAGCATGACCATGGTTAATTATGGACCCACCCCAAACGGCAGTTAGTTTACATTAACTATTGACGTCATATTCCTTTTTCAGTACCCCTAGTCATCCATACAACAAGTTCGATCTATCACGGAGAAATATCATTTTTGTCCGTAAAGCGACAGCATCGGCGTAATGTACACTTAATCGATCATACTTAAACGATCATACCGAAGCCTGTTGTAAATTCACAACGAGGTATATTTGAATCGATCCTAAGACGTCAACAAACACAAGTTGTTACCAATGATAAAATTCATCGAAGATCTTTAGCCATTTCTTCTTGTTTTGATAGTGAAAGTGTTACAATAGCAATCATTATTCATTTTATTATTAAAATACACAGTACATTTAGAATTCTTCGAATAGCAGACTTTTTTATTTCATGGTCTGTATCAACTAGTGATTGTCGTTCTTTTGAAATCGAGTCGATTGATTGATTGAATTGGGTTTAACTCCACTTTTAATAGTATTTCAGTCATATCATGGCGGCTGGAGCACCAGTACTACCACTACATCCTTTCCAAGCCTCCAGCTGCTATCCAACTTAGGTTTACGATTATCCACCCATTGGTGAGAGACATGTGTCGGAAAGAATATGTGCCGCCGTCGGGGATCGAACCGATGACATCCCATATTTGAAGATTGGGAGTCTGAAGTGCTAACGACTGTGCTATGACGGCGCCTGAAATCGAGTCGAATGTAAACGATTGTACGGTTAATAGCCGGTATAAACCAAAATGTACACGCACGTTGATGGCGACACTTTACGTACACAGTATATATTCTCCTAGACCGTGTGGAATTGTGAACTAGTTGTCGTCATAGTTTATGTAGACAAACTGGTGTTTAGAGTAGTATCCGAACTTAACATATCGATACTCTTGGGTGTATCAGACTTATTACAAATTCTGTCTATTATTTGATGATTGTAGGCCATACATTTTGCAGGAATTGTCAATTAGGGAGTCTTAATATGTTATGCTTTCGTATCTGGCCTTACTCGACACGGTGAGATTGTCATCGCTCTCCTTTAGAAGGGAAATAAAATACACACTGTTGTTTGGCGATTTTATTTACGACATGGTGATCGCCACCCTACGAAAATATTTTGACAATATATAGTCAATGTCACTTGGATATTTAGTACTCAGACCATATAGAATTCATTAATTCTGTTAACACTTTTTTTAGTCCGATAATCACTAATAGAGCAGTTGAGTAACAAAGATATGTAATAAATGTTTTAGAGTAAACCATTGAAAATCTCGAAGCTACAAAGAAACGTGAGGCAGAGACACGGAATAACTTCACTTTACGTCTACGCAGTCCAAGATTCATTTACACAGTGCAAAAATGATGTAAGGCCTTCTTCGAGAAAAAGTAATAAGGCAAATAAGAATCTATTGGAGCGTAATGTCAATTTCCGTATTTTATATGGAAACATATTACTCTGTCATTTCAAAATAAGAATTTGGGGAATATTCGAATAACGGTTGATATAAATCTAATATTTTGACAGCTTAAAAGGTTTTGAGACATAACGTTTTGCATCTGCGATAGCAAATAGCTGCTTCATTTTAAAGCATGTTGCAATGGGTATGTTTCAATGGTGTTCAAGCAATTTTCAGTGTCATCACGATGAATTCACCTACGTGCACTTCCTTGGTGCTCAACCGATTGTTCTTTATGATAATATTAGAGAACCTACAATATTCTATATTTGAAAATTTTATAATCATCATACTGATATACGGCATTCAAAGGAAGACATTTTTGTTCGTGATGTCTATAATGCGTTTAACATTTTTTTTATATATATATTAAAGAAAATGTTGTTCTTATCTCTTTCTTTTTCACCTAAATTAGTCGATAGATTTTATTCAAATTTCACATACGCGCAAAAAATCAGCATAGAAATGCACGCATTAAATTGTTAACGTTATATTCATTTTCTTCGGAATTATGACTCTTTATTAAAAAATCTACTCATTTTCTCTTCAACTACTGAATAAATTTCACCCAAAGTCTACATTTACTCCCAGTATCGAGCAAAGATGAGCGTATTTTATTTTGGTTCAAGTGTTTACTTTTCTTGGTATAATGGCTCTTTGTTGATAGAATAGTTTAATTCCAGGGATTTTTCCATAGTTTCGAGCCATTGGGGTTGTAGCACATTTAGTGATAGTCCAATTCATATCACCCAACCTTTATTATGGTTTCATTCAGTTTTTCTTTTTTCTATCGAACCAATGATTTCTAGCAGTGCATTTAAGTCCTATTGTTAAGGCCATGAAAAAACCTTATGATTTATCCCTGAAACAAATGTAACTAAACAGAGACTCCAGGTATATATATATATATATAAACAAACGAGGTGTTTCAATAAAGATAATGCACGTAAACTCTCTACAGAGTGTTTATTTTAACGCATATTTAAACTAGCACGTAAACATTCAGAATTTTGGCCCACAAACAGGAGGATATGAGATATCAAAATATATTTTCTTGCTTTCAGAAAACGTGAACATGCAGATCCTAAAAGAATTAATAAAGTAAAAGTAAAAAGAATAGCTATGAGAATATTGCATGTAATACTAAACATATTCTATTTTACGAATATCCAATTCTTTGCCAGGTTGTAAATGTAGCATTGTGTTTAAATAGCCTAGTGGAGAAATTAGTAATTATTTTGGAGGTTGGTTGTTTGTTTGTTTGTTGGTGAATAAATATTTGACCGTCAACAAAGAAACGGTTCGCTTTTCTAAGCACTTTTTAACACTACAAATATGCAATAAAATAAAACAGATTGCCATATTCTATCATAGCTTCCCGCGCTTACATGTATCTTCCATGTTAACCTGAAAACAAAAATAAATATGTCATATCCACTTTGATCCGTCATAGCGCAGTCGGTAGCGCGTCAGACTCCTAATCTTCAATTAAGGAATGTCAAGGGTTCGATCCCCGGCGGCGGAACATATCCTTTCCGACATTTGTCTCTCACCAATGGGTGGATAATCGTAATCCTAAGTGGGATAGCAGCTGGAGGCTAGGAAAGGATGTAGTGGTAGTACTGGTGTGAGAAATAACATGAATCCATTGTTAGGTGCTCCAGCCGCCGCGATATGACTGAAATACTGTTAAAAGTGGCGTTAAAACCCATTCAATCAATCAAACCTATCTACTTTGAAAGTATAAGGCTTTTTATATATTCTGTGCTATTGATTTATAAATGGTACGGCGTATTCAGATCTGTCTCTGAAGTGTTTCGTCGCTTCGATGATATTTAGGCTACATCGAAGACTTACCTGCTCCTGAACAAAGCTATTTTGGATATATATTCGTTACTATACTTATTTTAAACCTGTTTGAACTATTACTGGCGCAAATAAACGTTGTGTGCAGAAAAACCGAATCGACGTCAGAAAATGCAAGTACGGGTCTACAAGTCTACATCCCTGAACGTGTGTATGTATTTACTATATGCGTGAAATGTTTAGATAAATAGGTAGTTATTTTCCTTTTTTTCGTTTAGACCGGAAGTGAACTGTGAACTCCGATATTGCTAGATATTTCCGCGAAGCAATTTTGTTGGTTTGGCGACTTAAACGTCGTAAGTACAGTTTATCAAAGTAATAGTTCCGACATTTATGTCGACAACAAACCTTTTTAATTTCTTGTAACATATTCATGATAATATTTCCATATTTTGTAACATAAGCCGTAAGTTATGCACAATTCAATTAAAATCTAACCAGTAAATTAGAATATATGATTAAAAAACATTTTTACAATTCGTCCCCATTTACCGTCATGAAATTCATTACATTCTGATTAGAGGGTACAAGCAAAAAATATTTTTCATATCAAACCCCATTTTCTGTGATGCAGCTTTAAATCGAGCAGCGGGAAAAGGATACATTCCACTAATTAAAGTTTATCCAATAAGGCCCAGTGGTATGGAGAAATAGCCCCGGTTGGAGGGACGGACGGAAATACGCACTTCATCGTTTGACCGTGGGAGATGACGAAATAACTCGGTCTACCTAAACACCTGCATATCTACAAGCTTCTAAAAAAGGAAAAAATAATAAAATAATAACTTCATATAAAATCTAGCTGTAATTTAAAAAAAAGCTTTGTTTCTTTGAATTCGGCCTTATCGAGAATACTTTGATTAGGATACTATACTCCATAATTCATCGAATAATATTTGCTACGAGCAAATTAACCATTACGAATTCTGCTACAAATGAACAAACATACATGTATACGATTTTATAACATGTTATCAGCCTTTAATTGAGAGAAGGACTGAAACTTTTTTTTAAAATTTCAATTGAGCAACGCATTTGTTTAAAAAGTAACTATATGTTTACTTGTTCCATACTACAGATTAGATGGTATTAGGTGGTATTTTAAGAGCAAGTCTCACACGAAGGACGTTATGGTAAAAAATCAACACTTTCGGTGCAATCATGAAAATAAAGAAATCGAGTACTTCCAAAGATTTTATGCACTTTAGTAGTGTGTGTGATGCCCCTGTACTTCAAGTACCCCTCCGTTTACCGCTGATAAGCCTCCTGGTCTTATAATGTGAAATTTGATCCCATTCGGACGATTGTGGCTAGTTCGAGATAATGACGGGGGCTCTATGTGCACGCGCATTGTCATCCATCAGAATAAAAAATTTTCACAAACAGCACTTGCATACGGAAAACAAAACACCTAATATCTCGTTTACGTACCCGAGAGCCGTCAGCGTGCCGTCGTAAATGACGTAGAGGACCGTTTACCCCTAAGCACTTATTTCCACCCAAACCATGACTGAGCCCCCGATCGAGTTCTACCACACAAACTGGAGCAAAACGCTTATTTGACATTGTCTATACCCATCGCGTCTATCGGTAAAGTCCACACAAAACCTGGACTCGTCTGTAAACGGGACAGGAGCCTAGTCATTTTAGGTCCAAGTGACACGAGCCCGTACCCATACTAAACGCATTTGCACGTGATATCGCGTCAATTAAACTCGGATTGCAGGTCGTCATGACGTCAGGCCGGTATCATACAACCGATTTCTGTTGGCTTTGGTACTTATACGCACACCGAAAGCGTTCTGGAAATCCGTACGTAACGTTGTTGTGTTGTCAAATCAGTGACGCCGTGCCTGAACCACCAGAAATCGGTCTTGGATCTTATTGAATGAGCGTTCTCGCCCCCCCCCCCCAGCATGCAAATGCCTAACGTTTTCGGTCGTGATAAACCGATTCCACATGCTGGAAACAATACTCTCGGCCACACTTAGCAGCATGTCTTTGGGGTAACCAACTTTGAAGTATCCGAATGCCCCTATTAATCCCATCTTGACCAAGATGGTGTCTTAATTTCCTATCTGCTATATTGAAATGGAATTCTACCTTAAACGTTGTTGAAAGTTCGCCGACGCCGACGTATGTGAAGATACAAGCCAAAATGAAAGACGTTTTAGGAGGTATGTCTTCGCGAGATCCTTGTTCGTGCTATACATGCCGAGTCGACATGTTTGCTATTCCGAATATTGACCTATTGCTACTTCTCGACAATCGAGCAAAATTGATGTGTATTTCTATAAGAAATGCTTCGGTACTCCCAAAGCGGTATAGTTTTCGTGGAATAGATGGGTCAATGTTACAAATAATTATATGAATACGGGGATGAATATGCACAACTGTAAATGTGTAAACAAAAAAGTGTACTTTGGAGGCGTTTAAACATCCGAGGAATTCTGAGTTGTATCCCTTGTCTATTAATAGTTTTTCTAAAAGGCCTGGTTTGACTTTTGGGTCATTTTAGATGATATCTAGCATACGTTACTGCTCCCTGTGTTGATAACAAATACCTTTTTTGAGTCGATTTGTTTTGAGTGGGCAAGTTTCGCTTCGTTAAATATTACGGCCAGTAGCATGTAACAAAAAAATTGTAGGTACGAAGTTTAAGTCGCCAACCAACAAAATATTTCACAAGAATAGCGGCCAACGTCGGAGCTCAAAACCCATTTAAATGAATGAGTGATTTGATTGGTCTATTCTAGATAGACTGAAAGAACAACTATTCAACCGTCTTAACTAGAAAATTTACCACACGATAAAAGTTTGAAAATTGCTCGGCCTGTTCACTCCAAAATTTCTGGTCATTTACATTTTTTACATGGCCTCATCCCATATTATTAATCATAATTTTATATAGTGGATGTCATCAAGATAGGATCGGTATCCGTCTTTTTCAATTTGCTGATGTTTAGAAAGTCTCGAGACGAGAATCTAAGAGACAGAATGTGCACGTAAGAAAGAAATTTATTTCTCTAAAATATCGACAAGTTAATTCCTCAGATGCACACATCTTGGACTGATTTATTCTCTTAAGGTGACTTTAATGCCGCTAATATTTCCTGAACATTGTCACCAGCACCTAAATGCGGTATCATTAGGGCAGGATTTAAGGAAGGATAAACTGTCGAGCGTCCTTTTTTAAGACCTTATTGAAATTTTTTTATGCACTTTTGGCACAGAATGATTAACGCGGACACAAATATTTTCTACATAAATCAGATTGTAGTATTTTATGAATTTTCCGTGATTTTGAACTAAACCCCATCAATTTAAAACCATTCCCATACAACCCCAGTATTTTACACCCCCACGAAAAAAGCTTTGAAAGGCTAGGTGGATAGTGGAAAAAATTTTTGAAACAAGTAATTTCTTCATTATCCACAAAGATTTTCGGCCAAAAAAGACAAAGATTTTTTTTCTTAATTTTTTAGCAACAAAGGACTGTCGTCTGCAACTTCTTTTCACTTTGGACCAGTCTAAATGTTTGCCGTGTTGGGATCGTCCAACAACACTACTAACATCATCTGTCTGTCGTTACATCTACTTTTTAAAGTGAACAGTATTTGTGTTTTTCCTCATGAAACAGGAACGTCTAAATAAATTGCAACCTTTTGCTTTAATTGAATCGCTGTGATTTCACGAATTTGTTATTTAAACCATTCCCACACAAAGACGCTTTTAGACCCTCCTCAAGAAATACTTTTAGGAAAACATTGTGCGAAACGAAGAACTTTTTTATAACACGCATTTACTTCATTTTCCACAATGTTTTCTGTCTAGAAAATTGAAAAAATCATATTTCCTAAAATTCTGAATTGTCGTCTGCAACTCCTTTCAATTTCGACCACTTAAAACGTTTGCTACCTGGTAATGGGTTAACCCTTTCCAACACACGGTGGATAGAAAACATTGTGGAAAATGAAGAAATTGCTTGATAAAAGCAATTTCTTCATTATCCACAATGTTTTCATAATCTTATTTTTTCTTAGGCGTAAAAAGGAGGGTGTGTGTTGGAATGTTTTAGAGCAGTTATTAAATTCGTGAAAATGATTTCCAATAGATAATAAGCAGTAGAATACACTTGGAAAATTAGAATCAGATCCGAATGATTTACGAAAAAAACTTACACCAATTCCACTAGCGTTAACACTAATCTAACAGTGATCAAATTCTGCCTTGAAGCGTTAAAGAAATGCCGTCTGGAAATTAATTGACCTGTCTTGATCAACGCCTGTAGTTATCTATATTATCTACGAATCACGGGACAAATTGCACTGACTGGAAATAAGCTTGTCCTTTATCATTCTATGTAATTTTCTTGGATCGTTTGTAGAAAAAGTCAAATTCAGTAGGTCTGGTAAGTGACAAGGTAATCTGATAAAAAGTACCCATTTGTTATATTTGATGATTTTTTTAATGCATTGTAAGATATTAAAGTCTATTTGATATATATCTAAATCAAAGTGCCGTACGCACTGTAATTGGTCGTCACTTAGATATTGGACATATCGTTGCATTCCTGAAACTTTAGAATTAGGGTCAAACAACTTTAATTTCTATTACTTTTACAACAGAACAGAACAGAACAGAACATTTATTCAAGACGTGCACAAAGTACATTGTCAATACAAAACATATTTACAAACGTATTAAACATACATCACGTGGTATGTTTTTGGGTAGAGGACGAGCTATTTTCTATTGTTGAAAAAAAAAATAAACAAAACGTAGATTTGTATACATAGAATATTCTGGGCCAACAAAGACCTGGGTTAGACGGCAAGTGAGTTAAACATAAACCGTTGGATCCCTGCCATAGCTGAGAATTAAATATTTTTGATAACATCTTCGATAATATAGTATTGATTAATAAGAACTCAACAGTTTCTTTCTTTCATTAAATGTTTCTTTAAGGAATAGTGAAAGTCTATGAAGGGTTTTCTTTTCTGATTTATTTTCGCAATAAATTTATGAATTTAAACATACTTGGGTTTTTGGTATAAAAATTAGGAATGAATTTCTTTCTATTAAATTTTGGACATTTGATAGCAAGGTGGTATTCATCTTCAATATCATGCGTGTTACACAGTAAACAATATCTTTCTTCTCTCGGAATTCTATTTCTAGTATAACGGCCTGTCTGTATTCTTAAATCGTGTGCAGAAATTCTTAGTCTTATTATGTAATATCTTGATGATTTCGGAACAGAGCTCAAATAACCTTCAATATAAAAACATCTTTTATCTGGGTATAAAGTTTTAATGATTCAGATGAATCAATTCTACTATGCCATGATAAGATAAAATGTCTTTGACTCTTTGTGTAAATTGAGTCATAAACGAATGGACGTTAACAGTGTACGGGTTATTCCATACATCATTAAATCCATGTTCTAACAATAAAGTTTTAATTTTTGAAACCCAGTTCAAAGAACCGTCAATTGAATCATGATAAGCACTGCGATAAACCTGTTGCACTATAATGTTACTTGAATTGATAACTTTTAACCAATATTTAATCATATCAGAGTACCTAGAGACATATAAGGGATACCTTCCTAGCTCACCATATACAGCACTCGAACTAGATGAATTACGTACATTTAAACGTTTCTTACAAATTTTTAATTGAATTCTTTCTAGTTCCTTGTTTTTGGTAAATCCCCAGATCGGGCTTGCGTAAGAAAGAATTGAACCAACAAAGGCATCAAAGAGTTGAAGCAAACAACTAAGGGTAAAATCATATTTTCGACATTTATACAGTAGAAAATTTACAGCTTTTGTTGCCTTGTCACCAACGTACTTAAAATGCATAGAAAAATTTCCGGTATAATTTAAAACGACACCTAAATAATTAAAATCATTCACAACTTCTATTTGCTGGCCGTTGTACGACCAGGTTTCATTTTGATTTATTTTGCCGCGTTCCTGAATACAACTATCTTTGTTTTATCTGTGTTTACATGTAGACCCCAATGAGAGCAGTAGTCATACAAAGAATTTAAATTATTTTGTAACTCTTCCGGAGATATGCCGAATATGACCATATCATCGGCAAACAGTAAAACAATAAGACAAAGATCTTCAATCAATATTCCTCTGTCAATATTTGATGATAACGACATCTCTATATCTTCCAAAAATAAGGATACTAAGACAGGAGAAGTGATTTCCCCCTGGCGGAGTCCAACAGCGTACTCGACAAAGTCAGAGTACTTATTCCCGCTTCGCACGCAGGATTTTACTTTGTCGTACATATTTTTAAATATTTGTAATATTTTACCTCGTATACCTTTACTGTACATTTTGAAACATAAACCATTTCGGTAAATCGTATCAAAAAATTTTTTGAGATCGATGAATGCGCAATATATTTTTTCATTTTTGTTAACAAATTTTTGGACTATACTAGTTAAAATAAAAAGTGCATCAATTGTAGAACTTCCCTTTTTGAAACCGAATTGAGCATCCGAGATAATATCATATTCGTTACAAAACAGTACAATGCGTTGTTTGTTTAAAATAGTAGTAAACAGTTTCGATAAACAACTCAGAAGCGTTAGGCCTCTATAATTATTTACGTCGTCCGCATTGCCCTTTTTGTGTAGAGGTACTATGATTCCCTCTGTCTACCTATCAGGAAAAATACCTGAATTCAAAATTGTATTAAACATGACTTGCGAGTATATCACAACTTTCGATATGGAATCATTGCCGCATGATTTGCCGCGTTTTAATGATTTGCATGCATTTGTAATTTCCTGTACGGTAATTGGCTGATTTAAAACATCATCAGCATCCAAAGAATCAAAAATAAGATTACTTGAGCAAAACGATTCGGACTCTTCATTTTGAAATACAAAAGTTTCTTTACTTATATCTGAAAAAAATTTCGCAAATTCACTTAACTCAATATCATTTGGTGATTTTTTACTTTGCTTAAAGTATTTCCAGAAATCCTTTGGTTTTGAAAACTTCAAATTTTCTATTTCAGCCATTTTCTTTTTACGAAATCGATTGCGTTTCGACTTACATAACTTTTTATAATTTGACTTATATTCATAGAACTTTTCCCTGTTAAAGTGTGACATATTGCCTTATTATTCAAATTATGATACTGAATTGAAAAGGAAATCGATGCATGATCACTAAACTCTGTAAACGGGTTAATCTGAAGTGTGCTAATATTTTGAAAATTGTTCTCACATGTTAACAACATATCAATAAGTGAACTCGTGTATGTAAATGCACCGTTATTTGCATCGGAATGTAAGCGACCGTTAACAATGCGCAAATTTGAACTCTTACAAAATTCCAATAAGGCGCTATTCATGATCTGTTATGATAACAATAGCCTTATATTTTGTATTTTTACTCCTCCCGCACTTTGAAAAAGTCTTTAAAATGATAACTTATTATTCATTAACAATTATAACCAAATAAAATTCAAAATTTATTTGAAAAGACAAATTAGCTACAAAGAAATTGCAAATATATGCCACACTTATCCATGGTAATACAGCAGATTTAATCCCTTGTATACTGTATATAGCTTCCTTATCAGATAAGGTCGTTAAATTCTCAGCAAGTGGTTAATTGTATATCTCATTTGGGGGGTGGAGTCAAATAAAGAAGGATTAAACTAGGCCTTTAAATGGAACTGGTTTACCATCTATATAAAGTTTATCGTAGGAAAACCAAGCCTTTTTTCCCTCCTGCTATGCCTTCAATAATTGGGGTTTAAGCTTTTTACGTATGTCTATAACTTCTTTCGGAAACTGTTCATACATGTAAAAGTCCGTATCCTTTATTTCTTTCCACTGTCTGCGTACAAACTCCCTATCTTTGAAGAGCATGAATTTAGCCACTATATTACGGGGTCCTTTTTCTGGTTTTTGTCACATTCGATGGACGCGCTCGAACTTAATCTCATCGACAAGGTCTTGGGCTAACTTCAGATTCGTGACCATAAAGTTTCGTAATTTTTCTTCTGGTTCTTTGGGATCCTCATTCTGGGCCTCGGGGATATTTACAAACACTAGATTGTTCCGCATCGATTGCGATTGTAAATATGATAGGTCATTTTTAAGGTCACCATTTCTCTGTTCTAATTCTATCACTCTATCATTTAATTTATTAACACAAAACTGTTACTGTCTACTCTTTCCTCGACCAATTGTACCCGTTCTATCAGGATGCCGACCTTCTCGTTTACAAATTTTCTCAAACTCGATACATCTTTCTCCACTTTTTCCATCGTACTCTCTAATTTTTCTAACTTTTTAAGACGTGTATCAATACCTTCAAGCTTTTTCATAACATTTGATATAGAGTTCATGATATGTTTATTGGATGGTGTAGACTCTTGCTTGTGTTTTTGAGATTCTTGTGACGATAAATTCTTTTCTGCCATTGTTTCGTGTGTCACTTCATTACTTGAAAATGAGTTCATATTATCATTGAAAACTTCGTTTTCGTTTTGTATTATTTCATCTTCATAAAGAATGGAATTTGTCTGCGATAATATTTGACTAACACTCAGTCCTTCATCGTTTGGAAAATGATTTAAGAATCGTCCGATTTTTCGGGGGCTGCCATTTTCACTCGAACTACTTTCATTACTGGTCACTCGAAAGTCTCTAGACCGTTTTTAGCCTTGTTTCTGTTTCTCTTCCCCATCAAAAGAAACCATACATAATTAAATTGTTGCCTTACTTGTTAAATGTCCAAAATTTAGTCCAAATACACTTTATTAACCATTTTTGAGTTATTTTAGCGAGAGCGATTTAAACCCGTCTTTACCCCACCAAATCACGTGACCACACCTACAACACGTAGGTTCTATCCTAGCGTATGATATTTCCGTGAATGTTAATTAGAACTAATATCATTTTACACGAACGTAAGACCTTGATGCAACATGGGTACCGACAAATAAGCAACTTTTTGTGAAAACTAAATTTTTAACAATTCTCGATTGTTATATAGTCATGGTTAAAGCCAAAACAGAAAAAATATGGAAAAATGATAACCAAAGTTTAAGAGCAAATGCTGACAGCAGGTTCATGAAATTTCAAAACTTTCCTTTTTCTGGGCAGAAATTAACAAGTTCCTAAACAGCGCTGATTATAAACAAAGGAAAGATCAATTGATACTATTATTTGGGCGAATTCTTTAGACAGCTTGAAAGCATAACAATCAGATTTGCTCTCCAGAAGAACTTACAGTATTTTGATTAACTTATGGCTTGAAAATAATTGAGTGGCAGTATCATCTTTGTTTACACCTCGATATGATTGAAAGAAAGGGTTGGTTAGACGCGTTCATCACTAGCGGAAAATCCTTGAAGCATGCATCTTTAAAGCGTGTGACCGTCCAGTTTTCCTTTACTCCTTTTGATAATTCTTAACTTGTAAAATGAAATGATTTTTTCTGTTTGCCCGTCAGAATATACGTCCGGTTGGGCTAAGGGCAGTTTTTGGTAAATTGCAGCGACACAATCTCGAGTTTATGGTTATATAAATTGGTCTACGACCAATTAAAAAACCGGAGCTTACTTACATCACGCACCCATTTGCTTAAACCCTTTCCTGTTCAATACCTGATTTTTTACGTCCCCATAATTTTAGAATTGAGAAAGCATTGTAGAAAAGAAGGAATTGTTTGTAGCAAACAATTTCTTCTTTTTCAACAATATTTTCTACCCTACTGAATAGCTATTTTTCATATTGATTCAATTATAAATTTTCGTCTGCAGAGCATGTGAATTTGGACAGGTCTAAAGAATACGCTAATTGTATCTCCAATATCTTTGATACTTTTTATTATGTTAGAATATCGTATAGTAGATTTTATTAAATCCGGTCATGACCGCTGTGCTTTAGATCAACTAAAATTCGATCATTTTCCTTCGACAAGGCATGGTTTGCAAATCCGTATGTAAGAAATAGACTTTATTTTGACATTGCACTTAAGAATGAATATCTGTACGTGAACAAGAAACTTTATAGCATCAAAATACAAGCTTAATCGATCTTGCTCGAGCGATAACCTTTATCAACCCATTCCAAAACAGCAAAATTTTAGACTGGTCCAAATTGAAAGAAGCTGCAGACGACAATTTCAAGTTGATTGAATTTTGAATTTTTTCGTCTTTTTGGATAGAAAACATCGTGGATAATGAAGAAATTGCTTGATACAAGCAATTTCTTCATTTTCCACAATGTTTTCCAAAGCTTTTTTCTCGAGGGGCGTAAAAAGGAGGGATTGAGTTGGATTGGGTTAAGCGACCGATTCCATTAAGCGACCACAATCGAATCCCCTTTTGAAATTGAATAGCTGACGTAAAGAAGATGTCGTTTTTGTTAATAGCTAAATCCAATGTTGTTTGCCCATATCAGAATCGTCTCAGTGAGACGATTATAATGAGTCCCAAAAAAGTCCGCACAAAATAGTTCCATACAAAAAGCATCAACATTTGTTAAGTTTTTGCTTTTTTCGCCCAATGCCAAATGTGAAACGCTTTCTATTTTTCTATTGTCATGTAAAAGGAAAAGTATAAATAATACACTACCCCTACTTATTCCAGCTCTTTAGTTTAAGAAGGAAAGTAAAAGGATGTTGAGGTTAATTTCGACTCTTGACCTAATTTGACATTGAAAAGTCGGAAATAGCCGAAACAAAGATTTAACAAGAATTGTGCAGATGCCATGGACATCGATAAATGCAGAGGGGATAACATTGATCAAGATTAATGTTAAGTCTCAAAGAAGACTGGCTAACCTGTGGCGCTTATCCTTACACAATGTGCAGACCTAATAGTTAGGACATGGTCGGTTTATTAACCGTTTCCTGTTCAATCTCTGGTTTTTACGTCTCTGTGTTTTAATCATTGAGAAAACATTGTAGAAAAAGAAGAAAATGCTTGTAGCAAGCAAATTCTTCTTTTGCAACAAAAACGTCTACCATAATGAATGGTTATTTTTAAAATTAGATTCAAATTAAATTTCGTCTGCAAAAACTTTAGATTTGGACAGGTCTAAGATTTTACAAACCAGGAAAGGGTTAAGATAAACACCTATTAAATGAAATGTACAGCGACTTTGTATGCATGTTTTCCTACCTATCCACATAGCCCTATTAGTTCAGCAGGTAGAGCACTCGACTTTAAACCTCAAGATCACGCTTTGTTCCCCGGGCTGACCGAAGTAAAAAACGAATTGTCTTTCGGGTGATACGTTAAACCGAGGCCCCATGTAGTGGTGCTACACATCGAGCATGTTATAGAACCATGGGGGGCTCTCGTGAGTTTCGTCCTGTATCCTTGCCAAACCCCTTTAACAACTAATCGTCTTCTAGGGGCGCCGTTCATATGAGCCTTTGCTACGGTGGCGACGAAATTAATCGCCAATACTCACACACATCTTTCCAGGTGACAATGAAGGTCTAGATCCTTATAATATGAAGTGTAAATTGAATAGCCAAAGGTGCAAAGATAACACGTCTGGAAAAGAAGAACTTAGTTTCTCCAATATGCCGCTTTTCTCCCTCCTTCTTTTTCCGAGAATTCAAATATATTCGTCATTTGGCATCTTTGATTTAAATCTTTAATTTCTTTTTTTTATCTCTGAAAGAAGTCCATGAACATATTTTTCTATTTTTCTACCGAACGCCACAAACTTGAATTATTTCGAAGTTTACTATTTGACGAACAGGTTTTGCCTGATTTTACTCTATGAACCCATTCCTACACAACAAAATTTTAGGATGGTAAAATCAAAATAGCTGCAGAAGACAATTCAAAGTTGTTGAAATTTTAAAAAATCTATGTCTTGTTTGGGAAGCAAACATTGTGGGTAATGTAGAAATTTCTTGTAACAAGCAATTTCTTTATTTTCCATATTTTTTTCTAAAGCCATGTTATGGAGGGGCCTAAAGGTAAGATTGAGTGGGAATAAATTAATTGCTCGTATGCCGAGAAAGGAATGTCCTGTTTCTGCACAATGAAATTTAGTTTGCTGACAAAGTCCATGACAATAAAATAAGCATACATATTAACCCTCAAAAGCTGTACTGACGACTTTTTTCCGCAATACATAGGCAACGAACCCTCCTATCAGCAAAAATACATGGAAATATATTGCCGTTCACGTTCAGATTAAATTTTCACTTTCAAAATTGTGGTTTGTGAACGTGAAAATAGCCTAGCAGAAGAAAGGTAGCTAGAGATCATCGATTGTGCATTTAGGATGGGATAGCACCTCTAATCAACGAAAATTTCGTCAAAGTCTTCGAAAAAGATGTTTACCATTTCATAAGAAATCCAAGCCAAAATGGTCCCTTTTCTACGAAGAGATTTTTTAATTATATATTCTGGAACGAGGTCAAAGACAGATAGGAAATCAAGCATCAGCCAGGCTTACAATTTATCCTTGACACAATCATACCAACTTCAGACGGTCTACCTGTACACGGTGAGGTTTTTGTAGATAATGTTAGTTAATAAATACATTAGACGAATCTTCGTTGTCATTTACAAGATCCGTTGACATATCACGCATAAAAAGGGACACGAAATGAACTTTGAACTCGAACATGTCATGTAAAATGATTTTATTAAAAGTCATAACTACAGCTCGAGCTATGATGTGAAAATTTGCCTTTTAAATTAATATATCTGCCTTGCAATATATTTTGGTGACGTTTATTATCTCAGTCGAATTTTTCCGTCCAAGATTTATATTTATTAACCAATTCCCGCACAATCCCTAATTTTAAGCCCCTAAAGAAGAAGAACTTTGCAAAACATTTTAGAAAATTATGAAATTGCTTGTGACAAGCAATTTTTTCATTTTCCACAATATTTTCTACTCAGAAAGTTGATAACATTTAAAATTTCATAAACTTTATATCATCGTCTGCAACTCCTTTCAATTTGGACTAGTCTAAACTTTTGTCGTTTGTAAACGGGTTAATAACTCAAAAAAACCTTTCCTCTCAAATTTTGACGGATTTCATGACTTTGTGTTGATGGTAATGATTTATGATCTGATTGCCAACGCTATTGCTTACTTATATATGCATTCTTTTATTAGCTAGCAAAGCGTTACCTTTGATAGCTTAAGTTAACAGACGAAATTTTGAGGTCGTCTCAAGTTCAACGAGTGCAAACCGCCACTGAAGGCTTAACCACTAAATCTGTTGAATACCTACGCCATAAAAAGTAGTTCTCATGGATTTCAGGAATCATGCAAACTCTATTCAAATTGTCTTTCAAAAGCAATGTATTTAAACCTTCCCAATCAATTCCGATTTTTAGGCATCTCAAGAAAAAAGTTTTGTTAAACATTGTGGACAATGAAGATATTGCTTGTTACAAGCAATTTCTTCATTGTCCTTGATGTTTTCTACCCAACAAGGGAAAGATTTCTAAATTCAACTTGAAATTGTCGTGTAAAACTTCCTTTAATTTTAATCCAAACTGTGTTGTGTTGTAATGGGTAAAATCCTTGGTTACTTTAACCTCGTTTATTTATCATGATTACCTTAGCCGAAAAAGAGTACTTAACAAAACCATGCTTTGCTAGCTTACAGTACTTTTAGTACTTTGATTTTTTAGACTTAAAAGCATTTACTGTCTGTAATATATCTCTTGAATTCCAGGAAGATTTTTTCTTAGTCCTAAAAATTTAGATTGTCAAAATAAAAGAGTATAGAAATTAATATCTATCAAATATGAAATATTATTCTTATTAATCCATTACCAGACGGCAAAATTTAGACTGATCCAAATTGACACGAGCTGCATTGCGCAATTTAAAGTTTGTTCAATGTTAGATATTTTGGACTGTCTGGATAGAAACATTGTTTAACCCTTGTCATGCTGTATAAATTACATTACTGAATTGCTGTCAAATCAAAGGGCTGAAAGCACTGATGGAACTTAATGTTCAAAATTCAATATTTTTTTTTAAGAAATCAACTTTATAAGCAACTCTGGCAGGAAAAGTACAGGCAGGAGGTATAGACTAAGATCAGCCTGCACATAAGTGCAGTCTGATCTTAGTCTACACCTCCTGCCAAAACCGGAATATTCCGGGTTCAGCATGACAAGGGTTAATATGAAGAAAATGTTTGTTACATGCAATTTCTTCATTTTAAACAAGGTTATCGCAATTATTTTTCTCGATGGGTGTCAGAAAGCGTCATAGTGTGGGAATGGGTTAAACGAGTGTTCATAACAATTAATTGCATGTTATTATCTTGCGATACACATTCTCAAAAAAGATATATCTTGAAAGTATGTTATACAAGTACGATCATTTTTGATAAATGTTTACACAGAAGAAGAATTGCGGTATTTTCTTTAATAATAAAAGAAAAACTTTGTATAACATTAAGTTGAATAGGGTGCCGTGTATGAATTGAATGCTAACGAATTAAAGCAATATCAATGTTACTGTAAATAAAATATCTAGAAATGTAGAATTCTAATGAACTTACTATCAGACATATTCCATCATGTCTGTGAGACGAGAAATGAATAATTATTTAGAATTGTTCGGTATACTTTTTAATGTAGCCGGATGTTTTCTTTGAAATAAGAAAACTGCGTATAGAAAAAATTGACGTGATTTTCATATCTAGGACACTCCGATGTAAAACCATTTCAGAGTAGGGCAGAGATGGGTCTCTTACACATACAGGAATACAAGTAAATCAAAAACCTCTATGACAAACTCTGAAAAGAAACACTAACTTATGCATACAGTCACCAAACAGTCAAAACATCATGGAATTGACACGTATCCTAAGCAATATCATTAAAAAAATCATTTATGTTCCATCAGAAACATACGTCTTATGAAGGCCTAATTCCTTACCATTTAAAAGTTATTGCAAATGTAAATTGTTCATGGTGCATTTGCTTATTCTCGAAGTAGTGGTCCTGTCCGGGGATTATGACCTGTCAACGGACAGGTATTTGAATAAGAAATATGTCATTAGTATAAAAAACTAGCACGTTATTTTCACAATAGTTCAAGCAATTGCTAAATTTTATTCTCTCATTCGATTCACCTATAACCCATCCCACGCAATTCCTCTTTTAACTCCCCCAAGATAAAAACTTTGGAAAACATTGTGAAAAATGAAGATATTGTTTATGACAAGCAATTTCTTAATTGTCCAGAATGTTTTCTACCCCAACGAAAAATATTTTTAACACCAATAAAACACAATCGTCTGCAACTTCTTTGACTTAGGACCAGTCCGATTTTAGCGCTCATTAAAATGTCATCTGCAACTTCTTTCAATTGGGTAGGTCTAAGATTTTGTCGATTGTTAATGTGTTAAATTAAAAAAGGCTTTATACGCAGAGAACGTTTTGATAAAAGGGGGGTATAATAAGCACTTTTTCGTAGTGAGGTTAACCGCAAGTGAAATTTGGCCAGTGATAGCTTATATAATTAGACATTTATTCCCTTTATACTCTAAGTTAATAGACAACAAAGCAAGTAGTTTTATAAAATATACAGAATTACAGATTCATTTCACTGTGCTTTTCCATTTACAGATTTAAATCAAATGTACTTTCAGTTTTTTCCTTTGTACCCTGAACTAAGCTCTAGCAATATTAAGAACAGCTTAATGGGTAAAAGGTCAAAGGTTTGACCTTGACCTCAAGCATATTTGATCTTCCTTCCTCCCAACGGTATTGAAACACAATAAAAAATAGCATTGCGACTTGAAAAGTTTTGAAGAAATTATATTTGAGCCTATGCGTGACATTTCCAACAATTTCGCAGGTGCGTGACTCGCACACATTGAGCACCCTGGACAGCCATTCGGGGCAATTAGAATATTCGCTGATTATTTAAAGAAGCTTTGGTTCAGTATCCATCTACAGAGCGCAGAGTGAAGACTCTGATCAGACTGTGCAGATGCACAGGCTGATCTAAGTCTTTACTTGGCGCACATGTGAAATGATTGGAAATGTGACGCACGCGCTCAATTAGTATGTCGTTATATTTTTTGCCAACAACAGAAAAGTAAGATATATTTTATTCCTTGGTTTGAATCGTGTCATTTAGCCCATCGCAGAGGTGGATGGTGAGAGTGGCGAACGACAACTCTGCTTGGAGATTACCGAAACGTTTGTCCATCGTGAGCTAAAAAGTAAGTCTATTCCAGGAACTGCTTTTTCCCTTCTGATTACGGATTAAGGGTATATGTATATCAATATATATATATCTAGTACATTTTTATAATTAATACCAGGTCTGTCTACCCTTGTCATCCTGAATTAAATTCTTGTCAAAATCAAACGACTGAAAGCACTGTTTTTACTTCACTTTCTGTTTTCAAATGAATGCTATAAAGAGCTTGGGCTAGTAGAGAACAGACAAATGGTGTAGACGAAGATACTCCTGCTAAACAGGAATGTTCTGGTTTCAGTATGACAAATGTGAATTCCGCTACCTATCCATTGACGAATAGAATGTAATTGTTGGCATAGAATTGAGTGCATTTCACTTTGCGAGTTGTTTAATTGCAAGAAGTAAATTGCGTGCTGTGTCTACGTAAATTTCCGGGGAAAGTTAGCTTCAAGTGATGACTGACGGATAACATTCACAAATAAGCGAGAACATGAAAAAGGTTTCTATCTGATTTGATTCGTTTATTCCAAAAACGCCTAGATTCTTTCTGACATGGTTTAGCTAAGAGATCTAGACTTATGCCTTTCTATTCGTCGCCGGAATTGAATACGGCGACAGACTTCACTTTAAAACGTTCATGCATGCAATCTTGTCGATGAACTGGTTCAAATGCAATGCCTCAAAAGACCATATATCACATAGCGTCAGTGGGCGAACCAAATATCGTAAATACAGTTTTTCAAGCTGTATTTACGATATTTTGTTCACCCATCGACGATATTTTCGTACGCGGAAGTATTCCTAGACCAGCATGAGTTAGCTGAAGTCAAATTTCCTCGACCCCTGCCGATGTTTATGACCTTATATTGTTAAATAGGCCAAGAGGCAGAGAAGTAAATATTTGGCCCGTCTAGTGAAAAAGGGATCTCCTTGAGTTCGCAAACAGTATCAATTCAGGTCGGAGGGAGCATGCAGACTAGGGCCATCACTCCTTGCTGTAGTAGATTTCTTGATCTAAAATGGTCTTTCTACCTTATACTAATTTCTAGATTATTTTCTCTTTTCAATTCGATTATATCTCTATCTAACTCATTTACAGATGACAAATTTTAAAAATGGTACACATTAAGAAATGTAAAAGTAGACAATGTTCGTTGAAGAATTGTTAAGTGATTAAATAAATTCCAATTTATTTAAAAGAAGAAAGCTGTATATTGCATTAACAAGTAATTTCTTTATTTTCCACAATGATTACCAAATCTTTTTATTGGGCGTGTAAAAGAGCGGTTTTGTGTGTGTCCTAGGCCGCGGATGGACCTTTTACGCTTTGCATACAACATAATGTTAACCCTTGTCATGCTGAACTCGGAATATTGAGGTTTTGGCAGGAGGTGTAGACTAAGATCAGACTGCACTTATGTGCAGGCTGATCTTAGTCTATACCTCCTGCCTGTACTTATCCTGCCATAGTTGTTTATAAAGTAAATTTCTAAAAGAAATATTGATTTTTGAACAACAAGTTCTATCAGTGCTTTCAGCCCTTTGATTTGATAGCAATTCAGTAAAGTGATTTATACAGCGTGACAAGGGTTAAAATCTTTCAGAGGTCGTACAAAGCGTTCTCGATATACAGTTTCTCTAATAGACGATTATTTGACATATTTAATGTTTGTATCAAAATCTTATATTTGATCCGTCGGGATGAAAGAAATCCTCTCAGATCTTCGAAAGGATCGACCCAGTGCAGTATGAGCAGATCCTGAACTGTTTTACTTCTTAAATCAAATGATCAATCGACCAATCAAATCATTCGTTTTGACAGGTAGTAAATAAATAGATATGTTTACATTATTATGTACATTTTTATGAAGCTATGTATATAAAATATGTTTAAACTAAAGGATGAAGTGGTAGTACAAGGAATCCATTATGTAGCGCTTCAGTCGCCGCGACTTTACTAAAATTCTGTAAATGTTGGTCTTAGATCTCAATTAATCAACCAATCTACATACAAATGCAATTAATAGACAATGTACAATTCCATTCAGAAAAACCCAAGAGAACAGTCTCTTTGGACCATAGCTGGCCCCAAACGTACAGAAATTTGATTCACCGAACAGTACAGCAGGTTAGTTTCGATTTGCACCGAACAGTACACCATGCGATTTTTCAAAGTGAAATTACAACAAAAGTGGACTAGAGACGCGAACTATTTATATATTGGCGAGAAGATCAGACATTTTTCTTCCCATCTGGGCATGTGTTTTTGTCAGGAACTTTCTGCATTCGGAAATACAGAACGATTTTTCAAAATCTCTCGCTTCGATTTTCAACGTCACAAAACACCGTGTTCAGTCAAACATTACAGACAAACGGTACTATATCATTTCAAAAGGGTTATACGCATTGGTTCTCCAATCAAAATTCTTCACGACGATATCCAACTCTTTGTATGAAAATGCATTTCTGACTAGAAATAAATGACGCATACCTTATGCATAAATCCTGTCCGCCATCTTGGAAGCACCAAACAATTTTGACGTACACAGTTTCCATACAGTGTGATTTATACTTGAGAAAATATTGCTGAAACTGAGAATTGCTTGTAACAAGCGATTTCTCCTTTTCCCATAATGCTTTCTATAACATAGGATGGTTCAATTTTAAATTGCATCCAATTTTTATTGTCATCTGCAGCCTATTTTAATTTGGACCAGTCTGATATATCATAAAAACGTTAAAGTGTTAAAAAGGAAAATAATTATTTGACGACATTACCGTCATATCTCAGCTAGAATAAACTGTAGTAACGACGCTTTAAGACCCCGAACAAATAAAAATGCTTAATATAAGTGTTGGAGTTGAAAGTTCGCTTCCGGTCTGTATGAATGATTTGATTGGCCAGTTGTTTTTTTGGTTGATGGCGTCGATCCGTCGTTTACCTACGTAAACAGTTAAAAGAAATGCCTAGATGGTTTTGAGTAATAGTCCTTAATTATGCGACCTTCGTGTCCATGGTCTTACAGAGTTTATTTGAGATCAGAAACAAATTGCCGCAAAATCATGTACACACCTGGGTTCATCAAACCACCCTCAAAATCCCAACCTTGTAGCACAGATCGGTTTCAACAATTGAGCAATCGCGGCTGTCAATAAGATAGCCAGTCAACCAATGAAATAAGTCATTGAAATAAGAAATGAGTTTTGAACTCCTACACTGGCCGCCATTTTTTGTCAACCTTTTTTTGTTGTTTTTGCGTCTGAAACGTCTTTACTAGAGATTATTCAAGCTGTAGTTAAGTCGTTTAGGACGCCAACGAACTATACCACTTTTCGTTCTATGCTACTGGCCATAAAAATTTCAAAATATTTTATTTTATAACCTATGCGGGACTTCCTGTTGGAGTAGGGGCCAACGATTGGTCGATTATACTCTATTTGTCAGGTCTTCGATGTTACTTGTATAAATGTTAATACATTTAAGAACTTATAAAGAAGCTTCATCTATAGCAATATCATACGAATCAGTGCTACTAGTACTAAGGTTTCATGTTTCCACTTATGGTTAGATTTTTCGTAAAAACAACCAACACATAATTTCAAATCGGTGTACTTATATTTCCAATACCTCTCCATTATTATTGAAAAGCTAAAAGTCAGCTCTGAGGCGGCCATCTACAAGTGTAAATCAACTTTGTTATGGTTGTAAAACCGCATAATGCCATGCACAAAAGTTCTTTTTTCTGTGTCATCTTAAAAATGAAGGATAGTGAATAGAACAATCCAATCTTTTGTTCGTAATTGATCCAATCTCTTTATCATTTATTAAATCAAAAAGTATTTAAATAAAAAATTTATCTTATTCCTCTGGCTGCAATAGTAAAAACAAAGATACATGGTTATATATTTTAACTTTAAGTTTGTATATCAATATTCTAGTGTTTAGATTGACTAAAGTTTTCTTTTCATATTTCCATGAACAAAATTATGCTTGCGCACAAAGTGGACCTATAAAATTTTACTCAAAAGCAGTAAAATAATTGCTTAATTTGTTTGATAGCATTAAGAACGGAGATTTACTTTGTTGTTTTAAGTGAGGTATGTACCTAAAAACTTAAGCGTGTTCATAGATTAGCTTGATTCCGATTTTAGGTTCATAGCCAAATGAAAATAATATAAAGCTCTTAATTTCTTAGATATTCTCCAGGGTAGATTTGGACAAAACATTCGAATCAAATCTCATCCGTATACAACATCTTTAAGTATGACGTCATAACAGTGTATGGATCACAGTCTCCACAGGGTCGACGTTCTTCAAGATATCCCTTTCCAGCATTAGCGACTTGTGGTGGGACTCGAACACTGCACGATTTGTCTGCTGTACCTGCTGAAAACTTGTCCAAAGACGGCGTAAAGAAGTCGCCAGTCATCCTCTTTTTATTGTCCTCCCCGTTATTTCTGTCAAAGGATGGTAAAATCTTCTCTTGTGGGACGTTTGATATCTTGGTAATTGCCTCCATTATGTACCTGCAATAACAATGGACTAATCACTGGTTCCAACCACTTATTCCTTTGGCCACACCCACTGACTCCGAGAGGAAGTCCCGCTTCAATTTTTAATGGCATTATTTTTCAAACTTTATGGCCAGTAGCATTTTACAAGGCAGCAGAATAGCTGGTAGACGAATTAAGCGTCGTAACTACAGCTTAAATAACCTGTAGTAACGACGTTTAGGTCGCAAAACCAACAAAAATGTTTCACACAAATGGCGGCCAGTGTCTGAGTTCAAATCTCAATTCCGGGCTGAATGATTGATTCGATTTGTCAATAAATTCCTTGATTGACAGCCGCGATTGGTCAATGCCCGTCTTCCATAATCCCAATTTAATGCAAATATCGATTTTCTTCAAAGAAATATAAGAAACACACGTTTCAGTTCATGTTTCCTTGCCTTTTTAAAACTCTTAAGTCTACAACGTTACTGACAATTGGTCAAAATGATTGTCTTGGTAATATCTTGGAAAAGCTCGATATTGGGTCACTTGATGTCAAAATCTATGTCACAAGGTCAAATTCAAAAAAAAGCAATGTTGGTTTATACGAGTTTATTTAAGTTCGATTTAGTTCGATTGCGACTTTAAGCTGATAGAGTCGCTCTCGAGGATGTTTCCACGTCACTGTAACAGGGGCAGTGGATTAACCCCACTGCTACCAAATTATACAGCCGGGCAGACTGAGGCTGGTCATTTAGTGTTTTGTCCATGAAAAAAATCCGGTGAGGGTTGGGCTCGAACCCGTGATCCTCAGATCACGACTCAAGCACCTTTACCACCCGGCTACATGCCATACACTATCAACCTAATAAACGCCAGATATTTTTTATGATTTTTTCCCTTTTATCAAATTTGGTCAGCTGGCGTCATAAACTAGGTTTCTAGGTACAATCGGAGTTAAACCGTGTTAACCTTAGAGCCCACAATGTTCGCTCAATCGTCCTGAAAATTGATCAGAATGTGTGTCTTGATAAATTCCCGGACATATTCAAGAATTGGTCATTGTGGGTAAAACCTGGGTCACTAGATTAAATTTGTGAGTTAACAGACACAATTTTGAGGTCGTCTCAAAGTTCAAGAGGTGCAAACCGCCACTGGAGGCTTAACCACTAAATGCCTACACCACAAAAAAGTAGTTCTTATGTATTGCAGGAAGATTGCAAACTCTGCATGGAAGTTCATCTCCTAGGTGTTTTGGCTCACGTGAGCACATCGTGTTCGAAATGACTCTTACCAGAGTCCTCAAAGAAGTTGCAGACGACAATTTCAATTCTTGAAAATTCTAAGATATTCATCTCTTTAGGTAGAAAACAATGTGGAAAATGAAGAAATTGCTTGTAACAAGCAATTTCTCCATTTTCCACACTGTTTTCCACAACTGGGCCTAAAAAGGAGGGATTGTGTGGGAATGGGCTAACTCCTTGGTAACTTTAACCTCATTTCTTTATCATGATAACGTTTGACAAAAAGAAATACTGACCAAAACAATGCTTTGCTAGCTTACTGTAGTTTTCAGTACTTTGATTAACACTCTATAGGCTACAACAGACTACAATATGTGCTCAACTATTTTAAAAATAGGTCAGAATATTTTTCTTAGTAAAATCCGGGACAAGATTAAAATTGGTTCATATCGGGTCAGAGACTAGGTCACTAGGTTAGATCCAAGAAAACAACTGGTTTATGCTTTAGAGACAGATTCTTATGTTCAATCAACCTGAGGATATGCTTGATGAAAACTAGCATATTTTCAATTTGGTACCTGAGGTCAAAAACTAGCAACAGGTCAAATTTATAAAAACATTGTATAGACTCTAGAGACCATATTTCATCCTAAATCAATCTGAGAATTGGCCAGGTTCCTTGTGTTGATCCAATCTTTTTTTAAACTGATCAGGATGGGTGAAAACAAGGTTACTAGGTCAAATCTTCGAGAAAAAAATGACAGTCTAGAAGCCAAATATCATTCTATCTGAAGCGAATTTATACATGAGTGTGATTAGGTTTTCCGATTCATACCTCCATGAAAACAAAAATATTCTCTTCATTTCTTATAATTTAATAGCATCGAGCGAAAAAGGCAAAATCTTTACAAATTTTGATACCTTTTTGTATGGGACTATTTTCATACAAAATCACTGTGTGCTCAAAATTTTGTCCATGGAGTTACGAAGTTTTTTTCGACCAATCAGATTGCCCGTTTTTGATAGACGAAACTTAAAGTTAAATTATTAATCTATGACCGAAAGCTTTCGGTACTAATCAGTTCTTGCAGTCCACGCAGTCTAGCAAGGGTTGATATTTTTTGCCCTTCCTAGGAGGTTCCTTTCCGTGTGACGGGGCACATATCTTTGCACGCGCATTTTAACCCCTCTACTAATTCCTGCATCCTGTATTTGCGACGGCTTCATAAGTATATTCTGATTTTTGCCTTTAATTCTGCAATCGTTCGAGGGCATCAAGCTGTGAACTTACTGAGGTAAGGCAATTATAGATGTACAAGTTCGGGTGAGTGATTATAGATCAATTTTATATTGCATTTGATAGGCTGCAACGGTTTCTCAAGACTCACACTCGCTTGTGGAAATATACATGATGTTAGCTATTTAACCCTCTATCAAAAATGCACCTCTTGTGCTCTTACCAATGAATGAATACGATGAAAGAAAAACTTTTTGACAATAAGATTGCTTACTTCAGACCGCCTTCTTGGCGCATTTTCTCGGTACTAAAGTTCATGTGACAACCATTGGACCAGCCACTAGATGGTGCAACCTTAGCTTTGAAGCTCACGTGAACACCATAGATTTCAGCGCACCTCATCAACAAGTAACGGGAGATGACCAGCTGATCCGCCATGTCTAAACAATCACCCGGTCCAGTCTGGTATTCCCACTGGTAACAAAAAAGAAAAAGAAATAAAATTCTGCACAATAAATGCAATACCCTCAAACCGTTATTTGCTGATCTATACTATATTTGCATTTTCAGTGCCGTGCATTAAAACAGAAACGGAAATTAAAAAAATCATGGCGAAGACGGCGTGAAATTTAAGCTTACTTACATGTTTAACCCGTGTCATGCTAGATAGATTGCATTAAAATAAAAATACTAAGAACACCGGATGGCTTTACTGCGGTTCATTGTTTCTTTGAAAAAAAAATTCTATAAACAACTTTCGCTTAAAGGGATCAAACAGGTGGTGCAGACTAAGATTAAATTGCACGTATTAGTGCAGTCTGATCTTTGTCTTTATTATACACCTATAAAAGATATGGATTAAAATCTGGCCATCTAATACAACTCGACAGAAAAGAATCCGTATTTGGTGTGTACCAAAAAACCGTTTTCGTCGAGTACCGTTAAACACGGGCTACTATTTTGTGTATTGACTTCGGGTTTTTTTCGGAAAATTGGATATATCTTAATCATTTGAGATAATTTTCTTAATGTCATGTCTTAACCCATTCCAACACAAGAAAATTTTAGACTGGTCCAAATTGAAAGAAATTGCAGACGACAATTTAAATTTGATGGAATTTCAAATTTGCCAGTATTTTGGGGTAGAAAACATTGTGGATAATGAAGAAATTGCTTAATACAAGCAATTTCTTCATTTTCCACAATGTTTTCCAAAGCTTTTTTCTTGAGGGGCGTAAAAAGGAGGGCTTGAGTTGGAATGGGTTAAAGGTATATAATAAAAGAGATATCACAACAGTTTGTTTTTCTATTTGTTGTTATCGTGTTCTCTAACCGTGTGTAGGAATTTTTTTTATTGGATTCGACCTTCGGTCTCACCCAATAAAAAATACCTACACACGATTCTCGAACACGCTAACAATAAATAGAAACTATTTACCCTTTGTCCAAATAGGAATATTGACAAGGGTTGATCAATATGTTTTACTTTAGTGATAGTTAGAGATATCAGAATCTAAAGTTTTAGTTTCTTTCAGAAGAATCAGGCTGCTGACCGTCAAAAAGTGGAAAAAAGTTTACTTTTGATTTTAATTTCAATTCTCTTTTCTAAATAGATATCTCTAGCTTTTATATATTACAAGACAAAATCAATATCTTCATTTGGCCATCAAAATGTAGTAAAAAATCTGCATGATATTCCTTTAAAAACGTGTTATTAAGACCGGAATGCATGCTTATATGCTTCGTGCAAACACATAAGCTGGTGGGATTATTATTGTTGTTGTTGTTTCTAACTCACATAAATCGTCAAAATCCGTCAATCAAAATCGTTTTCATTAGTACGGCTTAAAAACGGTTTATCAGATTCAATGATTTTACCTACCAGCGTTTTCTCTATTATGTTTTCTTCAATATTGTAATTGTTTTATTTCAAAAATGTGTTTTTTCATTTTCTGTAACGATGTAAAATTCGTTCCTTTCTTTCTTCCTTCCTTTCTTTCTTTCGTTTTCCTTTCTTTCCTAAATTCACAAAGAAGCCTGAACTTTAAGGCTTCCAATGCAGATTTCGTTTACAGATCAACTGATACCTGAGCTGAGCATTCTTCTCTATTTGTACCAAATATTGTCAGTCCAGCATACAGACATGCTTTTAAGTGGTATTCGGTCAGGGACCTTTCAAACCCAGCGTGGTTACCAACATCAATAGCTGCGTGGCGCCCTGAATAATAAAAGATATTGAAATTTTGTCTAGATTCCGACATTTTGCGAAGAAAAATCTCTTAACCTATTCCCATACAACGAAATCTTATACTAGTCCCAATTGAAAGAAGCTGCAGAAGACAAATTCAAGTTAATGTAATTCTATTTATTTATTTTTTCATCTTTTTGGATGGAAAACATTGTGGATAATAAATACAAACAATTTTTCATATTCCGAAATGTTTTCCAAAGCTTTGAGGGGCGTAAAAAGGAGGGGTCTTGTGGGAATGGGTTAAACCTTGTGTGATTCCTGTGTGATGCTCTATAAAAATATTATACAACGACTTAAAAAAGACTTAAAAGCAACCAAGAGAGATAGATAAGCCTATTAAAGCGGAAAAACAAAGATTTACAAAGCTGAAAAATTCACTAGAAGTTTCTGTGCGGCTTCGTGTACATTGCTCGTTTCAAAGTCAAAAATCGTGTGCAAATACAGAAATGTTTAAGCAAACGTCCATAATAAATCATTTGGCTGGGCATTCATCATTTCTAACTTATAAAAAATATAAAGGGCGTACAATTATCAACAAAAGTCGGACTAAAGTCCCATCCTAGTGGTAGACCGTTGTCATCGGTTATAAAGAATTCCTGCTCCCATCCACACCATGGCTTATCAGCACTTACATCTGGCCGTTCCGTCAGCGCTCGAAGTTGAGCTCTTGTATTAACCACTGAAAACATTGAAGTATTCTTCATTTCACATGACGAGGATTTTCAATATAAACTCACAGTTTTTATGAGCTATTATTCGATGTAACGTGTCTATCATGACTTTACTTTAACTATAGGTGGTGTCTTTTATTTCTCCTCTAATCAAAATCATATATTGTTAATACTTGATGGCAATGCCTCAGTGACACGATTCCGGGGAGTGTAAACAGGTTAGGATTTTGTTTAAGTTTTAAAAAGGAGATCAGATTACATAGGGACAGCGCGAGACAGTTGTAACTACCTAAAAAGATATACATAGTTACAACTGTTTCGCCACGCCCCAGCGGTTGTCAGATCTAGGATGCAGTGGAGGCAAGTCTTTACTTAAAATTACAAAAGCTACCTGCTGATGTCAATGAAAAACCGGAAACATATGAAAAATGATTAAAGAGCATGAAATCAACAGATTCGAATAAAACGGTTCACCATGACGCAATTCTTCAAAGTACAGATAAGTCAAGTAAAATGATCCCGTAGTACGCGTAGACATCGAGAACAGAGGGAAACTAACTGTACCTAGCAACACATTCGAATGCACAGGGAGTTATCCACCATGTTACAAAAATGGTCAAGAGACACTTCTCAACCATCAACTGATTGACATTTCCAACTATTAGACATGTAAACAAAGTAACGACTCAGATAATCCTGATCAGAGTCTTCACTACGAGATCTATAGATAGATACAATTGTACTGACTAAAAGCTTCCTTAGACCATCAGCGGGTTTCTAAATACTCCGAGTGGCTGTCGAGGCTGCTCAATGTCTGCTTTTCATGCACGTATGAAATGTCAAGAAATGTCACGCACCTGCTCCTATTTAAACAACGAACTAATATACGATCGATCACGGAAATATTGTGATCCTGAACGATCTGAAAACAAGGCAGGCACTTTTACAGATTAGATAAGTTTTGAATAAAATATTTGATTATTTGATCTAAAGTGGAGTGCGTTAATTTTCTCTTTGTCATGGAATATTGGAATCCCGTTAAGTAGTTGTTAACCCATTACCAGATTACAAACTTTTAGCCTCGTCCAAATTCAAAGAACTTGCTGACGTCAGTTTCTAGTTCGCGGAATTCTTAAAAAGACATTCGTCTTTTGTTGTAGAAAATATTGTCGATAATGAAGAAATTGCTTGTAACAAGCAATTTCTTCATTTTCCACAATGTTTTCGAAAGCCTTTTACAAAGGTGTGTCCAAAATGTTAAAGTGTGGGAATGGGTTAATCGATAGAGCCTAGAGTTAACGAGCTCTACCCTAAACCCAACGAAACAAATTAACTTGGCAAGACTGCCTCGATGACCGAGTGGTATAGGTACTTGATGCGTGTTCTAATGGTCACGGGTTCGAGCCCCACTGTCACCGGGGTGTGTTCATAGGCAAGACACTTAACCGCCAGCCTCAGCCTACCCAGCTGTAGATTTGGGTAGCAGTAGGTTTAAACCACTGCCTCTCTTTCAGGGACGTGAAAACATCTGGGTTGTGGGTGTTCGAGAGCGACTCTATAAGCCAAAGGCTTTCGTCGCAATCGAACTAAAATAAATTAGTATAAACTAAAATAAACTAACTTGGCAAGATTCCTTACCCACAGGTGTTTTATCCTTAGCGTTCAACAGCTCACAGAGGATTATTTTGTGTTGGCCTTTACGAAATGGATCTTTAAACATGGCAGCTGGTTTCATGTACAACTCTGGACGTGGATCAATGAACTCCTCCGTGTCAAATGCATTGTTGTACCAATTGGGAACTTCTGAACCAATAAGTATATACAACCTTGTGATTTTGGAATTGACGGATCGCTGGCCACGCCCACTGACCTCCAACAGGAAGTTTGACTTAGATATTAAACGGCGTTATTTTGCAAAGTTTGAATAACATGGAACAAAAAGCTATAGAGATTGGTTTGCTTGAATGCGCTAAAGTTACGAGGTTTAAATCGAAAACCAAACAAGAATGTTGTAATTAATGTTGGATTTCAAAGTTTACCTCCTATTTAAATTATTGATTTGATTGTTTGTTCGATTATTTGATTGACATCAACGATCAGTCAATTTAGTAGGTAGAAGACCATCTATGGCATACCAGTTTTTAATTTTAGATCGTAGAAAGGTGGGAATGATAAAGTCAAATTCATATACATGACAAACGTGATAAGAATAAATAACCATATAAACGAGATGTAATTATATGTCTGATCTTTTCATGTGTTTCTGTCAAAGTACAGCAAATTAGCAGATTATGCGAAAAATACACGTAATTGTCTCGAAGAGCGCTATTACGCTATAGACCTGGACTTCAAAAGTGAACATGTGCAAATGTCACTACAAAACTATATTTCATCTCCTAAAACTTGTAGTTGAGCTGCTATGTACAAAAAAACTGAGGAAATGGTTCAATTGATGATACAAGCATGACATTTTTACAATATATATTCTTGATACTGAAACAATTCAAAACTGATCATCAGCCACCTAAAAAATTGGCCATTTTCAAGATGGCCGCAAAAATTCGAATTGGCCGGCGTTTTTTCCTCATTTTTACATATTGTAGAGAATACTCTTTAGTCCGCCTCAAACAGGACATGTTTGGGGGTCAGGCAACCGTGGCAGACCAACAACTACCAATTCAATCGGACTGGGGTTGGCTAAAACAAAACGATATATGGTTGCCAAATTGGACAAAGCTTTCTGTTGTAGCCGAATGTTGCCAAGAACTGAAAAAGTGTGGTTGTATAAGGGCATCCTGTTCTGGAAACTGTAAATGCTACAGTTTTTAGCTCTACTGGCCAAATGTCAGAAGAGCTAAAGCGATGGCTTTTTCCTGTCCAGCTTCCGACCGTCTGTCCGGCCGTCCGGCCGTCCATTAAATTTTCCTTGTTAACACCCTAGAGTCCACAGTTTTCATCGGATTGTCTTTAAACTTTCTCAAAATGATTGTTATATCATAAGGATTGTTCTTTCGGAATTGGGTTGGATACGTCAAGAAACACAGGAAAAGGGCCCTATAAAAATTAATAGAAAAATCTATTACAAATCCTTGTTAGCACACTAGAGTCCACAGATTTCACCGGATTCACTTTAAACTTATATAGAATGGTTGTACCAACATAAGGATCATTCCTGTCGAAATTGTGTCTGACCCGTCAAATAACATGGGAAAAGGGACTTTATGTAAATTTAATTGAAAAATCTATTAATAATTCTCGTTAACACCCTAGAGTACACAGTTATTATCGGTTTCTCTTCAAACTTTCTCAGAATGATTGAATACCATCATAAGGATCATTCATTTCGAAATTGGGTCTTGTCCGTCAAGTATCATCGGATAAGGGGCCTTAAGATAGTTTGATTAAAAAATCCTCGTTAACACTCTAGAGTCAATATTTTTCATCGGATTCCCTTCAAACTTTCGCAGAATGATTGCACCACCGTAAGGATTATTCCTTTCGAAATTAGGTCTGATCCGTCAAGGAACATTGGAAAAAGGGGCTTTATGAAAAATTTAATTTTGGTTAATGCATTAATGTACACATACTTGATCGGATTGTCTTCTTACTCTCAAAGTACCATTATACTATTGCAAGGATACTTCTTTTTGAAATTGGATCTGATCCATCAAGTTACATTGGGGAAAAGGGGCTGTATGAAAAATTAATTAAAATCCCCATTTATGCAATAAATCCCACAGCTTTTATCAGATTTTTTTCAAACTTTCACAGAATGACTGTAAGGTTAAAGGGATCATTCTTTTCGAAATTGGGTCTAAACTGTCACGATTCACTGGAAAAGGGGCCTTATGAAAATTTCATTTAAAAGATCCTTGTTGCCAAGTCAAGCGCTTTCATCGGATTTTTTTCAAACTTTCACAGTATGATTGCACAATGACACGACCGTTCATGTTGAAATTAGACCTGATCTTTCAAGCATCACAGGAAAAGGCGCCTTATGAAAATTTCATTTCAAAATCCTTGTACCGTAATAAAGTCAACAGTTTTCAATAGATTCTTTTTGATGGTTCACAGAATGATTGTACAATCAATGGGATTGTTCCTTTACAAATCTGTCTGATCAGTCAAGTATAATGTAAAAAGGGACATTACAATAATTTCATTAAAAATCCTCGTTAAGATAATAAAGTCAACAGTTTTCATTGGATTCTGTTCAAACTTTCAGAGAATGTTTGTACCATCATTTGGATTGTTTCTTTCCAAATTGGGCCTGATCTGTCTAGTATCACAGGAAAAGGGGCTGTATGAAAAATTATTACCGAATCCTCATTAGCACAAGAATGTCCTCAGTCTTTATCAGAATCTCTTCAAACTTTAATAAAATGATTATAATATCATTTGGATTGTTTCTTTGTAAAACGGATCTGATTGGTTAAGTGACACAAGAAAGGGGGCCTTGTGAAATTTTTATTTGAAAAAAATATGGCACAATTCAGTCCACTGTTTTCTTTGATTCTCTTTTAAACTTTTACAGAATGATTGCACCTTCATTAGAATTGTTCCTTTGAAAATTTGGTTTGTTCTGTAAAGTATCATGGGAAAAAGGCCCTATGAAAATTTCACTATAAACTGATTAACACAATAAATTCCACAGATTACACAGATTAATTGTACCATTATTACAATTGTTGATTTTGACAGTGACCTGAAACGGCAAGTATCACACGAAAAGGAGCCTTATGAAAAACTTTCTTAAATATTCTTGTTAACACAATGATGTCGCTAGATTTCTCCGGATTTACTTCAAAATTTCACAGAATTATTGTACAATCAAAAGATGGTTCTTTTCAGAATTGGGTACAATCCGTCAAGAATAATGTAAAGAGGGGCCAAGTGATCTTTTTTTAAAATATCCTAGTTAATATAACAAGGTCTCACCAATGGGTTGATAATCGTAAACCTAAGTGGGATAGCAGCTGGAGGCTAGGAAAGGATGTAGTGGTAGTACTGGTGTGAGAAATACCAGGAATCCATTGTTAGGTGCTCCAGCCGCCGCGATATGACTGAAATACTGTTAAAAGCGGCGTTAAACCCCATTCAATCAATCAATCAATCCCCATATTTCATCAGGATTAAAGTATCACGGGAGAAGGGGTGTTTTGAGAACTTGATTGAAATATACTCTTTAACACAATAAAGTGCACAGGTTTTTTTTTATCAGATTGTCTTAAAAGATGCATGGAATAATTGTGATATTGGAAACAAAGAAAAGGGGGCCTTACAGATTATCATTCAAACATTCCTGTTTATGTGATGAAGTTCCCAATTATTATCAGATTGTCTTAGAAATTACACGGAACGCTTGTTGGGTCGTAAGGAAATGAAGTGGATCCATCAGAAATCACAGGAAAAGAGGTCTTATGGTTTTTCATTCAAATTCATAAAATCCTGTTAATTTGATTAAGTCCACAATTATTATCGGATTCTGTTAAAAATTTCACAGGATGATTATAGGGTCATAAGGAAACTTCCTTTTGGAAATGGAGTGGATCCGTCATGAAATACGGGAAAAGGGGTCTTAGGGATTGTTGCCCAAAATGATAAAGGGGATAAATTCCACTTTGTTATTTTTCTTTTGCATTCTTACTTGAGCAATTAACTTCCTGAATATCAGATTACTTTAACGGAAAACTTGATACCCAGTAGAGCGTCTCAGGCCCTCATGTTCTATCTAATGACCGCCATCTTGATGTTTGTATTAAGAATAACTGTAGTAGATTTAATACATACATGTATATATACGTGTGTAGACATGGACAATGCCACATTGATCATTCAATTGGATTTTTTTTTCTAATTTTGCGGCCTTTTTTGCTGCCAACTTGGATACCATGTTGGATAGGTGTTAACCATAAACATGATTTTTGTGTATTTTTTCCCCTTTAGATCACTGAAAAAATGTGCCTTTTAATCCAAAATCTATTTTCCTGGTAACATTGGTTGATGTTGAAATCAACAGTTATATGAAATTGTCGACCATTTTGAAAATAGGCGGTCATCCTGAAAAAGACAAAATTTCTGGTGGCAGATTTTTTTTAAATAATATTTCAAGAAGATTATATGCTGAAAATGTGGTGCTTGTATCATCATTTGAATTATTTTTGCACTTAGCAGCTCAACTATTGTCTTTTTTCTGCAATATCGTCTTCTTCCTCGTTTCGACCTATTCTTCAGATTGTTCTTAGTTTTTACGGGACGGGCATATAGATTATTAGCGACGGACATCAAGAGTTACCTCTGTCTGTCTGTCTGTCTGTGAGTGTGTACGTAAGTGTTTTGGGGTGTTTGAGTGACACAATACTTTTCTTAGTATTCCTTGCGTATTCTGTGTATATACTCGTAGCATGCCGTGCATTTCTTTCATAGATTAACCCATTACAACTCAATCCCTCCTTTTTACGCCCCTCAAGAAAAAAGCTTTTGAAAACATTGTGGAAAATGAAGAAATTGCTTATATCAAGCAATTTCTTCATTATCCACAATGTTTTCTACCCAAAATGACGAAAAAGTTCGAAATTCTATCAACTTGAAATTGTCAAAGTAACATTACACTAGTGTAATGCATGAAATTTGCGAATATGGCGTCAAGGGCATACATGTTTCACGGAATCAAATACCTTTAATAAGTTTTAGGGATATATCACTAAACTTAAGTCCATAGTATAAGTAGAATATCAATTTCGTGTTTATAAAATGTCGAAATTTACAAAAATCGTTATCTAAAGATAATAAAGACTCGGCAAAGTCTCAATCCTATATGTTTATTATTGAAACCTTGTTCAGTAAATTCGTTATTTCATGGCCACCCATGGAAGAATATTCTCTAGAGCTATATATATATAGATCTATTTTAAGGCAGAACTTTTAGTACGACAGCTATACTTTTATGAAATAAAAATCCTATACTGAGGATGCAGGAAATGTTCAAACGATAAAACATACATGTAGCAAAGAATTTTGATTGTTCGAATAAAAAACCGGATAAGTATTCTGTTATCTTATACGTTAAACATACACATTAACCCTGTCCCGTTTTTTTGGAAATTTTAGACTAGTCCAAATTGAAAGAGGTTGCAGACGACAATGAAAACTAGATGCAATTTGGAATGAAACAATCCTATGTGGTAGAAAATATTGTGGAAAAAGGAGAAATTGCTTGTTACAAGCAATTTCATCTTTTTCCACAATGTTTTCTCAAGTATAAAATCACAGGAACGTAAAATCCCGTGTTTGAACAGGAACGGGTTAAAATGTAGGATAATCAAACTTAACAGGGGATCTTGAATATCGTCGTTGTCGTTCTAAAACGTCGTAACTACAGCTTGAATAAAGCTGTAGTTACGACGTTTTAGAACGACAACGACGATATACCGAATTTATTAAACGAGTCATCTTTTAACCGATACAAACGAGATTCAGCCGAGTTTTTATCTATTTATATGTGACGGGTTCGATAAATTCGAGTTTTTATAAGGAAGAATTTGATTTTCTATTTACATCATGGCCTTAAGTTTTGCGATAATCGCTAAAGTTAATAGAAGTCATCAAAACATGATGACATAACGCCATTTCGATGTTATTTGCATCATCATACACTCGTGTAAAAACACACGTGTAATTTTAAAAAAATTCAAAATGTTTATTTCACTACCGGGCCTTGGGTCGTATTATAAATAAAGATAAAACATAATCTCTGTTTTTCTATTATCAACCCAGGACCACACACACAAAAAAATAATAATTACTAGTCTAAACTGAAAGATGTTGCAGACGACGTGCACAGTTCACCTTAAAATTGGAAATTAATGCCGATTAGGGTGAAAACATAGGGAGAAAGGAGAATTTTTGAGCGATTTCTCCTTTTATAACAATGTTTCCGTGATCATATTTATTCAGGACGTCAAACATTGCTCTGTAAAGTTATGGCTTAACGCATCCGGTCTCTTTTAAACTCAATAAGCAGTCATTATGTTAAGTAAGAAGGTAGAACTTCGTCCCTCAAATATTCATTTGATCCGATACCTGGGAAATCTGCAGAATTCATGAATAAAAAGTCATCCTGACTCACAAATATAATATCTTAAAAAAAGGGATAACTGCTTTTGCACATAGCATATTACAAGAGAAAAAAGTTGACTGGTCCAAATCTAAAGAAGTTGAAGACTACAGTTTTTAGTTTTCCAAATTGTTTTACAAAATAGTGTTGTTGTTTTCTCTCTCTCCTTCCCACCTCTCTCTCTCTCTCTCTCTCTCTCTCTCTCTCTCTCTTTCTATCTCTCTCTCTCCCTCTCTCTCTTTCTCTCTCTTTCTGTCTCTCCCTCTCCTTCTGTCTCTCTGTCTCTGTCTGTCTCTCTCTCTCTCTCTCTCTTCCTCTTCCTCTCCCTCTCTCCTAAACCGGGGTCCTGCGTGATGATGTTTTACAGCGAGTACGAAAAAGAACCAGGCGAAGCTAACAATAGTGTCGTCCAGTACCCTTACACTATCCCTAGACTGTTACCACTGTCGACTTTAACAAATCCTTTGTTAAAGTGGACGGCGGCACCGGTCTAGCACTATCCCTGTAACAAATAACTGTTTTCTTTAGGGTCTCGGACATTTGGGCAAATGGTTTGGTAAATGTAATGAACCATCAAAAACACATATCCATTAAAGCCTTTGTATACGCGCTTGCGCCGTGTGAAGTAATGGTTTCCCGGTGTACAATGGCATCCAACCTCGGTACCTCAAATATTATTTTGTGTGGAAAATGTTTTGGGAAAAAAACGAATTTCTTGAAACAGTCATGTTCCCATGAATTTGAGATCATGCCTTATACTCCACAACACAATGACTTTTACCATATTCATTTTGATATGTCGTTGGCATTTTCTTACAATCGGATCATATTGGTCTTTATGACGGTGGAATGATATCCTATCCCATTTCCACACAATCCCGCTTTTAGGCGCCCCCCCCAAGAAAATAGCTTGGTGAAAATACAAGTAAAATGTTATAATCAATTCCTACATTACCTACAACTTTTTCTTCTGCAAAAGACAAATATATATGTCTCGAACTATAAATTTTCGTCTGCAATTTTCTCAATTTAGAAGTCTAAAAATTTACCACGTCATAACAGATTAAGAAAAACGGCATTGTATTTACTATTAGTAGTAATTCGATGGAGACACTCTTCAAAATGTAGATAATAACACCGATATACATGTAAAAGCATCAAAATAATATCCCATTCAAATGGTATTACTCTCATTACTTTTGGTTATTCAACTTTGAAAATGGAAATTGGCAGATCCATTTCAATTTTCATCTTTGATCTTCGATCTCAGATATTTTCGTCAAATAGTTGTCACCGTAAACACTTGAATGCTATAGGAAGAGCATTAGATATAAGAAACTTTTTCATGTGATAAATAGTAAGGATTAATCACGAATCATCCTCGATAATATTGTCTCAAGGTAACCCCCCCCCTCCACACTCCTCCAATATGAAATTAATTTTGAAATCGGCCCGACGTCGGGATTCCTTGTTGTTCAGTTCAGTTGTTCAATAGTTTGTATTGTTAGCGGACTATACATGTTATGACGTAACAAATTCGTCATAGCAACGCCAAAAAAGTGTAACTTTCGGAGGAACCGAAACGCTACAACAGAACAGATTTTTTTAAAAAAAAACAGATATTTTACTTTAAGATATTAAGCATATAAGCTCAAAGCCAAAATATACATATGACTTGACATTCAATGGGAAAAACGGCCAATTGAATTAACAATTAATACAACGTACTGTGTAGTAAAGAAAGTATCTTAGTAAACCGAATATACAAACATTGTTGAATGTACACAGAATTACAATGTATTACATGTAGTTTTTTATCATATAGAAATTCTTTCTCTTTTATAAGGTATTTTTTATAAAATGAGGACAATTTTATTAGTTGTTTTTTGTTATCTATATTGACTTAATTCATAAATTTCCACATATTTTGGCGGATAGTGTAAAATTGAGGGAATATTTTGATCTTAATTCAGTGTAATACGGACAAATTAATGTTATATGAAATCTTCTCAATATCCTGTAAATGACATAATTCACAGATTCTATTATTTCTTTACGATATTTTGATGGCAACTAGTTTTAACCTTAAACTCGTATGAAGAAAGTTTGATTTTTGGAATAAAATTCCCTTGTGTTTATTTTTCTTATTAGTTAAATATTCTGACTTTTCATAACAAATTTTCAGGTTTCGAAATAAACTCAAAGACGAACATTGTGCCATACTCGTGTGCCATTTACTTATGTATATATCTTTTATTCGCGTTTAAGAAATTGGAATGAGGACTGACTCGGGGTATAGCCAAACGTCACCGAAACCTGAGGATTCTAATAAATTTTTAACTTTATTGCTCGAGTTTTTTATTTCAAAATTGTTTTCTATTTCCAGTCGTTCATTTTGTAAAACTGCGTTTAGAATACACGTTTTTTTTTTGTTTTTTTTCGTATTATAGAGTTTAAACCAATATTTCATTATATGAATTTGTCTAGTTATAAGTAAAGGGAATCTTCCTAATTCAGAGAGAAGGGATAATGAGTTAGTTGAGTTTTTAACGTCGAGTATGTATTATAAGAACTTTCTATGAATGGGTTCAATATTTTCTGCTTGTATGAACCCCCAGACCTCACAGTTATAGCTAAGAATTGATGCGACGTATGTATCGAATAGATTCAGTAAAATACTTACAGGAATATCATAGCCCTTTATCCTATTGAATAGTGCTCCCCTGGCTCTAGGGCCTTTTCCGACTAGGCATTTAGTAGCCTGCTGAAATGATCTACTCCTAAATAATTAAAATTGCCAGCAACTTCAAGTGTTTCTCTTGAATAGGTCCAGTTCAAATCTTTGTTCAATTTGCCCCCTTTTTTAAAGATCGTGACTTTGGTTTTATCAATATTAAGTGTTAGATTTCACTTCAGACAATATGACACTAAATTATTTAACAAATTTTGAAGACCTTCTTTTATCTCCGATACAAGAACTGCATCCTCTGCAAAAAGCAAATGATATATACAAATTTGGCCAAAAATTATTCCCACAAATAAAATATCATTCTAAAATAGGGATAACATTATGGGTGACGTTATCTCCCCTTGGAATAATCCAATATCACTTTCAAATAGGTCCAATAAGTTAATTTAGATGCTTTACTCGTATTCAAACATTTGAATACATCAAGACTTGAAACAGTTTGCCATCTATACCTGACTTGAATAAGCATTTAGATGGATGCAATCATATGCCTTTTTAAAATCTATGTAACAAGTAAATAATTTGTTTTTGCTCTTCAGTTGCTTTTTAATCAAAGCGTTCAAAATAGATATCACATCTACAGTACTATATCCTTCCTTAAACCGAAGCGTGCGTCCGAAAATACATCACAATTCTCTGCCCAGTCCCTTAGCCGATTGTTTAAAATACTCGTAAAGAGTTTCGCAAAACAGCTTGTTATCCGCATACCTCTATAATTAATTGGGTCGGTCGTATCCTTTTTAGCCTGAGATTGCGTAGCAATTTGAGGCTTAAGTAACCGCGGTAAAATTTCAAACCACGCAGAGTTTAATGTAAAAAATGTAAAAACATCTAACGCAATAAATACAATTTTCTGCCACGTTGAAAGTATATAGTTGATAAGCGAATCTGTCGGTTTTATGCACGATTGAAATGTTTTGTTAATATGGTCGTTGTCGATTTTTTTGTCTATACATATTTTCCTCCGATTTCTATCATTAGGATATACATGTAATAGTATCGTCTGCATATCAAGTTCAAAAGTTCAAAAATATTTTAATGGCATATAAACAACTTGTTTTTTGCCAATACATATAAATTATTAATTAACAGTACAGCATGTGGACAAGAGAATAGTTATTTAGTCAGGAAAACTAGTGATAATAATCTTCAAGACTTCAATTCATTTATACCTTAGACAACAAATATTTTAGAATATCCATATAGTAAATTCTGTAGACATAAATTTATATAATTAAAACAAGTTAAAATGTGGATAGAACACACTCTTTGACCAGTTTATTATTATTATTTTTTACATTTAAATTATCAAATTTTTATTTAATTGGCGAGTGTTGGCTTTCTTTTGAATGCTTAGTCAAATAAAGTTAAAATATGAAAATTATACAATATGACAATGTGATTATCCTGTCTTAACTTATCAATTGGCCATGATTGAGAAAAAGTTTTTATTCGTATATTAATTCAGCTGAGTTCTGCCTCCTAGACACTGTAGTGCATATCGCTTTTGAGAGTTGTACATAATATTGTAAACCTGGTAAACGACGGCCCTCTCTCTCTCTTTCGCTCTCTCTCTCTCTCTCTCTCTCTCTCTCTCTCTCTCTCTCTCTCTCTCTCTCTCTCTCTCTCTCTCTCTCTCTCCCTTTACCTGGAGATTATATAGTGCATATTTACAAAACGAAATTGGTCTGTGTGGTAAAACACTCGCATCGCAAGCGAGAGCCTCCTAGTTCGAATCTGGTTTCTCTCTCTCTCTCTCTCTCTCTCTAGCTCTCTCTCTCTCTCTCTCTCTCTAGCTCTCTCTCTCTCTCTCTCTTTCTCTCTCTCTCTCTCTCTATCTATCTATCTATCTATCTATCTATCTATCTATCTATCTATCTATCTATCTATCTATCTATCTATCTATCTCTCTCCCTCTCTCTTTCTTTTTCTCGAAGTTCACTGGCTAAAAGTCAGCGGGCTTTTGTCATGATGTGGTGCCCGTCGTCCTTCAACTCTTACTTCAAGAATCTTCTTCTAAAAAAGAACAGAATTAGACCAAAATTCGCAGGACGGGTCCTTTGGTGGCCTTTATCAGATTCCTTCAAAGCATTTTGATCCGGTGAAAAATATGCAATGATACATACATGTATATATATGTAAGTATATACATATATAGCGTTACAATACCTCTAAAGCGGGAAGAGTGTCCCCTAGCGCACAAATTGGCAGATCTGCGCATAATCGACAGTAGATTTGGGTAGAAAATGACACTTCCGACGATCAAACCATCAGACCTTTACTGCCAAGATTATGTATCTCGTGTATACATCTCAGGTTTTCAACGCTTTTAGAATAGGGACTATCAACCCGTTACAATAGGATGGAGGGAACTCGCCGGTGTCAAATATATAATTAAATAGTAATGAAATCGTTTCTCCTGTTATGTCGATACTTTCTTTAAGATATTCATTAATAATTTCGTCACTTGAGCAGGCTTTGTTATTTCCTAATTGTTTACATGCTGAAACAATTTCGGTTAAGGTAATAGGTCGATCGAATTCTTCGAAAGTAGGGGTTGAGATATTATTCGTAAAATTCTGGTCAAAGAGTTCTATTTAAGGGTTATTTGAAAATTATGATTAAAGGATTTTAAAGTTATTAAAAGATTGATCCGTTGAAAAATTTTACCACTGTTTTTAAATGATTTCCAAAATTCGCGGGGGTTATCACGACGCATATTATTCAGTGTAATAGCCACGTTTTTGTTATAATTCATGTTCTTTTGCCTACAAGAGTATTTGTAATATTTTCGTTTCAAGAAATAATCTTGACGGTTAAATTCAGATGGATTGCGACTAAATATTTTAGAAGCTGTCCTATAAGCTTCTCGTTTTATCTTGCACTCTTCATCGAACCATCGGTTTTGATGACTGTCCGTATCGAAGAAGTTGTGATCTTTCATACTAATATTTTTCGAAAAGTATTTATTTCCCGGTTTGGAGAAAATAATGAGTGCACAAGCCAAATAAAGTCTTCGATTTACATCCTTCTTCATCATATTTTTTTTAATTTTCACCCCCATTGCTCAGGTCCTGTAAAAAATAATTCTTATTACTTGGGTCAGCCGAGGAATCACAACATCTCATCGTTATCGAAATGTTTCATTATGGTATTAACCATTTGCCGTACAATCCCTGATTTACGTCCCTGCGATATTGTAACAAGCAATTTCTTCTTTTACCACAATATTTTCTTTCACAAAGGATAGGTTACTTTTTAAAATGCACTCACTTCATAATATCGTCTGCTACCCTTTTGAATTTGTACAAGTCTTAAAATTTGAAAATAAAACATAAAGGCCAAGGTTGCCTGCAGAGGTAGGGATGCAAGACGAATACCATTAATTTTTGAAATAATGAGTACTGTATCACTTTTTTGAGTTTATACTTATCCCTGAAAGACTCATTGAGTTATTAACGCCAAACGAATTGAAACTTCCAACAAGTGAAACTCTATTTAACCATTGTTTGAAACATAAGTGTCATGCTGACGATCTGACCAATCACGAGGTCAATCAATGTGGTGTCCGTGGTCGAGAGGTAGAGCGTCGGCTTCCCGATCAAGAGGTCCTGAGTTCGATTCCCGGGAGCGGCTATCGACCTTAGTTCTGTCATCGGCCCACCCTTTCGGCGTGAGTACTGGTACATTTTCCAGGAAGCAGAATCGAGAGGGGATAAATCTAAGTTGGAAGAACTTGTTTCCCAATCGATGTAAAATAAATAGGTTTCAACCAAACCAGGTCAATCAAAGAATCAATCGACCAATCTAATAATTCGTGTAGACCGGAAGTGACATTAACCAACATTTATTTGAAGATTTATGTTACTTTGGCAACTTAAACGTCGTAACGAGAGCCATAAGTTTTGTTTATGCTTGCCATATGTTTTGCAAAATAACGCTATTTGATTTTGAAGTGTAACTTCCTGCAGGAGTCAGTGGGCGTTGACAGCGAACCGTCAATTCTCGAATACGTTTGTTTGCAGTATAGAAACACTGTATATAGAGAAATAATTTAATTTTGAGTTTCGTCTATCAAGCGTTCTGATTGGTCGAAAAAATTTATTCATAACTCCATGAACACAATTTTGAGCACGCAGCGATTTTATATGCTTCCGCACAATATAGTCCCATGCAAAAAGGTATCAAAATTTGTAAAGTTTTCGTTTTTTTCGCTCGATGCTATTGAATTATAAGAAATGAAGAAAATATGTTTTGTTTTCATGGAGGTGTGAACCGAAAAAACTAATTACACAATGTATGAATCCGCTTCGCGTATTCATACAGTGAGATTAGTTTTTTCGGTTAATACCTCCATGAAAACAAAAATTATTCTCTTCATCTCTTAATAAAATGATACTGGACATCCTACATGTCCTGCATTGATTACTCGCTATCAGTTCTAAAACAATATCAAACCTTTTGACCATTAAACACGGTCCCGCCTTTTGACGTTCCTCTAGAAGAAAGTCTTTGGAAAAACATTGTGGAAAACGAAGAAACTGCTAATCAACAAAGTTTAACCCCCCCAAAAAGGACCGATATTCTTTAAATTCGGCGAATTAAAAAAAATCGTCTGCAACTTGTTCTATTTTGGGGCAATCTAAAAAATTTTCGTCTGGTAATGGTTTAAAAATTGCATTTATAAAACGCAGTTTCCGATATCATGGGATCATAGGCTGCACATTTAACCCTTTCCAGTTTATTCACTGGTTTTCACGTCCCTCTGTTTTTATACTTAGGAAATCATTGTGGAAAAAGAAGAAATTGCTTGTAACAAGCATTTTTTCTTTTTCCACAATATTTTCTACCCTACTGAATGGTTATTTTTCAAATTAAATTCACTTTCATTTTTTGTCTGCAAAACCTTTGAAATTGGACAGGTCTAAAATTCTGCAAAACAGGAAAGGGTTAAAGGTTCATCCAGTAAATCAGCAAGTCGTCACAATTGACCAATCGCTGACCTTACCCACTTACTCTCTTGGCCCCGCCCATTAATTCTGACTGGAAGTTCCGCTTCGATTTTAAATGGCGTTATTTTGAAAAAAGAAATGTCCAATTGAATGAAAATAAAAGTAGAATTGTTGGTTGGCTACCTAAACGTCGTAACTGCATCTTGAATATGCTGTAGTTACGACATTTAAGTCGCTAAAAGTTCAACAAAAATGGCGATTGGTCGATTGATTCTTTGATTGACATCCGCGATTTGGTCAATTCGTGCTGTAGTGACGACATTTTGATCGCACACCGCCGAAGTTTCGTTATCTGTGCATGACGCGGCAAGTACGGTAAGAGTACCCTGGTGTCGTATTTCTTTTGAATAATTTAAATTGGTTCTCATTTCAGGTTTTGAAAAAAAGTTCACAATGTGGGTCATTCTGTTGAAAAATAAATTAACCCTAGCCAAGATGAATTAATTTGTTACCTTTTTTATCATCCGGAACAGAAGACGAAAAGCCAAATGAAAGCATTATTCTGTCGAATTCATTTATTTATTTTATGAGAAATATCATTTAAAATCGAATGACAATTTCTCTGTAGATAGATACTGACCCAAAGCTTCTTTAAACAATCAGCGAATATTCTAATTGTCCCGAATGTCTGTCCAGGGTGCTCAATGTGTGCGAGTCACGCACCTGCAAAATTGTTCGAAATGTCACGCACTGGCTCATATAGCAATTGATGGATCGCTGGCCTAACCCACTGACTCCACTGGGTACGCCAAATGATTCCACTGACCTCGCCCATCACTGATTCCACTGGACACGCCCTTTGACTCCAACAGTAAGATTCGCTTCCATATTAAACAGCTTTATGTTGCAAAATTTATGGCCGGTAATAGGTAAAATAACTTATATGGCTGGTTTTGAACCTAAACGTCGTAACTACAGCTTACTCAAGCTGTAGTTACGATGTTTAAGTCACAAATCTACAACAGTGCTTCACAAAACTGTCGAATATCGGAGTTCTAAGTTCACTTCTAATTCAAAAGAATCATTTGGTCGGTCGATTGACTCTTTGAATGGCATTCGCGATTGGTCAATTATGGAGTAGTAGTCACAGCGTCACATTCGTGTCTTTTGAATTTTTAGTTCTAGCTAATCAATGTTTTGTAACGCTGAAAAATCACACAAAAAACTGTATTTCTCATTTTGATCCTGAGGTATTCACGCTTTGTCTAAAGTCACTGCAGTCAGGATTGGACAATATCTGCCTGCAAAAATATGCGGTCTGGTCTAAGTTCACACCCACTATATTGATATTTATAACTAGCTAGAGTTTAAATAATATCTTTGGCGTCATTTGATTAGCCGCCAATAAAAACTAATTCTTATGCTATAGAGCAAGTTGTTAACAAATTTTCTGACTCCACTGGCCACGCCGAATGACCCCAACAGGAAGTTTCTCTTAGGTATTAAAATATGGGAAATGACTGCCTATTATGCAAAATTCGTGGCTAGTTTTAAAATACATTGCCAGTAACATGTAACAAAAATTTAAAATTGTTAGTCGGCGATAGAAACGTCGCAACAACAGCTTGAATAAGCTGTAGTTACAACGTTTAGGTCGCTAAAGCAACAAAAATGATTTATATAAATGTCAGCCAATGTTGCAGTTCAACGTTCAAATCCGGTCTATATGAACGATTTATTTGGTCGCTTGATTATTTGGTTGACAATCGTTCATGGTTATCATATTGTAGCAGGTAGATGTCTTAAGGCTAAACCATGATTTTATTTTGACCACATACTCCATTGTAAATGTTATACCAGGAACATATTATTTATTAAAACTGGTTAATCAAACCCTTTTTGACTAACTTTAAAATGACACTTACTGCAACCAAATATATTGAAAACGCAAGTTATTTATTTACTGGATTCAACTGAAGTCTTAGTAAGTAGCGGTATTTGCAAAAAACGTGCATTATCGAGCCAAATGTGTAAGAAGAGAAACACATAATTTTACCCCTTGTCATGCTGAATCCGAAATATTGTTTTTGGTAGGAGGTATAGACAAAGATCAGACTGCAAAAAATGCAATCTGATCTTAATCCACATCACCTGTTTGTCCCTTCCAAGTTTTCAAAAGAAATATTGACCCACAGTCAGGCCTTAAAGTGCTTTTAGCTCTTTGATTTGAACGCAGTGATGAAATAAGATTATATTTAGCACGACAAGAGTTAATAACGTTAAAAAATATTATGATAATAATGATGATGCTGATAATCATTAACATAACGATGATAATAAGAATATATGATAACAGTGGCGATAAAACTGATAATAAGAAGGATTACCTTGGAGGGATTTAGGCTCCTTTTCAACCACTTTAGTTTTGTGTTGCAAATTAAACCTATTATTTGTAACGTAAACATAATCCAAAAGCACTTTATCCTCAGGGTAGGGAATATCCAACCCCTGGGACACGAGATCGGGTACCCGCAAACAAGTCACGTCCATGGTCTCAGATATAATAAAACCTGGTTCTCAAGCCATGAGGCAATATATATGAAATAACACGCGGGCTAGATTATAGTCGTCTGCCCTATCATGCTCTACTGAACTCAGCAGATTTGACCTTTAAGGACTTAAACGTCAGTCATATTGTCATTGTGTTTACAACTGAAAATACATGACCGTCAATTCATTAACGATATCATATGTGTAAAATACATGTACTGTGACAGTATTATCTTTTATTTGTCAAATGTAATCCGTATCACAATAAGAAGGGCCGGGCCAACCGTTGTTCCCTTCAACATTTACCTGTGCCATTGTTTGGCATTTTTAATCGTTGGCGGATCGCTGTTTCAATCAGAATCTGATTTACCAATCTAATCATCAGTCTGATCATACATTCAGACCGGAAATGAATTTGTAACTCCAACGCTTTTGTTAGTTTAACGATTTAATCGTCGTAACTACAGCTTACTCAAGTTAAGGTCGCAAAACAACGATGATCATGTTGGATTTTTGTGCTTGTCCGAATCTTTCGCAAAACAAGCCGTTTGATATGTCCGCCAAATAGTTTTGTCCTGGGTCAGTGGACGTATATATTAGTATTAATTGACCTGCCCACTTACTCCTTTGGCCACGCCCTCTGATTCCGATAGGAAGTCCGGCTTCGATATTAAACGGCGTTATTTTGAATTTTTTATGACTAGCAGAATTTAACAAAAAGTAGAATGGTTGGTTGGCAACCTTAACGAATAAGCTGTAGCTACGACGTATAAGTCGCCAAACCAACAAAAATGTTCACAATGGCGGAGCTCTAATCTTAACACCGGGCTTAATGAATGACAGCCGTGATTGGTCAATTCTTAATTTATGTATAAACACGTATATAGCGGTAGGATGGCCAGGATACATCTATATTCAGTTATTCAACCTCAATGTTTAGAAGCTTGTCAGCCTGCTCAACCCGCACAGTCTGACAAAGATCTATACTTTACACTATTCTATACGCACCCTTTTCGAATGACCTTTCATGTTTAAGGTACATCCACCAAAAATTACATCTTAGCTTACAAAGATGACGTCCACTACATGTCACAAATACCTGTACACTACTCCAGTCTCATAAGACTTCCGTTGTCTGCGCATGTCATATTCTTCGAAGATTGACCTGTCTTCGGGACCGTATCACTTATCCAGATTGGGATAAATATTACTACGTCGTACGCATAACTCAATATTATATCGCCAAGAAGTAGCAAGTGGATAATTGCAATAAAAACTAAAATTGTGGTGAAATGAAACTTAATTGTCGCCCCAAATTGATAAGAAAAATAATTATTTTAAATTATGAAAGCATTTATGTTTTACCTCTGCTCCAAAAAGGGGCTTTAAAAATTCGAAGGTTGCTTCTCCTGGGCGCTGACATTTTGAATGTAGTTCGACGGAATCGGCCGAGTTGTCACGAATGACACTACCCAGTAGCTCAAATTAGATAGGTCAGTATTTGAAAAATGCCACCTATCGGAAGATAACGATAAGTCTTCTTTAAACATTGGACTAGGAGGTGAAATTGTATGCAATAAATAAGATAATCATTTTTACAAGATAATTCTTACTTTATTTTCTAAATTAAAAAGATTGGTCGCAGTTTCAAGCAATTTTATAACACCGGGGTTTAAAGACAAAGTAAAATAACCCTCAGCGTCAGGTGCGACCTCCGTGTACATGAATTAAAAGCTATACAAGATGGCTATTGGTATTCTCCGGAACGGAACGGAACGGAATAAGTTGTGGGATACCAGAAGGGGTACAATTAAGAAATATAGATAAAATCGTTGGACAATTAAAATAGAGTTTTAATTCTTAATTTGTATCTTTTAATTACTTTTTGTCATTTAGTTATTTAATCCGACGTTATGCGACGACTTTTTAACCATTATGACTATACAGTTAACTTATTAGCCACATTAATTGTAAGTATGATAACGGTACAACGGTCGACTACTAGCAAACGATAGGAAAACACGTCCATTTAATTTGTCATTTACGTTCCTTTTATTTATTGCACTCATCTTAATCATTAAAACAAATGGACAAAATAAGGAGTCCGTGGTCTAGTGGTAATTAAGACACGGTTCATGGCTCGAATCCCGCCCGGACTGTTGGATTTTTTCTGAACAAAAAACGAACTCCACTTTGCTTCTCCCAACGCAGGTGTATAAATGGGTACAGGCGAGGGTTGTTCATACAATCCAATGTGCGGTGGCCGCCAGGTGCGCCGTATGTTAACAGCCGTATTTCAATTCAAAAAGAGGGGTTAAAGTGATAAGCCGGTTGAATATGCCAAACGTAGAAACATACTATAAAAATGACTTTTTGTAACTGTAAAAAATGTGCAATTTCCTTCAAGAATATTTCTACATATGCGTGTCAAATTAACGGTGAAACATGATACCCATTGTCTTTAGTCTACCGAAAGAAAACCTTGGAGTAATTTATATTTACCATTTCATATATTAAATAATCATAATGAATACCAAGTTCGTTATTACAAGATGACTGACCGGAGTAAAGGGATGATTTTTGGAGTTTTATTCAATAACTTTAAAGAATGGGACGTTTGGAACCTATAATGGACACAATGCATGCATCACCTATACATCGAGTATTTTAAATATAAGACGGATCGTTAAACTGTTATTTTATTGAATATCTACATATTCTAGTAATGAAGATCAATTAAAATGCGAGTAAACACATTTCGCCGCATATTTCAAAGTGCAATATTTTTTTACATTGACGTAATACAGAAAATCTAAGAATATTTTTGTTACAATTAGTTCCGGCTTTGGTGCAAGAGTTCGCCAGATTACCTATTAAGTAACGGTGGTTTGAAGAAAGTGGGTTCTGCCAGCAGTATACATGTACTTATGTAACTACATGTAAGTGCTATGTACGAGGCTTGGCTGTAGATGTTGGATAGAAAAAAAGATCGTCATATATGTTATTTCTTTTAGATCACATTATTCTAAAGTACAGAAAATTCGCAACTGTATGAATTGACCCTTATCAATCCTGTCTGCAACTATAAGACATTTTCAAACAGTTATATATACTGTAGATGTATAAGGGGTAATAAATAAAACAACAAAAGAAAATAGTTATTTTATATTAAAAATCCGGCCAAGACTTGTTCGTGAATTTTTGATTTGCCAATAAAAGGGGGGTGACATGGCGAAGCTTATTAGAATTTTAGGATGATTCTTTGAAAACATTTAAGAAGACAATTTAATATTTGTGAAACTTAAGATTTTTTTAACTTTATGAGTAGAAAACATCGTTTCAAGCCGTTTCTTCATTTTCCACAATGTTTTCCCAATTGTCTTTTCTTTCGGGCCCCCAGAAAGCGTCACTGTGCTGCAATTGGTTAAAAGATCTTGCAAGTTTTGTACTTGATATGCACCTCATGATACCTGTATGTCCATTTACACTTACTTGTCAAAACAATTTTTTTTTTGCTTTAACCGAATAATAGTATTCTAACCCGTTCCAACACAATCCCGCTTTTTGTGCGCCCCCATGAAAAAAGTTTTAGAAAACATTCTGAAAACTGTTATTACTTGGAAAAGCAATTTCTTCATGACCAACAATATTTTCTACCCTGATAGAATTTATTTATTCATTTTAATTTCATCAACTATTAATCGTTGTCTGCAACTTTTGTTTATTTCATTTGAGTCAGTTTAGAATTGTGTCGTTTTAGCTCTACTGGTCAAAGGCGAGCCGAGTTATAGCCAAAGCGTTTTAACATCTGGCGTCCGTCCGTCCGTCCGTCCGTTAACTTTTCCTTGTTAACGCTCTAGAGTCCACAGTTTCCATCGGATTCTCTTCAAACTTTCTCAGAATGATTGTACCATCATAAGGTTCTCTTCAAACTTTCTCAGAATTATTGTACCATCATAAGGATCGTTCCTTTCGAAATTAGTCCAGATCGTTCAAAAACCATGGGAAAATGGTCATGAATAAAATTGAATTGAAAAACCCTCTTAAACACTCTACAGTCCACAGTTTTCATCAAATTCTCTTCAAACTTTCACATAATTATTGCACTTGGGGGTATTGTAGCTTCATAAGAATCGTTCCCTTTTAAATGAGTTTATTTTACAAAATTCACAGCCAGTAGCATGTAGTAAAAAAATGTTGTAACTACAGCTTGAATAATGTGTAGCTACAACGTTTTAGTCGCCAAATCAACAAAAAAGTTTGACACAAATGTCGGCCTATGTTGGAGTTTAAAGCTCAATTCCATTCTAAATGAATGATTTTATTGGGCGATTAAAAATAGCTTCAAGACAAGGACTTATATGTATTAGCATAATAGTCTTATGTAGACGATGTATTCTATGTTCATGTCTTGATACAGAATTACTAGTATTCCATCCAATTCTATATAGTATAAACATCCAATTAAGATCCCATACCAACTCAAAAGCTTTCTCACTTGCCCAAGAAGTTTTTGTACTGAAGGGAAATATTGTCGGAAAGGAAAAGATTTCTTGCACCAATTTGTATTTTCCTTATTTGTTTAATACATTAATCTAATAATTAAATATACTAGGCATTTTGTTCCCCCCCCCCTCTATCTCTCTCGTCATCTCTCTCTCATTTAAAATCCACTATGACTTAATATCTTCATCTTCATACAGATAGTCCAATACCAATTTTCTATTCTGCAGTGTTATTTTATTGTTGTTGTTATATTATCTCTATTTGTTTCATACAGTGGAATTATTTCGAGAAATAGTCAGTCTACCGTTAGTGGTCATGAGACGTTTTAATGGCAGGTCAATTACCCAAGCCAAGACTGCAGGGAAGGTGTTAATAACTTTAATGGGTTGAAATTACATTTCCCCAGGACCCTAAAATTTGGCCGAAAAATCGGTGCTGGAATAATTTTCTAAGACTGTATACTTGGTTCGTCCTCTACCAAAAACTGTTTCTGAGTCTTGTTCCGTTCCGTTCCGTGAAATACTAATTCTTAATGCCAATTGGTATTTCACAGAACGGAACGGAACAAGAAATGAATCTATAAAGTCATCCTTATAACTCTTTACTGTCACCGAAATGCTCTCATGCTATAACCCATTACCACACGACAAAATTCAGACCAGTCAAAATTAACCCATTCCCAATCAACAAAATCTTAGAATGGTCTAAGTTCAAAGTGGTTGCAGACGACAAAACTGAGTTGGTTTTAATAGAAAATAATGATCATATGAAGAAATTAACATTTTTATAAAAGATGAAATTTCTTGTTTCAAACAATTTCTTCTTTTCTGTTAATGTATTTCATGGCTATATTTCTTAATGCGTAAAAATGCGGGATTGTGCAAATGACAATGACAATTTTAAGTTTGTGAATTTTTTTAAGGTAGAAAACATTGTGGATAACGAAGAAACAATAATTTCTTCATTTTCAATAATGTTTGTCTAAGATTTTCTACTGTTGGCTGTTTAAAAAACCTTTTAATGTTTATGTATAAACAGATAATAACGAGGCGATGTTTGATGACGAGTTTTAAACATTCGGTATTTTATGGAGACGAGTGCGATATTCTTCTTCCGTGAAATACCAATTCCTGTGACCAATTGGTATTCAACGGAACGGAACGGAACAGAACAAACTACAGAATAAATCAATTTTTATATATACATATTTTGAATAAGACCGAATGCTTAAGAAATCAAAGCGCTGAAAGCCTGAGATATGTATACAGGAGATATATAATCTTGGCAGAAAAAGTTTGATGGTCTAATTATCGGAGGTGCCACTGTTTACCCAAATCTACTGTCGATTATGCGCAGATCTGCCAATTTGTGCGCTAGGGGACACAGCCTGCCCTCAGTAATTTTCACCCCGTTGAGGTATTGTAACGATATATTTACATGTATATATCGTTACAGATTTTTCACCCGATCAAAATGCTTTGAAGGGATCTGATAAAGGCCACCCAAGGATCCTTCCTGTGAATTTTGGTTGAGTTTTGTTGAATTATGTTCAGTACTTTCTGAGAAGATTTTTAAAGTAAAAGTTGACGGACGGACGGGCGGACGACAGACACCACATCATGACAAAAGCTCGTTGGCTTTCAGCCAGTGGAGCTAGCGAGAGAGAGTTAGAGAGTGAGAGAGATGGAGCGTGTGGCCAGGTTCGAACTAGGAGGCTCTTGCGTGAGATGTGAGTATTCTACCACACAGACCAATTTCGTTATGCAAATATGCGCTTTATAATCTCCAGATAAAGAGAGCGAGAGAGAGCGGGCGGTCGTTTACCAGGTTAACATGATTATGTACACCCCTCAAAAGCGGTATGTAGACATTGCATCCTTTGGGTAGAATTTGGAGGTAAAAATATATAGACACTAAGTCCGAGCACGACCAAACTTTTTTCAGACAGTGCGAATATGATCCTATGAATGATCAATTAATTTGTTAAACAAAACATTCCAATCGTGCGTAAAACCGACAGCTTCGCTTAACAGCTCTATACAGCAACTTCGTCTAACCGGACTGTTTTAACATTGTTACTCTAGAATAAGTAATATTACTTTGGTATGAAACAAACACCTTATTTTTTCTTAACGATATGTTATGATTATATATGCTTAATAATTTCCAATATACTATATATCTCCTTTCTTTCTTTCCATTCACTAGTCAAGTTTTGATAATTTTGAAAAATTCAGAACACTCACACGAAAGTACTGTACATCAAGCCGACAGCTTTCAGTGAGTCATATCTCGCCTTCGTCATTCTCGCCTCAATAGGGCGTATTAATTTATGGTCAGATCCGATCTACTTTTCATGCGACTGAAGATCACATTGATTGCGGTAGATGTTTTTACATTATGTTTTCACATCAAACTCTGCATTGGTTTGAATTTTTATTATTGTAACTTTAGCCTCAGATTGCTAATGCAATCTCAGGCTAAAAATGTATTCCGTTGCTATCGGATGTTTCAAGTTTGCTAGTAGTCGACCGTTGTACCCGTTATCATACTTACAATTAATGTGGCTACTCGCCGATGGGGTTAATAAGTTAACTGTATAGTTATAATGGTTAAAAGGTCATCGCATAATGTCGGAATAAATAACTAAATGACAAAGAGTAATTAAAAGATACAAATTAAGAATTAAAACGCTATTTCAATTGTCCAACGATTTTTTTTATATTTCTTATTTGTACCCCTTCTGGTACCCCACAACTTGTTCCGTTCCGGAGAATACCAATAGCCATAAATTGTCTGGTGGTCCCACATGATTTTGATTGACAAAAATATAAAACAAACAAAAAAACAGATACCTTATAGATTGAATAAATAGATTTTGAGATAAACAAAGAGAACAAATGAAAGTGATTGCTTACTGGCCTAATTAAAAAGACATAGTACCGGAAATGCACATTCTTAACTTTTATGAATAAATCATTTGGTGATAAAGACTGAGAAAAATCATGTGGTGATAATGATTGCAAATCAAAGTGATTGCCTAATGTCCTGATCGCAAGGATTTGACGCCACCTTGGCATTTTTTATGCCCCTGCGTTTAAGATCAAGGGTATTATTGCTTTACCGTTGTCCGTCTTTCCTAATTGCAATAATTTGGCACCAATATATTATATTTTATGCCCACATCAAAAGACTGAGTAAATATTGTTTACCATTGTCTGTCTTTAACTGAACCAAAAACAAATTACTTATACTTTAGGCCCACTCAAGATAAAATGCTCATATTTGACATGAAGATAGATCTGATCAATACCCATCTGCAGATAGCAAGGTCAATGTCACATTTTATGTCGCATTTTGAACCATTACCAGATGGTCCAAATTCAAAAAGTTGCAGACATAACATTTAAGATGATGAATTTTTTAAAATCTTTTTCTTTGGGGTAAAAAAAACATTGTGGGTAATGAAGAAATTGCTTGTAAAAAGCAAAATCTTCATTTCTTTAATATTTTCGAACTTTTTCTTTGGTGGGGTGCGGTGGAGGGTGTGTGTGGTCCAAAAGCGTTATTGTTCTGAAATTGGTTTTAAAAATAGGCTTTTGTGGGTGCATGGTGTTTCACAAACACATCTTGTCACATCAAGCAATTTCTGCATTTTAAAAATTGTTTCCCACTTTGTTTTTGTAGAGGGGCCCCAAAAAGCGTCACTGTGTTGGAATGAGTTAATTGTCCTTTTTCATGCTCCTCGAATGGTGAGCATAATGGCACTCCCTCATCTGTCTGTCCTTCAATCATTCCATCCATCTGTCTGCCTGGATTTCTCCCCAACACTTGGGCCAAAATGGATGAAACTTCAAATGTGAATTCCTTATAATATTTTGCCGACACATTTTCCAAAAAATTCGAAAGTCCCAACGTCAAGGTCACAGTTTAAGGTCAAACAATTAACTTGAGCTTGTCCAGAGCATAGCTCCTTCAATTAAGGATGGATTTTAATATACCTTGACATAATTGTTCTCATATGACTAGATGTACCACTTGAAAAAAATATTCAGATAGTTTCATAATCATATATTCCTATAGCTCCAAGGTCAAGGCCTCAGCCCAAGGTCGTACATTAAATTTCAGCATGTCTGGGGAAGGGTTTGTCCATCTGAATCCTTTTCCCGTTTATTTGATACAGGGCTATATTCGGGGAGCATAATCTATCCCTGAAGGCTCTTGTTTCTTGATAGTCACTGTAAAACAAGCACTGGGATCTTGTTTCCTGATAGGTCACTGTAAAACAAGCACTTGCATCTGCACTGGGTACTCTTTTTCATTTCTCACATTGTTTTCTAACCTATATAAAACACACTGTAAATTTTTGTAAGCTATCTCTCAAAATTAGGACTAGCTTAAACATTTTGTTCTCTGGAAATGCATTTTCAAATATTACTTTGTACCACAGCAAACATTCAGCACAGCAACATGAAAGGCTTGTACTTTTAAGAAATTCATCGCCATAGACCATGCACCTAAAACTATACAAAGCACCTTGATCAGCCTGCACAGTCTGACCAGGAAATACTTTTATTACTTTCCGGTTTTTCCTTTTTTGTGAAACGGATCTAATTTGATTAGTGAAAATTTTGCTTTATCAATTGTCAATATAATTAAACTTACTTTTAACATGCATTTTGACTTAAAAATAATGAAAATCAAAAGAAATATTATTGATTATAGCCTACCACTGTCAACAATGTTATTTGTGAATTAGAATTAGTTTTTGAAATGCGGTACTTTGAACAAATAAAAAAAATGTTCAATGTTTGAACTTACAAGAAATGCTATGGAAATGGGGAAAATGGCATGATCATTCTGTCTTTTCCCTAAAAAGGTTTTATAAGGGTGATTTTGCACTTAATGGTTTTGAATACTGTAGTTACAAACAATTTGAAAAACAAATCGGGAGAAATAGTTAATTCTGAAATCCAACAACAGTTGTGCAGAATTGGTCACTTGAATGCGTGTACCTTATTTCAGAATTAATATAGCTAAGCATCACCTTGCCATGGTGGTAAAAGTAACACCTTAAAGATATCTAACAACATGAGGCCACAGCCATAGCACAGATGGTAGCGTGTCAGCCTCCTAATCATGGTGTCTTAGGTTCGATCTGGTTCAATCGTGGGTAAAAATTCTTTCAGACATTTATTTATCTCCCACCAATGGTTGGATAATGATTCATATGAGATTTTCAAACAAACTAATATCAATAGTTTTCGAAATTAATGCCTTTTTAAAAATACACTCATTGTTTAGGTATTAATTGGGTAATACTGTAATACATTGTTTTACAACTGTTAGTTTTTTACAAAACTTTTTTTCATTGCTTTTTTTTTCCAGACACTTTCTTTCCGATAATCAGTAAACATACCATCAATTACAATGTCAGTAGTCAAGTGTTCAATCTTACTTTTCTTCTTGTATTTGAAAAATTCAAAAGCCTCTTGTTTCAAATGGATTTTTTTGTGGCAAGAGCATGGTGTGAAAAAGGAATTATCATTTATTTAACATTTTATATTATACAACAGTTGTCTCTTTTATTCTTTTCACAAGATATTATCAACATTCTGTAATTTAATGAGTATAGTTCAGCCTTTTAAGTTGATCACTCATTTTCATAACCCCAGATAAAACATAAAATTTCATATAAACTTAAATAGATCGAAGAATGGATAATCATGCTGTGATTTTAAATTAACTGTTAATTAACTTACAAGTTTTATTTAGAGATATAATTCTGACAACTGAAAATTAATGGGGGAAAATGCAATTACATAAAGAACACAAATAGATTTTACATATACATGTATTTTAACATAACAAAATAAATATAAGTATGATATAAATTTTGCATATCATAAGAGAATTAACTTTTACCATTAGGTCAGACCAATATCAATGAAATTTAAAAGCTATGTATTTGATATGACAATAATACTTTTGCAAACGTATAAATATTAAATTTAAATTGTGATTTTTTGGGGGATCATGTAAGGGATAAACAGACACATGTAAGAATTATATATGGGGAATTATACAATTTGATTTAATCCTTTGATTACACTATCTGTCTTCGATGTACTTTTAAGAAAGTGTGCCTAAGTATTGGAAGAACAATAGAATTGAAAAAAGTGGTTTACTGTATTTGTTAGCATATGTTTCTATCCCTTACTACTGAAAAGTCTAGAACTTTGCCCTTAACACCAGTAAGTTAATAAATTAATAGATTTCTGGTTACTTATTTTTAAGCTTATAATTAATTTCATTTTATTTGAATTTATATAGTGTATAAAAACCGATAAGATTTAAAAGAAAAGAAAAAAAAAGAAAATGTAGAAAATGTGCTTTGGTATTCAAAATTATACATTTAAAGAAAAGGCAAAGAAAAGATGAAGCGTTTTCTACTTATTTCCTCCAATCGGTCAACTTATTTAGATAAAAATTTGCCATTTACAAGATAATTCTTTTTGAATTTTGTGGAAGTTTAATAATTCTTATATCACATGACAAACTGCCACAAGCTTAATCCCACTGCAAACCAAATCTATGAAGTTGGAACAGAAAACAAAAATTAAAAAAAGGATCAAGAAATTAACCCTTGTCATGCTGATCCCAAAATATTCCTGCTTTTGAAAAGGCTTAAGCCGGTGTAGAGACTAAGATCAGCCTGCACAGAGGTGCAGTCTGATCTTAGCCCACACTACCTTCTTGTTCATGTTTTGTTGAGAAAACCTTGGAACTCAACATAGATCTGATTATATCACAGTATTTAAATATAGGTAAAAGAGGATAAATACTAAGCATGACAAGCGTTAAAGACAAATATACACTACCTCTTTTATGATGGGTTTATCCATGTAACATGTATGTTAATTGATAAATATTTATTGAAAAATTAATGAAGAGAACTTTGATTAGAATTGTATTAATTTGGTTAGTATAAGAAAACTACTTGAATGTTATTGATATTGCTTTCCACAATATGGATATTAAATTTTCTTTATGTAAACCGGTACATCAATTTAAATTGAATTATACTACATTCATTCAATTCCTTTTTTATCATTAATCAGATTAGTACTCTTGATACTTATAAACCCATTTCCACACAGTGACGCTTTTGGACGCCCCTCAAGAAAAACAATTGGGAAAAGCAATTTCTTTATTTTACAAAATGATTTCAATCCAAAAAGTTGAAAAAATGTAAAAGTTTGTAAACTTTAAATTGTTGTCAGCAATGCCTTTAGATTTGTAGCAGTCTCTAATTTTGCTCTCTGGTAATGGGTTAAGAGATCACCTCATAATACCACAATTGAATATCATATTGTAACTGAGAAACCATGACAAGAGCATGTAAAATAATTGGGACAATTTTTCACTCTGCCCAAATTAATTCCTCAAAATGTAAGTTATGTCTATGAACTTAGACCAGCTAATCTAGAGCTAAAACCTAATCTAGAGCTTTAGATAGAGGCGGTATTATGAAAAATATATTTCAAAAATATTTGGAGAAACCCACTCAAGGAGGTAGAAAGTTCAGATTTTGCCTTCAAAGTATTTGCTTTGATGCAATTAAATTGTAGAATTTTCCTTAATTTGCAAACATTCTAAAATTTTAATTTAATCTTTAACACATAACCACAAAAAAATTTTTTAGACAGGTCCGAATTGAAAGAAGTTGTAGACAACAATTTTAACTTTTGCAATTCTGACAATCTTGTCTTTTAGTGTAGAAAACGTTGTCGATAATGAAGGAATAGCTTTTAACTAATGAAACTTTCTTCTTTTCCATGATGTTTTCCATGACCTTTTGCTTTAGGGGTCCTTCCCAAACTTACATCCTCCTACAAAATAGTGTGGGTATTAAGACACTTTAAACATGTATCCCCATGAAAAATAAAGATTTTAGTCTGGCACTAGCCTAACTTCCGAGTTAATCATTAAATTTGCTTAGCTCCTCTTTTTTTATTTTTGAATAAATCAAAATGTTTGTGTTAACCCTTTCATGTAGAAAACCATGATTTTAAGTTGCTGTGATTTTATATTGGAAAAACATTGTAGAAAAAGAGAAATATCTTGTAACAAGCAATTTTCTTCTTTTTCAAAAAGTTTTCCATATCTTTATTTATTTCTCCAGGGCAACAAAAGAATAGGGCCGTTTGTATTGAATTAACATATGTGATTAAAAAACATCTTATAACAGTTTGATATTTACCCAGAGAAGGGACTCACAATATTTAGGGTCCTCACTGTGGTTAGTGATTAATTTGCTGTATTTACTTAAGTCCCATATTAGAGCATTCTCCGGTATTCGATTGGTTTTATTTTTGCGCTCTGGTAGTCGATACATGAATTACAAACAATGTGAAAACTGTAAAAAATCAACAATAATCAATGTCAGTGTATGATATATAAAAGAAATACAAATTATCAACTAAAACTCTTGCATTACTCAGTTTATACTATTTTTCCTCATTGCGTACAAATATTTTGGGTTCAAGTTCCAAGTTTTTCTATTTGCAAATGCTATTGCCATGTAAATGCTTTTTAAAATTTTGGTAGATCGATGGTAAATAACTCGGATACATTCTTAAGTCTGTTTCACCAATGCCGCAAGTGTGACGTTGATCCTTGTATGTATATTGCTAATGTGCTCGATTATTGGAGACTGAATTTGCATCTCAATGTCCAGTGTATGAAAACAAAAAATGGTGTAATTTTTGTAACAAAATTTGTTACAAATCTGTTTTTCATTCGAACTGTAATATTATAATTTAATTTATTTCATTTTAAGTTAAATTCACAGAGTCTAATTATCATTTTGTAAGTGCACATGTGTAAATTTATAGCTCACGGGAGAACAGAGGCTAATGAAGGGTGCATGGAAATATACCAAATTATTACCAAATTACCAAATTTATTTCAAATTATAATAAATGACAACAGTATTATTTTTTGCAAAATCAATTTCCGTTATTTGTTGAATGATGACCGAGTATTTTCGTGGCCTTTTGATCCTTTAACGTTGTGTAGATTAACCCATTATTTTCTAGGCAGAGATCCGCCGCATTGAATATTATTTGATCATTTGCAATTTTTAATCAGCGTTCGTCAAATGCTTGATCCGTTTATAGCGTTCGCCCTACTATGATCAACTGACGTCACTTCTGCCCATTTTAAACAAGAAATATGTACCGTACCTGTCTCTAGTATCGATAGCTCTAGGGGTAGTAACCCAGTCAATTCTACAGTTAGGCATTCTATGATTTTGAGATCCACACAAGCTATATGAGGATGTGCTTCCTATACTTTGAGGTACTAATGAACTAAGGGTTTTCGGACAGAGGGATTTTACCATTTTGAAGTAACGAATGAGTTTGTGTATATGTCTTCTTTCTTGAAGTGATTCCCAAACTTGATTCAGCAGATAGATCAAGAAGTGATACCAGTTTTGTGCAGCCAGTTACGATTCTTGCGGCTTTGAATTGAATCTTGTCGAGTTGATCCTTCAGTTGCAGTGTGCAATTATCCCAAATAACGTCCGCGTATTCGATTACTGGGCGGATGAATGCAAAGTAGATTATTTGTAGAGTTCTTCTGTCTAAACTGAACTTGAGATTACGCATCATATTAATTCTACCCTTAGCTTATGCTATTGAATTATTTATATGATTTTACCAAGTACCATCTTCAGAAAAAATATACCTAAATGCTTATGGTTTTGATCAGTTGGTATTATTGCATCGGACGTAAAAAGGTTTGGGTGAGTGAGCTTCTTTTGTTTTCGAGTGACAACTATAGACTCGGATTTTGAGGGGTTAAATTTGACGATCCACTGTTTGGCCCATTCATCTATTTTATTTATATCAGATTGTAAATGTGCTCCACAGATATCAGGATTATCAATTTCTAGGGATAAGCTAGTGTCATCTGCAAAAAAAGTTTATATTAGACTCCAAGCTATCGACTATGTCGTTAATATAAACTAAGAAAAGTAGAGCACCCAATATAGACCCTTGGGGGACACCAGCTTTTAATAAACACAAATCAGAGGAATTTCCAATAATAACCACTCTTTGATATCGTTTCGAAAGATAGTCTTTAAAACAATCTAATATTAGCCCATTTATTCCTGCACGATACAGTTTGAATAAAAGACCTCTCTGCCCAACTTTATCGAAAGCTTTACTAATATCAAAGAAAATCATTCGAAACTCGCGTCCATTATCTAAAGCTTTACAAATATTATCATAAAGACACAATGTTTGATTGACCGTGGAGTCACCAGGTAAGAACGTAGTAAAAAAAGTACTCATTGAAAGATATAAAAACACATGGTTGTAAATTACTTTTTCAATAACCTTTTCGGTTGTATTCAGAAGAGAAACTGGTCTGTAATTCGATGGAAGTGATGGGTCACCTGTTTTAAAGATGGGACATACATTTGAGATTTTCCACGCAGATGGTAACGTACATTGACGTAAAGATGAATTAAATATATCACAGAGCGGTATAGCAAGCTTTAAGGCTCCTTCACGTAGTACCCTATTGCTTATTCTACTGGGCTCGAGACCTTTCCAGTCTTTCAAAACATTATACACTTCTTCTGGATGTAGTTCAATAAAATCAAGCGAATGTTCATTTGACCGATGGTGATCTTCTGGTAATGATATATTGGAGTCAACAACATGTGTCTGACCGACAAAGAAAATGTTAAGCAAGGTAGCTTTTTCAGTTTCATCTGATATTATCTTTTTATTGTTTTCATCAAACGGGGGGGGGGGATATCTCTGAATTAGATGTCCTAGGCGTATGCATTAATTGTTTAATTGTTTTCCACCAATCCCTAGGTGTTAAAAATCCAGATTTTATATTAGAGACCAAATTTTCAAGTAATCATCCTTTTTTTGACGTATTGGGGTAACAATTTCATTTCTCAAACTTTTAAATCTATCCAATTGCATGAATTATTGGTTTGTTTTGTCTTTCAATATAATCTCTTTCTTTGTCTAATTTTTGTTTGATTTCATTGGTTAACCAAGGGTGCTCAAAAGGTCTAACATTTATTTCTTTTTCGGTGTGAATAATGCTGCATTTTGAAATAAAGTAACTGTAAAATTATTAACATATACATCAAGATCATCATTAACTAAGCTATTCCAGTCAAAGTTGCCAAGCGCTAATCTAAGTCCGTCGTAATCCCCCTCTTTATATACTCCTCACAAAAAGTTAAGCAACAAGAAATACTTTGACAACTGCATCTGAATATTTTATATTTAACAAAATACAAACAAATATTCTTTAACACCAAATACTGTTCCTTCAACATCAGCAGGTAATCAAGTGGCATCGTCAATTAAAATGAAATAGAGGAACGCCAAAGCAGCACATACTGAATATGGCCATGCAACAGATCCCTTAAATCCTACTATCGCTATATGGTTTAAACAAAACTAACCATTCCAACAGCCACCCCAATAACACGACTCCATGATTTGTATTGCATGACTAAACACTAGCGCATGAAATGTGCATGCATTGTTACTTTATGGTGCATTGCTTTGCACATGCAGCATGGTCTTTCATGTGCACTTTCTAACACATTTTATGCCAACTCATTTGACAAGCAACATGGTCCGTAGACATCTGTCCTCTCATGAAGTTGCACGGGCTGTTGTATGGTTCAGGGTGGAATGACACAGTCAGCTGTAGCTAATCAGCTAGGTGTACAACGTAATGTAATTTCAAGGGCGATAAGTCGTCATGGACGGACGAGGCATATCACCGAAAAGCAACGTTCAGGACGACCACGTGTAACTTCAGTTAGGCAGGACCTGTACTTGGTGACTACAGCTCGAAGGAACAGGTTTGCCAATGCCACATCACTCCAGGATGATTTTCAGAAGGCACATGTAAACAGAATCTCTACTCAGACAATTCGCAATAGATTGCATGCTTCGGGGCTTATGTCCAGGAGACCTATGCAGCGAATACCTCTATCTGTGCAGAACCGTCGAGCTAGACTGAATTGGGCCAACCGACATGTCATCTGGAGAGTCAATCGTTGGTGCAATACCTTATTCACTGATGAGTCGCGTTTTTGCCTTGATTTCACCGATGGGCGGGCTCGTGTATGTAGGACTATCAATGAACGTTATGCTGATTGTTGCTGAATGCGAGCATGACCGTTTTGGGGGTGGCAGTTTGATGATCTGGATGGGAATTGCAGTTGGACGCCGAACTGACATTGTTGTCATTAGAGGTTCTATGACTGGCCAACGATACCGTGACTATCATTCCACTGGCACGACAGGTTGGTCCAAGCTTTGTGCTTATGGATGACAATGCACGCCCACATCGTGCTAGGGTTGTTGTAGATGACATTCAGACAAACAATATCAATCGTTTGGACTGGCCAGCAAGGTCACCTGACCTCAATCCCATTGAACACGCTTGGGACATCTTGGGAAGACGTGTATGGACAGATGTTCGCCCCAGAGCCTGGATCAACTTAAGGCGTGAATGGCAGGCAATTCCACAGCGACAACTTGATCAGCTGACTTGATTTGTTTGTTTGTTTGTTTGAATGGGGTTTTACGCCGCTTTCAACAATCTTTCGGTTATATCGCGGCGGCTAGAGCACCTTACAATAGATTCCTGGTATTTCTCACACAAGTACCACCATCACACCCTTTCCTAGCCTCCAGCTGCTATCCCACATAGGTCTACGATTATCGACCCAGTGGTGGGAGACAAATAGTCGGAAAGGATGAGTGCCGCCGTCGGGGATCGAACCCGGGACCTCTAGATTGAAAGTCCGACACGCTATCAACTGCGCTATGACGGCGGCAGCTGATTTGGTCTATGCCACGTCGTGTCCAGGCCTGTGTTCAGTCACATGGAGGTCAAACACGGTATTGACACTGAGAATCATTACTGGTAAATGACTTTTGCACTGCCATTTTCAGTATGTGCTGCTTTGGCGTCCCGCTTCTCCATTATTATTGACATCACCACTTGATTACTTGCTGATGTTGCAGGAACAGTATATGATGTTAAAGAATATTTGTTTGTATTTTGTTAAAATATAAAATATTCAGATGCAGTTGTCTAACTATGCCTTTTTGCTTAACTTTTTGTGAGGAGTATATTTCCAAATGGTTCTTTTAAATGACGTATGTCTAGGTTTGATGAAGTTGAGAAAAGCAAATACTAGACAATGGTACCTTATCTGACTTTCGAGACAGGGCTTGCCAACACCTGACACTAAAACAGAGTCTTTATTCGTTACATGGACAAGATCGATTAATGATGAGGAATTTTCTGTAAAATGAGTAGGTTCACTGATACACTGTATGAAGCCAAACTGAGTACAAAGGGAATTCACTTTATCAAAATGACTAGAATTCAACTGATCCCAATTGAAATCACCCGTAATAAAAATATCCGATATATTTGAATCAATAGCAAGACAAATGGAATCTTCGATTAAAGCATTGTATATCAAGGTTGAATTTGGTGGTCGGTAAAAAACTCCATATAGTATATTTCTATTATTATGAAGCTTTATCTGTACCCAGACTCATTCTAATGAATTCATTTCAAGGTCACGTCTTCTAATATATGATAAATTACTTTTTATATAAATCATTACTCCGCCATAAGATTCGTTTTCTCGACCTTTACGTTACGGGATATAAAAGTTTTGAAAATGCAGATTTCTCGATGGGTATTCTTTTTCAAGCCAGGTTTCAGAAAATGATATAATGTCAAATTGAGAAAATTCAGTATACAATGCATCGACCCTTTGCCTCACACTTTGTACATTATAGTGTTGATAAATGAATAGGATAATTAAGGAAGCTATATATTTCGTTGGTATGAAAAGGAAATGAGCTTTCAGGACTTAATGGGCCTGGGTTTGGATGCACATCCCCTGACAACAATAAAATTAGTAGGATACAGAATATAAGCACAGGTATGTTTTTTAAAACTGACAGTCGTTGAAAATTTAGCTTAACTCTTTGTTTTTTGTACTTTTACTTATGTAAAAAAACGTTCCATTATAACTTCTAGTTTTGAGCCTCTTCACGCTGATAAAGAAATATATAAACCCCTTATTGTAATTTTGCAGTATCAGAAAAGTTGAAAGAGTTAAAAGCAGTTCGAACCTGAAGAGTAGCCAGAGTGTTGGAACGAGTAAATCATGTGATTTATATCTTAACCCTTTCCCGTTCAAATACGAGATTTTACGTTCCTGTGATTTTATACTTGAGAAAACATTGTGGAAAAAGAAGAAATTGCTTGTAACAAGCAATTTCTCCTTTTTCCACAATATTTTCTACCACATAGGATGGGTTCATTTCAAAAAGCATCCAGTTGTCATTGTCGTCTGCAATCTCTTTCAATTTGGACAAGTCTAAAATTTCAAAAAACAGGAAAGGGTTAATCTAGCCATTCTTCTATGTAAATCATAATAAGAACTGTTTCACGATCCAACACACAGACCACAAATTCAGGCTCCATATTTTCACTGTAATTTTGAATTACATTTAAGTACATTAATATAAATGAAATTGATGAACACCACCCCTTTAAGTCAAAGTTAAGTACAGAAAAATGTGAAAGTATTTCACAAAAAATAAAGGACAAGGCTCGATCAAGGATTTTTTTTCTTTTTGGGTGGGGGGCGATGTTTGTGTTTGAATTTAGTGTCAATTTTCAGCAACTGCTGTATATCAAAACAAATTTTACATTTTGTAATGTGGATAATAAATAACTCAAAAATATTTCGTAAGGGATATAATTAATTGATAATTTTGGCAACGAATACTTCAAAAAGTATATATAAATATATATAAATATTCTGACCAAATCAATGGATATAACTGCACATAGATTACGGATGAGCCGCCCTTTTGACCGTCAGCCGAAACAAAATGCGGATTAGTCATTTAGGCGATGTTATATGCTATCTTACAAATGTACAATCACAATGAAAAGAACAAAGAATGACCAGAGAGTTAAAGATAGTTTTTATTTGACCGATTAAAAGCGAGAATAAGCGGAACTATCTTTACAAGATCGACCTGGGCAGTTAAAAATATACAGTGTATATATATATTGGCTTGTTCAACGAGAAATCTAATATAGACCCTCGACATTTTCCGATGAGTGTCAGAAATATTTCTGATTGAAAGAACAAAAACAAAAACAAAACGTCGCATTCACCGCTTTTTAACGCTCGGATAAGGGTATTTAAGCGTTACTGCTTTTTCTTGCATTTTCTACCCAAAAAAAACAAAGATTTGAAAAATTTTAATCGACTAAAAATCATCGTCTGCAACTTATTTGAAATTGGACTTGTCTAAAAAGTCGACATGAGGTAATGGGCTAAAGCCATATCTCCCCCCAAAACACACAATAAAATTGATTAGAAAATCATACTCCAGGCACAAAAGATGTTCTGGGTTAAGTATGCCAAAAGTGAATTCCGCTATCTATCCAATGACGAATAGAATGTAATTGTTGGCATAGAATTTTAGTGCATTTCACTTTGTGAGTTGTTTAATTGCAAGAAGTAAATTGCGTGCTGTGTCTACGTAAATTTCCGGGGAAAGTTAGCTTCAAGTGATGACTGACGGATAACATTCACAAATAAGCGAGAACATGAAAAAGGTCTCTATCTGATTTGATTCCTTTATTCCAAAAACACCTAGATTCTTTCTGACATGGTTTAGCTAAGAGATCTAGACATATGCCTTTCGTTTCGTTGCCGGAATTGAACATGGGAACAAAGTTCACTTTTAAACGTTCCTTCACACAATCTTACCGATGAAAAGCTTTAATGTCATGCCTACAAAGATAAGACAGCACATAGCGTCAGCGGGCGATCCAAATGTCGTAAATACAGCTTTATTAAAGCTGTATTTTCAACATTTTGTTCGCTCACCGAAGATATGTTCCAACGCGAAAGTATTCCTAGATAAACTTGAGTTAGATAAAGTCAAATTTCTCGACCCGACCTGATGTTGATGCCCTTATATTGTTAAAAGGGCGAAGGAACAGAAAAGTAAATATTTAGCTCGACAAGCGAAAAAAAAATCTCCCGGAGCTCGTGAATAGTAAAGACCCTGGTCGGAGGGAGCATGCAGACTAGGGTCATCACTCCTCGCTGTTAGTAGATTTCTGGATCAAAAATGGTCTTTCGAAGTATTTTTTAGATTACTTTCTCTTGTCGATTTCAATTCGATCATATCTCTATTTAACTCATTACCGGATAACAAGGTTTAAGAATGGTACAAATTCAAACATGTTTAAGGAGACAATTTTCTTTTGAAATGTTACGTAATTAAATCAATTTTAAATGATTTTGAAAAAGAAAGCATTATAGATAATTGAGAGATAGCTTTTAACAAGTAATTTCTTTATTTTCAACAATGTTTTCCAAATCTTTTTCGCGGGTGTGTAAAAGAGCGGATTTTTGTGAAAATGGTATACAATAATCGATTGTCCTAGTTCGCGGATGGAGCTCTTACGCTTGGCAGACAACATAATGTTGATATCTTTCAGGGGTTCTACATAGCGTCCTTGATATTCAGTTTCTCTAGTGTACGAGTACTTAACATATTTAATATTAATATCAAAATCTAACATTTGATCCGTCGGGATAAAATGAGTCCTCTAAGATCTTAAGAAGAATCGACCAAGTGCAGTATGAGCAGACCTTGAACTTTTTTACTTCGTCTTGAATTGACGGATCGCGATGGCAAACAAATAATAAATCGACCAATTCATTGTTTTACACGGATAGTGAACTTTGAACTCCTTCATTGGGTGATATTTATGTGAAGCCCTTTTGTTGATTTTGGCGACTTAAACGTCGTAACTACAGCTTGTTCAAGTAATAAAATATAAAATACTTTACAATTCTTTCTTTTCAAGGCATTTAGCCCCTGAGTGCTCATGTTTTTCACGTAGAATTGTCTTATGATAACAAAGGTAACTACTATTGAAATGTCACTCTAAGATTCAAAAAATAGTCCTATAGTTTGGCATCCCGCATTTTCCAAAAAGATATAAGGAGAACATGATTAAAAATACTCTCCTCGTTTCCTCTCAAACACTAAGCTAGTCCTTTTAAAATATGAGCCCATGCGTGACATTTCCAACAATTACACATGGGCGCCAAGTAAAGACTCAGATCAGCCTGTGCATCTGCACAGTCTGATCAGAGTCTTCACTGTGCGCTCTGTAGATAGATACTGACCCATAGCTTCTTCAAACAATTAGCCAATATTCTAATTGCCCCGAATGGCTGTCCAGGGTGCTCAATGTGTGCGAGTCACGCACGTGCGAAATTGTTGGAAATGTCACGCACAGGCTTATATTTTGTTTGTAGTATTATGTTACCGTTGTCCATCAAAATAAATCAAACTATCACTGTGAGATCAGAATCGGATTTGTTGTAAAATCATTACAGTAAAAAGTTATAAAGATGGATATCCGAAACTGGGTAAAGCCGAGATCTATCATACTCAGGTGAGCGGTGTAAGACCTTCATAGTCCTCTTGTTATTTTCATTTCTTATATATGGTTCAAAAAGAGAGGGCCGTTGGCCCTGGGACGCTCACCTGAGATAAAGGCTCTTTTTCTCTCAACAGTCTAATTTCATGTTAAGGTTAGGATTATGATACATGTGGGCCACACTTACATATAAAGACTATGAACCTGGGGATCCAAAAGTCTAAATTACAAATCCCAAGGCTTAAGTGCTGTTTTGAGAGAAGGAAAAAACTATTTCCTCCCTCTGGATCCATGGGTTATAATTTCAGAAATAAGAAAGAAGTCTATGAACTGATGCTTCATGCCCCATCCCCCCGGCTCCGCCCCTGGGGACCCGAGGATGATGAATTTAGCTATTTTGTAAGAGATCTATATACTGATACTTCATGCAAAATATCAAGGATCTACGCCTTCTTGGTCAGGAGGAGAAGATTTTTAAAGATTATTTTGAAATTTCACTTTTGTTGCCATGGCAACCAGAGATTTTAACGTATTTCAATTTTGTTAGCTATTTTTTTGAAGGGGACCACCTAAGGAACATTTCGCCAAATTTGGTTCAAATCGGCCTTGTGGTTTGGGAGGAGATGTCATTTAAAAATCGTTCTTTATTTTTATATACACCCAAACCCCCTTGGAATTCCCCCCTTGGGGACCCGAGGATTATGATTTTAGCTATTTTGGAAGAGGTCTATATACTGATACTTCATGCAAAATATCAAGGCTCTACACCTTCTGGGTCAGGAGGAGAAGAATTTTAAAAATTATTTTGAAATTTCACTTTTGTTGCCATGGCAACCAGGGTTTTTTTTTTAACGGATTTCAATTCTTTTAGCTATTTTTAAAGAGGACCACATAAGGAACATTTCTGCCAAATTTAGTTAAAAAAAATACGTCAAAGTGTCGAAAAAATGATTATTTGACGACAGTAACGTCATATCTACAGCATGAATAAACTGTAGTTACGGCGATTTACGGCCCCGAACAAATCAAAATGCTCAACATAAGTGTTGGAGTTAAAGATCGCTTCCGTTCTGTATGAATGATTTGATTGGTCAATTGCTTTTTGATTGATGGCGTCTATCCGTCTTTTACCTACTTGAACAGTTAAAATAGGCCGAGCTGGTTTTGAGTAATAGTTCTTAATTATAAGACCTTCATGTCCATGGCCGTTAATTTGAGACCAGAAACAAATTGCCGAAAACTCATGTACACACCTGGGTTCAGTAATCCATCCTTAACCTCCTTATCGAGTAGGATAAATAGGTCTTAAAAAACAAGTATTCCCTATTTGTCAGGTTTCCGATGTTACATGTATAAATGTTAATACAAGTAAGAACTCGTAAAAAACTTTAAAAGTTAAAGTTTGGGTTTATAGTCTTTTTCTACTATTTGCGTATTCAAACGACTTTACACTTTACCTGCGATCATTGACTAACAAGTCGGCTGTAAACATACGGCGCACATACGCAATGTGGAGAAAGCTTTTTTGCTCAGAGAAAAAAAACCCCAACGGTTCGGGTGGGATTCGTATCCGGGACCCTCCTATACCGAGGTCCGCTACCTACCTCAAGATCACGGACATCTTTAGTTAAGAGATGAAGAGAATATTTTCTGTTTTCATGGAAGTATGAACAGAAAAAAACTAATCACACTGTATGAATACGCGAAGCGGATTCATACATTGTGTGATTATGTTTTTCGGTTCATACCTCCATGGAAACAAAAATTATTCTCTTCCTTTCTTATAATTTAATAGCATCAAACAAAAAAGAAACAAAAGCTTTACAAATTTATATACCTTTTTGTATGGGACTATTTTGTGCGGAAGCATACAAAATCGATGCGTGCTCAAAACTTTGTTCATGGAGTTATGAATATTTTATCGACCAATCAGAACGCTCGTTTTTGATAGACGGAACTAAAAATTAAATTATTAATATTATACAACTCAGTACTACAAGTACTAGCGTTTCATGTTTCCACTTAAAAGGTAGATTTTTTGTAAAAACAACCCACACAAATTCCAAATCGGTGTAACTTTATTTTCAATATATCTCCATTATTTATTGAAAAGCTAAAAAGTCAGTCCTGGGACGGCCATCTAGAACTGGTAATCAACTTTCTTATAATTGCACAAACATCGCATCATGGTATGCACAAAAGTTCCTTTTTCTGTGTCATCTTAATAATAGAGGATGGTGAATCATTACAAAAATCCGATCTTTTGCTTGTAATTGCCTTAATGTCTAAAACACTTAAAAGATTAAACATTATTTAAATCAAAACTGTATTTTATTCAACTTGGTGCAATGGTAAAGACTAAAGTTACATGGTTATATCATTTAACTTTAAGTTCGTCTATCAAGATTCCAGTGTTAAGGTTCATTGATTTTTTTTTCATATTTTCATGAACAAAATTAAGTTTGCGCACAAAGTGGACCCATAAAATTTTACTCAAAAGTAGTACCATAATTGCTTAATTTGTTTGATAGCATTAATCTATAAGAAATGAGATTTATTTTACTGTTTTAAGTGAGGTATGAACCTAAAAACTTAAGCGTGCTCATAGATTAGCTTGATTCCGATTTTAGGTTCATTTAAGAGATAAAGAGAATATTTTTTGTTTTCATGGAGGTATGAACCGAAAAACCTAAACACACTGTATGAATACGCGAAGCGGATTCATACATTGTGTGATTAGGTTTTTCGGTTCATACCTCCATGAAAACAAGAAATATTCTCTTCATTTCTTATAATTTAATAGCATCGAGCAAAAACCCCCACAGCTTTACAAATTTTGATACCGTTTTGTATGGGACTATATTGTGCGGAAGCATACTAAATCGCCGCGTGCTCAAAATTTTGTTCATGGAGTTATGAATATTTTATCGACCAATCAGAACGCTCGTTTTTGATAGACGAAACTAAAAATTAAAGTATAGCCAAATGAAAATAATATAAGCTCTTAATTTCTTAAATATACTCTAGGGTAGATTTGGACAACACATTCGGATCAAATCTCATCCTTATACAACATCTTTAAGTATGACGTCATAACAGTGTATGGATCACAGTCTCCACAGGGTCGACGTTCTTCAAGATATCCCTTTCCAGCATTAGCGACTTGTGGTGGGACTCGAACACTGCACGATTTGTCTGCTGTACCTGCTGAAAACTTGTCCCAAGACGGCGTAAAGAAGTCGCCAGTCATCCTCTTTTTATTGTCCTCCCCGTTATTTCTGTCAAAGGATGGTAAAATCTTCTCTTGTGGGACGTTGGATATCTTGGTAATTGCCTCCATTATGTACCTGCAATAATAACTGACAAATCACTGGTCCCATCCACTTAATCCTTTGGCCACGCCAACCGACTCGAATTGGAAGTCCCGCTTCAATTTTTAATGGCGATATTTTTCAAACGTTATGGCCAGTAGCAATTTACAAATCAGTAGAATAGTTGGTTGACGGCTTAAACGTCGTAACTACAGCTTGAGTATGCTCTAAGTGCGAGTCGTTTAATTCGCCAAACCAACGAAAATGTTTCGCCCAATTGGCGGCCAATGTCGGAGTTCAAATCTCAATTCCAGGATGAATGAATGATTTCATTGGTCGATGAATGCCTTGATTGACAGCCACGATTGGTCAATTCCCGTCTTCTATAATCCCAATTTGATGCAAATATCATTGTTTTCAAAGAATTAAAAAAAAACTCGGTTCAGCTCATGTATTTTTACCTTTGGTTTATACCTCTGATTTATACGAGTTTATTTTAGTTCGATTTCGACAAAAACTTTAAGTTTATAGAGTCGCTCTGGAACAATCACAATCCAGATGTTTCCATGTCACTGAAACAGGGACAGTGGCTCACTGCTACAAAATTATAAAGCTGGGTAGACTGAGGTTGCCCTATTAAGTGTTTTGTCCATTAAAAAAAACTGGTGCCGATTGAGCGCGAACCCGTGATCCTTAGATCACGAGTTAAGCACCTATACCACTCGGCTACATGTCATGCTCTATCAACCTAATAAACGGTTAGATATTTCTTATGTGTTTTTTTTTTTTTTTTTTTTAAATTTGGTCATCTGGCGACATACACTAGGTTTCTAGGTACACTATCTAAGAAAACCTTGTTAACCCTCTTAGAGCCCACAATTTTCGCCAAATCGTCATAAAAAATTATTAGAATATGTGTCTTGATAAATTCTCGGGCATATTTAAGAATTGTTCATTGTGGGTTGAGCGTAGGTCAATATTTTAAAGTTGAGAATCTTTCTAACACACTCTAGGCTTCAATATGTGCTCAATTATCTTGAAAATTGGTCAGAATATTCTTCTTAGTAAAATCTGGGACTAAGTTAAAATTCCTTCATATCGGGTCAGGGACTAGGTCACTAAATTAGATCCAAGAAAAAAAACTTCTTGATGACAGATTCTTATGTTCAATCACCCTGAAGATATGCTTGATGAAATCTAGCATAATTTCAATTTGGTACCTGAGGTCAAAAACTAGCACCAGGTCAAATTTATAAAAACATTGTATAGACTCTAGAGACCACATTTCATCCTAAATTAATCTGAGAATTGGTCAGGTTCCTTGTGTTGATCCAATCTTGATTTTTTTTTAACCTGATCACTATGGGTGAAAACAATGTTACTAGGTCAAATATTCGAGAAAGACTTGACAGTCTAGAAGCAACATAACATGCTCATACTATCTGTAATCTGGTCAGAATCATTGTTTGTTCAATGAAAACTGGGTCATATTGAATAAAAAACTAGGACACTAGGTAAAAACGCTAAAAAGTTTTTAAAAAACTGCTGTTCAATCAGCTACAATTCTTTGTAGATAAACGTGTTCTGGGTGATCTTGGTAAACTCCTTCATAAGTTGGAAAGTCTTCACTAGGTCAAACCTTAGAACCCGCCCCCCCCCCCCCCCCGGGGCACTCCATAGGCCACAGTTTACGCTCATTTAACCTGAAAATTTGCCTGTCTTTGATTGGTTAAATTCTTTAACAAATATGAGTCACCTTGAGAATAAAACTAGGTCATTAGGTCAAATCTTGGAAAAGCCCCTGGGGCACTCTAAAGACGATATATTTTTCTCAATATTCTTAAAAAATGATCTTGATGAATTATTGGATTACGTGGAAATTTAGTCACTTGGTGTTAATAAGCAGGTTACTAGGTCAAATCAACGATCACATGTTTTCTTTTGGAGTCAATACTAGGCCAAAACGTCTAATGTGAACATGTACAAGGACCGTTTTCTCTTACTTTGCCTGAAAAGTGGTTAGATTGTTGTCTAGCTGGTTGCCTCGGGTGAGCGATTAAAGGCCATTATGGCCATATTGTTTGTTAAATATTATTCTAAAGCCTGTAAACATAATTTCTCTTATTGCAAGAAATGGAACCCTTCCAGTGAAAAGGGATCTTCGTCTGAAGTTTCGCAACTTAAGTATTGAAATAAAATGATATCGAATAGAAAGGTCGTTTAACGGATCGCTCGCCCCGCAACCTGAGTTCCGACAACAAATTCGACTTAGATATTGAAAGCAAATACGTTCAGAAAATGAAAAAAGAAGTAAATGGTAATTTTGCGTCGTAACTTCAGCTTTAGTAAGTAGTAGTTACAACTTTTAATTCGCCAAACCAACAAAATGTTTAAGATATATGTCGTGCAATATTGAAATTCAAACTTCATTTCCGGTCTAAATGAGAGATTCGATATGTCGATCGATCTTTTGATTTTCAACCGAATACGTTATACGGATTAGATATATCACATCGAAAATCGATATAATAAGGTAGAACGGAAATTCTATTTTCATAAATCTAGGAGCAAAAGCTTTCGTTACTGGTCAGTTCTTGCAGTCCACGCAGTCTAGCAAGGGTCGATATTTTTGCCCTTCCCGGGAGGTTCCTTTCCGTGTGACTGGGCATATATCTTTGCACGTAAACGTTAACCTCTCTTCTAATTCCTACGTCCTACTTCATAAGTACAATCTGATTTTTGCCTTTGATTCTTCAAATGTTCAAGGGCAACAAGCTGCGAGCTTCTTGGGGTGAGGCAATTAAAGGTGTACAAATTCGAGTGCGTGATTAAAGATCAATTTTGTATTGCAATTGATAGGCTGTAACTGTTTCTCGAGACTCACACTCGCTTGTGGATCTATACATGATGTTAGTTTTAACCCTTTATCAAAAATGCGCCTTTTGTGCTTTTACTATTGTATGAATACGATGAAAGGAAAACTTTTCGAAAAAGAAATTACTTACTTCAGACCGCCTTCTTGGCGCATTTTCTCGGTACTAAAGTTCATGTGACAGCCATTGGGCCAGCCACTAGATGGTGCAACCTTAGCTTTGAAGCTCACGTGAACACCATAGATTTCAGCGCACCTCATCAACAAGTAACGGGAGATAACCAGCTGATCCGCCATGTCTAAACAATCACCCGGTCCAGTCTGGTATTCCCACTGGTAACAAACAAAAAAAAAAGAAATAAAATTCCGCACAATAAATGCAATACCCTCAAACCATTATTTGCTGATCTATACTATAGTTGCATTTTCAGTGCCGTGCATCAAATTAGAAATGGAAATTAAAAAACCATGATGAAGACGGCGTGAAATTTAAGCTTACTTACATCTTTAACCCGTGTCATGCTAGATAGATTGCATTAAAATCAAAAGACTAAAAGCACCGGGTGGCTTTGCTGCGGTTCATTGTTTCTTTGAAAAAAAAATTCTATAAACAACTTTCGCTTAAAGGGATCAAACAGGTGGTGCAGACTAAGATTAGATTGCACGTATTAGTGCAGTCTGATCTTTGTCTTTATTATACACCTATAAAAGATATGGATTAAAATCTGGCAATCTAATACAACTCGACAGAAAAAAATCCGTATTTGGTGTGTACCAAAAAACCGTTTTCGTCGAGTACCGTTAAACACGGGCTACTATTTTGTGTATTGACTTCGGGTTTTTTCGGAAAATTGGCTATTTCTTAATCATTTGAGATAATTTTCTTAATGCCATGTCTTTAAGGTATATAATAAAGGATATATCACAACAGTTTGTTTTTCTATTTGTTGTTATCGTGTTCTCTAACCGTGATCTAATCTAAAGTTTTAGTTTCTTTCAGAAGAATCAGGCTGCTGACCGTCAAAAAATGCAAAAAAGTTTACTTTTGATTTTTTCGATTCTCTTTTCTAAATAGATATCTCTAGCTTTAATTATTACGAGACAAAATCTATTTTTTCATTTAGTCATCAAGATGTAAAAATCTGTATTTTCTACATTTTGTTTTTCCTAAGACGAAGTGAGATATTCCTTTTAAAAAGAACTTGTTATTAAGACCGATATGCATGCTTATATGCTTCGTGCAAGCAAATTAGCTTGGGGACGGGGTGTTTTGTTGTTGTTGTTTTTGCTTCTAACACACACACAAATCGTCAAAATTCGTCAATCAAAATCGTTTTCCATAGTACTGCTTAAAATCGGTTTATCAGATTCAATGATTTAACTTACCAGCGTTTTCTTCTTTTCTCTACTATGTTTTCTTCTATATTGTTTTATTTCAAAAATTTGTCTTTTCATTTTCTGTAACGATGTTAAATTCGTCCCTTTCTTTCTTTCTTTCGTTTTCCTTTCTTTCCTAAATTCACAAAGAAGCCTGAACTTCAAGGCTTCCAATGCAAATTTCACTTACAGATCTACTGATACCTGAGCTGAGGCTTCCAATGCAAATTTCATTTACAGATCAACTGATACCTGAGCCGAGCATTCTTCTCTGTTTGTACCAAATATTGTCAGTCCAGCATACAGACATGCTTTTAAGTGGTATTCGGTCAGGGACCTTTCAAACCCAGCGTTGTTACCAATATCAATAGCTGCGTGGCGCCCTGAAAAAAACTGGTATTGAAATTTTGTCTAGATTCCGACATTTTGCGAAGAAAACCCCATTAACCCATTTCCATACAGCGAAATCCTAAACTAGTCATCTTTTTGAATGGAAAACATTGTGGATAATGAAAAATTGTTTGATTGTCTTTTGTAAGTCTCGTAGTATATATATATATATACTACGAGACTTACAAAAGACTTAAAAGCTATTGGGAGATGTAGATGAGCCTATTGAATCGGAGAAACAACAAAGATTTATAGAACTAAAAAAGTCACCTGAAATTTCTGATAGGTTTCGTGTTCAAAGTCAACTATCATGAGCGACTAGCGAAAATTTTAAGCCAACGTCCATAATAAATCAATGGACTGGGCATTCATCATTTCTAACCTATTGTAAAATATAAAAGGGCTTACAGTTATCAACAGAAGTCGGACTAAAGTCCCATCCTAGTGGTAGACCGTTGTCATCGGTTATAAAGAATTCCTGCTCCCATCCACACCATGGCTTATCAGCACTTACATCTGGCCGTTCCGTCAGCGCTCGAAGTTGAGCTCTTGTATTAACCACTGAAAACATTGAAGTATTCTTCATTTCACATGACGAGGGTGCTCAAGCTTAAACTATAATCTCTTATATACTATTATTCGATGTGACGAGTCTATCATGACTTTACTTTATGTAAAGGTAATATCTTGAATTATTACTCTAATCAAAATCACATTATGTTGTTAGTACTCGATGCCTCAATGACACGGTTCCAGTGAGTGCAAACAGGTAAAGATTTGGTTTAAGTTTTAAAAAGAAGATCAGATTTCGCTGGATCAGTGCGAAACAGTTATAACTGCCTATAAAATATAGGAAGTTACAACTGTTTTGCGCTGATCCAGCGATTTTTAAATCAAAACTGTTAAATTTAGGAGGCAAGAAAACGATCTTTACTCAAAATTCCAAAAGCTACCTACTGATATCAATGAAAAAACGTAAACACATGAAAAAATTGATTAAAGGGAATGAAATCCACTTACTCGAACGAAACGGTTCAAGTTTTTAGAATTCTTCAAAGCGAGGGTAGGTCAGGTAAAAGGATCCCGTAGTACGCGTAGATATTGTGAACAAAGGGAAACTATGTCTATCAAGTAATACATTTAAATGCATAAAGAGTTATCAACCATGTCACAAAAATGGTCAAAAGACTTCCATATCATCAACTAATTGACATTTCCAATCATTACACATGTACACCAAGTAAAGACTTAGATAAACCTGTTAATCCTCACAGTCTGATCAGAGTCTTCACTACGAGATCAAAAGCTTCCTTAGCCGATCAGCGTATATTCTTAATGCCCCGAGTGGCTGTCCAGGCTACTCAATGTCTGCTTTTCTGGCACGTATGAAATGACAAGAAATGTCACGCACCTGCTCCTATCTTAACACCGAACTAATATACGACCGATCACGGAAAATACTGTGATCCTGAACGATCTACAAACAAGGCAATTTTTCAGACTAGTTAAGATTTAAATAAAATATTTGATTGTTTGATCTAAAGTTGAGTGCGTTAATCTTTTCTTTATCATGGAATCTTGGAATCCCGTTCAGTGCTTGTTAACCCATTACCAGATCGTAAATTTAAGTCTCGTCCGAATTAAAAGAACTGGCTGACGATAGTTTCAAGTTGGTAGAAATCTAAAAAAAACATTCGTCTTTTGTTGTAGAAAACATTGTGGATAATGAAGAAATTGCTTGTGACAAGCATTTTCTTCATTTTCCACAATGTTTTCGAAAGCCTTTTTCAAAGGGGTGTCAAAAATATTAAAGTGTGGGAATGGGTTGATTGAGAGCCTGGAGTTCACGAGCTCTATCCCAACCCAACGAGTCAAATTAACTATGCAAGATTCCTTACCCACAGGTGTTTTATCCTTAGCGTTCAACAGCTCACAGAGAATTATTTTGTGTTGGCCTTTACGAAATGGATCTTTAAACATGGCAGCTGGTTTCATGTACAACTCTGGACGTGGATCAATGAACTCCTCCGTGTCAAATGCATTGTTGTACCAATTGGGAACTTCTGAACCAATAAGTATATACAACCTTGTGATTTTGAAATTGACAGATCGCTGGCCACGCCCACTGACCTCAAACAGGAAGTTTGACTTAGATATTAAACGGCGTTATTTTGCAAAGTTTAAAAACATGTAACAAAAAAATATGGAGGTTGTTTGGCGACCTGAATATTGAAAGTACAGCTTGAATACGATGAAGTTAAAAGGTTTAAGTCGCAAAACAAACAAGAATGCTGAAAGAAATATCGAACTTCAACGTTCACTTTTTTGCGATTATTTAATTGTCCTGGACGATCAGTCAATTTAGTAGGTAAAAGACCATTTATGTCATATAAGCCTGTGCGTGACATTTCCAACCATTTCGCATGTGCGTGACTCGCACACATTGAGCACCCTGGACAGCCATTCGGGGCAATTAGAATATTCGCTGATTATATGAAGAAGCTTTGGGTCAGTATCTATCTTCAGAGCGCAGAGTTAAGACTCTGATCAGACTGTGCAGATGCACAGGCTGATCTGAGTCTTTACTTGGCGCCCATGTGTAATTGTTGGAAATGTCACGCATGGGCTCATATAAGCTTTCAACGTTAGATTGTAGAGAGAGAATAGAATCGAAGTACTGAAAAGTACTGTAAGCTAGCAAAGCTTTGTTTTGTTCAGTAATCTTCTTCTTCAAACGTTATCATGATAAAGAAACGATGTTAAAGTAAACAAGGAGTAAACCCATCCCTCCTTTTACGCCAACAAGAAAAAAGTTGTAAAAAACAATGTGGAAAATAAAGAAATTGTTGTTACAAGCAAATTCTTCTTTTCCACATTGTTTTCTACATAGAGAGATAAATATGTAAGATTTTTCAACGATTTGAAATTGTCGTCTGCAACTTCTTTTGAACACGATGTGCTCAAGTAAGCAAAAACAAACTAGGAGATAAACTTGCAATATTCCTGAAATACACAAGAACTACTTTTTATAGCGTAGGCATTTAACGGATTTAGTGGTACAGCCTACAGTCGCAGTTTGCACTCGTTGAACTTTGAGACGACCTCAAAATTTTGTTTGTTAACTTAAGCTATCAAAGCTTACGCTTTGCTAGCTAAAAAAGAAAAAAAATGATAATGTAAAATATGTTTACATGACAAACATGACAAGAATAAATAACTATATAAATGAGACGTATTTTATGTCTGGTCTTTTCATGTGTTCTGCCAAATTGCAGTTAACGAGCAGATTATGCTGAAAAACACACAATTGTCTCGAAGAGCGCTATTACGATAAAGACCTGGAGTGTGTGTGTGTGCGTGCGTGCGTGCGTGCGTGCGTGTTTTTTTTATTATCTTTTTTTTATATATATATATATCACAAAACATAAGTCCATATGATAAATAGAATTTCGAACTCGTGTTTATTGAAATCAATATCTTAAACAAACATATATATAAAAAGTCGACAGAGCCTCGATTCTAGCTGTTTATCTTTGGTGATTTGTTCATTAATTTCGCGTTCGTTTTTTTTTCATGGTCACTCATTGAATATTCACTACATCTAGAATGAGAGACGGCTATAAACCAAAATTGCCGTCTAACTACTTAATCAGAAAGTGAGTTCAAATGTTTTTTCGTCAGTTTTTATAAATAGAGAAAACATCTTATTCACATTTTTTATATAACCTAGATCTATTTTTTAAGCAGAGGTTTAAATACGACATCGATACTTTTATGAAACAAAAATCCTATAATAAGGATGCAGGAAATGTCTAAACGATAAAAGCATATACATGTAGCAAAGAATTTTCATTGTTCGAATAAAACCCGGATAAGTATTATTTTATCTTATGCATGCAAATGTAGGATAATCAAACTATATATAGACGATATTGAATATAGCGAATTTATCGTTACGGACACTCTTCAAAATGTAGGCAATAACACCGATGTAAAAGCCATATATATCAAAGATCAGAGATCGAAATTGAAAGGATCCGTCAATTTACTTCGGTAGTTTAGATAACAAAAAGTAATGAGAGTAATACCATTTGTATAGGTAATAGGTAATACGTATTACTATGTCACACCAATTTTCCACAAAACTGTCGGTCATTCTTGGAGCTCAAAGTTCACTTTCAATTATAAAGAATTATTTGATTGGTGGACTGTTTCTTTGAATGCCGCGATTTTTCAAAATGTATATAGTATTAGTCACAGTTTTTGACATTTTAGCTCTATCAAGTCGGTGCTTTGTGGCACTAAAGAATTACAAAAAAAATAGTTCTCATTCTGATTCTGGAGTATTCATGCTTTGTTTAAAGTCTTGCAGTCAGCATAGGACAAGATCTACCTGCACAAATACGCGGCCTGATCTAAGTTCAAACCCACTACATTCATTTTTATCACTTACTGTAGTTTAAATAATATCTTTAAAGCCGTCTAATAAGCCGCTAATTAAGAAATAATTTTAAGACTGCAGAACAAGGTTTTAACAAATTTTCCAGTGTAGCCTTCTAGAACATCGTTGGCCAAATCACTTGCTCACTTCTAATAAAGTTAATTATACATTACCGATCATGTATGGCTGTGAAGAATTCAATAATTCTTTACAAAATTGACTTAATTTAAATAAAATTTATATATCATTAATATTCATGTCACAGTTGTCGCCGTCATAGTGCAGTTGGTAGCGCGTCGGACTGTAATCTAGAGGTCCCGGGTTCGATCCCCGACGGCGGCACTCATCCTTTCCGACTATTTGTCTCTCACCAATGGATCGATAATCGTTGACCTATGTGGGATAGCAGCTGGAGGCTATAGGAAAGGATGTAATGGTAGTACTGATGTAAGAAATACCAGGATTCCATTGTTAGGTGCTCCAGCCGCCGCGATATAACTGAAAGATTGTTGAAAGCGGCGTAAAACCCCATTCAAACAAACAAATCATGAGACAGTTGTTGGCTCGCTCCTCTACGAAATTAAACGGCGTTATTTTGAGAAATCTGCTGTCTGTGACATGCAACAAAAAGTAAAATTGTTGATTGGTGACCTCACTGTCGTAACTACAGCTTGGATATATCAACGATAAAATTTAGAAATCAGTCTGGTGCAGAAGTCTTGTTAATAAAAGTGTACCAGAGCTCCCTTTCAATTATTAAACTTCTTATCGTCTTCCAACCCATTCCAACTTGCCTTATTACAAGTAATTTCTCCTTTCCCACAATCTTTTCCTAAGTATCATTTTACAAGGGCGTCAAGAGGCGGTATTTAGTAGAACAGAACAGAGCAGAACAGAATTTTTCAAGATAACGACTTGAACACGTGTGGTTCATCGTCGTTATACAAAACATTATACAAAGCATACATGGGTATAAACACACTTAACAGTATAAATTACAATGTATATGTGGAAATAATGAATAATGTAGGGGTCTTATTATGTTTAAATTTGTATAGCGTCTGTTTTCTAAATTAATTCCAAATTTGTGATACGTAAATTATTAATTACCCGTTGTCGATATTCAAGTTTTGTTTTCGCTTTTCGTTTGCTTTTATAGAGTAAATACCAATTCCGTTTAGAATTTTAATGTTTTCTGAATTTAAAAGTTCTATTAATTTTTTAACGCTTTGTCTCTCATAAAAATAATTTTTGATGAATAACATTCTCAAATCCCTGTAAGCAGGACAGATTAACAAATAGTGAAATTCATCTTCAATTTCATCAAGATTACAAAGTGAAAAAAATCTTTCGTTTCTAGCAATATTTCTATGTCGTCCGCTTTCAATGTTTAATGTATGAGCTGAAAGGCGCAATTTCGCCACAGCGTTTCTATAAGAAGCAATTTTCTTTTTATCTAAATATAAAGAAAAAGAGAGACTGTCTTTAAGATTTTTGTATACGAATAAAGAAGAACGATTAGTTATATCTTGAAACCACTCGTTTATGTATATATCATTCAATCTATTTCGAAATAATGGAATGAAAATTTTTAGAGTTAACAGATGCTGGAAACAACCAAACATCGTAGAACCCGGATTTTTGTAGAAGTTCTTTTACTTTAAACGTCCATAAATTTTTATTGTTTTCCATTTCCCTTAATACTGTTTGAAGAATGCAATTAGAAGTTTTCTCTAATGAAAACAAATTTAAAAAGTATCTTATTATTCTAACTTTCATATTAATGTGTAGTGGAAATCTCCCGAATTCTCCGTAAACAGCCGAGTTACAGGTTGAGGGTTTAACATTCAATATTCTTTTCAGACATTTTCTGTGAATTCTTTCAATAAGCTTGCTAGTGATAAAACCCCAGACCTCGCTAGAATAATAAATGATTGACGAAACAAATGAGTCAAATAAATGAAGTAGTATTTTCAACGGAATTTCTTTATTTTGGTAATTTGGTGTAAATCGCTTAGTGCACGAGTTGCTTTTCCTACTAAGGTTTTAATGGCATTATTGAAATTTCCGTTTGTACTAAAAACTAAGCCTAAGTAATTGAATGTATCAACAATTTCTATATAAATTCCTGAATATGTAAAGATAATATCATCTAGTTTTTGTCTACATTTACGAAAAATCATAATTTTTGTCTTTTGAACATTAACTTTTAATTTCCATTTCTCACAATACTTTTCAAATGCTAATAACAGCTGTTGTAATCCTGTAGAGGTGTCGGAAATTAACACTGAATCGTCTGCAAAAAGAAAGAGATAAATCGATAATTGTCCCAATGAAAAACATTCTGTTGTATGTTGTTGTAAAAACATCTCTATATCGTTAACAAAGAAGGAAAATAAGATAGGTGAAAGCGATTCACTCTGTAACAATCCAACGTCACAGTTATATAGATCTGAAATAGAATTCATGTGTTTGACACATAGTTTTACATCATTATATATTGAGCGAATAACGGCCGGTAAATAGCTTACCTGAAACATTGTTTTGAATAAGTTTAAACCAGAGTCCGTTACGGTATATAGAATCGAAACATTTTTTCTAAATCTATAAAACAACAATATAGTGGGTTAATCCTCTAGCACAATTTTATAAACAAAATTTTCGTACCAGACTTACTTCTGCATTGCATTTTAACTCTTGATTGATAGTCCTTAATTGTTTTATCGAGACAGAGAATTTTCATACAGTTAACCTAATCTTAACTTGGCCAACTGTAAATTGAGATTTGAAATTCTTTGTCAAATATGGAAAATAGTTCAATGTTATTTGCTTTATTTAGCAAAAATGAATGACCAGTAAAATGTAGCAGAAAAAGTAAAATTGTTGTCTGGCGACCGAAACCACTCGACCTTGAATAATCTGTAGTTACGACGTTGAAGTCGCCAAACCAACCAAAATGTTTTACATAAATGACGGCCAATCTTTGAGTTCAAAGTCCCGGTCTAAATGAACGATTAACCCTTTCCTGTTTCATCCCTGGTTTTTACGTCCCTGTGATTTCATAATTGAAAAAAAAAACATTGTAGAAAAGAAGAAATTGCTTGTAACAAGCAATTTCTTCATTTTCCACAATATTTTCTACACTACTGAATGGTTATTTTTTTAAGTGAAATCCACCTAAAATTTTCGACTGCAACACCTTTGAATTCGGAAAGGTCTAAAATTTGCAAAACAGGAAAGGATTAACTTGGTCGGTTGACAATCGTTCATGGTTATTACACTGTATCAGGTAGATGTCTGTTCTTATTGACCACATACTCTATTGTAAATGTTTTACGAGGAAAATATTATTGCTTAAAACTGTTTAACCCAAACCTTTATGACTGACTTTAAACAACCAAATATGATATTGAAAACGCCAATTATTTATCACTAAGATTCAACAAAAGTCTTAGTAAGTAGCGGTATTTGCGAAATGAATGCATTATCCAACCAGAAATCTCAGACTAAGGATTCCGCTGGGATCCTTCGATATTTCTCAAGTACAATATATCTTCATGTATCAACTAATGCGCCTGTTTTTGTTTTTTTTTTTTTTTTTTTTTTTTTTTTTTTTTTGTTTGTTTGTTTGTTTTTTTGTTGTTGTTTTTTTTCTCTCGTTTTGTAGAAAACATTGTGAATAATGAAAAATTGCTTGTAACATGCAATTTCTTCATTCTCCACGATGTCTTCCTAAGCTTTTTTGCAAGTTCGGCTTAGAGGGGCAAGATTGCATGTAAATGAGTTAATATACATCAGGAAGGGATCCGTGATTATCTGGCGGAAACCCTGAAGTAATAGGTAGGGATTCCTGTGGTTGGTGTAGACCCCTGTAATGGATTAGGACGACAAGAATTAATAACATCAAAAATATTAATAATCATAACAATAATGATAAAGATAAGAGTACAGGATAACAGTGGCGAGAAAACGAAAATTTATAAAAATTACCTTCAAGAGATTTCGGCTCTTTTTCGACCACTTTAGTCTTATGCTGTAAATTAAACCTATTATTTGTAACGTAAACATAATCCAAAAGCACTTTATCCTCGGGGTAAGGAATATCCAGCCCTTGGGACACGAGATCGGGTACCCGCAAGCTGGTTATATCCATGGTCCCAGATGTAATAAACGTGGTGCTCGATATATTTATAGGCGAGTATATAGATGTCTGCTCTATCATGCTCCACTGAACTCAGCAGACTTTGACCTTTTAGGACTTTCACGTCAAATTTCATTCTGTTTACATCTAAGTATTCATGAACGTCAATTCATTAACAATCATATGTGTAAATTACATATACTTTGACAGCATTATCTTTTACTTGTCAAATGTATTCCGTCCAACGTGAAAAAAGTCATTCAGAATTTTCTACAACAAATATCTGAACCTGTGCGTGCCACTTCCAACAACTAACAGATCGCCGATTTCAACTGAACAATCTCAGGCCCGCCCACTTACTCCGTTTGCGCCGCCCATTGACGCCAACCGGAAGTTCAACTCTGATTTCAAACGGTGTTATTTTGCAAAACTTACGGCCAGGAGCATGTAATAAAAAAAGTAAGATAGTTGATAGGAGATATAAACGTCGTAACCACATCTTAAATAAGCTATAATTGCTACCTTTAGTCGCCAAATCAACAAAAAATGTCGAACATTGACGAAGTTCAAATTTCCTTGCCGGTCAAATTTCCGGTGAATTGATTCGCCGTTTTTCGTCTTTGGTTGCCACGGCGATTGGTCAGTTGGATTTCGATCGATCAATCCAATCATTCATTAACCCATTCCAACACAGCAAAATTTTAGACTGGTCCAAATTGAAAGGATTTGCAGACGACAATTTCTAGTTGATGAAATTTTGAATTTTTTCGTCTTTTTGGATAGAAAACATTGTGGATAATGAAGAAATTGCTTGATACAAGCAATTTCTTCATTTTCCACAATGTTTTCCAAAGCTCTTTCTCGAGGGGCGTAAAAAGGAGGGATTGAGTTGGAATGGGTTAAGACCAAAAATTGATGTTGAACTTCTACATTTTTGTTGGTTTAGCCACTTTACCCTCGTGACTACAATTTGTTCAAGTTGTAGTTATGACGTTAAGGTCGCAAACTTTTTTTTTCGATATCTTTTGATATGTCCGTCAAATAGTTTTGTCGGTGGTGAATGGGTGTACCCAGCGATCCGTTAATACACACGTGCATGGAGTACAGGCATCGTTCTATCTGGACATTCACATAGGTATACTAAGAAACATCAAGAACATTCTTCGCTTTTCAAAGATACATTTACTTTGAAAATGTGCCTGTCTACAGATCGCATATTGAATAACTCGTATTAGAAGTCCGAATAAACAGACTGGTCTTAAACTTTACTTGCTGCACATGTGAAATTGCTAGAAATGTCACGCACAGACTCACTAAAAAAAAAAAAAAAAAAAAAAGATTCCACTGGATGTAATTCGGGGTTAATGTATAAACACGTATATAGGGGCAGGATGACCGACCTATGTCTATATTAAGTTATTTTTCCTCATGGCTTAGAAGCTTGTCAGCTTACGCAGCCCGCACCGTCTGGCAAAGATCTATACTTTACTTTATTCTATACGCACCTTTTAGAAAGAACTGTTATTTTCATATAAACTACATGCAAAAAACAATACATCATCACTTTCAAGGGTGACGTCCACTTCATGTCATAAATAGACGCGCGGTGCATGGGCGTCATCTTTAGATAGTTAAGTTGCATAATATAGAACACCAAGCAAGATCAAAACATATCTTTGTACAATAGAGCCTCTAAACTTGGTCGGAAACGCATCATGTTGTCGAGCCAGGGGCTGTGGGTCTGTATCCCCGCCTTAGCTATCGTTAGTTTCCAGAATTGATAAAGATCGTGACAGCATGCATCATTTATTAGAAACAAAAACAGTATTAAAAAAAGAACTAATTCTTGGTATAGTGATGTTGGCAGCTTAGATTTAATGTATTGTTTAGTATGTTTACCCTGGCAAGTGAAATGGCAATAACGCATGGTAAGGTTTACTTGTTGCCAAAGTGCTGCTGAAGATACGCTCATATCATAAATTCTTCGCGCAACCTTGTAGCATTAAAAAAATGACGGAACGCGTATGTCAATCAAAAGCTATAGACCAATCAAATCATTTGTTTACACTTTAAATATAGTTTATACTCCGAATTAGCCGACATTTATGATAAGTATCGAAGTAGAACTTCCTGTTTTGAGCTCAGTAGTGCGGTAAGCGATCCATAAATTTCCTACGATCAGACAACAATCATGCTAAACTAGAAATTATCCCCTTTCAACGGTACCGGGAGCGGTTCGATTTGTAATTTGGCTTGCTTTGTTCTTCTCTTTGGATCAGGGCGATTTTACATTCAGTCTAGCTTGCTTCTGGTTTCGGCAGGTCAGCCATGCATTCCACTTGGTATTTTGAAAACGGCGATAGAGGGAATTTAACCCTTTCCCACACATTTACGCTTTTTGATGGGTACCAAGAAAAAAACGGGAAAACATTGTGTAAAATGAAGAAATTGCTTGCAAGAAGCAATTTCTTCATTTTACACAACGTTTCTACCAAGAAGTTGAAAATATGTAAACAGTCATAAACCTTAAAATGCCGTCTGGAACTCTTTTCAATTTGGGCCAGTTTATGATTTTGCAATCTAGTAATAGGTTAAGCCATATGGGAAAATAAGGCGTTTTACGCGTGGAATGTGAATCGCAAATCACAAATGAAAACGATTTACGTGTTGATAATCTTACTAAACACTTTAGTACTCAGTCGCGTTCGATTAACCACGTTTCGTATTCTGGGAGAAGTAGATTGGTGTGCCTTTGAATAAATGACATGATACATGTATTTCTGTTCTGTCATGCGCGCTGCTTGTTTCAATGCAAGATAATAACCCTTCATTAATTTGAACAATTATCTAATGACAAAATCTTGGACTGGTTCAAACTGAAAGAAGTCGCGGATGACAATTCTAACTTGGTGAAACTTTTAAATTATTTGCCTTTTTGTGTAGAAACCATTGTGTTAAATGAGGAAATTGTTTGTCACAAGCAATTTCTTCATTTCCCACAATCTTTCCCAAAGGTTTTGTCTTTGAGGGGGCTTGAGAAAGCGAGCTTGTGTTGAAACAAATTGACACGGAAAGCTATTGTCACATGTGACGAAGTAGCAAGTCAAAAACAAAGCCTTTGTTACTAAAAAAAAGGAGAACGCAGGGATTTCAAGATCGTCGAAAGTAATTTTCTTTTTTAGCTTCATGAGTATCAGCAAAATAAAATCAAAGTACTGAAAGAACTGTAAGCTAGCAAAGCATGGTTGAATTTAGAAAATCTTTCCCTTGATAGGAAGAAAACATTGTGGACATTGAAGAAATTGCTTGTTAAAAGCAATTTTTTATTGTCCACAGTGTTTTTCAAAGTTTTTTTCTTGAGATGCTTAAAACGCGGAATTGGGTTGGAACGGGTTAAATAGCATGCTTTTGACAGAGTTTGAATAGAGTTTGCAACATTCCTGAAATATATAAGAACTATTTGTTTATGGTATAGGCATTCAATGGATTTAGTGGTTAAGCCTACAGTGGCAGTTTGCACTCGTTGAACGTTGAGAAGACCTCAAATTTTTGTCTGTTGACTTAAACTATCAAAGCTGACGCTTTGCTAACTTAAAATAGATTGGTCCAATATGAAAAGTTGCAGACGACAACTTCAAATTAGTGGTGTATAACCCATTCCCACACATTGGCGCTTTTTACTTCCCTCAAGAAAAACAAGGCGGAAAACATTGCAGCAAATGCAGAAACTGCTTTCAACAAGCAATTTCGTCATTTTCCAAAATCGTTTCTACATAGAAAGTTGAAAAAAATCTAAAATTTCATTAGCATTAAATATTTGTTTGTAGCTCTTTTTAATTTGGACCAGTCTAAAAAATTTTCGTCTGGTAATGGGTAAACAAATCTTTGCATCTCTTTGCTATTAAACATTATTGACAATGAGGCAATTGGTTGTAATGTGCAATTTCTTCATTTTCCGCGATGTTTTCAAAAGCCTGTCTCTTTCGGGGACAAAAAAGCAGGATTCTGTAGGAATGTGTTAATCATAAAAAATGACTCCAAATTTCTTAACATTATCTAGTTTATGTTCGACAATAAAGTATCATAAACAAATTGACATGGCAATAAAAGATGACTTGTCACATTTATCAATGTTTTTTCTTTTTTCTTTTTTTTAATGTACAAGGACAGACAAGTCTTTAATTTAACTTCATGTAGCGTTCACTTACCTTTTTTTTATTGTCAAGCTTACTTTTAATGATGTTGGACAATCGCGGCTGTTTGTCAAAGAAAAGAGACAAATCAAACGACCTATTCATTTTGACCGGAAATTGAAATTTAAACCCGACGATAGCTGATATTTTGTAAAGCATGTTAGTTTGTTTGGAGTCTTAAACATCGTAACTACAGTTTATTCAAGCTGTAGTTACGATGTTTAGGTCACCAACCATCCCTTATACTGTTTTGGTACATGTTATTTGATATAGATTTTACAAATTATCGCTGTTAATTATCAAAGCGCAATTTCCTGTCGGAGTTTGTGGGAATTACTTTATTTTTTATCATTGTCTATTTTTTCTGGTTGTACATTTCTTTTGAAATTCAAAATTCGTCAGATGTATTGTCTGAAGCTATTTTCATTGTGGACTAATTGGATACTCGAATATTGATGAAAGGCGTTTCGTAGCCTTCTGAGAAGGAAAATACTGATTGACAAAAAATGGAAATCTGCGGATCAGAGTTTAAATGTCTTGATGACGCACCATAAGCCATGCTTGTACTATTGAGGTCGCTTGTTATAATTAAAAACAACATGAAATAGACGAAGTGGGTGATTTGGGATAAATTTGGAATGGACGGGTGAGCTTTTTTAATGAAACATCTGCAACATCTTCCAAATTTTCTGTCAGTCTGTCTCTCTGATAAACTGGTAGCTCGTTACTACCGATAGATCTAGGGCCAGTAACCCAGTCAAAATAAAATGAACGATATGCGTTTACCTCTCTTTATATAAATTTACATATATATTTCTTTGTTTACTCTATTCAATCATATTCTTCCTACTTTCAGGTAATCCGATTGATTTTATTCTATTTATTCATTTATTTATCTATTTATTTATTTATTTTTTTGAACGATGTAAATAAGGTTGTAGAATGTATTGAATATTTTGAGCAAGTGATTTTAATGATATGAACATAACAAATGTTGGGTGAGCGTTAATTTTAAACTGTAAAACCTACACAAATACCCGAATATCTGAAATCGAACCACCGTGATGAAGCATACAAAAATCTAAATTAGGTACCTAGTGATTTCTTTTGATATTGCTATGATAGTACCCTTATATTTCAATACGAGAAACGTCTAAACCTTTGATAAAGCCTATTAGACAAAAGAAAATTAGGCCGGTTAAAATTAAAAGAGCTGTACTTTGACCTATGAGAAAGAATTGACGGATAACTGGTACCCGACCACTGATTTACGTCAGGAATTTCGAATTTAAATTCAAACGACGTCAATTTTCATGACTTATAACCTGAAACATAAACAAGTGACGAATCACTAGACAAATTCGAACGACGGCGGCTATTCGTTCACCCATTACCACACAACGAAATTTTCAATTGGTCAAACTTGAAAGAAGTTGCAGATAACAATTTTAAGTTTGTGATTCTTTTAATTATTTCAACTTTTTTTAATTAGAAAAAAATGTGTAAAATGGAGAAATTGCTTGTTACAACCAATTTCTTCAGTTTACACATTTTTTCCCAAATTGTTTATCATGGGGGGGCGTCCAAACGTGTCATGTAGTTGTATATCAACAACAAAGTCTTACATGTCACACAAGGAATTTACATGTTGCATACAACGGCCCTACTATTTAACATTTAAATGTTACATGCAATTTTTTCAAACTAATTGATTTAAGCTTAAAGCTTATATAGTTTCCCTGAGCGCTCGATCCAGATATTTTATCGTCCCCGACAGAGGTAGTGGTTTTAACCTACAATTACCCATAGTTAGTGATAGGTTTAACACATTCCCTCACAATCCCTCCTTTTAGCGCCCTCAATTTAAAAGCTTTTAAAAACAATGTGGGAAATGAAGAAATTGCTTGAATCAAGAAATGCTTCATTATCCACATTATTTTCAATTAAAAAAGACGAAAAGGTTTAGATATTCCATCATCTTAAAATGTCGCCTGCAATTTTTTATTTCAATTTAGACCAGTCTAAAATTTTCTCGTGTGGTAATGGGTTAAGAGATAGGTTTAAATTGTACCTTCTCCATGAATACGTTCAGGGTAAGGCTGGAAAATCTGTACAATCTCCGCTGCTGCCAAGAGTTAGTTAAGGACTGGTTCGCTAGTCAAGTGACAATCGGGCTGGAACTAAAATTACTACTAAGCCTATATACTATTCGGCTAACGAGGCAGTCATTCCGAAGTTATTGGATGTCTGGTAAACGTACAGACAATCAAACAAGCACAGTCGAAGACCTTCTCGTCGGCGACCAATACAAAAATGGTCCATCTCGCACAAAAAGCCTACAGATGCAAGTATTTAATTTCCTGAATCCAACAACAACCATAAAAATGAAGTATGAATAATGATTTTGCATGGGAACTTTAGCTAATGCTATGACTCCATCACTACACGAACCAGGAAGTATCTTGTCCAATCGGAGTTAACAAATCGCTGCAGTCAATCAAAAATCGACTGATTCACTCAAACTTTCCTTTCGGAAGGAAGTGAACTCTTTGTCGATATGCTAACTTCAACTTTGTTACAACCGATAATTCAAGATGTACTTGCAATTTTTAGTTTGCAAGCCAACCATTTGACTTTTATACCTTACAAAATAATGACGTTTATTACCTCAGCTGGGGTCAGTTATTGTAGAAACAATAAACAGTTGGCTAGCTACTCCTACTTCGGAAAAAAGAGTGTCTGAAATACCAGACGATATAGGTATTTTAGCCGATAATAAGAATAACACAATTTTAGACTTGTCCAAATGAAAGGAGTTGCAGACGACAACAAAAGAGTTATACAAATCTATCTTTTTTTTCTTTTTTTTTATTTTTATTTATTTATCTTTTTATATTTTCATTATTAATTTATTTATTCATTCAATTTTCTGGGTAGAAAACATGTTTTCCTACTTTTTTTTCTTTTTTCTTTTTCTTGGTGAGCACCAAAAAGTGTCATTGTGCCGGAAAGAGTTAAAAAGCATATCATTAGTCGGCGACCAAACAGTCGTAGCTTCAGCTTGCATAATCTGTAGTTCAGAAGTTTTGGTCCCCTACGATTAAATAATATACTAATGTATATAGTCATATTTGACCAATCGTGGCTGTCAATCAAGGAACCAATCCCAACAATCAAATAATTTATTCAACTCGAAATTGAGTTTTGAACTTCGATATTAGCTGCCATTTCCGTGAAACCCCCCTTTTTTATTTATTTATCTATTTTTTAATTTTGTTGTTGTTTTTGTTTGTTTTGCGATTTAAATTTTTAGACTTGTCTGAATTCAAAGGTGTAGCAGACGACATTGTAAAATATGTACAACGAAAAAAGAAAAAATAAAGCCATGCTATATGATAGAAAATATTGTGGAAAAAAGAAGAATTGCTTGTTCCAAATGTTTCTTCTTTTTTCTACAACGTTTTCTTCAGTCTAATATCACAGAAAATTAAAAGCTAGTTTGTACGGGGCAGGGATAAACATAAGTGCATCTATTTCATCATTATTTTCTTTTAAATCAGAGGTATTACAAGATAATAATCGAGCGAAGTTTCCTATAGTTCTTCCCATCGTTCGTACTTCTCTAGAGGATAATGTTGTCTATATTTGGATACATGTGACTTGAAATGCCCCTTTTGTGTCTTTAAATGGGGCTCTATAGTTTCGTAAACGTCATCGAACAAGATGTCTGGTCGTGGCTTCAGCTTACTGCGGGACCTTGAGTAGGCTTCTTCGACCTTAAGTATAAAACGCATGTAAGAAGCATAAAGTACTGTTCCTTCGAAAAGCCACTTGACTAACGATTCGTAATTATTTTAGTTACTCCATTACCACACAATTCCACTGTTTACGCCCTTCGAGAATGAAGTTAGGGAGATATTAGAGAAAATGAAGAAATTGCTTGTTACAAGCAATTTCTGCATTGTCAACAATGCTTTCTTCCCTGAATGACAAAATTATTTTGAATTTCATTAACTTTAAATTGTCATCTGCAATTTCTTATAATTTTGAACAGTCCAAAATCGTACTGTCTGGAAATAGGTCAACTGTTGTGCTAAGTGTTCGATTTTTCATTGAATAATATAGTTGTATTATCAGAATTACATATAATGTCAACCCATTACAAAACAATAGAATTTTAGGCTGCTCCTAATTCAAAGAAGTTGCAGACAACAATTTCAAGTTGATGAAATTTAGAAAATCTTTATCTTTTAGGATAGAAACCATTGTGGACATTAATGAAACTGCTTGTCAAAAGCAATTGCTTCGTTGTCCTCAATGCTTTTCAAGCCCTTTTTCCTGAGTGGTATTAAAAGAGTCATTGTGTTGGAAAGGGCTAAAATATGGATCTCTTCACTTACGCTCTGTTTTCCGATTTAACCCTTGTCATGCTGTATAAGTTACCTCACTGAATTGCTTTAAAATCAAAGGGCTCAGAGCACTGATAGAACTTGTTGTTCAATAATCAATATTTCTTTTGGTAATCGATTTCATGAAACAATCTGACAGGAAAAGTACAAGCAGGAGGTGTAGACCAAGATCAGACTGCACATAAGTGCAGTCTGAACTTGGTCTATACCTCCTGCCAAAACCGGAATATTCCGGGTTCAGCATGACAAAAGTTAATCACCTTTTACAGGTAAGAAGTACAAACAGTCTTTAAATATATGGAGAATCTATGCCCCCGATTCTTGGCAAAAATCGACGTTCCTAGCTTAGGCTAATTGCTATGAACGGTAATGAGCAACATTGATCATGGGCCATGTCTTGGAATGCGATGTCTAAATTTTTATTATTCACTATTCAATTCATGTTTGAACAGCCAACCAACGATTTGCCTTTCATCTCATACTCCTGGCCACATATTTTACAACAAAATATATTTACTCAGTCGACCTACCATGTCGAAGGATAGTTTGCCTGACAAGCGATTCGTCAATTTTTTTATTTATTTTTTTTTAAATTGAATCAGAGCAAAGCAAATAGAATCTACAAAGTAGTGCACTTGTTCGTTGGTTTTTGCCACGGGACCTTTAGAGGGTAGTGTGTATTCACATTTTGACCATGTGTGGTACATTTCAAACAATTTCACATGTGTCCCGAGTAAAGATTCAGACCAGCCTGTGCATCACCAAAATCTGAACAAGGCCTTATAATGTTTGAAAAATCGCGCAATTACTCGTTCATTGTAAACGAACGTTTTACCATAAATCAACGTCTTTTACAAAAAACTAAAAGGGCAGTACACATGTAGCATTAGAAGGAGGAATGAAACAATGATCTGATAATCTAAAATTTCTTATTAATTCACACTTCTTGTATTCAATTGATTCCCATAAAATTCCTCTATCAAAATTCCTGAATACTGATTGTGTGAAGACTCGTATCATTCCTCTGTGAAAAGTAAGAATGAATAGGGAACTATTTATACTTACGACTATAAAAATAGTTCCACACAAACCTGTTCGAACTGATTAAATCTTTGGGTATTTTATATCTTTCTTGTTAAATATTCCTTAATGAATTAAAATTGACGGATCGCGGATGTCAATCACAAAATTATACGGAAAATGAAAATTGAACTCCGACATATGTATATGGCCATTTTGTTGATTTGGCGACTTAAACGTCGTAACTACAGCTTATTCAAGCTGTAGTTACGACGTCTAAGTCGCCAACCAACCTTTTTACCTTTTTAGATGTAACTGACTATAATTTTGCAAAATAACGCCGTTTAAAATCTAAGTCGATCTTCCTGTTGGAGTCAGTGGGCGGGGCCACCAATTTCTCAATCATGATTACTTTGTTTCCAAGCAGGTTTGAAACTAGACACTTAATCAACCTCCGCCTTTTAATCCGCCTCGCAGTTTCGTAAGTATTGTTGCGTGTTAAGCTTCATACTTCAATGTAAACAAAAATATGCTCATTCCTTTAAATGAATTAACAAGATGTGCATCACATGTAACTTTCGATTTTCATTCATCGGCGATTCTGTTTGAACTAATCAGTATGAATGTCTGTACGAAAAATATTTCCAGTTGACTTCTATGTGGATTGAACTGTCTATCAATCACATAAATGTGGTCATTAAAATAATTTTTGTTGCACCGAATCATATTTTTAGTAAAATTCCTCTACAAAAATCTTCCTCTTTTTTTTTCTTTTCAAATGAAATCATCTAAAATATTTCTTGTGTATTCAGTCCATGTCATTATTTACATTTCGAGCCTTGGAAACGGGGGTGGTTATGACTGTTCAATAGTAAGACAATACTAACATACACGAGGGGTAATTGAATAGGAAGATGTATATTGAGTGGTTTGTCAGCGTAGACAACTAACAAGCTAACACACTTTGTTCAACGGTGCTGATGCATTTAGATACCTTTCCTGTAGAAGGTAGCATCATCTACCACAAACATGCGTCAACAGATTGTTTAACCCATTCCCACACAATCCCTCCTTTTTACATCCCTCGAGAGATAAGCTATCGAAAACATTGCGGATAATGAAGAAATTGCTTGCAATTGTCGTCTGCAGCTTCTTTCAATTGGGATCAGTCTAAAATTGTGCCGTATGGGTTAACGTCATCATCAGTGCGAAAATTGGCGGTAGATAATAGTCAGAGGACATCATCATCAGCGTGAAATGGCGTTATATTATAGTCAGAGGACATCATCATCAGTGTGAAAATGGCGTTATATAATAGTCTAAGGATGTCAATATCAATGTAGAATTGTGGAGGATAAGAGCCAGAGGACGTCATCATCAGTGTCAGAGAACATCATCATCAGTGTGAAAATGGAGCAAGATAATAGTCAGAGGACATCATCATTAGTTTGAAAATGGCGTAAAATAATAGTCTAAGGATGTCAATATCAGTGTGAAAGTGCAGAGATAATAGTCAGAGGACATCAAAATCAGTGTGAAAATGGCGTTATATAATAGTCTAAGGATGTCAATATCAGTGTGAAATTGCGGAGTTTAAGAGTCAAAGGACGTCATCATCAATGTGGAAATGGCGTAAGATAATAGTCAGAGGACATCATCATCAGTGTGAAAATCGCGTTATATAATAGTCAAAGATAATCATCATCAGTTCGAATTTGGCGGTAGATTATGGTCAGAGGATATCATCATCAGTGTGAAAATGGCGGTATATAATAGTCTGAGGACATCATCATCAGTGTGAAAATGGCGGTATATACTAGTCAGAGGACATCATCATCAGTGTGAAAATGGCGTTATATTATAGTCAGAGGACATCATAATCAGTGTGAAAATGGAGTTATATAATAGTCAGAGGACATCATCATCAGTGCGAATGTGGTGGTAGGTAAAAGTCAGAAAACATCATCATCAGTGTGAAAATGGCGATAGATATTAGTCAGAAGACATCATCATCAGTGCAAAAATGGCGTTTTATAATAGTCAGAGGACATCATCATCAGTGTGAAAATCGCGTTATATAATAGTCAGAGGACATCATCATCAGTGCGAATGTGGTGGTAGATTATATTCAGAGGACATCATCATCAGTGTGAAAATGGCGGTATATAATAGTCTGAGGACATCATCATCAGTGTGAAAATGGCGGTATATACTAGTCAGAGGACATCATCATCAGTGTGAAAATGGCGTTATATGATAGTCAGAGGACATCATCATCAGTGTGAAAATGGAGTTATATAATAGTCAGAGGACATCATCATCAGTGCGAATGTGGTGGTAGGTAAAAGTCAGAATACATCATCAGCAGTGTGAAAATGGCGATAGATATTAGTCAGAAGACATCATCATCAGTGCAAAAATGGCGTTTTATAATAGTCAGAGGACATCATCATCAGTGTGAAAATGGAGTTATATAATAGTCAGAGGACATCATCATCAGTGCGAAAATGGCGTTATATAATAGTCAGAGGACATCATCATCAGTGTGAAAATGAAGTTATATAATAGTCAGAAGACATCATCATCAGTGCGAAAATGGAGTTATATAATAGTCAGAAGACATCATCATCAGTACGAAAGTGGCGATACATATTACTCAGAATACATCATCATCATTTCGAAATAGGCGGTAGATATAAGCCAGAGGGTGCTAAATCAGGTGATTTAGATGCTAATCTAGTTTGAAACCACATTTCTCGATAGCAGCCATGACATCAGTGGACTTGTGTGCTGAGCATCGACCTGGTGGAAAAGCGTATTGACAATTTTCCATGCCTTTTGTTCTCGCCTTTTTCACGAAGCTGTCTGATGAATTCAGTTAAAGGGTGACCTTTGGTAATTTAATCAAAGAAGCATTACTTTTTCATCGAAGAAATCTTTAGCCCTCAATACATATTCCTGAATTAGTCTTTTTCGGGGGTGGGGATGGCGATTAATCTAGGGTGTTTCCAATGTTTTGATTGTTATTTTGTGTCAGGTTCGAAGTGATAATCGAACGAATGTTTCGTCATCAGTTGCGAACTGCTTTAAGAATTTCTCTGCATCCCACTGAAACATGGCAAGGTTTAGCACTGAGCTCGGTTTTTTATCGGTCTACTCTGAGAAGCTTTGGGACCCAACTGGCAGAAACCTTTGTCATCTATAATTCTTCATGGATAATTGATCAATCGCTAGTCCCAGCCATTCTTTTGGCCATGCCCACTGACTTCGACAGGATTTTGAACGGCGATATTTTGCAAACTTCATAGCTAGTTGAATGTAACGCACTAATGATGTGGTTGATTGGCAACCTAAATGTGGTAACTGCAGCTTGAATAAGCTGTAGGTACGACGTTTAAGTCGCCAAACCAACAGAAAAGCTTAACAAAAAGGGCGGCCAATGCCGCAGTTCAAACATCAATTCCGGGCTGAATGAATTATTTGATTGGTCGGCTGATTTCTTTGACAGCTGCATGAGCCCGTTCCTATGAGATACCTAGCGGTGTAGTAATGTACCACTGTGAAATTCACCGATCTGCCTTAATCATAACATGGATATTACTGGTGGTGCCCTTAAAGATGACAGTTTGCCCGTCTCTTTATATTGCTTTAACAAGGGACATGCTCCCACAATGCTGTTATCATGTCGTGAATTTCCTTTGACGATAGGCTTTTAAAGGCCAAGGTATTAAACAAACGAACGATTACCAACATTCCCCTTTTGTTTGGAATTACTCAAAGTGGGTAGGTTTGAGAAAAACATTCTGTCAAAATACAGAGAGAAATAACTCCTACTATCACTGCGAAGGTATTACAAAGATTTCATTTGGCGTGTTTTAAGGGGTCATTTTCTGTCCTAGGCCACGGTCTTTTCAATCGCCCGTCTTAGACATGGTCTTCAGTTTTCATTGCAGACATGCACATAATTTCTCATACTGACATTATTTCCATATCGACAGACCTTAAATTGCACCCCAGATTACACCCTTACATTGTCCTACATATTGGATAGCCGGTTTTGATTTGCAGTAATAAGGGATTGTGGAGATAACATCTTGCCGAATGATTTGGACCAAATAAACCCAGTTTTTGATATCCATTTCTTGACAAATACTGTTACCAAATTAGCGTTTGAATTAAGAAGACTTGCTAAATTCCATTCGCCGTATAATAAACTCTTTCGTACAAATCTGGAGTTTTTTAGGGGGTGGGTTTTCAAGAATGCGAGATACTATGTAAACGGACGGACAAAACCATTCTTTATTTTTTTAAATAGATTATAAAATTTACATGGTAAGCAAACTACGGGTTTTATCGTTTGTTGAAGAGAACTGACTAGACGCTGGCCCTACCCAATTACTACGTTGGCTCCGCCCATTCACTCCGAAAGGATGTTCCACCTTGATTTAAAATGGCGTTATTTTGCAAATATTATGGCCAGTAGCATGCAATATGAAGTTGAATGCACGGTGGAAGACCTAAACGTCGTAACTACAGCTTGCTAAAGCTGTGGATACGACGTTTAAGTCTTCAAACCAACGAAAGGGCTTCACAAAAATGGCAGCCGATGCTGGAGTTCAAAACTCAATTCCAGTCAAAATAAATGATTTCAATGGTCGACTGAATATTTGATTTACATCCTCGATTGGTCAATTAAACCGAAGAGTTGGTCCACATAGAAGAAAAGATGACAGTTGATCCGGAATCCAACAAGTTATTAACACTTTCCTGTTTTTTCAAAATTTTAGACTTGCCCAAATTTTATGAAGAGACGACATTTAAAGGGAGTTTAATTCAAAGAGTACTAGTAACCAATCTTCAGGGTAGAAAATGTTGTCGGAAAAGAAGAAATTGTTTGTTATAAGCAATTTCTCCTTTTCCAACAACGTTTTCTCAAGTACAAAATCATAGGGACGTAAATAACAGGGATTGAACAGGAAAGGGTTAAAAATACTGATATCTACCATTGTTTGGGCTTTACGTTTCCACTCCAGATCCACCTGTTCGTTCCAATAACCTAATCTCAACATATAACTGTATAGACGTTTCACGGGGTTGTTATACTTCCTCCAATATTCCACTTCTTCATTGTCTCTGTACGTCGAGCTATCGTCAGAGCTGCTGTGGTCTCCAACTCTGTAAATATCGTAGTAAAGGCTCGTTTTATTGACCTGATCCTGGTCTAATGCTGAATATGTAGATAAAGCATTGAATACGAAACCGATTAGTTCGTTAAAATGGTTCACAATTGCTATTTTTTCTGAAGCCCCAACGATAAAAAACATTACTTCAGCTGTGGAAATATTTACTAGTAATGATAACATAATAGGTGGAGAGTTAGTCTACTAGAAAGAAGTTCCGAGTCCGATTCTGTACAAGTGTTGAAAGTATTTTATGATTTTTTATTTTTACCTGTTAAACAACCAAATTCGGAACGGATTAAGAGTTTACTTTTGCTTAACTTATCGTATCTGTTTTTACGTGATTGCATATCTTCAGGTGTTAAAGAGGTCAAAGTCTAGCTTAAATGAAGTTAACAAATGCTAATAGTTGAAGTAATCTAAACAAGTAAACAATAATCAAGGGTGGAAATAGAATAAGAATAAACAAAGTAGACCTAGGAAAGAAGAACAATAGAAAATGTCAAAAGACAATATTTTGATAACAAAAATACGATGTGTGCGACTCTCGGACTCGAATTATTCCACAAAACAACACTAACAAGTCTACACATTTGGAGAGGACCTCACTGCGCTTGTTTGGTTAACCTCGATACATGCAACTCAGTGACACATTGGTTACAAAATAAGTCTCGAAATATTAAATGAAAAATATCATGGTGCTTCCTGCATTTTTAATATTTTTCAAGGTCCTATAAGAAGTATCAAAAATGAAAATGAATTTGAAATGACTGGTTATAATTGTGAAAGGCCACATTTACCCAATTAACATAATAAAATGAAAGGTTTTCATTCTCTCTATATATGTATGATTCTCTTTAGACTGATTAGCATTTACAGTATAAATTGTACCTGTATGTCATGGCTTCGATCAAAACAGGCCTTTGTTGCTGTAAACATATCTCTCTCGCTGCCAGGGTTGCATTACATACAGCGAACACGTCGTTACCGTCCACACGGATAGATATCATACCATAGCCAGATCCCTTTGAAGCTTAAAAGACGAGAGACGAACATATTTGCTGTAAATGGTTGCTTGGTGTGGCTTTTAAGGTATACCTTAAATTAAGCGTGCATATATTTTCGTTAGTTAAGGTTTAAAGTTATACGAACTTCTGTCAGAAATTATATCGGTTAATGAACAATCATTCTTTTAGTCTAGAGATAGGACCATGCACGAACTACTTTCAGAACTGATAGAAATTTTATTTGACAATTAAGATTTAGTCTAAAGATACGTCCATAGACAAAAAAAATAGCATCCACAAACCTCCACGAACCGCTTTTCGAAATGATATCGGTTATTGAACAATCATACTTTTCGTCCAGAAATAGGTTCATTGATAAGATTAAAGTTGCACAGACTTCTTTTAGACTTAATATCAGTCAATGAGTATTGTTTTAGTCACAGAATGGTCCGTAGATAAAAAAAAAATAACTTGCAAGAAATTCTTGAGAAAATTTGCCAGTTATTTTACAATTATTCTCTACGTCTAGAGATTGGTCCGTAGATAAATTTAAGGTTTTACGAGCGTATCTTAGAATCAAAATCATTGAATATTTATTCTCTGGACTAAAGATAGTCAAATATATAACGTCTAAGATGCACGAATTTCTTTCAGAACTGGCATCAGTTAATGAACAATTATTCTGTTAGTCTAGAGGTAATCCCTATAACTCGTACTCAAGTTAAAGTGTAATAATGATAAATATTCCATTCAAAACGTGATGGATCACGGATGAAGGGCAGTAATGTTACTTACCAATTCCATCACCTTTGAACTGTTCGCTGGTTGTTGTTGATATTGCAAAGCCGTTGTTTCGACTAAAACGGAGAAAGCTGGTTGAATCATATTGTTTTGTTTCATGATCAATTATGTAAGTATCATATACGTGTATCATATAACGTTGTTTGGTATGAAAAATGTCGTTACTTCACCTTTATTCAAACTATAGTTGCGGCATTTTGCACTCCATGTAATGATGGTATGCTTAACATGTGTGCGTTTTCACAGCTGACCGGTGACAAGCAAGTCTGTGTTTGTATCTTACCATATTTCTTGAACAAATTTGATGATTCTGAAAATTAAAATCCTTCACATATACCGTTTCCTTCTTGCTATTTTTTTTTTTTTTTTTTTTTTTTTTTTTATAGATTTTTGAAATGGAGGGTTATTGTCTTTTTGTTTTCTTATTAGCTAACGTATTTTTGAAAAACAAAATGAAGAGATACCCAGCATCACAGTTTGTATTTGTTTCATAATCATGAGGCATTTGATGCTTCAAAACTTCAGAGAATTCAAGTGTTTGTTTATTATGTTTTGCCTAGTTAATATTTTAATTAGTGCCTTACCCGATATTGAAAAAAGCGCACATGTTGATTGCTCAGTAAAAATGAGATGCAGCTAAAATTGAATATGAAATTTCAATCGCAAAATTAATTCTCCATATATCAAACAAATTATAAGCTTGCGTGGAAAATATGTTAAATGTTACCAGAAATATATAACAGGACAGTTCAAGGTGGAAGCAAAGTTAAATGCTGCGTGCGCATCTCCTTCTGACACTGATCCTTCGCCGAAATAGCTCACTACACATCGATCCCTGTCTGAGCGCTTAATTGCATAGGCTGCACCAGCGGCTAAAAACAAACACATAACCCATATACGCTCTAATGCTTGTATACATATACCTGCAGAAAAAAAAACTGTTAGAAAAAAGGTGTTATAGATGAATAGTAATCTAAAAAAAGCTCTTCGCAACCATTAGATTGTCCTAATTTTTGTAAAAGTCCAAGATATGTGTCTCTTTTGTTATACGCCACCGAAGATGATCATATTATGGTATCATCTTCTCCGTCTGTCCGTCCGGCCAGACGTTCGTCCGGCTGGATGACCGTCCGCCCGTGCAATATCTTGTTAACACATCTCCTCCTACATTTATAGACAGATTTTTATGAAATGTTCCACTTCACCGGGTCCAGTTTGAAAGAAGTTAAGGCGACAATTAAAAAGTGGGTGTAAATTGAAAAGTAACTAGCCTAAAGGTTAGAAAATATTGTGGGAAAATAAGAAATTGCTTGTTACAAGCCATTTCTCATTTTCCCACAATGTTTTCTCAAGTATAAAATCACATGAACGTAAAAACAAGGGATTGTATTGGAAAGGGTAAAGGCTGTGTCGCAGAAAAGAGGGCTTATTGCATTTTGGCCTAGCTAGTTGGCAGCGCATATTGTGACTACGGCACTCTTTTTCCTAAAACATTAAAGATATATCGGTTCTTTGCAGAAACATTTTCGTCGGTCTAAATATCTTGATCTTGATTCGCCAATAAATTCTCTTACAAACAATTAGCTTCGCCCCATTAAATGCCTGCAAATAATAGAGTCAAGTATCTCAGATGAATTCCTGTCGAAATTATTTTACCCATTCCTATACAATTGCGCTTTCTGGCGCTTTCTGGTGCCCCTTAAAAAATCGGAAACAAGCAGTTTCTTCATTTTCCCCAAAGGTTTCTACGCACGCAGTTGAACAAATCTAAAATTTCAAATGCTGTAAATTGTCGTCTGCAACTCCGTTCAATTTGGACCAGTCTAAAATATTGCTGTATAGAAATGTGTGAAGCGATCTCCCTTTGAATTGGCGTGGAGAAAGCTCCGTCAAATACCTTGTGGCATCTGTGTGGCTATAGGTGACGAATACGGGACAAAATTCAATGCTCTACAGCCATAATGTACCGCCATGGACTTTCCTTTACTCTCGTCATCCTTGTTAGCGTGACACTGGTCCATAAACTGCTCTAACGTAAACCCTCTCCACATAAGGACACCTATAGAGGAAATCGTAGGTGTGACAGATAGAATATTATCGTCGTTGGGCGTTCAAAATGTCGTAAGTACAAGTGAAAAAAGATGTAGCCATGATATGTAGTATAGTATGGACTATTCTTTTTTAAAGCTCTGTAAAACTGGAAACTTTTTAAAATAACTTTTCACCGGTGCAATATCGATGATAAGTTCTCTTGTACAGCTATCCTTCAAGCACTTTTAAGCTTTTCTATTACAAATGACCACAAGACAAACCATTGAAGATAAAATGGTAGGAAGACTTTATTAATTCTACTGAATAATATTACCCTTCTTTTAACGTTATCTTACATACAAGCAGAAAATATATTTCAAGGTTGAAGGAACCTTGCCCGAATATTTTGTTGCCGTGACTAAATTAATTATATATTTACAGTTAAGCCACGGACACTGGCAGTGACGAGAGCTTGTGTTTACAGGCCTTAACTAATAGAATGATCCTTTTAAGTAAACAGTGTGTGCATTTGACTTGTGATTGGTTGTTTTGTACGAAAGAGTCAATACGCCGATGATCGTGCAAAATGTCGTAACTAAAGCTTGCATGCCCATCGAAATACTGTTTTAACTGCTATTTAGATAGGTCCGTCAATCAAAGGGGGCAAACAAAAACTTGAAAATATATCTTGATGAGTCGATCAAAGACAGTATTTGAAAGATAAGTTACCCGTAGCAAGGCAGATTCAGTAAATCGACGACGAGCGGAAATAAATTACAGTTGTCATCCCACGCAGTCGGACAAGGTTCAATACTTTTCGCACATCATATAATGTCTGTTTAGCCTGATTGCCGACATATGATAAACAGTTGATTTTCGTTATGTCGATTTCAAGTCTCTCGATTATCTGCTTATGTTGAAGCGAAATTCTGGTTCCGTCAGGGATTTTAGACATGAGACTTAGAATAGTACGGAAATAAATCTGATATCCCTGGAAAAAAAAGTCATCCAATAATCTTATACTGTAATTTTTATGATAACTCGACCTTCAAATTTCAACGTAGTTGTATGAGTGTAAAAGCAATTCCGACAAGTCGAAATACGGATATCTGGAGATATCGCATAGACCGCCTATACTAAATTTCAATATAATGAGAATCGATTAAAGTTTTTCCTACCAGCGTCCCTGTACGTTCCGAAAATTAGATCTGTAGGTTTAAGAGCCACGGCCGAACCGAACTGTGTTGCTTCCTCACCAAAGTTTGTCATATAGAAAAAGATCTGTCCTCTTTTTTGTGCGTTAGTCATGTAAGTGTCCATGGTGTCAAGCAATATCATCTTTTTGTATATTTGCAATATTGTCTCCTTATCTAGCTGGAAAATACAAGATATATACTGGTACTTGTTTATCTGTGATTTGAATGTTTTTTGGATAAGATCATCAATCCATAGTGTGTTTAACTCGCCAATTTATACAAGTAAACTAAATGATTTTGAACATACACTGTATGTTCAAAATCATTTAGTTCACTTGTATATAATCTATTTGTTTTCCGGCCAAGTTTTGCCGATCGTAATCTAGAGGTTTTTATAAATGTAATTTATTTATACAAGATACAAGATTTATTCAGAAAACCACCACAGCAAAAGTGGGTGTCCTCAAATAAACATGTCAAAACATAATGCAATGAAAATAGAAGTTCCAATGAACTCACAAATACATTTTATTTCTGCTGCAGTTTCTGCGTTCATTAAACGAAAGATTATTATAAATGAGATCCCAGAGTTGGCTTCAAAATCATGGTAGTTAATTTGCATTTTTGTTAAATAATATTTCCCTTGTTGCAGAGTATTTCTGATAATAAAGCATAAAATGTGCTTCATCGTCTAGTTTATTGCACGTATTACATACTCTTTGGTATTGGGGAATCTGAGGTCTAAAGTAGCGACCTTGTTCATTAAGTAAGCACGATGTCACTATGATAGAATTAACTTACTTATTTATAAGAGCCTGTGCGGGACATTTCCAACATATTCACATGTGCATAAAGTGTATGCATTGAGTAAGATGGCAAGTCATGTAGTGCTTTAAGGATAATTTTCCAATCGTGCCAGAAATTGTCCCGTTTATAAAAATGTCACAGTCCTTTTAGACAGCCTTCTTCGGCAAGGTCTGTCAATTGTCTGCCTGTGTACTAGGAAGCACACGAACATGCATACAATTGGTTTGAACATAAATACAATTGGTTTGTTCTGCAGAATAGCCTTGATCGGAAATCAGTTCCAGTACCTTTGGATGTTGTGATTGTTCGATGACATTTCCTTCCATATCCATTACACGATACACCGGAATCCGCGGAAACTTGCCCGGATCAATGAACTCAAGCTTGTGAACATAGCTGCTTGCTCGACTTGAACTTGAATAGAACCTTGCTAGACCATTACTCATTGAACCATTTTTGTTGTTTTCTTCCAGAAACTGTAACGGTACCAAAACTCTATATATAATCAAAGCACTGATGTTCGTCGTTCTTGTTGGCATAGAGTAATATGCAAAGTGTTATAGTGTGTGTACCCTTTTTGGTGCAGAAAATGATTTCTATTCTCATTTAGATAATCTGGTTTAAACAAAATATCTCTCCCAGCTCGGCTAGCTTAAAAGGTTATACAGGATGATTTCTATTCTGGTGTCATGGGTACAATTCCTGACAAAAGTGGCCATTGACACACGCACCATTTGTCTCTCATCGATGGAATCATGATAAGTGATGTCCCTAGAAAGTTGGCAGAGCAGCTAATGGTTCAAATGTCAGGTTGCAGTTGTACATGTACATATCCTGGTGTGAAAGATGACAGAAAGCCATGGTAAGGTGCACCTTTCAAGCGCGGTATTACTGAGATACTTCTGAAAGTGACGTGAAACCAAATTCACTTAATCGCAGCCGTATACAGCGTGTATGCTGAGTTCTAAAATAGTATCTTTTTTTCCGCAGTTGGTAAATCAAGGTATCATAAGAGATTAAAGTATTATATTGTCAGAGAGTAACCAAAAAAGCTGTATTTGCAATAATTTTGGATCACAGGCTGACGAATATTATAAAACGAGTGTTCAGTTGTAACCCACCCACCCCCCGACCCGAGAAAAAAATCTGGATCTCCTCATTATCCATATACTATCACTTAAATTAACGTTTTTGGGCCACTTCACAGCGGCTTATTAATGAAATATGACCGTTATTTTCTACAAAATTACCGATAAGATTAGCATCGGTAAAGTGCTGAGGATATATTTGTCTCTCATAATTTTGTTCTCATACATATGACAAACCCATCTCTAAACGTAGCATCTGTCTGACACCAAAACTTAAAAAGGTGGGTTATAAGACGTATGACTATGACAGGGAGGACAGAGAGTAAGATAAGAAGTCAGTGGCTTTACTGTTTTTCGAAATTTTACAGCTGCCCAAACTCAAAGGAGTAGCAGACGACATTGTAAAGGAAGCACATTCAGAAGTAACCATCCCTTATGATATAAAATATTTTGGAAAAGGAAGAAATTGCTTGTTACAAGCAATTTCTTCCTTTTCCACAATGTTTTCTCAGGTATAATATCACAGGAATGTTAAATCAAGGATTGTACAAGAACGGGTTAAACTATGACCCCATTAACCATGCTACATACTATGTACATAGGACGTTAACCCTTTCCTTTTTTTTTAAATTTTAGACTTGTCGAAATTCAAAGAAGTTGTAGGCGACAATCAAAAGTGAGTACTAATATTGTTGAAAAAGAAGGAATTGCTTAATACAAAAAAATTCTTCTTTTTTCACATTTTTTTTCTCAAGCATAAGATCAAGGGGGCTTAAAAACCAGGGATTGTGCAGGAAAGAGTTAAAGAATCAGACGGAGCATTCGTTTGTGAATTTTTAGCTAGAAAAGCGTCAGCTTTGATAGCTTAAGTTAACAGACAAATTTTTGAGGTTCTCAAAGTTCAACGAGTGCAAACTGCCGCTGGAGGCTTAACCACTAAATCCGCTGAATGCCTACACCCACAGGGAGCAGCTAGGTATGATAGATAGCTGAAATGACCCAAAAGTCAAACCAGGCCTTTTAGAAATACTATACAGACAATATATAGAATTTCTAAAAGGCCTGGTTTGACTTTTGGGTCATTTTAGCTAATATCTAGCATACGTTACTGCTCCCTGTGCCTACACCATAAAAAGTAGTTCTAGTGTATTTTAAGAATAAAATAAACTGTCGTATAAACTATAAACAAATCGTAGGGAACTCCTTCAAAGTATGCTATCTGACCCATTTCCAATTTATTCCGCATTTTAAGCATCCCAAGAAAAAAGCTTTAGAAAACACTGGGGACAATGAAGAAATTGCTCGTGACAAGCAAATACTTCAATCTCCACAGTGTTTTCTACCAATTTCCACCAACTTGAAATTGTCGTCTGCAACATCTTTCAATTTGGCCAGTCTAAGATTTTGTCATGTTGTAATGGGTTAACTCCTGGGCTATTTCAACCTCGCTTATTTATCATGATAACCTTTCACAAAGAGGATTACTTAACAAAACCATGCTTTGCTAGCTTACAGTACTTTCAGTACTTTGTTCTTGTATTCTGACAGTATTCTGGACGTGCTGTTCACAGTGCCGTATGTACATGTACAGAGGATTTTTTGAGTCAACAGATTGTTGGGTTGTGTTGGAAGGCCTACTTGAATGGTCTCGATTTTTTTCTTTTTTGAAGGTTCTAGACTAATCAAGTTAGAAGAGGTTGAAGAAAACAAAATCAAAATGAGCGTAAATTCAGATATGAGCTTTTCCTCGCTATGAAAGGAAGTAGAGTTCTCCCATTTATCGTGATATTTTCTGTGATATTATTCATATACACGAAAAAGGTATAAATTCTTTATATCGGAGGAAAATGTTTCATTTCTAGATCAGTCTGTCATATTCACAATCGAAAAAATGCATCGTCAAATAAAAGTAAATACCTTTTCGGGTAGCGATAAGAAATAAACGAGGAAAGTAATATAATTTTGAACTCGTTTTTCACGAAAAGGTTAATATTTGATCAGAGTATAACAACGGCATGAATAGCCGAATTGGTCCGTCAAAATATATTTAATAGATCGCTGGCCCCGCCCTATGACTCCGCTGTGAATCCAACTGGCTCCGAAAGGAAGTTCCACTTCGATATTAAAGGGCATTTTTTCAGAATAATGGCCAATTACATGTAATAAAAAAATAAAATTGTTGGTTGGAAACCTAAAGATCGTAACTACAGCTTGAATAAGCTGTAACTACGTCGTTTTAATCGCCAATTCAATAAAAGGGTTTAACATAAATATCGGTCAATATCGGAGATCAAAGTTTAAGTCATATCTAAATGAATTATTTGATTGGTCGATTTATTCTTTGAATAACAGCCGCGACCGGTCATTTATGAAACTTGTGTCGGGAAACTGAGGACAGTTGTGGCGATGTGGAAGACTTTTTTTCTTACATTGTAATCAAAGTTGTCCACGGGTCATTGACTCGTTAATTTTAAACGAGATCAAGTCTTTCTCTATTTCGACTTAAAGGTGAGGCTTTTTTATCTGTCCTTCAATCAAATAACTTCACCTAACATAAGTTGGACTTTTATTAATTTGTTCAGATTTTATAAGTTTGACACGTCAACCGTCACGCGAAAATGTTTACTATTCGCTTATCTTTTAAAAAAAATGAAAACAGAGAACGAATTCAGAAAAAGTAAACTAGTGTCATTATTTCAATTAAAAAAAAACCAAACAAACAAATATTACAGGAACACCAGAACAGAACTATCGATTTAAATAACTTGTGTTAAAAGATTCAGCCCTTGTTAGTCTCTGCCACCGTATGAAAAAAGTTTCGCTCGTAAAATTCTCCATTGAATATAGGAGAGGAAACTAAATTGGGGATTTTCTTCGGGCTGTTGGACGATTTTCGTGCAATATTACTTTTGCAATCCATTTGATTTCTGTTGGTTTCAACTAGAATCGGTTTTTCACTGTTCACCGACTCAGCAGTTCGACTGAGGCAATAAATAGGGAATATTACCACAGTGTCTTTTTCTATGCGTTTTTATCGTGTTCGAGAATCGTGGGTAGGTATTTTTTATTGGATGAGACCGAAGGTCGAATCCAATAAGAATACCTACACACGATTCGAGAACACGATAACAACAAATAAAAAAACACACTGTTGTAATATTCCTTTTATTATATACCTTTTAGGACATGACATTAAGAAAATTCTTTTAAATGATTAATAACCAACTTTCCGAAAAAATCCGAACGTCAATACACAAAAAACTGATACTCGAAAAATACGGTTTTTTGGTACACGCCGAATATTGATTTTTTTCTGTCCAGTTGTATTAGATAACCAGAATTTAATCCATATCTTTTATAGATATGTAATAAACGGGATTATTTTGTAAAATACGTGCCCAAGGACATGAAATAAAAACAAAAAGTTGGTTGGCGACATTAACGTCGTAACTACAGCTTGAATACTGTAGTGTCGACGTTTAAGGCGAGAAGCCAACAAAAAGCTAACATGGATGTCGGTGTTCAAAGTTCACTTCCTGTCTAAATGAATGATTTGGTCCATCGATTTTAGTTGACAGCTTGTATCCGCATATTTGACCATAAGATTGCTAATCGTCTCACAATCTTCATGCAGTTGACCTAAAGGGTCCGTCGATGTTTCTACGGACTCAGGGATCGACACTACCTGTGACGATAGAAAATTGGAAGGGATCCCATAAATTCCAGGCTAGGAATTCAATCGGAATACAATAATTTTCGAGTACGACAGATATTAATGTATCAACTAAATCTCCTTGTTAGCCGACGACGATTCGGTATTTTTTTTTTTTTTTTTTAATTTTATTTTATTTATTTATTTATTTATTTTTTTTTTTTTAAATTTTCTTCTTTTTTTTTTAACAAATTACCCTACGACAAAAATTTTGACTGGTTCAAAATCAAAGACATATTTAGGTTAATGGAAGACTGAAATTGTTGAAGAAACTGCTTGTTTTCCAAAGCCTTTTTTAAGTGGGGCTTACAAGGACAGGATTTTGTGGGAATGAGTTAATGTATATTAAGGAGGGATCCCTGATTAAGTAAGGATTTCTTTGAGATTCCATTGAAGCAAAGTTGGTGTCGGCCCCCGAGTCGGTAAGCATGAAAAGAGCATATTCATAAAAGTAATTCAGGTCAGCTCGCTTAATCGATTGATCAATCGCTGGACCCGACCATATTCCGGCCTGAATGAATGATTTGATTGGTCTTTATACTCTTTGATTGATAGACGCGATTGGTCAATTAAGAGAATACAAAATTTTAGACTGTTCAATATTGAAAGAAGATGAAGACGACAATTTAAAGTTGATTAAATCTCGTAGTTATTTGTCTGTTTGGTAAGAAAACACTGTGTGAAATGAAGAAGTTGTTTGTTACAATGTTTCCTTAACTCTCTTTTCTTGATGGGCGTCAAAATGCGGGATTGTGTGGGCACAGACTAATCAATTGATTTAAAATCTCGAGACTTTAGGTTCGAGCCCAAGCTTGTCTCCTCTAACTAAGCAGTTCTTTTAACGATTTGAAATTATATAAATAAACGAAAATAAAAATTAAAGTAGATTTACCCAACTAGTGCAAATGTGTATTTTGGAAAAGAATCTTAACCCTTGTCGTGCTGAACCCAGTATATTTCTGTTTTTGCAACAGTTAAAGACAAAGATCAGCCTGTACATAAGTGCAGTCTGATCTTGGTCTACACCTCCTGTTTGTCCCCTATAGGCCAGAAATGTTTAAATAAGCATCTTCAAAAGAAATGCCGACCCCCAATAAGACTTTCCAGTACTGTCAGTCGTTTGATTTTAAAGCAATAATGTATAGGTTTTTAATTCAGCATGACAAAGGTTAACGAACGGATATCTTACCTGTGATATAAATCGAATACTTTTTACTAATTTTCTCTTATGTCTCACAAACATTTTAAATCCGCAAAGATCACGCTTGGGTCCAACTGATGTTTAATGTCATATTTCTTTACATTTCATCCAAATTGGACAAAAAGGGGCCGAATGTTTGTTTACGAGTCATAACTACTAATTTAATGGGTTCCGCTCCAAATACCATAGGTCATAATTCATTTATTTTGGGCGATCGATGGACATTAAATTACATTATTGATTTGCAACCAGAGACCCTATGAACCATTAGTCTTACTTGAATCAAATCCGAGACAAAACAATACAAAATGATGACTTTATTTAAATTCTGTTAACGCAACTTTGAATAATTTAATTTTTAGTTTCGTCTTTCAAAAACGAGCGTTCTGATTGGTCGAAAAATTTAATTCATACCTCCATGAACACAATTTTGATCACGCAGTGATTTTGTATGCTTCCGCACAAAATAGTTTCATACAAAAAGGTGGCAAAAGATGTAGTTTTTTTTTTTTTTTTTTTTTTTTTTTTGTTTTCATGGAGGTATGAACCGAAAAACTAATCGTGTGATTAGGTTTTTGGGTTAATACCTCCATGAAAACAAAAAATATTCTCTTCATCTCTTAAGTATTTAACGGTTAAATGACAAATTTTATTCATCGAGTTATTATTCAATTGGCGGATCGCTGGTCACGCCCACTGACCTTCTACGTAGACATCAAATGGCTTCGTTTTGCAAAGATATTAGTCCGTAACATTTGAAAGATGAAGAGAATATTTTTTGTTTTCATGGAGGTATGAACCGAAAAAACTAATCACGCTGTATGAATACGCGAAGCGGATTCATACAATGTGTGATTAGGTTTTTCGGTTCATACCTCCATGAAAACAAAAAAACAAAAAAATATATTCTATTCGTCTCTTATGATTTAATAGCATTGAGCGAAAAAAAAAAACAATTTTTTACACATTTAGATACCTTTTTTATGGGACTATTTTGTGCGGAAGCATTCAAAATGACTGCGTGCTAAAATTTTGTTCATGGAGTTTTGAATATTTTTTTCGACCAATCAGAACGCCCGTTTTTGATAGACGAAACCAAAGATTAAATTATTAAACAAAAGAATAGAGTGGTTGGTGAAAGACTTAAAGGTCGTAACTACAGCTCGAATAGGCTGTAGCTACAGTGTTTAGATCACAAAACCAACAAAATTACTGAACATTGATATTGGATTTCAAAGTTCACTTAACTTATTCTAAAATATATTTATATATAAATATAGGAGTTAAAATTTGACCTTGACTCGCGACTTTTAAGTAAGAAATTATGCAAATAGCACATCCGCTCAACATGGAAAAGAACGGTTCTAAAGTATTCTGAAATGCATACCTATATCGACGTTGTCATTCTAAGACCTCGTATCCATAGCTTGAGTCAAGCTGTAGTTACGATGTTTCAGAATGACAACGAAGATATGCAGCTGTTATTCTCCCAACATGTTCAACCTTTACTTGTGACCGTAATCATTCATGAAAATACGAGTTTTGCTCCGGACGAGATAAGTTTAACATTCAACATTTAACACGAAGCTATCTGAAAATGCGAATGTTTCAAATGAAACATCAACTTATTATGGAGAACAACTATGCCAAAATGACTCATATACGCGAGTCATTGTGAAATCTAATTATAAGCTGTCTATAAATGTAGGAGTTACATATATATATATGTGCTTTTCACAAGCTCAAATTTAATATTTGACATTAACCTGTCACCTTGAACTTGAAGTTGTAAAAAAAGAGAGAGAGAAATCAAATGACACAACTATTTAAACGTGTCAAGTTATTTTAAAATCCTTCGATAAATGTGGGGGTCATGCTACCGTATAAACTGGTAGCCCGTTGCCTGCGAGAGACTAGTATCTATAGATATAGGGGCAGTAACCCAGTCCATGGCAGCTACCATACAGGCTCGCCGACTAACGCCCTACGGACACATGTATGCCGCCCAATACAATGCCCCTTCGCATATCGCCGAGGCCATGGTGATAAGTTGGCCTAGGCCTACTTGGAACTAAATTTGGTAGACGTTTAAATGTTGGACTAATTGGGACTAACTAGGAGAGTTTTGAACAGTGATTTCCCGAGTCATATTTATTATTATCATGACGCGGTTACAACTACATGTCGGGTTATTTTAACAATGGAATTCAAATAAAGTGGAAACTGACCTTTTAGTGACCAAGTAAATTTAGTAGAAAAGTCTATGTGGCCTTTCTCGCGAAACGCGTAGAACGTGCAAGAATTCCAGGAAACATTAATAAATTATTATTCAATTAGGTAGAATGACCAATATAGATTAGACAATTCGCTACATAGAGGACCGAAAAGTATCGATACTGATGATCAATTTGGGCATACTTAGAAGCATAACCCTTGTCATGCTGAATAAAAATCCTGCTTAGAATTGTACCAAAATCGAAGGACTGGAATGACCGAAAGCGCTAGTTGCTGATCAACATTTCATTTGAAAGCTGATTATATAAACAATTTTGGCTTGAAAGGGAGAAGCGAGTGTTTGGGTCTATGCCTCCAAACCAAACAGGAATACTCCGGGTTTAGCATGAAAAGGGTTAACAGAGTCGATGCTTCTCGCACCACCAAGCGGGTCCCTTTTTGCTAGACTGGTCCAGTGACGGATCCAGAGGGGGCCCGGGAGGGTTCGTTCCCTCTGTAGCCTAATTATTTCATTTTCACGCGGAAAGTCAATGAAAATTCGGAAACAACAAGAAAACGAACCGCCATTGGTAAGTTTGAATCTCACGAAAGTTTGCTGAAGTCCTGGATCCGCCATTGGAGACACATATAGCCTTAACATTTTCTTCGTCATGTCTATCGGTACACCTGAGTTATAAAAATATTAGTACGCTGACGGATTATCACTTGATCAGTCAAGTATCTGATGGATAAGTATCTGATGGACAACCGTCACCTCTAATTGTAACGGCAAACCCGGCAATAAGTCATAGTGTATTTTTTCCATTGAATTAATGATTTTTGTCTCCTTTCAAATCCTCTGATCACGTTTATTTTGGTGTTTTCGTGAAGGATATGAAAACCTCTTCAATTGGAGTCAAAATCTTGCTTTGTTTTATAGCTCATACATGATTTATCGACCTAACCCATTCCCACACAGTGACGCTTTTTGACGCCCCCCCCCCCAAAAAAAAAAAAAAAAAAAACATTTGAGAAAACATTTTGTAAACATTTGAGAAAACATTGACTAAAATGAAGAAGTTGCTTGTAACAAGCAATTTCTTCATTTTACACAATGCTTTCTCTCCAGAAAGTTGAAGAAATCTAAATTTCATTAACTTGATATTGTCGTCTGCAACTCCTTTCAATTTGGGCTAGTCTAAAAATTTGTCGTCTGTTAATGGGTTAAACGATGACCCACATACCTTTATATGGTGTTAAAAATATTATTCAAATCTAAATTAATACCTTGTCCTGTAAATAAAATCGGTATACAATTCGTCGATACAAAGCACGTGCTCGTAATGCCGTAGTGCACTTATCAATCACGTTTTTTTTAAAACTTATCAGTGACTAAAACTTTCAGAAATCCAATACTTGTGATGAATATCCGTCGTCGCGTGAATATTTCTTAACAGTGACGGATAGCCATCACCATTTTCTTACTGGGGCTAGATTAAGATTTGCCATTTCCACGGTGACACAATGACGCATTTGGCCGCCCCTCAAGAAAAAAAATCAGAAAATATTGTAGAAAATGAAGAAACTGTTTGCAACATGCAAATTCTTCATTTTACACAATGTTTTCTATCCAGAAAGTTAAACAATCTAATTTTTTTTTAATTTAAATTGTTGTCTGTAACTCCCATCCATTTGGACCTGTCTAAAATTTGGTTGTGTGGTAATGGGCTAAATATTTCCCAGCGACGGTAAAGCATCACAAATGAAAATGAAATTTGTGATGATGTTCATCACAATTAAACTCGTCACAACCTTAATGAATGGTGACCTTTGCGGACTAGCTATCATCCTACTACACAGTTGATGATTTCGCCCCGGTTTGCCAAGAGGCATTTTAAAAATGTTAAACTATTTGTATCTGTTAATTGATTCATTCTTATTGAACATCGGTTTCATTAATTTTTCTCTACTTAAACAAGGGTAAAAAATCGGTCGGATGCCGTGAACAACTTTTATTGACATGCATGTGCGAAATCATGGCAACCGTGTTGATTTTTTTTCAAATATCGTATTTAGTCTTTTATCAAATGAAATGGATATTTTTTTTGGAATATCGGTTGATCAATGAGCCAGCTCAACCTCCACCCCCCCCCCCCCCCCCGAACCCGGAAGTTAAAATTCTTTTCTCCAAATAAATTACATTGGGAGACATTCGAAGTACCCTGAACTGAGTCGACAGACGCAGTCATAAAGACTAAAGAGAAAAACAAACATTAAGTGGTAAATTAGAAAAAAAGTTTCATTTTGGTAGTCCACAGTAAACGAAACTCAATTATTTTGTCTCATTACAAGTAGAGAGTAATGCACCACATCAAAATATGTATTTTCCCCCGTCTTTGTTTACAATGCGATCTCTGTCCAGCGGACGCTCTTTGAAATTGTGTAATATTGATAGTTACTATCCAAATTATATTGAAGAAGTCGCTATATTGTGATACCGTTTACCAATGGAGTTTTCTTTGGGTGGTATAATAGTATTGAATAACTGTTTTCTCAGACTTGTGTTGCCACATTTTATTTATCCGGGTAGCCCTGGTTATCCTTATATCGCTGCCTTATTGTGTCGCCTCATATGCGACACTAATTGTGGTACACTCATTCTAATTTTAGACATTACGTCATGAGGGAACATTAATTGTACCTTAGAATCACAACTGCATTCTACACAACGATTGTTTACAAGATATTTTTTTAAAGCAGTACTACCAATGGGTGGATAATCGTAAACCTAAGTGGGATAGCAGCTGGAGGCTAGGAAAGGATGTAGTGATAGTACTGGTGAGAGAAATACCAGGAATTCACTGTTAGGTGCTCCAGCCGCCGCGATATGACTGAAATACTGTTAAAAGCGGCGTTAAACCCCATTCAATCAATCAATAAAGCAGTACTATAAACCCTTCTATGAAGTTCATCTAATCTCACAACTAGCCGAAATTTAATGAAAACAAAGTTTTAACTTTTTCATTTTTTGCAAGTTACTGGAAAGTCCCTACTTCCGGTATGCCCATAAACGGATACGTCTAAACCCCAACCGATTATGCCGATAATATGTTTTATGTTACACTCTACTAAATTCTATAATGCGTTGTGCCTATTTTTTTTATTAAATGCTAAGTACAGATACGTGGTATTGTGTACATTATGTTACATCTAATACATTATCAAATAGGAAATATCCGTAATCATCCTGATTTTATATTTCAATTTCGTGTGAATCAATTCACGTAGAAACAGTCCGCTAAGATTTGGTAATGTTTATCCATACTAAATAGATATTCTTCACGAGAATATAATTTTTACGATTCCGTTAATTTGAGCGGGCTTTTAACGGCTATATGAATTGCGCAAGATATTTCGATAAAAAATCTTAAACTTCTTAAAAGATAATTACCCTACCAAATTCACCTCTTATAAAATTTTATATTGGTTCAAATTGTAAAAAAATATTTTAACAATAAAAGTAAATGCAAATAAGTTAAATCAAAGCACTGAAAGTACGGATGCTGGACGTCCGTACTTGCATAGTAGAGTAATATGCTTGTTTTGGTTTACATAGTGGCATTTTTCATATATATTAACTTTTTTAGCCCTTTCCTGTTCAAACCCTGGATTTTACGTCACATTGATTCTATTCTTAAGAAAAACATTGTGGAGAAAGAAGAACTTGCCTGTGACACTATTTTCTTCTACATAGGAAAATTTAATTTCAAATTACATCCGATTTTCATTGTCTTCTGCAACATCTTTTATTTTGGATCCGTCAAACATTTCAAAAAGTGAGAAATCTCTCGTAAAGCAAAGTAATTTGCCTGTTAAGTTGGCTGAGCAACTATACATGTAATGACCAAAATTTATTGTAGTTGTACATGTTACAGGTGTAAAAATTGACAGAAAGTCATGGTTGGGTGGACCTACCAACCGCGGTTTTACTGAAACACTACTGAAAGTCACATTAAACCAAATTCACTTGATTGCAGTCTAACTAGCTTTCAAGATCAATATTTTTTTTTACTTTTCCGAGAATGTCATTTTTCGACAGTCCACAAATATATAACATATCATTTAAGAAACATGGACAATATAAGATTACCAATATTCATTGAGATTTATTACCTGCAAGAAACAAATGAGAGATTCTGTATATCTGTTAGACCTTTCGTGATCCAGTAGAAGCTTAGCCTGTTCCCACACAATCAAGCCTTTTTTTGTCCCTGAAGAACTGCATTAAAAAAACATTGTGAAAAAAGGTGAAATTGCCTTTTTTACACAATATTTTCTACACTATCTGGGACTTAATTTTCAATTTCAAAGCGATTTGATTTTTCGTCTGTAATTTGTTGATCATGGATTGAAGAGGCTAATTCAAAATCGTTATAACAGTAACTCTAGTATCACTCCCGCGGTATACAGGTGGTATGCAGAGTTCTCAAAACAAATGGCAAAATACTCCGCGTTATTGAAACCGAGACCGCATCTACGCGAAGCGGGTCATTGGTTGGTGTTTTCGTGTGTAAGAGTCTTAACGCATTCTACGAATAAAACTCGTATTACGTCATTTTCATAAGATACAGTTGTACTGGGGAGACAGGTTTTGAAAAATAAAATTCATTTACTTTCCCTTAAACTATTTTGATTATCTACTACAATACATGCACAAGTTATGGTAAGTAATGAGTCAATTTTGTCCATACTTGTAAAAACAAAACTCACATTTCATCACTCACTACAACTTGTGCATCCATGCAACAATTTCAACGTTCCTAATTCCACAAAAACATTACTTACCTAGCCTTTTTTCAATTTTTCAAAGATTTTTGATTTTATGAATGTCATTGCTTCAATAAGCTTAACTAATTCTCCAAATGCCAACCCTGTTAGACCAGCCATTAAGACATTGACTCTCAATACTTTGGTTGTAAGATCAATCATCATCTCGGCAAACTCTCGTGTGACATTTGAAAAAGTTATTGTGGCATGCCTCATTTATCTTCAACCAAATCATAACAAGTACATGTATGCCTAGGTTGGATGGGCCACAGGTGGCTCAAGTGAAATGTTTTCGCTGTACTGGTGTAAGAAACAACAGGAAGCCATTTGTAGCTGCACAAGTCACCACAGTATAACTGAATACTGTTGAAAATCACATTTAATCGCGTTAAATGAAAGAAACTCATATTACGGAATGATATTATTCCTATCATGCATATATTAAATGACATGGACTAGAACTCATTTCATTTTGTCACAAATAGAGGGTAAGTGTTAAGCAATAAGTATTACACAAGTAACATATTTTGAAAAAAAAAACTATTAAGACATTGACTCTCAATACTTTGGTTGTAAGATCAATCATCATCTCGGCAAACTCTCGTGTGACATTTGAAAAAGTTATTGCGGCATGCCTCATTTATCTTCAACCAAATCATAACAAGTACATGTATGCCTAGGTTGGATGGGCCACAGGTAGCTCAAGTGAAATGTTTTCGCTGTACTGGTGTAAGAAACAACAGGAAGCCATTTGTAGCTGCACAAGTCACCACAGTATAACTGAATACTGTTGAAAATCACATTTAATCGCGTTAAATGAAAGAAACTCATATTACGGAATGATATTATTTCTATCATGCATATATTAAATGACATGGACTAGAACTCATTTCATTTTGTCACAAATAAAGGGTAAGTGTTAAGCAATAAGTATTACACAAGTAACATATTTTGAAAAAAAAAAAAACACTTTTTTTTTAACTGAAAGTGTCAATTCTTGTTTAAAAATATTATTACAATTCCGTTATATTCCTGAGACATCATTAAGGCCTGTATAGTGAATAAGACTTGTGTACCTCTAGTGTTCATACATGTCAAACAACAGTATTAGCAACTTTTTTTAGCTCACTTGATCAAGATACGATAATGACAGCTATTTTTTAAAACATTGCCTTTTTGAATTTTTAGTTTTGCTGTTACTATGAGGGAGAATACTCCAACTTCTGTTAATTTTATTTTATAAAAAGTTTATAGATACCGTTGGCTTTTTCATTTTTGTAGAGCCAGCGTGCGGTGAGCGAGATATGGTTGTCACAATGACGGCTCGGTGTGGGTGCATTAGTGCATCTGTTGGTCACTCAGTTAGTCCGTCCGGTTTTGTCTAGACAATTACTACTACATTTATGAATTGATTTCGGAATAGCGTTGCAAAATTGTTTTACATCATGAGTATATGTGCTTCAGATAGCCCCAGGACAAGGTGACAGATCAAGGTCAAACGTTTAAATAAGGGCTCGACAGCAGTTGTCCAATGACAACCACCTATTATTTTTTAGATAAATGGTATATATCCTGATATCACAAATCATTGGTCAGCAGTGTTTATAAGCCCAGCTGTTTTGGCATAGAATATTTAGCTTTTGTGATCTCGTCACCAAGTTCGCTTTCGTGCAGTTGTTAATGTTTGTTGATGTTTGCATGACAAATTTTATAAGTCATAATGTATTACTATTCAATACACGCACTTGCAGGTTAATGTGTGTGTTCAAGAGCACAAGAACAATCCGTTTTTTGATAGCTCTGAACTCTAGAAGCATTTTTCTGAGGAATTATGATTCACTTTCAACTTGGACCTTAGAGTTTTTCAATATCAAGATCTACTTCAGTGTTCTTCTTATCTACACTAGTCACTGGTGCTGTTGTCATGCAACTGTATCCATTGTAAATTAGTCAGTGCATGTGGTCGTCTTCTTTTTTACGCACCTACCCGCATTGACCCATGGAGGGATAAGGGTTACCGCTGTCCGACTGTCTTGCGAGCTATAAATTTTGTTATGATTATAAGAAGTATTTCAAAAATATGATTGGACAAAAACCGTTTAAGCCGGACCTTTACCCAACAGGATCAAACATTTGCAAGACACAGCATGTTCAGTTTAATCTAACGTGGTATTGAAAGATTCTTGCTATACACAAAGCTTTGGAAGACAGTAAAAGCTTAGATCAGCCTGCAAAGACATGTAGGCTTACCTCAGTCTTCGCTGTCTATATGCTACGTCAGCCTGGTTAAAAGATCCCAATTTGAAATAATATACCTTCAGCAATTTCAAAAGGGAAGACTGTTCACACACACGTTTTCAAACATTGCTTTATTTACTTATTTTTTTCAAAATTATACCATTTCATCCGCTACTTAGATATTGACTTTTAAGGGCGACACAATTCACTTTGCTGTACATTACAGCAATTTTTTACTTGGTAAAACCTGTAATTAATATTTCATCATTTAAATACTTTTTTCTCATGTAGAAATGGTACTTAACAGAATTACCTTGAAGACACATTTATAAATCGGACTTAGTTTAAAAAAAGAATAACAGCCAAGTTAGGTTCTATGAATCTGTCGACCAGAAAGAGCGATGGGTGACCTCATGCATTATTATTACATAGCTTTTATTATTTTCCACTGTAACTCAAAATCAAAGCAAAAACTAAGTTCACAGAAAACACCAATAATATTTACTGCAAAATAATTACACTTAGTGCTCATCATACATTTAGGGCAACAAGTAGTCAGATCAAATTTTTAAAATATCACGTGCAGCTTCTTTCAATCCGAGCAAGTAAAAATGTTGTTTGGTTGTGCTTAGTTGAAATTTCACAGTTCAAGGCCTTAGGGACATGAAACATGCAAGGGATTGAATTGCAAATGTTTCATGTCTTTCTTTGAAATCAGTAAAATACATGATTGCATGAACTCTATTTTCGTCAACTTCTGGTATACCGAGTAATGATTCTAAAATGAATGAATGAATATCCTAACCTGCTCCTAAATAGCTATGCGTTCTTCCATAGATAATCAAATGATTGTGCCCATGATTGATGTAAACAAGATTCAGAAAAGGGGTCATTAAAACGGAATAAACATTGATAATAAACATTCAATAGTTACAGGACAAAATGATGTCATTTATTTTACTGTTTGATATTGCCCAAGTGTATTGAGACAATTGAAGTCAAAAGAAACTTATCACTGATTTTTGTTTTGTCAGGTGGCCTACTCATCTTGATCCGGTTTTAAAACTTGGCCAGAATCAAATTAATGTAAAAATGAGCAAAACCTAGAAGGGTAATTGCATTAAAATTATTCGGAACCATCAGTTCCACGATTTTTTTTATCATACATTTTGATTGACATTTCTTTGATGAAAAATGTCCATAAATACAAAATTGTCTTGCATAAAAAAGTGGATGTGGATGCTATTTGGAGCTCTGAATTCATAAAGCAGAATATTTTGAACCCTGATTGAACCTGGAAATTTTATACTAGTTACTCAAAATCCTGTTCAACCTCATATCATAGGTGAGTTGTGAGGTATGATTCTGAAAGATAGTTTATGAATAAGAGATGCAGCAAGTAACTTAGGAAAATTAATTATTACTCCTGTTTCATTCTTTCAATGATTTTTATGCCACCGCATTAATAAGATTGGAGCACAGATTGTTTAACAGATGTCCATCTGTCTGTCTGTTGATCGTTTTGCAAGCAGTAAGCTTAAAAATTTATACATGTTACCTAAACCTTTCCTGCATAATCCCTTGTTCTTACGTTCCAGTGATTTCTTCTTTTCCCACATTATTTTTTAGCCTGTAGATAGGTGAGTTTTCAGATTGCACACACTTTTTATCGTTGTCTGCAACTTCTATCAAATTGGACAAGACTAAAATTTTGAAAACCAGGAAATGACACGGTTCAAGATACATAGCTCATCTTTGGAACATAGGCTCTTTATATTGATAGGCATCATATAGTTGTAAAGTTTAAGTCATTCATCAAGGACAAAGGCACTTATCAATGTCTTATTTTCGAAACGGGGCATAGTGCTTCACAAATGCATCTTTTTCTTAGCTAACAAAAGGAAGGATTTTCGGCATAACAAGTATAATGGTAGAATGATCTTGTAGACTAACAGAGTTTACACATTTTTTTTTCTTTGTAGACATGTCAGTCAGATTTTGGCACCAGTTTTGTGGCCATGGCGAAAACTTCACAGCATGGAAAAATGGAGACTTGGGACATTGTTTTGAACAGATCGTGGTTATTTGCCCAAGCTACATTATTCTGTCGGTGTTCAGTGCTTATTACATTGCTGTTGCAAAATATAATGCGAGAGGGTTGTGCTGTCATCTTCCATGGTTTGTGAAATTCAGACTGTTGTGTGTAATTTTACTGTTAGTAACAACTGTTCTAGAGGTTGTTATTACAAGAGTATTAAATAAGATTGCAGTAAGTTATTCAGATATTACTACTGCCACTATAGTAGCATTTTCCTGGGCAGTACATGGTGTTTATATCTACAGATTGAGGTTCCTGTATTGGAGTACATGGAGAGGAGCCATACCTGTAGTTGTTATATTTATCTTACCTGTAGTCTCACTAGCTGCCCAATTACACACCAATATTCTACAACACATTAGACAGTCACCATCACATAATGATGTAGAAGAGTATCGTGTGTACTGTGAAGCGTTTCTTATCTTGTCCTATCTCTTCACATTGATTCCAAACTGGGAGCGAGTTACGCTAGTCGATGATACTTCATACAGAGCAATCAATGAAGATGTTGATGAATCCACTTCTCTGTTACACCATACACCAATAACTTACAGTAGTGTTGAACAGCAGCCCGACACTGCAGTGAAAGCTGAACAAAATGTGAACCTAATGTCTCTCTTAACTTTCCACTGGGTACAATCATTATTGTCAAAAGGAGCCGCCAAATCTATAAAGAATGTCTGTGATATGTTTCTTTTACCTGACCGATTGAATACTACTTTCTTATTTAGTAACTTTACTTCTATACTATGTCCTAAACAATACAGCCAGTGGCAAGATGGAAGTATGTCTCAGAGTATGTCTAGTAGTGTTAGTAGTTCAAGCTCAATGCCAGACGTTGGATTTACGCATCGGTCCAATAGCTTAGATCCTCATGAAATCAAAAAACATATCACTCTGTTTAAAGCCTTAAACAAGGCGTATGGATTTGAGTATTATAGCTTAGGTGTGTTGAAATTATTAGCAGACTGTTTAGGTTTTGCTGGTCCTATTTTACTAAATCTTCTTGTCTCCTACATGGAGAAAAGAAATGAACCAGAGAAGAATGGTTATATGTACGCCGCTGGACTGTTTGGTGTAACTTTGTTAGGTAGTTTATTCTCTACACAGTTCGACTATAACTGTCAAGTTGTTGGTCTGAAGATTAGAACTTCAATCATAACAACAATCTATCGAAAGTCCTTGTCAGTGAGTAATGTGTCTGTAAGGAAATTTACAACAGGCCAAATCACAAACTTCATGAGCACAGACACAGATAGGATTGTGAACTTCTGTCCAAGTTTCCATGCCTTCTGGAGTCTGCCTTTCCAAGTGGGTGTTTCACTGTATCTGCTTCATCAACAGGTGAGTCAAGCTTTTAGAAAGTACCGATATACCTGGTGACAAAATTAGATTGTGTTCCAATTGAATAATCAAATTTAAGTTCATAACATTTAACGTTACTTTATCTGTCAGGAAAGAAAATATCATGGAAAATTAACAATGCAGTTGAACAGATCCCTCTTTTATGTCACAAAAATATGTATTAATCGACCATTTTCTTGAATGACCACAATTTAGTCATACCTTGAGTGGTCTCTTTATATAAGTTTAACTGTACATTCTTGCAGTGATCTATTGTTTTAACAGAACACAGTAAGATATCTGAATCTATTTAACCCATTCCCATACAATGAGGCCTTTTGAAGCCCCTCAAGAAAAGCAATTGAAAAAAAATGGAGAAAGCAAATTCTTTATTTTCCACAATGTTTTCTACCAAAAAAGTTAAAAATCTAAAAGTTCATCATCTTAAAATTTTAATCTGAAACTCCTTTCAGTTTTGACCAGTCTAACATTTTTTAGTGTAGGAATGGGTTAAACTATGATAAATTATTTCTGAAAAATTGAAAATGTTACAATTTCCTTGTATGTCCATATTGTTTTCGAAAGGTCTCTTCTTGTAGTCAGGAGGCTGGATTATGTGGGAATGGTTAACTCTCTCCTTTTTTTTTTTTTTTTTGAAATTTTAGACTGGTCGAAATTCAAAGAGGTTGTAGACTAAAATGAAAATTTGATGTCTTTTAAGCTCACCTGAGCACAAAGTGCTCAAGGTGAGCTTTTGTGGTAAGGTGGATGTTCGTCTTGCAACGTCCGTTGTCTGTCATCAACATTTAACTTGTATGCACTCTAGAGGCTACATGTTTTGCCCAATCTACTTGAAAATTGGTCAGAACGATTGTCTTGGTGAAAACTCGGATAAGTTCGAAATTGGGTCAACTTGGGGCAAAAACTAGGTCATAGGGTCAAATCTTAGAAAAACCTTGTATGCTTTCTAGAGGCCACATTGTTTGCCCAATCGACCTGAAATTTGCTCAGAATGATTGTCTTGATGAAATATCAGACAAGTTCAAAATTGGGTCAACTGGGGTTAAAAACTAGGTCAGCTGGTCAAATCTTAGAAAAACCATGTATGCACTCCAGAGGCCACATTTTTACCCCAATCAACCTGAAATATGGTCAGAATGATTGTCTTGATATAATCTCGGACAAGTTCCAAATCTGGTCAACTAGGGTTAAAAACTAGGGACTGGGTCAAATCTTAGAAAAATTTTGTTTGCACTCTAGAGGCTACATTTTTGTCCCATCAACCTGAAATTTAGTCAGAATGATTGTCTTGATGAAATCTTAGACAAGTTCCAAATTGGGTCAACTGGGTCAAAAACAAGGTCACTGGGTCAAATCTCAGAAAACCTTTTATGCACTCTAGAGGCCTCATTTTTTATCTGATCAACCTGAAATTTGGTCAGAATGATTGTCTTGATAAAGTCTCAGATAAGTTCATAACTTGGTCATTTTGGGTCAAAAACTAGGTCATAGGGTCAAATCTTAGAAAAACCTTGTATGCAATCTAGATGCCACATTTTTTTGGCCAATCAATCTGAAATTGGGCCAGAATGATTGTCTTGATGAAATCTTGTGCAAGTTTGAAACTGGGTCAACTGGGATCAAAAACTAGGTCACTTGGTTAAATCTTAGAAAAACCCTGCATGCACTCTAGAGGCTACATTTTTTTCCCAATCAACCTGAAATATGGTCAGAATGATTGTCTTGATAAAATATTGTATGAAATAGAAACTGGGTCAACTAGGGTAAAAAACTAGGTAACTGGGTCAAATCTTAGAAAACCCTTATACGCACTCTAGAGGCCACAATTTTTGCCCAATCAATTGTCAGCATTCAAGACATTCAACTCAGGTGAGCAATTTAGGGCCCTTTTGTTAAATGATACCATCATACGTGGTAGAAAATATTTTTTCTTAATTATAAAATCATAGTGACGTAAAATCGGGGATTAGTACAGGAAAGGATTAAGAGTCAAGGTACATATTTGGTATGTCGGAACTTGTCATTTATAGTCATTTAATGAGGGTTGTATTTCCAAGGTCAAGGTCATAATTTAAATCCTGTTTTCCTTAACTGATTACTGCACATGAAAATTTTTGACTGGTCCAAGCTCAAAGATGTTACAGACAACAATTTTAAGATAATGAGATTTTTGAAATCTTTTTCTTTTTGGCTTATAAACATTGAAGATAACAAGGAAATTGTCTGTTATAAGTAATTCCTTCATTTTCCACAGTGATTTTCAATGCTAGATCTATTTCTTTAGGGGCATCAAAAAGCGGGATTGTGATTGAATGGGTTTAATGCCTATCAAATCTTAACAAAAGAAACTTTACATTTGCAATGACTTGGAGTTTATTCAAGTTACATTCCTTAAACTTGAAATAATAAAAACTCCAAGCAATACCCTCTGCTTAGATACCAAGTTTAAGGTCAACCATTAAGATCAAGAATGTCTTTCAAGCTCTAACACTTGAATGATTTGTCATGAAAATAATATGAGGTACATTTATCTTAAATAATAGCTGATGCACCTATATTTTTTATAGATTGCAAAAACATGTGACAAAAATATTAGTTAATAATTTAATTTTAGTTTCGTCTATCAAAAACTAGCATTCTGATTGGTCAAAAAAATTATTCATAACTCCATGAACAAAATTTTGAGCACGCACTCGGTTTTGTATGCTTCTGTACAAAATAGTCCCATTCAAAAAGGTATCAAAATTTGTAAAAAAAATTTTTTCACTTGATGCTATTAAATTATAAGAAATGAAGAGAATATTTTTTGTTTTCATGGAGGTATGAACAGAAAAACCTAATCACACAATGTACGAATGTGATTAGGTTTTTCGGTTCATACCTCCATCAAAACAAAAAATATTCTTTTCATTTCTGAATAAATTTAAGTTTTTGGTCTAGAGTAAGATCATGTAGTGTTTCCTTCATATGACTTTCACAATTTCTAGCTGTATAAAAATCTGCTTCAGGTTGGATTAGCTTTCCTTGCTGGACTTGCTTTTGCCTTGATCTTGATTCCTATAAACAGATGGTTGGCCATTAAGATTGGTCAGCTCAGTAAAGCTATGATGGAGCAAAAAGATGGGAGAGTGAAGGTAGGGCTTCTCAATGGATTCTAGCTCATTATAGTTTAGCAACAATTCGGCTTTTTCCTAAATCAACCGGTCACTGCTGTTTATCAAAAATCAATTGGCCTATTAAATCATTCAATTAGACAGGAAGTTAAAGTTTGACTTAAACATTTACGTCAAGCGTATTTGTTTGTTAAGCAACTTAAGAGTAGTAACTACATGTACATATTATTTAATCTTATTTAAAACATTTAGATTACCAACCAAGAATTTGCTTTTTGTTTATGCCCCTGACCATATCTTGTATAAAATGTTGTTTATAATCTAAGTCTAACTGCTATTTCGGAAGACAGTTGGCAGGACCAGTAATATGTCAGATGTTAGTAAAAATTAGTTTCTGCCATTCTTTTGTTTGAACTGTGTTTGGCCTTCTCAATTCTGCCAAAAATAAGCTTTTTATGTATATCAGGATGGAAATTCAAAGCAACAGTATTTATTTATAAAAAAACCTCAAAAACTCAGATTGGGATCAACAAGGAAATGATAAGTTTCATGAGCTGGCTTTTGGTCAACTGATTAATTATGGTGTACATCCTTGCTTTATTGAAAATGCTGTTAGTCTGTAGATATCACCATACATGCTCATACTATTTGTGATCATAGAAATGTTATTGATATTTGAAAAGGATATTGTGTTTGTTTTGGTGATGCTTGTTACACAGGGCTCTGCAGAGTGGGCGACTCAGGCGAAAAAGTCGCCTGGTTTCATAAAACTTCGCCTGATTTGCTGATCAAAGCGAAGTCGAAGTCGCCTGGAATTTTCGGGAAGTTGCCTGGTTACGATAGGTGATAAACAAATATGGCCCAGTGGCAATAAAAGTAGGGGACAGTGTGCAATTGTACAACTGCCGGTCTGAAGCCCTTTGATCGTAATTCAAGCGTGTATCGATGGTCGCGAGGCCAGCAGATTATCAGAAAGAGGGCTATGTTCTGGCAGCTATTAGTCAACATGCTTGCTTCATTCACACCTAAGCTGATTGGTTTCGGCAATTCTTTATATGCTATCGGCACCAGAAATCTTTATTTAAAATCCTTTTCCTTCTTAAGTTTTGATTATTTCTGTAGATTTCTGTACTTTCACATAATGAGAATGATGGCAAACATTTACGGACGCCGTGTCATTTACCAGAAGTCAAAATTTTGTTGAAAATTTGAAATCTTGATGAAAAATAATTTTGCCGAAAATCTACTTAGAGTAAATTCATTTTTCATTAGAATCCTTCAATTTGAATTATCTGCTTTAATTGTAACAAGTGAAGAAAATTATGGCAAACAATTTAAAGGCTGCTACGATCTTTTTCTGAGTTTCTTGTTATGATACATTCTTTCCAAAAACTAAATTTCACTTACTTGTGTTGGTAATAATTACTTTAAATAACATGTAATCCTATAAAATGGAGCAAATTATCCTGTGTTAACTTTAAACCTCTGCATGTACTCAGTCTGGTTTTGTGTACTCAGCAGTAACCCTTACCCTTTACACACTATAACTGACTTAATCACAGAGGACCATTTTTGACCAATTAATGACAATTTTAATGCATCTAGGCCCTATATGTTATCAAGTAAAGTGGACAGACTTTAACTCATTACCACACAATCCCTCATTTTGACATCTTGAAATGTTTTTATGGGAAACTGTGGAAAAAGGAGGAAATGATTGCAGCAAGCAATTTATCCTTTCCCCACATGTTTCTACCCTATTTGGCACCTTTTTTCTTATTTGAGCTCACTTTGAAATGTCTTATTTAGCTTCTTTCAATTTGTATCAGTCTGATTTTTTTCTTCTGGTAATGGTTTGATTAAATACATGTTACAATAAAATCTTTTCTCATTTTCTGCTTCAAATAGGAACACTACTCATTTCATTCAGACCGCCTATACACTATTTGCATTTTTAGGTCACCTGACCGAATGGTCATGGTGACCTATTGCAATCATCGTTTGTCCGTCGTCGCGCGTCGTCCGTCGTCCATCGTGCGTCGTGCGACGTCTGTTAACTTTTAAACATTTTCATCTTCTTCTCAAGAACTACTGGGCGGATTTCAACCAAACTTGGTAGAAAGCATCATTGGGGGATGCCAATTCAAGTTTGTGAAAATAGGGGTTCTGGGGGTCATAGGGGCCCAAATAGGGGCCAAAAAGGGGTAATTTTTGGTACTTCTTTAAAAATCTTCTTCTAATAAACTGTTAATGCCAGAGCTTAAATATTTTGTGTGCATGATAACTAGGACAGGTATATTATAAATTGTGAAATTCATGCCCCTGGGGTCATGTATGGGGCCACACCCAGAGGTCAAAGTTCATCATGTTAAAAAATTCACATTTTCATCTTCTTCTGATGAAGTACAAAGCCAATTTCAAACAAACTTGGTGAAAAGCATTATTTGGTAATGGTTATTCCAATTTGTGAAAATAAAAAGGCTGGGGGGTCAGGGGGCCCTAAAATGGGGACCAAAAGGGGGTAATTTTTGGTAACTTTTAAATATTTCATCTTCTTCTCAAGAACTACTGGGCGGATTTCAACCAAACTTGGTAGAAAGCATCATTGGGGGATGCCAATTCAAGTTTGTGAAAATAGGGGTTCTGGGGGTCATAGGGGCCCAAATAGGGGCCAAAAAGGGGTAATTTTTGGTACTTCTTTAAAAATCTTCTTCTTATAAACTGTTAATGCCAGAGCTTAAATACTTTGTGTGCATGACAACTAGGACAGGTATATTATAAATTGTGAAATTCATGCCCCTGGGGTCATGTATGGGGCCACACCCAGAGGTCAAAGTTCATCATGTTAAAAAATTCACATTTTCATCTTCTTCTGATGAAGTACAAAGCCAATTTCAAACAAACTTGGTGTAAAGCATCATTTGGTAATGGTTATTCCGATTTGTGAAAATAAAAAGGCTAAGGGGTCAGGGGGCCCTAAAATAGGGACCAAAAGGGGGTAATTTTGGGTAACTTTTAAATATTTCATCTTCCTTTCAAGAACTACTGGGCGGATTTCAACCAAACTTGGTAGAAAGCATCATTGGGGGATGCCAATTCAAGTTTGTGAAAATAGGGGTTCTGGGGGTCATAGGGGCCCAAATAGGGGCCAAAAAGGGGTAATTTTTGGTACTTCTTTAAAAATCTTCTTCTAATAAACCGTTAATGCCAGAGCTTAAATATTCTGTGTGCATGACAACTAGGACAGGTATATTATAAATTGTGAAATTCATGTCCCTGGGTTCATGTATGGGGCCACACCCAGAGGTCAAAGTTCATCATGTTAAAAAATTCACATTTTCACCTTCTTCTGATGAAGTACTTAGCCAATTTCAAACTAACTTGGTAAAAAGCATCATTGGGTACTGATTATACAGATTTGTGAAAATTAAAAGGCTGGAGGTCAGGGGTGCCTAAAATGGGGACCAAAAGGGGGTCATTTTTGGTAACTTTTAAACATTTTCATCTTCTTCTCAAGAACTACTGAGGGGATTTCAACCAAACCTTTTTCTAATTCTTTCAAACAAAATCACTTGTCTTGGTGCTCTTTTATTCAGGTGACCGTTAAGGCCCACTGGGCCTCTTGTTTTTTTATTAGTTGACTTTTTTTTATCATATATGAATCTATTATGAAACATTAAAAATAAGAAAAATTCAGAATCAAACTCTTGAATTCTCAAACCTAAAAAAAAGAAAAATACAAAAGTATTTGTTCACAGGTATAAGATCTTTATTGAGTACTGGAAGGATAAGCAGTATTTTCTATGTTTATTGCATAATACATAATATAAATGCAACTACTTGGTTGTAAAGCTATTTCATTTCCTAATAGAAATGAGGAAAACTTATTTTTTAACGCGATCCACTTCTCCTGAAAGTCTCACCACTTCTACCAATTTGAAAAACTTCTCCCAATTCCCAGACTAGTGAGAAGTGACTTCTCCCCAAATTCTTGGAGTCTGCAGAGCCCTGCTTGTATAGAAAAATCTTCACCCTTTGAATTAACTAACATGTATGTATAAACTCTCAAGCAATATAATATATGGTCTATGGTAATAATTTCTTCTTTATGACGCTAATAGATCAAGTCTCTTTTTTTTTCAGTGTCATTTGTAGCCTATTTTTTAAATTGAAGGTAATAAATGAGGTACTTTTTGGTATGCAAGTTGTAAAATTGTATGCATGGGAAAGCCACTTTGAGTCAAAGATAAACCAGTTACGAGAGGCGGAGCTGAAAAGTCTGAAAGGACGTAAATACCTGGATGCCCTGTGTGTTTATTTCTGGGCCACAACTCCTGTCCTGATTTCTATACTGACTTTTACAACATACACACTGATGGGGAACCAACTTACAGCTGCCAAGGTATGGTACCAAAAAAAGCACTGCAGCCTGTTCTAAGTTTGACTTTCTGATTTTTCGGATTTATTTTGATGGGCTGGTGCTAACCTTTGAGTTTAACCCATTCCAACTCAAGCCCTCCTTTTTACGCCCCACAAGAAAAAAGCTTTGGAAAACATTGTGGACAATGAAGAAATTGCTTGTAACAAGCAATTTCTTCATTATCCACAATGTTTTCTATGCCAAAAGACGAAAAAAATGAAAATTCTATCAACTTGAAATTTTCGTCTGCAGCTTCTTTCAATTTGGACAAGTCTAAAATTTTCTTGTGTTGGAATGGGTTAAGGAGTCACTGACATCTCATCCATGAAATTCTTGGGGTCAAAACTGATTTTTAAGGAGTTCGAACAGCAAAAGTATGCATGTTGATTTGAAGGTTTTAAGATGAAAAAGACCTTTTATTGGTTATGTTGATTCACTTTTATACATATTTTACAAAGATATGATGTTGGCAATTAACCAATTACCACACAACAAAATTTTAGACAGGCCAATATTGAAAATAGTGGTAGACGACAGTTCCTAGATGATGGGATTAAAAAAAACTTGTCTTTTAGGTTAGAAAACACTGTGGAGAATGAATAAATTGCTTTTTGAAAACAACTTCTTTATTTTCCACAATGATTTTTAAAGTTTTTTTCTTGAGGGGTATCAAAAAGTGTCATTGTGAGGGCTTCATGTAAATTTGAATAGTGCACACAGTGCATTACTGAACATTTGAGGGATCAAAATATTTTATTTTATCCTTAGAAATTTTTCACAAAAGGGACATTTTGACACCCTTGAGAGAAATTTCTTTGAATTGAAATATGGCATTTTTAGACTTTTAGAGTTGAAAATCTGGTTTACGAGTCAAACACATGCCCTGAGACAGTTGTTTAGGATACTTTTTCTAGTATAAAAGCTGAAACGTTCAGTTGTTTTTTTCATTCTGCACTATCCTTCATCAAATGTAAACCTACAATTTAGGTGATGATATAAACTTTTTGTAACTTTTTAAACTAGAGCTGAAATGAAAAATTTGGTAATTGATATACCACAGCTGTCCAAAATCACCAGGCAAATCAAATCATTCATTTAGACGAGAAGTGAACTCTGAACTCCAATTTTGGTCCACAGTTTTTGTGAATATTTTCCCTTTGTAAATAAACATTGTAATCAAAGCTCATTCAAGTCATTGTGATGATGTTAAGTTGTCCGCTAACCATTGTATTTTTTGTTACTGACAATGAATTTTTCAAAATAATGCTGTTTAATATTTTAGATGAACTTCTTGTCACAGCTCTATGAGTGGGCCAAGCTATCTGTCAAATGAATTATGTGCATGTTAGGGATAGAGATTTATTACATAGACTATTTCTCTCATTGCCATTGTTAAATATCTTTGAAGGTGTTCACTAGCCTGTCTCTATTTCTGATGCTGATAAGTCCACTAAATGCCTTTCCTTGGGTAATAAATGGCCTAATGGAAGCCTGGGTGTCCCTAAAAAGAGTTGAAGAATTTGTGGATGTGAAGGACCTTGACCTCGATCAGTACTACTCTTCAAATGCAGGTAATATTCAAATGAAGAGAAATGTTAATGATAGATAATGCTCATATTGATAAGTTAGCACAAAACAGTAGGAACTGCCTATAGAACTCCTGTTTCCATCTCTTTAAATTCCAGAGGATTTCTTGATTTTATTTTCCACTAAGCATCTTAACCCTTGTCATGCTGAATAAAATCTTTTCAGAATTGAATTTGATTCAAAGGGATGAAAGCAGTGGTAGTACTTGTTTTTATTGTCATTACTCCTTTAGAAAATTATTTTCATGAACAACTCTGGTTTGAAAAGGCGAGACTGGAGTAGTAGAATAAGATCAGACTGCACTGATGTGCCAGCTGATCTTTGTCTATATAACCTCTTGCCAAAACAAGAATATACTCTGGGTTCACTATGACGAGAGTTAAACCTTGATGTCTTTTTCTAATAAAATCCAAAATGCTAAGAAAGAAAGAATTGGAATTAGAGTTTTCTGCGCTTTATTTCAACATTTTTCATACCTTTATTATTTTCTATACTTAGATTTATTTTCTCAAATGATAAACCCTTTTCATGCTTAATTTAAATCCTTTACATAATTGCTTTGAAATCAAAGGACTGACATCACTGGAAGATCTACATGTGAGTCAAAAATTCTTTTGAAAAATGATTGTTTAAACAAATCTTACTTAAAGCAGACAACCAGGATGTGTAGATCTACACCTGCCAAAACAGGAATATTCCGGATTCAGCAGGTTAAAAAAAAATACCTAAAGTTTTCCAAATATTTATCCAAGCATAGCATTGCTTTAACAGAAAAAGATAAAAAATGAGTCTCTGATGCGGTAAAATACTGATAGTCAAACAGATGATGTCACATTGACATCAATGCTGTTTGATGACATAATGACATAATCAGTCTCATTCAGCAGCCTGAAGATTTTGGTTGCCATAGCAAGCAAGTGAAAGAACTTAAAATATATTCTCATTCCAAACCATAAGGCCCAGAGATTTGATATTTTGTTTATATCATCATCTATTGAATCTCTACCAAAATACTACAAGATTTACTGTAGTCCAACAATAAGTTCATTTCTGTGCGTATCCTGATTTTACATAGGAATAAACAAGACAATCTTTGAAAATCTTCTTCTCCCAAACCATAAGGCCTAGAGCTTTGAAATATGGTATGTATGAATACCTATAAACACTCTACTAAAATGCTTCAAAGGATTTACATACTCTAAAAATGAGCCCTTTTCTTTGCAATCCCTGATTTTAAATAAGAATTGAAAAGGAAATATTTTGAAATCTTCTCCTAAATCAAAAGGCTTAGATCTTTTAGAATTGGTATCTAAAAATGCCTATTAACTTTCTTTCAAAATCCTTTAAAGAATTACTATTTTCTGAAAATTAGCCCTATATTGTTGGATCTTAGATATACAGATAACTAAAGGAGAAAATCTTCTTCTCTGAAATATTTAGGCATTGAGCTTTGATATTTTTTTTATATAATTAAGCCTTGAACCATCATTCTCATGTGAGTGATATAGGACCATCACGGTCCTCTTGTCTTGGAGTTATGGCCTTTTGTTTAAAAATTCTTAAATGTTGATTTTCCTTTCATTTTCTTATTTGATTTGATTCATAATTTATATGTGCACTAAGTATCAACATACAATGTGCATATGGCATTTTGTTTATGGTCCATATACTTTCCTCAGAATTATGGCCCTTTGTAGAAAAATCTGAAAAAGGCTTTATTCCAGTGACAAAATGTTTTTCTTTGACATGGAGTCTATCTGCATATTAATCATTTTCAGTGATAGTGTTGTTTGGTTTTAAAAAGAATAAGTATAACTTATTTCCTTCTTCCCTTTGTAAAAATTTATTGCATTCATAATTTTTCAGTTTTACAGCCTGATTGTGCCCTACTTGTTAAGAGTGGCGAGTTTTCATGGAAGGATATGTACATCAAACCAGACCATGTCAAGGAAGGGGAATATACACAAGTGTCAGAATCTGATGTATCTCCTTGTCTATTTGATATTAACCTCCATGTAATGAAGGTTTGTTTAATATAATTAAAGCTTTTGATGTAATCTAATGAAATTATGTACCAGTTATTTTCAAGGTGCCTGGAAACATCAGACTTTTATTTAATTCATTCCCACACAAAGAAATTTTACACCAGTCCAAATTCACAGAAATTGTAGAGTTAATGAAATCTTTAGATTTTTTGTCTATTGAGTGAGAAAACATTGTGGATTATGCAATTTCTTCATTTTCCTCAATGTTTTCAAAAACTCTATTTTGAAAAGCTTCATTGTCTGGGAAAAAATTCAAAATGTACCGTCACTTTTCATAGAAATGCATTTTCCATTCTGTGTGCTAAAATGTCTTTAAACTATTTACAAGACTACAAAACTTTAGACTGGTCCAAATTAAAGAAGTTGAATACGACAATTTCTAGTTTACGACTTTTTAAAAAATCTTTATCTTTTGGAGTAGAAAACTTTGTGGATAATACAGAAATTGCTTCATGTTCAACAATATTTTCATAGGCTTCTTTCTGGGGGGTTGTCAAAAAGTTTTTTTTAGGGAATGGCTTCATTGAAATTAAGAGTTTGATTTAATATCAAAATAAGGCTATTAGGTACTAATATCCTGTATTTTTAGCTGTTTTGAAGGAATTATTAACACTCCACAATTTCTATGACTCAAAGCTGTGTCATGCTTAAAATTCTACACACTTCCATAGAAACAAGATTTTCAAATTAATAGAATAGAAAAAAACAGAAGCATTTGTTCAACAAGTGATGTATGGTATCATAATTTAACCAATTACCCACATCCTGCTTCTTTACAAGATTGAAATCTATAGATGTAGAAAAGATTGTGAGAAAAGACAAAAAAATTATCTTTTTCTCGCAATGTTTTCCAAAGTTCTTTTCTTGAGGGGGATAAGAAGGGGGGATTGGCAGGTTAACCCAATTCCACACAATTACTCTTTTTGACACCCATCAAGACAAACAATTGGGAAATCATTATGGAAAATGAAGAAATTGCTTGTACCAAGCAGTTTCTTCATTTTAAACAATGTTTTTTACCCAACAAAGTTGAAAAAATCTAAAATTTCAAACACTTTAAATTGTTGTCTATGTAACGCCTTTCAATTTGGTCCAGTCTAAAATTTTGCATTCTGGAAATGGATTTAGACATTTATAATCAAAGGAAATTAGAATTAATTGTTCTGTTATTGTTTGATGCCATTTATAAAATGAGGTAATTGACTAATTGTTCACTGTAACCAAAAGGGTGGTATCATAATCTTAGTTTGTTTTTTCTTCAGTGTTTAAAACCTGAAAGTTTTCCTACTTTCATTGGCAGGGCCAGTTGATTGGCGTTATTGGTAAAGTTGGTTCAGGCAAGAGCTCCATTCTAAGCAGTATATTAGCTGAGATGCACAAGGTCAGAGGTCATGTGAGATTAAATGACCTTGAGGCAGGATTTGCTCTAGTTAACCAGGAACCTTGGATACAACATGCCACTGTGAGGGAGAATATCCTGTTTGGTAAAAAATACAACAGACATAGATATGATAAAGTATTGGATGCTTGTGCTCTACTGGAAGATCTCAAGGTAAGGCTTGCATTGATGACAAGAGTTATTAATAATAGTTGTGTCAGATTTTTTTAAAGAAAAAAAGAGAATATTACACATGGTTATATCAGGGTTATTTCTTAAACTGCGCTACAATTTGTCATAAATATTCCGTGGTCTTGCTTCAGTATACAGGTTTTAGTTCATATCAGGAACAGAAAATAGTTGCTAATTGCTGAGTAAGACAGTTAGGCTCTTATACAGGTTTCTGACGAAATAGGTTTAACTGTATTATTTCAGGTTTTGCCAGCTGGAGACGGCACAGAGGTGGGTGAGAATGGAGTGACATTAAGTGGTGGTCAGAAGGCTAGAGTGGCATTAGCAAGGGCAGTTTATCAGGTGTAGTGTTTATTAAGTTGTCTTAATTTTAGCTCAAGCTAGTTGAAGTTCTTTCAGAATGTTTATAATGTCATGAAAAATACTTTGCTGAACTAAAAACACTGAGTGATCAAGGACCTTCTTGGCCTTCTTCTTTAGTGCAGCTGTTTCTTTTTAGGGAACCAGAGGTTTTACTATAGCCCTTATGTCATCAGTCATTATTGGCCTAAAACTTTGACATTTTCCTACAACTTTACTATCACTGTACTGAGAGATGGTATATTTCACCTGTCTATTACCTGCTTTAAGACCTTTACACTAGTACTTTACTGACCTGAGATATCATAATTAACCCTTGCCATGCTGAACCCGGAATATTTCGGTTTTGGCAGGAGGTGAAGACCAAGATCAGCCTGCACATAAGTGCAGTCTGATCTTGATCCACGCCTCCTGCAAGTACTTTTCCTGCCAAAGGTGTTTATAAAATTGATTTCTAAAAGAAATATTGATTTTTGAACAACAAGTTATATCAGTGCTTCCAGCCCTTTGATTTACAGCAATTCAATAAGGTAATTTATGCAGCATGACAAGGGTTAAATATGTCTACTTAAGTTATAAAGTGCCTGGAGTGAGCGTTGGCATCCAAATGCTATGCTCATGTTAATTAAAAACATTGTGTCTGAACCTAGGCCTTGATTACTGCATGTTGTGCCCTCTCTTTTAATTTTTATTTCAATATCCAGCACCCCCAGCAAAGCTTCAAGCAACTACATGCAGTGCTCTTCTTTAAAAAAGTACTTTTACAAAGACTGTTTAACCCATTACCAGATGACAAAATTTTAGACTAGTCCAAATTGAAAGGAGTTACAGACGACAATTTAAAGTTTATGAAATTTTGGATTATTAAAACTTTTTGAGAAGAAAACATTGCTTCAAATGAAGAAATTGATTGGAAAAAGCATTTTTTTCAATTCAGCAATAATTTCTAAATTGTTTTTCTTGAAGGGATCATTGTTTGGAGAATTGGATAAATAGGATGTAGTATTTGAGAATTTATTCAAGTTTGTTCTGTAATATGAAATATTTTTTAGATAACTTGCTTTATTATATACCTATCAATATTTCTGGTAGAATATATACATTCCACACAGACAAAATCAGACAAGTAAAACAAAAGCAGTATCTGACTGTGTCAAAAACGGTTCCATATAAGTAGTCAAAGATTATGTCATTTTGGTTCTGTAGATGATGTCAAAATGTAAATGAAAAAAAAAGATCAATAAAGGAGAATGGAAATACTTGTAGAAATACATTTTTTATCATTTCATTGAATCTTTTTAACAAAAAATTGGTATATGATAAATTGAATCTTATATTATTGTGATACAACATCTTGTATTTGCTTCTTGCTGTAAAGGAAAATTTGACATTCCAAAATTTCCTGTACAGCATAAAGCAAATACAAGATGTTGTATCTCTATCATAATATAATATTCCCTATTTATATGACTTCTAGAATAAGGAGACCTACCTGTTAGATGATCCTTTAGCTGCAGTTGATGCCCATGTTGCTCAACATCTTTACCAAAAATGCATCATGGGATTGTTGGGAGATAAAACCAGGATACTCTGTACCCATCACACAAAGTTTCTTGTTAATGCAGATCTAGTTATATTGTTGGATGAAGGGAGAATAGTCAAATCAGGTAATTTTATGAAATGTACACATTTGCACTTTGATGGAGAGACTGTTACTACTAGCCCATTACTACACACCTTTGCTCTTTTAACCCTTTCCTGTCCATTCCCTGGTTTTTATGTACCTGTGATTTTATGATTGAGAAAACATTGTAGAAAAAAGAAGAAATTGCTTGTCACAAGCAATTTCTTCTTTTTTCTACAATATTTTCTTCCCTACCAAATGATTATTTTTCAAGTTAAATTCACTTAAAATTTTCGTCTTCAAAACCTTTGAATTTGGACAGGTCTAACATTTTATAGAACAGGAAAGGATTAAATACGCCTCAAAAATAAAGCTTTTGTAAATATTCAGGAAAAATGAAGAGATTGTCTTTTTTCATTATCAACAATAATATCTACCCCCCAAAAAAGAAAGATTTTCAAATTTCATCAGCTAGAACATGTTATCTTTAACTTACTTGAATTAAGTTTGAAAGAGATGTAATATGGTAACATTTGAACCTATCTCCAGATGACAGTTTGAGACTGGTCAAGTTGCCATTTAAAGTTCTATTTTTTTCCTTTTAAAATCTGTGTTTTGGCATAGAAACATTCTTGACAATGAACATGTGTATGTAACCAGCCATTTCTTCATCTTCCACAAGGTTTTCCAAAGTTTTTTTCTTGAGAGGCATAGAAAAGTGTATTGGGCGGGAGTAGGCTGGAGTAGGTGACAGCATTCTGTTTTCTTATAAGAATGGTTAGAAAAGTATCTCTTTGGAAGATTTTGACCAAAACTTTTAAAATGTAACCAGTATAATACTGATAAGCAGTGCTTTAAAATCATCAAAATCCAATCCTACAAACAGCTGACTATGATTAACAGAACATTCAGATGTTGTTATCCCCCGCGGATGAAATCATCAAGGGGGGGATATGTTTTTGCCTTGTCCGTCTGTCTGTCCTCCCACCTGTCCTTCCATCTGTACTTCCGTCCGTCGTCTTGGTTATCCAGTTCGACTATTAAATTCAGAGTTACTGCCCTTGATTGGTGAAGCTATATACATACAGAGTAAAATTTGTTTCCGCGCTATATCTTGGAAACCATTGACTGTATTTTAATGAAACTTTGTGGAAAGCTTCACTACAAAGAGGAGATGCAGATATAGTCTGGGTTTTCTGGTTCGACAATTAATTTAGAGTTACTGCCAGAGCAATATTCGTTTCCGCGCTGTTTCTCAGAAACCATTTGCTGGATTTCAATGAAACTTTGTGGAAAGTTTCACTACAAAAAGGAGATGAGCATATCACTGGGGTTATCCGGTTCGATAATTAAATTTAGAGTTACTGCCCCTGATTGGTGAAGCCATATATGTACAGAGTGATATCCTAAGATTGATATACTTGTACTCCATTGACAAGCAAAGTATTTTTGGTGGGGGATATCAATTCAAAGAATTTGCTTGTTTCACCATACAGTGAACTCCTTCTTGTCCACTCATTTCTCCTTAACTACCTGATGGATTTGATTCAAATTTCACACAAGCACTCAGTATCAATTACAGATGTGCCATGCTATTCTGGTTACATTTTTAATGTCAACAAACTTCAGTTTGGCTGACATTTTTGCAGTCATAAGGGTTGGTGACAGTGTTAAGGGTGTTAGTAGTTAGTTTGCCTGACTCTTGAAATCTAGATTACAAAGTGTGATGCCAATCTAACTCTGTTATTCTCTTCTTGTAAGAACTGTTTGGTATTGTCTTTTTCAGCTCTATTCTGAGCTTCCTAAGAGTACCAACAACATAGGGTTTCATTAATCACGAAAGAAATTTACATTTCAAAATAGAGATCACTCTCTTTATCTAGAGCTGGAACTATTTGGCTGTGGAATGTGTTCTTTGTGTAAGGGCCAGTCCCAACAACTGTGTGTGTGTATTTCCGTTTATTTATCGTCGCTACCGTAGCACATGCCCATATGAGCGACGCCCCCAGAAGACGGTTAGTTGTTACGGGGATAGTGCAAGGATACAGGACGAAACTGCTGAAAGCTCCGCCTCGTTCTTTAACGTGCTCGATGGATAGCATTGTCACACGGGGCCTCGGTTTAACGTCTCATCCGAAAGACAATTAGTTTGTTAGTTGATATGGTCAGCCCAGGGCTCGAACCCGTGATCTTGAGGTTTGAAGTCAAGTTCTCTACCAACTGAGCTAATCGGGCTGACTTCCCAACAACTCGGCTATTCAGACTAAAAAAATAGTTCTCTTATTTTCAAATCCTTTCATTTTATATCTGTTTGGTTTAGAGTGTTATTGTTTCCATCTAATTTATAGTCTTTGAATTAATGATTACAAAAATAAAAGTACATGTTTTACTTTTGATTATGTATTTTCAATGCTTTTCAAGTGTAGTAATTTTGTATAGCAACCATTTCCAAATACATTCTATGGTCAAAGGGAGATAAATAAGAAATTCCCTCTTCCGGTCTAATTTGAGTCAGCCTTTCTAAACAATAACCTACTTAATCCTTTTCTTTTCAAATTCTTGTTTTTTTTATAAATCTTGAAAATAGTGTGGAAAAGGAAGGAACTATATTTCATTATATGCTTAAATTTAGAAGTTTATGTCACCCACCCTGATGGTTGGATGATAGTAAACCTAAGTGGATGAGCTGCTTGAGGCTCAAAATTGATGTTGTAGTAGTACTAGTGTGAGAAATAACAGGAATCAACGGTTAGGTGCTAAAGCTGCCGCAATTTGACTGAAATACTGTTAAAAGTGGCATTAAACCCCCTGCAATTAATCAATTTTATACCTCGGTCAAAAAATCGAAAATCAATTTAATGAAATAAATGTCAAATGGTGGTTATTCAGAATTAAAATTTTTCAAACTGTGTTTGGTAGACATGTTATCTGATAAACAGGTAAATTTCAACCTGAAATTTTAAGTTCATCTCAAAAAAAGAGAAAAACAACAATAAAAATTTGACATAACAGAAATAGCTGATATTTCTGATACAAGAAAGATTCAATTTTAAATGAAATAAAGAACGTATGAAGTTTGAATATTACTACAACATATCCGGAATTTCAAGATTTCCAATTTTGAGATAATTAGTGTTGACTGTAATTGTACATTATAAAAGATCTGTGATTATTTTGTTGAACTTCAAATCTGGCTAGATTAACATGATACAGTTTGCCTAAAACTGAGAATGTTACTTAGTGATATTTTAGATTCATTTCTCTATGAGTAATGAAATCATAAACCCATCTGAAACATGGTGACATTCAGGACCTTTAGTCCTTTGATTTTAAATTCTTTGTTGAGCCTGGTGAGAGAGACATAGTTGTCACTATTACAAGTCGGTGTATGTGTGCTATTACGTTAGTGCGTTAGTATGTTAGTTAGTCAATCCATTCGTGCTTATTTGTCGAGACAATTACTCCTACATTTATGGATGGATTTCAGAATAACTTGGCACAATTATTCTCCATCAGGAGTAGACGTGCCCTTTGAAATAATTTTTCAGATAGTTCTAATGTCAAGGTCACAGCTCAAGGTCAAACCCTAAAATTGTGTTTGTCTGGACAATTACTCCTACATTTATGGATGGATTTCAAAATAACTTGGCACAATTATACTCCTTCATGAGTAGATGTGCGATTTGAAAGAATTTTTGGAATAGTACTAATGTCAAGGTCACAACTCAAAGTCAAACACTAAAATTATGATTGTCCGGACAATTACTCCTACATTTATAGATGGATTTCAAAATAACTTGGCACAATTATCCTCCTTCATGAGTAGATGTGCCATTTGAAAGAATTTTTTGGATAGCTTCAAGGTCACAGCTCAAGGTCAAACACTAAAGTTGTGCTTGTCCGGAGGATGATGCCTACAAAACTTTGCAGGGACAACCATCTAGTCTTAAAGTTATTTTTTTCCATTCCTTAAAAATCTTGTCATCTTGTCCACTCATTTTGTCTTCAACTACTGAATACCCTTGATCCAAATTACACAATCATGTGCTCTTGGTATCTACCACACATGTGCATATATAATTTGGTTATTTTATTGAAGCTATAGCCCTTTGTTGAAAAAAGACTTTTTTTCTCTGACATAGAGCTGATATAGAGTATCAACCAATTCCCACACAATTCCTCTTTTTTAACAACCCTTCAGAAAAAAGCTTTGAAAAACTGTGTGGAAAATGAAGAAATGGCTTCATACAAACAACATGTTACAAGCAATTTCTTCTTTATCCACATTGTTTACTACCCAGAAAGACTGAGTTTTTTATTTCACTAACGGGAAATGATGTCTGCGTCTTCTTTCTATTTGGGTAAGTTTATAGCTTTCTTTTTTGGTAATGGGTTAATCACATTAATTGAGCGTCTAGTTATGCATATTTCAGTATTTCTGTTCCACTGACAACCAACCCACATTTGTTATTACTTTCTGGTATTGTGATTATCACTTGATAATTTCACTTAAAAGAAATAAAATTATTAAAATGATAAACTTACTGTTTGGGAGAATAAGCCATGTGCAAAATTATGGGCTATTTTGGAATTTTTCCAAAAAAGGTCATATTCTGTAATATATTTAAAGAAATACAATAATCAGTTGCTTTTGCGTAAAATCATTTATCTCTCTTTTTGTGAACAACTGAAGCATATTATCAGTTGTGGCTCTGCTTTTGTGAAAATATAGCTTTCTTTGTTCATTCAATGAAAAAATAAATCCATCTTGCCTGGAAATAAAAAAGGATTATCCCCTTTGTAATTAATTTAAAGGTAAACCTGGTGAAGTTCTGTCATCAGTTGAAGTAGCAGAGTTTGAAAATACTGAAAACTCCACAAACCCTGAAACAGCCGATCATGAGTCAGAGATACAACATAACACAGATGGTGGTATTCTCACAGAAGAAGAAGAAAAAGAAACAGGAGTTGTGAAGTTTGATGTTTATAAAACATACTGGAAGGCCGTGGGAGCTTGTCTAGCACCAAGTGTACTTGTGTCTTTGTTTTTTATGCAAGGTATAAGAAATTTGATTTAAGAGATGAAGAGGGTTTTTTTTTTTTTTTCATGGAGGTATGAACCGAAAAAACTAATCACACTGTATGAATACGCAAAGCAGATTCATACATTGTGTGATTAAGTTTTTTTGTTCATACCTCCATGAAAACAAAAAATATTCTCTTCATTTATTATAATTTAATAGCATCGAGCAAAAAAAACAACAACAAAAGCTTTGCAAATTTTGATACCTTTTTGTATGGGATTATTTTGTGCGGAAGCATACAAAATTGCTGCGTGCTCAAAATTTTGTTCATAGTGTTATGAATAATGTTTTTCAACCAAACAGAACGCTCGTTTTTGATAGACGAAACTTAAAATTAAATTATGAGTCTGTGGTATGGAAATGCAGACTTTTTGCACTTGTCCAGGGACAAGTAAGACATGATTTTCTGCTTGTCCAGAGTTGCATTTTCTCCATTAACCCATTCCCACACAGTGACCCTCAAAATGAAAGCTTACAAGCAATTTCTTCATTATCCAGAAGTTTTCCTAACCAAAAATACAAAGATTTTATAAGTTACATCAACTTTGAATTTTCGCCTGCAACTTCTATGAATTTGGACTGGCCTATAATTTCATGATGTGGGACTGGGTTAACCACAATATTTTCTATTATTTTATATAAACATTATGGACATTTTCGGAATGGAGATAAACGGAGATAACTTTGAAATCTACTTTGTACCATTCCAAAACTTGCTCTGGTACTCAATTGTCCTAGTACAAGTGGTCAGGAAAAATGTACTTGTCTGCAAGTAGAAAAGCATACATCGGACAAGTCTAGCAAATCAGGCAGGATAATTCTGTACTGCTGGTTGAGCCTATCTTTGCTCTTTGGATTACATATATAATCATGTTGGTTTGTTAGTATGATGATTTAGATTGATATAGAACTCCTACATTTATAGGTAGAATCTGAAATGATGTCATCAAAGATGTACTAGTTAAGTTATTAGATTCAAATTTAAGGCAAAAGTTATAGAAGAAATTAAGCTTGATAAAACTGTTCTTTGACAGCTTTAAATGGATTACTTTAACACTCAAAGATGTTGTTCTTTAAAGTTGTGTAAACTTTTTTATGCCTGTGTACTGATAGAATAGGAGCTAATTGTTTATCCCATTCCCACACAATAAAGCTTTTTGACGCTTCAAAGAAAAAAAAGCTTCAGAAAGCATTGTATACAAGCAATTTCTGTATTATCTTCAATGTGTTCTGCCTAAAAAGACAAAAAATAAAATTTCATCAGCTAAAAAATGTCATCTGCATCATCTTCGAATTTTTATCAATCTAAAATTTTGTTGTCTGGTAACGGGTTAACTGTTTCTATGTCTGTTCGAAACTTGACCAGATGCATTATATTTCTTATTTCTTCATGACAATATAAGTGACAATGTTCATATTTGGTATTAAGGTATATATCATCAGTGCATGTATATGATCTCGAGGTCCATGTTTTCAGGTCAAGGTCAACTTTGATGCTTGTCCTGGTTACTTTTAATGTAGTACTCCATTTATTAACAATAGATTTTTAATGAAATACAATGTATGTGGAGATGAAGGTAAAAGTATTATTCAATACTCCTCAAAACTGTGTTTCAAGATATATAGGAGTCAGCTTGTCAGTCTGTCGAATAGGCAGTCTGTATGTGGCTTTTTATTGCCTGCCCATTTTCTACAAAACTACTGTTTGGACTTTGGACTTCTTAGAGAACAATTCATTGCAATTCAATCAAGAAAGTAAGTCTTTAACCCATTTCCAGGCAACAAATTTTTGGCTAGTCCAAATTGAAAGAAGTTGCAGTCGACTTTTAAAATTGGAAAAAGAGTGCCAAATAGGGAATAAAATATAATTGGAAAAGAAGAAATTTCTAGCCACAAGCAATTTCTCCTTTTCCCACAAAGTTTTCCAAATCTGTATTTCTTCAGGGTGTCAGGAAGCTTCATTGTATGGTAATGGGTTAATACCTTTGACAATACCTTTGACCAAGGTAATATGTATTGAAGACTACCTGTTTTAACCCATTCCCACACAATGACACCTCTGGACTCCCACCAAGAAAAACATATGGAAAAACATTGTGTAAAATGAAGAAATTGCTTGTCACAAGCAATTTCTTCATTTTAGACAATGTTTTCTATCCAGAAAGTTGAAATATTCTAAAATTTCTTAAACTTTAGATTGTCATCTGCAACTCTTTTCAATTTGGGCCAGTCCAAAACTTGCCATCAGGTAGTTGGTTAATTGTATTTTGATAAATTGCTGTCTAAGAAGTTTCTATGTATCAAATTTTTAAGAGTTCAATTCAAGTCTTTAGTCAAAGATTGTAAGTAAAAGAATACATCAAAAAGATAAAGGAAAAAATCACGTTTGGTACAAGTCTTGTTGCCACTTTTCTTCCTAACTTTCATTCATTCATTCACAGCCTCCAGAAACATCAATGATTGGTGGTTGTCTTTCTGGGTGTCCCATTCTGTAGAAGCTGGTCTACCAATAACAAACCTGACAGTAAACACACAGGCACAAGTTCGTAGCTTATACAGGTAGGTGGTCACACTCTCACTGGCAGGGACAACTTAGGGAAAGCATAAAGATAATGGAAGAAATTGAAAAAAAGTATTAAAAAGTGCTTAACCCATTACCAGATGGCAAAATTTTAGACTGGTCCAAATTGAAAGTTGCAGATGACTAAAGTTCATGAAATTTTAGATTTTTTAACTTTTTGGATAGAAAACATTGTGTTAAATGAAGAAATTCTGTGTTACAAGCAATTTCTTCACTTTACACAATGTTTTTGCAGTTGTTTTTCTTGAGGGACGTCTAGAAGCAACACTATGTGGGAATAGGTTAACTCATTACCATAGGACAAAACTTTTAGTCTGATGAAAATTGCAAGAGTTGGATTTGTCATGTCAATGTGTGTTAGAATAGAAATAAAAGTTCCATATAGGGTAGAAAATATTATGAGGAAAGGAAAAAATAGCCTTAAATAACAATTTAGCCTTTCCTACAATATTTTTTTTCCTCAGCTTAACAAAATTAAGGATTGTGTTAATTCCTTACCAGAACACAAAATTGAAATTTTATGTTTCATCAAAACTGGGCATGATTTGAGGTGCTTATTTAATGTGAAGGTACATTTAATTGATATATGATAAGATCAAGGTCATCTGCCAAGGTGCAGGCCTTCTATGAATGTTTAACATCTACAAAAAAAAATCTTGGTTTGAAGGGTTTCTTAAGCACTTCATGTTTATCAAACATGAAGTGCTGTTTACTATTCTCCTTATTTCCTTTTATTCTTAAGCATTGTCATGCTGATCCTGGAATATTCCTGTTTGGCAGAAGGTAAAGACAAAGTTCAGCCTGCACAAAAGTGGCCTGATCCTTGTCTTTACCACCTGCTTATCCCTTTTATATCAGGGATGTTAATGAAATTTAATTTAAAAAATAAATATAAACCTACAGGAAGTGTTTTCAGTACTTTCAACCATTTTCATGCTGTTTTTGAACCTGATTGTATTCAGCATGATAAGAGTTAAGAAAAACCAGATGACTGAATTATTTGACTCACCACTTTATTCATGTCACTTCTTACTTCTTTCAGGCTTGATGACTCGAATAGTTCTATGTCCAATATGACTACAGCAGGAGACAATGTGATGTTTTATCTCACTATATATGGCTGTCTGGCTGGTGCAAACTCTATATTTACACTGTTTAGGGCCTTCCTGTTTGCTTATGGTGGAATTTGTGCTGCCCAGACTATCCATAAAAAACTACTTGGTAACATACTTAAGGTTAGATCTCTTTATATTTGTGACATGGTATAAGATGGTTACAAACTTAGTTATTTCCTTTAACCGATTACCAGTCAAGAATATTTTAGTTTGTGGAATCTTTGATATAATTCTTTTTTGTAGGTAGAATACTATGGGGGAAATGAAGAAATTTCATCGTTTACCACAATGTTCTCCAAAGCATTGTCTTTAGAGGCATACAAAAACAACTGTGTAAAAAAGCATTCGATCCTGCAAAACCAATCAGTGGTTTAACCCATTCTCACACAATGACGCTTTTTGACGCCCCTCAAAAATTGTTTTACTGATAAATCAACGGTAGTTAAATCCATCTGTCGGTCCATCTGCCCAAAACTTGACCTTCCAGCTTAATATTTTTTGTCACTTCAAAACTATGTAAGGTTCAGTGCTCATAAATGCCTCTGATTGATACCCATCTAGCAAGGTCAAGATCATTGGAAAAGGTCAAACTTATGAACTAATTGCTCTTGAATTCAAACAACTTTGTTTATTCAACCAATTACCAGACTAGTTCTAGTGCAGAAAAATGCAGATGACAATTTATAAATGATGAAATTTTAAAAAGATTAGTCATGAGGTAGAAAGGATTTTTGTATAATTAAGAAATTTCTGGCCCCCAATTTCTTCATTTTCAACAATGTTTTCAAAACTTCTTTTCTTGGGAGATGTCAAAAAGCGGGTTTGTGTGGGAATGGTTTTAAATGACAAACCATTTCTTCATGCCTTCAGTTTATTGTTTTTATGAAAAAAGAAATTAAACAAGAACATTCTGAATACAAAAATTGCTAATCTGAGGACCATACCTTATTGTGTACAATAACTCAAATATTTCAGGCACCCATCTCATTCTTTGATGTGACTCCAATTGGCCGTATTGTAAACAGATTTTCATCCGATGTATTTGCAATAGATGACTCCCTGCCATTTATAATGAACATATTTCTAGCCCAGCTATTTGGTATATTTGGAACTATTGTTGTTACATGCTATGGACTACCATGGTTTGCCATACTTCTCATTCCATTAGGATTGTTGTATTATAAAATACAGGTAAGTTGTTTTTACTGAACCTATTCCTTTAAAATATTGTGGAAAATCTTCACTTCACTTCTTTTACTTTATTTTTTAAAGATTTTTTTAAATTCATTATCCAAATATTATCTTCCACAGTTTCATTGAATTTGATGGTGAACCAGTCAAAAATTTCATTATGTGGTATTATGTTAACCCATTACCAGACGGCATAATTTTTGACTGGCCCAAATTGAAAGAAGTTGCAGACGACAATATTGAGTTAAATTTTGGATTTTTCAACTTTCTGTGGAGAAAACATTGTGGAAAATTAAGAAATTGCTTCACATTTGGGAATGGGTTAAACTCCTTCGAAAATGTGATCCTATGCTACTCTTTAAGTCGGCCCAATTAGCTCAGTTGGTTGAAAACTTGACTTCAAACCTTGAGATCACAGGTTAGTGTTCTGGGCTGACCAAACTAACTCTTTTGGATGAAATGTAAGAGTGGGGCCCATTGTGATTCTGATATAAATCAAGTATGTTAACCCATTTTCTCAAAATCATGACTTTTGTTATCTCCAAGAAAAAAGCTTTGGAAAAACTGTTGTGGAAAAAGAAGAAATTGCTCGTCACAAGCAACTTCTTCATCATCAACAATGTTTTTTTACCCAAAAAGACAAAGATTTCTAAAACTTTTCTGTAGTATCTTTCAAATTGGACCAGTATGAAATATTGTCATCTAGTGATGGATTAAATTCCTCACAGAAGTTTTGCCCTGTATCTTTTCACTATTCCAAGAAACAACTTACCTTCTGGGGGGATCACTCATATAAGGCACAATCCTAAGCCGATCAAATATTTAACCCTTTCCTGTTTTGCGAAATTGTAGACCTGTCCAAATTCAAAGGTTTTGCAGACGAAAATTTAAAGTGGATTTTAATTGAAAAATAACCATTTACTAGGGTAGAAAATATTGTGGAAAAAGAAGAAATTGCTTGTTACAAGCAATTTCTTCTTTTCCCACAATGTTTCTTCAAGTATAAAAATACAGGGACGTAAAAACCAGGGATTTACCAGGAAAGGGTTAAGAAATGAAGGGAATATTTTTCGTTTTCATTAAGGTAAGGACCTAAATACTTAATCACACTAATACAGTCTGATTAAGTTTTTAGATCCATACCTCAATGAAAATAAAAAATATTCTCTCCATTTCTCCTAATTTAACGCCACCAAGCACAACAAAGCAAATATTTAACTAGTTTTGAGTATAATAGTTGGGATCTACTTTTTGCAAAAGCATACAAAATAGCTGTGTTCTCAAAATTTTGTTTATGGAAGTATGAAAAGATCATTTCAGCCAAACAAAACATTGAATCTTGATAGATGAAACTAAAACTAAATCATTAGTGAGTAGGCAGCATTTATTTGAAAAAAGAGAAGGAAGAAAGTGGACTTAGAAAATATTAAATGAATTCATTTGCCTTGCTTCAAATATAATCCATCATTGTAGAAAAGTAAGGGTCTATTTTTACTTGTCAAAAATCATCAACATTAAAAAGTTTGAATATTATTTCAAGGTCAAGGGAAACATTCTCTTCTGTTTTATTTTTCATTTGAAAATGTTCTCATATCCTTCAAGTGTTAAAATGTTTTCTTTTACAGAATTACTATAGACATACCTCTAGAGAAATCAAGAGAATCTCAAGTGTTACTCTATCTCCAATCTATGCTCACTTCTCTGAGACTATAACAGGGCTGACAACTATTAGAGCAATGAGAGAACAATACAGGTAGTGTAACTTAAGATAGCAACATGTGCTTGTGTCAAATTCTCAATCATGCTCTCATTATGCCCCTTTTCAACTTAGAATTTTCACTATGTAGCTTCTGCTGTATAGCACAGTATCCACATTTAAAGCTCTTCTTTGTACTTGTTTCAAACTTATGTTTTCCAATAAATGACAGCCAAGTCATATATTTACCAGACAATGAATCTTTTTATTTTTGATGGCTTAAATTTGGTAGAGTTATAGATAATACTCTATAGCAAATTACTAAAGTGAATTTGAAAGGATAGAGTACATTTGGACAAAGGAGCCATGATACTTCAAATTATGTGATGTTAAAGTTCATTGATTTTATGTAGTATTTATTTGTGTAGATTTCAGAGAGAAAATCTTGACAGGCTAGATTTGAATCAGAGGGCTCAGTTTGCTGCACAAGCTGTTGCGTCCTGGTTATCATTCCGTCTACAGATGTTAGGAGTTGCCATGGTGACAGGAATAGCTTTTATTGCTGTCTTGGAACATCATTTTCACACTGTCAACCCAGGTTTGTGCTCTTCATGTTATCCCCTTTCAGTCTAAATTTTAGGAGACAGGTCTAGAAATTTCAACAATAAAGATCAATAATAAATGTCTGTCTTTGAATTTCAAAAGAGGCCTTTAATTGGCCAAGGCATACTTCTTGTCCAATCACAGCCTTTGTTATAAAATCTTAATCAAAACATGTAAAACCATTCATTTCATTTCTCCCGTCTGCAATAGTTTGAAAATTTTCTTTTACTTCTTAAGATAAATTTGTAGACTTGCATAAAAAATCCACTGGTGTCAAATCCCTTTGTAGAGAAAGATGATTAAAGGCTTTTTTTCAAAGAACACACTTTTGTAATGTGTCTTACTTCCATAAGCAAATTAACTACTACCTCATGAAAAATAGATAAAAATTCAGAGAAGCTATGGATGACTATTGTTGATCAAATTTTGGTGTAGAAAACATTACAGATAATGAAGAAATTACTTTTTCAAGCAATTATCTTCATTGTTAACTACGTTTTCTAAAGTTTTTGATGGTGCATAAAAAGTTGGCTTGTGTAAGAATTGATTGATTCCTTATAAAAGGCTGTATAAATATCAAAGAAGCCTAGTTCAACACCTTAGTGCATTGATTTATTTTTAACTGGTGTTCTGATTTTTTAGCTCACTGGAGCACATCATGCTCAAGGTGAGCTTTTTTTCATTGAATGTTCATCATCTGTGATGTAAACAATTTCCTGGTCAACACTCTAGGGGTAACAATTTTGGCCCAAACTTGAAACTTGGTCAGAAAGTTTTTCCGGTCACAAGGATGAATCCTATCTCCAATAGGAATGTTTCATTGGCAAAACATGGGAAAAGGGAACGTAATGACAACTTTTTTGTTAGCACTCCAGGGGCCACAATTATTGCCAAATCTTCATCAAACTTTGTCAGAGTATTTGTCTGAGCTTAATGATGAACCCCAATGTAAATGGTAAGGACTCAAGGGGCCACAATTTTGGTTTAATCTTCATGAAAATGGTCAGAATGCTTGGTTGGTCACAAGATTGAATCCTATTGAAAATGGGGATGTTTTGTTGGAAAACACAAGAAGAGGTGCCTTAAAGACATTTTTTGTAGCACTAGAGGCCACAACTTTTGCCCAATCTTCTTTAAATGTTGGATCTCATAAATGTCATAGAGAAATTGATGAAAGTCTTTGAAACTTGGAACTCACATATTCACTTGAGCATATAAGACGATCATGGTCCTCTTGTTTCTGTTGTTATTCTGTTTTTCCGGCCTCTGGAGAAGTCAGATTGCAAGAAAAAGAGAAAATGCCAAAGCAATGCCTCCTTTTTTACCATGACAGTTTTTTTTTAGAAAAAGTACCAGCAGCATCCTTAGAAGTTTTACCTGGTCAACCACTCTTGTTGTTGTTTGTCCCTCAAGTGATCATTTATTATAGCTGGGCTTTGTATTTGTTAACTCAAAGAAGCAATTGTATTCTTCTACTCATCCTTAATTGAGGTGTGTAGCTGTAGGCTCAGAAAGGATTTGTAGTACCATTGTGGATAAAAAAACCAGTTGTTGTTACTGAAATACTTTTGAAATTGGCTTAAACTCATTCCCAAGCAATCCTTTCTTTGACATCCCTCAAGCAAAAAAATGTGGAAAATTAAGAAAGTGCTTGTATCAAGTAATTTCTTCATTTTCCACTATATTTTCTATCCAAATTTCCATCAACTTGAAATTGTCTGCAGCTTCTTTCCATTTGGATCAGTCTAAAATTTTGTTATGTGGGAATGGGTCAACCCCATTTAATGAATCTCTTACAGGGTTAGTAGGTCTAGCTATAAGCTATGCTTTAGCAGTAACTAACCTCCTAAGTGGTGTGGTTAGTTCATTTGCTGAGACTGAGAAACAGATGGTCAGTGTAGAGAGAGCCCAGCAATATATAGAAAATGTCCCCAATGAAGCTGAGGAAGGTTCTTTACTGGTATGTTTTGATTTATGGCATTTGTCAGATTATGTATTTTTGCCTAGACATAGTACTAATATTTGTAACTCTTTTCAATTTATACCAGTTTAACCCATTCCCATACAACAAAATTTTAGATTGGTCCAAATTGAAAGAAAATGCAGAAGACAGATTTCTTATATGTCCACATTTGTCTCTCACCAATGGGTGGATAATCGTAAACCTAAGTGGGATAGGAGCTTGAGGCTAGGAAAGGATGTAGTGGTAGTACTGGGGTGAGAAATACCAGGAATCCATTGTTAGGTGCTCCAGCCGCCACATTATGATTGAAATACTGTTAAAAGTGATGTTAAACCCCATTCAATCAATATGTCCACAATGTTTTTTAGCTTGGCTGTTTTCGGAGAAAACCCGAGGTATTGAGAAAACTTTGACATTTTGTGATATCTCTGGTTCTTCTAAAGGCATTCACTTGAAACTTGGCACACTTGTTCACTATCACAGAGCAACCTATACTATCAGCTGGGATAACTCTAGATGCATTTTGTCCACTATCCAGCACCATACAGCCAAGCATTGGCACACGTAGGCGGTGCTCATGTTTCTTGAGGGGTGTAAAGAGGATGAATTGTGCGGGAATAGGTTACACCCCTTGGTTTACCACTATTCTTTCCAGTACATGTAGAAAAGTGTAATGCTGTGTGAAGTAAAACTCATCCTTTCATCAACCCAAGATAGAATGACACTTAGGTATTACGACCACTTTTAGGCACTTATTTGAGTCATATGTTCCTTTCATTTATAGATATCAATTGGTTTTAAGATCAGGACCATCCATCAATGTCACAGTCACTTATCAAGGTTACAATTTTGAAAACTAAACACAAAAACTTAATATTTCACTCTTATTATAACACCGTTCAAGATGCATTGGTCATATTATTTTGAGAAAACATCTCTTGCATTCATAGGCATCAGTGAAAGGTGAAAGTCATCCCTAAAGGTCACTTATTAAGGTCAACTAAATGCAAAACTTTACATTTGGTTGATATTCAAACACTGTTTAAGATACATGGCTCATATATGGACATAGGTTCCTTGCATTGGTAGGCAACAGTTGGTTGTAAGATCAGGGTCATCCATCAAGGTCAAGGTCACTAACCTAGGTCACAAATTTCGTATACTTAATATTTTGTTCCTATTCAAATAATGTTTGATACATGGCTCTTAAATTGGACATAGGTTCTTTATTGATAAGCAACAGTTGGCTGTAGGGTTAAGATCATCCATCAAGGTCAAGGTCACTTCAATGCTAAAACTCATTATTTTTGCTTTTATTAAAACACTATTCCAGATGCATGACTCATTTGTTGGTCATAGATCATTACATCGATAGACATTAGTTAGTTACAAGGTTAGGGTCATCAATCAATGTCAAGGTCACTTATCAAGGTCATAGATTGTGTTAATGCTAAACTTAACATTTTGCTATTATTCAGACACGATTCAAGATACATGCTGCATATTTTGCACATGGGTTCTTTGCATTGATAGACATCAGTTAGTTGTAAGTTGAAGTTCAAGGTCAATTATCAAGGTCAACTGAATGCAAAAACTTAATGTTTACTATTATTCAAACACTGTAGAAGATACATGGCTAATTTTTGGATGTAGGTTCCTTTTATTGATAGGCAACAGTTGGTTGTAAGGTTTTGGTCCTGAAGCAAGGTGAAGGTCTCTTATCAATGTAACGTTTTTGAAAAAAGGCTGCTAAGGGGCATGACGTTTCAAAAACACAATTTTTATTGCAGTCAGAAACTAATGACAATGCAAAAATATGTATTCTTGTTCATGTATTGATTCATAAATTTCTCATAGTACTATTTCAAAAAGTAAAACTAACTGTGGGAAAAGCCATTCAGGCCTTTGATCTATCAATTTGGAGAGTCTTAATCTTAGTAATTTTTTTTTTATTGAAATTACTTTCAAGTGAATAAATGTCATTTGTACTAAAGAAGATTTGTTGTCACAGAAAAAATGATATTTATCTAGAATTGCACATCGTAAATTGGTACTTTTAAAATAAATGCACAAGCTTAAGATATTTCAGAAACTATTTTGCAAGATTGCATGGAAAATTTAGTAAAGAGATACACAGCTGGAAATCTGTGATTAATTTCCGGGGGCCGTTTAACTAAGAAGTACAAGAAGGTTTGAGGAGATGTCTGTGGTCTTGATGTATTCTGTGTTCATAATTATAATGGATTAGAAATATATGAAATATTTCAGCTCATGTTACTTCATTTATATGGTATATTTCAGCCCCCTCCCTATTGGCCAATCCAAGGATCCATTGTATTTCGACATGTTAAGATGAAATATAGGAGTAACTTACCTGATGCCCTGAATAAAGTCTCATTTGAAGTGGAACCAGCAGAGAAAGTGGGCATTGTGGGGAGGACTGGCTCGGGGAAATCCAGTCTATTTTTAGCTCTCTTCAGGATGGTTGAGATTTACAAAGGGAGCATATTTGTGGATGGAATTGACATAATTCACTTAGATCTGAAAGATATTCGGTGAGATTATTGGTTTGAATCGATTTCAATACAGCTCCTTTTTTGAGCACCCTCACAAAAAACTTTGGAAAGAATTTTGGAAAAATAAGAATTTGCTTGTTATGCCCTTTACCTAGGAAGTAGAGAGGGTATATTGATTGCACCATTTCTGTCTGTCCATAGATTTTTTTTTGTTCTATTCTTAGAATGGATAAAACTATAAATATGAAACTTCATACATTTGTTGTTTTACCAAGTATCAAGCACTTAAACAGCCTGTCCTTGGAATCTGCACGCAGTACTCTTGTTCCTTTTATCGCAGTGTTTTTTTTTTTTTGTTGTTGTTGTTGTTGTTTTTTGTTGATTTCAATTTCACTTATTCTTCAATTTCAAAGTACTTTTAATTATTGTTAGCAACTTCTTTGAATTCGGACAAATCTTGTGTGTAATAGTTTTATTTCATTACTTTTTAGCTCAAGATTGGCAATCATTCCCCAGGATCCATTCTTGTTTAGCGGTAGTGTGAGAGAGAATCTAGACCCCACCACTGCCTATACTGACAACGAGATCTGGACAGTATTAGATAAATGTCATCTGAGAGATGCTGTGCAAAGACTAGGGGGCTTATCAGGTGATGTGGGGGAGAGAGGACATCATCTCTCAGTAGGACAAAAACAGTTGGTCTGTCTAGCAAGGGCTCTATTGACCAGAGCTAAGGTAGATATCATAACTTATTTTAACCGCTTACCAGATCACAAAATTTTAGACTGGTCCAAAATCAAAGTTTCTGACGACTTGTGTTGTCTGGAAACGAGCTAATGACATGTACAAATCAAGAGCACCTCCCATGGGGATGCTTCCTTGAAAGTTTGGTTGAAATCTGTTAAAGGTTCTAAAGAAGAATGAAATTTTAAAAAGGTAAGGCACAGCGTATCAGCAAAAGAAACACAATTGCAATTGGTCACCATGTCACAAGTTAAACATAGGCTTGTATAATGAAAACTTTTCAATATCTTTTTCTCCAAAATAGAAAGGCAAATCTTTGTGAATCTTGACAAAATTGCCCTTTGTCTGATATTCATAAGCTTTTTTTAGGCTAACACTTTAAGGTCAGTGGCCCTCCTATTGAAGTATACTTTTTGCATATAGCTGTATCATAGCTGTAAAATTTAAAGATATAATTCTACACATTATAGCACCAATTGTTGGTACCATTTATGTTTTCAGATTATCTGTATAGATGAGGCTACAGCTAGTATAGATATGGAGACAGATATTTTGATACAACAGACCATCAGAACAGAGTTTGTAGACAGCACTGTACTCACTATAGCTCATAGGATTAATACAATCATGGACAGTGATAGAGTGTTAGTGATGAGTGATGGACGAGTGGTAGAGTTTGCACCGCCTGGAAGGTTACTTGAGAACTTGGACTCAATGTTTTATGGTCTTGTTCATGGGTAATAGGTTAGGACAGGTTGTTGTGCTGAAAACAAAAAATACCTGTTTTGGCAGGAGGTATTGACAAAGATCAGCCTGCACATATGTGCTGTCTGATCTTTGTCTTTACCACCTGTTTGACTCTTTCAAGCCATAGTTATTTATACAATTAATTTTCAAAAGAAATGTTTACCTACAAAAAGTGCATCCAGTGTTCTCAGCCCTTTTGTATTGATATATTTATTGGGAACAATTCGTGTTCATTATGACAAGGGTTAACCATATTTCCACACTACAAAATTATAGACTGGTCCAAATTGAAAGAAGCTGCAGATGATAATATCATCTTGATGGAATTGATTTTTTTTATATTTTTGGATAACAAACATTGTAGATAATGATGAAATGGCTTGATGCAAGCAGTTTCTTCATTTTCCACAATGTTTTCTAAATCTTCTTTGCAAGGGGCGTATAAAAAGGAGGGATTGTGTATCCAGTGTTTCAGCCCTTTTATATTGATACATTTATATTCATCATGACAAGGGTTAATACACTCCATTGACAAAATTAAAATTTTACACTGGTCAAAATTGAAAGAGATTGCAGACTGCATAAAAAAAATTGTTTGCATGAAAAAATAAGGATCATATGAGACTGGAAATATTTTGAGAAAAGAAGAAGCAATTTCTTCTTTCGTCACATTGTTTTCTATAGTAATATTTCTTTGGATCGAAAAAATACGGGATTGCATGGTAATGGGTTAAAAGACCAATAAAGTCTGTATAAGGTTTGTTTGTTGAAATGTATATCCTTGTAACATTGATCAAATACTTTCTTTCTTTTATTTTCTATACACTATAATAAAATGTAAATGTACTACTTTCCATTAATGAGATACCGTAGTAAGAAGGAATACAGTGTAACTGAAAAGTGAAAGATGGATTACAGACATAAATGCTACATGAAGATTAAAGTGACATAACTGAGAAATCCATGGACCAATCAAATCATATATTTAGACTATGAACTTTGAACTCTGACATTCGCTGACATTTATGTGAAATATTTTTGCTGGTTTGGTGACTTAAATGGCATAACAACAGCTTTTATTAAACTGTAGTTACGACACTGAGTTCACCAACCAACCATTTAACTGTATTGTTACATTTTACTGACCATAACTTTTGTGGCTATTTACTATCAGAGTCAAACTTCCTGTCCGAGTAAGTGGATGAGGCCAGTGACCCATCAATTTAATTATGGAATACCTGGTGTGTTTGTGACATAAACACACACAAATATTTAAATACGTTTCCCCAATATTTATCTGGTTTGCCAACTGTCTGGAAACAGCTTTTCATACCTCTTTTTACAAATTCCTACAGAATGACACTTTTTGACAATCAGAAGAATTTGTGTAAAATGAAGAAATTGCTTGTAACAAGCAATTTCTTCATTTTACACAATGTTTTCTTCCCATCAGTTGGTAGCGCATAGGACTCCTTATGGGTCCCTGGCTGTGGCAAATGTTCTTTCCAACATTTGTCTCCCACCAATTGGTGGAAAATAGTAAACTTAAGAGGCTGGAAAAGGATGTAGTGGTAATATTGGTGTGAGAGAAACCAGGAATTCATTGATAGGTGCTCCAACTGCGTCAATATGGCTGTAATTGTTTTAAGTAGCAATGAACTCCAATCAATACATCTACCCACAAATTAAAAAATATCTAAAATTTTATTAACTTTAAATTGTTGTCTGCAACTCCTTTCAATTTAGTCTACTAGTCTAAAAGTTTGCCACCTTGTAATACTTTAAGGGTGTTAAAGGCTGTCCTAAAACTGTTAACTGTATAAAAGAATATATTGATACCCCACCCCCTACTCTTGTTAAATGGCTTTTGCATATGGTTGCTGGGTTGTAGATTTTACCCCTTTCTTAGAGATATTTATTTAGATTAACCTGATGTAACATTCTGTTGTACAAATCTGGATTGGTGTTTATTTATAGTGCTCAACCCATTCCCACACAAACCCCTAAAGGAAAATGCATGGGAAACCATTGTGGAAAAAGAAGATATTGCTTGTAACCAGCAATTTCTTCATTATTCTCAATGTTTTCAACCCCAAAAGACAAAGGATTTAAAATTTAACCAACTTGAAATTGTCGTCTGCAAATTCTTTGAACTTGGAACAGTCTAAGATTTTGTCAAGTGGGAATGGGTTAATGGGCTCTAATGTTTTATAGGGGCTTTTTCAAATTAAAAACCTTACTAATCTGATTCACTCACATGCCACTTTACCTGTGCACTATGTAACACCTGTATCTTTAGAGGGACCAATGCAAGACTAATCTAAAATCAATGCAAATTTAGTAAAAGACAACAGCGTCTTAACCCTTTCCTGTTCAAAACTTGGTATTTACATCCCTGTGAATTTATAATTGTGAAAACATTGTAAAAAAGAAGAAATTGCTTGTAAAAAGCAATTTCTTCTTTTTCTACAATGTTTTCTACCCTAGTGAATGGTTATTTTTCAAATCAAACCTACTTTAGAATTTTGAATTTTAATTTGGATAAGTCTAAAAATTTTCAAAACAGGAAAGGGATAAACAATAACAGAGAAGATATGGAGTAAATTTATGTTTTCAGTTAGTGCCACTGTCACTATATTTAGGCTTCAAAAGTAAAAAAAAAAATATTGAAAAAATGGGCTCTCCTTTAACTCATTACCAGATGACAAAATTTTGGACTTGTCCAAATTGAGAGAAGTTGCACAAGACAATTTTGAGTTGATGAAATTTGAAAAATCATTGTCTTTTCTGGTATAAAGCATTGTGGATAACGATGTATTAACTTTTTCTTCACTATCCACAATGTTTTACAAAGGTTTCCCTGAAGGGCTTACAAAGCAGGGTTGTGTGGGAATGGGTTAATGAACATTAATTCTGTTAAACAACCATGCTTCCCTTCCAACTGCAAACATATTTGTGGCAAATGTGCTTTCGATATATTCACAGTAATAAGGAAAGTGCATTGATTTTAGTCATTTATATTAACATGACACAGTTATGAAGAAAACAAAGTTTTCTGTAAAAGAGCGTTGCTGCGTGATTATATTCTATCATTTTGTAAAAGACGTGAAAAGTTGCAAAAAAAGTCAAGTTTGATTTTTGAATGGCAAGACATCTTTTTTCTCAGATCTGCATTTATTTACTTTGTGCTTTATTTGTGCATTTACATTAGATATTTATGTGACCTCTTATCAAATGCCAGTCCAACTGTCTTAATTAATTGTATTTCTGTGATATATTTCTGTTATGGATTGTGCAATAAATTCTGTGTCTCATTGATAAACCTTGTTTAATTTCTGAAAAACATTCAACATCTCTTGATTTTGCTGAAAATATAAAAAGTAAATTTGGGGCTTTGCATATGTTATAGCTCCTATGGCCAATGGAAACTGGGGCTATCGTAATAGATCGTGACCATAGAGAAGTTGATAGCATGTCAGACTCTCAACCACGTGGTCCAGGGTTCAATCCCCAGTTACGGCCTTTCCAAAATGTGTCTCCTACCAATGGGTGGGTAATCGTAAACCTGAGTGGGATGAGCAGCTGGAGCCTCAGAAGGGTTGTAGTTGTAGTTCTAGCTTGACGAATACCTGGATTCCATAGTTAAGTGATTCAACTGCCTCGTTATGACTAAAATACTGTTAAATGTGGTACTAAACCTCATTCAAACAAAAGGTATTGCCATTGCGTTTTGTCAATTGTGGATGTGTCTGTGCCTCCCTGTATCTGTAAACTTTAAAAATCTTCTCCTCAGAAACAAGTGATTTAAATTTGACTGAATTTTACAGGAATTATCTTTGGATGGCCTTGCGTCAGATTCCTCCCAAGACATTTTGATCAGATGAGAAACTTTGCGTTGAAAGGATTAGCTAATTTTCACATATAGTTTATAGTGAAATCCTTGGAATCTTTTTATCAGTAACTGCAGGATCGATTTCAACCAAATTGTTTTAAATGATCCTTGGGTACCCTTAATAAGATCCATTGGTGAAATTTGGATTGGTCGAAAAACAAGGTTTTAAGAGCTGGAAAGAGAGAAAATACTCCCCCTAGGGAGGTAAATGGTGCTGGAACAGTGGTAAGATTCTAGCTGGATTTCCTTCCTTCAAATTTAACCGATTCCCATCAATGACGCCTTTTGCGCCCCTCAAGAATAGTATTGGGAAGACATTTTGTATAATGAAGAAAGTGCTTGTTGCAAGATTCCCACACAATGACGAAATAAGATTGGGAAGACATTGTGTAAAATGATGAAAGTGCTTGTAAGAAGAAATTTCTTCATTTTCCACTATTTTTTCTACCCAGAAAATTGAAAACACCTAAAATTTTAAGAAACTTAAATTGCAGTATGCAAAACCTTTCAATTTGGTCCAGCCTAAAATGTTGCCGTCTGGTAATGGGTCAAATTGTCAAATATTACTCCATTATGTTCTGTTTATTAAGTTAGTAATACACCTTAGATTGTTTTACAAGTATTATGAGTTTAATAGAGTACAAGTGCACATGTATTGGACTTTCTAAATGGATTTACATTATGAAGTCATGAAATGTTTTTGAAACAATTCCAAGGATTTCAGAGACTCGATTTGTTTTCCTAATAAAGTAGGGGTGATTTTATTGGCTTTATAAAAACAATTTTCTGTGCTGCTTTTAGTTAAATAAGGAATCAAAGATCTCCAGTTGTAGAAACTGAAAGGCAGTAGATAGGGCGAAATTATTACTAATTTTGCTAAAGGGGGCTTAAATAAGTCTGCACCAAGTATTTAACGCTGCCTACAATAGTACCACATTTTACGTATGACTTTTCTGCTACTTAAGCTGCACTGCAAAACCCAGGATGTATTCTGCATATTTTTTGACAGTTAGTTTAATCACAGTAATGTTCAGATGAAGAAGACTGGTCGAAGTTGAGTCGTCTTTTTTTTTTTGTCCTTTTGGGGATATTTTGGGATTTTACGGTCAAGAAGTCATGATTCGATTCCAGGGAATGGCTATTTACCTGTTGCCTGCCATTGGACTACATATTTGGCTCGAATATTGGTATATTCTCTACAAAGCTTGTTAGTTTACCCATAAAAATAATTAGGATTAACTATGCCGACAGCAGATTTATTATAGTGACATTTGACTTGATTGTAGCATATTATAAAGACAAAGGCAAAGTATATGTAGCTCATCTGAGCAGGAAGTCCTCGGGGTGAGCTACTGTGATTTGTTCATCATTATCCGTCAGCCTGTCCGTAAACAATTACCAAAAGATCTTCTCCAAAAAAAGTACTATCAGAATTTGACCAAACTTCATAGAAATGATCTTTAGGCCATGTTCTTTCAAAATACTTTAATGAATTGGAATCTCTGGTTCAATGGCAACCAAATGAAAAAAAAAATACAAAGAAATCTTCACCTGCAAAATCACAAGGGCTAGAGTTTTCGAACTGTGCATGCCTTGACACCTTATGATAGTCTACCAGTATACTTCGAATTATCATCTGGAAACAACATAGGCTCTATGTTGTTGGTTTCTGGATTTCACGAAGAGATAAATAAGAACATTTTTTAAAATGAAATTCTCCTCCCAAACTAAAGCACCTAGAGCTTTCAAGTTTTACATGCAGAATTACCATATGTTCATCTATCAAAAAACTCGAAATTACAGCTTTGAGATCGACATTAGCTCTTTGTTGTTTGTTCCTGGATTTTACAGAGATAAAAAATTCTCCAAGAATCACCTCCTACTAAACCATAAGAGCTAGAGCCTTTAAATTTTGCAAGCCTTGTTGCCTTATGGTAGTCTACCAAAACTACTTCAAATTATTACTCAGCGATCAACATAAGAGATAAAGAAGATATTTTGATTTTTTTCTCTTCCGTATCAAAAAGCTAAGAACTTAAATTTCACATGTAGAATCACTTTGTGGTACTCGACAAAAATGCGTAGAATTATTATTCTGGGATCAACGTATCCTATGCTGTGGGTTCCCTTAGTTGACATATTAAGAGAAGAAAGGAGACCTTCTCCTACCAATCGTCTAGACATAGAGCATTCAAATGATCTTATGATCGGATTTCATTGGAAAACAAGGGCTATAAATGACCCTCAATCATTAACCCATTCCAACACAACAAAATATTAGACTTGACCAAATTGAATGAAGCTGTAGACAATTTTGGAATGATGGAACTTTAGATTTTTCGTCTTTTTAATTGAAAACAATGTGGATAATGGTGAAATTGTTTGATACAAGCAATTTTCTTCATTTACCACAATGTTTTCGAAAGCTCTTTTCTAAGGGGCGTAAAAAGGAAAGATTTTCTGGGAATGAGTTAACCTCCTTACACTTGTATACTTTCACCAATACACTTTTGTTTCAGAATTTATCTTTCTTGAAAATTAACCTTCCTAATGATTTCTCATTCTTTACACATAGGACATTAAATTTTGTATAAACACTCCAAGGCTTTCGTTATATACCCTGACTTTGACCTTCAACGTACTTATAAGATTTTTTGCGTTTATTGTGAAAAAAAACTTATTTATTTTATATTTATATTTGGTACAGAACTTTATCAGGTCACAGGCTTCAACTGTCTGACCTTGACATTGGCTGATTGTTTAAGTACTATTTGAGCCAAGAATTCGTTAGCGCATGCTATTGTGCATACAGCTCTTGTTGTATGGATATTTACTCTGTGAAATCTAATGAAATAATGTCCATAGGTTAAGTATTTTCCCAATATCACCAAGGACCAGTTTTCCGTGGCAAGAGGTTCTGTGATAGTTCCAGGGCTGATTTATGTCAACAGAAATACCCTTGGCTAAGACTTCTATCTATAGAATGGTAGGAAGAAATTGTCTTGCTAGCATAAAATTAATCCTTCTTCAATATCATTTTGTATTTAATGGAATTCATATTTTTCAAAGTAATGTGTAATTTCTCCCGTAAGTTATTTCCAATTGTAACATTTTGTCGCCATGTAATCATAAGATCTGGTTGCAGGGTGTTTCAATTTTACTTTTACTTCATAAAACGAATCTGAATGGTACAAGAGCCCCTGATGGATGGATCTGGAAGATCACTCAAAAATTCGATCTAATAAACAAATCAATCTTACAAGCCGGAAATTAACTTTGAACTCCGATAATTATGTTGGTCAATTTTGTTAGTTTGGCGGCTTAAATGTCGTAACTACAGCTTTTTCAAGCTGCGGTTACGCCAACCAACCATTTTACTGTCTTAATTTTTGTTCAAAAATAACACCGTTATATATCTTAATTTTTCACAAGTTTCTTTTCGGAGTCAGTGGACGGAGTAAGCGACCCGTTAATTGACCAACCATGAATTTCAACAAAAGATTCAGTTGACCAATGAAATCATTCATTTAGACTGGAAATCAACTTTGAAAATAGACATCGGCCGCCAAAATACTGGAAAAGGGGCCTTTTGAAAATTCGAATAAAAGATCCAATAAACCCCTCGTACACACTAGAGTCCGCAATTTTCATTGGATTCTCTTCAAACTTTCACAGGGTGATTGTACAGTCATAAGGATCGTTCCTTTCGAAAAGTTGGTCAGATCCTTCAAGAAACACGGGAAAAGAGGTCTTATGAAAATTTCATTAAGAAATCAATTTAAAATCCTCATTTACGCACTTGAGTCCAAAGTTTTCACAGAAAGAATGTATTATAAGGATCGTTCCTATTGAAATTGGGAATGATCCGTCAAGAAACATCGGAAAATGGGCTTTTTGAAAATTTAATTAAAAAAAAAATCTTGGTTTTCTCTCTGCAGTGCACAGTTTACATCGGATTCTCTTCAAACTTTCACAATATGATTGTACGATCATAAGGATCGTTCCTTTTGAAATTTGGTTTGTACTGCAAAGTATCATGGGAAAAGGGGCCCTATGAAAATTTCACTATAAAATTATCATTAACACAATGAATTCAACAGATTACACAGTTTGTTTACAAGTACCACCATTACAACCGTTGATTCTGTCAAATATCGTGTAAAAGGGGGCCATATGATTTTTTTTTATTTTATTTTTTTTTTTTTTTTTTTTTTTTCAATTTTAATCATTCTAGTTAACATAATGAAGTCCCCATATTTCATCAGATTCACTTTAAACTTTCACAGAATGATCAAACCAACAATTAAGTATCACAGGAAAAGGGGGATTTATATGAACTTGATTGAAATATCTTCCTTAACAAAATACAGTCCACAGTCTTTATCGAATTCTCTTCAAAGATGCATGGAATAATTGTGGCATAGGAAACATATGAAAACGGGACTTAAAGATTATCATTTAAAACATTCTTGTTTATATGTGATAAAGCTCACAATTATCATCAGATTGTCTTTAAAATTTCATAAGACTATTGTGTGGTCGTAAGGAAAGTTCCTTTCGGAAATGAAATGGATCCATTAGAAAACACAAAAAAGGGGCCGTATAGATTTACACTCAAAACAACCCTGTTAATGTGATAAAGTCAACAATGATTATCGGATTCTGTTGAAAATTTTATATGATGATCATAGGGGCATAAGGAAACTGCCTTTTGGAAATAGAGTGGATTCGTCATGAATCACGGGAAAAGGGGGCCTTAAGAATTGTTGCTCAAAATTATAAAGGGGATAAAGTCCAATTTTTTTTTTTTTTTTTTTTTTTTTTTTTCATTTTATGCATTCTTCTGTAAGCAATTAACTTCCTTAAATATCAGATTATTTTAATGAAAAACTTGATACCCAGTAGAGCGTCTCAGGCCTTTATGGGCCTCTTGTTTGTTGCATGCTACTGTCCATATATTTGCAAACTAACGCCGTTGAACTTTCTTGTCGGGAGATAATGGGCGGGGTCAACGGAGTAATTGGCAGGGGCCAGCAATTGGTCATTTAACCCTTTCCTGTTTTTTGAAATTTTAGACTGGTCCAAATTGAAAGAGGTTGCAGACGACAACCAAAATTGGATGCAATTGGAAATTAAACCATCCTATGTGGTAGAAAATATTGTGGGAAAAGGAGAAATTGCTTGTTACAAGCAATTTCTCCTTTTTCCACAATTTTTTCTCAAGTATAAAATCACAGAGACGTAAAATCTCGGATTGTACAGGAAAGGGTTAAGCATGAGTGTGAAATTTCAAACGAGTCCTCATATGTAAAGAAAAAAGACTACCGAACGCTTTCGGAAGACTCTGATCAGTCTGTTCGGATACACAGGCTGATCAGAGTCTTTACTTAGCGCAAACGCGTAATTATTGGAAATGCCGTGTTCGCAGGAGCTCATATTTAGTAAAGTATCAGAGCTTTAGGACTTAATGCGCATATGTTTTTAACAACGGAATGCATAAACAGTGCAGTGAATACATGTTTGTAGGTTAAGGTAACTGGGTGACTGTTCAACAAAAAAGTACAAGCTCACCTGTCAAAAGACGATTGATAAACTACTACTTTGCTGTCAGTACATGTTAAATAATACGCTAAGGATGACACGTGGCATTGTGTATTACTTCTCAATACTCGATTCCTTCTCGGAACCCTTTGCTGCATTAAATTCAATGCACTGAGCATATTATGAGTTTAATAACATGTAACTAGGTAAATGTTCAACAGAATTATGACATTTTAGATATATCAAGATGTCGTCGGATGGCGACCAAATCCTCGTAACTACAGCTTATTGCATAAAAAGCTGTAGCTGTAGATACGGGGTTTTATCGCCCATGAATGGTTTGTAAATCATTCGTTTTTCATGATTGTTGAAAATTATAGTCTATATACTAATATAAATGTAAAAGCAGTGCTACTTCTCTTCGAAAACTACGTTACAGCGAAGTGTGCTTCTAAACGATATCATCAATCTTACCTTTTAGGAGCTTTCACGAAGAAGCCATTACTGATCATTGTATGACAGAAACACTCTCTCGCAGTTGCATATCGAACAGAAACATTCCTTCTATGTAACCTAGCAGAAGTCGTAGAAAAGTTTTTAGGCGGTGATTTAGATGAGTGGTGACATTCACAAAATGCTAATATGAATTGTCTTTAAAACCGTGAACGGTAGGAATTAATTGATTTATGGATGGCCCACTGCCTTTGTCAAAATTCGACTATGAAAACAAACGGCGTTACTCTGCGAAATTTATGGTCCGCAGTTTTTAGCTAGCAAAGCGACAGCTTTGATAGCTTAAGATAACAGACGAAGTTTTGAGGTCGTCTCAAAGTTCAACGAGTGCAAACTGTCATTGGAGGCTTTACCACTAAATCCATTAAATGCCTACGCCATTAAAAGTAGTTCTCATGTATTTCAGAAATATTGCAAACTCTATTCAAATTGTATTGAACTCTCTTAAAAGCACGCTATGTAACCCATTCCCTGTCAATTCCGCTTTGGGAAAAAGGCTATGGAAAACATTGTGGACAATGAAGAAATTGCTTGTATAAGCAATTTCTTCAATGTCCACAATGTTTTCTACCCAACAAGGAAAGGTTTTCTAAATTCAACCATGCTTTGCTAGCTTAGAGTACTTTCAGTACTTTGATTCTTATTGGGGGCATAGAAAGAGGAATTTTTTCGGAAGGAATTCAAACAAATATTTGTAAAAGAGATTAGATCAAGGAGAAGTTGTAAATCGAAAATGAATATATTACGGTTAACTCATACCATCTGAGTGAAGCTTTTAGACACCCCAAAGAAAAAAAAAAGATTTAGAAAACATTGTGGAAAATAAAGAAATTACTTGTTACATGCAATTTCTTCATTATCCACGGTGTTTTCTACCCAGAAATTTGAAAAAATACAAAATATCATTCACTGTAAATTGTCCTCTACAACTGCTTTCAATTTTGGCCAGTCTAAAATTTTGCTGTATGGTAATGGGTCAAATGATCCTTTTAGATTAAAAAAAAAAAGGCTACAAAAAGCGCAAAGTTCGAGCCCCATCAGCCTGCTCAGTCTGACCGGGGACGATACTATTAATACTACCGAGGAGGTCTCTTTACGCCGTACTAGTCTCAAATCTGTGTAACATTAGTTCAGTGCATATCTACGTCGAAAAGAGAATTTTTGAATAGTATTGATTGATCAGATTTTAACCCTCGTCATACCCCGGACAATACCTGTTTTGACAGGAGGTGTAGACAAAGTACTCTTCCAGTCTATCCTATAAATCACAGGCATCGGGTTCGAGGACTTGTCTTTGTGTAGACCTATGGAAAAAAGATAAATTGGTATGCGATCCGTGTAGAAATGAATAACTAGCAAATGCGAAAAGCATCGACCCTGGTCAGTCTGTGCGGGCTGCGAATGCTGATCAAGTCGATGAATAACCAATCGCAGCTGAACGATTTCATTGGTCGTCTGATCAAATTAAATCAGTCGTTCGATGAAATCTTTCATTCATACTGCAAGTTAAGTTTGAACACCATGGCAGCATAGACCGCCATTTATGTGAATACTTTTTGTGTGGCTTGGCGACTTAAACCTTGTAAATACAGCTTTTTCAACCTGTAGTAACGACGTTTAACTCGTCAAACAGCCATTCTATACTTGTTTGTTACATGCTATACTGGCCATATTTTTTTTGCAAAATAACGCCTTTTAAAATCGAAGAGGAACTTCCTGTTGTAATCGATGGGCCAGTTTTCGCCCTTTGTATTTCTTTTTCTTAATTTAAAATAGTCATTCTACTTTACTTTATATATATTCGGGCTAACATTCCTGATCAACCTCTCCCATGAAATGTAAATATTCAAATGTTTTTTTTGCACAACCCCAGGTGGACCTTTTTCGCCTAACACGTGTATAATGCAAGTAAACTAAAGGAGAATTTAAAATAACAAGTTGAGAGGTGTACACACAGCGAGAAGTTTTAGTCTATAATCATATCAACATAATGATAACCGGTTGCCATTTCGGTTTCTCAAAGATAATACGAAGAACAGAGAATTCAAATCAATCGCCGTCCCCGCCCACTCAATCCTTTGGCTATACCCACTGATCCCGACAGGAAGTCCCGCTTCGATTTTAAACATCGTTATTCTGCAAAGTTTATGGCCAGTAACATGTAACAAAAAAGTAGAATGGTTGGTTGGCGACCTAAACGTCGTTATTACAGCTTGAATAAGCTTCAGTTACGACGTTTAAATTGCCAGATCACCAAAAATGATTCACAAAAATGGCGTCGAATGTTGGACTTCACATATCAGTTCCGGGCTGAATGAATGTTTTGATTGGTCGATATATTCCTTGATTGACAGACGTGATTGGTCCAATTCTCCATGACGTATCCAAGATGTTTTCTTATCTAGGTTATGATAGAAATATGAAAGGCGTGTTTGTGTTATCAGGCAATAATACAGAAAACAGAACTCGTAGCAGCTAGATATAAACTCTGTAATCGTTATACTGTTAATAACATAAACAGAAATGAACCATATCACATGATTTTTCAATGCTATAAATCATGTGATGATATGAAATACATCTGGTTTTGAAATGATTCTTGGAAATTTTGATAGCCTAACTCGTCAAATCTTACAGCCAGCCAACCCCTTTTAGACCGGTTATTATTCACAAACGAAAAGATATTTATAACGTGCCTGATCACGTAAAAATGATCCATCCACCCAGAATATCATATCTTGTCAGATTTTGCGTTAAAGAAAAAGAACAATTGTTTGTTTTTCGTGTAAGATCGTGTTATCTTTGATTGGGTGAACAACAAAGGCATATTTTTTACTAGTGGCTCCTTTTGTTGTTCACTAGATGTAAGACAAATCGATCTTACACTGAAGCAAATAATTTTCCTCCATGCACATGTATAGTTACTATTTTTTGTATTGCATATTGCTTCAAACGAGCTGTCTAAATTGTTTTCTTAGTTGCAAAACCATAGATACGTAAAAGACAGGGATTGAAAGGAAAGGGTTAAGTTAACGTATTGCATCTTGTAAAGACCGACGGACGGAGGGAATGATAGAGGGAAGGACAGCCAAATGGACAGATCAGCACACTTACATAAAAAATTTCTCGGTCTTATTGGTGGTATATGTAAATACAAAAATTAACAAACATGCAACATCGTCTTTCAAACTAATCTGGAACTTAAAAGTATACCGTAATGTCAAATACATTATATGAGCAGACTTTCAGCCATAGATGTATCTTAACCCATTCCCAAACAACACAACTTTAAACTGGTCCAAATTCAAAGGAGTTGCAGACCACAATTTAAAGGCAATGAAAATTTAGATTCTTTAAACTTTTTGGTTTGAAACATTGTGGAAAATGACCTAAGTATTTACTTAATCTTGTTCGAAGTGTTCTTCTTGAGGGCGTCAAAAAGCATCATTGAGTGGGAATGGGTTAATACTGTCAAGCACTTATTCCGTCAATTGATGTCAGTACAGTTATTAGTGATGCTAGCTCGTGTACTCAAAATACTTCGTAACTTATTTCCAAAATATTTTTGTTTTGGATTTTTACGTCTGGCAAAGAAGAGAGGCAGAGAGAATATACTCATCAGATTTGTTTTTAGTTCGTTTGGCCGCATACAAAATATTTCGGGAGTTTTTTATACTTTGAATCGTACTAGGTAACTCATCTTCGCAAGCCAAGGGTTCTGGCTCTAACTTGTTCCTAGGTGGGGTGATAAACCTTGGTGTAAGGAACAAGGTGGATTTTAACTTAGGGCTTGCGAAGATGTAGGTAACTTAATGCTTTTTAATAAGAAAACAAAAGCTAGTTCGACTAGCCATTACGAAACACCTTTTCAATCACTGGCATACCTGTTTTCCTTCGCTTTTAACATCTTCGTGTGGTAATTTATATTTAGATTCAGCTATAAAGAATCAAGCATGTTAAATGGCTGATTCTTTTGTATACTTCCATGAACACAATTTTGAGCACGCAACTATTTTGTATTTTGAGCACAAAGTAAATGTATATCCATAAAATACTACTCAAAAATATGAAATATTTTCTTTGTTTTGCTTGATAGCATTAAATTACAAAAACGAATAAAGAAATAAAAAAAATATCAAGAGAATATTTGTTATTTTGTTTTCATTGAGGTATGCGCGTAGAATGCTCCTTTTCGTCTGACGTATCACCTATATCTAGATAACATGAGTAATTCGATCACAAATGAACGTCACTATTTTTCGAGTTACAATGCCCATTTTTAACCCATTCCCATACAAAAACTTTTTAGACTGGTCCAAATTGAAGGGACTTGCAGCGGACAAAATAAAGTTAAAGAAATTTTAGATTTTTTCTACTGTCTGTGTATAAAACATTGTGTAAAATGAAGAAATTGCTTGTAACAAGCAATTTCTTCATTTTACACAAGGTTTTCCCGATTGTTTTTCTTGATGGGCTTCCAAAAGCGTCATTTTGTAGGAATGGGTTAATACACCATATACTGTAATAGGGTGTAATATTATTTACATTCTGTGTTTAAGTCTGGGGTGCTGTTGGAAAAAGACTGTGACAGATTGTTGCGTCAAACATTGCAGTGTAATTATTACTGATGTTATATGTAGTCTGTCTTCAAAGAATGTTGTAAGTGGTTTCCAAGTAACGTTGGTATGCATTTTGTCTGTCTACAAACATGAAAGACTTCACTTCATTCACTTGTCTTGTGTGCCATGTGCAAATATCCTAATATTCCATCCTTTGCTAAAGACCCTTTCCGACATTTTTTTTTGTTTTTGGCTTATTTGAAATGATTTCTTATAGTGGTAACGCGTTAGACTACAGTGTCGGGAATTCGTGGTTCGATATCCTGCTTCTCCTTAGACTTAAAATCATAACCACATAGTCCCACCTTTTCACACCCCTCGTAGAAAAAGTTCAGGAAAACAGTGTGGAAAATAAAGAAAATGTTTGTCTGGTAATTGATTCTTTTTGTCTGCAAAACGCGAAAGACGTGCTAATTCACTTTTCCTTTACGTTATGTACAAATACAATGTTCCGAGCGACAAACAATGTTTTAACAGACCACGTTTAACCTTTGGTCACCAGATAATCTTAGCATGGTCCAAATTAACCTTGGGATGTTAAAAGCTAAAAGCTTCACGCATTCTTTAATAAGATTTTATTTAGCATGACAAGGGTCTGATCATTAAACAATTTTAGTATGACCCGCATTAACCCATTCCAACACAATTACGCTTTTAGACGCACCAAAGAAAAAACAAAGATTTTGGGAAAATGAAGAAATTGCTTGTTTCAAGCATTTTCTTCATTATCCGCAATTTTTCTAACCCAAAGGGAAAAAACTAAAATTATTCAAATCTTAAATTTTCGTCTGCAACTCCTTTTAATTGGGACCTGTCTAAATTTCTGTCGTTTGATAATGGGTTAATTGAGCTGCTGACAGAATCTACATAGGGTATATAGCAGTAAGAAGACATTTACCATAGTTCATCTCGTTAAAGATACCTTTTCGACAAAAGGTTTGCTCGTTATCGCAGATAAAGTTTCAGTTGCTCTGATGGACGCCTGGTGTCAGCTGCTGATAGTGATAATCGGCTTTTCATCCTGTATTCGTACTGTTACTGGTTTTATTGATTTATTGAATGAGGTTTAACGCCGCTTTTAACAGTATTTCAGTCATATCTCGGCGGATGGAGCACTTAAAAATGGATTCCGGGTATTTCTCACTGCAGTACCTCCCCTACATCCTTTCCTAGCCTCCAGCTGCTATCCCACTATAGGTTTACGATTATCCACCCATTGGTGAGAGACAAATGTCGAAAAGGATATGTGCCGCCGCCGGGGATCGAACCCATGACACCTCATCTTTGAAGATTTGGGGTCCGAAGCGCTACCAACGCTATGACTGTTACCGGACAAGACTGCATAATTTGGAAGACTGTTTGAGCCTTAGCGTGACATTTCCAACCAGTATACATGCGCACAAAGTAAAGCCTCAGATCAGCCCTTACATCCGCACAGTCTGATCATAGCCTCACTATGCGCTCTGTAGAAAGATATTGATTCAATGCTTCTTTCGACAATCAGTGAATATTCTGAATTCTCTTAGTGGTTGTCCAGGCTGCTAATTGTCTGCATATCATGCACATCGTCGATGCGCGTGCAAAATGTTGTAACTAGAGCTTTATCAAAGTTATAGGTACGACTTTTTGCTCGCGCACCGACGACATGTGACATGGTTGAAATTGTCACGCAGAGATTAATTTGAAATACACATACATGTATATACATTTCTATTCATAGAATAACCTTTTTCCCTAGTATGTTCATTTGATCATAAATTTACTCGATATTAAAAATAATGTTTCAGCTTTTCTCTCTAAATAAGAATTATATTATTTGCTGATTGCAATAATTGAGCTTTCATCAGTCAATTCTACTCGCACATGTTGTACTAGGCCTAAACTGATTCTTGGAAGATAATTGACGGATCGTCGCTGTCAAACCAAAAAATCGATTGACCAATCAAATCATTCATTTGGGTAGAAAGTGAACTTTGTGCTACGACATATGTGCCAAACATTTTTGTTGGTTTGGTAACTTAGAATCGTAACTACAGCTTAGTCAAGCTTTGATTATGACGTTATGACGTCCATTATTCAAGCTGTGGTTTTGACGTTTAGTTCGCGAACCAGAGATTTCACCCTGGCCTCAGAATAAAAAAAATAATGGTCTAACTGCCACGATGAGGTCAGCGATCGGTCAGTTTCACGCGTTGCGAACAGTAGGAAAAGCATGCAATTTGAATTCATGCTACGCACTCAAGACGGTTTGTTCTAAATGGATAGATTTACGCCTCTGACGTGTGAAAGCATTTCACCGTTTCTAAAGGAAAGCAGAGGTGCGTTCTTTTCATCGAGATGAAAAATCCTGCTAAATAAGATTTTTGAGACGTCATAAAGAACGATTTTTGTTATTTTGGGTGACAATATTCGACGTCGTCAAGGCTACTCGTTTAAGCCAATGCTGAGTACGCTTAAATTCCTCATTAAGAATTCTTAAGATTCTTATTTAGCGGCTTAAAAATCTTAATCTAAAGAACGCTTCATCTTAAGAATCTAAATAAGAATCTTAAGAATCTCGACGAAAAGAACGCACCTCTAAATTCACCTTTGTTTAACCCATTCTCACACAGTGACGCTTTTGTACGCCTTTCAAGAAAAGCAATTTGGAAAACATTGTGTCATTGTGTAAATGAAGAAATTGCTTGTAACAAGCAATTTCTTCAATTTACACAACGTTTTTCTATCCAAAAGGTTAAAAAAATCTAAAATTTCATTAAGTTTAAATTGTCATTAAGTCTAAAGTTTTGCCGTCTGGTAATGGGTTAACTAAAATACAGGTGAAATACATGTTGTTATAGAAACAAAACGTATCCAACTGATTTCTATAAATTGAAAGAATAGAATATCATTACCAAAATAAAGAATTGTGCTTAAGTGAGAGGCGACTCAGATGGGTATGGACGAACTGAACAGATCTGTCTTTTTGTTTGTTGTTTTCTTTTATTCTTGTTTTTTTTTCGCAAAAAAGAGATGCTATACAACTGTGACTTATCATTAAACATATGATAGACTTTCACATCACAACAAAGAAAATACAATCACAATAGAAACGTGAAAAAGCACAAACCTTTTCAAAGTGAACTTTGATTAAAACTTAAATGATTTCTCTTTTTCTTTATAGGACTAGAAAAAAATATTCAGCTAGAAGTATCAGTGCGCTTTTGTTTTGATAATTCAAGTTTCTAAATTACGTATCCAACGTTTTATGCACAGGTCATTATAAAAATTCATGTATATAGTAAGGTGGACGGAACATTCTTAATCTAAAAAATATGCCATAAGCGAAATGCTGTAGTCTCTTACTGGCCTGCATTCCATGCGCGAAATTGCCTGGGTAAATATTTTCACACTGCACCAATCGAAGTGATGCAGTTTTATTCTTCAAAATTTCGAGACAAAGACTAAGATTTTATGACGAAGGTCTACATATTTTTTATCACCCCTCATATTGAATTTGAAACCGTCTACCCCATCCCCTTCTTCCTTTAGCTTTCCTTGACCTTTCCCATACTCTAATGATTTGGAAAAAAGAAATTTCAAAATAAATTGTCAGTGGGCGATCAAAACTTGGTAACTGCAGCTTGAATAAGTTGTAATTACGAGGTATTGGTCGCTCACCAATGGAATACTTTTCCTATCAGATTTCCCTGCGAAAGAATCAATTAACCTTATATTTGCTTAGATTTTTTTTGTGCGTGGTTTTCTCTCCTTTTTATATGTAATTGGAGCAATTGTTGGATTTATAAATACCCCGAGGTCATGGTTAAATGGAAAAATCGCTGATATGAGTGACAACAATATCTGTTTATCATTTCAGGCCAATCCAAGAAAAACAGTAATCCGAAATATAATCGGTTGCTACGCAACTTAAAGGTATTTGAGTTAATCAGGTGTGTAAAGCCGAATTATATCATTATACTGTATAAGTAACGCAAGTAAATTATATATTATAGTAAAATAATCTCAAGGTAATGATATAAAAAATAGAGTCTTCGTGTATTTGTGTGAAAAAAGCTTAGGTTAAATAAATAGTGTACATGAAATCCGTATCTATGGTAATTCAGGGCGTTCAGGAATATAAAGTAAAATTGAAGACGACTTCTGTTTCTTCTTATAAAACAGTAGGGTCTAAGGACCTGAAATTATAGCAAACATGTGACCCGAACTTATAACAGACATGTGTAAGCATGAAAACCCGGATTTTTCTTTCTTCATTTTTTACAAGTGACATAATTCACTCCATCTGAATATGATTTTGAATAATATGTTGCCTACATTACATATATGTACATTACACATATGTGACAAGTAAAGAATCTGATCAGCCTGAACGACCGCACAGGCTGATCAGATTTTTCACTATGTGCACTACAGATAAACACCCAACGCGTCTTTACGCGTCTTTAAGAGATCGTGAATTTTCCAAATGCCCTCAGTGTCTGTCCAGATTGCTCAGTGTCTGCACTTCTCGCATGAAATGGTTGGAACGGATGGAAATGTCACATGACTGCCTCGATGACCGAGTGGTATAAATGCTTGATTCGTGATCCGATGACGGTGGTGGGTTCGAGCCCAAACGTCACTGGGATGTGTTCATGGGCAAGACAAAAATAGCCAGCCCTTCTACCCCGAAGTAAAATTGGGTAGCAATGGAATTATGCAAGCTACACCTCTTTCGGGGACATGAGAGCATCTGGAAAATAAGTGCTTGAGAGCGAATCTATAAGCTTAAAGCTTTCGTCGCCATCGAATGACAATAAATTCGTATAAACTAAACTAAATGTGACACAATTCTTCAATCTTTATGAAAAAAATACTGCATTACAAATTAACTTATGTATCAGTTTTCTTCAAGATATGATATATTTCATTTAACTCATTTCCAGACGGCAAATTTTAGACTGGCCGAAATTGAAAGAAGTTGCAGACGACTATTCAAAGTTTATCAAATTTTGGATTATTCAACTTTCTGGGAGGAAAACATTGTGGAAAATGAAGAATTCGCTTGTGACAAGCAATTTCTTCATTATCCACAGTGATTCCAAAGCTCTTTTTCTTGGGGGCGTCGAAAAGCGTCACTGAGTGGGAATGGGTTAAGAGATCTTGAAGAAAACTGAATGGGTAGTTTATTTGTAATGAAATATATATTTTTTTTCTTCAAAAAAGCTGTCAGACATCAATGGAGGCATTGTGCATCATTTGAAAAAAAAAGGTTTCAATACGAAATATCAGAAAAGCTAAGGGAGGCCAAAAGCCTTGTATCGACAGACGGAGTAATGAAGAAACAGTTGTTGTGGAAAAACCACGTATTGACGACCTAATGAGATGTGAATGGGATAATCACTAATAAGTAGTAACATATTGGACATGTATTTATCTGTGTGGATCAACGACCTGTACTATAGCCAAGATTAAACTTATTCTGTTGGAGCTCAAGAGGAAATACAAAACAGACTCCTGCTTTTTCTCATACAAAAAACTCACATTATTAATCCATTTATGACGATACATATAATGTCATACTGAAGAGGAATCAATGAAAACGTATGCTTGTAACGAACATCTATGCTGAAGAGAGAGAGAGAGAGAGAGAGAGAGAGGGAGGGAGGGGGATGAGAAAGAGAGAGAGAGAGGAAGAGAGAGACTGATGGGGTGAAAGACCGATGGGGAGAGAGAGAGGGTGGAGGAAGAGAAAGAGAGAGAGAGAGAGAGAGAGAGAGAGAGACTGATGGGGAGAGAGAGAGGGTGGAAGAAGAGAGAGAGAGACGAAATAAACCAATTTTAGTTTGTGTAACATGACATGAGTAGGTGGTTGTTGTCATGTTCTTTAGAAGCCGATTTTTTCAAGCTACATCATTGCTTTAAATCTGTTATAACTAATTTCTAGATCCACGCTTTACTGGTATTTGTCAGCGTTTGCTAAGAACATACCTATCAAAACTTCTAGCTGTCTGAGGTAGGTCAATTTTTTGAGTTCGAAGATACTCTTTTTGTCAGATAACCCCCATAATTGATGGCTCGCTGGCCTTGCCTACCGACCTCTGAGAGGGAGGGGGGTAACCCATTCCCATACAACAAAATTTAAGACTGCTCCAATTTCGAAGAGGCTGCAGACGATAAATACAAGTGCATTTAAATTGAAAAATAACCACTTAAAAGGGTGGAAAACATTGTAGGGAAAGAAGAAATTGCTTGTAACAAGCAATTTCTTCTTTCCCTGCAATGTTTTCCCCAATACAAAACCTATGGGTCGTGAAAACAAGTGATTGTACAGGAAAGGGTTTAGATATCTAACGGCGTTATTTTGCAAAATCTATGGTCAACGAAATGTAAAAATGTTGTTTGGTGACCTCAACGTCGAATAAGCCGTAGCTACGACGTTTAAGTCGACAAATCAACGAAAATGTTAAAAAAAATTGCAGTTCAAAGTTCACACCCAGTATAGATTGATAATTCGATTGGTCATTCTATATTGATCGCCGGCGACGACACGTAAATTTACAAATCGCTGGCCACGTAAACCGAGGTTCGACAAACATAATTAAGCGTCTATTTTTCTAAAATGTTTGGTCAGATGCACTTTATGAAAAATAAAATGGTTGGTCGTCGACATAAACGTCGTAGCTACAGCTTAGATAAGCAGTAGTTACAACGTTTACGTCGCTAACCAAGATATTAAAACGAATGTTGGAGCTCAAGATTCTTAGTGTTCTAGTCTTAATTGACAACTTGCTTGCTCAAACTATGTTTTGTCTGGCAATGTCGATTGTGGTTAACATATTTTCGTCATTGCCAAAAGTAGTCTTTGTAAGTTCCTTGATTTTTATGAAAACCTTTGATTGTTTTTTGTGTTTGATAAATGTTTTGTGCATTGATAAAACTCTAAAGATCATGACCAAAAAATTATGATGTGCTAATCGTTGTTTTTGTTACAAAACACAGAGGCTGTTTACCTTTTCTGCATAATTTAATAACGCTAAAATAGCTTTGCTATCTTCACTTGAACTGATAATTGCAACGACTGTTACGAAACGTAATGTTACGGGACTACTAACTGAAAATTAAAGGCTTCCTACGAATTTGCCATCAAACCTGTTCAAGAGTAATCATCCCATAATAAGACGACAAATTTTAGACTGTCCATTGAAAGAAGTTGCAGACGGCAATTCAAAGTTTATGAGATTTTTAACTCTCTTGGTAAAAACATTGTTGAAAATGAAGAAACTATTTGTCGTAAGCAATTTCTTCTTTTTTTACAATGTTTTCTCAATTGTTGTTGTTAGTTTGGGGAGGCGTCAAAAAGCGACATCGTGTTGGAATGGGTTAAGAAAAAATATATAAGTAAAATAGAATGTTTCGACCCGTTTTTGAATACTTTTAGTTGAAGTTCCATTTTATTTAAGTGCAATCCCATTCCGAATACTGACTATTTAGAAACTGAAAATGTCCTTAAATACACAAAAGGGTTAAGACGACACTAAAAGTGTTAATCAAAGGTACACTGCACTGGGCAAGGGAAATTTGTATAATACAGCGCCGCTCTTTATTTTTAGAAAGAAGAGACCTTTCCCCGGTATATTTAAGAGATGAAGAGAATATTTTTGTTTTCATGGAGGTATGCACCGAAAAAAAACTAATCACACTGTATGAATACGCGAAGCGGATTCATACATTGTGTGATTAGGTTTTTCGGTTCATACCTCCATGAAAACAAAAAATATTCTCTTCATTTCTTATAATTTGAAGGCATCGGGCGAAAAAAACAAAAGCTATAAGAATTTTGATACCTTTTTGTATGGGACTATATTGTGCGGAAGCATACAAATTCGTTGCGTGCTCAAAAATTTTGTTCATGGAGTTATGAATATTTTTTTTTTCGACCAATCAGATCGCCCGTTTTTGCTAGACGAAACTAAATATTAAATTATAAGAGAATAATGCGATAAAAATTCAGGATTATTATTTTGTATTATCTCTTTGTGTTGGTCGGATATTCTTTTACATAATTCATCAAGTTTTTCGTCAAGCTTTGTGGCCAAAATACTTCTCTTTGCTATCAGAAATATCAAATGAAAGTACTGAAAGTACTGTAAGCTAGAAGGACATGATTTTGTTAAGTAATCTTCTTTGTCAGAGGTTATCATGATAGGTAAATGCGGTTAAAGTAACCCAGGAGTTTATCAATTTACCATGACAAATTCTTAGACTGGTTCAAATTAAAAGAAATTTTAAGCGTCAATTTCAAGTTGGTAGAATTTAGGAAATCTTAGTCATGTAGGGTAGAAAACATTGTGGACATTGAGGAAAATGCTCGTAACAAATACTTTCTTCATTTTCCACAATGTTTTCCAAAGCTTTTGTTCTAGCGGGATTGGGTGGGAATATGTTATATAGCATGCATTTAAAGGAGTTCTCTACAGTTTGAATAAAGTTAGTTCATGAGGCCACACAAAGTGTTGCGCTTAGTGAAGACTCTGGTCGAACTCATTTGAACGCAATATGCTAAAGTGAGCTAAAATGCCTTGGCGTAGACGTAGGTATTCAATTGATTTAGTTGTTAAGCCTGCAGTGGCAGTTTTCACTGGTTGAGCTCTGTGACGACCTCAAAATTACGTCTGTTAACTTAAGCTATCAAAGCTGACGCTTTGTTAGCTAAAAATGTTCCCATTCATGATATATGAACACTGCCACTATTATAGTTTACATGTTGAAGTTTTGTACCCGATATTAGCAATTCCGTATTTTAGGTCTTGTGGTACAATTGACCAATCGGGTTGCCAATCAAATAACTAGACGACCAATGAAATCATTCATTTCGACATTTTCTGCCATTTTTGTTAACCTTTGTAGTTGGTTTGGTGACCCAGACGTCGTAACTACAGCTTTTTCAAGCTGTAGTTACGACGTTTGGGTCGCAAACGAACTATTCTGCATTTTTGTTACATGCTACTAGCTATAAATGTTGCAATATAACGTTTAAAATCGTAGCCAGACATCCTCTCGGAGTCAATGGGCGTGGCAAAGGGGGGTCAGTGGGCCGAGCCAGAGATTAGTCAATTCACATTTGATAGTTCGACCATGTACCATAGCTTTATATTGAAAAGTGTGTAGTTACGACCTTTTTGTAGTCCTGCGAGGATTCTCAATATAAACAAATATTTCAATAAACCTAAGGGATTAAGACTAGAGATTTGTTTCTTAAGCTAAGGATGAGTAAGTGTATAACATTTTTTTTTCTTTAGCTACTTTGTTCGGAAGTACACGAAATAGTAGCGGGTCAATTTTTGAATTATGAAACCTTTTTGCAGCCATTCAGAAAGTTTAAGCATTCTGAATTGCTAAAAATGGTTTCATGTCTCAATCAATAGTACGCAAATATTTTTACTGAACTACTATCTACGAAGGCCTGCAAAATAGCTCTGTCCTATTCATTGAGAAATGAAACCTTTTTTTTTTTTAGCCTATCAGCATGATCGAGCATTCAGATGAAAGATGGTTTCATGTCTCAATGAACATTACAGAACTATTTTTACTAAATTACAATTGTATATTTTTCAGAAGCTTACAGCATAGTTGCGCACTATCCTTGAGATACAAACCATTTTAGCCATTAAGAATACTTGAATCTTTATAGGCTTAACACATATTAACCATTGCCTGTCTTGCAAAAATTTAGACTTGTCCAAATTCAAAGGTTTTGCAGACAAAAATTCAAAGTGGATTTAATTTGAAAAATGACCATTCAGTAAGGTGGAAATTATTGTGCAAACAGAAGCAATTTCTTGTTTTTCTACATTATTTTCTCAAAATAAAATCACATCGACCTGAAAACCAGGGATTGAACAATGGATAAATTATACATAAATTTAGAGTGCATCTTTACTCAGCAAGAGTAAAGATTTGCAATTTTGGTTAACTCTAAAGATTGCCTGTTCATTTTCATTTAGAATAATACGCAGAAGCAGTTTCTTTTCAATTGTTTGTTGTGACTGGTTATTGTTTGGTCTTTGCTAGAAACTTAACATCCATTTGAAAATAGAAATTATAAATAAATAAACACCGGATATAAACATTTTCTACACAGGTCAATTCCTGCTTATGGACAGATTTTTTAGGATTATCCAATGCTCTATTCATCTGTCTAACCCGATTTACCATTTAACGAAACAATAAGTTAAAACAGCTATCTGTCCGTGTATTGGAACTATCCGGATATAGCGAAGGGTTTGCCTCAAATTGTATAGTACAGGTGGATTTGAGATTGGTTGGGATTAACTACCGAAGGCAGTAACAGCTTGATTGGTCTACTGTGTTCTATAGCGGCTAGATAGGGAAATATTGAACTTATACCTACAGGTAATAAATATATACTTAACTTTCTTTCATAGAAATATCCCGCGTAGTATATAGAAATTCAATACTCACTCACATATATGCATGTACAAATATACAAACAAATAAAACTATAAAATAAAAAAAATATATATGTGACCATTCTCGTAGAGAATTATAAGAGACATTACATTAGAGTTATTATTATTATTATTATTTATTATTATCATTACTATTGTGCGTGTGAAATTTCACGCTCTGTAGAAGTTAGAAAAAGTATTTCTTCTTAGTAATGTTGATAAATTTTCATTATAGAATAAATGTTGAATTTGTATTCTTTGTAAAAGCAGTGCAATAATGTCTCTTCTTAAAAAAGAAAAGAAATAGAAAAGCGAGGCATTTTTTTCCGATGTTTGCTTACATTCTGATCTTCATGTACCTTTAAATTCAACCAAAGGCTTAACTCGGCGAGAGACTGATCAGTTGCCTTAGACTGGTGCCGCTGTCGACATTAGGTTACACTCCTGTCCGTTTTTGCCTCATTAAATAAAGAGCAAAAAGGGCCCACTTTCACAATCTGTAGCTCCTCACAAAAGTTTCGTTGGGCCTTAAATCTTAGTCCGTCTTAAAGAGCAGTCTTTGATCTTGAATTACAGGCCAGGAAAATGGTATCATTAGGGATAAAGTTTTTCGCAAATCTTCATTCTGCACATCAACCCATGAAATTGTTTAGGCTCGGAAGTGAAAGTCTTGTAGGGTACCACCTTCAAATGTCAGTTTCTACAAGGAAATAGTTCCCTGATTAAAGCTTTGAATCACATGCATGACATGCAGCAGTGATCTCTCACTCTGCAGAACCTAACATCAAGCAACTTGCTGTTGATTAAAAGTTGAAACAGCATGACAAAAGGAGGAGATCAAATTTTCTTAATGGACTACTTTAGGGTACAACCACCCGGAATGTACCACCCGGAAGTAATTCCAGAGTGGAGTTGACCCATTAACAAAGCCAGCTTTGTTAAAGTCGACAGCGTCACCAGTCTACACTTGTCTTGCCCATGACCTCCAACAAGGCTGTAGGACTGATATATCGAACGACAGTAGTTTGCATATATATCGTCAGGGGCATGAAACAAACAGCAAATCGTTGGTTGTCGAAAAATACGCTGTAAGTACAGCTTGGATTGGCTGTAGGTACGGCGTTCAGGTAGTCTAACCAACCAAAAGTTTAGAGATTTAGTCATTTCTAAATATGTTGTGCGAAATGTTTTTGTTGAAGATACAATATATATAGTTTAGTTCCATAGTTTCAACTAATGATCTAACCATTAACATTACTGTTCTTATGTTATCTTTTGTTGATGCCTTACGACTTTTAGAATAGATCTAGGTACTATACTGTTTGTTTATGTTGATAAATGATGTTTTCTTGAACCTTTCAACCCACTGCAAAATAAATACACTAAATTGTTAACCCATTCTAACTCAATCCCTCCTTTTTACGCCCCTCGAGAAAAAAGCTTTGGAAAACTTTGTGGAAAATGAAGAAATTGCTTGTATCAAGCAATTTCTTCATTATCTACAATGTTTTCTATCCAAAAAGATAAAAAAAATTCAAAATTCCATCAACTTGAAATTGTCGTCTGCGGCTTCTTTCAATTTGGACCAGTCTGAAATTTTGCTGTATTGGAATGGGTTAATGGTTGTTTTATTATAGTAAAAATCTACACACACACACAAGAAAAAAACTCTACCGTTCTAGTGGTTTCGAACTAAGAGTGTATACATCTTTTAGCTGGTGCAACAACATAAAATTTAACCTATCTCACCCTCCCCCCCCCCTACATACACACACACTACTCCCCCCACACACACACACACAATCGCGTTTTTTACGACTGTTAATTTGACTTAGAAAAACATTTTCGAAAATGATTTAATCGCTTGTAACAATAGATTTATTTATTTCCCACGATGCCTTCTGACCTGCAAGACAAAGAAAATGACATTCATAAACTTCCACTTGCCTATAACTTCTTTCAATTTGGACCAGCTTGAAATTTGAGGAAAATGAAGAAATTGCTCATAGCAAGGAATTTTTCATTTTCCATAATGTTTTCTTCACAAGGAAAAAGTAAAAGAAAATCGCCGTCTGCAACATCTTTCATTTTGGAACAGTTTAAAATGTGGTCGTCTGGTCAAGGTTTATCAGTTACGAACGAAGGCTATACCCACTCCTTTCTCTATATCCTTCAAAGGTTCTGCAGACCCGAAATAAAAAATGGATTCAATTGGAAAAATAACAATTCAGTGAGATAGAAAGTATTGCAGAAAAAGAGAAGAAATTGCTTGTCACGCACAATTTCTTCTTTTCATACAATGTTTTCTCAAGTATAAAAGGGGCGTAAAAACAAGGGATTGAATAGGAAAGGGTTAATGGGAAAATAAAGATATTTTCGTGAGGACAAATCTGAATTTCAAGCTTCTCAACATGCGATTCAATAAAGTATCAATTTATAACCAAATCAAACGTAGAGCACCTGCAAGTTAAAAAGTAGCTGTCGAGCTATACGGAGATAGTGCAGCTGGCTTAAAGAGAATTCCATTTCTATTGTAAAACAAAGTACAGAGATACTTCGAAAATCACCTAGGACTTCCCATTGACATCGAACGTTTTAGCTAGCAAAGCGTCAGCTTTGATAGCTTAAGTTAACAGACAAATTTTTCAGGTCGTCTCAAAGTTCAACGAGTGGAAACTGCCAGTGGAGTCTTAACCATTAAATCCATTGAATGCCTACGCCATAAAACAGTTCTTATATATTTCAGGAATATTGAAAACTCTATTCATATTGTAGAAAACTCTGTTAAAAGCATGTTATTCAACCCATTCACACTCAATTCCGCTTTTAAGCACTTCAAGAAAAAAGCTTTGAAAAACATTGTGGACAATGCAGAAATTGCTTGTGACAAGCAATTTCTTCAATGTCCACAATGTTTTCTACCCAACAAGGGAAAGGGTTTCTAGATTCAACCATGTTTTGCTAGCTTACAGTACTTTCAGTACTTTGATTTCATGAGACGTGAAAAATAAGTAAATCTCACGAATGACGCGTCACGGAAAAAAGTAACGTCCGGGATATCGTCAAAAATATACCCGAAAAAAAGATCGGAACCAGTATTAACCCATTCCCACATAATTCCGCTTTTGATATCCCTTAAGAAAAAGGCTTTCGAAAACATTGTGGAAAATGAAGAAATTGCTTGTAACAAGCAATTTCTTCCTTATCCACAATGTTTTTGTCCCTAAATTTCATCAACTTGAAATTGTAGTCTGCAACTTCTTTTTATTTGGACTAGTCTAAAATCTTGTTTGGTAATAGGCTAACAAACTAGTATGTTTTTATTTATTTTTTAATTAATGCATTTTGACGAATCGATCTTCTTTTAGAAATACTTCCACAAACTAAATTTCGACCCTGATCAGGCTGTACAATTCGAGTAAGTAGTATTTGTACTCGCAAGATAGGTACCATTAAAATTCGTGCTAGGTTTACGGGCATTTAAACATTTAGAGGGACCCTTCCTTTAAAAACGTTGGGCTAATGGACAATTGTTATCCATCAATTATGTTTATTTCACTCGTTAACTCATTCCCACAACGTGACGGGCTTAGACGAGCTTACTCATGCCGTAGTCACAACGTTTAGGTCGCCAACCATCCTTTCTAGTTTTTCTGTTACACTATATTGGCCATATTTTTTTTTTTCAAAATAATGTCGTAACTTCCGGTATGAGTCCATGGGTGGGTTCAACGGAGAAAGTGCCAAGGCTGGGCCCACGGTTTTAAAGGATTGTGAATTCAATGACGGATACATATACATACACTGAAGTTTGTAATTACGATCGTAGATTTTTTTCTCTTAGACAACAAAAAACAAAAGTATAGTGTTGCCAAACGTAAATCAGGTATCTTGACATCGTAGATTTTGAAAGTGACGTTTATTACATTGTTACCAAGTTGTTTTGGATCGATCGCCCTCGACGATTAGCGCGTTAAAAAAGAAATGTTTGAGAAAATGGAGGAGAGAGGAATTAGGTGACATCAGCTTGGTGTGGCCCATCATGCAATAGCAGGGCTTGTGATAGAGCTTGATGCTGAATTGGTTGATTTATTGAATGGGGGTTTAACGCCGCTTTCAACAGTATTTCAGTCATATGGCGGCGGCTTGAGCACCTAACAATGGATTCCTGGTATTTCTCTCACCAGGACTACCACTACATCCTTTCCTAGCCTCAAGCTGCTATCCCACTTAGATTTACGATTATCCACCAATTTGTAAGAGACAAATGTCGGAAAGGATATGTGCCGCCGTCGGGGATCGGACCCATGACATCCCATGATTGAAGATTAGGAGTCTGACGCGCTACCGACTGCGCTATGACGGCGGCTCTTGATGTTGAAGAGTCAATTCCTGTTCAATCCCTATATTTTTCTTTTTTAGTTCCTTGTGAATTCATGATAGAGAAAATATTATAGAAAAAGAAGAAATTGCTTGTTACAAGCAATTTCTTCCTTTTCCACAATATTTTTACCCAAATGAATGTTGTTATTTTTTTCCAAATTAAATCAATGTTAAATTTTTATCTGCAAAACCTTTGAATTTGAACGGGTATAAAATTTTGCATTAAAAGAAAAGGGTTAAAAACAGACAGAGTGAATATCAGTATGAAATGCAACATTCTCTCGTTTATGTTCATTCGGTTTCATACATCTCTTATTTGATAAAATTTGTGAATTCTTAACCGTGCAAATGATACGTCATTGAAATTTTGAAGTCTCAAATGGCCCTGTTTTGACCCACAGAAATATTTCCCAAGGATCATTTTGACCACTTCGAGGGAAATTTCTAAGGGTCAAAACAGGGTATTTTCAGATTTTAATGAAAACAGCTTTGGGAAAATATTGTGCAGAACAAAGAAATTGCTTATTATAAGCACTGTCGTTATTATTCACAATGATTGTTTACATACGCAAAAAAGACAAAGACTTTTTTAAATTTCACAAACCAACATATGAAATGTCGTATTCAAATTCTTTAGATCTTTGATTTTGATACTTCATCTTGTAACGGGTTAAAGAAGCAATGATTAACTCGGATTTATTGAATGTTAATGGTTTTGTCGGGAAGAAGAAACAGCCTAATAGCCCGAGACATAAGGAGGTTCAAAAAGTGCCTGGTTAAAAGTCAAAAGACAACAAAACAGCCGTGATAAACGTAATGACCCGGTCACCTTTAAGTAATTACCTACATTGTCATAAAAACGGGACCCGACATGTAATAAGGGTACCCTTCTGGAACTGCGCTGATTTACGGATCTTTGACCCTGCCATCCGCTCCTCTGGTTAACCCTTTCCCATTCAAATACGGGATTTTACGTTCCTGTGATTTTTCACTCAAAAAACATTGTGGAAAAAGAAGAAATTTCTTGTAAAAATCAATTTCTCCTTTTTCCACAATATTTTCTACCACATAGGATGGTGTCATTTCAAATGGCATCCAGTTTTCATTGTCGTCTGCAACCTCTTTCAATTTGGACTAGTCTAAAGTTTCCAAAAACGGGAAAGGGTTAAGACCACCTACTCTAGCCGGAAGTTCCGCTTCAATACAAAATGGTGCTATTTTGAATTAAGTCAGAACTAAGTAAAAAAAATATAAAATAATTGGTTGGTTACCCAAACGTCGTAACAGTTGTAATTATGCTTCAACCAAATTGTTTCACATAAATATCGGCTAATTTTAGAGTTCAAAGTTAATTTCTGTCTAATGAAATTATTTGATTGGTCGATTGAATCCTTATTTGGCACCGCGATCTGTCAATTACCGCATCTCACATTTCTTTCTTCGGCGTGACGTTTTTCGCTTTTTAGACTTTTTTCAGTTAAAAAATACCATCTGGCCGACTACGGATGTCATTCAAAGAATCAATTAACCGAACAAATCGTTTGAAGACCGGAAGTGAACTCTGAACTCCGTCATTGGTCGTCAATGATATGAAGCATTTTGCCGGTTTGGTGACTTGAACATCGAAATTGCAGCTAATACAAGCACGACCTTTAGATCACCGGCCTTTTGTTTTATGTTACTGGCCATAAATTTTGCAAAATAACGCCGTTTCATATTTAAGTGCAGTTTCCTTTCTGAAGTCAGTGGGCGTGGCCAGCAATCCGTCATCTTTGATGCTGTACAGATTTACGGGTTTCAAATTTCCAGTAAATCTTGCTCAAGCGACCACCTCTATTGAACGACCAATTTTATTAAGCGACCAGCATTAGAATTCCCTTTCCAAAATAAAAAAAAATCCTAAAAGTGGCGTTAAACCCATTCAATCAATCAATCAATCTTAGACGACCAAATTTTTGCTGTCCCTTTAGTTGTCGGCTATTACATGTTTAACTATAGATTAATCATACACCGAATATCTGTGCTTCGCGACTTCATATACAGTGTGAACCTTTTAGTTTAATAGATGTTCCCATGTGGGAACAAACAAAAAACAAACAAACAAGCAAGCAATTCTCTCTATATCTGAGTTGAGTACCCTGATTAATTCAACCGATCTTCCCATGAACGGATTTAATGAGATTTACTTCATTTTAATAGCAAATAATGGGAAAATATTGACAGTATTCGAATTTAGATTTGTAAAGAAAGTGCTGTAGCCGCAAGATTTCTTAAGATTTTATGGGCTCAGTTCACACAAAAGAGTGAAATGTAAAGTAGATCTATATATTCGACCCTTTTCCATACTCCACACATTTCACCCCTCATTTATATATTGACGACCACAAGAATTGAAACAACAGGGTCTCCGCCGATCGTTTAAAACACTCCCATACCCTAAATTTTAGACTTGTCCAAATGAAAAAATGATTCGGACGACAATATAAGCTGGTGGAATTTGAACAATCTTTGCTTTTAAGAATAGAAAATATCGTGGACACTGAGGAAATTGACAGACCTTGGCTGTCAATCAAAAATGGTCCAACCAATCAAATCATTCATTTAGCCCGAAAGTGAACTCTAACATTGGTCGACATTTATGTGAAGCAATTTTGCTTGTTTGGAGACTTAAACGTCGCAACTACAGCTTATTCACGCTTTAGTTACGACATTTAGGTCTCCAACCAACCAACCATTTTTTTTGTTACATGGAACTGGCAATAAAATTTGCAAAAAGAAAAAAAAAGCCAGCTGGAACTTCCTACCTGAGTTCGGTTGGCGTTACCAGCGATTGCTTGTTTAACCCTTTCCTGTTTTTCAAAATTTTTGACTTGTCCATTTTCAAAGAAGTTGCAGACGACAATTAAAAGTGATTGCAATTTGAAAAGTAACCAACCTACAGGGTAGAAAATATTGTGGGATAAAGAAGAAATTGCTTGTTACAAGCAATTTCTTCTTTTCCCACAATATTTTCTCAAGTATAAATACTAAGGGACGTAAAATCCAGGGATTAACTAGGAAAGGGTTAAAGAAATTTCCTCTTTTTCCAGTATGTTTTCCTATGTTTTTTTTTTCATGAGCGGCGTCAAAATGAGGGATTGTGAGAGAATGGTTTAAAACTTAGAACATACTGTTTTGAATTTTTATATAGCTATAGTGATTTTCAAATATCTAATCATAATTGATATTGATATCAAACTTACTTCAACATGTGAAAGGGTGAACTCATTTGAATGGCTTATTAAAAAATCTACAAAATTGACCACGGTTCAATAGCTTCCGATATTCAATAATAGTCAGCTGGTCTCCAAAAAGGGTCGTATTTCTGAAAACGTTACAAATGTACTATTTAATATGTTTTCAGTTTAATTTTTCTGGCAGATTTTTTTTTTTTATCAAATCATGTGGCGCTTAACCCATTCCCACACAATAACGATTTTAAACGCCTCTCAACATAAAAGATTTTGGGGGAAATGTAGAAAATGAAGAAATTGTTTGTCACAATTTCTACGGTGCTTTCTGACCCAAAATTACAAATAGTTTTAAATATCATTAATGTAGAATTGACGTCTGCAACTTCTTTAATTTTGGACTGGTATCATTGGGAAAATTTTATCATTGGTAATAGGTTCTGGATATTTCTGACATGAAATTTTGAATTAGAAAAAGTAGATTCGATCCATTCGAGTTTCAGCGGTCAAAGATGACGGATTGCTGGTCACGCCCACTGACTTCCGAAAGGTCGCTTTCTGATAATGGTTTTATAGTTAGGTACTTCGATGATTATCTTCGATTCATGTTATAGTCAAATTGCTAACAATTTCGACCTTTGTCAGCCTGTGCAACCCGCACAATCTCAGCTGGGTCGATGCTGTTGTCACTTCTCGTATCTTTTTTTCCGAGGCTGGTCAAATTTGTGTTTTGGTAATAGGTCAGTAGTACCTAATAGTTTTAATGATACGCCTTTTTTCATGAGCACCGGTAGAATGACCAATCGCTGGCCACGCAGACTTACTATGTTGGGCACGCTAATTGACTCCAACAGGAAGTCCCGCTTCGAAATTTAAACGGCGTATTTTTTTCAAATTATGATTAGTAGCATGTAACAAAAAAGTAGAATAGTTGGTTGGTGACTTAAACGTCGTAACTACAGCTTGGATAAGCTGTAGTTACGACGTTTAAATCGCCAAACCAACAAAAAAACTTAACAGTGATGGGGGCCGAGGTTTTGAGTTCAAAACTCATTTCTGGTCTAAATTCATTGGTCGACTTGTTATTTGATTGACATACGCGATTGGTCACTTGCTGAGTCGAGTTAAGGTTCAATTTCTAGTGTCCCAGTCTATTTCTAAACCTTTCTATTGAATGAATTAACCAAATACTAACACGATACCTTTCAAACAGACCTATCTTCACAAAGCTTGTATCACACCCCTTCGTTTTTCTTATAGATGTTTTTTCTTTTCTTTTTGGAAAATACAATATTCACAGCAAATTGACTTTATATCGCTATCTTCAAGAGTTACAATACCTAAAACTTCGTATAACTCGTAAAATCAATATACACTATGATAGAAAAAATTATAGGACAAGAATAAATTATTTACTGTAAAAATGTATTTGCTTCCTGCAACGTTCCCCTTCATTTTTTTCCCAAGATTCAGAAAGAAAATCTTGTTTCGAAGAGAGGGAAAGAAAGGGGGAAACGTGTATTGAACATCTGTTCCACAGAAAGACGATTGATTGATTGATTGAATTGGTTTAACGCCACTTTTAAAGAAAAAGGGTGGAAGTCATTACTTGTATGCATTCATTTAAGAATCTATTCCACCTAAACACCCTGTCCGTACCCTTTATTTCCTTGATCAAATGTCTTTAAATCGAAATACAAAGATGTCATTAATCGTTAATTTATTACTTTTATAGGAGCCACAGTGATTAGAAAGTAAAGGAAAGGATTAATACCTGACAGGTCATTGAATAGGAGTAAGTAGATTTATTTATTCACTATATCCTAAGTAAATACGTCACTTCTTTTTCCCAATATTATTAATGATATGCTCTCTGAAACACTGATCGCCACTGTTAATTTAATATCTAAGACCTATCAAACCATTCAATTAGTCCGGGAGTGAACTTTGAACTCCAGCATTAGTCGATTTTTCAGTAAGGCATTTGTGTTGGTTTGTGTTGGTAACTAGAGCTTATTCAAACTGTAGTTACGTTTTTTTACGTCGCCAACCAACTTTTTTTTTTTTTTTTTTTTTTCCTGGCTATAAATTTTGCAAAAATAACGCCGTTTATTTTCTAAGTCAAACTTCCTGCCGAGGCCCAGTGGGTGGGACCAGCGATCTATCAATCACGTGCTATTGCTTTTAACAACAAATCAAGATTTGACCAACAGTTGAAAGAAAGCAAATGTGTCTCATTGAAGAAATCATATAGCTAGCTATCGTACTTCCTTATCTTTCCTCTTTCCCCCACAATGTTTCCTCTAGTATAAAATCAAAGCAACGTAAAATCTAGGGTTTGTACTGGAAAGGCTTAAACTTCATCTTTTTTTTCATCAAAGGATTTGAGAATAGATAAATTGTTAACGTTTTCCTACGCCGTTTTGTACCTTAATTTCAACAATATGCAACATGCGGTGCCAAGATACCCAAAGTTCTATCACTGAAAATGGACTTGTCTTTAGCCACCCCCCCCCACACAAAAACAACCTCGTTTAATAGAAGTTTGCGAATTAATGCTTTTTATTTTTGTTTCATGGGGGGGGGGGTCGTTAGCCTCATTTACTTAGTTGGTCGTTCACCCGACTTTTTCACAACGAGATTGCGGGTTCGATTCCCGGGCTGACCAAACAAATAACCAAATTAAATGTCTTTCGGATGAGTCGTAAATCACAGATGCCTCCAATGGAGGTGCTCTCCATCGAGCTCGTTAAAGAACCAGACGGGGCTCCCAGCAGTTACGTCATGTCTCTTTGCACTATCCCCCGTACCCTGTAGCAACTAACCGTCTTCTGGAGACTCGCTCATATATTTATACTGTAGCGAAGATAAGCAACTTTTTATGTTCGTGAAGTTGGCAGAGTAGCAGACTAGCAGACTGGCAGAGTGAAGTTAGCAGAGTAGCAGACTGGCAGACTGGCAGAGTGAAGTTAGCAGAGTAGCAGACTGACAGACTAGCAGAGTGAAGTTAGCAGACTGGCAGTCTGGCAGACTGGCAGAGTGAGAGAACGGACCCTCATGACCATGAAATTGGAGTTCATTTTATGCTAATTGGGTTTTGAGTTCGTTGAAATTATTTTTTGGGTGAACGTGTGGCTCCGGATAATTCCTCACTTTTTACAATAGTAATATATTTTCAAGAAGTATAAAAAATTATAATCCTTTATGTCGGGCTAGCTCTAATCAAAAGCGTTGGATTTGAAATTGATTCCGTTTGTTTCAGTGGGATATCCTGCCAAGTTGTCAGTTGTTGTTGTTCAATTTTGTCAGCTGATTATATGCCTCGGTCTCTGTCAGCTGGTGTACTGAAATAACATTTTTACTAGCAAACTGGCAGTCTTGCAGACTGGCAGTCCGGCAGACTGCAAGAGCAGTCTGCTGGCAGAGTGAAGTTAGCAGACTGGCAGTCTGGCAGAGTAGCAGAGTAGCAGAGTGAAGTTAGCAGACTGGCAGTCTGGCAGACCAGCAGATTGAGAGAACGGACCTTTATTGATATGAAAATGGAAATCCTTTTTATGGTAATTGGGCTCTAAAATCGTTGAAATTATTGTTTGAGTTAAAGTGTGGCTCCGGATAATTTCAAACTTTTTATAATAGTAACATATTTCCCAACTAAAGCCCTTACTGGCGATTAAACTATTATAAAAAACGTTTGATTTGAAATTGTTTCCGGCTGTTTCAGTAAGATATCCTACTAGTTAATCGGCTGTTGTTGTTGTTTAGTTTTGTCGACTGTTAAAGTGCCGAGGTCTCAGTCAGCTGGTCTACTTAAATACCAACATGCACTAACACAATGGAAGTCTGACAGACTTACAGTCTGGCAGACGGGCAGAGTAGAATAGACTGACAGAGTGAAGTTAGCAGACTGGCACTCTGGCAGAGTAGCAGAGTAACAGAGTGAAGTTAGCAGAGTGGCAGTCTGGCAGACCGGCAGAGTGAGAGACAGACCTCCATTAACATGAAATTGGAGTTCATTTTAATACTCATTGGGCTTTGATGTAGTTAAAAATAGTGTTTAGGTGAACGTGTTATTCTGGAAAATTTCTCACTTTTTACAATTCTAATATATTTCGAATAATTATAACCAATTATAATCCTTTATGTCGGTCAAGCTTTTATCAAAAGCGTTTGATTTGAAATTGTTTCCGTTTGTTTCAGTGGGGTATCCTGCCAAGTTGTCGGTTGTTGTTGTTGTTGTTCAATTTTGTCAGCTGTTTAAATGCCGCAGTCTCTGTCAGCTGGTGTACTGATAATAACATCATGCACATGCAGACTGCAAGACAGTCTGCTGGCAGAGTGAAGTTAGCAGACTGGCAGTCTGGCAGAGTAGCAGAGAAGCAGAGTGAAGTTAGCAGACTAGCAGTCTGGCAGACCAGCAGAGTGAGAGAACGGACCTTCATTAATATGAAAATGGAATTCCTTTTTATGGTAATTTGGCTTTAAAATCGTTGAAATTATTGTTTGAGCTAAAGTGTGGCTCCGGATAATTTCAAACTTTTTATAATAGTAACATATTTCCAGAACTAAAGCCCTTAATGGCGATAAAACTATTATCAAAAACGTTTGACTTGAAATTGTTTCCGGCTGTTTCGGTAAGATATCCTACCAATTAATCGGCTGTTGTTGTTGTTTAATTTTGTCGATACAAAGTGCTGCGGTCTTAGTAGCAGTCTACTTAAATACCAACATGCACTTACACAATGGCAGTCTGGCAGACTGGCAGAGTAGCATAGACTGGCAGAGTGAAGTTGGCAGACTGGCAGTCTGGCAGGGTAGCAGAGTAGCAGAGTGAAGTTAGCAGACTGGCAGTCTGGCAGACCGGCAGAGTGAGAGAACGGACCTTCATTTGCATGAAAATGGAATTCCTTTTTATGGTGATTAGGCTAAAAAATCGTTGAAATTGTTGTTTGAGTTAAAGTGTGGCTCCGGATAATTTCAAACTTTTTATAATAGTAACATATTTTCAGAACTAAAGCCCTTAATGCCGATAAAACTATTTTCAAAAACGTTTGATTTGAAATTGTTTCCGGCTGTTTCAGTAAGATATCCTACCAGTTAATCGGTTGTTGTTGTTGTTTAATTTTGTCAACTGATAAAGTGCCGCGGTCTCAGTCAGCTGGTCTACTTAACTACCAACATGCACTAACACATTGGAAGTCTAACAGACTGCCAGTCTGGCAGACTGGCAGAGTAGCATAGACTGACAGAGTGAAGTTAGCAGACTGGCACTCTGGCAGAGTAGCAGAATAGCAGAGTGAAGTTAGCAGAGTGGCAGTCTGGCAGACCGGCAGAGTGAGAGAACATACCTTCATTAACATGAAATTGGAGTTAATTTTAATACTCATTGGGCTTTGAGTCGTTGAAAATAGTGTTTAGGTGAACGTGTGATTCCGGAAAATTTCTCACTTTTTACAATACTAATATATTTCAAAGAAGTATAAACAATTAAAATCCTTTATGTCGGTCAAGCTTTTATCAAAAGCGTTTGATTTGAAATTGTTTCCGGTTTTTTCAGTGGGGTATCCTGCCAAGTTGTCGGTTGTTGTTGTTGTTGTTCAATTTTGTCAGCTGTTTAAATGCCGCGGTCTCTGTCAGCTGGTGTACTGATAATAACATCATGCACATGCAGACTGCAAGACAGTCTGCTGGCAGAGTGAAGTTAGCAGACTGGCAGTCTGGCAGAGTAGCAGACTAGCAGAGTGAAGTTAGCAGACTGGCAGTCTGGCAGACCAGCAGAGTGAGAGAACGGACCTTCATTAATATGAAAATGGAATTCCTTTTTATGGTAATTTGGCTTTAAAATCGTTGAAATAATTGTTTGAGTTAAAGTGTGGCTCCGGATAATTTCTTACTTTTTATAATAGTAATATATTTCTCAGAACTAGAGCCCTTTATAGCGACCAAGGTCTTATCAAGCGCGTTTGATTTGAAATTGTTTCCAGCCGTCTCAATATAACATCCTGCGAGTTTGTCGATTGTTGTTTTTGTTGTAGTTCAATTATGTGAACTTTATAGCAAATGTCTTGCCCTTAAGAAGCACACAAGTAATTTCTGAACACTGAGCGCCCCTGTTCCCAATTGCTTTGGTCTTTGGGCGAAAAAATGGTAACCGAGTGATATTCCATCAACGAAGTCTATTTCGGGCTTAATCACTGGGTTCCCGATTCGCGGTGAAAGCGGAAAGAGCAGAGTCTTTTCCCAAGTCATTGATCAGGGGCCCCTTCGGGCACAAACTCTGAGGGGCGAGCGATGCAAGCCCTCGCCGCTCCCGTCTTGGTTGGATGAAAGAGGGTAGTTAAAAGGTCCTGGTTAGGCAGTATGAATACGTCCCGCAATTGTTAACTTGAATTTTACTGCCGCGGTCTAAGTCTGTTGGATTACTGAAAATATCTACATACACTAGCACACTGGCAGCACACTGGTGTCAAACTCTATTGATATAACTGGTGTTCATTCATTCATTCTCTTTATTTCCTCGTTGTGGAGATTAATTGAACTTTTACAAATCAAGGTATTACATTACATCATAAACTAGAACATTTTTTAACACAGAGTATATATACTACAAACGATTCGTAGCTACATTTTCAACTTTGATTCAGTTGATAAGGTCCATGATAACATTGGTATACAAAATGAACGCATTCTGATTCAGACATTTCAGAGCTGAGGCTAGTTCCAAGCACCAAATTTAAAAAATCGGTGCTCGGGGCCAGCATCAGCTCCATTACTGCGTCTCTATGTATCGTTGAGGCTAGCGAATCAAGAAAATGTGTCTTTATATCTGGAATAGCTGGACATTCGACGATATTGTGTTTCACTTCATAGATAAATAAACGATCACATTTCATGCACCTCCTAGGTTCATGGAAGGGGACAGTTACCCATATTTTAGCCATAAAGGCCAGTTTATGGGGAGGTAAACCCCTTCCATATAAAGAATATAGAGAACACGGAGATATGTAACAATGTAGGTTGATAAACCTGTAAAAGTCCTTTTTCTGTATTCTAGCCAAAAAATCGCTTGTTTCACGAGAACGTAAAGACGTATAGACAAAATGTTTCGATACACACTTCGGTGGCAAAAAACAGTGGTAATTTAGAAACATATTTACTAGTCATTATAATAGCACGATAATGACTAGTAAGGAGTGAAGTCCAATGCTATCCTTGTTTGGCAGAGTTATTTACTCACATGACCTGTGTACATTAGATTTTCACCTAATTGTACTTAAATTTGTATATTTTAAGTTCAGTTGAAAATTTCTAATCTGTTTAAAACTTATGAATTAACATGAAAGTCATGGTGTACAGATATTTTTCAACATTGATGAAAAGAGAAAATATTTAAATCTCGAGTCAAACATTCAGAGTTTATTGGACATGCAGCCATAGCTTACCTTTTCATTAAAGGGAAGTAATTTACACGTAGAATAATTGAAGCCTAGGGTCTTTCCTGGGAGTGATAATGTTATTTAATTTTCTTGAGAATCGCCAGAAATAGCCAATAATGTTGGAAAATAAAATGTTTAATTGAAAATCTTAATTTAAAAGGATGAATGGATCTTAGACTTTGTCTTATAAAAATAATTTATAATTGTTACGTATTAACAGAAGTCAGGCAGTCACAGTCATGCGTCAATCGTTCTTTTTATTATCTATTATCGTTGATTTATCTTTTTTTCAAAATCGGACAATTGATAAAACATTAATATGATCAGAAAAAAGGGAATTATTTAGCTTAACCAATGGTCAATGAGCCTCCGAAACGTTTTAACTATAGCAAATTTTATTGTTTGATTGGACGGGACCTAACGCCTCTTTTGACCGTATTTCAGTCATATCGCGGCAGCTGGAGCACCTAACAACGGATTCCCGGTGTTTCTCACACCAGTACTACCACTACATTCTTTCCTAGAGCACCTAACCATCGAATCCTGGTAATTCCCATTCCAATATTTACCACTACATCCTATCCGAGCCTCTAGCTGCTATCCCACTTAGGTTTACGATTATCCACCCATTGGTGAGAGACAAATGTCGGAAAGTATATGTGCCGCCGCCGGGGATCGAACACACGACATCCCATGATTGAAGATTAGGAGTCTGGCGCGCTACTAACTGCGCCCTGACGGCGGCACTATTGTGAATTTTAACGCGTGGTGTCCGTGGTTGAGGGGCAGAACATTAGCTTCACGATCGAAAGGTCCAGAGTTCGATTTCGATTCTTTTGAGCATCAATCGGTATTGAGTTTGTTATTGGCCCACATGAAAGGAGCAGGTACTGGTATGTTCTCCAGGAAGTAGAATCGATACTTGACAGCTTGTTTCCCAATCGATGTAAAGTAAATAGGTTTAAATCTTATCTTATTTCTGCTCCGCTGTAGTTACGTTGTATTATTATCCAACCAAAAGGATATGGAATGAATGTAAAATAAAAACGGGTTTTGTTCTATCTGAAAAAATGCCAATGGCTTAATCCCCGATTTTGAACCAATTTAAAAAGACAATGATAATAAAACACAACTTCTGAAATGCATGGGGGAAAATGAATAAATCAAAATGTATATACTCAATGGATTGCAAATTAATTATTTTTTGTTATTGAATACACGGCGGGCTATTTGACAATTTGATAGTTCTGTGTAAATAGTGGCTTTAGCTAATAGGATGTTTTAAACGAATCCTAAAGGAGATGGAGAGGTGTGAGTTGCTTATTAATTGGTGCCCGTAACACTCGAATAGTCAAATTCATATCGGAGTTCATATATTTTGGTCTCGGTTTATTTTATAGAAAGGATGGATCTTATTAATTCTTATTGATCCTGTTCAAAGGTGTATCAAATATCGTAGCTGTGCAACCAAAATGTCGCAAATACAGCTTTATTCAACCTATGTTTACTATAGTATGGTCGCATACTGATAATATCATATTCTTCTTGACAAAAAAGTAACTACTTTTGCATAAAGATAAGAAGACATTGGAGGTTAAATGGGCTGTGAGGCTCTGAGATCCAGATCTTAGATAGAGGTGGGTTATCGATCAACATAGAATCTGAAATAACAACAACAACAAAAACAACAACAAAGATTCGACCACGGTCAATGAACCGACAGTTTCGCTTATTAACGTTTTAACTCATTTGCTCATTATATGTAAAAAAAATGATCCCGAGTAAGTGACTTACATCCGTACAAGTAAGCTCCGCCCACACAGTGATGCAGTTGGCTCGGATCGTTGTACTTTAGGGCAGTTGTTAAGACCCTCACGCATGCGCACACCTCAAACTTGGTGGGAAGTGCAACATTTTATTGGTTTTTCATGGGAATAACAATATACACATGCGTCATCGCGCTGGACGATTGTAAAACTACTGTATTGATCGTCCGGCGGGAAATTTTCATTAACAGCAATTACCAGACGACTAAATTTCTAGATTGTCTTAATTCAAAAAGGACACGGACAGGTGATATGACTCTTGGAAACATTGTCTTTTAGGATTTCTTAAGCATTTGAAGTTTTCTGGTATCAATCCTTTTTTCAAAACGTGACATAACCCTTTTCGAAATAGTTCTCTGCAGCTTCTTTAAATGTGCATCCGCATAAAAATTTTCTAGGTTTTGAAAATATAGGCGAGAAATGAGAAATTGTTTACATTTTATTTCCTCTCAATTGATAAATGCGTCGTGAAAACAAAACGTTCCATAGGATAGGGAAAATTTGTCGATTGTTGGGCAAAACTTATTGACCGAACCGATTGTATTCTGTATCCATTGATCTTCTAGGTTATCTAGATATGATCGTCAAAATGTGTTTTAGATTATCGTGATCTATAAAAAAATTGATAATCTTTTATTCGGGCGTTAAAATCGCCACAAAGGATTAAATGAGCATTTTAGGGACTCCTCTTGAGTAGCACGATTGAACTTAACCAATCTATTCCATCATCATTAGAATAATCATATATTGAAGAATACTCCAGAGAATCTTATGTGAATACGAATATCATATCATTGTCAAAGTAAGACCGATGTTTACAACAACAACAACAAAAACAAAAAATACACAACCTCATAGTTTTCAAAATACGGCGAAACCGATCAGATCTCAGTAAATCATTTCTTATATAAACTGGCACACACCCTGAGCCTCTAAATGCCGACTTTTTCAATCCTACGCAGTATGTCCTGACAATAAGCTTTCAAAAATGCTACCTTTCATTCTCCAGGTTTCGCAAAACCTCTAAAATTAAAGTCTGAACATTAACTATGAAAAATCTAATAGAGAAGCAAATACGTCGTTCGATTCGATCTTTCCAAATTAATTTCTTTATTACGAGATTTCCTATCTAGAAGTTATATGAAATAAAGATTATTTAAGGAAGGAAAAAGATAATGTGCTACAATATCATTTCATATAGAGATATGATAATCTAGATTTTAGGGATATTTTTTAAAGTATCCGCTTTTAGCTCTACTGGCAGCTATAGCGATGTCGTTTTCCCGTCCGCCGTCCATGCATCCGGTCGGCCGTCCGTCCTTCCAACCGTCCGTCCGTCAAGTCGTCCGTCCCTCCGTTTACCTTATCCTTATTATCATTATCAAGATCAAAAGTTTTCATCGAATTATCATTAAACTTTCACAGTATGATTGTACATTCATAAGGATCGTTCCTTGCTAAATTGGGTCCGGTCCACCAGGAAACACGGGAAAATGGGCCTAATTAGAATTTACTATTAAAATCCTGGGAAAATGGGCCTAATTAGAATTTACTATTAAAATCCTCGTTAACACACTAGAGTCAAACGCGCTTGATAAGACCTTGGTCGCTATAAAGGGCTCTAGTTCTGAGAAATATATTACTATTATAAAAAGTAACAAATTATCCGGAGCCACACTTTAACTCAAACAATTATTTCAACGATTTTAAAGCCTAATTACCATAGAAGGAATTCCATTTTCATGTTATGCCCCGGACAAAATCTTAGTGTTTTAAACAACAAAGGGCAATAACTCCAAAATTATGCAAGAGGCCCCTGATCGATGACTTGAGAATAAGACTCTGCTCTTTCCGCTTTCACCGCGAATCGGGGATCAAGTGGTTGAGCCAGAAATAGACTTCGTTGATGAAAAAACACACGGTTACCATTTTTTCGCCGAAAGACCAAAGCGACTGTAAACAGGAGCGCTCAGTGATCAGAAATTACTTGTGTGCTTCTGAAGGGCAAGACATTTGCTATAAAGTGCACATAATTGAACTACAACAAAAACAACAATCGACAAACTCGCAGGATGTTATATTGAGACGGCTGGAAACAATTTCAAATCAAACGCGCTTGATAAGACCTTGGTCGCTATAAAGGGCTCTAGTTCTGAGAAATATATTACTATTATAAAAAGTAAGAAATTATCCGGAGCCACACTTTAACTCAAACAATTATTTCAACGATTTTAAAGCCTAATTACCATAGAAGGAATTCCATTTTCATGTTATTGAAGGCACGTTCGCTCACTCTGCTACTCTGCCAGACTGCCAGTCTGCTAACTTCACTCTGCCAGTCTATGCTACTCTGCCAGTCTGCCAGACTGGCAGTTTGACACTGGCAGTCTGTCAGACTGCCATTGTGTTAGTGCATGTAAGTATTTAAGTAGACCAGCTGACTGAGACCGCGGCACTTTATCAGTCGACAAAAGTTAAACAACAACAACAGCCAATTGATTGGTAGGATATCTTACCGAAACAGCCGGAAACAATTTCAAGTTAAACGTTTTTGATAATAGTTTTATCGCCATTAAGGGCTTTAGTTCTGGAAATATGTTACTATTATAAAAAGTTTGAAATTATCCGGAGCCACACTTTAGCTCAAACAATAATTTCAACGATTTTAAAGCCAAATTACCATAAAAAGGAATTCCATTTTCATATTAATGAAGGTCCGTTCTCTCACTCTGCTGGTCTGCCAGACTGCCAGTCTGCTAACTTCACTCTGCTAGTCTGCTACTCTGCCAGACTGCCAGTCTGCTAACTTCACTCTGCCAGCAGACTGTCTTGCAGTCTGCATGTGCATGATGTTATTATCAGTACACCAGCTGACAGAGACCGCGGCATTTAAACAGCTGACAAAATTGAACAACAACAACCGACAACTTTGCAGGATACCCCACTGAAACAAACGGAAACAATTTCAAATCAAACGCTTTTGATAAGAGCTTGACCGACATAAAGGATTTTAATTGTTTATACTTCTTGGAAATATATTAGTATTGTAAAAAGTGAGAAATTTTCCGGAATCACACGATCACCTAAACACTATTTTCAACGACTCAAAGCCCAATGAGTATTAAAATTAACTCCAATTTCATGTTAATGAAGGTATGTTCTCTCACTCTGCCGGTCTGCCAGACTGCCACTCTGCTAACTTCACTCTGCTATTCTGCTACTCTGCCAGAGTGCCAGTCTGCTAACTTCACTCTGTCAGTCTATGCTACTCTGCCAGACTGGCAGTCTGTCAGACTGCCAATGTGTTAGTGCATGTTGGTAGTTAAGTAGACCAGCTGACTGAGACCGCGGCACTTTATCAGACGACAAAATTAAACAACAACAACAGCCGATTAACTAGTAGGATATCTTACTGAAACAGCCGGAAACAATTTCAAATCAAACGTTTTTTATAATAGTTTAATCGCCATTAAGGGCTTTAGTTCTGGAAATATGTTACTATTATAAAAAGTTTGAAATTATCCGGAGCCACACTTTAACTCAAACAATAATTTCAACGATTTTTTAGCCTAATCACCATAAAAAGGAATTCCATTTTCATGTTAATGAAGGTCCGTTCTCTCACTCTGCCGGTCTGCCAGACTGCTAGTCTGCTAACTTCACTCTGATACTCTGCTACTCTGCCAGACTGCCAGTCTGCCAACTTCACTCTGCCAGTCTATGCTACTCTGCCAGTCTGCCAGACTGCCATTGTGTAAGTGCATGTTGGTATTTAAGTAGACCGCTACTAAGACCGCGGCACTTTATATCGACAAAATTAAACAACAACAACAGCCGATTAACTGGTAGGATATCTTACCGAAACAGCCGGAAACAATTTCAAGTCAAACGTTTTTGATAATAGTTTTATCGCCATTAAGGGCTTTAGTTCTGGAAATATGTTACTATTATAAAAAGTAAGAAATTATCCGGAGCTACACTTTAGCTCAAACAATAATTTCAACGATTTTAAAGCCAAATTACCATAAAAAGGAATTCCATTTTCATATTAATGAAGGTCCGTTCTCTCACTCTGCTGGTCTGCCAGACTGCCAGTCTGCTAACTTCACTCTGCTAGTCTGCTACTCTGCCAGACTGCCAGTCTGCTAACTTCACTCTGCCAGCAGACTGTCTTGCAGTCTGCATGTGCATGATGTTATTATCAGTACACCAGCTGACAGAGACCGCGGCATTTAAACAGCTGACAAAATTGAACAACAACAACCGACAACTTTGCAGGATACCCCACTGAAACAAACGGAAACAATTTCAAATCAAACGCTTTTGATAAGAGCTTGACCGACATAAAGGATTTTAATTGTTTATACTTCTTCGAAATATATTAGAATTGTAAAAAGTGAGAAATTTTCCAGAATCACACGTTCACCTAAACACTATTTTTAACTACATCGAAGCCCAATGAGTATTAAAATGAACTCCAATTTCATGTTAATGGAGGTCTGTTCTCTCACTCTGCCGGTCTGCCAGACTGCCACTCTGCTAACATCACTCTGTTACTCTGCTACTCTGCCAGAGTGCCAGTCTGCTAACTTCACTCTGTCAGTCTATGCTACTTTGCCCGTCTGCCAGACTGTAAGTCTGTCAGACTTCCATTGTGTTAGTGCATGTTGGTAGTTAAGTAGACCAGCTGACTGAGACCTCGGCACTTTAACAGTCGACAAAACTAAACAACAACAACAGCCGATTAACTAGTAGGATATCTTACTGAAACAGCCGGAAACAATTTCAAATCAAACGTTTTTTATAATAGTTTAATCGCCAGTAAGGGCTTTAGTTGGGAAATATGTTACTATTATAAAAAGTTTGAAATTATCCGGAGCCACACTTTAACTCAAACAATAATTTCAACGATTTTAAAGCCCAATTACCATAAAAAGGATTTCCATTTTCATATCAATAAAGGTCCGTTCTCTCACTCTGCTGGTCTGCCAGACTGCCAGTCTGCTAACTTCACTCTGCTAGTCTGCTACTCTGCCAGACTGCCAGTCTGCTAACTTCACTCTGCTACTCTGCTACTCTGCCAGACTGCCAGTCTGCTAACCTCACTCTGCCAGCAGACTGCTTTTGCAGTCTGCCAGACTGCCAGTCTGCAAGACTGCCAGTTTGCTAGTAAAAGATGTTATTTCAGTACACCAGCTGACAGAGACAGAGGCATATAATCAGCTGACAAAATTGAACAACAACAACTGACAACTTGGCAGGATATCCCACTGAAACAAACGGAATCAATTTCAAATTCAACGCTTTTGAATAGAGCTAGCCCGACATAAAGGATTATAATTGGTAATACTTCTTGGAAATATATATATATTGTAAAAAGTGAGGAATAATCCGGAGCCACACGTCCACCCAAAAATTAATTTCAACGAAATCAAAACCGAATTAGCATAAAATGAACTCCAATTTCATGGTCATGAGGGTCCGTTCTCTCACTCTGCCAGTCTGCCAGACTGCCAGTCTGCTAACTTCACTCTGCTAGTCTGTCAGTCTGCTACTCTGCTAACTTCACTCTGCCAGTCTGCTAGTCTGCTACTCTGCCAACTTCACGAACATCAACTTTTTTACCGTGATAGTCGTGTATTCCTTGCCATGTATCGTTACATTTAACATACCGTCAATGAATGACCAAACCAGAATTCGGAAGTAATCGTCAATTGGCGAGCAAAATGTCGTAAATACAGCTTTGGTCAATGCTTATTTAAATTGGAGCCACATTTTTCAGATTACCCGATGACAATATCTGAAATCGTTGATAAGATGATCGATTTTTTCATTCTAAATAATGCACAAAACCTACCATTTATATAGATGGAATATTTATCTACTCGAAATATGCAAAATAATGCGATTTGAATGGAGGTGTTTCCTTTCAACTTAGGAAATAAATACCTTAAATGACGTGTTAAATGCACCTCACGTCTCATCTATATTTGCATTGTCAATAGTTAGACGTTGTTTGATGTCGACCTTTTCAACAGTTTTAATTGGAACGCAGTTACATGTAGTAATTCTTTTAAAAAGCCAGAGAAATGTTGTTTTTCTTTTCTTTTTTTATCTAACGTTATCATCAAATCCATTCCCAGACGACAAAATTTAACACAGATCCAAATTTGAAGAATATAAAAATGTCACTTTTAAGTTAATAAAACTTAATTTATTTATTTGTTTATTTTTTGTATTAATATTGTGTTTGTTTTTTGTTGTTTTTTTTTACATAGAATCATGAACAAAATTTCTAAATATTTTCCCAAGCTTTTATCTTTATTGGCGTCAAAAGAGGGACTGTGTAGGGATGATTTAATTAAGAGATGAAGATATAGAAAAATATCTTTATATAATTAAATTTTCAGTTTCGTCTATCAAATAGGGGCGTTATGATTGGTCGAAAAAAAATTATTCATACCTCCATGAACAAAGTTTTGAGTACGCAGGCACTTTGTTTGCTTCCGCAAAGATAAGTTCCATACGAAAAAGTATCAGAATTTGTAAATGTTTTTCTTTTTCCGCTCGATGCTATCAGATTATAAGAAATGAAGAGAATATTTTTGTTTTCATGGAGGTATGAAACGCAAAACCTAATTACACTCATGTATGAATCCGCTACGCAACAGTGTGATTGGTTTTTTCGGTTCATACCTCCATGAAAAAAAAAAGAAAAAGATTCTCTTCATCTCTTAATTACAAGCAAATTCTGTATTATCCAATGCTTTCTGTTTCAAAATACGAAGATTTTTTACAATTCCACCAATCAAAAATTGGCGTCAGCAACTTCTTTCAATTTGGACCACTCTAAAATTTTGTCGTCTGGTTATGGTCTGGTTCAAGGCATTTATAATTACATTTTATTTACTTCAAGCCCTTAATTGTTTACGGAAATGAAAATAAAGAATGTGAATGAAAAGCCTAATGTATGAAGTAGTAGAAAGATATCACAAAACTGTATAATTGTCTTGTTATTTTCTTTTTTTCTGATACATTTCTTCGCAAAAACGCTTTGTACGATTCATGTCTATTATGATTTGATACCATCTAGATATATACATTAAGTTGTCGTTTTCATTATTATCTCTATTAATATCTTTTAGATATTAACAGACTGGAATATTCTTGACGGATTTTTACAAATTAATGTCAAAGGTTACTAAAGTGTCTTACTCATTATGGAAATGTTTCTAAAAATAATCATATTCTTGTTGTTGTCGTTGTTGTGAGCCTATGCGTGTGTAAGGCGAATACACTAAAGGACCGTTGGCCACGCCCCTTTAGCTCCGATAGGACGTTCCACTTAGATATTAAAGAGATTGTTTTTTCGAAATGTATGGCCAATAACATGTAACAAAAATAAATGAAATAGTTGGTTGGCACCTAAACGTCTTAACTACAACTTAAATAAGCTGAACTTACGACATTGAAGTCATCTAAGTCGAAGTTCAAAGTTCATTTCTAGTCTAATGAACGATTTGATTGGTCGATTGATTCTCTGATTGACAGTCGCAATCCGTCAATTGAGTAAGCTGGGCAATAAATAGGGAATATTACCACAGTGTCTTTTTCTATGCGTTGTTATCGTGTTCGAGAATCGTGTGTAGTTATTTTTATTGGATGAGACCGAAGGTCGAATCCAATAAAAATACCTACACACGATTCAAGAACACGATAACAACAAATAGAAAAACACACCGTTGTAATATTCCTTTTATTATATACCTTTTAGGAAATGACATTAAGAAAATTCTCTTAAATGGCTAAGAAATAACTAACTTTCCGAAAAACCCGGAACGTCAATACACAAAAAAGAAGTCAGTGTTTAACGGTACTCGACGAATATGGTTTTTGCTACACGCCGAATATTGCTTTTTTTTCTGTCGAGTTGTATTTGACAGCCAGGTTTCACTCCATATCTTTTATAGGTATATAATAAAACTGTGTCTGTAGAATACTCTCTGATCGCCTACAGGATCTTTGTGTCGGTAGCTATCTACCGGACGCAAAGCGAAGACCCTGATCAGACTGTGCGGATGCACAGTCTGATCCGAGTCTTCACTTAGCGCACGTGTAAAGAATGAGTTAGAAATGTCACTCACAAGCTCTTAAATGGAATAGATGAATCCATTTGAACACTAGGTTAAATATAAGAAACCGGTCAAACTGCATCGGGCGCACAAGCCGTGAAGAGTTGAAACTTTTGTCTTTGATTAATTTTGATCTCGTTTAATTAATTTAACCAATTACCGGGCGACAACATTTTAGTCTTTTCTAAATCAAAAAAATTGTAGACGACAATTTTAAGTTGATAGAATATCGAAAATTTACGTCTTTTTGGATATAATACAATGCGGAAATGTAGAAATTGCTTGTAACTAGCAATGTCTACATTTTCTAAATTGTATTCTTGAACCATCTCTCTCAAGGGGCGACAAAAGGCGGAAATATATGTTAATGGGTTAAGCTTTTTTTAAATTTAACTACGTGTTCATGTATTTGACAAACAATTTCTCGACTTTAAACGATATCTTAATGACTGGAATTAAGAAAAATGAAAAAACGAAATTGCTCTTTTCCCCACAACTCTTTCAACTGTTTCAACTCTTTCAAAATGATTTAGATCTACGTTCACTTCTTAAACATCTCTCTCGGGGGAAAAGCGTTTAAGGTAAAGAACTCGAATTTAACTGTGAAAAGTAGAATCGATTTATAATTCAAACTTTATCTAAGGTGTAATTTCTTTCAAATTCCCTTTAAGTAAGTGTAATTCGATATTTCGGGGTGACTGATTAGGTTGAAAAAAAAACGCCCCTTTCACGTATCATTCAAGTGCTAACTCTATAGCAAAGAAGACATAGAACTTAATTCTACGTTAGCTTAAGGTGGTTTTCTATAAGTTAGAAAAAATACTCCATTGGTAAATACATTATGATAATGTTTTAAAGGCACACAGTGCTAGAACAACAGTGTATTACAAAAAAAATTCACGGTACTTTCATAGTCAGAAATATAAGTAAGGGATTATTCTAATAGGTAAATATTGTGTTAGTTATTTATAAGTACATGTACAAGCACCTACTTGCATTGATTTAAAAAAAAAATGTCAGGCTTATCGTCGGATTTAATTCTCAAACCTCGTAACTACAGCTTGATTCAAGTTGCAAGTACGAGGTTTTAGAAATAGTCCGACATAATATTCTCCCCCAATTTCTCTTAACTTAGTCGGATAAAGAAAATGCCAACTCTGCATGGTTTGAGTACGTGTATCGAAGGGAAGCTCTTTTGGAGAGATTTCAGAAAACGTACATTTTTGATATCTATCATTTGTCTAGCTTAAAAGAACCTCATTTGAACTCCGTTAAGCAAATATTTGAGAAAAGAGATTGGATCTATCAGAGGTCAACCAGAGGTTGTGTTTTGAAAGTAGATAAATAGTAATTTAGATTGATCCTTGCATCATTGTAGATTCAGATAATCCTCCAACAACGAAAACGTTTCAACCCTGGTCTTACTACACAGTCCGCGCAACCTGACCTTGATCGGTTTTTTCCATACTTTCATGGAGGTCTTTTTTGCCTGACGAGACGCTTTTACTTTTATCATTCTGTATAAATTCTTGAAAAATGCAAGTAAAGAAATATGACCCCTCAAGCCAAGAGAAACGATGTGAAATAAATAATTGAAAATAGATCATATACAGCAGAGGTCATTTAGATATAGCATCTCGAAAAATGAAAATTAATTTTCAGTAAAATGACATAAAAAGGCCAGGAATTAAAAGTTTTGATTCTATAGCCGGATTGTTCGGCTAGCCCAATCTAATAACGAACGACACTCTTTGCACTTCCAAGTGGCTCTTATTTCGTGGGACGGAATACAAATACTATATCAAAGTACTGAAAGTACTGTAAGCTAGCAAAGCATGGTTGAATTTAGAGAACCTTTCCCTTGTTTTGTAGAAAACATTGTGGACAATGAAGAAATTGCTTGTTACAAGCAATTTCTTCATTGTCCACAATGTTTTCGAAAGCTTTTTTCTTGAGACGCTTAAAGGCGGAATTGAGTGGGAATGGGTTAAATAGCATGTCTCTAGAGAGAGCTCTATAATTTAAATAGAGTTTTCAATAAATGAATATGTAAGAACTATTTTTTATCGCGTAGGCATTCCATGGATTTAGTGGTTAAGCCTCCAGTGGCAGTTTGCACTCGTTGAACTTTGAGAAGACCTCAAAGTTTTGTCTGTTAACTTAAGCTATCAAAGCTGACGCTTTGCTAGCTAATAATGTTCTTGTATAATTCTTAACCATTTCTAAAAAATATATATAAAGTTTTAATACAAAAAATATAACGTATGGTTGTTATTTTTCCAGTAGATCCTTGTCTTAAACTCATTTATGTTCACGCAAAGAATAACCATCCGGAAATTTCTTGACTGGCTACCGGTCTTATTGATATTTATTTCGTGGATACGCGAGCAAAATGTCGTAACTACAGCTTTAATAAACTTGTAGTTACGATTTTTTGCTCGCGCATCTACGATTTGTTAGATGTATCAATTTTAGTTTAAGAGTTTCTATTCTCTGTTATCTATTTTGCTGATTGGTCATAAACAATAAATGTGCGGGTACGGGTCAAGAAATCAGCTTTTGAATATATTGGGGAAAAAGAAGAAATTGCTGATTACAAACATTTTTTTTTTCATTTTCCACAAGGTTTATACTCCCAAAGACCATTTTCTTCGAATTTCCATTACCTTGAATATGTCGTCTGTCTGAAATTTGTTAAGTCGTAATGGGTTGAACGGAATAAGGGGACTATTTTGTTTCATAAGCCATTATCAAACGAGAAAACTTTAAACTGGTTCAAATTCAAAGAAGTTGCAGACGACAACTGCAAGTTTAAAAATCTTTGTCTTTTGGAGAAGAAAGCACGGTGGATAAGGACTAAATCACTTGGTAGAAGCAATTCTTTCTCTATCCACAATGTTTGTCGAAGCCATGTTCTTGCGGGGCGTCAAAAACGGAGTGTGTGTATATGGGTTAAGGCTAAATATTGCATACACTTTAAAACCTTGTCTATTTTTTTTCTTTCTGCATTATAAATATATTCTGTTGTGTAGTTTATTTTAACAGATCGATTTGACCGTATCTTATTCATGCGCGTCGTCTTTTGGGCGACTAAATTGTCGTATATAGTTTTATTCAAGCTGTATTTACGACAGTTTGATCTCCCACTTACGATTTATAACACTTCCGAACATCTATTTTCAGAATTGATTGACATTACCCGCTTAATTAAAGAGCTAACCTTTCACACATTGTTAGGTTTATCATCAGGAAATACAGAAGACTTATAATACCACAGTTACACAAATACAATGCAAAAACAGTAACAATGGGTGCTCTAAAATCCAAGTTCCGAAAATCTAAATCCAATAAAGAAGACAAACCGTCGAAAACCAAGAAGAAATCAAAGACAGTGAATCTACCAGAATCTCAATCAGCAAGGAAAACAGTCGATCCAAGGCTTCCGTTTTCCAACTACAGACAGATTTTCAGCATTAGAAATGCCTGGAAAGCCGTATCACGAACGATGGAGGACTGTGCGAAGGAAACATTGCTCAAGTAAGTACTGTAAATCATGTATTGACCCATTACCAGACGACAAAATTTTAGACCGGTCAAAATTCAAAGGTGTTGCAGACGACAATTTGAAGTTTTTGAAATTACATTTTTTCATATTTCTGTTTGTGACAAGCAATTTCTTCATTTTAAACAATATTTTCTCAAGTCTTTTCTGCCGCCGTCATAGCGCAGTCGGTAGCGCGCCAGACTCCTAATCTTCAATCGTGGGTGTTATGGGTTCGATCCCCGGCGGCGGCACATATTCTTTCCGACGATTGTCTCTCACCAATGGGTGGATAATCGTAAACCTGAGTGGGATAGCAGCCGGGGGCTAGGAAAGGATGTAGTGGTAGTACTGGTGAGAGAAATACCAGGAATCCATTGTTAGGTGCTCCTGCCGCGGCGATATGGCTGAAATACTGTTAAAAGCGGCGTTAAAACCCCATTCAATAAATCAATTCTTTTATTTGGGGCGTCCAAAAGCATAATTGTATAGGGATGGCTTAAGCGACCAATCATGGGACGATCAAAAAGTGGTCGCTTAAGGGAATGTTCGCTTATGGAACATTTTTGTGAAATATATGGAGAATTGGTTCGATCGCATACATGGATTATTACAGAATCCTCTGTTGTTGGGACTCATTAGAATCGTCTGTCTGAGATGATTCTTATGAGTTCAAATTACATTGGATTTAGGTATGATATATACGTATGACCGCTTCTTTATGGGAGGTTTTGAAAAGTGGATATAAAATGTGGTCTCTTGATGGTAGTGATCTCAAAAAAGGGTTGGTCGCTCTTGTAAGATCGACTATTTCTAATTCATAAAATTTAGATCCATCTAAAATCTAGCAGCATCGGTAAATGTAAAAAGTAGGGGTCACAAATCAAAGACACAAACATTTCTGTTAAATCTTCTTGTATCTTTGACAATGAGAGAATCTCGCCAATTGACCGATCGCGATGTCAATCAAGGAATCAATCGACCAATTAATTAATTCATTTAGACCGAAAATAAACTATTAAATCCGACACTTGTCGACATTGATGCCTAAGCTGTAGTAAACACGTTTGGGTCGCCAGCAACCATTTCACTGACATGTTACTGATCGTAATGTTTGCAGAATAATATCGTTTAATATTTAACTTGAACTTCTTGTTGGAGTCAGTAGGCGTGGCCAGCGGAGTCAGTGGCCGCGCTGAGCGATTCCGTCAATTCATTACTATATCACAAGCTTGGGTTGATAAGCCCATTCGTTATTGGCGAACCTACCCACATGTACATATCGAGGGGATATTGCAACACTGACTTAAGTGCGTATATGCATGTACATGTACATGGTTTTTATCCCATCAAATAAATAACTGAAAAAATAGATTGTCCCCAGCAGAGGTCAACGAGGGGAAACATTTGATGACCATTTCATATGAAGGTAGTATGGTGATTATAGATTCACAAATCATCAAAGAGCAACAGTTTCGAATCTTGCCAGCATTTGCAGTTCGTGCCGACCTAATAGGTTCGATACTTTTCGCGTGACGCGTTACGCATGTGTGTGGTCTTAGCCCCTTCCTCGCAGATAATATAAACCGAGTTAATATCTAGATCCCTGGAACATTCTTGACATTTAGTACTTTAATCGTTTGAGAAGTGGAGTAGAGTGAATGAGCCAACTTGCAGTTGGTATCTTTTGTTATATACAACATACACGCCTTCGGGAAAATACGATAAAACTTGTTTCAAACGCCCACTCAATAGACTGACAAAATGTGGTCGCTAAAGAGGATTGTCGCTTAATACGGTCTTGTTGACATACTTGAAGGATAGATTTGATTCTATTCATAAAATATTACAGATTTTCCCTAAATACTTTTGTAGTTCGAACTCATTTGAATCGTCCTCAGAATCGATTCTAGTGGGGGGTTTTAAGCTAATACGTCCACTTCTGAAGGGATTTTGGTTTTGTACATGAAATTTGAATATGGTTGCTAACTGGAAGCGGTTGCTTAATAGAGAGGTCGCTTAAACAAGATTCACTATGCGTGATGAATAATGAATGATGAATAAATGATGATAAGAGTACAGTGACAAGAGATTAATAGTGAATAAAATATCGGAAAGAGGAGGGGACGTGATTCTTGCAAAAGTACAATTAGAGTTATACCCTTGATAGTTAAGATTGTCTTTTTATAGTGAATATATCTGTTCCAAGTTTTAAATAAATGAATTCCGTAGATATTAACAAGACTGGGAGCCAGTCTAGTTAAAAGTGAGGCATAAGGGAAGTAATTTCAATGTATCAAATGTAAAGTACGAGTAATGTAACTTAAGTAAATACATTCGGCAAATATCAATGACATTGGGAGCCAGTCTAGAAAAAAACCCTCTGAAATTATTGTTTTCTTGCGTTGTGTTTTCATATTATAATCATATCTCATGAAGTGTTAGACTTTCACCAAAATGTGTTCTTTTATATCAGAAAGAGATGGAGTTGATATATTCTATACCTACTCAGTAGATTAGCTTCCTGCCTCACTTATATTTATTTGTCAGAAATGTAAAATTCCAGTTGAAAAGTTTCGTTTCTCTACCTGTTCTCTCTATGTTTTGCTTATTAGTTTGTGAGACGTAAGAACATGAAATGTAAAGTACGATTGATTTAACCTTGTTACTTCAATCACACACTAATTGGCAGTCTCAGAGACGAGCTACTTAAAACTGTATTATTTTTTTGGGTGTGGGTTTTTTTTTTTTTTTTTTTTTTTTTTTTTGTTGTTGTTGTTGTTTTTTTTTTTGTTGTTGTTGTTTGTTTTATTTTTCTCTCATTAACACACGATAATTTTTAGACTGGTCAAACTGAAAGAAGTTGCAGAAGACAATTTTCATTTGATGGAATCTTAAAATTCTATATCATTTTGGATAGAAAACATTGATGATAATGAAGAACTTTTTTGTTACACGATATTTTTCCCAAGAGTTTTACATGAGGGGCTTCATTGTGTGGGAATGGGTTAAAATATTTTAACGAAAGATAATATCAAAACGGATGATATCGAAAACACAAAGTAAAATAGTTTATGACAAGATTTATTTTCTATTTGTTTTTTACCGAACCTCTTTTAATACTTTAGGTCAGATCAACTGTTTTTCATCAGACGAATAACTTTTAGACTTGTCCAAATTTAAAGAAGTTGCAGACATTTCTTTATTTTCCACAATGTTTTCTGTTATTTTTTGGGGGGAGGGGCGTCAAAAAGCGTTAACATTTGGCCACGGGTTAGTATAATACACAAACTTAACCCTGTCCTGTTTAAACACGGAATTTTACCTCATTGTGGTTTTATGTTTCAGAAAATATTGTGGAAAAAGAAGAAATTGCTTGTAACAACCAATTTCTCCTTTTCCCACAATATTTTCTACAACATAGGATGGTTTCATTTTAAATTGCACCCAATTTTCATTGTCGTCTGCAACCTTTTTCAATTTGGACCAGTCTAAAATTTCAAAAAACAGGAAAGGGTTAAAGAAATACACTGAGGGAAAATCTTGATATCACCTGTTAGAACCTAGTGAGAGACAAGCACGCAATTATTCGGGCATTTATTCTTCTTTTCACTAATCAAGTAGGGATTATGATGGCAAACAAGGGGCTTCTCACAAAATCTATTAACATTTATGAATTCGTGTTATCACTCGTTTCTTAACCCTTTCCTGTTCAATTCCTGTTTTTTACGTCCCTGTAGGTTTATACTTGAGAAATTGTGGAAAAGTAAGACATTTCCTGTTACAAGAAATGTCTTACTTTCCACAATACTTTCTCCCCCCCCCCTTCTTAATGATTATTTACCTTTGAATTTGGACAAGTCTAAAATTTTGCAGAACAGCAAAGGGTTAATAAGGCAAACTCAAATATTGTGCTTTATTTATTCATGCCTTAGCAAGCACGAACCCGTTTTAATCCATTCTCAGACGACGAAATACATGACTGAACCAAATTGAAAAAAATTGCAGACGACATTTTTGATTTGTCCAAATCTTTAAGCTTTGTATCGGATAGGGTAGAAAATACTGTGGAAAAAGAGAAAAACGCTGCACACACCATTTTCTTCTCTTTGTACGATGTTCATTCTTCTTCAGCATGTAAATATTCGGAATTGAGTAGTAATGGATAAAGGCCTTTTTTGTTTTCGCATACAATGTAGTCTGCTATTTAGATTAAACTTAGGCATAAAACAAAACAACAACAACAACAAAAACCCATTCAAAGCATTTCTTTGACGAAAAAGATAAAAAGCGATGCTTTAATAAAGAAATGTCTTTATCAATCAAACCTTCTTTAACCCTTTCCTCTCTTACAAAATTTTAGACCTGTCCAAATTCAAAGGTTTTGCAGACGAAAATTTAGTTTGGATAGACTAACCATTTCGTATGGTAGAAAATATTGTGGGAAAAGAAGAAATTGCTTGACACAAGCAATTTCTTCTTTTTCTAAAATATTTTCTCAATTCTAAGTTCACAGGGAGGTTAAAAAAAAAACAGGGACTGAACCGGAAAGGGTTATCCATTAACACTCGTACTCGATATCATGTCTCCTGGCGCCTTAACCCATTCCCACACAACAAGATTTTAGACTGTTCCAAATTGAAAGAAAATGCAGACGACAATATCAAGTTGACGGAATTTTGATTTTTTTTTTTTTTTCGTCTTTTGCAGTAGAAAACATTGTGGATAATGAAGAAATTGCTTGATACAAGCAATTTCTTCATTTTCCACAATGTTTTCCAAAGCTCTTTAATTGGGAGGCGTAAAAAGGAGGGCTCGAGTTGGAATGAGTTAAAGCTTCACTGGTTTTGATAGCACTAAAACACTACTAAGTGTTCTCAACGATAAGTAATGGTGTGTGCATTTTCTGAACTAAAACAAACCAATTGACCAATCGCGGCTGTCAATCACAAAATCAGTCGACCTATCATTTCTTTCATTTAGACATGAAATTAAATTTGTGATCCATTTTGGCCGACATATTTGTGAAGCATTTCAGTTGGTTTTGCGACTTAAATGGCGTAACAATAGCTTGTTCAATCTGTTGTTACGACATTTAAGTCGCCACCCAACCATTTTACGTTTTTGTGTCATGGTTCTGGCAAAATAACGCCGTTTGAAATCGAAGCGGAACTTCCTGTCGAAAGAATTAGGCGGAGCCAGCTATTGGTTAATTTTTGCCGTCAGGCGAAAAGAGCCTCCTATGTATTCAAGAAGAAAAAAATTAAAAAGAGATCGGATCAAGCACAGGTCAATCAGGGATGGTGTTTGAAACAATGGATGCATATTTCAGTTGAAGGTTTATTCTACACTCAGATAATCTACTTACACCAACGTTTAGATTCCGTTCAGGCCGCGCAATGCGTGCAATCCGACAAAGGGTTGATCGTTGTCGCCCTTCTGTAGGGGTCGATTGATGGGTTCGTTTCATTCTCCATGACGGATTGCTGATCTTGCCACTGTTTTCCGAAAGGATGACGGTTGGACCTAGATATTAACCTTTTCCCGTTTTTTGAAATTTTATACAGGTCCAACTTCAAAGGTTTTAGATAATCATTCAGTTCGTAAGAAAGCTTTGTGGAAAAGAAAAAAATGCTTGTTACAAGCAATTTCGTCTTTTTCCAAAATGTTTTCTAAAGTATAAATACACAGGGACGTAAAAACCAGGGATTAAATAGGAAAGGGCTTACCGACGTTTATTGAAAATATGGTCATTAACATATAAATACAAAACAAATAAATAGATAAAACGGTTAATTAACCCTTTCTCGTATTTTGAAAGGTGACCTTAACGTCGTCACTACAGCCTGTACAAGCTAGAGTTACGACGTTTAAGTCGCAAACCCCAACAAAAATACTTGACGTAAAGTCAGAGTCCAAGGACCACTTTCGGTCTGAATTGATTATTTGATAGGTCAATCTACTTTTAGAATGACAACGGCGACCCGTCCCTTTTTAACGGTTAACATATAACTTGTTTCAATAACCCATTCTGTTCTCATAATTCCAGATTAATAAAAGCGAATCCAGAATATAAAGAAGCATTTCCTAACGTAAAAGACATCTCGGAGGAAGAAGAACTTCGACATAATGAAGATTTTGAGAATGCAGCCATGGATATATACCAAGTATTTGACGAGGTTATAGCAAATCTTGAGGCGGTAGACAGTGCATTAAAGGATATAGAGAGAGCGGCATCTGCTGCAAAATTAACGAAAACAATGTGGAAGGTAGGATACGTTTGGTCTTCGATTACTCGAGGATTTTTCTGCATATACATACATATGCAGATACTTTCAAAGGAATTTCTTGTTCACGAAAACCTTCGTGTCAATCGCTGGCCCCGCCCACTTACGCCCCGGCCACGGAATCCGATTCTGACAGGAACTTCCGCTTCGACTATAAACGGCGTTATTTTGCAAAACATATGACCAGTATGATGTACAAAAAAAGTAAAATGGTTGGTTGGTGACCTAAACGTCGTAACTACAGCTTGAATAAGCTGTAGATACGACTTTTAAGTCGCCAAACCAACAATAAAGGTAAATAAAAAAAACACCTGTGTAGGAGTTGATAAGCTCAGGTCCGGGCTGAATAGATTATTTGATTGGTCGGTTTATTCCTTGTTTGACAGCCGCGATTAGTCAATTAGAAAAACCCTTTTGGAACATTCCTTATATCTAACATTTGATTATCCAATCTTTATCGTTGGTTACTTATATATATTTCTTCATCTGTGAACTTGTATCAAATATGTTAGCCCGATTAGCTGAGTTGATAGAGCACTTGACTTCAAACCTCAAGATCACGGGTTCGAGCCCTGGGCTGACCATATCAACTAAAAAACAAATTGTCTTTCGGATGAGTCGTTGAACCGAGGCCCCGTGTGACTATGCTATCCATCGCGCACGTTAAAGGACCAGGCAGAGCTCTCAGCAGTTTCGTCCTGTATCCTTTCACTATACCCCGTAACAACTAACCGTCTTTTGGGGGCGTCGCTCATATGAGCATGTGCTACATTAGCGACGATAAATAAACGGATATACACATTTGTATCATATAGGGTTGTCTTTGGACAGAGTGACGTAACGCGGCTGTCAATTTACTCATTCCCAAACAACAAAATTTTAGACAGGTTAAAAGTGAAAGAATCTGCAGATAACAATTTCAAATTGATGAAATTTTAAATTTGTTGCTCGTTTTGGATAGAAAATATTGTGGATAATGAAGCAACTACTTAAAACAAGCATTTTCTTCATTTTCCAAAATGTTTTCTAAAGCTTTTTTCTTGAGGCGCGTAGAAAGGAGGACTTGTGTGGGAATGGGTTAAACAATTAATCGACCAATCAAATCGTTCATTCAGACCGAACGAGAATTTTGAATTCAAACACTAGCTGACATTTTCGGTTAAACAACTTTTGGTGGTTTAGCGATTTGAAATGGTTGGTTGTAGTTACGACGTTTAAGTCTTTAAACGAACAAAAATGTCGAACAATATCGAAGCCTAGATTTATAATTTTATCAGATTATCGTTATATATGGAACTAACAACTTTGTGCTTTTACCCCGTCTAGATTGCATCCTATAATTCTGTCTTTGTAATATCGCGGGCTTAGAGCAATAAACAAAGTCTATGGGTCTATACAATAGACCCATACTATGTACTTGCACGAAGCCCTCGATATATGTACGACCAACATTGTTATTTTTCTACATATGAATGAGTGACGTATATATCGTATATGGGGAATCATCCACTAGAGGATCGGTGTATTTTCCCCGGGAAGATGACCTGGTTATTTCTTTCTTTATTTCTTTTTTAATTATTTTTGTAAGAAAGAAAATGTTTCATTGTAGACCTAATACATTTCAATGTCCTGTCATGAAAAGGTAGAAGAGAGACAACCCCATTTTACTTAAATGTATAGATCGTAGTTAAACGATTATTTCCCTTACTTTTTACAGAATTACCACGATCCTTTCATCGAGGTTATACGTCAGACTCTAGGCTCGGACAGATTTACGGAAACAACTGAGGACAATTATAAAATGTTATACTCATTCATCGAGAAAGAACTCGGCAATCATTTACCGGACGATGAACCACAGGGTGTCGAGGCTACAGAGGTGGAAGTGAACTTGTGTAATGATGAAACGTGAGCCTGTGATTCAATGGAACACCTTTTGAAAATAGCAAACCAACTTTTATGGATTTATCGTATACTTCGGACAAAAAGCTGCAGTTTGATAATATATCTGTCGAAAACTCGTAAGGTTAAGCCTTGTCATGCTGAATAAAATCCTTTTCTGAATTTGCATTTAAATGAAAGACCTGAAAGCAATGGAAGAACTAGTTAAGTGGCAAAGTTTGTTTTGAAAATTGTTGTTGTTTTGGAGTGTTTTACAACAAGGGGTTCGGGAGACAAACAGGAGGTGAAGACTAAGATCAGACTGCACTAATGTGCATGCTGATCTTTGTCTTTACCTTCTGCAAAAACAGGAATATTCCGGGTTCAACATGACAAGCGTTTATGTTGTTTTCTATTCAAAGACTCTGCTTATATTCTATCAATCATCTTTGGGTCACAGGGACATAATTACAATAACTCAAAGGTGATATTGTTGTTACGACACTTAGGTGGCACCATCGCGAGTTTGTTATTTTCATGTATCCGAAAATTTACCAACTAAGATTTAAATTGAAATCGATGGCAAGGATGCTATGGAGTCATGTATGATAGTTTAGTGCCGCCGTCATAGCGCAGTCGGTGGCGCGCCAGAATCCGAAACTACAATCAAGGGATGTCATGGATTCGATCCCCGGCGGCAGCACATATCCTTTCCGACATTCGTCTCTCACCAATGGGCTGATAATCGTGAATCTACGTGGGATAGCAGCTGAAGGCTAGGAAAGGATGCAGTAGTACTGGTGTGAGAAATACCAGGAATCCATTGTTAGGTGCTCCAGCCACCACCATATGACTGAAATACTGGCGTTAATACCCATTCAATCAATTATGATAGTTTAGCTCCTAAATCGATACAATTCAAATAATGACTAACCGGTTGTTGATTATCTAGAATCGACGGTACTCCAAAACTAATTCGATCTTGTTTAAAGCTTAAAGACGATTTAAGATATAACTCTTGTTTTGGAGTTCTCATTCATGTGATTAAAAGTCTAGTATTGACATAGAAGTTTGACACTCTTCAAACGAAAAGTGACCACCAAGGCGTTCCGTAAAACAAATAAAACAACACCAAAACTTGCAAAGAGAATGAATATAGCTGATATCAACGAGGGGTCGTATAACGAAAGTAATTGACCAATCGCTGGCCCTGCCCACTTACACCATTGGCCACGCCTACAGACTTCGACATGGAAATCCCGCTTCGAATTTAAACGGCGTTATTTCGCAAAATGTATGGCAAGTAGCATGTAACGAAAACGTAGGATAGTTGGTTGGCGACCTAAACGTCGTAACTACAGCTTGAATAAGCTGTAGTTACGACGTTTAAGTCTCCAAACCAACAAAACAATAAAAAAAATATCGGCCTATGTCGGAAAACAAAACTCATTTCTGATCTGAATGAATGATTTCATTGGTCGACTGGTCATTTGATTAACAGATGCGATTGGTCAATTAAATAGTAAGAAAGAGTGGCCATTTTACATTAAAAAAATCACAAAAAGAGTGAGAAGATTCTACACTGGCTATTTAAGACAACCCTACCATATTGAAACATCTCAAGAAATAGCTTTTAAAAACATTGTGGACAATGAAGAAATTGCTTGTAAGAAGAACTTTCTTCATTCTACTCCTTTTTACCCTTCAAGACAAATGTTTTCTAATTCCACTAATCATGATAACCTTTGACAATTATTACAGCTAGCTTACAGCACATTTCTTTACTTTGATTTGTTTTGCTCCCGAAACAGAATATTATGAGAAATATGATGTTTCAACATACGACAAGAGCTTTTATCGTTATCAATTCAAAGGTAAAACAACAACAAGAACAACAAAAAACATCTTATGATTTCTCTCTTTAAGTTATTTTCTTTACATATTGATTTCTTGCCCCTTGGGATATTTCTTCTGTCTCATACTTATATTTATTTTCAGTAGATATTTATATATGATTTTCGTATGTATAGATATAGTTAAAAATATGGTTTTTTGCCTCCATAGTACTAAAGGTGTAGTAAAAGATATCATTTCTTGTAACAAGAAACTTTTTCTTTTCCTACTCTATCTTTCCCTGTAAGATCATTTAATTGAAACTTTCATTTTGAAGTCTTGATCCGTTCTTTTTGAAAAGAGTTAGTTATTTTTGAGATTAAGTTGAATAGGATAGCTGACACGACAATGAAAGAAAAGCTACATACAATGGAAGAGAAATGACCAATCGCTGGCCCCGCACTTACTGCGTTTGCAACGCCGTCGGTAGCGCGTCAGACTCCTAATCTTCAATAATGGGGTGTCATGAGTTCGATCCCCGGCGGCGGCACATATTCTTTCTGACATTTTTATCTCACCAATGGGTTGATAATCGTAAACCTAAGTGGGATAACAGCTGCAGGCTAGAAGAGGATGTGGAGGTAGTACTGGTGTGAGAAATACCAGGACCCCGCGCCAAAACACAGCGTCAAGACCGGTACATGGTTACACTATCCATTGGCCAGCCTTTCCATCCTACCCCTAGACTGACTTGCGAGTTTAATAGTGCTACAGGACTCCTTATCATACTCGGAGATTTCAGAACCAAACTTTTCCCTCGTCACCAACAAGCACGCATGGAATTTTCCCACCAACAAATCAATTGGGATGGGATGCGATGGAAGCCAGTTTTATCCACAGCTGAGACTCGCTTCTTTTTGGACTTTTATGGTGGTCGTAGGTCTGTTTGGAAACAGGCTAGACAAAGACACAGCCAGACGGTGGTAGCTGAACACAATACTTTAGGGGCAGGTCTTTCACGATTTTGGATGAAATTATTCTGGCAGGTCACACTGTCATGGTAGCCATCAAGAACGGTGAACTAACTGCTCTACGTTACAGGGACAAAATCAATCATCTAGTGGCCGGGTTATTTGTTGGCGCTTAAAATGGGCTTATAAGGCTAAGACTAATCTTAACAAAAGAACAGTGTCAATCGCGGCTGTCAACCAAGAAATAAACCGACCAATCAAATTATTTATTCAGCCCGAACCTGAGCTTATTAACTCGAGCTTATCGACATTGGCGCCATTTTGTTTACCTTTATTGTTGGCGACTTCAAGCTGTACTTAGGACGTATAAGTCATATATTTTTCAAAATAACGCTGTTAAAAATCGAAGCGGAACCTCCTGTCGGAGTCAATGGGAGGGGCAAAAGAAGTAAGTGGGTGGGGCCAGCGATTTGTTAATCATTGGATCTGCCACGCCAATGTCAGGCCAATCTGAGAGAAAACGCAGATCACAAGGAATATTGGCGAATTGATTGCGTCTGCTTTGGACAGGTGCAAAGAAGTTCAAGTAATCTCTCGTAAACTTTTTTTAGGCGTTTCATAAATACATCGTTTATGTCTTAATTGCTTTAAATGAAAATTGATCTGCGATTAATTATTGATGAGAAAGAAGGTTGCTAATTTTCCTTTCATACGATCTGTCATGGTATACAGGAAAGATTATGCTTTAATTATTGAAATGGTTCATGATCCCTTACTTATTTTTGTCCAGTATAACAACCAGATGACGCTTCGCCGTCGATCACGGAACGACCAGTGAGACCCTATAGCGATAGAACTATCATAGCCTTGCTAGGAGTTGTAATCCCCATACGACCCTTTTCTCTCCGTAAGCGATCCGAGTCGAGTCGAGTCAGTAGCTATCGTATGTGCTCTGCTGGTGGACCAAATGTGATTAAGCCCTGATCCAATAACGATCTAGGCGACCTACGGAGATCTATTACCGCTCAAATAGGGATCAGTTCAATCAGATCCCCCAAAACAGAGGGTGACCGGCCATCTATTTATATCATGCAGTCACAGATGAAAGACGTTTCAAAGTAGATGCTGCTGCGTTTCAGGTTATAATCAACCTCAACATTGAAAACACTATTCTTTAACAGCGATGTATTTCAGCTGACGAACCGAGGAAAAAGAGGGTAAAAATAAAAAAAATGGTTGGGGCATTGGTCGGCAGCAGACAGAAGACTTCTGTATGTATAATGTGCCACATTGATGGATGCACGTAGAGCAGAAATTACCCGTTTTGTTTTATATTATCTTATTAGGGTAACACCTTTTGTGCTCTTTTCCCTGATCGGCATACTATATTTAAAACTTTTGACCAAAGAATAAATTGTCTATACACCTTGCTGATGATAGCCGAGACAGTCAGTCGAAGCGCTTTTATGTCGCGACTTGATATTAGCAGGGTTTTATCATTGCAACGGAGCTGTTCGCTGTAGGATCACATTGGAGAGCGATAACTTGTATACTGGCGAATATTTGCGCTCTTAAGAGATCTCATAACGATGTTTACTCCCAAGTTGCGTTTCGAGAGATATACAAAGCGATTAAGTAATTATGTAATGGCGTTCTGAACAGATTGGCACGGACCTTCGTGCAAGGAAGTAGACTGATAGCGATTCGTTAAAGAATCGTAAGTATTCTTGGCGTTCCTGGTGCTGTGCATGGACATCCTCGGCGCACTGTGAAAGCGAGAAAGATCACGGCATATTGGAATGGGGGCATTACTGACCATGAATAATGTCATTTGATATCGAAGTCAAACTTCCTATCGGAGCTCGGTGTGGGTTGTCAGGACCTGTCATTACTCCTATCGGATCGTGTGGATGCACAGGCTGATCACGTTTGTAACTTTTTCCGCTTCCTTGGACCGCTTCTGGACCACACGAATTTAGAAGAGTCAAAATTGAAAGAGTTTGAAATGTGCGTACACTTGATAATTAGAATCTCAGATTAAAAGTATTGTAAAAGATGGCATGCAGCTTTCATGTTAAAAACGTCTTAAGACCCATATAGTTGTCGTTACGGCTATATGTGGAATAGATTAAAGAAAAAATATAAAGATTGGAGTCTATTTAACATTTATCTATTCTAGTTGCTTCTAGCATCCAAAATTCTCATATCTGTACATGCAGCAAAATAACATATTCATAGTAAGAAAGCTATTAATAAGATATACTCCGTACGAATGTAAACTTTCCATTGCGGATGATAGAAAAATAACCCATTACCAGACAACAAATTGTAGACTAGCCCAAAATGAAAGAAGTTGCAGACGACAATTTCTGTTGGATGGAATTTCAAATATTTCTGTCTTTCTGGTTAGAAAACAATGCGGGAAATGTAAGGAAGCCCTGGGGGGACATTTTGGACTTCCATACTAATGCAGCAATTTCTTGTTACAAGCAATTTCTACATTTTCCATAATGCTTTCTTGAAACTTTAAATTTGGGAGCGTCAAGAAGTGGAATTGTGACGTAACGGATTACGACATTCGACATAGATAATGAACGGCCTTAACTATATTACTTTATTTTCTTGTTTTCTCATTAATCGCTAAGTTTCTTAACCAATTACTAGATGGCAGAATCTTAGACTGCTACAAATTGAAAGAAACTGTATACGACAATTTAAAGTTTATGAAACATGATATTTTTTTGTCATTTTGGGTAGAAAATTCAAAACTAAAAGTCTTGATATGATTCTACGTGGAACGTTTTCATATTTTATACATCTAAGACATGAAATACTAGCCTAAAATACTTGATTGAATTACCACTTATGAAAAATTTGAATTTGTAAATAACTATAATATAGCCAAACACCCTTTTTGACACCCTAAAGAAAAACAAGCGTTGAAAAACATTGTGTAAAATAAAGAAATTGCTTCTAATAATCAGTTTGTTCATTTTTTACTCCATATTTGCTACCAAAAGACAAACAAAAATAATAAAATGATAAAAATAAAATTCCATCAACAAAAATGTTGTCTGCAACATCTTTCAATTTGGACCAATCCAATTTTATTTTTCGTAAGGGAATGTGTTTGATACATACAGAGCTTTCAGGTCAGATAAAATTGACCGTGAATGTGGAAAATTTAATAGGCCCATATACAGATGACAAAATCTTAGACTGATTAAACTCCATCGAGGTTATTGATGGCACTGTACATAATAATTTATATGTAAGCAATTTAATTTGAAATGTTCGTATATCATATGTGTATGTATGATTTGAACAATAAACGATTTGTATTTGAAAGTGAAAATTGCAAAACGAGTGGTATATACATATAGGATAGAAAACAGTATAAGATGAGAAGAATTTGCTTAAAACAAGCAATTACTCCTTTTCCCAAAGTCTTTCCACTATATGTAGCTAAAAATATGTTATTTTGTGATACGGAATTGCTTAAAGAAAAGCTGTTGTCATTATTTAAATAGACTGATCGCTGATCATCCCACTGAGCTCCAACAGGAAGTTCTTCGATATCAAACGGCTTTATTTGGAAAAATGAATGACCAGTAGCATGTAACAAAAAAGGTTGAATCGGTTTGAATCGAATCGGATCTGCAGTTAACCCATTCTAACTCGTTGACGCTTTTGGACGCCCCTCAGGAAAACAAGTAATTTCCTGATTTCTACTGAGAAAACTGAACAGATCTACAATTTCATAAACTTTAAATTGTAGTCTACAACTATTTCAATTTGGACCAGTCTTAAATTTGCCGTATTTTAAGATTGATTGATTGAATGGGGTTTAGCGCCACTTTTAAAAGTATTTCAGTCATATCGCGGCGGCTTGAGCATCTAAAAATGGATTCCTGGTATTTCTCAAACAAGTACTACCACTACACCCTTTCCTAGCCTCCAGCTGCTATCCCGCTTAGGTTTACAATTATCCACTCATCGTTGAGAGGAAGGATATGTTCCGCCGCCGGGGATCGAACCAATGACAGCCCTTGATTGAAGATTGGGAGTCAGACGCGCTACCGACTGCGGTATGACGGCGGTGCCGTCAGGTAAGAAGTGATAACATGTGGGGGTATTATTAATTACATGTACAAACTATATAGGGTTACTATATATTCTATCCTATATTTCGAGAATTCGCCAGATGTAAAGTTACGTTATCCTGCTTTGACATTGAAGTCCCCGCAGACAGACCATGGGATATTTTTTATAATCCCGAGATGGTCACCACTGCATGACGGATCGAAGATGTTAATAAAAATTGATTAACTAAACAAACCATTGATATCAATCGGAAGTTAACTTTTAACTCCAACATTTATATGAATATGTTAGTTTTGGCACCCTTAACGTTATATTTACAGCATTAAAGTAACTAACTAACCATTCTATTATTTTTTTTTTTGTCACAAATTACTTACAATAAATTACGCAGTTTGATATCTCTCGAACTGTTGGAGATCAGTGGGCATAGACAATTATCCGTCGATCTGGAGTCAGTTTTGATTTAGCGATCAGATCTATCAAGCAACCACTTTCATAAAAGAATAGCAAATAAATTCCCTTTACAATAGCATAATGCCTAGTAAAGTCGACGTCTTTGTTGTGTAAGTTATAGTTAGCCAGCCCTTTGTTATTTGAACCCTTAGGAATCGACTCCACGAGTTCGAAAAACATAAGATTAAATACAAATAATGGTCTTGTTTATTCATGCAATCACATCAATCCTCATTTTTAATGAAGACAAATCATGAAGCGACCATTCTATTCGGTAACCAATTTTGAGTGATCCGCGCTTCCAATAAAAATCGATAAACCAATATCACCAATCGTTTGGAACGGAAGAAAACTTTGAACTCCAAAACGAATCGCCATTCCTGTTATTCAGTTTGTTGGTTTGGCGATTAAACTTCGTTACTACATCTTATCCAAGTTGCCGTTAAGAAGTTTACGTCGCCAAGAAACCATTTGCTTTTAATTACATGTAACTGTCCATAATTTTTTTCAAAATAACGCCGTTCAATGGTTAAATCGAACATCCTATCGTAGTCAGTGGGCGATACAAGCCATCCTTTAAACCTCCCCTGTTCAATTCCTGTTTTTTACGACCATGTAAATTTATAATTGAGAAAACATTATAGAAAAAGAAGAAATTGCTTGTAACAAGCAATTTCGACTTTTTCCACAATATTTTCTCTACAACTGAATGATTATTTTTCAAGTCAAATCTACTTTCAATTTCCGTCTGAAAAATCTTTGAATTTGGACATGTCTAAATTTTGCAAAACAGGAAAGGGTTAATGATTTGTGGTCCGCTTAACTCTTACCAGACAAAATTTTGGACTGGTCAAAGTTCTAAGATTTTGCAGACGACGAAATTAAGGTGGTGATTTTTTTTTAACCTTTTAAGAAAGCAAACATTGCGGAAAATGAAGAAATTGCTTGTAAAAAGCGATTTCTACACGTTCCACGATGTTTCCCAATGCTTAATTTGGAGGCGTCAAAAAATGTCATAACTGACCAATCTGGACTGCCAATCGAATAACCAGTCGACTAATCAAACTATTCATTTCGACTAGAAATGAATTTTGATCAACATTGGCTGCTAAACTTAAACGTCGTAACTACAGCTTATTCAAGCTGCAGTTACGACGCTAAGATCGCCAACTGACTATTCTCGTTTTTTGTTGCAAGCTACCGGTCATAAATATTGCGTAATAACGACTTTAACCCGTTCCCACTTGATAACATTTTAGACCAGTCCAATTCAAAGAAGCTGCAGACGACAACTTTAAGTTTATGAAATCTAGTCTTTGTCTTTTGGAGCAGAAAACATTGTGGTTTATGAAGAAATTGCTTGTGACAAGCAATTTCTACATTTTCCACAATGTTTTCCCAAGCTTTCAAATTGAGGGGGCGTTTAAAAGTGTCGCTGTGTGGGAATGGCTTAAAAACCGAAACGGGACTTCCTGTCGGAGTTACTTGGTGTTTCCAACTGAGTAAGTGGGCGGGACCAGGGGTTGGTCAATTCCAAATATACTGTAAATAACACTTATACTATATTATGTCTAAAGAACGGTAGTATCAACTACATTCTCAGCTTCTATTACATCATTTCTATCAGCTAACGGTTTAGTGACAACAACAATATCTTTTTGTCCAACGACTTTCACGTGAAACATTCCCTCTCGTCGCTTCGATAGTTCTTCCTTAGCAACCTTCGCCATACGACAACTTATCAACGTTGATAACAAACAGACGAGAATCTCACTGCCCGCTACGGCGAGCGCTACAATTATTATCGTGTCTTTTTCTTTCTTTTGGAATGTATGGCCGTCCGTAGTGTGGTTAACTAATCCTAGACGTAATAGCTGAATACTGACAACCGCCGTTACCATGGAAACTACAGAAAAGGCAGCAAAACACATTATCTGTAAGAAGGAAACAGACAGGAAATTAAACTGAAGTTATTTCATGAGAAACCTTTACTTTAGAACTGTGTTTTAGTCCTTATTTGTTAAGAAGCCTCCAAGGGCCATGCTTTCTGACAGAGTGAGTTTTTTTTTTTCACAATTGAGCAAACCGACAGATCGTGATTGTCAATTAAAGAACCAATTCATTTGTTTAGACCACAAGTCATAACATTGAATAAGCTGCAGTTGCGACGTTTAAGTCGCCAAACTAACAAAAATGATTCACCAAAAATGGCGGCGAATGTTGGGGTCCAAACTGAACTTCCAGTCTAAATGAATGATTTGATTGGTCGACTGATTGTTTGATTGACAGCCGCGATTAGTCAATTTAGAGGGTTTTTTTTGTTGTTGTCGTTGTTGTTGTTTTTTGGTTTTTTTAATACCATTCCTGTATAATCAACTCCCAGTTTAATATTTTCAAATGATTGATCGCTAGCCACGCCAACTGACCTCCAACATGGCAGATCATCTTATATAAAAAATAACGTTATGTTGCAAAATATAGGCCATGCACATAAATGACCTTAGCGTCTCAACTACAGCTTGCCAACGCCGATCCGCAAATTATTATACTATTTCTAGTTATCGGATTGTCTCTTTTCGTGCGATTGACCACACTTTATCTAAATAGAGGATATTGAAAGAGTGACATGGAATGCCGCAATCATTAAACCAGTCGTCTATTAGACTGGCTGCAGTCGTTTTTGTTTGGATCTTTAATGTATAATAATGTATATTGATCTTAATCCAAACCATTCCCATTCCCGCTATTTTTAACGCCCCCCACGAAAAGAGATTTAGTGCTTCTTACACAAGTATGTCTCTTTAATCCAAGATTATGTTTGTGGATAGTGTTGAACAAAAACTTCTTCTTTTTTGGAGTCAGGGGACTTAAATGACATCCTTATCCAACCACGGAAAGATTTAATTCCCTTTAAGAAGAGTCTGGTAGCCAGACTAGTCATCAATATACAGATAAAAACGATGCTTTGCCGAGTTTGTAACTGTTTAAGATGACGAATTCAATAAATACTGGATTTTATGGATACGAATGTGATATTCTTTGACCTAAATTTGCAACAAATCACTAAAATTGCGTTATGACGTCATTTTTGATAAGGTATTACCATAGGCTTTGAATTCATTCGCATAGTTATTACACCTGTGTAATATCATCCCTGTAATATAAAAAAAAAGTTAACAGGTTTAATTCACTCCCGGGCCTAAAGTCATTAAAAATTGGTACCCCTCCCCCTACACACACACAAATTTACGTGTTAAAAAACGTCAAAAAAGAGAGATAATAAAACCAAAATAGAATCATCACTGTCGAGTGTGATGTCACTAGAATCTTTCGAAACATGATTTATTGTTGAATAAAGCTGTTTTTATGGCTTCTGTTACGTAAGTGACAATCACTTCCTCTCGTGACATAACAGATAAGACGAAATCTTCCCAGAATAGATGTAATTACAAGGAAAGTTTTGGATGAATACTTAGATGCGTTGATTGTCTTTTCCAAAACTTAGGGCACTGACGTAGCAAGAAGATTGTCCCGGAATTGTAAATTGAAGCAAGACATTACTTAACAGCTCGCAGGACTCGCCTACTATAGTCGGATAAGGTAATTGACTAATCGCGGTTGTCAATCAAATAATCAGTTGACCAAAAGAATCATTCATTTTGACTTGAATCTTATTTGAACTCCGAATTTGGCCGCCATTTATGAGAAGGATCTTTGATAGTTTGGCGACCCAAACGTCGTAGCTACAGCTTTTGCTAGCTGTAGTTACGACGTTAAGGCCGCTAACCAACCAATCTACATTTTTATTAATAAATAACTAAAAAGATAAAAAATAAATGAAAAAATAAATGATTTTAATGGAATTTGTTCAAGTATCTTTTTCATAGTTTAAAGGCTAGATATATTATGAAAACACGCGTTTTAGCTTAGATTAAATACGTAATGAGACGACATTTTTAAAGTAGAAAATTTCAATCAATACGAAAATACCACTTCCAAAAGACAGCTTCTAAAGATCCCCGGTCCGAACCTGAGGAATGTTTAATAAGATCACTTTATTTGCACAGACATATTGATTTTCGTTCTCTAGATCCAAAATCTTGATTAATTTCATTTATAAATAATTTAACTTTTAGTTTAGTCTATCAAAAACGGGCGTTCGGATTGGTCGAGAAAAAAAACTCTTAACTCCATGAAAACAATTTTGAGCACGCAGCGATTCTGTATGCTTCCGCACAAGATAGTCCCATACAAAAAGGTATCAAAAAATGTAAGTTTTTGCTTTTTTTACTCGATACTATTAAAATCAAAGAAATGAAGAGAATATTTCTTGTTTTCATGGAGGAATGAACCGAAAAAACTAATCACACTTCGCGTATTCATACAGTGTGATTAGTTTTTGTTTTGTTCATATCTCCACAAACACAAAAAACGTTCTCTTCATCTCTTAAATAACATGACATAAGACTTGAGAGTGAAATAAACTCGTTGAACATGGGCGATATTACACTGGTGGAATAATTATGTAAATTAGATAAAGCATATGATAACGCCTTTTCGTTGTCGTGAAATTACGTCACATAATGCATGTAATGACGTCATATTGCAAACGTCATTACATGTTTCGCGGAATAATATCTTTAATGTTCAGTATTTTATCGATTCATCAAAACAATTTATGTCATATAATACATAGAATACATAAAATTGCGAATTTATTAAACTTGTTAACTTAAACAGATAAAAAAATCTCGACATAGCTTCGTTTTTATCTGTTTATAGACTCGTTTAATAACTCAGTATTTAAAGATCACTCATGGGTTCTGTGTTATATGTGTAAAAAAAGTCAAATAAAAATAAAAAAAGGAGGAAAAATGCTTATTTTCTGATAGAAAATTCTATCCCCCTTACTATATGTTTTGCAACATGCATATTCTCTTTTTCACGATGTGTTTTACCATTATGACTCCGAACCCCTTCCGAATTCAATAAGTCTTAAATTGTGTCTTCTATTAAACGGCTATGCGAGGGGAATTGAAGTTTTCAAAATCATTCAAGCACTTACCACATAAGACGTTTTTCTTCTTGCACAAAGTATTCCTAATATTCCAGTAATTATAAACTGAAAAAAAGAAAGAAAACATTAGTTTAATAATAATAATGATAATAAAAAAACATATCTTACTGACGGAACGCAGCTATTAATCAGATAACACCACAACCAATCATATTATATTTTAAGACCGGACATGAACTTATTTTTGCTGGTTGGCGACTTTATCGTCGTAACTACAGCTTATTCAAGCTATATTTAGAACCTTTATGTCGCTAACAAACCATTTAATTTTCATCACTTGAAACTGTCGACAAATTTTGCAATTAATGGCGTTTCACATCTAAGTCAAGCTTCCGGCTGAAGTTATGTATGTTTGCAAGCGATCGGGCAATTCAACTATGAGAGTGAAAGCACCGTCTTATTGTAAAAAAGAAGCATGCTAATCCTTTCCTGTTAAATTTCCAGGTTTTTATGTTCCCTTGTTTTATCGTTAAGAAAACATTGTGGAAAAAGAAGAAATTGCTTGTAATAAACTTTTTTTCTTTTTCGCCAATGTTTTCAACCCAACCTAATAATTATTTTTCAGTTCAAATCACTTTTGAATTTTCGTCTGCAAAACATTTGAATTTGGGCACTTCCATCATTTTCGCGCCTGTAGTTTCCCTCTCCTCCCGGGGAAGCGACCCGCCTATCCACCCGGGTCTTAATCCGGGTCTTTCGGCGGGTTGCTCGGGGGGGGGGGGGGAGGAGAGGTACTTTGTTTACCCTCGTCCCATCATTTTCAAAAACAGAGAAGGTTTAAATAGTATACATGATATGTATGAAGTTATATGATGGGGTGTGGAATTCCTTGCCCGACTTGTCCAACATATCAGGGATGTGGAACTCCCACGCTCGTCTTGTCTCTCATGTCAGGGATGTGGAACACAAAACGCTCGACTTGACTGGCGTGTAGGGGATGTGGAGCCACATGCTCGTCTTGTCCGACATGTCAGGGATCGGGAAACTCCACGCTCGTCTTGTCTGCCATGTCAGGGATGTGGCACCTCCACGCTCGTCTTGTCTGACATGTCAGGGATGTGGAACCCCACGCTTGTCTTGTCCGACATGTCAGGAATGTGGAACCCCTACGCTCGTCTTGTCCCACATGTCAGGGATGTCGACCCCCCCCCTCGTCTTGTATGACATGTCAGGGGCGTGTAAAGGCGACGCTCTACTTGTCCGACATGTCAGGGGGGTGAATTCCAATGTCCGGCTTATCAGCCAAATTTTATTTTCACTATTTTTTCTCTTTTTTTTTTTTTTTTTTTTTGCGGTCAAGCGCATTTTTCAAGGCCACATGTCCAGGTACAAGTCAATACTAGGGCAAAACTAAAAAGGTACAAATGAGATCTCAAAGATAACTCATTACAACTTGGATAAATATAACAATGTTCATATTGAAGGACAGAAACTATTCTGGTGAAAGAAATAAAATGCTAGTTTTCAGCCTTTTCTTTATTTGCAACATTTGTTGTTTTTTTTTTAAATTTATCTCTTCACTTTGTTGCGAACGAGTTTTTCTGGACAAGACGGCTATCGTGTCTAACTTGTCAGGGATCATGTGAAGAAAATATGTACATTAAATCTTGTATTACGCGACCACTCATAGAACGACCTAAATGGTGTCGCTTAGGAAAATGGTCGCTTAACCCTTTCCTGTTTTTCAAAACTTTAGACTTATACAATTTGAAAGAAGATGCAGACGAAAACTAACGGTGGGTGCAATTTTAAAAGTACCAAACCTACAGGGTAGAAATTATCGTGGAAAAGAAGAAATTGCTTGTTATAAGCAATTTCTTCTTTTCCCATGATGTTTTCTCAAGTATCAAATGACAGTAAAAACAGTGATTGAACCGGAAAGGGTTAAACTACATTTCTGTGAAAATTATCAAGGATTGATTCGGTTGCATATGTAAGCATTTACAGAATTCTCGCTCAATCGTTTGTCGATGGGACTCAATAGAATCGTCTCTCTGAGACGGTTGTAATGAGCTCCAACTACATTGGATTTATTTATGATAGGCTTTTAGCAATTTCGATCACTTTTATGCCATTGTTTTTTATTTATTATTATTTATTTTTATTATAATTATTATTATTTGTTTTTTATTTATCCATTTTTTAATTATTTTTTTTATTATTTTTTTATTATTATTATTATTTTTGGAGGGGGATTTTGATTGTGGTCGCTTAATGCAAGTTGTCGCTTGATAGAGGTGGTCGCTCGAGCAGGATTGACTGCATTTCTATACCATTGGATGGTGACAAAGGTTTGCATTTTATTTGTTGTTTCACGTACTTCAAGATTCAAAGATCATTTCTCGAAAGGTAAAAAGTTCGAGAATATCAGATTTATTTCCAAACCCTTTCCCATACAATTCCTCGATTTTTATCCCCGTATAATTCTTTACTTGTGAAATCATTGTGGAAAAAAGAAGAAATTGCTTGTCACAAGCAATTTCTTCTTTTCCAACAATGTTTTGTTTTTTTTATCATTTTATCAAATAGAATGGTTACTTTTTGAATTGCACTTAATTTATAATGCCACTTTTTATTTTGACAAGTCCGAAATTCTTGAAAAAAGGTCAACCCATTCCCACACAATCCTTCCTTAAAAATAATGCATTTGGGGAAAAAATTGGGGGGAAAATGTGGAAAATGTATTGTATCAATTTCTTAATTATCTACAAAAGACGCAAAAAATAAATAAATAAATTCCATCATCTTGAAATTGTCGTCTGCATCTTCTTTCACGTTTGATCAGTCTTAAATTTTGTTGTATGGGAATGGATTAGGCCAGCACCTATGAGATCATCGATCGTTGAGCCCGGCCACCAAACGCGTCGATCATGTTTCATCTAAATCAATGGTTTTAAGTCATAAACTTGTACTTACAAATCCGCCACTCCATATAGGGGAAACACTGTGTGCTAACCAAACTTCAGCTTTCACACTGGCTATCACGCCAAGAATCACACTGCAGAGTCCCAATACAACGTGAAATCCGCAGATCACGCACACTGACGTCACAACTATCTGTAACATTATGACGTCAGTACAGAGTTATGTTCCCTTCAGAATCTAGGTATTTGAATTATTTCTGAAAAATAAATGTTTTACAATCAAAATTCTCTTACAACAGCCTAGTTTTACATAGAATGAAAAGATTTAATACAAAATGATGGATATTTTAAGGCTATGGAATATGGAAATTGTTAAAGGCAGTTTCTTTATCTTTCAAATGTTAAAAAAATTTGTTTATTTTCTCATGAAAATGTAAAAAAGTCGGATCGTATGAAAGGATTAATTATTCCTGACAGAATATGACAAAACGCCAAAACAGGTCACTCGAAAATATTTGTTTGGTTGTGGGTTCCCCCTATTTTTGGTAAGAAGCCGATCGCGAAAGAAACGTCCGTTGTAACAAGCTATATTTTTGTGAAAATCAAGTTGTTTACTGTAACTTCTCACGATCGATAGCAAGTCGCGAAGTTTCACAGGAACAAATCTATAATTAAGATTGAAGACACATAAAAGAGTCAGCGAAGAACTCATAAAAGGATTCATCTTTGATAATGTTCCATGCTAAACCTGTTCAATCCCTTGTTTTTACGTCTATTTGATTTTATAATTGAGAAAACATAGTAGAAAAAAAGGATTTGCTTAGAGCAAGCGACTTCTTCTTTTCCACATTTTTTTCTGGCGTACTGAATGGTTATTTTCACTTAAAATCAACTTTAACCCATTTCCACTCACTGATGATTTTAAGACGCCCCAAGGAAAAAAAGCTTTGGAAAACATTGTGGAAAATGACGAAAACGCTTGTATCAAGCAATTTACTCATTTTCCACAATGTTTTCCTCGCAGAAAGTTGAAAATCCAGAATTTCATAAACTTTTAATTATCGTCTGCAACTTCTCTCAATTTGGGTCAGTCCAAAACTGTGCCGTCTGGTTATGGGCTAAATGTTTATCTGCCAAACCTTAGAATTTGGACAGGTCTAAACATTTGCAAAACAGAAAAGGGTCAAGGCATCCTTAGTCACCAACATGAATACGTGATAAAAAATCTCAGGGAGCAAAGTATGATTCTGATAATAGTTGATCGATTGTATTTTAGTTTTATCGGGCGGCTGGTTCACCTAACGTTTGGTTCCTGTCGTTTCTCACACAACAAAAACATTCCATCCGAGCTTCCAGCTGCTCAATCCAATAAAACTCATTACTTATCACTCGCAGATCGGTGAGAGACAAATGACGCATGTTGCGATAATTTTTGTCAAACGTCGACAAGAATGTTGGCCGAGGAATGGTAAAAACTCATAATCAAAGGATTGGCGACCGACTGAGCTAAAAACGTTCGGCCCAATACGAAAATAAATCAACCGAATGAAATCGATTTTCGAAATTTTCACAGAATTCTTGTGTGAATTACCAAGAATTTATAACAACCTACAAAACATATACCTCTCTAAAAAAAGAACATACACAAGGTTGTGAAACTCAATTTATTCTTAATACACTGATGTTTTTACAAGCATTCCGTATTTCTACGAGTTAGATATTTCTTGTGAGAGAAATCAGAGGCTATAACCGAAGCACTCTCTGATAGGCGTAACTTTGGTTGTAACATGTATACCTGGGGTGATTGAAAAGTAAGTGGTCTAAGGCAGGAAAAATCGATTTAACTGCAATGTTTTCCTTTTTTTAACTTAGTTACCTTAAAATCTTACGCTCTTTGTCAAACGGTGCATGAGCATTTGGATAAGGTAGCATTTGGGCCCCGAAATACGTCAACCGCTTATTTGATGTCATCATCTGAGCAAAAATGGAGGGCGTCGAGTTATTCCTATCTTCGGGAAAAGGTAATTGTCAGAGGGTGATAAATCAGGTGAATAAAGTGAAAGCTTAACATAGTCCTTGCAGTCTGATCAAGATCGATATTTCACGCACTTCATAACTATTGTTAGTCCATTTATTTTTGTCAACATGTTTACTACCGACTTAACTTTTAATGAGAATCCGTATCGATATCGATAGAATAAGCTGTTTTACCAAATAATGAAATTGACGGATCGCTGACCACGCCCACTGACTTTCGACATGGAAGCTCGGTGAGGTAAAAACAGCATTTTGTTTGTAAAATACAAAATACGCTCCAACTACGGCGTCTGAGTCATCAAACCGTGAAAAAGACTTAACTTAAATGACAGAGGTTAATTGCTCGCTTCCGGTCTGAATGAATAATTTGATAAGAAAGCCGTTTTTATGTTGTTGTTGTTGTTGGTGGTGGTGGTTGTGGGCTTTTTTTTTTTCTTTTTTTTTAAATGATGGTGGCGTTCGTGAATTTTCTTTTTTATTGTGCGTCGGTGTTAAGTAGAAAAGGTATGAGGTTTCGACTGTAGGCGTAGTGTCAATATGTTTCAGAGTAATTATCCAAGAATTACAGATAAACACGTGAGCAGTTTCTCGATTGTCCCTGTGTTCACGTAAACAAATTCTTTTTTTCAATCTAACGAATTTGAACATCGATATTATTCTTATGGGAGCGTTTTTTGAGACAATATTAGGCACATGAGTAGGTAAATGAATGGAAAAATACACAATGTAATTCTATTTTTTCTAAAGATGACATAAAATGTAGTGTAAAGTCCGGATCGGTAAATTTATCGCGAAAATGCAACTGCTGGTCGTTTCCTGGAGCACTTTTAACATATTTCAATTTTAAAATAGTTTTTGAACATAGCCTATTATCTCATATCAATCTTTTCTAGCCAATTGACTTCACGATGACCCCGCCCACTTACTTCGTATGCGACGTCAATTGACTCCGAAAGGAAGTCCTGCTTCGAATTTTGACGGCGTTGTTTTGAAAAAAATATGGCCAGTAGCATTTAGCAAAAAAGTAGAATAGTTGGTTCGCGACCTAAACGTCGTAACTTCAGCCTGAATAAGCTGTAGTTACGAGGTTTAAGTCGCCAAACCAACAAAAAAACTAAAAAAAAAAATGGCGGTCAATGGTTGAGTTGTAAATACAGGTCCGGGCTGAATTACTGGTTCGATTGGTCGGTTGATTCCTCGATTGACTGCCGCGATCGGTCAATTGCATTTTAAGTTTAGAAATATTTCAAAATGTATGCCTATTGTCTTGTCGTTTCAAATTTGCGATCCGTTTGGCGTCCACCTGCCTGCGTTCTCGGTATCTGGTTGAAGGATGTGTAGATGGTCTCTCAATATAAGTTTTACTGTAATACAAAGTCACGTGTTTATCTGTAGTTCGTGGATAATCATTCTGAAACATGTTGACACTACGCCTACAATCGAAACCTAATACCTAAAATTTGTTGGGTTTTTTTTTTCTATTTTACACCGACAGTAGCAAATTAGTAGAAAAAAAAACAAAGAGTTCACGAACGCAAACGTCATTCAAAGAACGATTGTCTAATCAAATTACTCATCAGAACGGAAGCGAGCATTTAACCTCTGACATTTAAGTAAAGCTTTTTGGTGGTTTGATGACTCAGACGCCGTAGAACCAACGATTACTCTAATACTTAGTTCAATACGTGTACTAGTGTATTTTACAACCAAAATGCCGTTTTTTACCTGACCGAGCTGCCATGTCGAAAGTCAGTGGGCGTGGTCAGCGAACCGTCAATTTCATTATTTGGTAAAATAGCTTATTCTGTCGATCTCGATACGGATTTTCATAAAAGAATAAGTTGGTAGTAAATATGTTGACAAAAATAAATGGGCTAACAATAGTTGTGCAGTACGTGAAATATCGACCTTGATCAGACTGCCTAGACTATGTTGAGCAATCATTTTATTCACCTGATTTAGCAGGCTCTGACAATTACCTATTCCCCAAAAATAAAATAATTCGACGCCCTCCATTTTAGTTCTGATGATGACATCAAATAAGCGGTTGACATATTTCGGGGCCAAAATGATACCTTTTGCAAAATATCCCCCCTTTTTAACAAATACATGTATGTCCGGTTTTAGGGGCATTTGCTTTTGGAAAGATACTTTTTCATCATACTAGCTATTCAAGAGATGAAGAGAGCTTTTTCTTTGTTTGTTTGTTTTCATGGAAATATGAAAATAAAAACTATAAAAATCATACATAAATGCAACTAGGTATGAATAAGCGAATCGGATTTATAAATACCTGTGTGTGTGGTTGGGCTTCTTGTAACATACATCCATGAAACAAAAAAATATTCTCTTCGTGTCTTATAATTTAATGACATCAAGCGAAAATATGAATATAATTTACAAAATTTTAAGGGACTATTTTGTGCGCAAGCATACAAAATAGCTAGGTGTATGGATAATCTTTTCGGCCAATCAGAACACTCGTTTTTTGATAGACGAAACTAAAAATAAGATTATTTAAAAGTGGTCGCATAATAGAGGCGGTCGTTAGAGCTAGAACGAGTTTTCTTTCATAACCGATATAATACTGAACATGGCATTGAAAACAATTTCCAACAAAGCGAAGAAGAGTTTTCACCAAACGAATAAATATTCAGATAAAGCATTATACTTGTTACAAACAATTTCTTCGTTGTCCATAATTGTTTTAACCCCCCCCCCCCCCCAACAAAAATGATAACTTTTATGAACCTGAAATTGTCGTCTTTCAGATCTTCGTTTGTCGACGGAATTAGAAGACTGATTGACTGAATGATGTTTAACGCCAATTTTAACAGTATTTCAGTCATAACGCGGCGACTGCAGCACCAAACAATGGATTCCTGGTATTTTTCTCACCAGTACTACCCCTACATCCTTTCCTGGCCTCCAGCTGTTATCCCACTTAGGTTTACGATTATCCACCCATTGGTTAGAGTCAAATGTCGGCAAGGATATGTGCCGCTGCTCGGGATCGAACCCATGACATCCAATGATGGCTCGAGAAGAATGATGTTAGAATATCAATGTTAAAACGACAGTGACAATTGTTGGTGCACCAGTCTCCTAAATATACTATACACGTTATTTAACCCTTTCCCGTTCATCAAAATTTTAGACTGGTCCAATTTGAAGGACGTTGCAGATGACAGTGAAAAGTGTGTGCAATATTAAACGAAACCATTATATTCGGTAGAAAATAAAGTTTAAAAAAGAGAAATTGCTTGTTACAAGCAATTTCTTCTTTTTCCAAAATATTTTCTTAAGTATAAAATCACATGGCCGTAATAACTTTACTTTACAGGATCAATTAATCTCAATTTCTGTACAAGCTCTAAAATACTTTATGATTTCGCTTGAAAAATATAGAGCGTGTCATTTAATTTCATAGGCAAGGTCTTGAGTTTGTCTTCATTTGGTCTCCGAGAATCCATTAGCCCATTTCCACTCGATCCCGTCTTTTTACGCCCCCGCACCAAAAAAGGAAAAGATTGTGAAAAATGGAGAAATTGCTTGTTACACGCAATTTCTTAATTATCCACAGTATCTTCTACTCCAAAAGACAAAAGTATATAGATTTTATCAACTAAAAAGTGTCGTCTGCAGCTTCTTTTAATTTGAACCAGTCTAAAATTTTATTGTGTGGGAATTAGTAAAACCTTCAAACATCATACACTGTTTTATTCCTACATGGCACACATATATGCACTATGAATAGATTAACCCATTCCCCTACAACAGAATTTTAGACTGGTCCATATTCAAAGAAGTTGCAGACGACAATTTTTAGTTGGTGAAATCTTTAAATTCCTAATCTTTTGGGACATTAAACATTGTGGATAATGAAGAAATTGCTTGTAACAAGCAATTTCTTCATTTACCACAATATTTTCCAAAACTGTCATATTGGGAGGCCTTTAAAAGCGTCACTGTGTGGCAATTGGTTATATATAGTTCGATTCCTGGACAGTATAAACTCAAAGAGAAGTCTTACCTTTTCAAATATTCAAACTCGTTCACTAGGTCACTTAATGCTTGAACTCAAGACGAAACAGAAAAATCTGCATTCATCTTTAGATTCCTTCGATTAATTTATAGTCACTTGAATTCCGCGCATGCGTTACGCTAAACGGTTTACTCCAGAACACGGTTATCAAATATAGATTCCATATATAGGCATCGAAGTGGAATTCCTATTAGTTGTACTTAAGTGCAACAAAATAATCAACTGCCATGCTATTCACGTTTTAAGGCCCTAATTATGGGTTAGAGAATCGATGTGAATAACCGATAGTTTCGTTATTGATCGATTCAAACAGACTTTGTCAGGCGCTTGGTTCCATCGGATTCTTAGCGGTGCTTGTACACACGCTGTATTACTTTGTATGATCAATACAGATATATCGCAGTTGGGCTATCACAACAGCATAGCATTAGATTTGAGCGAGTGACATTCTAACAATCGAGGGAGCACTGTCCATGCCCCCCGATCTCCGAGAGAAAGATCCATTTTGATATAGATTGGCGTACCATTGCAAGATCCATGGTCAGTAACATGCACCCAAAATAATATGTTTTGCTCATGACCTGGACGCCACAACTTCTGTCTTTATTGACAACCGACGTCCGTCAATTCCACATGTGTAGCAAGAAACCGCCCAGGTCGGCCTGTGCATCGGCAAAATCTATGATACAAAATAAATGATCGTCAGACAGACAGACAGACAGGTAGATAGATAGATAGATAGATAGATAGATAGATAGATAGATAGATAGATAGATAGATAGATAGATAGATAGATAGATAGATAGATAGATAGATAGATAGATAGAGAGATAGATAGATAGATAGATAGATAGATAGATAGATAGATAGATAGATAGATAGATAGATAGATTTTGTCCAAAATTTCAACAAGACAAATACTCTGATCATTTTATTCTGTGTGTGTTTTTCTAAAATTTGACCCCGTGACCTTGTTTTTGAAATCCCTTGACCACAATTAAGAATTCTTGCGTACTTCGTTAAGACAATCATTCTGGCTTGTTTTAAGGTCCATTGAAGTGTATTGTTTTCCTGTATTCGACCTGGTGACCTAATCTTAAATCCAAGATGAGGAGCAGATTGGGTGTAGTGGTAGACTTGCCAGACTCGAATCTCCTGCTTCTCCAGTCATTTGGGTGAGAATTTAGATATGGACTCAGTTGGAGTAGGACATTGACCTTAATCTAACATGACCATATTTCGATCTTTTCCAAAATGTCAGCGCCGCCGTCATACCGCATTCGATAGCACACCAGACTCTCAATCTTCAATCATAGGATGTCATGGGTTCGATCCCCGGCGGCGGTACATATCCTTTCCGACATTTGTATTTCACCAATGGGTGGATAATCGTAAACCTAAGTGGGGCTAGGAAAGGATGTAATGGTAGTTCTGGTGTGAGAAATACCTGGAATCAATTGTTAGGTGCTCCAGCCGCCGCGATATGACTGGAATACTGTTCGGCGTTAAATCCCATTCAATCTATCAATCTAGGTTGTAAGAGCGTCAAACGTATACATATACATGTACTTAACAATGTCCTAGTTCATCTATCGAAATTATTGACTCTGGAGTGTCTACAAGGTTTTTCCTCAACCAATTCACACTCAATCTATTTTTGCTCATCTCGAAAAAAGGCTTTGGAAAATACTGTGAACAAGGAAGAAATTGCTTGTAACAAGCAATTACTTCAATGTCAACAAGGGTTTCTATCCTACAAGGCAATTTGTCCACCAACTTGAAACTCGTCTGCAACTTCTTCCAATTTAAACCAGTCTAGGATTTTATCACGTTGTAATGGTTTAATGTTGATTTTTTAAATCAAAGTAAAACAATATCGAACCCACACAACTGACCCCATCCTCAAGAGTGAAGGGATATCTTTTTTCTAATATTACCACGTTTGCCGCCCTTGGTACTACAAGATGAACTGTCCCTCACTTCCGACGCAAAAACTGTTGTAGAATCTCATATTGTACTCATTAGTCTATCGACTGAAAGAAACTAACAAAAATAAGACTACTTGTTTCTCCAGAAATCTGAATAAACTTGTTATCAAAAACAAAGAACTAGTTTGTGGTGTCCGTGGTCGAGAAGTAGAGCCTCGACATCCCGATCAAGAGGTCGTGATTTCTTTACCCAGGATTGGCCGTCGATCTTGGTGCTGTCATTTGCCCACATAATCGGCGTGAGTACTGGTGTATTCTACAGGATGCAGAATTGACAGGGAATATTCTAAGTTGGAAGAGCTTCTTTTCCAATCGGGGTAAAAAGTGGGTTTAAACCAAAAAGAACAAGAGTCAAAACCAGTTTTCAAAGTTTTTTCATACTATCAGATCAAAGAATACACATGATAAGTTCATCAGAAACACTAAAATACATCTTTAGTCAATATGTGGAGGCAGAATTTTGGTGTTGGAATCGAGATACATCTTGCATTTGCTTTAAGCTGCAGAGGAAAATTTTGATATTTCAAGAGACCGAATTTCGAGTGTTGTGTCACTACCGTGAAATAGTATTACATTCATTATATATATTGTAACAAGCAACTTCTTCACTATACACAATGCTTTCCTAAACGTTTTTCTTAAGGGGCGGCCAAAAGCGTCACTTTGTGGGAATGGCTTATGGTCCCTCCGTGCTGTAGGCATATTTGGTATGGACCATGAGAGAGAAATAGGCGGATACAAGGAGATCCGGTCCCATTCGCCCCAGCTCTTTTACGGATAGACCTCCATGGTTCTTTAACGTGCCCAGTGCAAAGCACCGATACACGCGAAGCTACCTCTTGGTTTCTAACCAGTTCTCCATTAGTTGGGGGGCGGGAGACAACAAGTTTTGCTGAAATTCTTCCCGCGATCGGAATTCGAACCACCGTCTCCAGGATTGATAGTCATACGTTTTACCACTGGACCACCGGGCAGCCCAAACTCACACATTCTCGTGGATCCTTACATCTTATATATATATATCTTGGTTGTTTATCTGGTTACAGTTGTTTCTGAGCGATTCATGGTTTCGCTGATTTGAAACTATAATTTATGGACATGATGCCAGGATGGATCTAAAATGTAAAAGTATATGGACGATAGGCCTACGATCTATAACTTCGATTTCTAAGGTTCTGCTTACTTTTTGTAGACATGAGAAGCGACCACATTCATATAGTGATTATAGCCTGTCATGTCACTTATCTTCCATTTATTTTATAACATTTCCAGTTTTCGACGTGGAAAGTTGGAAAACTGTCCGTTTATTGGCTTTTGTTGGCTTACAATCGATGAAGAAAAAATACTTTAAACTTGACTTAAATAATTCATTCGAAACGGATGAACTACTGTCGTTGTCTCTGGGCCCTTAATACCGAACGATGCGAAAGTCTTTAAATAATGGGATGGCTTGTATAATTTCTAAAAGCTTTTCCTTTGATTTCCACTAAGAAAAAAATCTGTCATTCGAAGAAAAGATTTGTTATACGAAATGTGATACAGTATTTCGTACTTGGACCTGCAAAATGTCGTAGCTACAGCTAAAATAAAGCTGATGTTACGATATTTTGCTCGCCCAGCGACGATTAGAACCTCTGTATTTTACAGGCTTCTTGCAACTTAGTGTACACTAGGCTATAAACTATATCTTACGTACTCATACCAAACATTAATCAAAGGTCTGAAATTCCCAAGGGTTTTGCTGGCTTATCAGTAACCGTTCTCAATAATTTATCATCAAGATGAGTAAGTTAATCGTGCACCTCAGTGGGATGAGCAACTGGAGGCTCGATAATGATGTAGTGGTACGGTACTGGTGTGAGAACTGTCAGAAATCCATAGTTAAGAGCTCCAACCGCCCCAATATAACTGAAATTCTTTTAAAAGTTGCGTTAAACCCCATTCAATCAATCATGACCCTTTTACTATTTACCGAAATCGCAATTTTGATTTAATCACAAAGTTTTCATTCATATTATTTCATCAGTGCGTGAAAATTTGTAGTTGTGTTGTAAAAGGTTAAATGATAAAAGGTAAAGAAATCAAAGCTAAAATTCAATTTTTCTCTTTTTTTCTTTTTTTTTTTTTTTTTTTTTTTTTTTTTCATGCATTTATTTATTTTTTATTTAATTTTATTTTTTAATCTTTTTTATTTTTTGCGTTGAGCATATTATTATTACAATTGAAGTACTACATAACCGTTTCAAAAATATAGTCGAATTCGAGAGGTAAAAGGGTTTTTTATTCGTTGGGGTTAAATATGTAACTTCAGCCGCCGTCATAGCGCAATTGGTAGCGCGTCGGACTGTCAATCTAGAGGTCCCGGGTTCGATCCCCGACGGCGGCACTGATCCTTTCCGACTATTTGTGTCTCACCAATTGGGTCGATAATCGTAGACCTATGAGGGATAGCAGCTGGAGGCTAGGAAAGGATGTAATGAAAGGATATAAACTATATCTTGCGTACTCATACCAAACATTAATCAAAGGTCTGAAATTCCCAAGGGTTTTGCTGGCTTATCAGTAACCGTTCTCAATAATTTATCATCAAGATGAGTAAGTTAATCGTGCACCTCAGTGGGATGAGCAACTGGAGGCTCGATAATGATGTAGTGGTACGGTACTGGTGTGAGAAATTCCAGGATTCCATTGTTAGGTGCTCCAGCCGCCGCGATATAATTGAAAGATTGTTGAAAGCGGCGTAAAACCCCATTCAAACAAACAAAACATGTAACTTGTAGCATATACTGTGTATACGGGGTGTAAACTTGCCTCGCCCTACTAGGTTTGTTTACATGTATTCGATAAATCCAGTAACCACTTGCCTAGATTCAATCTTGAAACGCGAGGAAATGATTTCTCTCGTTTAGACAATTCATTAGACAATTTACCATGGATATATTATGTCGAAGTTTTAAACCATTTTCCTTGATATTCGTGACTAAAAAGAGACTGTTGGCATTCAGCAAGTATTTTATTTTCTTAATCAGCGATGAAACAAGATGGCGGCGATCACATAGAGTTTAATTTCAATTTTTGAGCATGCGTGGAAATAAGCGGAAATGCGTAAAAACTTGTTTCCGGTTGATCGATTTGAAATACCGCTTTTGTCCTACAAAACCCCTAAAAATGGGTTTCGTTTAAAAGAGGGTTGGCTGGCCCGGCCTATTGATTCCGATGGCCACGCATACTGAGCTTCGAACTAGATTTCCACTGCGATATTAAACGGCGTTCTGCTGCGAATTCTACGGCAAGTAACATGATATAAATGATGTAAAATAGAATGGTTGGCTGTCGACGTAAACGTCGTAACTACAACTTGAGTGGGCTGTAGTTAAAACGTTTCAGTCACCAAACTAACACAAATGCCTCACAAAAATTAAGTTTAGTTTCAACATTATTTATTACCATCTTTTTTTCCCAAAAACATTTACAAGACATATTATACATAAATACAAACAATAGCAAAGGAGTAAGGCCACAAGTTCTCACAACTTAGTATTTGACCATCCCCCAAATTAATATACACATTACCAGTCTTCAATTGAATAAGAAATCGTATTTTAAATATTTTAATTTATATAGGATGGTAGAGGAAAGTTTAGTTCCGGTTAAAGAGAAGCAAATTAGATGAAATATTATATGATAACAGAAAAATTGTTAAAAAGATTACTTTCCAATAAAACCTGTAAAAAAAAAGATATTGGAAAAATTATTAATGAAATGAAAAACGGTCTGTGGAGGAGGGGAGCTCAAAGTAAACTACCAGTATGAATGAATTATTTAAATGGTCGATTGATTCTTTGGTTGACTGTAGGCTATCAAAATTAGGTTTATGATTATCCACCCATTGGTGAGAGACAAATGTCGGAATGGATATACACCGGCGCCGGCAATCGAACCCATGACGACCAATGATTGAAGACTGGGAGTCTGATGCCCTACCTATGACTTCGGCTACTAGTATTTGTAATGAATCGGACGATTCTCTCCGTCAATAAATTCATTTACATGTCGAATAAAAACTATTTTAAGATGAGTTCATTATATTAACCCTTGTCTTGTTGAATGAAAATACTATTGGGAATTTTGAAGACTGAGAAGTCTGTAAGGCTTTGATTTTCGGTCAATGTTTCTTTTGACAAATGAATTGTTCAAGCCTTCTGAATTAATTGGACAAGCGGGTATTGTATTCAAATATGTGCACATATGTGCAGTCTGATCTTTGTATATACCTCCTGCCAAAACAGGAATAATTCGGGTTCAGCATGACAAGGGTAAGGACAAACACTGTGACTAATTTTCTCGTTGATTGAGCAAATTTTGCGGCATCTTTGGCGTCTACAAGATATTCCTTGTCCCCCCAAGATTTATTTTTTAACCCTTTACCTGACGGCAGAATTTTAGACTGGTCTAAATTTAAAGGAGTTGCAGACGACAAAGTCTTGAAATTTTAGATTTTTTCAACTTTCTGGGCAGAACAATTTCTTCATTTTTCACATTGTTTCCCAGTTTTTGTTTGTTTGTTTGTTTGTTTTGTTTTTGTCCAAAAGTGTCATTGTGTTGGAATGGGTTTAACTGGTCCAAGATTTTATCAGACCAACGCTCTATCCAATTTTCAGGCCAATAACGCATAAAGTGTCAAAACTACAATGTTTACACGATTTTTCTAAGAGTTTACTCGATTGCCTTGACCAGAAGAGACTCAAGTTCCGTTTTTTTTTTTTTTTTTTTTTTGTTTTTTTTTTTGTTATTTGTTTGTTTTTCAAGATTTTAAAGATCTAACAAATGTTCAGGTTAATTGCAGCGATCGTTTAACTGATTTGTTACTAATATTAAATAAACTTTGCGCGTGCGCGCCTCGCTTTCCAAAAGGCAGGACAAACAAAGAATGTCGTACCATTTGATTATAATAATATAGATGGGAAATCCCGTCAAAAAATATTTAAAACCGAATTGAAAGGGTATTCAATTCGCTTCTTTTGATTTCGTTCAAGCTAAAGTGATTTCCAAGACAAGATATGCTGAATTGTTTGTCCTACCGTTTTGAGATTTGTGTACTACGTGTTACGCCAAGCATATATTGCTTACGTCATACACGATAACTGCTATTCAGCATGATCTGTGACCTCTGGGGCGTCTTCGTTGTTTAACTAGAACTTAAGCCATTCCCAAATGGCATGATATTAGACCGGTCCAACTTGAAAGGAGTTGCAGACAACGATTTGAAGTTTATGAAACTTTAATTTGTTTAACTTTCTCGATAGAAAACTTTGTATAAAATTAAGAAATTGCTTTTTACAAGAAATTTCTTCATTTTACACAATGTTTTCCTAATTGCTTGTATTGGGGGGCGTCAAAAAGCGTCACCTTGTGGGAATAGGTTAATATGTCAATCTATTTTAATCCAAGGTGACCCAATTTCATTCTCGTCCATGATTGTACCAAGACAAAGTTTCTAACAAAATTTCAGAAAGATTGGGTTAAAAATAAGGCCTTTAGCGTTTCAACAATGTTTTTATAAAAATGACCTAAAGGTCTAGTTTTTTTTGTGATCTAATTGACAAATTGCTGGCCCCGCCTACTTAATCCTTTTGTCATGCCCACTGACTCCAACAGGAAGTCACGCTCCGATTTTAAACGACGTTATTTTGCAAACTTCATAGCCAGAAGCATGTAATAAAATAATGATATGGTTGGTTGGCGACCTAAACATAGTAACTACATCTTGAATAAGCCGTAGTTACGGCGTATTAGTCGCCAACCCAACTTAAAGTCTTGAATAAGATTGGCGACAAATGTTGGATATCAAAACTCAATTCCGGGCTGAATGAATTATTTGATTGGTCGGTTGATTCCTGGATTGACAGCCGCTATTGGCCAATTTCAAAAGTATAAGAAACAACACACAGGTCAATTTTCATATTCGTCGAAAAGAAAATTTTGCAACTACAGCCCCAAAAAGTTTTCTTTTCTAAGAATCAGCCCTGTGACCTTATTCTTAAACGCACATGACCCAATTTTATAATTTGTCCAAGAATTCTTCAAAACATTCTTACCAATTTTCGAAAGACTGGCGCCTGACTACGGTCTTCACGTCGACAGAAACTCATCTGGAGCTCTTTAAGCTGAGGTAAGCTAAACAGTCCATCATTTAAGAGGAGGGTGTCTTGCATCGAGTTAACACACAGACTAGTCGCATTTCACCACAAGTTCAGTAAAGAATGAACAAATTTTAGAATATCGATTAATCTTCTACAATTTTAGACTATTTATCACAACAAATTTCAACGTTATCATAAATTATCCGTTTAATCACAAATTAAAAAAAAAAATCAACATCACAGAAAACATAATCATACAGAAACATAATTCTACTAAGTGCTATCCATTTAATATTAATATGATTACTAATATTTATATAGTTATTTGTTTCTTTTCTTTTCTTATTTTTTCACAATTCAAACATTCACAAGTAATGAAACCGATTTGAAAACAAAAATGTTCATATCTACTAATTATTGCATACAATAACAATTAACTCTTTCCTGTTCAATCCACGGTTTTATTTGTCCCTGTGATTCTATAATTGAGAAAACATTGTAGAAAAAGGAGAAATTGCTTGAGACAAGCAATTTCTTCTTTTTCCACAATATTTAATACCTACCCATATTTAGAATTTCAACTTCAAACAGTTTGAATTTGCACAAGTCTAAAATTTGGGAAAAAAGAACGGGTACAGTGGAATAGTCTACATCACCTTACATAAGTAAAGCGCTACGTCGGTGTTTCGGTCAAAACCTCGTATCTACAGCTTGTTCAAAGCTGTAGTTAGGAGGTTTTGCTCGAATACCGAAAACGATTGTGTTTTAATTTAGCTAAAGCAATAAATCATTAGATCGGTCTGTTTTATGGCGGCTAGAGAGCTATAGAAAAGCAAACAAGAGCAACATAAGCGGTCACCAATGCTCTGTTGTAGGTACCTCATGGTGAAACTTCCTCTTTGATAACAAACGGTGTTATTTTGCCAAAATCTATGGCCAACAACATGAAACAAAAACCTAAGGTGGCTGGTTGAAGATCTAAGCGTCGTTACTGAAGCTTGAAATAGCTGTAGTTACGACGTTTATGTCGCCAAGCTAACGAAAATGTTTCTCAAAATTTTCGGCTTAAGCAGGAGTTGAAAGTTCACTTCTGGTCTAAATAGATGGTTTGATTGGTTGATTGATTCTTTGATTGACAGCTGCGATCTGGTAATCACAAACATATCATATGTCAAGTGTGCGATGATTGGAATATGATCCACCTGGTCTATCTGGTAACTACGAAAACTAAATAATGTAGAAAAAGAGATTTTTGCCCAGCAGAGGTCAATCAAAGGTGATCAAATTTAAAAACAAGAATTTGAAGAAAGATAGAATAAATCGTATGTAACCCATTCTAACACAGTGGAATTTTAGACTGGTCCAAATTGAAAGAAGCTGCAGACGACAATCTCAAGTTGATTGAATTTTGAATGTTTTCGTCATTTTGGGTAGAATACATTGTGGATAATGAAGAAATTGCTTGATACAAGCAATTTCTTCATTTTCCACAATGTTTTCAAAAGCTTTTTTTCTTTAGTGGGGTAAAAAGGAGGGATTTAGTTGTAATGGGTTAATAAGAAAATCCACAAATCCGCTCAGCCTCTATCGTCCTTGCAGTTTGACAAGGATGTCTTGCGCACTGTAAAACAATCGGCTAGGATTCAGACTTGGCCTAAAATAAATTCTTATACCAAAATATTTTGATACTTTTGGTGGAAAAAGACGACTCGTACTGTAGAACTCAAAAAGTCTGTACAGCTAGTTGTTCCTTCCTTTATGTGTAAGATCAAACCTAAATTGACCATTCGCTGGCCCCGCCCACTTTCTCCATTTGCAACGCCAATCGACTTCAACAGGAAGTCCGTTTCGTTTCTAACCCATTCCCACACAATGACGCTTTTACGCGCCCCTCTATATGAAAGATTTCGAAAACATTGTGGAAAATTATCCACGATGTTTTCTACCCAATAAGACAAAGATTTTAAAGTTTTAACTAACTTAAAAGTGTCGTCTGCAACTTCTTTGACTTTGGACTGGTCTAAAATATTATCGTGTCGGAATAGGTTAAACGGCGTTTATTTGCAAAATTTATGGTCATTAGCATGTAAAAAAAAGGTAGGAAAGTTGTTTGGCGACCCCAAAAAAACCTTTAGTTACGACGCTTTGGTCGCCAAACCAACAAAAGAAGTTAACAAAAAAGGGCGGCTAACGACGGAGTTTAAAATGAATGATTTCTTAGGTCAAGTGGTTATTTATTTGACAACAGCAATTAGTTAATTAAAATGAAGACTGAAGCCATTACAATCGTTACATGGTTCCTAAGCTTAACTAATGCCAATTCAACAGAATTTTGGACTATACACGCTCAATAGAATTTTCGAGTTGAAATTACAGATTTGATGAAAGTTAATATCCATATCCATGGGAAAGATAAAAATGTGGGAAATGACAAAATTTTATTTGCTTGTTATAAGCAAGATCCTCACTTTCTATACTGTTTTAAATTGCCTTTTCAATGAAGGCGTAAAAAGCGGCATTGTGTGGGAATAGGTTAACGAAATCTTTGAGATAATTCCATCTAAATAAAAAAAATGCAGCTAACAGTTCCTAAAGTTGAACACTATTTATAACTCTATAAGTCGCTTTCTCTCTCTCTCTCTCTCTCTCTCTCTCTCTCTCTCTCTCTCTCTCTCTCTCTCTCTCTCTCTCTGTCTCTCTCTCTCTCTCTCTCTCTCTCTCTCTCTCTGTCTCTCTCTCTTTCTTTCTCTCTTTCTGTCTCTATCTTTCTTTCTCTCTCTCGCTCACTCACTCTCTTTCTTACTTCCTTTCTCTCTCGCTCACTCTCGCGCTCCTTCGCCCTCTTTCTTTCTCTTTCGCTCACTCACCCTCTTTATTTCTCTCTCTTGCTCACTATCTGGCTCGCTTTCTCCACTCTCTCTCTCTCTCTCTGTCTTTCTCTCTCACACTCACTCTCTCGCTCGCTCACTCTCTCTCACACACTCTCTCGCTCATCGCTCTCACTCTCTCTCTCTCTCTCTCTCTCTCTCTCTCTCTCTCTCTCTCATACATACACTTTTTCCCTTATTCTATCTATTTCCGTATCTTGTCTTTCTTTTTATACTTATGTCGGATACATTTCAATTGTCGTCTGCATCTTTCATTTCTGGTTAGAAGACAAATTATCGCTTGATAATAGGTCAGCTTGACTTTTCAATATCTTTTTCCCGTCTTTGCCAAAAGGAAGATATTTCAGGAGATGTTCTTTTCCTTCCGTAACCAAAAAGCATCTGTAATAACAAATACAATAATTAAAAATGCAATACTACGAAATTGTGTAGTGACATTCCAGTTTTTTGTGTTTTTTTTTCAAATTATTCAACTTATATTGAAATTACAAAATAATTTAAGTTAATGAAGAAATGTCTTGTCACAAGACTTTTTTCATTTTTCTGGATAGAAAATATTTTAAAAAATGAAGAAATAGTTTGTTACAAGCAATTTCATCATTTAACACAATATTTTGTTTCAAATCGTCACTGTGTTAAAATGTGTTAAGATAGAAATAGCAATGATAATGATAAAAGACCAGTCACGAGGAAAGATACACGACGCTTTAATTCTGTGTAGATGTATAAATTTCCGTTTATTAATCGTCGATACCGTAGCACATGCCCAAATGAGCGACGCCCTCTGAAGACGGTTAGTTGTTACGAGGTATAGTGCAAGGATACAGGACGAAACTGCTGAGAGCTCAGCCTGTTTCTTTAATATGCTCGATGGATAGCACCGTCACATGGGCCTCGGTTTAATGTCTCATCCGAAAGACAATTAGTTTGTTAGTTGATATGGTCAGCCCAGGGCTCGAACACTTGATATTGAGGTTTGAAGTCAAGGGCGAACAGGACATTTTTTCTTCATAAAAGATCTTTGATGAAACACAGTCCAACTATGATTGATAAATGACCAATCACGGCTAGCAGTCAAAAAATTATTCGACCATTCCAATCATTCATTCGAACCGAAAGAGAACTTTTTTTTGGGGGGGGGGGCGGCGACTTAAACGACGACATTTACTAGTCGCTGGCCCCGCCCACTGACTTCTTAGGCCCCGCCAATTTACTCCAACAGGAAGTTCCGCTTCGATATTTAATGGCGTTATTTTGCAAATTTATGACCAGTAGATGACCAGTAGAATGTAACAAAAAGTTAAATGGTTGATCGGTTACATAAACGTTGTAACTGTAGCTTAAATAAGCCATAGTTACGAGGTTTAAGTCGCCAAACCAACAAAAAGATTAATAAGAATTGCCACCGATGTCGGAATGGAAGCTCACGTATGAGCTGCATAACTGATTTTATTGATCGACTGGTTATTTGATTGTTATTGCGACGTAAAGATCGCCAATCAACCATTCTATATATTGTTTCATGCTACTGGCTATAAATCTTTCAAAATTACGTCGTTTAAAATCGAAACGGAAATTCCCGTTGGAGTCAATGAGCGGAGTCAGAGGGCGGAACCAGCGGGTCCGGGGTGACAGGCCACTCCAATATTACTCGTTATCATATTACTCCGACATCGCTAAAATGAGCTATTCATAATCAAATCAAGCAATTAATTCATTCGCTTTTTAGGCCGAAAACAACAGCCGCGAGAAACTTTTTTGGTACTTTAATACACATATTTCTTGAATGTAAGCGGTAGTTTTACATTTAAGTCGTAAAACTAACAAAAACGCTTAACAAAAAAGGTGGCCATTGTCTGAGTTCAGTACTCATTTCTTGTCTAAAGGAATGATTTCATTGGTCGATTGATTATGTAATTGACATTCACGATTGTTTAATTGCTGCCATAGGAATAGTGGATTTGCGTACTACACTATTGTGCTGATATAAGAGCACATCTAATGACGGTTTTCCTAGACTGGTGAACCTGTCCCATCTACGCTGCTCTCCGATGTTGGGTCCCAATATCGAAGGGCAGCGTAGAAGGGACAGGTTTACCAGTCTAACGTAGCTACAGTCTAAAAATGGCGCAGCCAATCAGTGACACCAAAGGATTTCGACCAATGAAAAGGGAGGAACTACAGACGAATGAATGGGCCCCTACCGATATACAGAGTTCTCCCGAAAATTGCCCTTTAATTAACTCCCTTGATTCTACTGGGTAGTTCCGGTTTAAATTTCAACATAGGGTAAAGAAGGGCTGAGACTAAAAGCGTCTGTTTTGGAGATAATTAATTATTTTTTCGGTATTTCACACATAAGGATATTGAGTACTTTTGTAATACTTATAGATTATGAAAATGTTTTGGTAGATTTTATTAACGTTGACACGTTATAATCGTCTTCCCGTCCGAGTTTCATCCAGTTTTCATATTCTACTTCTCATTTTCGAAACAAAATTAGAAAAAGTGTCCTTCATGGTGAATTGTTGCTTTTATTTCCTTAGCTTGAGAATATCTATTGAAAAATGCAAACAGACAAAACAACAACGGGGGAAACAAAAGTATTGCGATAAAAGGAGTATATTTTACAAGGAATTTCTCCAAATCTGAGCGATCCGTTATTTTTGATACAAATGAATTGTAAATATTTCGTCTGTATCCTATTTCGTTCTGAGATTATTTTTTTTTTATCTACAAAGGTTCAAATGGTAAGTTATTCTTAAGAATTATCGATGTGCGTCCATAAACTCCTATTTTAATCCAAGTAATTTACACGTTTTGAATCGGTATCTTTGATTACGCAATAGTCCACGGGTGGTATCCAGATATATCTCATAACGATCGGCTATTTGCTTTGATTTTCACACGACTGCCCAGATGTCCTTCTTTTGACTAATTAACAAGGGAGTCTGTTGACTTATATTATTTTGAATTTATCTAGTTCTAAAGATTGATCAATGTGTTATCTTTCTGTCCATATATTATATGCAAAATGATGTGGTTGGGTCCCTAAGTAAAAGTACACTATCAGGGAATAAATGCTCCTATTTTGCGTAGAATCAGCTATTTTTCAGAATTTGATAAAGAGGAATGTTGAGTACTCTTAAAATACTCTTAGAATGTGGAGTTGATGTGGTAGTTTATATTAACATTGACACGTTTTAATCGTTTTTCTCTCCCGACCTAAGAACCAATTTCATTCTCGTCCAGTTTTCATATTTTACTTATCATTTTCGAAAAAAATATTAGCAAATGCGTCTTTTGAAGGAAATCATCGCGTTTACTTCTTTAACTTGAAAAGACTTATTAAAACCACACAACAACAAACAAGAATAACAATGTTGCGATAAAGAGTAATTTTTACGCCGATTTTCTCCACATCTGAAAGATCCATTATTTTCGGTACACGCCACTTTTAAAAATTCGTTCGTAACCTCTTTCGTTCTGAGATTTTTTTCTGTAAAGGGTTAAATGGTAAATCAAATTTAAAAGTTAACGATGTCCTCTCATAAAGTGCTGTTTTAATCCAAGTAACTTACATGCTTCTGATCGGTATCTCTGATTGCGTAATAGACCAAGGGTGGTATTTTGGATATACACTGGATATATCTCATAATGATCGGTTATTTGCTTTTGATTTTCACCCGATATCCCCTTATTACAAGTGACAAAGTAAGTCGTTTGCTATTCCCTCTAATTCTAAGGAAATTACGAAACTGTACACTTTAAATAGGATTATAAATGCAAGAGGTAAAGGAAATCTATTTTAAAACGTTTCTCATTTAGAAAAATTTGGAAAAAAATGTTTTAGTAAGAAAATCATTTCCACAAGCCTCCAGACACTTTACAAAGCTTGTTGAGGTTCATGCAGTGAAATTCTGATTAAATGTAATTTATATTCATCAATGAAAAGGGTATTTGGTAAATTCCCATGGTCATGAAATGAAGACGTACGGAGAGATTCTTTGTAACAGTTCCCGTTTGTAAAATGACAGATAACATGTAAATTCAAAGCCCCGCTTGACACGTGAAACCATTTTTTAAAAACGGAAATAACAGAATGTATTTCCATGAGTATCATTATATTTATTTCGATCAAAAAAGCTCTTTTTATGGTAATTAATACGTATATCCGGAATTTGGGTATATCCGAAAATTACACTTTCATGACGGCTCATTTACGATTATAAACACGTAAAACGTCACTTAGCTTAAAAAATTAAGCTCAGCGGTTACAATAAAGTAGTCTCTAGATCATCTAGGGTTTCAACATTGATGACACTTAATGAGAGCTGGCAACAACCTGTTTATGTTTTCGATACCGATATCACCGATTTTTTCACCGGAACTACCCAAAGATTTAAGGGAGGTCACACTGATGCTAAAACTAAGCGAAGTAACTCTGGATATCGGTAGGGGCCCATTCGATGTTTACATTATCTGTTCTTGTATCGTCGGATTAGGACAATCTCGCCAGTCAACAGTTTTCTAAGCCTTGTTCTTTAGCGTCAGCTTTGATAGCTTAAGTTAACATACAAAATTTTGAGGTCGCCTCAATGTTCAACGAGTGCAAACTGCCACTGGAGGCTTAACCACTAAAACCGTTAAATGCCTACGCCATAAAAAGTTGTTTTTAAGTATTTCAATCTCTGCCTACAAGGTCATCGGCTGGGTATTTTTAGCCCTCTTGGGCAAATCGTGTTCAAAATGATTCTGATCAGAGTATTCAAAAAGTTGCAGACGACAATTTCAAACTGTTGAAAATTCTAAAATATATCTCTCTCTAGGTAGAAAGCAATGTGGAAAATGAAGAAATTTCTTGTAATAAGCAATTTCTTCTTTTTCCACATTATTTTCAACAACTATTCTTTACCAAGATAACGTTTGTCAAAGAGGATTACAGAACAAAACAATGCTTTGCTAGCTTACAGTACTTTCAGTTCTTTGATTTGTAACATAATTCCTAGTAACAGTGTGACCTTTTTCAATGTAAACCAATGCCATTTACCTTCCCGTCAATTATTGTTGACTGTGTGGATGGTTTCGTTTACCCTTCTAGCTCAGGAAAAACAAAACAATGCGGAAATTTTCGACCGAGATCACCTTGCCTTACCTGCGACGCCTGACAGGGGTCGACTCTTTTCGCTCTTCCAAAATTGTTCTGTTTACGTTGAACCAGCCCTAACGCGCCTGTCAATCAAACAATCAGTCGACCAACCAATCATTCATTTTGACTAGAAGTTACCTTTGAACTTTGATTTTGACCTAACTTTGATTTTGGCCTTCATTTACGTAATGTATTTTCTTGGTTTGGCGACTTAAACGTCGTAACTACAGGTTATTCAAGCCATAGTTTCCACATTTAGGTCGCCAACAAACCATTCTACTTATTACGAAATATAATTATATCGCAGCGGAACTTCCTGTTGAAGTAAAAGAACAAGTCCAAGGGAGTTAGTTGGCGGGGCCAGAAATCGGTCAGTTACCTGCAATGTCCTCTTGAAAGTGAATAGTAGCAAAGGCCTACACGGAGATCAATGATGCATATGTTATAAACACATCTTCGATGAGCTGGAACGAAAATACACGGGTCCTGGGCTGTGATCTGGATTATTGTCACCGTCAGAACTGCCAGAAGCTTGAAAATCATCTTGAAGGCCTGTGACATAAAACGGTGGGTATTTAACCCATTCCAACTCAATCCCTCCTTTTTACGCCCCTCAAGAAAAAAGATTTGGAAACATTGTGGAAAATGAAGAAATTGCTTGTATCAAGCGATTTCTTTATTATCCATAATGTTTTCTATCCAAAAAGATGAAAAAATTCAAAATTCCATCAACTTGAAATTGTAATCTGCAGCTTCTTTCAATTTGGACCGGTCTAAAATTTTGCTGTGTTGGAATGGGTAAATGTTTCTATTATCTATTTCTATTTCTCGCTGCTGAAATATATGTCGAAATTGACAAATCAATCTGAAGGCGCAATATTGATCTCCAACACTCTTGTACAGATCTTGTTGCTGGTGGCGATCAAATGGTCGTAGATACATTTTATTCAAGTTTTATTTACGACTTTAGGAGGCATAACCAGCGATATCCTATTGTTTTCGATCACACTATTTAGTCTTTTATCCAATTGTTTCTTCTCGAACAAAAAAAAAACGATGAAAAAATGATGGATCACCGCTCTCAATTGAGAAAATATATTGACAATTAACACTTGTCATGCTGAACCCGGAATATTCCGGTTTTGGCAGGAGGTGTAGGCTAAGATCAGACTGCACTTATGTGCAGGCTGATCTTAGTCTACACCTCCTGCTTGTACTTTTCCTGCCAAAGTTGTTTATGAAGTTGATTTCTACAAGAAATATTGATTTTTGAACAACAAGTTCTATCAGTGCTTTCAGCCCTTTGATTTGACAGCATTCAGTATGGTAATTTATACAGCATGACAAGGGTTAAAACCATTCATCTAGACCAGAATTAAATTCTGAACTACAACATCTTCGGAAAACATTTTTGTTGAATTCGCGACTTATCCTTTTCTCACACAGTGACGCTTTTGGGCGCCCCTAAAAATAAGCGGTTGGGAAAACATTGTGTAAAATGAAGAAATTGCCTGTAGAAAGCAATTTCTTCAATTTACGCAATGTTTTCTATCCAGAAAATTAGAAAAATGAATAAATAAACTAAAATTCCATTACCATAAAGTTGTTGTCTGCAACTCATTTCAATTTAGTAAGTGTAAAATTTTGTCATCTGGTAATGACTTAAACGTCGTTTATACAGCTTATTCAAGCTGTAGTTAAGTCTTTGAGATCGCGAACCGACCATTTAATTTACCTTAACCCATTCCCACACAATCCCTCCTTTTTACGCCCGTCATGTAAAAAGCTTTGGAAAACATTGTGGATAATGAAGAAATTGCTTGTATCAAGCAATTTCTTCATTATACACAATGTTTTCCATCCAAAAAAAGGAAAAAAAACTTATAATTCCATCAACTTGAAACTGTCGTCTGCAACTCCTTTCAATTTGGACTAGTCTAAAAAAAATTTTATGTTGGAATGGGTTAAACTTTGTAAAATAACGTCGGTTGCTTTCTTGTTGGAATTTCTGTTGGAGATGGTGGGTGGGATAAGGGATCCGTTTCTATAAAGCCGTACAATTAAGTTTAAATTGCAAAATATAGCCCAATAGACGAAGACAGGTGTCAAGACAAACAAAGGCAAGTTGCCTTGTGTAACGTGTAAACGTATATTGACTTCGTTGATAATCTGCATAGGATTATCAAAGTGCTGTAAGCACTGTAATTGGTCGTCACTGAAAAATTGGACAAACAGTTGTAATGAGGGTAAAAAACATAACAGGCCCTTCCTCTTGGTAATGAAGCGCTCTTACCACTACGCCAATCGGGCACCTGGTATATTGGTGATAAAGATAAGAATTACGCTGTTCTTCAATAGTATCGTAAGATTTGGACAGGTTCACCGGTCAACCGCTCGATATACCGATAGATTAGGACAGACAGTCTTATTTTCTCACAATCTTTTACCAAACGATGGTATTTTAACTTGACTGGAAAATAATTATGTAGCAGTATCATGTATTCAATACTTGTTTCCTTACACCACCTGGTTCATTCGGTGAATGGGTGGTAGCCTAACTTGCCGACGGGTACAACACGAGTAGAAAAGTGTATTTGGTTTCCTCCTAGTCTGTTTAAATCATGTGACCGTCCTGTTTTTTTTTTGTTTTTTTTTTTTCTTTTACATTTATTAACTCGTAAAATGCAACAATATTTTCCTGTTTACCCTTCAGCATCGACTGCTCAACCCTTTATCGAACACAATGAAAACGAAACTTTGACTACTTCTTAAAGAAATTCAGATAGTATTATAGAAATAATCGAAACAGTTTGTTTACAAACTCGTCTTTATCGAATGCGTCCAGTTGGGTTAAAGGCAGATTTTGGAAATAGGACAATGTAAACCTCGAGAATCTAGTTAAATTAATTAGTCGTCCCACCAACTAAGAATGGACCATTTACCACCAATGGCTATTATTCACTCACAAACAACCAACCCCAACCCACGAAGACTAACCCCTTAAAAGCATCAACAAACAAGAAAACATGAGCATTCGACAGGATTGTTTTTCGTACCAGTCACAAATTCAAGCAAAGTAATCGATTGGGTGTTGGCACGTTGAAATTTGAAATTCGATAACCACAGTGTGGATTGTGCTAGTTAGAATTGTCACTTGTGGTTATACACATTGGCAGTTTTGTCATTTGAAGCCAACACAATTGTGTTTTTCTTGTGTATAGAACGATTTTGATTTTGGTTTTTCACGAAAGGACTTATTTATTTCAACATTTGTAGATTATTCCAGATGCACTGGTGTACGCAGCAGTCCTCCTTTGAAGATGTTAAATGCTGAACCGGTTGGCCCGTCAAGGTAAACCGACGGTCTTACGAATATTGTGGATTCTTTTCATCAGCGTTTCATAATAAAGACGATTTATCAGGTGGAATAGAAGTGTAACATTATTTGTTCAAATATTAATTACAACTTGCATATACTTTGTCATACTTCTCTATGTGATCTTTGTTTTTAATTGATTGAATGGAGTTAAACGCCATTTTTAACATTAGCTCAGTCATATCGCGAAGGCTAGAGTACCTAACAATGGATTCCTGGTATTTCTCACACCAGCACTACCACTACATCCTTTCCTAGCCTCCAGCTGCTATCCCACTTAGGTTTACGATTATCCACCCATTGGTGAGAGACAAATGTTGGAGAGGATATGTGCCGCCGCCGGGGATCGAAGCCATGACATCCAATGCTTGAAGATATGGAGTCTGACGCGCTACCGACTGCGCTATGTGATCTTTGAAAACCTTCTTTTAAATATAAGTTATCGAGAAAAATGCCTTGTACTGTCGCTTGAAAATCCGTTGTACAGACGACCGACAACTTTTGTATTGTATCGTGACCCAATTTGTTCTCCGCGTTTCTTAGCAATCAAGAAATGACATGCAGCACATTTTATCTTAGGACGAAGTTCAATTTGATCTAAAAGGTTTTGTCTCTCAGTCTGCAATTTTGCGGCTGGTGTATATTATTGCGGTTTACACCTGCGGATCATTAAATGATGATTCATATCATTTTGATAACACGGTTCGTTTCATTGTTCTAGAGCAATTTACGAACATTTTTTGTCAATTAATGGCATTCAAGTAAAGCCTAACACGGATCCTAGAAATTTTAAAGAACTTTAGTCTTTCGCGATGTCATTTTTCTTGCGTTAATTGTAGAAAATTAAAAAAAATCGCTAAAAATATAATTACACAAAAAATTAGCTTTCTATACTTTTATAAAAATACCATAATTAATCAAGAAATGGTTTTGTAATAAGCAGAGATAAACGAAGTTACAGCAGTTTCTTTAAAGGGAGGTATCGATGTTTCTGAAACCTTGATTATAAAATTTTGCCAATCCCCTTAAAGTACGCTAACACGGACGCTTAACGCTTAAGTTTGAGTCAGATATTGTCTTTGCGGTAATCTGATAGGCTTAAAGTGGCCTTTTTCTATTTATAGGAAAGGTTCAGCAGAATCCTGGTTATTTTTAGAAATAATGGAATTCGGTTGTCGATATCGTATGACCTCATTGCATATGACCCAAGGTCAACGGCAGGCAACAAAATTGATAAGCGAAACAACCAACTTCCTAAATCATGTCACACTAAATGGTTAGCACAAAACTTCGGTAAGTGCTTATATTCGTATTGACGCTTACGGCAGTTTTGGACTGATATTTACAGAAGAGCGGCTAGCGAATTTAACTCATGTTTGCGCAACGATGACGTTGGTTTGAGCAATTTCAAACTGAATGCGGGATTCAAACGGTTATTCGCAACGCGTGAATTACCCAATACTCTTTGCAACTGTCTCGGCTTAATAAAAAGTACATTAACAGCCTACGTAGTCTATTAGGAAATAGTCTGGTTTATTCAGATAAACGACCTCTGATTTTCGCAAAACTACTTTTCAGAATATTGTATTGAAATGGTTTATGACAGGGAATTATAAGAGGGAATAAGAACAATCAAAATCTGTGACATGAAGAAAACATCGATACCTACCTTCAAAGTTGCACGACTTATTAACGTTACGTCAAATTGGCGAAATTTATTTTACGTCATCCACCAAGGACTCGTCCTTTCGTGACGTTAAATTTATGTAATTTCTCTTTCAACAGATGAACGGCGTATTAATCTTATATAATTCACAGATTATTGTACAGCAAAAAAAAAAAAAAAAAAAAAGACTGTATCAAATCGAAAGGAGTTCCAGACGACATTTTAAAATCATGCTTTTTTTCAACATACTGTGTAGAAAACATTGTGTAAAATAAATAAATTATATATATATCTTTATTAAAGTCTCATTCATGTACATCATTTACAAACAAACACTATTACAAACATTAAAAGTATATGACCAATCACATATAGAATTATAAGAGACTTACATGATAAAACAGGTTAAAAAGTGAAAACACTTACTAAATATAAAAGGACAGGATACTAACCAGTTGCTAATGGTGCAGTTTTTTTGTTTTGTTTTTTTGAGTTGCGGCAAACCGAAGGTTTGAAGCTACTCATTGTCGTCGCACGATTTAACTATCTCATATATTCCTCCGATGGCCTGGGACAAATAACCTCCCTGACATTGACGTTTCTTAAATAGGCTCACTCTGTGTTACCAGCCCAAATTATAAATTTTTGGACACTCTTTTAAAAGATGGCATCATTTTTAAAGGTTTCATTACAAAATTATCCTAATTTTTTCGAAACGTTTGATTTTACAAGCGAACTACATTCAACTCGTAAATAACCTCGATACATACAAATAATTAGATCGTCAGTTTTGATTAAAAGACCATAAATTCGAAAGGACAGCGTGTATCTTCACATCATTTTATATTTCTTAGAAATATATCTGCAAGTGCAATATAAATCTCATAGCGGTTACCTTCGGTGAAACAAATTATCAACGAAATTTACGATACTTGAAACACGCCGTATAAGTGAAAAGGGCCGTACAGCTTCGTATATATTAAATGGGTCCGTATGGAATTGCATAGACGATATTAACTTATTTTGGTATTTTTAAGGATAAAATGCTATAATCTGTCATTAATACTAACATCAATGTATAATTATTGATTTTGTGAAGTTATTTGTGATTTCAAATATACTGGGGCAAACCTAACCTACTGAATGCACATTATTATCAAAACTATTTGGAGTACGACGCATGCGAGCGCACTTGTTTATATCCTGTCCTGATACTAAACGAGAATGTTGATTCCTTATTGAAATCCGAGTTGTTGTTAGATTTCATAACAATCGATAAAGATTATTTAGTGACGAGTAAAGGCATTCGCCCTAGAGACGATGGTTATATCCGAGATTAATTTCATATCTTCGATAGGCTGATTTGACTTACCTACCAGATGGATGGAAACGCCGAATTAGGTCATAGTTTTCTCAAGACGTCTACCGCAATTTCTGCGCTTCCTGTTAAAGGTTATAATTTGATTGCATGTCAAATATGATTTGTCTTGTACAAAAATTGTGTTTGTACCGCCCTGGCCCGGGCTTTCCCCAATTTAGTAAAATAATTTTTCGAACCGATTTTCTGTCATTCTCGCACCGAACCTCCTCGCGTTGAATGCGATATAAGGAAATATGCGTTTGAAATATTTTCAACTTTGAAGCCCAGGCTAATTAAGGCATATATTTTCTAAAGATACCCGAAAATCTCTTAGTTACATACCCATATGAAGCAGAGAAAAGATTATTTTCATCAAATCATGCGTACTCAAAAATGTTCGACCTAAACCCTATTCATTTTTTTCCTAGATGATATGTACGAACCTTTTATTATATGGATTGAGGTTTATTTATTTTAGTATTCATTTAAAGTCTAGCTGGGATTTGAAGTTCAATAATTTGTATAATCAAAGCACTGAAAGTACCTCTGATGAGAAACAGAAACCAGATTTATACAACTAGAAGTTACTTTCTACCCAATTAACTCTGTCTTCTGAATTTGCTATGGTGATTTAAAAACTGCTTTCCGGAGCTTGTTGTGCAACACTGAGAAGAAATATTCTCTGATGTCTATAAATATTGGGAAAAAGTTCATATTTCAAAACACAATTCACCTCAGATAATTTAATCCATGATTCTTTTAAGTAACCTGTGTGATATGAAGTCAATTGTAAGAAAATATTACCTAAATGCAAGATCCAATCACACTAGGCTTTAAAAATAGAACTCACTAACACAGAATTAAATAAAGAAAAATACACACACAGAATTTACTTTTAAGTGGATCAATCTCATTTGATCAGTCAAGGGCCAACAGACTTCAGTTTATGTTTAGTAATGAATTCCAGACAGTCTGTCTGTTGTCGCAACTCTCAGGCCCTTCAGGGCTTTGATTGTATGTAGCGAGTAATTTCTTCATTTACACAATATTTTCCTAATTTCTTGAGGAAAGTCAAAAAGCGCCATTGCGTAATGAGTAAATTAAACAATAAATCATTTTGTCCATTGCACACATTCTTTTGTTTTCATTTTAAGGTAGTCGTTACGAGAAAGTGAGAAACTTTTTTCAATTACAATAATTGACCAATCGCTGACCCCGCCCACTGACTCCCTAAGCTTCCCCATTAGCTCCAACAGGAAGTTCAGCTTCGATTTTTAACGGCGTTATTTTGCAAAATCTATGGCCAGTAGCATGTAACAAAAAAGTAAAATAGTCGGTTTGTGACCTAAACGTCGTAACTACAGATTGAATAAGCTGTAGTTACATCGTTTGAATCGCAAAACCAACAATAAAGGTAAACAAAATGGCGACCAATGTTTGGAGTTGATAATTATTTGATTGGTCGTTTGATTTCTTGATTGACAGCTGCGATCAGTTAGACCAGAAATAAATTTTGAGCTCCGTCATTGGCGGCCATTTTTGTTTACTTTTTTGTTGGTTTGGCGACTTAAACCTTTAACTAAATCTTATTCAAGCTATAGTTACTACGCTTAAATCGCCATCAAACTATTTTTTGCTTCATGCTACTAGTAATAATTTACTGTACAATCACTGGTTTTTACGTCCTTGTGATTTTGTACTTGAGAAATCATTGTGGGAAAAGAAGCAATTGCTTGTAACAAGTAATTTCTTCTTTTTCCACAATATTTTCTACCCTACTGAATGGTTATTTTTCAAATTAAATCAACTTTAAATTTTCATCTTCAAAACTTTTGAATTTGGACGGGTCTAATTTTTTTCAAAACAGGAAAGGGCTAAAATCGAAGCGAGACTTCATGTTGGAGTCAATGGGCGTGACCAACGGACTTAGTGGGCGGGGCCAGCGATTGGTCCATATCCTAAATATTGATACTAGCTTATTAATCAACCCATTTCTGACGCCCTGAAGAAATGTAATTATGAAAAATTTGTTTGAAAAGGAGAAAATGATTGTTACAAGTAATCTCTCTTTTTCTCACAATGTTTTTCATACATTAGTTAGTACTTATTTTCCAATCTTGTCGCTATTTGAAATGTCGTCTGCAACTACTATTTACCAAACAATGACGATTTCAAACGCCCCTCAAGACAAAAACTTTGGAAAACATTGTGGAAATGAAGAAATTGCTTGTCACAACCAGAAAGATGAAAAATCTGAAATTCATTAAGTTTAACTTTGTCGTCTGCAACATTTTGGAATTTAGACCAGTCTATTTTTTTGTCGAGTGGGGATCGGATAGATAGGGCCAGTCTTGAATTTTGTCGGCTGGTAATGAGTTAAAATGTTTTAAAAAAGCTCACCGAATGTTTAGATTTCTAGTTCCAATGGTACATCAAGGCTGTCTTGGATTCGGTCCACGTATTTTCTAGTATGAGGAGTACACAACTTCTCCACAAACGTCTGCGCGGATTGAGGAGTTTGTTTTTTTACTGTAAGTTTTATTACTAAGACACGATAAAACGTCTTTGTGCTACGGAAAGCGGTTCGGGCCAACACTTTCTAGAAGACTTATTTATTGTGCAGTTTCAAGTTTATTCCTTTCCTGTTCAATCCCTGGTTTTTAAGTCCCTGAGAATTTATAGCTGAGAAAATATTGTAAACACGAAAATTGCTTGTAACCCTACTGAATGGTTATTTTTCCAATTAAATCCCTTTTACATTTTTGTCTTCAAAATCTAAAAAATTTGGACAGGTCTAAAATCTTGCAAAACGGGAAGGGTTCAAATAAGCGTTCAACTTTCGTTGATAAAAATCTACAAAGTTATAGGACTTTTCCATTTTTTCGCATATCGAAACTTTTTTTTTCTCTCTCTCTCTCTTTTTTTATTGTAGTTATAAGTGTTTAATAACGCGTCTGTATACTAGAATATCCAACAAAAAGCTTAGCAAAAATGGCGGCCAATGTCGGAGTAAAAAACTCTTTTCTTGACGGATCGCTGGCCCAACCCGTTGACTCTAACAGAAAGTTCCTCTTCGATACTAAATCGCATTATTTGCAAAATTTATGACCAATAACACATAGCAAAGAAGTACACTTGTTGCTTGGCGTCTCAAACGCAAATCAAGTGCTTGATCTTGGCGATCCACCAATTCGTGTTCTTGTCAAACCTTTTCCGTATAATTGACCAATCGCGATTGTCAATCAAATAATTAATCGACAAATCAAAATTTCATGTAGACTGTAGGTGAACTCTTTACTCCGACATTGACCGACTTTTATGTGAAGCATTACTGTTGGTTTAGCGACCTAAACATCGTAACTACAGTTTCATTGAGCTCAGTATCGACGCTTATGTCGCTAACCAGCCATTTTACTTTTTTCTAAAGAGACACGTTATAATTTTTTCAAAAAAATGCCGTGTAAAATTATAATAGAATTTCCTGTTAGAGTCAATGGGTTGGGCTTAAGGGATCAGTATAGGCGGAGCAGCGTTTCGTCAATTTCTCTACTATGCCCTGTTTTGCTGTGACATATTTATGACTCCTTTCCCCTTTCCTGTTCAATCCCTGGTTTTTACGTCCCTGTGAATTTACAATTGAGAAAACATGGTAGAAAAAGAAGAAATTGCTTGTAACAAGCAATTTCTTCTTTTTCTACATTTTTCTACATTGCTTTCTACCCTACTGCATGGTTATTTTTTCAGATTAAGTGCACTTAAAGTTCGGCCAAAACATTCGGCGATTTCATTGGCTGATCTGAATGTGGAAGTATCAGTAAAATAAAAAAAGAAATATTCATTGTTTTTAGCCTGAGGCTATAGTTACAATGCTAAAAATTCAAACTCATGCAGAGTTTAATTTCGAAAACATAATGTAAAAAGATCTTCCGCAATCGATGTGATCTTCTGTCGCTTGAAAAGTAGATCGTATCTGACAATAAATTAATACGCCCGATCGAGGCGAGAAGGACGAAGGCGAGGTATGACTCATTGAAAGCTGTCGGCTCGATGTACAGTACTTTCGCATGAGTATTCTGAATTTGGCCAAATGATCAAAACTTGACCAGTTAATGGAAAGAAAGAAAGGAGATATATAATATATTGGAAATTATTAGACATATATAATCATATCATATTGTTAAGAAAAAATAAGGTGTTTGTTTCATACCAAAATAATGTTACTTATTCTAGAGTAACAATGTTAAAACGGTCCGTTAGACGAAGTTGCTGTATAAAGCTGATAAGCGAGGCTGTCGGTTTTACGCACGACTGGAATGTTTTGTTTCACCAATTAATTGGTCATTCATAGGATCATATTCGCACTTTCTGAAAACAGTTTAGTCGTGGTCGGACTTTGTGTCTAAATATTTTTTACCTCTGAATTTTACCCAAAGAATGCAACGTCTACATACCGCTTTTGAGAGGTGTACATAATCATGTTAACCGCCCTCTCGTGGTCTCTTTACCTGGAGATTATAAAGCACATATTTTACATAACGAAATTGGTCTGTGTGGTAGAATACTCACATCGCACGCAAGAGCCACCTAGTTCGAACCGGGCTACCCATCTCTCTCACGCTCTAGCTCTCTCTCGCTAGCTCCACTGGTTGAAAGCCAACGAACTTTTGTCATGATGTGGTGTTCGTCGTCCGTCCGTCGACTTTTACATTAAAAATCTTCTCAGAAAGTACTGAACAAAATTCATCTTAACTCCACCAAAATTCACAGGAAGGATCCTTGTGTGGCCTTTATCAGATCCCTTCAAAGCATTTTGATCGGGTGAAAAATATGTAACGATATATACATGTAGATATATCGTTACAATACCTCAACGGGATGAAAATTATTGCGGACAGGTTGTGTCCCCTAGCGCATTAATTGGCAGATCTGCGCATAATCGACAGTAGATTTGGGTAGAAAGTGGCACCTCCGATATTCCGACCATTAAAATTTTCTGCCCAGATAATATATCTCCTGTATACGTATCTCAGGCTTTCAGCGCTTTCAGGGAGGTCATGAACAAGGTTTCGTTTATTGTATTCAAAACACATTCTGCGTTCAAAACTCGCTTTGTCTGAGATTTCAGATTAACAAGGTGTGTACACTGCGTTTTTATTGACAAAATACAGATGTGATTCTACTTGACATATACATCAACCCCTAGCAAAAATGACAATTTGGAAACTGCGTAAAACACGTCTTCTGTAAAGGAAAAAGATCCAGACTATGTCCATCAGATTGGCGATTTTGAAAATCATAAGGTGGAAAGACGAGTCTAGATTAAGGACATAGAAAAGAGCTAAGAGTAAGGACGCTGGTTTGCCTTCTCTTCTCTTTTCTTGATCAGGATCGACTGCTTGTTAGGGTCAATCGGGAAGGCAAAAGAAGTAAGTGAGTGGATATGAGAGAACGACGACGATAACACGAAAATAAAATTATGCGTTTTCGAGGGTACAGTCTTGAAAGTTCATCATTACGGAAGTGACACGATAACACTAAAAACGTGACCATGTGACCTGATATCAACATGTTTATCATACCCCCTTTATCAGGCTATATTTATGACATGTGACTGGATAAAGATATGTAACAGGGTGACAGGTTGACTCATACAAGAATGAACAAAGATCTTAAGAAGTGTCAAGAGAGCTTAGAAAATCGGTCAAATATTTCTTGACTTTTAATATAACGAGACTTAGTACTTAGACTTCATTGCTTTAAATTACTTCATCTCTAAATTAAAACAATAACTTCAACAACAACAAACCCCCCAGATTAATCGCTCGGGCTTTTCGCGCACCTTAAATAGCCAATAAATTGACCAATCGTGGCTGTCATTCAATGAATATATCGACCAATCAAATTATTCATTCAGCCCGGAATTGAGATTTGAAATCCGATATTGGCCGCCATTTGTGTAAAACAGTTTTGCTGGGTTGGTGACTTAAACGTTCTAACTACAGCTTATTCAAGCTGTACTTACGATGTTTAGGTCGCCAACTTTCTACTTTTTTTGTAACATGTCACTGGCTATAAATTATGTAATATAACGCCGTTTAAAATCGAAGAGGTACTTCCTGTCAGATTCAGTAGGCTTGACCAAAGTAGTAAGTGGGTGGGGCCAGCGATTTGTCAATCAGAAGCATCTGAATGGACTAATCGATAGCTACACCCAATGACATTCGATAAGTCAGTTTGACTGAGATATCAAAAGACGTAAGTTTTGATGATGTATGGTCGTGGGCAAAAAATTTCAACGGCTTTATTTAGCAAAATCTATGGCAAGTAGCATGTAACAGTAAATTTTATATCATCGAGCCTGTGTAACCGACACTAGTAACGAGATGGTTGCCTTGGGAAGTGTGTCTTTCGGTGCAAATCGTCTATATTAGCACTTGTTCTGCTGAATATTTTTTCGCTTTTTACTGCGCTATGAAAGCAGCTCATATAAGGTTAATACTTTTAATAGTTGTTGAGAAAAGAGCGAGTAAAAAAACCCACTTAACCATCAATGTCCAAATGTAAACCAAAACGTAAAACAAGAAGTAGTTAACTTGCAAATCTAAATTCAGTAAACGTCATGTAAGACCCTTAGATGAACCTCCACAAGTCAATGCTATGAAGAGATACTGAAAAAAGTGCAACAAAATATACCACTATACCATCAATGTCTGAATATAATCAAATCGATCTTTTATTCAAAGATTTCTTTCACAACAACAATAAGCAGGTAGTGTATGCTAAGATCAGACTGCACGTCTGTGCAGGCTGATCTTAGTCTATACACCTGCCTAAGTCCTGGTCAACGCAGGAATAGCCCATGCAGGATAAGCATGACAAGGGGTAAAAAGTGTTAAAGGTGTTGAAAATTTCTGAAACGGACGGTTCACATGTCACGACCTCTAAGTTCCAATTCGATATTAAACCATTCCAACACAGTGACGCTTCTGGACGCCCCTCGAGAAAAACAATTGGGAACACATTGTGTGAAATGAAGAAATTGCTTGTAACACTTAATGTATTCTATAAAAATATATTCTATTCAGAAAGTTGAAAAAATCTCAAATCTTAATTATCATCTGCAACTTTTTTCAACTTTAACTAATCTAGAATTTCGTCGTCTAGTAATGGGTTATTAGTATTATTGTGTAAAATGTATGGCCAATAGCATGTAACAGAAACGTGAAATAGTACTTCACAAGGTGACAGTCCCAAATTCTGAAGTTCTGACCCGGCAATACAGCAGTATCCAGATACAAGAAAAAAAATGAGAAAAAAGGGGTAGAATCCCGAAGAGGAATAACAGAGATAGAAGCTTGAAAATTGAAAAATCTGTCAATTGCGAAAAGTATCGACGTTCGTTATCTGCGCAGTCTGACCTGGATCGATGATGGTCCAAAAATAGACCTTTCTCAGGTGATTGGTTACTTTTCTTCACAATCCGTTTAAAATGACGGTTTTGAAATTTATGAATGAGTGCGAAATTAGCAAAACGTAACATTTGACGCAAACGTCGAATTTCATTTTTGGTAAAACCTTGACATGGTCTTGTGAGCTTTAAACACGATCGACAAACTACGTCAGTAAGCGGATATGTTAGACATCCGCCATTCTTAGCGGAATATGTGAAAAATTACATAATACAACGATTACCCAATTCATTAAAATGTCTACTAAAAGCGGCGTTAAACCCCATTCAATCAATCAATTATCGGTTAATGGTAAATATATCTATTCAAAATGCAAAACAGTCGGAACTCTAAACACACCGACATTCTTTTTAACCGCCATTTTAACTGTCGCAGGTGATGCTTTTTTTACGGACTGAGCTGAAAAAGCGAAATGCGACTTTCAAAATGAAAATAGGCTAGTTAAAATATGCGGCCGATGAAATGGGTTATAAAATAGGTTGTCACTCTTATTAAATATAGCACAGAAAATCAGATTTTTTTCTATCTAACCGTAACATGTACATATAAAGTTATTTCCTTTTTGTTATAAATTAATAGTTTTTAGGTTGGACGATAATAATTCCGCATTCTGATTGGCGTAAAATTCGTTTCATATCTCAATGGCAACAAGTTTCAGCACGGAACTATTTTTGTATAAGTCGCAAAGAGGTTCTATGAGTCGCAAATGTTTTATGGTGTCTTGTAATGAGAAATAAAATCATAAGCAATGTAAAGATTATCTTCGGTTTTCATGGAGGTATTTAGCTTCTGTACGAATCCGTTTTGCGGCTACACACTGTGATTATGTTTTTTATTTCCCTACCTCTATGAAACAAGAAAATTATATTCACTTTAAAATTGAAAACTTTCAAAATAATTACTGGGGATGTATGATTTGTTTAAGAGATGTAGAGACCGTTTTTTGTTTTCATGAAGGTATCAAAAGAAAAAGACAAATCACACTGTATGATTACGCAAGGCGGATTCATACATACATGTACGTGTGATAAGGTTTTTCGTTTCATACCTCCATGTAAACAATAAAAAGTATCATCATTTAATATCATTTGATGATATCACGACAAAAAAAATATTCTACAAATTGTGATATTTTTTCATGGATTTTTTTTTTTTTTTTTTTTTTAGCTCGCAAAGCGTCAGCTTTGATAGTTTAAGTTAACAGACAAAATTTTGAGGTCTTCTCAGAGTTCAACGAGTGCAAACTGCCACTGGAGGCTTAACCACTAAATCCATTGAATGCCTACACAATAAAAAGTAGGTCTTATTTCAGGAATTTGTAAACTCGGCAACTGCTTTTCATGGCCTCACGAATTAACTTTATTCAAATTGTAGACAACTCCTATAAAAGAATGCTATTTAACCCTATCCCACTCAATTGAAAGATCTCAGGAATTAGCTTCGGAAAACATTGTGGACAATGAAGAATTGCTTGTAACAAGCAATTTCTTCATTGTCCACAATATTTTCTACCCTACAAGACAAAGGTTTTCTAATTCCACTAATCATGATAACCCTTGACAAATATTATTGCTTTGCTAGCTTACAGTACATTCAGTAAATGGATTGTGAGCAAGCCAACTAGAGAGCTGCGCTCTCAAAATGTTGTTCATATTGGTAAGATTATTCTATTTTGACGAATCAAAACGCTCATTTGATAGACGAAAGTAAAATTTTAATTATTCATGTATCATTCAAGGAAAGGGTTATGAACCACAGTCGACTGCCTCGATGGGCGAGTGGTATAGGTGCTTGACATCTTAACAGTAGGTCATGTGTTCGAGCCCCACCGTCACCGGGGTGTGTTTAGGGCAAGACACTTAATAACCAGCCCCAGTCTACCCAGCTTTAAAAGTAGGAAGCAGTGGTATTCAGCCACTGCCTTTCTTCATCTGGATTGTGAGTGTTCGAGACCGACTCTATAAGCAGTAAGCGTCGTCGCAATAGAACTAAAACAAACTAGTATGAACTAAACCACATTTTATACTAGACTCTTTAAAAAATTATTTAACAAAGCATACACAGTAACATTAAAAATGAGGTAACAATGATAATTTTGAAAAAAGAAATCACTTAAATCAATCGTTATGAAAATATATGCTAAATACAGATATGACTTGGTTGTTATTAGAATAAACAATAACAGCAAGAAAAATCAATGCACTGAAAGTACTGTAAGCTAGCAAAGCATAGTTTTGTTAGGTAATCTTCTTTGTCAAATATGATAACATGATAAGTAAGTAACCAAGGATTTAACCCATTACAACACGACAAAATATTTGACTGCTTCAAATTGGAAGAAGTTGCAGACGCCAATTTAAAGTTGAAGGAACTTAGAAAATGTAATCCCTTGTAGGGTAGAAAACATCGTGGACATTGAAGAAAGCATTGTGGACATTGAAGAAATTTCTTATCACAAGTAATTTCTTCAATGACCACAATGTGTTCCAAAGCTTTTTTCTTGAGCTGCAGCCAGAGTTTGCAATATTCCTGAAATAGATAAGAACAGCTTTTTATGGTGTAGGCATTCATGGATTAATTAGTTAATCCTCCAGTGGCAGTTTGCACTCGTTGACCCTCAAAACTAAAGCTATCAAAGCTGGCGCTTTGATAGCTAAAAAGTCCTAAGAGGGTCTGTATCGCACCTACAGCACCTTTGGTCAAACAAATGATTTATTGAATAGGGTTTAACGCAACCTTCACCAGTATAAAAGTGATATCATATCGGCTGGAGCACCAACTCATTGATTCCACATTTTTCTCACATCGGTACTACCATTAAATCATTTCCGAGCCTCTGGCTGCTCATCTCATTTAGGCTTTGAATTATCCATCCATTGATCCAACAAAGGCCCATCTTTATTCCTACTTAAGGTTGAAACAGACCTCCAATAAAAGTACCACTTTAAGACTATGTTGGTAAGTAAAAAGTTGCGCCATGGTGGGGCAAAGGATTTAGCGTGGCGGAGAGAAACTGTTGATTTAATAACTTCATACATAATTATGTAGATTTGATAAGTAAACGATTTATTTAGTGCTAAAGACTCAATAATGCTTGATTGAATTCTCATGACAATTGCATCTTGCAGATATACAGGTCCTAATGAATAAATTCAAGAAGAAGTGAATTGGACTCAAACTATAGGAGATGTCTTGACAAGATTTTGCAGTCTGAGAGTTCTACCGACCCCTCCCGACCAACACATCGACCGATAGGCTATTTCTAGAATACTCTCCCTAAACGTCGCTTGTTGGGGTATTAGTAACATTTAAACAAGAGGGCCTGTATAGCTCTACTACCTGATTTAGTTCATACCCACTGAGACAACATTTTAGAAATTTCATGATTTTCTGATACATATTTTAATTTGAAAATTTTATTCATTAAATTTTATTATATATTGATGAGTTAAAGGATTTCTCGCCACTTTCTTGTATAGACGAAATTTTCTTTACTTCTTGTGATCAACCAACTGTGCATGTTATATGAACAATAAGATTTATATCCAACTTAGATCTAAGGTATAAGGGACTTAATTCCTTTGTATGATAATTATATAAAGTAGTAAGTTGTCTTTCTTACATCATACCAATAGCCCTGCCCATAAAAGTCCTGTATTTCTCTTTTTTTTTCAAAAAAAAATTCTATCAAGTTTTAAAGTATCATTAACTTAGATTATCAACTGCACTTTTTTTCCTGGAATTAGCTATATTTTGGCGTAAGGAACATTTCTGCATGAACAGGCCTCCTAGCAGGCAAAAACAAAAGTAACAGTTTTTTACAAAGGCCACAATGTATGAAAAATTTTTACAAAGGCCACAATGTATGAAAATAAAGGACTTTTAGTGTAGAATATGAAAAAATAAGGAGCAAATAAATGCTTTTTTCGTCGAAGTTCTCGGTTCTTTATTTAACCCAAGGCAATACCAAAGTCATTTTTTAATGTTATATACTGTTTGAATTACGCAATATAATACATACCTTATTTAATGTGCATACCTATTTTCTGTTTGACTACACATAAAAGAAGGGAAAGTACAGAACAAATCAATTACTTGCATTAACCCATTCCCGCATCACTGAGTGGGAATGGGTTAAGCTAGCACGGCAACCAGCCAGAGCAAATATAAAGGTTTTTAGTGAAAATTACAAGCTATTTTGGCGCTTCAAAGGTTTTTGGGAACTCTGAAATTAATGTTTTCAAAGGTTTCAAAGGTCTAGGAGGCCTGCAGGAATCTAAGTCAGTGTTCAGCAGATCATTCTTGTGAAAAATGGTTAAAATGGACGCGGCAGTACTGACTGAGGATACTGTTTAAGCCTTTCCTGTTTTGCCAATTTTAGGCCTGTCCAAATTCAAAGACGAAGACGAAAATTTAATCTGGATTTAATTTGAAAAATGACCATCTAGCAGGGTAGAAAAAATTGTAGAAAAAAGAAGTAATTGCTTTTTACAATCAATTTCGTCTTTATCTATAATATTTTTCCAATTAGAAAATTCAAAGGGACGTAAATACCAGGGATTGAACAGGAAATGGTTAGAGAAATAGTAACGGAAGTTCCATGGACACCACGCCATGCCTATACTGATATATTGATATATTGATTGATTGGTTTGGGTTTACAGCTACTTTCAACCGTATTTCAGTCATATCGCGGCGGCTGGAGCACCTAACAATGGATTCCTGGTATTGCTCACACCAGTACTACCACTTCATCCTTTCCTAGCCCCTAGATGCTATCCCACTTCGATTATTCACCTAATGGAGAGAGTCAAATGCCCGAAAGGATATGTGCCGCTGCCGGGGATCGAACCCATGACATCCCACGATTGAATTTTGGGAGTCTGGTGCGCTACCGACTGCGCTATAAATATATATGACGGGGGCGCCAAGCCTATACCCCCTAGCCTTCGGACAGTGAATCTGAAAACACAACTCAAATAATAAATACAAACAATTTAGTATGAAAGTAACATAAAACCATATCTTCCCAAAATTACGCAACAAAGTAAAAAACATACTCGAGTCCAGAAGCAAAAATAAATATGACGATTGAAATTATAAGATCAAAATATTTCTACACAGTAAGCCTACAGGAATGATATACAATTTAAGGTTTGATTACATAAAATTATGACGGCAATGATGAGGTTTTAACTTTCGCTGTCCATTTAACAACTAGCTCGGCCACGGGGATCAGCGAAATTGTCCGTAAAGTTAACCCTTTCCCTTTTTTTGAAATTTTAGACTGGTCCAAATTAATGTAGGTTTAGATGATAATGAAAATTGGATGCAATTTGAAATGAAACCGTTGTGTGTGGTAGAAAATTTTGTGGGAAAAGGAGAAATTGCTTGTTACAAGCAATTTCTCCTTTTCTCACAATGTTTTCTCAAGTATAAAATCACAGTAACGTAAAATCCCGGGTTTATACAGGAAGGGGTTAAATAATCATCACCTGTTCATATTAATGCGAGCATTTCCGGTTGAGAAACAGGTGCTTTCGACTCCATCACAGAAATGTTGTAAAAATCGATCAGAAAATTTCCAGAGACCTTTACTCATATCCACCATACGACAATTATGCGAATCATTTTGTTGGTTTGGCGACTTAAACGTCGTAACTTTGGCGCTTACATAGGCTGTAGATACAATGTTTAGATCACCATCCAACCATTCTCGTTTTCGTAACAGGTTACTGACCATAAACTTTGCAAAATAGCAATTATCGGAGACAGTGGGTGTGGCTCAGGACCCGACAATTGACCAATCGCGACTGTCAATCAAATGACCAGTCTACCAATGAAATTATTCATTTAGATGCGAAATGTGTATTGAGCTTCGACATTGGTCGCCTTTTTAGTTTAGCTTTTTCCTTGGTTAGGCTACTTTATCGTCGTACCTACAGCTTATTCAAGCTGTAGTTACAACGTTTAGGTCTCCAACCGACAATTGTTTTTTGTCACATGCTACTGTCCATTAATTTTGCAAAATAACACCGAATACTTCGTGTTGGAGCCGGTGGGCGTTGATGACGGAATCAGTGGGCGGGACTATGAATTAGTCAATTAATTATGCAAATTAACGTCATTCCATATGTCTATCGTAATGTTATCTCTTACATCAGCGGAAGGAGAAAGCGAAATAGTCTATCTATATCCACGATAATATATTTATAAAGCAATGTAATTTTTAAATTCTTCCTCTTATTATTGTTCGTATTATAATTTATATTATTATTATTTTTATTATTTTGTTTTAACATTTCATAAACTCTGTCATTAAATCAATGCAAGAAAAACTATGACAGACAGAGAGAAAATTATGTCGCAACTATTCGGTTTATAATCTTCGCAAACCAGACACACGTAAATCCTTGTCATGCTAAATAGAATCCTAAATAGAACAGCATCCAAATCGAAAGGCTGAAAGAATTTAACCCTTTCCTGTACAATCTCTGAATTTTACGTCCTTGGGATTTTATACTTGAGAAAACATTGTGGGAAAAGAAGAAATTGCTTGTAACAAGCAATTTCTTCTTTTTCCACAATATTTTCTACCCCGCTGAATGGTTATTTTTCAAATTAAATCCACAATAAATTTTCGTCTGCAAAACCTTTGAATTTGGACAGGTCTAAAAAGTTTTAAAATAGGAAAGGGTTAAGCAGTAATTGTATTAATATTTCATATCAAAATTATCATATATAAATAACTCTGGCTTGAAAAGGGACGATCAGGTGGTGTAGACTAAGGTCACACTGCACATATGTGTAGGCCGGTATTTGCCTCTACCTTCTGCTATAACGGGAAACTTTAACCCTTTACCGGTTTCTTTTTAAATTTCAGAGTGGTCCAAATTGAAAGAAGTTGCGGACGACGATAAAAGTTAGGTGCGAATTAAACCATCGGATGTGGTAGAAAATTTTGTGGAATAGGGAGAAATTGCTTCACTCAAGCAATTTCCTCTTTTTTCACAATGTTTTCTCAAGTATGGAATCGCAGCAACGTAAAATCCAAGGTTTGTACAGGAAAGGGTTAAGACAAGTCTTGTATTTTAACACCTTGAATTAATCATATAAAACCTTCTTCCCATCTTGACCAAAAGGGAGATACTTTAAAAGGGCTTCTTTTCCTTCTGTTATCAAAAAGCATCTGAAAATAAAAATAGTATGATCATTAAAACGTCTTCATTATTACTTTCATTATTTCATTTTAACCCTTGTCATGCTGATCCCGGAATATTCCTGATTTGACAATGGCTGTGGCAGGTGTAAAGACTAAGATCAGCCTGCATAGACGTGCAGTCTGATCATAGTCTACACTACTTTCTTTTCTTTTAGTGTTGGAGATATATAATTACAAAGTAGACCTAAGTTTGACAAAAAATCAGTATTTTGTGAAGAAAGGATAAATATTCAGATGGACAAGGGTTAATTAGGCCCCGACCATCGCGGGGTGGTAGTCTTCATCATGAGGTCCAGGGTTCCATCCCCGTCACGGCAAATATCTTGACCTACATTTGTCTCCAAGTAATTGGTGGATAATCATAAACCTAAGTGGGATGAGCAGCTGGTTGATGGATTGAGTGAATGGTTTTTATCGCCACTTTAAACCGTATTTCAGTCATGTCGCGGCGACTGGAGCACCTAGAAATGAATTCCTGGTATTTCTCACACGAGTACTACCCCTGCATCCTTTCCCAGCCTCCAGCTGCTATCCCACTTAGGTTCTCGATTATCCACCCAGCGGTGTGAGACAAATGTTGGAAAGAATGTGTGCCGCCGCCGGGGATCGAACCTATGACACCCAATGATTGAAGATTGGGAGTCTGACGCGCTACTGATTGCGCTATGACGGCGGCGGGATGAGCAGCTGGAGGATAGGAAAGGATGTAGTGGCTGTACTGGTGTGAGGAATACCAGGAATCATTAGTTAGGTGCTCCAGTCGCTTCGGTATGACGGTAATACTGTTTAATGGATGTTAAGCCCCTTGCAAACAAACAAATCAAATTTTAGATGTGCAATTTATAATGAGTGATCAACGGTTCATTTTGTCTATGTACAGTTATAGACAAAATTGACATATAACTTGTACATCTATAATTATCTTTTTGTACACCTGTATAAATTGGAAACGATGTAAAGCGCACAGTCATAGAACTATTCTATTGAAAATTGTTTGCCGCAACTGTAGCACATTGCAATTTAATCTCTTCTCTTTACGCACTGAAGAAATAAACTTTCGGGGAAAATATGTATGATAATGAGGATATTGCTCGTATAAAACACTCGAAAATGCGAAGTTCTGACCTAATGGCATAATTGTAAAAAAATGGCATAAAATCAGGATGGGGTAACGAGTCTGGGAATAAAATATATTTTCAGAAAAGTTAACAGTTAAATAAACAAACCAAAGTACTAAAAGTATTGTAAGCTAGCAAAGCATGGTTTTGTGAAGTAATCTTCTTTATCAAAGGTTAGGATGATAAATAAACGGGGTTGATGTTACCAAGGAGTTGACCTATTCCCACACAATCCCTCCCTTTTTGCGCCGATAGAGGAATCACATCTGAAAAACAATGTGGGAAAAGCAGAAATTGCTTGTAGTGTGCTCTGAGAAGATCTCACAATTTTGTTTGTACACTTAACCTATCAAAGCTGACACCTTGCTAGCTAAAAATACGCGCATTCAAACCGCGAGTTTAATGAAAAATGCTTTATTTGCAAAATATTTTGACCTGTCACTCATGTAATATTCCTATTGACCCTCATTAGTATTCGGCAGACTTCCCTCGTTCAGATTCACAAATTGTCAACATTAGTTTTGGATATACGGTTGAATACCATACCTCGAAGTTCAGGGGACTTAGGATAAAACTTCGACGTATAGATATTTCGATGTATAGATAGTCGGAGATTTTCCACATACGAACAAACATTTTGGCAAAATAAGGCTACAAATGATTTGTAATAAATACGATGTATTTATCGTATTTGATCTATTTTGTAAATCACATTGGCCGAAAGAACATGCTCCTGGTTATAAATTCTACAAAATAACGCCGTTTAAAATCGAAGCTGGAATTCCTGTCGAAGTTAATGGGCGTGGCAATGGAGTAAATGGGCGGAGTCAGCGAATGGTCAATTCACACTTATTTGATGTACGTTCGAGGATTGTGGATCAAGAGGCCGTGATCTTGAACCGGACGCAGTACTATCTTTGTTGTTGTTTATAAAATTCCCTGTTGGAGTAAGGTCACCCAGCAAAGTACTTCCGGGTGGTTGTACCCTAAAGTAGTCCATTAAGAAAAATTATTAAGTCCTTTTCAAGAAGGCAGGGTGCATTAAATATGTATTTTTGTCTTGTTATCGTCACCAGATCTTTTGAAATACATTGTCTTGCAACAAATGAGCTATAAAATGCTCTCTTTTCCAGGACTATTTCTTGTGTATGGATGCTGATGACTCCCAAGTTGATGTCATTGTGTCGACTGCTTTTGGTTGGAATTTAACACGGTACGTGTGTTTGACATGATTTTGTGAAAAATCCAATCGGTCATGGTAGGGTCAAACACAGATATTTCAAGATACCATTGTGTTATAGATACACTTTGACTGCAGTTACATCTCAACGAATATTTTGGAACCTGTGACAGTTCGGCAAAAATGTGGAATTTACATGTATTTATATAGGAGGAAATTTTAGTGAGATGCCACCTAAATGCGATTCGTAGTGATTTTTTTGAAATTCAATATCTCAGTGAATTATCAAGGTATCTGCTTCAAATTTGGAATACAATTTAGTCACATCATGGAAAACTCAATGGAACTTTGATTTTATTGCTGGTGAGTCAAATTTTCAAAATTTAATTAAATTTTAATTTAACAATTTTAAAATCAGTAAAACTGTCAATAACTGACAAGTACCAGCCTTTCTACTGCATTTAGACTGTCCCAATATGCAGAAATTGCCCCCTTCTAGAATTTTATGTTCATTTTAGTCATTCTCTGACTTAAAACTGAATCCAAACCAATTTTAAAAGTATAAATTTTGTTTTTAAATTGTTTGAAAAAGATTAAAACTGGCCAAATATGGCAAATTTTAGCATGGGTGTTCATTAAAGTCAAAATAGGCTGTCAGTTTTGTTAAAATGAAATTGCAAATGCCTCATTTGGATAGAAAGTATTAAAAATGAGAAATATTTGATTTTGTCTAGGATTGTTCTGAAATCTCCTGTCAAGCTGCGGTTACGCTGAAAATGGAGTTTTGAATTGCACTGCCAGCCGACTGGTCTGAGAAACCGCAGCACTTTTTGCGAAATAATTGTTGATGGGCAAGCAACCGCCATGTCAAAAGCTTCATCCATTGGGGACGTCAGCTGCCATTCTTTGCATCCATTTGATATGACCTCATTCCAAGAGCAATCTTCCTAATAAATGGATCATTTATGTATATTTTCAGACTTGAAACTCAATACCTTCATGGTTGAAAGATGGTTTGAATTCAACCACCAATACCTCCAAGATACATCAAAAAAGACTCCCTGACTCTCCTGGACATACACAGCAAGTCCCAGAGTGGCATAAAGTGGTTGCTTTCCTATGAAAAGGTAAATCAAGGAGTGTCCAATCCCCCCCCCAACCCCTACTTTTCTTATTTTTTTCCTAAACAACAACAACAACAACAACATTAGATGGCTTACATAGGATAATAACTTGAACAGGCCTGTGTGTTTCAAATTAGGTCTGAGTTTAATTGTTTGGATGCACATGAATTGAGTTCAAGATCTTTGTCTATACAATTCAACTGAGATGTATTTTAATAACACAACCCCTTGTTCAAATCATTATCTCAATCCTTACATTGATTTGATGTATATCACAATATTGATAGAAGGTCAGTAATTTCTATCTTGAGAACAAAAATCACATGAAAAGCTTCAGTTCAACAATCAATTTGTTTAACAAAACCATGGTATATATGAATGTGATAAAACATATTGTCACATGGAAAATGACGCGAGTTAGTTTCTTCGCTCTTGTGAGTCGCGCCATTTTCACTGTTCGAAGTATGAATTTTTCTAAGAATAGCTGCTATACCCATGCAAAGGACAAAAAAACTTCCATTAACACTAAGAATGTATGAAACTTCGTGGAATTTCAAAATAATTGTGAAAAAATGCACTTGTAACAGCTTTTCGACAAATGCTGAAATCCTGGCTCAGACGCAAGCCAAGCCGCAAAACATGTCTTTGTTTGGGGATAGCTTATTTGATCCTAACCACTATACCTGTGGCTAGAGTTGTATTTTGTTGATGCACTAGAGCCAAGAATTTAGAAAAAAGGCTTTATTTGAATCTTGTAAAAAAATTGGGTTTCATTTAGGAGTAAGGTCACCCAGCAAAGTACTTCCGGGTGGTTGTACCCTAAAGTAGTCCATTAAGAAAAATTATTAAGTCCTTTTCAAGAAGGCAGGGTGCATTAAATATGTATTTTTGTCTTGTTATCGTCACCAGATCTTTTGAAATACATTGTCTTGCAACAAATGAGCTATAAAATGCTCTCTTTTCCAGGACTATTTCTTGTGTATGGATGCTGATGACTCCCAAGTTGATGTCATTGTGTCGACTGCTTTTGGTTGGAATTTAACATGGTACGTGTGTTTGACATGATTTTGTGAAAAATCCAATCGGTCATGGTAGGGTCAAACACAGATATTTCAAGATACCATTGTGTTATAGATACACTTTGACTGCAGTTACATCTCAACGAATATTTTGGAACCTGTGACAGTTCGGCAAAAATGTGGAATTTACATGTATTTATATAGGAGGAAATTTTAGTGAGATGCCACCTGTTGCAGCTGTTGTTGTTGTTGTATCTAATACAGACGGAGTTCATTTATTTCAAACAAGGAACATGCAGAATTGACAATTCGTGGTTGTCAATCAAAGAAAAACAACCAATCAAATCATTCATTTTGACTAGAAGTTAACTTTGAGCTCCAACATCGGTAGCCATTTATGTGCAAATTTTTATGCTACTTAAGCTTCGTAACTGCAGCTTATTCAAGCTTATCCAAACGTCAAAATTGTTAGACCGGTCCAAAATGAAAGAAGTCCACAAAATATAGTAGATAGTAGTTTAGAAATCGTTGTCTTTTAGCTCAGAAAACATTGTGGATAATGAAGAAATTTCTTGTAACAATCCCCAACGTTTTCTAAGATTTAACCCATTCCCACTCAGTGACTCTTTTAGACGCCCAAAATAAAAGAAGCTTTGGAAAACAGTGTGGAATATGAAGAAAATGCTTGTTACAAGCAATTTCTTCATTTTCCACAATGTTTTCTACCTAGAAAGTTGAAAAAATCCAAATTTTCATAAACTTTAAATTGTCGTCTGCAACTTCTTTCAATTTGGGTCAGTCTAAAATTTAGCTGTCTGGTAATGGGTTAAAGGGGAATCAACAGTAATGTATGGGATTGGGTTAATAAGGTATTGACAGGTCGAATGATTATTCCATCTATGTAAAATCTGAAGAGTAAAAAGAATTTCCATCATGATCAGCCAGCACAAACCGATTGGCCTTACAAGGGTCGACCCTTCTCGCACTTCCGAGATGGTCCTTGTTCAATGTAACAATTACCCTTGTCATGCTGAATCCGGAATTTTCCGGTTTTTGGCAAGAGGTGTAGACTAAGATCAGACTGCACGTATGTGCAGGCTGTTCTTAATCTACACCTCCTGCTTGTACTTTTCCTGACCGAGTTGTTTATGAAGTTGATTTCTAGAAGAAATATTGATTTTTGAACAACAAGTTCTATCAGTGCTTTCAGCCCTTTGATTTGCAAGCAATTCAGTAAGGTAATTTATACAGCATGACAAGGGTTAATAATATGTTATTACCTACAATGCCGTCTCGTAAAAGAATAGTAACACCAGCCAACTCTAACACCCATGTAACACCCATATCGAATACATGTATCCGTCGGTGCTATGTCTCTGCAGGGGTCGGGAGCTGTGATAATCTGGAACACTGAAAGAACTGCCAGAACCTTGAAATTCATCTTCACTCTGAAAAAAATGTGTTGTACAAAGATAACTTAGATTCAAAACTAGGAAGGTAAATATTGATTGAAAAACACTCCGAACAAAGCAAGTGCAAAGCTAAAAGTGACGCAAACAAAATTTGAAAATCTGCAGATGCGGGAATGCTTAAATCCGATTGGTCTAGAAAGTTGTTTTGGTGATCAAAACAACTTTGATTTAACCTGTTACAAAACTCGCCTTTTGATTGGTAAGTTTGATCATGTGATATAGCGTCTTTCAGATGAACAAAGAAAAATAATATACACAAGCAAATAGAGGATGTATCCAGGCTTCGTAAAATTGACCAAGTTTAATATAGATAATAATGGCAAAGAGATTTCCCCTTTTTATCAAAATCAATTAATAATTGGAATCAGTCTAAAAAGAAAACGCTGTTCCAGTCTAATTCTTTTTCATATTCCAGTCTAGAAAAACAACTTCCTGCATAAACAGGAAGTATGGAAATAAACAATTACACTCAATTTAAAACAAGTTTACAGGTAAACTTTCATTTAAATCTTCTTTTATTTATGCAGGCTTCCATCCGCCTGCCATCCGCAAGGCTGCCGGCAGATGGAATCCTGAAACGACTTCATTTTAACAAATCAAGGATTAACCTTTAGGGATGAAGGAAGAACACAACTACAGTCTCTGGAATAAAATTGACCATGTATTTTCCTGAGACCTTGTCTCATAGAAACTCAAGCACATATAATGAAATCAAATCAAGATGCAATAAACTTGCTTTTACATTTAAAATGTATGCACGCCGCAAAAGTATCAAGAAAATACATCCCAAAATCCAAGGACTGTAGGTAGTTTTTTTTTTTTTTTTTTTTAAGGTGGATAAGGCATGTGAGAATTTAATGTATATTTGTGAACACCATGAATAACTTAAGGCACTATTGCAGATAGAAAAATAAATATATAAAGAAACAAAAGTTACTCCGCATCTGTATGTACATGCGTGTTGGGCCCTCACACCAACCGATAACTGCGACCATGCCAATTACTAATGCTTAGGGGGGAAACTTGATGCTGTGGCCTTACCCATCACCTCTGCAACCTGCGTACGCAAGCCAAGGGATGGATGAAGGTAACGTTCATAGGCATTGCTGTTCCAATCCCCTTGGAGCTTAATAAGGTCAATAGGTAACCCACACTGCAATGCAAAACTAGCTCCCCCTCTTCGAAAACTATGACCTTAGTAAAGTCCAGGGGGGACCCCCACTAACGACAAACAATGATGTAACTTTTGGAGAAACAGGGGTTGTGTCAAAGGCCTAACACCCGATGGTGATGAGAAACTAAACAAGGGTAAGGGACTCGAGGTATAGCCTATTGAAGAAACCAACTGCAGTAAGGCTGTCGATGGGCAAAAAGGGGAGTTAATAATTTTTGGTAAGGGAATATGCAAGATGCGCTCCCTGAATTGTATATCTTTGGACCAACGAATCGTTAGAATAACACCTTCTGGGGTAAACCTCGCATCATGAACACAAAGATGACGCTTAGGGTCAAATTCTGAAATTGACGGGACAAGTAGATTTGACTTCCTGAAGAAGGAAAAGAAGGCAACGAAACAAGAAGCCCAAAAGGTACGGTCTAGGGGTGTGGTCACATCAAGTTTTAGGGAAATACAACGGAGAATGTCTAGAGTGATAGGTAGTTTTTGGTTACAAGGGTTCCCTTTAACTCGTTTAACACCCTTCAGTATGGAATTTACATACCAGTTTCCCTCAAGGGGGTTTGGATGCCCATTCTCTAAGTGGACAAGTCTTACAATATTGAGGTACTGTCGAATGGAGTTAAAACATAAACGCCTAGAGAGAAAGGCGATATACCGACCCAGATCAATTTGCGAAATGGGAACAGGCGATACATTTAACTGTTGACAAAATTGCAAGTAAGCGAATTGGTGAGTGGAATAAGTCTTTGATGTTGATGGGGCAAAAGATTTAGTCCTATAAAAGGTAACCTCAGCATTCAGTGTTGAAGGGAGGGTAGATTCCTCTGTAGGTAGCCAAGACTGTAAAGGTGGACTTGAAAAACTAGTGCTGCCACTCTGTGAATCTGTGGAGCAAAAATTGGATGCTTTTAGAAGGTGCGTGAAGAAAAAGCGGTGTGTTTAAAAGATATGGGATCAAGTTGTTTATGTGGCCTCTGAAATGCAACCTTGAAACACTATCCCCGAGGACATTCCTAGAACCAGGAATAAATATGCAGTTAAATGGAAGTTTAAACGTGCAGAGAGCCAGAAAAGATTCCTTAAACATCTCATTATGACAGGATTTCGTGATGAACCCTTATTAATTGAAGCTACTGAAACTTTGTTATCTGAGTAGACAACAGACCTTTTCACGGTCTCACAGCGCATGCGTCAAATCGAATCTCGTTAAAGGCGATATTTACCCGAGACTTTGTCACGTGATCGATTGCGGGGAGTCGATAATTTATCACTATATAATCCTATATAAATTGTCTATTTTGAACGAGCAAAAATAAAGGTTAAAAATCAAAATTTTGGTGCAAAAAGGGTTTCAATATGTGGGCAGATATATACAGACTAGTTGTAGCGAGTAATATTGGTGATATTATCGTGTATTAGTAACAAAATTAAGTTTAAAACGACCTGGTGTCTAGGCCATATGAAACATTACGTACCACGAGTTTTGCGAAAATTACCCTTTCATACAATAATATCTCCTACGAAATAAGATATTTTGGACATATTTTTAACCCCCCCCCCTCAAACACATACAAGGAAGGAAAAGTAAATAGTTATAGTTTGACACTCGACGCAAACACTGAATGATTACGTTGATGAATGGAAAATCCCGCCTTGCAGTATACGGACAAGTGTCAAACATCTTGACAGATATAATATTGACTAAAATAACATTCCAATATTAATCCATTTCCAATGAATGAATTTTTTGACTGGTCCAAAAGAAGCTGCAGACGACATTTTAGAGCTAATGGAATTTAATTCTTTATTTATTTTCTTTTTTTCCTTATTGGACAGGAAAAATATTGTGGTTACCGAAGAAATTACTTTATCCAAGCAATTTCTTCATTTTCCACAATGTTTTCATATGCTTCTTCTCAAATTGACATTCGCAGCGTTCTGGTAATAGAAGTGTTGGAGGAAAGGAGAAAATATATTCTTTGATTTATATAATCTGCTTTCGTCTAGATATGCCATATACCGATATAAAGTGTATATTGAAATTCAAAATTGAGAGCACTATATATTACAGAAATCATAATAGTATGATGACGATGTTAATAGTGCGAAGAAAAGAATGAAGAATAGAAATAATCAAATGTAATGATTATAATGGAGTGCTGTTCGGTAAACAGTCTTGGTGTAAAGGGTTCCCTTTGGTATATCACATATCTATATGGTGTTATGTGTAGACGGCAACATGTCACCAGGCATCCAATAAACAACACCGCACACTCTTTATGTATATTAGTAAAATTTAGGAATTGATGAAACAAATTTGTCTTTTTATGTTTCAACCGATATGCCGCCAAGTACTGGGCCCTGATCGACGTATCAAAGAATCCGACCAGACGTCGTTTTCAATCGGCACGGGAATATTATTGCATGGTGTTTATTTATTTATCATTATCATTTCAATCTTTTACCAAAATAAAAATAAGTTGTATACGCTTAACAACTTTGAGTGGATACTTTTTGCTGTGGGATATATATTATCCTAAAAAGATGGGTGGAAATGACAATTGTTGCGTGGCAGATTGAAGATCGACAAGGCATAGCTCTAATATATCCTTCCATAGAATTCCGAAGAAACCGAAGTCTGAGGAAAATTATGGATAAAGGCAACTGGAAGAGTCCTCCATGGAAGAAATAAATTTGCACCAACGAATAATTCTTTATTTTGTGGTCGGCATTTTGTAAATGGGAAGAGAAGTGATGATCCAACGTCTGTGGACTTTATACCGACAATGAATCTTCCGGTGACTTTGCAAGTAACATTGAGGCAAAGGAGAGCTACTGCTTCCAGTATGAAATCGTCCAAATATGACGGAGCAGTAGAAACCCCTGTGAAAGAAATCTGTAGCGTGTGTTACACCAAGAAACGCGTTTCGTTGCAGAAATTGATCTTAGAAATGGGCAGAACGAAGTTCAGATTTCACATGAGCGGTCAGATGAAATGACAGAATGCGAAATGCTGCATTGCCAAATCCCCTGCGAGGTACGATTTCAATTTAAATCTAACGTAAGTTTGGTAGGATTTTCCTTGGTTTGAAGCAAGGGCACGGGAACTGATTAAATACAAGCTGGTATTTTCCACAGTTTTTTCAATGTGACTGAGTCTCTGGACAAATCCCTCTTCAAAGTATTTAAACGCCTTCAACGACTTGTAGGCCCGGACGCTTTCTTTGTCAAACGATTTGTCCCGCGATTCCACTAAATATTTTTTTAATTTTGATATGTCAAAGGCTGGAACATTTTTAAACCATTTTCCCGTCTATTTTTCGGATTTGTAAACACTGACTTCACAAAAAGAAAATTGTTTTCTGACATTTTAATACTGTTAAAGTTCGGGGTCGTATCGAGCCTTCTTATTTTGTATTGAGTTTTTCAAACCGGAAGTAAAAACTCCCCGCAACGGGAAAATGTTGTTGTTGTTATTTTTTGAAAGCGTCTAACGGATGTAGACTTTTTAGTCATCAGGCGCTTTGCGTGAAAAGGTCTATTAAGCGTCTGTTTTCCCAGACTGGAGCCCATCGTTGGGCAGCGAGAGGAATAGCAATAACTTCTTTTTCATTTATGTGGAAATGACTGGCCTCTGGCCAGTCGGCCTGAAAGTTGAAATAGAACCAGTCATTGCCGAATACTCCTCCTGCCGCATCATTGCAGGCATCTGTGCTAAGTGTCTCTATTGGTTGCTTGTCAAGTATGGCGGATCGACCGTTAAAAACACCAAGAATGTTAAGCCACCAACGTAAATCATATTTGATTATATTAGAAATTATAACGCGATGTGATGCGTGCCTGAGCATACTTATTTGGTTGAAAATTCTGCGAAGAAAGACTCGTCCGCCTTTAACAACACTAGCTGCCCATGAAAGGCGCCCTGCAATTGACTGTAGTTGTCGTTGAATTGCGCGCTTGAGGTGTAAAAACCCATTTACTTGCTCAATTAATAATTCTTGCTTTGTCTTAAGGAGCCAAAGACTAATAGTGACAGAGTCAAGCTCAATGCCTAGAAATGTTATAATATTTGTTGGATCAACGAGCTTACCCCAGTGAATTAAAAAACCTAATTTCCTAAGCAGTGCGATAAGCATTGCAAGTGCTTCGGCACATTTTTCTCTTGATTCAGAGATGATAAGGAAGTCGTCCAAATAAACTATAGTCAGGTCAAAACCCTTCCTGACCATCATTCTTCTAGCAGCCTGGGTGAGGCGATGAAAGATAACAACACTTAGCTTTGCTCCGAAAGGTAATTTTGTGTCCCGCAAATACACCGTTTCACCCCGAAAAGTCCAATGCAACCCCGTAACCTCTTGACTAGCCCGGCTTATGCCAACACTGCGGTAAGCAGACTTTAAGTCCACTTTCGCAAAGAAGCACCCCGGTGCCATGAGGCTAGCGGCATCATCTACCCTAGAAAATTTCAGGTTCCAGTCAGCTGAACAATAATCATTGACAGCTTCGCAAATTGGGCGAGAACAGTCATGGATAAGCCTTACATCACCGTCTGGTTTTGGTATGGCTGCCATTGGACTGACTATAAGTGGTTGTCTTTCGCAAGGAACATAATTACCATTTTCGATTTCTTTAATAACTTGTGCTGAAGCTGCATCATAGAGTGGAGCTCCAGGTTTTGTAGAAGAGTGGTTATCACTGAAGGCCTTCGAAACAATTATATCGCGATCTATCATGTCAAAACGATTTTTTATACCTTCTAAAAGAAAAACCCTATCAGGATCATCACCCAACTCTGCATCCCAGGCTGACAGGGACAAACCTGGAAGGGGATTGACCTCAAATTTTAGTTTTTTTGGGTTGGAATGAAATGTTGCTGAATGGCTTTCATTACATTCAGGGAGGATGTAAACATGCCGAAACTTGCAATTTTGGTAAGTGCAACCTCCCTCCTTAAGTTCCTCCTTTGGGGCACATGTTGTGAATTTATATCATTCTGCTTACGCAAAGGGGCAGTTGAATGAGTGAGGGTTTTTCTCTCGGGACCACATCCGTGCCCCGACGAAAATTCATATTTGCCTGAAGTTTCCTATACTCCCTGTCATATAGCAGAACTGAAGGGAGATTAAACCTTTGTACAAGTTGATATATCTTCGTTGTGTGGGACAAATAATCCAGAAGGGAGGCCCCCTGTAGTTTCCCAACTCCTAGTAGCTTGTACAAAATTGCCATATTAGCAATGGACCATTGGGAAAGGGTCAGGTTTTCTAGGACGGGTTTTTTAGGTCCTGATTTAACAACAATTTGTTGGTCCCCATTACTACCAATCAAAACCTCTTCCTCAAGTGTACTCGGCACAAAGTCGCAAATATCTAAAAAAAGGTGTGAGGGACCTACCTGCAGCACACGCCAGATGAATTTGAGGGTCGTTCCAAGAATGATCGGGTGCTTGATTACTTAATTCACTAGGTGTCACACGGGGATTGGTACTTGCCATTTGCTGTTGTTGGCAAAGTAATGAATTAATCAGACACTGATTGTAAATGTCACTTGTATTGTCCCTGGGTATCTGTGCGGGTGCATGCTGGATCTCTGGCTGGGCTTGTTGGCGGTTTTGGGCAGTTCTGGAGGTAGATGGGACTGACGGTGTTGATTGTTCGTTGCCCTGGAGGCTTTTAGCAATGTGGAGAAGGAGTCGTCTCTGGCCTTTTGGAATCTTGGGCGACTGGAGGTCAGCAATATCAATAAAGGCCAATGCTTCGAGACTAGAGTAGCCCCTGATTATTATTTCATCTATTACACCCCGGTCGATCTTGTGCTTGAGGCAAAACTCGATCACTTTGTCTGAATCGCCCATTGTTGATAATGAGCCCGATGCGATTTCATCGGGCGAAATACAATTTTGCTCTTCTGAAGTCATTTTATTTTACAGTGCATCAAATTTAAATCTGGTAGCAAGTTAATCTCTTAATGATCGCATGTTTGTGCCACACAATTTCTCAATGTCAGAACAGAAAAAGCAGAATTTCTGGTCACACATGGTTGAACAGTCTAGCTCACGGATAAATCGGGCGTGCTGGATTGACGTAGCTTCTTGACAGTTCACGATTAATCTATCACATTCAACTTTTGAAAGAACATACCAGTCTGGGATTTGGAAAACCAATCTCACTATTTTCTCTTGTTTCTCCATAGCACAGTAGAATCTAGTCCATTGTTTATAATGAATCACTCGGAAATTTAAGAGTTAAAGGAAACAAAGATCAAACAAAGATAACTTAGATTCAAAACTAGGAAGGTAAATATTGATTGAAAAACACTCCCAACAAAGCAAGTGCAAAGCTAAAAGTGACGCTAACAAAATTTGAAAATCTGCAGATGCGGGAATGCTTAAATCCGATTGGTCTAGAAAGTTGTTTTGATGATCAAAACAACTTTGATTTAACCTAATACAAAACTCGCCTTTTGATTGGTAAGTTTGATCATGTGATATAGCGTCTTTCAGGTGAACAAAGAAAAATAATATACACAAGCAAATAGTGGATGCATCCAGGTTTCGTAAAATTGACCAAGTTTAATATAGATAATAATGGAAAGAGATTTTCCCCTTTTTATCAAAATCAATTAATAATTGGAATCAGTCTAAAAAGAAAACGCTGTTCCAGTCTAATTCTTTTTCATATACCAGTCTAGAAAAACAACTTCCTGCATAAACAGGAAGTATGGAAATAAACAATTACACTCAATTTAAAACAAGTTTACAGGTAAACTTTCATTTTTTTTTCTTTTTTTATGTCATGAATTTAAGGGTTTTCAAAAATAAAGTCCGAATGCAATGTTCTGACAAAAAGCTTTGCGAAAATAAGAGATGAAGTATGGTATTTCCGTAAAGGCCTACTTATCCAGTTAATCAATATAAATATCAAGTGCTGTAAGCTAGCAAAGCATAGTTTTATTAAGTAATATTCTTTGTCAAAGGTTGTCGTGATGAATAATGTAATCAAGGCGTTAACCTATTCCAACATGACACAATCTTAGTCTGGTTCAAATTCAAAGAAGTTGCAAACGACAATTTTAGTAAAGTATAATGTAGAAACATTAATCCTTGTAGGGTTGACAACAGTGTGTAGATTGAAGAAATTGCTTGTTTCATTGTCCACAATGGTTTCCAAAGACTTTTTGCTTGAGATGCTCAAAAAACGGGATTGCGTGTGAATGGGTCAAATAGCATGCTTTTTAAGTTGTTCTCTACAATTTGAATAAAAGTAAGTCATCTGGCCGTACAAAGAAGTGCGAAGAACTGCGTTTTACGACATAGGCTTGCAATGGATTTAGTGGTTAAGCCTCCGGTGGCAGTTTGCACTCGTTGAACTTCGAAATACCTCAAAATTTGTCTTTTAACTTAAGCTATCAAAGCTGACGCTTTGCTAGCTAAAAAAGAAAGACAAACAGCCATACGGCCGACCGTTTGAAAGGAGTTTGTTGACTCGCTCGCGCCTCGAAACCAACGTCATCGTTACGTAACGTAGAGTTATATTCGCTAGCCAATTTCGTGAAGAACATGTCAAAACTTTCTTAAAGGGAGGTATCGATGTTTTTGAAAAAAATCCAAAACATCTTGAATTACGTCGCAAAGCTAAGGTAAATTTCCATATTCATATCAGATTTTAACTGAACTTTACAGAATTGAAGACCGACTAAGGAACATAAATTCTGATGACGTCACTATGACATTGGTTCCAGCGAATCCAAACTGAAAGCGAGATACGCACCACTGTAACTGTCTAGGAGTTATCTAAAATATAAATGATTTAATTGTTAGTTTCGTCTATCAAAAACGAGCGTTCTGATTGGTCGAAAAATTTAATTCATACCTCCATGAACAAATCTTTTAGCACGCAGCCATTTTGTATGTTTCCGCATAAAATAGTTCCATACAAAAAGGTATCAAAATTTGTACAGCTTTTGGTTTTTTCGCTCGATGCTATTAAATTATAAGAAATGAAGAGAATTTTTTTTTTGTTTTCATGGAGGTATGAACCGAAAAAACTAATCACACAATGTACGAATCCGCTTCGCGTATTCATACAGTGTGATTAGTTTTTTCGGTTCATACCTCCATGAAAACAAAAAAATATTCTCTTCATCTCTTAATTGATTTTCTGATTTCGCAAAATTATATTTCATCATATTGTATTCAAATAATATATAAGAGGAAAAATATAAGTTGAATCTGATACATGGAAAAAACATCGTTACCAAAATCAACGTAACGACATTTGTCGCATCAAAAGGTTCTTCCAAACTTGTCGTTTGCCGCCGTAATAGCGCAGTGGGTAGCGTATCAGACTCCCGATCTTCAATCATGGGATGTCATTGGTTCGATCCCCGGCGGCGGCACATATCCTTTCCTATATTTGTCTCTCACCAATGGGTGGATTATCGTTAACCTAAGTGGGATAGCAGCTGGAGGCTAGGAAAGGATGTAGGGATAGTACTGGTGTGAGAAATACTAGGAATCCATTGTTAGGTGCTCCAGCCGATATGCCCGAATCATCCAAAAAACCAAACTTGTCGTATATATATAAGTTCAGCTCAACTGTACATCGGCCTTGGTTGCGAAATCACATGGACTTGTCGGGATTGGTTTTTTAGCTAGCAAAACGACAGCTTTGATAGCTTAAGTTAATAGACAAAATTTTGAGGTCGTCTCAGAATTCAACGAGTGCAAACTGCCACTGGAGACATGACCACTAAAACCGTTAAATCCTACGCCATTAAAAGTAGTTTCTCTGTATTTCAGGAAGATTGCAAACTCTGCATGCAAGTTCATCTCTTAGGTATTCCTAGCTCAATTAAGCACATCGTGTTCAAAATGACTCTGACCGGAGTCTTCAAAGAAGTTGCAGACGACAATTTCAAATTGTTGAAAATTCTAAAATATTTACTTATTTTGGTAGAAAACAATGTGAAAAATGAAGAAATTGCTCGTAACAAGCATTTTTTTTATTTTCCACATTGTTTTCCATAAACTATTTTCTTGGGGGGCGTAGATAGGAGGGGTTTTGTGGGAATGTGTTAACTCCTTGTTTACTTTTACCTGGTTTCTTTGATATCATGATAAAGAAACGAGGTTAAAGTAACTATAGGGAGTTAACTCATTCCAACATAAACCCTCCTTTTTACACCCCTTAAGAAAATAGATGTGGACAACAATGTTACAAGCAATTTCTTCATTCTCCACACTGTTTTCTAGCTAGAGATACATATATTTTAGAATGTTCGACAGTTAGAAATTGTCGTCTGCAAATTATTTGAAGATTCTGATCAGAGTAATTTTTAACACGATGCGCTCAATGGAGCGAAAGATACCTTGATGAACTTGTAGGCAGGGTCTGCAATATTTCTTACATACATAAGAACTGCTTTTTATGGCGTAGGCATTCAATATATTTATTAGTTAAAGCTCTAGTGGCAGTTAGCACCCGTTGAACTTTAAGACGACCTTAAAATTTGTCTGTTAGCATAAGCTATCACGGCTGGCGCTTTGCTAGCTAAAAATCAATTTGACAAGTCCCTGTGTGCGAATTAAGCATTATATATTTGCTGATTTGCCTTTTTGTAAATATAAAACCTGGTTGAGGTTAAGCTAACCCGGAGTTGCTAGCGCCTTGATTTTAACAATGGTAACATAATTCATTTCCGTTGTTCTGGCACCACCCAATTGTCTTACGTTACATTTTTTCACGATACATTTTTTTACATGCAACATTTTTCACATGTTACTGGACACATATTTTGAATAATATCACCGTTTCATATGTAAGACCAACATCATAAGTCAATCGGCGGTACCAGCGATCTATCAATTCTAGACATTCATCTGGTTTTGTGAGTACTCTTGAAAACACTGCCAACCAAAGACTTGTCGCGGAAATATATGTGCACGCGTAAATAATGGAGATGCAACCTTTATTGTAAGCGTGCGCACTCAAACATTGACATGCAGCCCTATTTTTAAACATGCATGCTTAATCTTTGAAGATGAGACAACCTTCATCTTCTTTTGTTTGTTTGAATGGGGTTTTACGCCGCTTTCAACAATAATCTTTCAGTTATATCACGGCGTCTGGAGCATCTAACAATGGCTTCCTGGTATTCCTCACACCAGTACCGCCATCACTTCCTTTCCTAGCCTCCAGCTGCTATCCCACATAGGTCTACGATTATCGACCCATTGGTGGGAGACAAATAGTCGGAAAGGATGAGTGCCGCCGTCGGGGATCGACCTTCATCTTATGCCTTTGCAATTAACCGATCGGGGCTGCCAGTCGACCAATGAAAAATTCACTTAGACTTGAAGTTCAGTTTAAACTCCGACGGATTTTGAAGAATGATTCTGTCGGTTCGGCGACTTATTCAAACTCTAGTTACGACTTTTAGATCGCCAACCAACTATTAATTCCTATCTTAAGCATGCTACTGGTCATAAATTGTACAAAATAACGCCGTTTAAAATAGAAGGGGAACTTCCTGTTGGAGTCAATAGGCGTGGTAAAGGAGTAAATGGGCGGGGCCAGCGATTGGTCAATTGTATGCTCACATGCACATTTTATACGCGTGCAAGATCAACTTACGAGCGCGTAAGGATAATTCATTTGGCTGCACCTGCGTTATATACGCGTGTACTCATTATCTTTCGCTTACATGACTAAGAGTGGACTTTTAACCCATTTCGTGCACAATAGAGATGTGCACGAACTCCATTATCCCATCCTACATCTGCGTGGCGTAGAAAAATAGGAGACCGCGGGGTATTCGAGGATACCATTACCAAATCTATGATAAAGCTTTGGTGTTGCGTTTCCAAAGCCAGTTATTTCAGCCATCTTATATACGCCGAAAGCATCTGTCATTTTTTTGAATTTTCTTTGTAGATCAACAACCATATAATCACATAAAGTGACTTTTATCAGCATAATCACTGTGTAATTGCAGAGTAGCCCCGACCGATAAAGGCAATCCGTCAATTCGATAGCGTTAACCCATCCCCACAATATTTTAGACTGGTCTGAAATCAAAGAAGTTGCATAAAACAATTCTAAATTCGTATAATCTTAAGAATATTTGTCTTCAAGAGTAGAAAGCATTGTGGAAAATAGGAAATTACTTGTGACAAGCAATTTCTTCATTTTCCACAATGTTTTCCTAAGCTTTTTTCTCTGGATGCGTAAAAAACGTGAGTGTTTAGGAATGGGTTTAAACATCAATCTATGGTAATCTGCTGGCCATGCCGACTGACTTCGACAGGATGTTCGAATTGGATTAAACTGCGTTATTCTACAAAAAAATATTGCAAGTTACATATAACAAAAATGTAAATGGCTGATAGCCGGGCTAACATCGTACATACAACTACAGCTTTAATAGCCTTTAGTTACGGCTTTGTAGTCGTCAAACGAACAAAAATGCTTAACTCAAATTTCAGAGTTCAAAGTACACTTCCCATACAACTGAAGCATTTGTTTGACCAATTCCTTTTAGCTAGCAAAGCGTCAGCTTTGATAGCTTAAGTTAACAGACAAAATTTTAAGGTCGTCTCAAAGTTCAACGAGTGCAAACTGCCACTGGAGGCTAAACCACTTAATCCATTGAATGCCTACGCCATAAAAAGTAGTTCCTATGTAATTATGGAAAATTGAAAACTCTATTCAAATTGTAGAGAATCCTTTCAAAAGAATGCTTTTTAACACACTCCCAATCAATTCCGCTTTTTAAGCTTCTTCAGAAAAAAGCTTCGGAAAACATTGTGGACAATGAAGAAATTGTACCAAGCAATTTCTTCAATGTCCACAATGTTTTCTATCAAAGTAGGGAAATGTTTTCTACATCAAACCATGATTTGCTAGCTTACAGTACTTTCAGAACTTTGATTTTTATTAACAGCCGCGACATCCTTCATTAAAACATCTGACTCTGAACGTGCTTTAGAGGATAGCACTAACTACATGTATGTAAATACTGTATAAAGTTGCCATTATCGATGTTCTTTGTATCGTAGGGGATGGACCAACACTAAGTTGTTAGAGCTTGTGGTCCGATCCCATTTTATGTTTTTTTTTTTTTTTTTTTTTTTTTTTGTGTGTGTGTAAAAATGTTTAAACTAACTACTTAAGTCAAGAAAGAAAAACCTAGAAATAAATTCCTCTTCTCATACACTATAAGAAACCAACAAAAACTTGTGTGACAACAAAGTAGCTCGATTTTAATGAGCGAACTTCTTATCTTTCAATTTCCATGCATTAATTTTCAATACTTATTAAGGAAACTTGATTGCTACCGAAATAGAAAAGGAAGAATCTGAAGATGTCGAATTGGTCAAATTTCCGAAGATATAGCAAGGGAAGAACAAATATGGGTGGACGGACGGATTTGTAGACTTTAAACTATAGACAGTATATTCTTTCGAGCTTTATAACGAATATGAAATTTTCTTAATGAAGAGTGTCAATATCGACCATTATCCACCCTCCATCTTCTTTAACATTTTATAGAATCCTGTCAAATCGATCACGTGCATGTACTAGTTTTCATCGGAAACTGCTCCGTTGATAACGAATCGTAGGTTGTGATTGGTTGACTTGCTAATATAACCCAATCATGCTACGTTTACTGGTTGTAATTAGTTATGTGTTTTGTTGAATATTGACGTATCGGTAATCATGTTGAACTTGAGCTACCAATCGAACTTAGGTAGCATTTAACCAATTCCCATACAATGACGCTTTTGACACCCCTCGAGAAAAAAATAATTGGGAAAAATCGGGTAAAATGAAGAAATTGCTTGAACCAGGCAAATTCTTTCTTTTCCACAATGTTTTCAACCAAGAGAAATGAAAAAAATCTAACACTTTATATACTAAATTGTCGTCTGCAACTCATTTCAGTTTGGACTAGACTAAAATTTGCCGTCTGGTGAAAGGTTAAAGGTCAGTCGTTAACTTTGAAACAAGGGCAGGGAGCGGCTCATTGAGGATAGGTTGCCATTATGATTTGTTTGATTGTTTGAATGGGGTTTTACGTAGCTTTCAACAATCTTTCAGTTATATAGCGGCGGCTGGAGCACCTAACAATGATTTCCTGGTATTTCTCTCACCAGTACTACCATTACATCCTATCATAGCCTCCAGCTGCTATCCCACATAGTTCTACGATAATCGTCCCATTGGTGAGAGACAAATAGTCGGACAGGATGAGTGCCGCCGTCGGGGATCGGTTGCCCTTATGAAAGGGCGTAGTTGGAACACTACAGTATGGCTTATTACTGCCGCGGTATGCAGCTGGTATGCCAAGATCTAAAAATAGAATTTTTGGACAAAATCTTAACCCATTCCCTCTCAGTGACGCTTTTGGACACCCCAAAGATAAAAAGCTTTTGAAATCATTGTGGAAAATGAGGAAATTGCAATTTCTTCATTATCCACAATGTTTTCTACTTGAAAAGTAAAAGAAATCCTTAATTTCATAAGCTTTAAATTGTCGTCTGCAACTCCTTTCAATTTTGACCAGTCTAAAATTTTGCCGTCTGGTAATGGGTTAAGCGACCACTCTCTCAACCCACCGCGTTTTGGCCGACCCTTGAGTGGTCGCTTAATACAAGTTTAACTGTACATGTACAAAAAAATAAACTCACCAAGTTAAGATCTTCCTGGTCGCAGTAATGTTCCACCTTGGCTTAAGGATTAAAAAATGATAAATGTTATCGAAAAAGTCAACTATCCATGTATCATTACTAATACTCGACGGAACATCAGTCCGTTACAAAGTTCCATTAACCTTTACGAAGTAAAAAGAATTTAAAAAGTGACCATCCTATGTGATAGAAAAAAATGTGGAATAAGAGGAAATTGCTTGCTACAAGCAAGTTATTCTTTTTGCACTTTTTTTTTCAAAGTTTAATATCACACGAACGTTAAATCAGAGATTGCACAGGAAAGGGCAAAAAATAAATAAATACACTGCTCCTCGGGGAACACAAATTACAATCAATGAACTATTAACTCTAATTTCAATATTCCGGCGAATTGCCCTTTTCAATAATAAATCAGGGCCCTTTTTACTTCTACTTTTTTTTAGAGTAAGATCTACTAAATTCGCTATAATTTAATTTAATGGGATATATTGCCTATTTTCCACTTTAAAGAATCAGTTTTTATCGGAGGAAGTCACAAGTCTTCTGGTAAGGTGGATAATTACAGAAATGCTTGCGGGTGTCGTCGTGATAACCACAAATAAGGCAATTTTAAGTGCAATGACAGTTAACGTATTTACCCGATCAATTCTGGTTCTATTCGGGTTATACTTTGCTGACTTATTTGACGTCTCGTAACACGAATGATTTTTTGCTTCTTTTCTTCTTTTCTTTCTTTTTCAAGGGTTATGAACTGACATTTTCGTTACAAAATCAACTTAATAACCTTTTTGCAATTGTCTTAAAGCATTACATTTAGACTTTTGAAAATTGAGTTTCAAAGTTTTTCTTTCACAATTAGTGCAAGAGCCGCTTTAAAATGAGAGAGTCAAACGAGTGATTGGGTGAATGAAGGAACATGATAGGAATGAAGGCAAAAGGAGACTGCTCGGTGAGAAAGAAGGAACACGACAAGAGTTGACCAATCGCAGGGCCAACCCACCGCCCATTTACTCCAACAAGAAGTTCCGCATCGATTCTTGACGGCGTTATTTTGCCAAATTAATGACCAGTAGCATGTAACAAAAGAGTAAAATGTTTGTTTGGCGACTTAAACGTCGTAACTACAGCATGAATATGCTGTAGTTACGACGTTTAAGTCGCCAAACAAAAATGATTCAACAAAAATGGTGGCCAGTGTTGCAGTTCAAACTGAACTTTTATTCTAAACGAATGATTTCATTGGTCGAATAATTGTTTGATTGACAAACGCGACTGGTCAATTGGAACATAGGCTCATGATAAGTGGGGAAACAAAGGAATAAGACAAGGATTAGAACATAATCCATTGATTACGATGGAACGAAGGAGCATGGAGAGGATGAAAATAAAGGAGGACTGTGATGTTTAGATAGAAAGAGATTTAAAGAGGGTGAGAACAAATCAGAAAACGAAGAAGCATTCGAAGGGTAAGTACAGATGAATTTAAGAAGGACCATTGACGGATCGCTGAGCCTGCCAATTGACTACACTCGCAAAGCCAACTGACTGTCGCAAGAATTTCGACTAAGATACCAAACGACGTTGATATGTAAAATGTATCCCCAGTTATATGTAACAATCGGTATAATGGTTGATTGGCGACCTTAACGTCAGAATTTCTATGCCCGTTCTATCGAAGGAGCACAATAAGGGCGAGACAAAAGTGATATTCAACGTTCTCGTTGTCCCCGTTTTCTTTGGCAGATATTGACTGGACAACACAGACGGCCGGACAAGATTCGTCTACGTGTATCAAAATATCGAGCTTTTCTCTAGTTTCTACAATGTTTCTTCAGAGTAATCGTTTAGTGGATAAATTAACAATAACTGCAAAAGTCTTTCTTTTTAATCCTACAATAATCAATACGTCTAAACATTCATCTCAAACTACTAGTGGAGCTTAAGCCCGAAACAGTCATATACGTGATCTATCCCATATCTAACATTTCTTAACAAATTAAATATCTTGTTTCGCATCTTACTCTCAAACTTGTTCTCCTATAAGAGTATTGGTGGCAGATGGGCGTGTTTGTCCTCGTCCAATGAACATAGTATTTCGTATTGATTTCATGGATTATTCCTTCATAATGAAATATATTAGCTTCAACAATAGGCTCGAATCATGGATTATATTACATACGCTTGACCGATCAAAAATGAACGATCGCTCGGTCCGCCCTCTGACTCATACAGAAAGTGACACTTCGATATTAAATGGCGTTATTTTTCAAAATTTAGGGTCAGTACCATGTAACAGATATTGAATTGATTGGATGGCAACTTAAACGTTGTAACTACAGCTTGGAGAAACTACAGTTATGATGTTCAAGTCATCCACCCAACAGAAATGCTGCACATAGATAATGCCGATGTTGGAGTTCAAAGTTCTCTTCCAGTCTAAATAAATTATTTGATTGGTCGAGTCATTCTATGATTGACAGCCGCGATTGGTAAATTGACTTGACAACGATGACTGTTAGAGAAGATGTGATCAATTTCGCTAATCCGAGATGGTACATCTTCGCTTGACGGATCATATTTTCATATATATCGTCGATCGGCCTCTAAAACATGCTAACTACAGTTTGAACTAAGCTGTAGTTACCGGGTTTAGGTAGCCTAACCACGATATCATGCAGAGGTCATTGAGGTAATGGCACAGATAAAATACAAAAGCTTAACCCTTACCTGTTTTTGAAAATTTTAGACTTTCCCAAATGGAAAGCACTTTCAGACGTAATCTTAAAGTGAGTGCAATTTGAAAAGAAACTAACCTACAGGGAAGAAAACATTTGGGGAAAGAAGAAAGAGCTTGTTACAAGCAATTTATGATTACCACCTGAAAGACGCGTGATTTTGCTCTAGCCCATTTCAAAACGATACCGCTTTATTAACCCCTTAGGAAAATTTTGTAAAACGCCGTGGAAAAAAAAATGAATTTGGTTGTAACATATAACGTACTCAATGTTCAATAATTTTTTGCTTCTCTATAAGACAAAAATATTTATATCCCACTGACTCTAATTAGTCGTCTGGGTTTTGGACAAATCTAATAATTCTGTCATCTCGTAACCGACCAATCGCGGTTGTCAATCAAATAAGTCGACCAAAGAAATCGTCCATTTTGACCAGAAGTGAGTTTTGAGCTCTTACATTGACCGCCTTAACTTTTTTGCTTGTTTGGCAACATAAACGTCGTAACTACAGCTTATTCAAGCTGTAGTTACGAGGTCTAGGTCGCCAACCAACCATTCTACCGCTTTGTGACATACCGTTTAAAATCGAATTGGGACTTCGTACCGGAAGTCGTTGGAATAAATGGTTGGGGCCAGCGATATGTCAATTCGTTAACCCATTCCCACACGACAAAATTTTAGACTGGTCCAAATTGAAAGAAGCTGCAGACGACAATTTGAAGTTGGTGAAATTTTATTTTTTTTTTTTCATCTTTTTGGATAAAAAACATTGTGGATAATGAAGAAATTGCTTGTAACAAGCAATTTCTTCATTTTCCACAATGTTTTCTACAACTGTTTTATTGAAGGGCGTAAAAAGGAGGGATTGAGTTGGAATGGGTAAACAGACATCTTGAATAGAGACAAAAACATGACAGAAGTCGTAACATTCGTCAAAGGTTTTAGATTATGGAACAGAAGGATGTCAATTGGCCTAACGCTCATTACAGGTTTGAGGGTTTCTCTTTTACAGGTCACATTATTCTGAGTAAGCATTCACTGATAAGTTAAAAGAGTTTTCGAGTTTACCCTTTACAAGACAAATGTTAGACTTTGTCCGAATAGATGATTCGCCGACAACGCCAATTCCTCCTCGACATGGCGTTCGAAAGAGGTATTAGACGGTAAAATTTTGTATAATATAGAGCGAATGACTTGACAGAAGGCAAATCGGTGGTAAACTTCCTAAACGTCGAAACTACAGATTGAAAATGTGGTAGTTACGACGTTCACATCGCAAACAAATGCAAATAAAGGAAATAATGTTGGGGTTCAACGTCTCAGTTCAACACAATAGTTCAATCGATTTTTAGCTAGCAAAGCGTCAGCTTTGATAGCTTAAGTTAACAGACGCAATTTTGAGGTCGTCTCAAAGTTCAGTTAGTGCAAACTGACACTGGAGGCTTAACTACTAAATCCATTGAATGCATACGCCATAAAAGCAGTTCTTATGTATTTCATGAATATTGCAAACATCATTCAAATTGTAGGGAAGTTTCAAAAGCATGCTATTTAACCCATTACTACTCAATTCCGCTTTTTAAGCATCACAGGAAAAAAGCTTTGGAAAACGTTATGAACAATGAAGAAATTGCTTGTAATAAGCAATTTCTTCATTTTCCACAATGTTTTCTACTCAACAATGGAAAGTTTACTAAATTCAACCATTCTTTGCTAGCTTACAGTCCTTTCAGTACTTTGATTTAGAGATAGCGGTTATCCGTTAATTGAAAGAGGTTTTATTGCTTGAATGGGGTTCAACGTCACTTTTCACAGTATTTTAGTCATATCGCGGCGGCTGGAGCACGCTACGATTGAGTCCTGGTAGTTCTCACACCAGTACTACCCCTACATTCTTTCCTAGCCTCCAGCTGCTATCCCACTTAGGTATACATTTATCCACCCATTGGTGAGACACTAAGGTCGGAAAGGATATGTGCCGCCACCGGAGATCGAACCCATGACATCCGAAAATAGAAGATTGTGAGTCTGGTGCGCTACCGACTGCGATACGACGGCGGCATTGAAAGAGGTAACAGATTTGTTCTAAAACAGAAGAATATAGTGTTGGAAGAGCTAAAACTACTTGATACAAGCCTCCTCCTGTTTCAACAAGTTTCCAGGGTTGAATTTCAACAGCGTTTTCAAAATTTGTTATTGCGTGGAAATGGGTTAATATTTACAATACTTATCGTCGGTTTGCGAGAATAATATCGTAACTACAGCTTTATTAAAGCCGTACTTACAGAATTTTGTTCGCCCACCGACAGTATGGACTTTGGATTGGCGTATTTATCAAGGAAAGTTAGCGTGTAATCTGTCAGCCAAAAAGGGACGATAAGACAAATATTCACAACAGGGAGCGAATCTTTGATCTCAGAAAAGGCACAATAAGACAAATATCCATAACAACGAGCGAATCTGTCATTTGACGAATAGCGATGGACCAATCAAATCATTCATATAGAGATGAGCTATGAGCTCCGACATTAATTGTAAGCAATTTATTGTCCGTTTGGCGACTTAAACGTCGTAACTGTATCTTATTATACCTGTAGTCAAGATGCCTAGGTCTCAAACAAACGATTTACCTATAATTATATGTCCTAAATGTTTAAAAATCCAAACTCGTTTATTACCTCAGTAGAACCAGTACGTGGTGGCGATTCGATTCTAATTTGTGTCCCTGTCCAAAGGAGTTGAAATTAATGGTAGAATTTATGTAAAGGAGAACAAATTCTTACCGTTAGTTATGGAACGCCACGGCTGTCTGATGTTACCAGCAATAATGTGGACATGTCCAACTCCTACCTTACTTTGTCAAAATACAGCGTCACCATGTCCAATTATGGTGTTGACTTGCCTAAACATCGTGTTATTTTGTTACAAAGTAGCGTTATTGAATTAAAATTTGGTTCTGACTTGTGTAAAAAATATCCTTTTTGTCAAAAAGCATCGTTTTTATGTTCAAATGTGGTGTTGACTTGTCAAATTGTTGTCTTATTAATTCAAAAAGTAGTAATATTATGTCTTAATGTGGAGCTGAGTTATCTTACCGATGTTATATCATGTCAACAAGTATCATTGATATTTCTGAGTTTGACGTTGATAATTCAAAAAGCTATTTTTACCTTTTTATGTCCAATAGGTGTGTTATTATTTCCGTCGTCGGTGTCGACTTGTTTCAATTCTGTCTATTCTTGCATAGAAGAAGTTTTATTTTGTAAATATTTGAAGCTTACTTGTCTTTACATAAACAATAGAGTTACCATGTCTAAATGTCGATTTGATTCATTTAAAGATAGTCTTATTATTTGAAAAGTAATCTTGAAGTGTCTCAAATTTGTCTTATTGTGTTAAAAAATAACATTAATCTGTTTAGATTTGAGGTTGCCTTGTCGACTGATTGCACTATGATGTTATTTTGTCCAAACATAGTGGTGATTTGATCTAACAACGTCTTATTATGTCTAAAAGTATTGTTATAGTTTTCATATTTCATGCTTACTTGTCTGCATATTGTCTTGTTTTGTCAAGAAACAGTTTTGTTAGCTTGAATGCGGCGTCTATTTGTCTAAATAATGTCATGATATGTCAAAAAGAAGAATTTTCATGTTTAAACGGGGCATTTAATTGCTAAAGCATTACCTTATTATCTAAAAAGAGAATTTACAAATTCTAATTATAATCTTATATAAACATTATAGACATTTTCATACTTCAAAAGTTTCATTATAGTATTAAACATCTGAACTGGAATCAAACAATGAATCGGCAAAGCTCTGTAACAACATACAAAGCCAAATATAATTTTATGAAATATAAACAAATGAAAATCAGAGCTATGCTGGTTAATTGTTCCTCCGCCAAACCTCGCTCTCTACATCCCCCAATGAAAGCAACATGGCAACAGAAACTAGACCCACAAATTACTTGTATTCCCCTAAAACCTCTCCCACCCAGTACAAGAACAGTTTTTAGTGCTACGCCTCAAGTACTAACCCCTAAAGAAATAAGATAGCTTCTTTAAAGAGGACCCATATTAATTCTCTAAAATGTTGCCCAAACCAAATTCGTGGGAAAATAGACGATATTATTATCACAGAAATAAACCTCCAAAAAATACCCCTGTTAAAGAGGGCCCAAAACGTGTCAATATAACTCTCTACAACATATACCAAACAATACATTTTTGCCTTAATGTTTCAACAAATGAGTAATTGTATTAATGCAAAATAATCTCCAAGTTCCTTCAAAATTCAAATGAAGACCTCCATTTCTTACAGCAAACAATTACCTAACAGGTTTACCAAATTTGAGAAAAAGACCTGTACTCGTGAATAAACAATACATTATATGACTTTGCAAGCTTACCCAATTCTAAGTTTACTTGTTTGGCTTTTTAATGAAATGATCTTACAGCCTTGGTAAAATAAAAGATATTACATTTTTAGTGTTAGACATATACTCCTAAGGACAGCTATGAGATTAACAAATGAGCTAATGAAATCACTCACAGATAAAGAGTTCATGTCATTTGTGTCAACAAGAAAAATTGTGAACTGTTTGTCAATCAAGTCAGGCATTTTTTCTTTTCTCCTGGATAAATGAGCAACATTAATACCCGGCAATAGGGTAATGTTAGCGTGTCTAATGTTGCTACACACTTTTCTATAGAGTCTGATAGGATACCAAGTGTAATATCCGCAAAGACAATACATACACTGGTTTTTGCATTAAAACACAAACGCCAGGACAAAACCTAGACTTTTTTTCATATTTAATCAAAAATTCTGTATTTATCTTTCCATGATAATTCTAAATAGTCTTTGTAGCAATCCGATTTTCAACCTCCTAATAACTTGATATTCTCGGCAGGAATGATTCATTTAAAGGCTAAAGTAACAAAACCACGCAGAAAAGTAGAGATGGGTCTAAGATATATCCTGGACGCATTTTTAAATCTATTTTGAAAAAGGTAATACGTATTACATCTACCATCTTTCGGAACAAATAAGGCATCTGATGAATTATGAAAACTAAGAGAATTTAACAGATGAAAAGCTGTTACTGGACATATCCGTTTATCCCTCAAAGTTAAAGGACAAAAGATTTCTCTTTCTCCAAATTATATTTATTTTGAATATCTGAATTTGACTAACAATCATTCCTTTTTAAATTCTACATCCGATATTCCGCGCAACGTTCATTTCTCGATATCTTTCCTATTAGTCTGAACTAAAATAGACTTACATGCTACTAAAAGAAAGCAAAAAGGGAGACATCAACAAATAATATTGTCTTTATCATTCCAGTTAAGGATATCAATTATTTTCAAACAAAATTTTAAGAGTAATTGGTTCAGCTCTCTACATCGAATGAGGATATTTCTAAAAAGGCCATTAATGTAATTGTAAACCGAAATCTGGAAATTGATTGATATCACCCCATTTGCGATAACTCAGTTCAATATCCCGAAGGATTGCAGCATAAAATCATTCTTTTGAACAATTGTTTTTACCTTTCTTTTCTGTTGGCAGTAAAATATGCGAAGATATTATTTCTAATTACACCGTAATAACAAGTTTAAAAGTCAAACTATCAAAAAAATTTAAATACCGATTTACAGACATAATCAGACCGAAGATAAGCGTGAGGATATCTCTGATGGTTCACTTTTTGTCAGCACACTTAGAGTTAATGCCTGACTTAAGTGTTCCTTTTTTATCTACTTTGGTATTACTGGAACCTTCATTTCACATAAGATCAACTCCTTTTCTTCACCCATTAAGCCAAATCTGCCAGATTTTTTTCTGGCAGACGATTGTAACTCCTTATCCGAACGCAATGTTTTAAAGAATAATCTACACCCATACCTCAACTCTGCTGCTTCTCCGTCACACCTTATACGGTTTCTGCACCATTTGGTTCCCTTTCAGTCCGAGCAATCTCCTGTCTTAGACGTTTCAATTCCTTCTCGTGGTTTAACCTTTGCCAAATATTCTGGAGACGAGCCTTTTCCGCATCGAACATGTCATCCTTGTCCGAAGTACTTAATTCAAGGCACGGCGAAACAACAACTCACCATAAAAACAAAATACATTTACAATTTACAAGCGACGGAGTAAACAAAACTGTGCGATAAACCGCGAAAAAAGCACGTTTAAAGGCACAAAAGAAATATCAACCAATCACGAGCTTTTTATGCTACTGCTAATAAACCGGTTTTACCAGTTGTCGCAAAACTATGCAGATGCAAAACAATCATATAAAACAGAGAAGTTCGTTTTGTTGTTGTTTTTTTTCTTCTTCCCCTTGACATTTAATGTAATCGTGGCAATTTAAATAGAATAACCGCAAACAGCTGTAACCACAAAGACAAAAATATGACCGGCTACTCGAATCGAAACCTTTTAAAGGGAAAAGTTTCACGCGCGACCCATATTCAAACTGCATTGTGTTTATCAGGCTATATTCACATGACACGATAGAATCTTCAATCAAACGAAAGAATCATTTACACGATTAGTTCAGGCTTTTTTGGAGCTAAAGATTTGATCCGAGAAAAAACTGCTGTTTGGATTTTGATAAAGAAAAATTGCTATACAGTAACAACGTAAGGTAGTCGAGTATCCCTGATTAGCGGGGCGAAGCTATATCATTGAAAGACGCAACGAATTTAGATATAAATTAGTTTATGAATGCACCGAGTCCGGGGCATGTCTCCCCCCAACTCAATCCCCACACCAAGGAAATTGTTCGGATAAAGTGTTGCCGTTTTCTTTATTCTAGGGTAATTTTCAGTAAAAGTTTCGTCTTGCTATCTAGCCATTTTCTAGAATAGCTTATTTTGTTGTGGTTTATCTTTATCGATGTATGCTTCCCAGACTGGAGCAAAAAAGTCAAATGTCTTCATGTGTATTTGAACACTTCTGATTTGAGATTTTATTTTTGAATCCTTAATGTGACCAATCACATAACTGCATTAAATTTTCACAAGTATTCAGAATACTACCTATTGTGTTGGAGAATACGTTGAACTTTGTTGGACAAACATAAGAATATTTGGTCCACAGCCTTAACCCTGCTCACAATAGATGCCTGACGAATCTTTTGGATTCTAGTATCACGCTGAATATCTGATTAATTGTGTAATTTCCAATGCTGTCTTCTTAATCGCTTATGTATTAACGCTTTTACACTTTCACCACAAACCAGATTTATCATATGCCCGTGGCAGTCACTCAATTCGAATTATTTTACCAATAATGTCATTAAAACTCTCCAAATTATATGTTCTTGTCTTCAGATATTTTTCATTTGACCCTAATTGTTCCACATGCAAAAGATCAGGGTACATTTCCGCGCAAATAAGGCTGAATTTTGGTACATCATTTTACCCAACCCCTCTTAAAAAAAGGTTCAAGTTTATAGAGGTTTCCAAACCAAGATGCTGTATTGATGAGTTTGTTGCATGTCTTTCTTACGAAAATTAAATATTTCAATCCAGTGATTTTGGAGTTCATCTGATCAGGCCATTCGCCTGATTAGCTCGTGTTTCAACGCATGTAAACGTCAATTGTATTATCTTTTGCTTTGATTTTTTATATATATAATTATTATTTCAGAAAAAATGCACAGAACTTATATTTTTCTACACCCTAATGCCACAGTGATGATTTCTTTAAACGGAGTCCCAAAGTTAAAGGCAAAAAAGGGCCTATCCGTAAATTTTTGCATAATATAATCTGATATTTTACCAAAACTATTGGTAGGCTTCATCGTTAGTAAATAGTAAATATAAGGCATTTAAAGTCCCTGACGTCGCTAATCTCAAATATAAAAATGCGACGTCACTTATGGCGTCAAAACCACGTGATTACGTAATGACGTAAATAATTAGAAGGTCTAATGTCCTATTTGGCATTTGACTTCAATGCATCAGTTTTAAAAAGAAAAATGACATCGTTCGAAAAAAGGGAGACGTTAAATGTAGCACTTCCGGCAAAGTATCGTGGTTTGGCATTCCTTAACTCACCATTCAAAATGATAATGAATCACTTTTTTTTTCTTCTCCTTTTTTTTTTTTTTTTTTTTTTTAACAAAACAAAGATGGCGATGAGAAATTTTTATCGCCGTTTTCAGATTTTACGGCGCAGTCCGGATCAACTGTCTTTCTACAATGATACCCATTCCCGGAGGCCTGTTTTTAGTAATGGCCTCAGTCTTCCGTCTATCCGTCTGTCTATCTCTCCGTTAGCATTTTTTGTGTGCTCGACTCCTCGCACGGTATCAATAGGAATGAACTGAAATGTGCCACAATGAGTCTCTTTGATGACCAGTTGTACTTAAGACCTTTGTAATTCAAACCACTATATTCATTCTACAATTACCTTGGATTATCTGCCCTTGAAATGAAAATATATCACTATATCTTTTGTGTGCGCAACTCCGCCTACACTATCAATGGGAACGAAGTAGCACTTACTACAATGTAACTCTATGATGTCTAGTTGTGCATAATACATTTGAAATTCAGACCATTATAGTCGTCCTAGAATTACCTAGAAATATCTGCCCTTTAATTGAAAAATTACTATATTTCACTGTGCGCTACCTTTTATACAGTATCATTTGGAACGAACTGATACTTACAATGATAAATCTAGTTGTGCATAGGACAATTGAAATTTTAATCTCTCCAGTCCTTCTCGAATCGTCTGCCCTTAAATTGAAATAATCGCTATCTTTATTGTGTTCTCAACTTCTCCAACATTAGTTGTTCTTTTGCATAGTGAATCTTCATTGTCACTAGTTGTGTACTAAACCTTTTAAAATAAAATAACTTCAGTGCTTAACCACTGAATTTGATAATTGCCAAATTTCCGGTATAAGAAATGTTCAAATGGTTATAACTTGTGTCTAGTGTTTATTGAAAATGATAGAAATTTATTACAATGAATCTCCATGATGTGTACTTATGCAGGAGATCTTTAACATTTTGTCTTATTATCGTGTGTTTGTGTGTGTGCGTGTGTATGCAATGGGATATATAGTGCAGTTAATACAGTGTTTCACAGTGGCGAATCTTAGTGTTGAAAAAGTGCATATTTTCTTTGCTGCTCGGATCATATCGAATACATGAAAGTTTATATACGTTAAAAAAGAGCAACCTAACTACCAAGGGAGATTACTCTAAGTGCATTCTCCCATCATACCCATTTTAAGTTGGAATGCGGCGCAATTCCAACTTAGATTTAACAAAAGCGCAAAATGAACACAAGTCAATTTCATTTCGGGTTCCTTGATAGCACTTATCACTTGATCTCTTAGATATGAATACACCTCGGGTTACGTCTCGTCTCAATTTGCCACGGGCAATCAGTTCGTTGTAGCCGAAGACAATAATATGTCACATGTAAAGGATGATATAAAAATTCGTTTAGAGACTTATAAACATGCTTTAGTTTGCCTTGAATTATTGAAAAAATAGATAATAATCAGCGCAGTCATTTGTTGTTGTTGTTTTTTTGTTTTTTGGGTTTTTTTGTTTTGTTTTGTTTGCTTTGTTGTTGTTTGTGTGTGTGTGTGTGTGTGTGATTCGCCGTCCAGTGTTTGGTAATCACATGATCTCAAGTGACATGTGGTAATCATGTGACCATAGATAGGCAATGTTTACAAATAAGGCTCAGGTCGCAAATGCATTTTTACAATAATCACGCCGCCCAGTGCTTTAAAACATTGTAGAGCGATTAAAGGGGATCGTAGGCATCAAGCAAACGCGATGATTGTGGGATTTATTGCTCTTACTCAATAAAAATCAAATAGATGCAAAACGAAAGAAGAAGATTTTGAAAATTAGAATGTAAACATATCAACTTCCGGTTTATTTACTAAATAATTACGCTTTATTATATCGTTATTTAAAAGTTTAAATCAATAATAAAACATCTAACCTTTAACAAGTGTCATCTAGCTCTCAGTTTGGTCCTTTTTACTTTAGATTTTTTACGGTTCTAAAGCCGAATAACGAATAAGGAAATCGCGCGACTACAGGGCGCCGAAGATAATTTGATACTATCTTCATCATGTTATGGGAATTTTTAGGAAAAGGGCAAAACTACAATGTGCAACTAATAACGTTACAATAACGTTAACGTCGTTGTTTTGGGTTTTTTTTTTTTTTTTTTTGTTTTTTTTTTTTTTTTTTTTTTTTGTTGTTGTTGTTGTTGTTTTGTTTTGTTTTGGTCTTTTTTTTCTTTTTTTGAATTTTACTCACAACGCTGTAAATATTCTTTTTTCCTAAGTCTTAACCGGTATTTCAAATCGATCACCATGAAACAAGTTTCCGCGCATTTTCGCAAATTTCCAGGTATACTCATAATCTTGAAGTGAACATCTACGTGAGTTTAGCATGATCGTTACAGAATTGGCCGAGTTGAGGGTCAAATAATCATCGAGGTCATTGATTTCTTACTGTAGGAGCTGTTAGGTCTCTGTTTTCAGGATTCTAAAAGGAGTTCAAGTATTACCGTTGCTCATAAGGAGAATGTTATGCTTGAAAATTCTAATTTTGCTGTGACACGAGCTTATAACCAATTCCAACACGATACAATTTTAGACCAGTCCAAATTCGAAGATGTAGCAGACGACAATTATAAGTTGATGAAATCTTTAAAAACCTGGTCTTTTTGGACAGAAAACATTGTGGATATTGAAGAAATTGTAACAAGCAATTTCTTCATTTTTCCTCAATGATTTCCAAAGTTTTCATAATGAGGGTCATTTAAAAGCGTCGTGTCTGGGAATGAGTTAAGACAATGCTAGTTTTTTTATTTCTGTATGTGGGTTTATGTTTTTGTGCGTTTTCACGCACATATGTACACGAATGGAAATGCCGAGAGGGAGGCTTACCCGGAGAGATATTAATGAATTTGAACCGAATTCCACAGTTATGACCCTTTCAGCGCATTCCAACTTCTGAGTACTTTCAGTCCTTTGTTTAGATTTATCTACCATTTAGCACTAAACAGCTAAGCTTTGGCACCCGCATTTGGTGTTCTTGTTCATAGACTATTCAGACTTTTAGCTTAAGGTGTTACTTAAGATTTGAAAGTTCTAGTGCACACATATTACACATGTGTGACCGGTCATGCAAAAATAGACCATCTACGTGCTCCTTAAAATGAATTTATGAAAAAGGGATTGCATACAGTAGAGGTCAACCACAACTCGTATTACACAAATTGTTATATTGTAAGGTAGGATGATCATTCTAGATTCAAAAGATATTCCGAAAGTTAAAGTTCAAACCCTGCTCAGCATTCACAATTTGCACAGTCTTCACTAGATTAAAACTTTTTATAGGCCTACTTTCAAGATTTTCCACTTGTTTTCTTTGGGGCACTGCCATTTTGCTGATTCTTAGTTTAATCTTATCTGTTAAGGTCTTTTTCAAGTCATTTTCATCATTAAAACTTATGGTACTGCCATTTTGCTGATTCTTAGTTTAATCTTATCTGTTAAGGTCATTTTTCAAAGTCATTTTCATCATTAAAACTTATGGTAAAATTTTATATTCCACTGAAAGGCCCCTTCGGGTGTATATGCGTCGCTTTGCGAAGCTATTGTTTCCTGCATGCAATGAAGTGCTGCCATAGTGTTTAATGGCTATTCTCTTGTTATTCGTTTTCCTTACATCTCGTGTATAGTTGACACAAATCAAAGTAGCCATTAAAGACATTCATCGCACACATGTGTGTATTTCCTTTTATTTATCGACGCTACCGTAGCACATGCCCATGTTAGCAATGCCCCAAGAAGACGGTTAGTTGTTACGAGGGATAGTGCAAGGATACAGGACGAAACTGCTGAGAGCTCCGCCTGGTTCTTTAACGTGCTCGATGGATAGCATCGTCACACGGAGCCTCGGTTTAACGTCTAATCCGAAAGACAATTAGTTTGTTAGTTGATATGGACAGCCCAGGGCTCGATTCCGTGATCTTGAGGTTTGAAGTCAAGTGCTCTACCAACTTAGCTAATCCGGCTGACAAATCGCACACATAATGATTTCTGTTACATTTATTGGATCCGCTTTATATTTAAAAATGATATGCTCCAAATACGAATATGTAGAGGCTGAACATGTTCCAAATAACGAGTTTTTTTTAAAAAATTAATGCTTTTATACGTACTGTATTTTCCTAATAAATGAGCCCTGCAGATAATGTAAATCATTTCGAAATTGGGTTTTTTATCTTGCAGTCCTTTTTTCTCTAGGTTAATATTCATTTCATTTAAACGTGACTTCCTGTAAACAATTAATAGAAGTGTTTTTAAGAGGTAATAATCCTCGAATTAAGGGAAAATGTTTGTAAACACCACAGGTAAGAGCTACCATAATGGGGGAGAAGCTCTCAGTAGCAAAAAACAATATGCCTCAAATCAATAATTCATAATATTTACACTGTTTTTTTCAAAGAGGTATACAATCTCATTTGAATCAATATATTTGAGGAAGGGGGATGCAATTTTCATTTAGTTTTGTTTTTAAATTGAGATGCTGTGATTTAAAGTGGCTCTTGCACAGATTATAAAAGAAAACAAGAGCATCGCCGACGGTGCAACACTGGGCTGCAGGTTTTTGATAACGCAAAAAGTCAAAAAAGGGACATAGCTCTTACAAAACGTTTTTAGAGTTATCCCCCTTGATAGCGTAGATAGCTCCTGTGATGGTCAATACACGTGCCATGTTTCATGAGGATATCTTCAAAAACAACAGAGATATGACCATGGTTAAAATTTATCACGCCAACGCCGACGCGAACGACGCTCAGGTGATGACAATACCTCGGGTTTTCTCCGATAACAGCCGAGCTAAAAATGGTACTTAATTTCAAATTTCTTACTTTTATGTTTTCAGACATTTGTATGAGGGTAAATAAGCTGACTCAGAAATTCAAGGATTGCTCATAACTTTGATAAAGGAAACAAAAGAAGTCAAAATAGTTACGAGACGCCAAAGATGTCAGCAAAATTACAACCCTAATGGAATCAGAATTCATCGGGTAACTACCTTATCTGTCGATTGCACCATAAATACCTTATCTATGTTTCTATGACGTATCAATTACGTCGCTAGCTTCCGCTAGCAATACAGTCGTCATCGACATGATCCGCAGACCAACGACCTCTCCCGATAAATTCCGATATTTTAAAGTAGGGCATATAGAATTTTTTGCAATAATGTAACTTTTAGTTTCGTCTATCAGAAACGGGCATTCGTCTACCAGCAACGAGCATTCTGATTGGCGGAAAAAATTATTCATACCTCCATGAACAAAATTTTGAGCACGCAGCTATTTTGTAAGCCTTCGCACAAAATAGCCCCATACAAAAAAGTATCAGAATTTGTAGAGTTTCTGCTTCTTTCGCTCGATCCTATTAGATTATAAGAAGTGAAGAGATTATTATTTTTTTTTTTTTTTTGGTTTTCATGGAGGCATGAACCGAAAAACCTATTCACACTTATGTTCGCGTATCCATACATCAGAGTGATAAGGTTTTTCGGTTCATACCTCCATGAAAACAAAAAACATTCTCTTCATCTCTTAATTAAATTAGATTTATAGTGAGGGTAGTACATTTAGTAAGAAGAAATGATATTTTCAGTGAAAATGACATTGATAACTATTGGAAAAGTCGATAATTTTTTCTTGTATCAATTTTTTATGAAAATCTGTTCAAGAGCCGCTTTAAGTTTTCTAAATTTTATTTATTTATTTGTTTTTATTTTTTATTTTTTTTTATTTTTTTTTTTTTTTTTTTTTTTTTTTTTTCAAGTTTCGACAGTTTCGTAACTCTTGGAATTCCCATTCAGCAGGGGTATCATTCCAAGTCCCAATATGGTGGATGGAAATCCCAACTAAACAAACCAAACACAAGATGGAAAAAATCCAACCTGCAATCAATCACTTTTAAAAAGATGCAAAGGGTTCTAGCATAATTGAAACTGCATTTATAATATTTAAGGTGTTCTGCATTATGTGGGCCCAATATGACCATTCACTACTTAAAATCATGTTGGGGTTTCGATTCCCTCCCCCAAACGTTACTAATAGCTGGGGGCCAAGGAACTAATTGTCTGAAGGTCCCACATAATTTTGATAAAAATGTGATAATATTTTCTAGTGTAAAAATATCAACAATTACGATTAGTAAGCAAACGAGGCCGAATAAAAATGTAATCATCATTTGGTACTATGGTCACATTATTTTTAGCTTTTTAGCTTTTACTAGTTGAGTGCCTTGATTATGCAAACCTCTTAATGAACATTTCATTTTCACCCACTAAGCTTTCGATTTATCTTTTTGAGATTGATAACATTGAAAGAGCTTATCAGGGAAGGAAGAATGTATCAATAATATCTGTATCGTCCTGCTTTTTCTGATCAATGTATCATTCTATATCTTACTTTTCTTTACATTAACTGTATCATCATTTTCTCGTGCTTTCATCGCAAAGCTCACACGTTTTTGATAATTGTATCCCATTCAGGCATTTCTTAGTCTCGCATTTCTATGTGAACGCTCGTTCTTCTCTAACGTCTTCTTAATCAATGGTCTTATGAAGGAAAAAAATGGCACTTATCTCGCGTTTATCTAATTGTTCTGATTGATGGCGTCATCCTCATATGTCTGTCATCTCGCCATCATTATCTCTTTTTTGCGTTTTAAAATCAATCTGTTGTCAATGGGTGACCAAAACCTCGTGAATACAGCTTTCAGAAGGTATATCTATATGGCTTTGATCTCCCACCGCTCTCATTCTTATATTGATGGTGCTAATGGTATTCTGTTTTACAATACATATTAATTCATGCCGATTTCTTGTCATTTTTTACATCAAAATCTATCATAGCGTATATCTTTGCATTGTTGTCATTTAGATAAGCACATTTTTTCAATGACAAAATTCTAAAGGTAATATCGACAAAATGACTAGTTCAAGTTCTCTTATTTAATAAAATGTCTTAACTATTCACCTTCATGAAATATTATGATTAATCAGAAATAAAAGCAAAAACTAGAGGCGCTTGCGCGCATGTAACGCTCCACAGGCATTAATGTACTGATTATGCAAATTCTTCATGAATTCAATATTAACTGATATAAGTAATAAATCTAAGTCACTGAAATCTTTGAAATAGTTCTAGAGAACTTTTTCAACTTTTTCATTGTTTTTGCAAAATCAAGTTAACATATGTATAATTCATTCACTGGGGAAGATGAAAAGGTATGAACAAAATTTGAAAAGTTTCACAGTGTTCTATATATGGACATAAGCCACAACCATAATAGCCAAGCTTTTCAGCCAAGCAAAATCATATGAAGGAATCCGACAGTCATCTAAGGATCATTCCTGTGAAATTTGGTTAAAATCCATCAATAGTCTATTTTCAGTATATATCTTATATTGAAATAAGCCGTGCCCATTTAAGCCATTTTTTTACGATCAAAATTCTTTTTGATAATCTGATAGAGAGTCACTAAACGTTCGATTTGGTAAAATTTGGTTAAAATCCATCGAACTTGTTTCTTAGAAAAACAATTACAAAGCTTTTACCAAATATAGAAATTAGCTACACCCATTAAAGCCATGTTTTTCATTTGATCAGAATTCTCTAAAAAAATCTGATAAAGGGTCACCTAAGGGTCATTTCTGTGAAATTTGGTTATAAACAATCTAGTGGTTTCTTATATATATATAAAAATAGCCCCGCCAATTAAAGCAATGTTTTTCATCCGATCAAAAATCTTTGAAGGAATCTGATAAAGGATCACCCAAAGATCATTTAGGTGAAATTTTGTTGAAATCCATTAAATGGTTTCTTAGAAGAAGATTTTAAAGGTTTTACCATAGATGAAAATTAGCCCCGCCCATTAAATCAATGTTTTTCAGCCGATCAAAATTCTTTGAAGGAATTTGATAAAAGGTCACCCAAGGATCATTCGTGAAATTTCGATGAAATCCGTCCATTGGTTTATGAGACGCAAGCACGACGGACACCACGCCATGACAATAGCTCTCTGGATTTCAGCCAGCGGAGCTAAAAAAACGATCTTTATTTCCGGCAGATAAATATGTATCATTGTGTTACTAGACGACAAAAGCTTAGACTGGCTCAAATTCAAGGAAGTTGCAGACAACAGTTTTAGTAGACAAACTTTAAAAAAAAACTTTTTCTTTTGGGGTTGAAAATAGTGTGGATAATGGTGAAAAAAAAAAAACAATTTCTTCAATTTTTACAATATTTTCCAAAGCTATTTTCTTTTTGGAGGGGCGCAAAAAGCGGAAATGTGTAGGAATGGGTTAAATAATCGTATTTTTTCCTAAAATTATCGCGTTGAACGTTGTCTAACTGCCCAAAATTGGAGAGAGCGTCCATCTACCATTCCCTTCTAAATGTAACTCTATATCGTGGTATTGCTTTAAACTGTCTCTATTTCCCACAGACATATATGTTATATCTAAGTCTTTGCATATAGAATACATCGTTTGTTCTGCTTCTAAACCTATCTGACTTGTGGACTCATCTAAAACTGAAAAGAAAAGACAAAAAAGTCAAACATGGCTTTTCATTTCATTCCAAATATTTGAGTCGTGACCTATTAATTTATTTATCTAAGTGACACAAAAAGCTGTAGTTACGACGTTTAACTCGCCAAATCAACTAAACATGTTAACAAAAATGGCGGCAATGTTGGAGTTGAAAGCTCAGGTCCGAGCTGAATAAATAATTTGAATGGTCGGTTAGTTCCTTAATTGATAGCCGCTATTGGTCAATCGTTCGAAATGCAATGTCGTACCTCATACGTCATAAGCGAAAGCAGGCCACCCTTCTAATAACGTGGTGATCTATTATATCCTATAGACATTAATATTTTTATTTAGTTATGTTTTTCGTGTATCATTTTAAATATTTGCTTGTTGTGAAATATAAATGAAGTGATTCTTTTATCAAAGACCTTTAAGTACGTTCAACGTATATTCCCCAAAAACAGCATATTTCGAAAAAAAAAGAAAGATTAATAAAAAAAAAAAGCTAAAGTAAATCTACCTGCAAACTTTGGTTTATGATGAAACAGTCTCACGAACGATAGTCTTTGTACTTCTCCTGGCGTCAGTTTGTCATACCTTTGTAATTTAGAGGTAAACAGAAAGCTTTCTTCATTGAGGAAGGAATTGAAAACTTAATAATAGAGCATGAAGCCGCGAAGATAATTCATACAGACATGAGGTTTGTTTACATGCACCAATTCATTCAAACAAACATTTGAATTTCTCATAAGAATTATATCATTACTACAAAAGCCAGATTAAACAAGAGGCCAATAGGGCCTTACCGGTCACCTGAGTCCAAGGAGCAAAAAAAAACAGATAAAAGTCCACCCGATAATACTACAAACCCAATATCAATAAACAAAACTTGTTACATCCAGGTACGGGCTAATTTGACACTTGGGTCATGACTTATACAATTTTGACTGGGGCCCACCAGATGGTGCTGTATTAAAATTACCAAAGCTCTAAGCCCTCCTGTTTAGGAGAAGATGTTTAAATTGTCAATATATGAGCCATAAATTAAGCTAGTGACGTCCGTGAACGGGATAATTCTTACCCTGGGGCCATAATTTTAAAAACTTGATAGAGGTCCACCAGACGATACCAAATATCAAAGCCTTTCTGGTTGAGAGAAGAATTTTTTTAAAGTTTCACAAGATAAGCCTAAGTTAAACTTGTCACGTCCGGGAATGAGCTAATTTTACCATGTGGCCATAATTTGTACAATATAGAGGTCCACCAGATGATGCTGTATACCAAATATCAAACCCTCCTGTTTGGTAGAAGAAGAGTTTTAAAATTCTCACTATATAAACCCTGTGTAAAATGTGAGATGTCCGGGAACTGGCTAATTGTGATCCTATGGCCATGGTTTATAGAATCTTGATAGAGGTTCACCAGATGATGTTGGGCCTTTCTGAAGAAGATTTTTCACTATATAAACCTATGTTTAACGCGTGACGTCCGGGAACGGGCGCATTCTGACTCTAGGATCATGATTTATTCAATCTTGATAGAGGTCCACCAAATGATGCTTCATACCAAATATTAAGGTTCTAGGCCCTCTCGTTTTGGAAAAGAAGATTTTTTAAAGTTTTCACCACATAATCCTATGTTAAACTTGTGACGTCCGGAGACGGGCTTATTCTAATTTTCTTGTACAAACTTTATAGTCGTTGCCAAAAAACTCTAACTACTAAATGTGAATCCAACCTAACAGTCGGTTCAAGACAAAAAAATCTTTAAAGATGTTCTCCTTTTTGCCCGTTTTACCCTTTTGGGAACCCCCATGGTGTGTACAAATCTGGAGCGCCTTCCCATGGGAATGCTTCCGTCCAAGTTTGGTTGAAATCAATCCAACTATTCTCAAGAGGAAGTCGAAAATGTAAAAAGTTATGCACGGCGCGCCATACACCATAGAACTTCGGTGAGGTGATCGAAAAGTAGTAAAGATTTTACAAGGTTTATTAATATTTGTATAATTTAATTCTTAGTTTCGTCTATCACTAACGGGCGTTCTAACTCCATGAACAAAATTTTGAGCACGCAGCAATTTTGTATGTTTCCACACAAAATAGTCCCATACAAAAAGGTATAAAAAATATAAAGTTTTTGTTTTTTCACTCGATGCTATAAAATTATAAGAAATGAAGAGAATATTTTTTCATTTCATAGATGTATGAACCGAGAAACTAATAACACTTATGTATGAATCCGCTTCGCGTATTCATTCAGTGTGGTTAGTTTTTCGGTTCATACTTCCATCAAAACGAAACGAAAAATATCCTAAATGTCTAAAAAATCATTATCTAATACTGTATGCATAAAGTGTACTCGTACCAAACATATCGATGGACATGCGCACTGACCTCTGACATGGCAGGTTGATCAAGATATCAAACATCGCTAGATATTGCTAAGAACATGACATGAAGAGCATATCATTATTTTATTACCTAAACCTTGTAACAACAGATTTACCCTTTCCTGTTTTGTAGCAATTTTTACTTCTCTAAATTCAAAGGTTTTGAAGACGAGAATTTAAAGTCAAATTTATTTGAAAAATAATAATTCGGTAGGCTAGAAAATATTGTGGAAAAAGAAGAAATTGCTTATAACAAGCAATTTCTTCTTTTTCCACAATGTTTCCTTAACTATAAAAACACGGGGACGTAAAAACCAGGGATTGAACAGGAAAGGGATAAATAAGCTTTAGTTACGGCGTTTAAATCGCCAAACCAACAAATCTGCTTGACATGAATGTCGGAGGTCAACATCCATTTCCGATCTAAATACTTTAATTGGCCAATGCATATTTTAATTGACAGCGACGAGCAATCAGTTATTTACCAGTTCCAATCTACTTGAACATCAAGTCCTCCAGTTCTAGTACAAATTTGACTGAGATCAGCTTTATCTAGATATCCCAGTATCTCATCATCATCCACGCCAATGCCTAAAACAAAAGATGAACCCTTGATTGATATTTCCAACCATTTTACATGTACTTTAAATGTAGACACACTTCGTAGCCTATGCAGCCCCGCTGGGCAAAGAGAATATTCGACCATCGCATAAAAAGTTTTGGGTCTTTCAGTATCTTTCTGTTGAGACTCGGATCAGACTGTTCGGACGCTCATGTGTAATGGTACGCTCGTGCGTATTCAATATCTTCCTTCGAAGCCTTTTAACCCATCACTGTCGTTAAGTAATATAATTTCACATTGGAAAGATATTCGAAATGTGAAACTTTGTAATTTGTCTATAAACTATTCATGCTTTGATTGATTGAGGCAGCGTGGATACAAACACTGACTTAACCCTTTCCTGTTTTTTTCTAATTCCAGACTGGTCCAAATTGAAAGTTTTTTCAGACGACAATTTAAAGTCCAACTTATTTGAAATATAATGATTCAGTTGGGAAGAAAATATTGTGGAAAAAAAAGAAATTGCTTGTTACAAGCAATTTCTCCTTTTTCCACAATGTTTTCTCAAATAAAAAATCACAGGGACGTAAAAACCAGGGATTATCCAGGAAAGGGTAAACAAACCGAATGATAACATTGAACAAAAATCAAGGAACAAATTTAACCCATTCCCTCACAGTGTCGTTTTTGGGCGTCCTTATAGAAAAAAAAAATCGGAAAACATTGTGTAAAATGAAAAAAATGCTTTTAACAAGCGATTTCTTCATTTTTCATATTGTTTTCTACCCAGAAAGTTAAAAAAAAATAGAACTTCATAAACTTTGATTTGTCGTCTGCAGCTCCTTTGAATTTGGACCCGTTCAAAATTTTGTCGTTTAAGAGTTTGTTAAAGGATTAAATCAATCTTTTCAGTCCTAGGAAAAGGAAACGGTTAATCGTTAAAAAAAGAGACACCTTTTCTAATTTTGCATCGAAAAGAGAGAAACGAAGATGAAAATAGGAGAGTTTTAAACTAGTTTTTTTTTTTTTTCTGAAAGGGGCTGGGGGGGGGGGGTAAAATGCGCATACAATGTATTTGAATAACAATACATTTCATTTTCTAAACCAAGGAAAATATGACACTGAAGAGTAATCAAAATTTCATTTTTCGAAGTGCCAATCTTATTCTAAATCATATTTACTTTACCCAGTCTTGCCAAGGGAGTTTACCATAGGATAATTTTCGGGTCTTCTCCTTGAACCGCTATTCACCCTTTGACCTGTACACGGCATTTAAGAATCGTTGATTTTCCGCAGTTATCTTAACCCTTTCCTGTTTTGAAAAAAATTAGACCTGTCCAAATTCAAAGGTTTTGCAGACGAAAATTTAAAGTGGATGAAATTCGAAAACATCCATTTAGTAGGGTAGAAAGTATACAAGCTTGATACAAGCAATTTCTTCTTTTTCCACAATGTTTTCTCAATTACTAAATCACAGGGACGTAAAATCCAGGGATTAACCAGGAAAGGGTTAAGAATTACTTACCGCTGTAAATTTCCGATTCTGTCTTCGGATAAATAATCTAGAAATATAAATATGTCACGTCACACAAAATTAGTGCAAAAAGTATCGAAACTTGTAAGACTGCGCGAATTGCGTGTGCTGACTAGGGTCGACACTTTTGGCTTTGAGCGGATTTTCTAAATGTCTCCATAAAAGTACTTTTTAAGAATACCAACCCCGTTTGACTGGAGCTGGATCCGGAATTCTAATGAAAAAAAATGCAGTCAGTCCCTTTTAGCTTAACGAATTACAAATTTGAAACCAAACATTTTATTCGTTGACACACCATTATCTTTTGAAATTATTAAAGGCCATATACCTCCCACCCCCCACCCCCACACACAAGAAAAACACAACAAATTTCATAACTAAAAACTAAACAGCAGACACAAAATCACAAATGAATATGACTTTTCAAATTTTAAGGTCAAAATAATCATCATACCATTCGTAAAAGAAGCTTCGATATTTCGAATTGTTACCCACCACAAATTAAGATTTGCTTACATAAAATGATGACGTCATTGATAATGTTTTCACTTTCGCTAGTCATTCAAACAGCTAGCGTACAATTCTGCTTGGTCAGGGAATTAATCAAAATCGTCCATATAGTTTGTACATATAAGTCACGATAGATTGTTTAAACGCATTGGGTTTCCTTCCTCGGGGGGAAGATCTGGAGAAGAGATATCGAGATCATCTTTTTCTCGAATGGATCAGAAGAACGGTTACCAACCTTGGTACGACAATATGCTAGTTTCTGTGCTTATATATTTTGAGTGGGGCGTGTGGTTATAGTTGAGGGGACACACAAAGTTGGGTGAAAGGTAAATGCGAGGTTAAACTGAGTTTTTTGTTTTCTAGTCCAGAAAGATTGCCATCGTCAAAATAAACGCCGTCTTCTTGCATTTTCCCATTTTCTGTGACGCAGTCTAAACTGTTTAAACTGCGACAACATACAAGTAAGGTAACCAGGAACATTCTGTGAACATTTTATTCCAATTCGTCCATAAATGTTAAAGGAGATGTGTTAAACTAGAAATTTGCAATAAGACCCCCTTTACTGTGGCACAGCCTAAAATTACATAACCCCGACATTATGCGTAATGTCAAGTGACTAGGAACATTCTAATTCGTCCACAAAAGTAAAAGGAGACGGACGGACAGGCGGAGAATGATACATGGAACAGCACACTTCAAATTCGGTGGCATTTAAAAACCAGAACATGTGATCTAACTCTTTATTCATTTTTATTTCATCTACTTGCCAAAGCGCAATCTGATAGCAAAGATTTTGAGAGGTAGTATTCTAACGCTTTTGGTGTTATTTTATGGAGTTTCTATGTACGAATAGTCCATCATTTATTTGTTTATTTGTTTTCAAAATTTCTGTATATTCTGCCTCTTATTACCAATTCTATCTCTGAGCTCAACAAAAGATAACTCGAAATTTATTTATAATTTCTTGAGTATAGATGTACAAGTTATAGTGAGGAATCAAAGGTCAGTTGTGTCTATAAAGTTATAGACAAAATTGCTATTTGATCGCACACTAAAACGTGTACATCAATAGTTGTATCAAGTTTGATGAATTAAGTAAACATAATCGGGATAAACAGGATCTGTTTTGAAGTTTTCTTTGGAATAATCTGATATAAATCTATCGTATAATCAAAATGTATTTACAAGATGTATTTACAATACTGACCAGCTTTCATGTGCATGCTTTTAGCGTATTCAGCAAGGATACACCATTATTTTTTTTTTCTTCCATGTTTCCTTAAGATTGGTTAATTGATTAAATGGGTTTCAAGCCGCTTTAAACAGTATTCCAGTCATATCGCGGAGGCTGGAGCACCTAACAATGGATTCCTAGTATTTCTCACACCAGTAGTACCACTACATCCTTTCCTAGCCTCCTTGAGATAGATTATGGTGTGCTTGAGATACACGAGTAATGATATACTACAAAAAGGGACACAAATGACGCAGCTTTATTGCAATATTACCACAACATAATCATATATCACATAAATTAAGTTGCAATTTCTTCATTATCCACAATGTTTTCTATCCACAAAGACGAAAAAATTAAAAATTCCATCAACTTGAAATTGTCGTCTGCAGCTCCTTTCAATTTGGACTGGTCTAAAGTTCCACTGTGTTGGAATGGGTTAAACGAGTCATCTTTAAACATTAAAACGAGGCTATGGCGAATTTAATATATTCGGTGATTACGACCACGAATTGGAGATTCTTTTTACATTATGACGTAAATTCTATTTACCATATGACCTAAATCTTGTCCCTGCAACTTATTGATAACAACAAAAGTTATTACGCGAAACTTTAGAACACTATTCGTGACGTCATTTTCACGGTAACGAAAAACGCCAATCGGAACTCCTCGTTCAATTCTACGAATCAAACCTCGGATGTATATAAGGCGGAGCATTATGTAACAAAATGGTGCATTTTGCTAGCCGGAAACAGTGTCAGAAAACGTAGCGCGTAATCTCGATAAACACGGATGGTATAACAGTCTCAAAATCGCTGAAAAAATTAAATTTCCTTGTGTTGTTTTATGTTCTGCCCTATTTTGCTCTGATATTAATTTTCCGTTGAAGAACAGAACTTTATGAGATACATTTATCGCAGTTACTTTGCATAACGGAAACCGCCATTTTGGAAGTTTGTCACGAGAATTTTGAAATAGTCCGACGATGTACATCCGAGGTTTGATTCGTAGAATTGAACGAGGAGTTCCGATTGGAAAAACGCGTTACCGAAGCTTCGGTTCATTTACATAGTTATTACACTAGTGTAATATCACCCGTGTAATAACACAGATATTTAACGGGTTTATTTCACTCCCGAGTCATAAGTAATGTTATAAATAGTTTAGTTAGATGGGTGGTCCTACAATCAATTGGTCAATCAAGGATTCAACCGACCAATCAAATCATTTATTCAGACCGGACCTGAGCTTTCAACTCCGACATTGGTCGCCACTTTTTAAACCTTTTTTCTATGTTTGGCGACTTAAACGTCATAACTACAGCTTATACAAGCTGTAGCTACGACACTTAGGTCACCAACCAACCAACTTAATTTTTGTTACATGCTACTGGCCTTAAGTTCTGCAAATTAGCGCCACAAGGTGTGATATTTGACGCCATTTAGGGAAACTAATTACTTAAGTTATACTATCAATTGAAATCTTTTATGATTCGACATTTTCTTCTAAAAAAAATAAGTTTTGAAATAAGATATTCTTGAAATATTTCTCCAATTATCGCTGGGCGAGCAATATGTCGTATATACAGATTTATCAGCCCAATGCCATGCTGCAATAGTTTAGACTGATCAAAATGGAAAGAAGTTGCAGACGATAATTAAAAGTTGGTGCACTTTTAGAAGTTTGCCAGTTTCTTGATAGAAACTTGTGTTGTATGAAGAAATTATACAATTTTGCCAATTCTTTTTCTTGGGGCGTCAAAAAGCGTCACTGTGTGAATGGGTTAAAGCTGTATTTACGACATTTTGCTCTCCCAAAGACTCAATACTGAAAAAAATGCAAACCTGTTGCCTTAGAGACCCGTCGGTTAAATATGGCTTTTGTGGAAGGAACATTATCTCAGAAGGCTTGAGAGGAACACTTTTAATACTGCCTGGAATTACATATAAAGAAATCCAAGCAAAGTATTCTACCCCCATTTCAGAAGCACCACAGGTTTATCTGTCGAGTGTTGAAACTTTGTTGTCTGTTTTTGTTCGGGTAACCATTGTTCTTATTAAAGAGAGAATTGAACAATCGTGGTGTCAATCAAGGAATCAATCGACCAATCTAATCATTAATTCAGCCTGGACTTGAGCTTTGAGCTCCGCCTTTAGCCGCTAGTTCTGTGAAACATTTTCGTTTGTTTGGCGACTAAAACGTCGTAAATACACCTTATTCAAGATGTAGTTACGTCGTTTAGGTCGCAAACTACCTATTTTAATTTTTCATTGCTAGCTTTTGCTATAAATTTTTAAAAAATAAGGTTGTTTGAAATCGAAGCAGAACTTCCTGTTGATGTCAATGGGCGGGGCCAACGGAGTAAGCGACGGGGCCAACGGAGTAAGCGGGCGGGGTCAACGGAGTAAGCGGGCGGGGCAGGCGATCGGTCAATTGCATTGAAAGTTTAAGAATCAAGGGAAGATCCTTCTTCACTAAGCTTAGAAATTGAGCATTGTTGAACCTATATATAATATCCCTGACAAAAGAAGTGAACAAAAATGTAAAAAAAAAACCAACTGTGTAGCGAATAATAAGCATGAAACAACTATCCATTTTATATTCAGTCTGTACATTCCCTTGACAATTAAAGTATTCAATACATATAATCTACAGATCGCAGATCGCTGACTAGGCCACTGACTCCAAAGGCTTCGCCAACTGACTCCAACAGGAAGTTCTAAATCGATATGAAACGATGTTATTTTGCAAATTCTATTGCCATCAACATGTAACAAAAAAGGTAAAATTAATTTTTGGTGACCTTAACCTCAAAAACACTGTAGTTACGACCTTTAAGTCGTCAAACCCATAAAAACCATTCACATTAATGTTGGCCAATGTTGAAGTTCAAAGAACTCTTCTGGTCTAAATGAATGGTTTCATTAGTCAATGAACTCTGATTGACAGTCGATATTAGTCTACTGTGCTTATAAGTAAAACTACTCTTCAGATAGAACAGCTGTATGTCTTGCTTAAAAACAATATTTTCTTATTCCATCGACTAGAGTTTAAATTTCCTTAGCGAAGCTTACCTTTTACTTCAGACCAAAGACCATTTAACACTCTCAATAAAGAACTCTTTCCGCATCCACTATCTCCTGTCACCAGTACGTTACTGTTATTTTTTAATTTAAAACAGAGGTCTGAAACGAAAAGCAGATGTTGTTAACTGTCGGATACTTGCCCCCGCCCACTGACCTCCGAAATGTCAGTTCATCTGAAATAATAAACGACATTTTTTGTAAAATATGTTGCCAAGGGACATAAGATAAAAAGGCAAATCTTTGGTTGGCGACCTACATTTTGTTAATATAGCTTGATTAAATTGTAATGATGGCGTTTAAGTCACACAAAAAAAAGTTTTACGTTAATGTCGGAGTTCAAATTTCGCTTTAGATCTACTGAATATTTAATTGAACAATCCTCTCTTTTATTGGCAGCGGTAATCCATGAATACTTAAACATTTGTACAAAGAAATTAATTAATCGATTTTTAGGTGACTTCACGGGTACCCTGGCCATTAAGCTATAAAAGCTTATGGCGTTTTGCAGTTCTTCGAAAAATAGCACAAACATTTTCTACATATTCTCTTTATACGCAATCAAATTATCCATTGCTAAAGTGTTGCTCTTTATGGTTTCTTTTCTCTTTGTCAATTGACATAAACGTTTTCAATTATTGTCAACTTGGACCGTGTGTTATTAAAATCGGCCTCTGATTTTCATGTTCGAGGTACAGATCACCTGTTTACAAACGGCGACACTTGCATCAACAGACTGATGAACCTTACATGTAGAGGATATAACGATACATTAGTATTTTTGCAAAGTCATGAGTGATAAAGACGTGAATCGAACTAGGAATGTAGAAAGGGAAGTGAAAGCAAATGATGGTGTGGGAAATAAAACACATTATTTTTATTCTTTGGTGAATAAAAGCGATTTTTCATTTATATTATTTATGATTTTTTCGCCGATACACCAGTGAAATTATCAATTAGATTAACTTATTGTTTTAATAATTCCGACATTTGGACTGCCTAGAGTGGCCGAGTGGTATTGGTTTTTACCAATGATCTAAAAGTCACGGACTTGAGCCCAACCTTCACCAGGGTAAAACTTTGTTCATGGGCAAGATTCTTCATAGCTAGTCCCATTCGACCAAGCCGTAGAATTGGGTAGCATGGGGTTTAAGCCATTGCCTCTCTTTCAGGAACGTGAAGCCGCCGTCATAGCGCAGTCGGTTGCGCGTCAGACTCCTAATGTTAAATCATGGGATGTCATGGGTTCGATCCATGGCGGCGACACATATTCTTTCCGACATTTGTCTCTCACCAATGGTGGATAATCGTAAACCTAAGTTTGATAGCAGCTGGAGGCTAGGAAAGGATGTAGTGGTAGTACTGATGTGAGAAATACCAGGAATGCATTGTTAGGTGCAGCCGCCGCGATATGACTTAAATACTGTTAAAAGCGGCGTTAAACCCCATTGCATCAATCAATCAATCAGGAACGTGAAAACATCTGGATTGTGGGTATACTCTATAAGCTTAAGATTTCGTCACCAATAACACAAATTCACATTTTCCCATCTTTTTTCAGTTAAGAAATACAATGATCGTCCCTTCTCCTTGTAAAATAGTTATTTAATTCTGTGTAAGCCAAAATCGGTATTTCCTCTCCTAGCTGCGCCACTCGTGGAAATAAAACTTTTATTGTTCATTTATGAACGATCATTCGATCTTATCCTGAACCCATTACCACACGGAAACATTTTAGACTGATCCAAACTGAAAGAAGTTTCAGACTTAAATTTGAAGTTTATGAAATTTAACGTTTTTTTTTTTTTTTTTTTTTTTTTTTTTTTTCAATGTTCTGAATAGAAAACATTGTGTAGATGAAGAAATTGCATGTCACAAGCAATTTCTCCATTTTCATCAATGTTTTCTATTTTTTCCTTGGGGGCGTCCAAAAACGTCATTGTGTGGGAAAAGGTTAAATGAATAAGCATCGTATATATAGAATACCTTGAACTAGTTGTTGACTAGAGTTTGGAGCGCAATAAGTCAGATCTGATACAGAAATGGCTTCTGACTCTTCGCAACTATGTGTATACTCATCGGAAGGACATTCATTGGTCACCAACACATCACTGCAAGAGAAATTGACCAATCATGTCTGTCAATGAAGGAATCAACCGACCAATCAACTCATTTATTCAGCCCTGACCTTAGCTTTCAATTCCGACATTGGCCGTCTTTTGGTTAACCGTTTTTTTTTTTGTTTGTTTGTTTGTTTTTTGTTTTTTTTTGTTGTTGTTGTTGTTGTTGTTGTTGTTTGGTTTGTTTTGTTTTGACGACTTAAACGTCGTAACTACGGCTAATTCAAGCTGTAGTTACGACGTTTAAGTCACCAACCAACCATTTTACTCTTCTATTACATGCTACTGGCCATAAATTTTGCAAAATAACGCCTTTAAAAATCGAAGCAGGATTTCCTGTTGGAAATAATGGGCATGGCCAAAGGGGTAATTGGGCGGGATCGGGATCAGCGATTGGTCAATTATACCTACATTGAGAGCTAAGATGCGTTGGACTCTCTATCAAAGTTTATTGAAAAATTCGTGTTTGTTTGTTTGTTTTAATGGGGTTTTAACGCCACTTTTAACAGTATTTCAATCATGTCGAGGCGACAGTAGCGCCTAACACTAGTCTTATCATGAATTCTTGACATTTCTCACGTCTATACATTCGCGAGCCTCAAGCTGCTCCTCACGATAAGGAGTCCAATTCCTTGCTAACTTTGCTATGGCCACGGTCATGGAATATTCGTGTGACAAGTCAATAATATGTGTTGTACGTTTTGCTGCCTCTAGGTTACTGTATGGAAGCATTGCTGCATTCTAAACCCATTACCACCAATACCCTTTCTGACGCCCTGAAGTAATAAAGGCGTGCGAAACATTTTTGGAAAAAGGAGAAAATGTTAGAAGCAAGCAATTTTTACTTTTCTCACAATGTTTTCTACTCTAGTTGACACCCATTTTCCAAGTTTAGCGCAATTTGAAATGCCTTCTGCAAATTCTTCAAAATGTAACCAGTCTAAAATGCTTTTGTCTGGTAATGGGTTAGGAATCTGCTGATTTTTTGTTTTGTTTTGGTTTTTCAAATTCCCATGACTTCTAACGATCCACGTAGATATAATGTCCTCATCTTCGGAAACACAATGTCAACTTGTTGACATACTCCTATAGTCGGGAAGCGAGCAAATTGTCGTAACTACAGCTTCAATAAATTTTGTTGTTTATAGGCATGACTCTGTCTGTCTCTGTTATAACAAACAGTTCAAGCCATGTAATTGTCAGATTACTAGCCCCCGCCCACTGAATTAGATTACCATATACATTGACTCCACAGGATGTTCCATTTAAGAGATGAAGAAAATATTTTTTTGTTTTCATGGAGGTATGAACCGAAAAACCTAATCACACTGTATGAATACGCGAAGCGGATTCATACATTGTGTGATTAGGTTTTTCGGTTCATACCTCCATGAAATCAAAAAAATGTTCTCTTCATTTCTTATAATTTAATAGCATCGAGCGAAAAACCCAAAAGCTTTACAAAATTTGATACCTTTTTGTATGGGACTATTTTGTGCGGAAGTATACAAAATCGCTGCGTGCTCAAAATTTTGTTCATGGACAAATGAAAATGTAAATCTTATATTCTAGTTTTGTTTTTTTAAGAGATGAATAGAATATTTTTTGTTTTCTTGGAGGTATGAACCTTAAAAATCTAATCACACTGTATGAATACGCTAGCCTCCATGAAACCAAAAAATATTCTCTTCGTTTTTTATAATTTAATAGCATTGAGCATTGAGCGAAAAAGAAAAACAAATGTTGATACTTTTTTAAGGGACTTTTTTGTGCGGAAGCATACAAAATAGCTGCGTGCTCAAAATTTGTTCATGGAGGCATGAATTCTTTTTTTCGACCAATCAGAACGAAACAAAAAATTAAATTGTTATACAGGGATTTGTTTAACCCATTCCCACTCAGTGACGCTTTTGAACGCCCCCAAGGGAAAAAAAGCTTCGGAAAACATAGTAGAAAATGAAGAAATTTCTTTTCAGGCAATTTCTTCATTTTCCACAATACTTTCTACCCAAAATGAAGAAATGAATTAAAATTCCATCAGCTTGAAATTGTCGTCTGCAGCTTATTTCAATTTGGACCAGTCTAAAATTTTGCTCTCTGGAATAGGTTAAATAGTGGTTTGAAATGTTTAGCCTTAATACAACCGTGCCAACTGCAATTACTACATTCGGTGATAATTATGAATATTGAATTTAAAGGGTGAAAATGGGAAGAAAAGCCGAATATATCAAGATTCTAGAACACGCCGTTCATTTCTATTTCTGTTATAAATCAGTCATTAATACTTAAAAGTAATGACTGCGTCGATTGTGTGTGACAATCGATGATGCTTCCGATAGGGTTCATCAAAGTCTTAGAGTAGATACTTGTCTATTCTGGAACTTGCATAACTAAAAGCCACACCTTGACCATTGCATCGTCTTCCGCATTAACTCAATTCGAATAAAGCATTTCTACAAACCACTCAATACAAATTTAATATGAAAAAAATGACTTTTAAATAAGTTTTGAACTATACAGAGATAAGTTTTTGTAACTTTATAAAACGACAAACCTTTCACTCCAAGTTACGTCTTTATTTCCGGCATTATTACTGGAACCATCCTCACGTCTTTTGCTTATCAATATCTCCAGTGTTTCCACCAATTCTCCAATCCTAAATAAAAAATATAAATACAATTCTTCGAAGAACATATGTTTATGAAGTGTATCAAATAGGGGTGTGAGTTTATTTTATGTCTTTTAACAAAGCATTAACTCAATACCAGACGAGAAGATTTCAGAATGGTCTTAATTGAAAGAAGTTGCAGACGACACGTTTTTGTTAAAAATTTTTTTTTGTCTTGTTGGGAATTTTTAGGTGTTGAAATTAAAACTTTTTGTCTTTTAAATAGAAAACGATGAGAAGAAATATGAAGAAATATCGAGGGCTTATAGAAAAAACATAGTATGGCTCTATACATTGTATAGAGCCATACTATGTTTTTACTCTAAGCCCTCGATATGTTGTAATAAGCAATTTCTTCAGTTTTCACGTTTTCTTCTTCGTAATACGTTAAAGTAGGCTCCTCGGAAATCCGACAATGGAAATTTTGGTGAAGAACTGGTTATATGGCATTGTTTTTATTCAATTCTACTTATCTATATATTTAATTAACAATATTTGTTGTTGTGGTTATCGTTGCTTATAAGATATTTTTCTATACCTTTATCTTAAACAGTCACAACAACCCTTTTCCAATCCCACCTCCATCATTCCCACCTCCTTTTTTTTTTTTTTTTTTTTTTTTTTGAATAAACAACATTTTAGACTAGTTAATCACTCTTGTAAGTAGGGCTTTGTAAAACAACTTACTTTTAGAAAAAAATACACCACTCCACATGTATATTGAATGCTAGCTTATGCTCTTGCTCAGCAAAATCGCGGTCAAGATCATCGCAAAATTAATGAAGAGAATGATTTGACAAGAGGCCCATGAGGGCCTAATGATAGTTTGAAGAAAATGATAAAGACTGAGGACTTTATTGTAATAATGATGTTTTGTCCCTTTTCTTGTGTCACTTAACCAATCAGACCTAATTTACAAAGGCACAATCCAAATGATGGTACAATCGTTCTTTTAAAGTTTGAAGAGATTCTGATAAAGACTGAGGACATTGTTGTATTTATGAGGATTTAGTAATAATTTTTCATATAGCCCCTTTTCCTATGATACTAGACGGATCAGGCCCAATTTTGAAAGAAACAATCCTAATGATGGTACAAACATTCTGTGAAAGTTTGAACAGAATCTGATGAAAACTGCAGACTTTATCTTGGTGTCAAATTTTTAAAATAATTTTTTCATAAGGCTCCTTTTCCTGTGATACTTGAAGGATCAGGTCTCATGTCAGCATCAACAATCGTGATTATTGTATAATGATTCTGTGAAGGTTTGAATAAAATCCAATGAAAGCTCTGGACTTGGTTACAAGGATTATAGATAAAATTCTCAAAAGGCCCCTTTTCCCATGATACTAGACAGATCACGCCTAATTTGAAAAGAAAGAATCCTCATGATGGTATAATCATTCTGTGAAAGTTTTAACAGAATCTGATGAAAACTGTTGATTTTTTTGTGGTATAATGATTTTAAAATTAAATTTCATAATGCTCCTTTTCCTGTGATACTTGACGGATCAGGTCTAATGCAAACATAAACAATCATTATTATCGTACAAATATTCTGTGAATGTTAGAAGAAAATCCGATGAAAGCTCTGGACTTGGTAACAAGGATTTATAAATGAAATTTTCATAAGGCCCCTTTTCCTGTGCTTCTTGACAGTTCAAACCCTGTTATGAAAAGAATGATAGTTATGACCTTCCAATCATTGTGTGAAAGTTTCAACAAAATCTGATCAAAGCTGTGGGCTTCATTGTGTTAACAGGGTTTTATTAATTGAATTTTCATATAGCCCCTTTTCCCATGTTACTTGATGGATCTGAACCAATTCCAAAGGGAACTCTTCTTACAAAAGTATAATTATTCTGTTTGAGTATAAAGACAACCCCATCTCATCTGTGGACTTGCAAGCATTAATTAAGATTTTTTTAATTGAATTTTCCTAAGGCCCCTTTTCCTATGTTTCTCAATGGATCAGACCCAATTTGAAAGGAACAATCCTTATGATGGTACAATCATTATGTGAAAGTTTGAAGTCAATCAGGTGAAATCTAGGGCCATGATGTGCTAACTAAGACTTTTCTATTCAATTTTTTATATGGCCCCTTTTCCCATGAAACTTGATGGATCAAACCTACTTCCGAAAGGAACAATCCATTTAATGTAATAATCATTCTGGGAATGTTTGAAGAGAATTTGTTGAAACTGTGGACTCTATTGTGTTTACGAGGACTTTTTCAATCCAGTTTTTATCGGGCCCCTTTTTCCCGTGGTCCTTGACTGATCATACCAAATTTTGAAAGGAACAATTCTTATGATGGTACAATCATTCTGTGAATGTTTGAAGTCAATCAGATGAAAACTGTGGACTCTAAAGTGTTAACAAAGATCTTTGAATTAAATTTTAATAGGCCCCCTTTCCTATGTTTCTTGAGGAATCATACCCAATTTCGAAAGGAACAATCCTAATGATGGTACAATAATTCTGTGAAAGTTTGAAGGGAATCCGATGAAACTGTTGACTCCAGAGTGTTTAAGAGGATTTCTTTAAAGATTTTCGATTAAATTTTCAAAAGGCCCCCTTTACCGTGTTTGCTGATGGATCTGACCAAATTCCTAAAGGAAGAATCCTTATGATGGTACAATCATTCTGTGAAAGTTTAAATACAATCTGATTAAAACTGTGGACGCTAGAGTGTTAACGAGGATTTTTTAATTAAATTTACATACGGCCCCTTATCCCGTGTTTCTTGATTGATCATACCCATTTTCGAAAGGAACGATCCTTATGGTGGTACAATCATTCTGAGAAAGTTTGAAGGGAATCCGATGAAAACTGTGGACTCTATCGAGTAAAGGAGGATTTTTAATGGAATTTTGAATGGAATTTTCATAAGGCCCCTCTTCCCATGTTTCTTGACGGATCATACCCAATTTCGAGAGGAACGGTCCTTATGATGGTACAATAATTCTGTGAAAGTTTGAAGAGAATCCGATGAAAGTGTGGACTCTATCGCGTAAACGAGGATTTTTAAATTAAGTTTTCATAAGGCCCATTTTCCAATGTTTCTTGTTGGATCATACCCAATTTCGTAAGGAACAATCCGATTTTTATGATGGTACAATCATTCTGAGAAAGTTTGAAGAGAATCCGATGAAAACTGTGGACTCTATCGCGTAAAGGAGGATTTTTAATGGAATTTTAATGGAATTTTCATAAGGCCCCTCTTCCCATGTTTCTTGGCGGATCTTACTCATTTTCGAAAGGAACAATCCTTATGATGGTACAATTATTCTGTGAAAGTTTGAAGGGAATCCGATGAATACTGTGGACTCTATCGCGTAAACAAGGATAAATTTAACGGACAGACGACGGACGCACGGACGGACGGACGCCGGACGGGAAAAGGCCATCGCTTCTGCCAGTAGAGCCTAAATGATTTGGGTATGTAATGAAATAATTGGAATGAGCAAGTTTTGAAAATTAAAATACCAGATTGAAGAAATGTTCTATTAATTAGTAAATGCTCCTACGACTACACTCCAACAATTGCTCCCCACTTTACAATCGACAAACAGCTGCAATCTCAATAAATGAAAAAAATGCGATTAGCTGGATGCATCGCATTTATTGCATAGACCTTACTCTTGGATACTTTGCAGAACGTTATTAATATCTTTATTTCCAACTTTACCACGCTCACGATGTACCCGATAAAAAGTTTCAATGGATGCATGCATTTCGAAGCTTGAAAATCTGTAAGCAGTTCAGGCCACAGAATGAGGTGACGAATAGCTGAATGGTCCTGTCCTAAGGGTATAGGTAAATCTCTAAGGACTGACGATGGCCCTTGTATATATAGAGTACCTTCTACACAAGTTGGCTGTTCCAAATATAAATGAGCCTTTGCGGGAATTTCCAACCGTCTGACGAATGTGAAAAGTGCAGACACCTGGACAGGTAGCCTAATCAAGATATTTAGAATGTTCACAGATCGACCTTTGAATTAGTATCAACTGTAGGGCGCGTTGTGAATATCCTTATCAGACTGTACTGTGCTAGTGCTTGTTACAAACCATAAATCTTATAAAAAAATATCGCCGTTATATATTTGATTCGAGCTTCCTGTCGGAGGTCAGTTTGTGTGACCAGTCATTTGGCTTTCAGAAAATCTTGATCTCCAAATTTCACAAGCAAAAATCATGCTCACTGATTATGTTTAAAAGTACTTATCAATCTATATATATTTCTTTTAATCTTTTTCGCCTATTCTTTTTCTGCTTATTTCAATTAATTTGATTTACCTGTGAGTATTTCTAGCCACGTTAGTAACTTTATTAGAAATCAAAAATAATTGCGTACAACATTTGATGAGGTAGCTCACGACAAAAGCATTCTACAAGTAGAAACAGAAAAAATTATACCCATCATTCTTTAACCTACTGATGCTTTGCAAGAATTTAGACCTATCAAATTTCAAAGGTTTCGCAGAGGAAAAATCAATTTGGGTTTATTTTGAAAAATAACCATACATTAGGATAGAAAATATTGTGGGGGGAAAAAAGAATAAATTGCTTATTACAAGCTATTTCTTCTTTTTCTTCAAGTTTTATTCAATTATGAATTCACAGGGACGTAAAAACGAGGGTTTGAACAGAAAAGGGTTAATACTTTCCGGTAGATTATCGAGCTTTCTCGGAAGATAATCTCTCCGAAAAAGAAGTGAAAAGATAAAATTCATAATCTCAATATCGTCTATCAAAATGAGCGTTCTGATTGGTCGATAATTTAATTCATTTCTCTATGAACAAAATTTTGATCACGCAGTGATTTTTATTTGCTTCCGCATAAAATAGTTCCATACAAAAAGGTATCAAAATTTGTACAGCTTTTGGTTTTTTCGCTCGATACTATTAAATTATAAGAAAAGAAGAGAATGCTTTTTTGATTTCATGGAGGTATGAACCGAAAAAACTAATCACACTGTATGAATCCGTTTCGCGTATTCATACAGTGTGATTAGTTTTTTCGGTTCATACCTCCATGAAAACAAAAAATATTCTCTTCATCTCTTAATTGTTTTTGGTAGATTTAGCCCTGCTTTCTTTCATTTCGCGCTAATGAACGTCGTCTTAGCGGGACTAAAGACATTAATGACGTCATTAGGTTTTAATATATGACGTGCTTTTAGAAAAATTACCAATGAGATATTACATCTAGTCTATTTTTGCATCAAAGAGTTATTGTTTGTTGTTGTTGTTGTGTGGTAATGTCGATTTATATTTCATATCGTGAACAACTGAAGCAACTATAGCTTTTGTTGTTCAGAAAGGTAAAACGAAATTTGCACTGAAACAAAAATTATTCTCTATATAATGTTTACGAATCATCGCTGACAATAGGATAACACAGAGGCAACAAGGGTTAAGAATTAATATTTAAGACATGAAGAGAATTTTTCATTGTTTTCATGGAGGTATGAACCGAAAAACTTAATAACACTGTATGAATACACAAAGAATACCTACTGCAGAAATAAGAGCGAATAATTCTGGGGCGATCAGATCATCATAAGCACCAAGGAATATTGGTGCACTAATAGCTATGTAACTGAAAATACTTCCAAGGTATTCGAATGTTTGAATGGAGACTGAAAAGAAATATGAAGTTGGAGTGTGAACCGGGATCTCACGGGAACTCCAGAGAACAAATATATCCATGTGTTTGACATGTACAGCTATTTGAAACACAGATATTGTGCAGCCTGGGGAGCCACTCAGGACATTTAGAATATTCGCTGATCGTCTATAGAAGCTTTGGGTCAGTATCTACAGTACAGAGCCTGCAGTAAATACTCTGATCAGACTGTTCGAATGCATAGTCTGATCTGAGTCTTGTCTTTGCCTACATGAATAATGTATGCAAATATCACGCAAAGGCTCATGTCGTTTTTGAGCATGCAAAATGTCGTAACTACAGCGTTATTCCAACTGTAGTTACGATAGTTTGCACGCCCAACGACTGTTTCATAAAAAGGATTAGACGTTAAGCAAGGGCTGCATTTTGAAATTAAGTGTATGAATTATCATTCCTTGTAGAGAAAAGCAGGCAAAATGTTTTGACTCCGATTCGTCTTAATATTTAAAATCAGGTGCATTCTTAATATAATCTCAGCAAAAAATTAGCTAAGTGACAGACATACTCATTCCGTCTATAGGCTACTTAGCATGAAAAAAATAAGAGATACTGGAATGTCCGCTAAACAAAATTAGACAGTGGTGTTTAAATTCAAGCATGCACTGAATGACTGTTACATAAAATTATTCTTTTCAACAATTGCTTTTTGTGAAGGATAATGACTTTAAACAAGATGTGATCATACAAAAATATTAATTTAAACGCATTTCCATATAATTGATGAAAAAAAAAAGAGTAAAACAGACTAAATCAGATGCACGTGCACGATTTACCATGTTATAATTAAACAGTCAAACTTTCACAAGTGACCACGTCTCATTTAGCAACGATCATCAAAATTTCCTTTCCAAAAACAAAGGTTCTTCATAATTGGATGTTTTTGATAATACAATTGTCAAAGCTAATCCTATGTTGGTGGAAGTCATTAGAATCGTCTCAATGAGACGATTCTAATGAGTCCCATCAACACAGGATTAAGTGAGAATCCTGCAAAAAATCAAGTATACAGACGATTCGAAACAAACCTTTATATATGCCATGGTATTTAGAGCGTACTAAGCGATCATTCTCTTAAACGACGACCTTTTGGCCGTCCATTGCGTGGTCGCTTAATACAAATTGAGTTGTACCTACAGTTCAAACCATACTCCTTCCATATAAGATCATGTAGAACATCAAGAAGATTCTTCAGGTGGCTATTACACTTCTCTTCCTCCACGTGCCCTGATCTTAAAAGTGCGGCTGACTCACAGTTCGATCTTATTTGCATATGCTTATACCTGAAAGATCAGCCTTAGTATATAAAGACAGTTTATTTCCTCGTTGGCACCGATTCTGTCAATGTGTTTGTATACGTAACCCATAAACAAAATTGAACTAATTGTATATTTATTGTAAGCAAATTGAAAGCGCGGGGCTTGGTCAGGCAACATCTGAAGATCATATGACCCTGTGTGCAACTTTTTCATGCAATTGGAATTTGCGTGAGGCACATGTTTTGATCAGCATTGATTGCCATCCGGACTTTGCTGGTTGTTCAGCGGATCTTCGAGTCAGTAGCTATCTATAAAATGCCTAGTTCAGATTCTGATCAGCAGTTGGGGACACTCAGGCTGATTTGAGTCTTTACTTGGTGCTCATGTGACTGGTTTGAAATGTCACGCACTGGTTCGTTGCCATTCAAAGAAGCCGCGGTCACAGCGGGTTCTATCCACGGTCGCGGCTAATATTCTATCCGACATTTTGTCTCCCACCAAAAGGTTGGTGGATAATCGTAAACCTAAATGGGATAGCAGCTAGAGGCACGTAAAGGATGTAGTGGTAGCACTGGTGTGAGAAATACCAGGAATCCATTGTTAGGTGCCACAGCCATCGCGATATGACTGAAATTCTGTTAAAAGTGGCGTCAATCCCATTCAAACAAACAAACAAACCATTCCGAGAAAATTTCAACCAGGGAAGCATCATTATGATCATAAGTATTATTCATTTCATCGAATGTGTTTTTTTTTTTTTTTTTTACTTCTTATACAGCAATATCTTTTCTTAACTTTTTAATTTATAAACATCTATGAACAATTTACCGCAGATGTGAATGGGCGAGGCCAGCAATTGGTCAATTCTCGTACAAAATACCAAGTACAATGATCCTGAAAAATGATTAGCGTTTTTCAAAATCTCCATATATGAATTGAAGGATCTCAACTGCGAACCAAATATGATTGAAATACACAGCGTTATTGAAACCGTGGCCGCATCTACGCTTAGTGGGATATTGGAAGGTGTTTGCCTTTTAGAGAGCAGTCTTCATACTTTCTACAAATTACATAGGCTCCCCGTATCACGCCATTCTCAAAATGTTTGTTGGTTTGTCGGTTGAATTGGGTTTACGCCACTTTTAACGGTATTTCAGTCATATCGCGGCGGCTTGATCACCTAACAATGGATTCCTGGTATTTCTCAAACCAGTACTACCACTACATCCTTTTCTAGCCTCGAGCTGCTATCACACTTAGGTTTACGTTTATCCATCCATTGGTGAGAGACAATGTCGGTAAGGATATGTGCCACCGCCGGGGATCGAACCCATGACATCCCATGATTGAAGATTATGAGTCTGATGCGCTACCGACTGCTCATGATGGCAGCTTTCTCAAAATGAACGGTTCTCAAAATGTACGGTTATTTGGAGGAGACTTGTTTTGAGAAATAAAAAATCGAACCTTATTGGGCACTTCTTCTCTTCTTACCTAGTAATATCCTATTTTCCAAACTGGGTAAAACTGGTGGACGTTGAGACTTCCGTTAAAAATCGATTGGTCAATCAAATCATACATTTAGACCGGAAAGGAACTTTGTTTGAAGCATGTTGTTGGTTTGGCAACTTAAACGTCGTAACTACAGCTTATTAAGATGTTCAAGCTGTTGTTTATGTCACCATTCAACAATTTGGTTTCTTTGTTACATGCTACTGACCACCAATTTTGCAAATAATGCGCCGTTTTATATCCAAGTCGAATTTCCTGTCGGAAGCTAAATGGGCGTGACCAGCACTCCGTTAAAGAGTGCGGGGAAACTTTAATCTGAAACTAGAATAATCCTTTACTAGAATAATCCTTTGGATATGTATACAAGTGTAGGTAAAGTTGTTGAACTATATTGAATCACACAGTGATGCCACTTCTTCAATTGTTAGCGAATGTAAGCCTATATATATATTCTTTGCACTTTAAGTATGGGCTTTGTTATCAATTTAGTTAGTTAGTTAGTTAGTTAGTTAGTTAGTTAGTTAGTTAGTTAGCTAGTTAGTTAGTTAGTTAGTTAGTTAGTTAGTTAGTTAGTTAGTTAGTTAGTTAGTTAGTTAGTTAGTTAGTTAGTTAGTTAGTTAGTTAGTTAGTTAGTTAGTTAGTTAGTTAGTTAGTTAGTTAGTTAGTTAGTTAGTTAGTTAGTTAGTTAGTTAGTTAGTTAGTAAGTTAGTTAGTTAGTTAGTTAGTTAGTTAGTTAGTTAGTTAGTTAGTTAGTTAGTAAGTTAGTTAGTTAGTTAATTAGTTAATTAGTTTGTTTGTATTTTTTTTGTTTGTTTGTTTGTTAGTTTGTTTGTTTGTTTGTTTGTTTGTCTTAACAAGAGAAACCTATGGGACAAAATTGTGAATTTTCAAGAGGTCAACGTTTGAACTTTGAACATTACCTAAAGTTGCCCTCCATCTTCTCCCGTAAGAACACATATTTCACGACTCGGGACATGAGTATTTTGTTAATGGCTGTGGCTAAAATAAAGAATATAAGTACTCCAACTGGACCCACGGCACCGGAACTGAAATGACGGAGTTGGTTGATTTTATAAGCACCATACACGCTAAAAAAAGCCTTACATATAATCTATAACATTATCGATAGTTAAACCCATGAAGAGAACACCAACAGTTTGGAATAGAAATTCAAATTTATAGTTCAGCAAATGTAATCGGATTTAATCCATTCCTACACAATTCCACTTGTTAACGACCCCCAAGACATAAACTTTGGAAAACATCATGTAAAATGAAGAAATTGCTTGTCACAAGCAATTTCTTCTTTTTTCATGGTGTTTTCTTCTGTGTAACACATTTCTTTTGAATTTCAATGACTTAAAATTATTTCTTTCAACTTGGAGCAGTCTCAACTGTTGTCGTCTGGTAATGGGATATACTAATATAATTGCTATGCATCGGATGATAAATGTAGAGATAATATCCTACGATAATATGTCGAAATTAGAACTGGTTTTAAAAACGACTACAGTGTTTACTGTCACTGTGCAGTTAATTTTGAGCAATGTCTTCGTGGTAGACAAAGAAAAAACAGGTTGTCATAATTTCATTAGCACGCTATATGTACGAAGATTATTCGAAAAACATGTATATGTACCAGCTTATTTCTAGATGTCCTTATAGAGCGGTGCCATTGTCGAATTTAATTGACTTTAACCATCTTAGGCTGACTAGAGAATACGTAGAGGAAACATTCGCACAAAGCGCTTTTATGGTCTATTGTAGCCTAAAGCTCCACGGAAAAAAAGATCAGCGCATACACGGCCGACTAAATTTGCCACTGTGGAGCAATAAGATTTAAGCAACATAACCCATTCCCACACAAAGGCACCTATTGACGCCCACAAGAAATAAAGCTCCGGAAAACATTGTGGAAAATGAAGAAATGCTTGTTACACTTATATTATCTAATGTATTACATTTGATAACAACGCCGTTTTAGTTGCTAGAGAAAAACCCTCCCACATCCATGCGTCAGTTTTTAAATGGAAACCAGTTGCCGTGTATGACTTCATTTGACTAAATTATGACGTATTCGGTGGCTTTTGTACTGAGAGTGACAAATCTATTTTTTTTTCAAGGCTTATGCATTTATAATATTCAAGTATAAGAATGAAGAGTAACTTTTTTCATCGAGATTTGAAACTAAAAACCTAATCAAACTCCCGGTGTGATCAGGCCTTGATTTGGTTTCGCATTGAGAAAAGTATAATCTAAAATATTTTAAGAAAGTGATGCCCCGTGATGTCTTGAAGTCTTACCTCTGATAAGACTGGTATAGATAGTATCCAATAGTGAACGGTGATATTAAAACGGGTACCATGACTTTGCTTAGTTTATCACAAAGCGCTTCTACATCATGGGCTATACGCTGATCACTGTAGAAGAGAAATAGAAAGAATTTAATATTTGACATTGCTAATGTATAATATAGTGTAGCTAGAGTCAACGTTCTTACTGGTCAGACCCCACCGACCTTCTTTATTCTATATAAAATTACACATGTTTATGATGCTGTAGCAGATTACAAAACATTCGTTGACATAAGACCTCTTTAGTGCCTCATCCTCAGTCATAGGTCTGTCTTTTGAGACCAACGTTCATAGGGGTTGAATGATGTTTTTTTAATTCTAGCCGTTGTAGAGGCACCGTCTTTTTCCACCTAGGAAAAGGTTGGTTAGTTTGGGTACGTCCTCGCCCGTTTGTCGTCCTCTGGAATGTAAAGTCAAGGACGGAGATGTCTAAATCAAGCGTAAAACTGCAGAATACAAGAAGGACTCATGAAAAGTGTAAACATTTGAGCATGTCGATCTCTAATGTGCACTGAAAATGCTGTTTCCATATCGGACTAGTTTTTGTAAAAGAACTACTTTTACCATACAACGACCATCGGAAGTAAATTTCAGTGAGGTCATTCCTACTGCTCAATCTGCAAAGTTATTGATGCATTTGTAACAAAACAATTTTTGTACTTGTTAAAAATTTCACCGGTCTAAACTCAGAGGAATTGCAAATGACAAATTCTTGGTGATAAAGCTTTAAAAAATGTGTTTTGGATTAGAAAATGTTTTGGACAATGAAGAAATTGCATGTACAATATAATTTCTTCGTTTTTCTCAATGTTTTCGAAGAGTTTTTTCTTGAAGGTCAGAAAGCCAGAAAGCGTCAATGTGTTGGAATTTATTTAAACTGCAATTACAAAGTTGTTTTCGTAACTATTTCGGAATTATAGTTTCGCGTATTCATTTTGCGTATATGTGAAATCGGGATAAAAATTGGAAATTTAGAGAAAACTACTTATAATAAGCAATTTCTCTAAAATGTTCAAATGTTCAAGACTCATTTTCGGCGTATGAAAAGGAAATGGTTCAACCAAATTGGTTGTCAAAGGTGTTTTCGGAGTACTTTTTTGAAAAAAAATTATATCAAAACATTGAGCAGGTAACGATATGACTTCGTTAAATACTGTAATTTGAGGTGATAAACGATAAACGACACCATTTTTAGCTAGCAAAGCGTCAGCTTTGATAGCTTAAGTTAACAGACAAAATTTTGAGGTCGTCTCAAAGTTCAACGAGTGCAAACTGACACTGGAGGCTTAACCACTAAATCCATTGAATGCCTACGCCAAAAAAAGTAGTCCTTGTGTTTTTCAGGAATATTGCAAACACTATTCAAATTATAGAGAACTCTTTCAAAAGCATGCTATTTAGCTAATCCCACTCAATCCCGCTTTTAAGCATCCAAAAAAAAAGCTATGGAAAACATTGTGTGCAATGAAGAAATTGCTTGTTACAAGCAATTTCATCATTGTCCACAATGTTTTCTATCCCACAAGGGCAAGATTTTCTAAGTTCCACCAACTTGAATTTTTCGTAAGCAACTTCTTTAAATTTGAACCAGTCTAAGATTTCGTCAAGTTGTAATGCGTTAACTCTTGGATTACTTTAACCTCGTTTATTTATCATGACAACCTTTGACAAAACAAAACGATGCTTTGCTAGCTTACAGTACTTTCAGTACTTTGATGTAAAATATGTGGTAAGGTATATAAAGTTAAAGGCAAGTCGTTGTTTGGCGACCTAAACTTGAATAAGCTGCAGTTAGGACGTTTAAATCACTAAACCAACAGAAATGTAAAAAATGAATGACGAAGTTCAATGTTCACTTCCGGTCTAAATGAATGATTTTATTGGTTAGTAGGTTTTTTGATTGACGGCTGCGATCCGTAAATTATTAGGAATTCTTACACATTGTCTATAGACGTGTCCATTTCATTTGCAGCATAATATACTGTTTCTGTGAAGTACATGGAATGTAGACCTCTGGTGATATTTTGTCTCCATTCTAGATACAACAACGCCGTAACAAATGTGATTGTAGAACTGATCTGCAAAATATGAATTAGAAGGGGGATAATCATGCAGTTTAACTCGTTCCCACATAATCCCCCCTTTTACGCCCTTCAAGAAAAGAGCTTTGCAAAACATTCAGGAAAATGAAATAATGCTTGTATCAAGCAATTTCTTCATTACCCACAATGTTTTCTACCCAAAAAGACGACAAATATAAAATTCCAACAATTTAGAATTGTTGTCTGCAGCCTCTTTCAATTTGGACTGGTCTAAAATTTTATTGTGTTGGAATGGGTTAAGTCGAAAAAAGTGTACCATAAAAAAGTTCGATGGGTCCTTATTTTAAGGGTCATAATAACTGCAACTATATAACAAATAGAGAAACAAATTGAAAAAAAAGATAACTGAAAATTATAGAATATCGTGTTTTATCCCATTTCCCCAAAGGCTTGACGACAAATTATCATGGGAAACTTTGTGACAAAAGGAGAAATCACTTGTAACAAGCAATTTCTCCTACGAAAGGAGAAATTACTTGTAACAAGCATTTTTTTCCTTTTCTCACAATGTTTTTCTTGTTATATGGCACATATTTTACAATTTTACTGCACTTTTCAATGTCGTCTGCTACTTTTTTCAATAAGAACACGTCTAAAATTTTGTTTTGGGATAATGAGTTAACCACGTGGTAAAAATGCTTTAAGGCTTGCATCGAAGAATGAAGAAAGTTGAGTTATGTCTTAATTTGGCTCACGCGATATAAAAATAACAAAAATGATGAATTATGATTTGCTACTTTCCTTAATGTTAACAAATGTTGTTTAATATAATATGTTTTAATGGAAGGATCACCGGTGTAAATACAAAAAGTCGATTGACCAATCAAAAAAGTGAATGTAAATCGGAAGTGATCTTTGAACTCAGACATGTATGCCAAGCATTTTGGTACTTGGCCAAAGAAGGTTGAGATCGATTGATTAAAAAACACTTACGAATGCGTTTGAAACAATAAGTGCTGCTGCAATCACAGATTCTCTCCAGAACCTTTCCCTGTCTTTGTCACCAAGAACTCGGTAATACCTACTTGGTATAAGCCCCATCTGGTACATGATGTACTGCTCTGAAGATGATAACGCCTATTATTAGAATTGACCAATCGCTGGTCTAGCCCAATGACTCGGCAGTCCCCGCCAACTGACTCCCACAGGAAGTTCCACTTCGATTTTAAACGGCCTAATTTTGCCAAGTTATTGGTCAGTAGCATGTAACAAACAAGTGGACCCTGGTGGTCCTATATCGCTCACCTGCGTGTGATGGATCAAAATATCAAAACCTTTAAATCAGGGATTGCACAGAAAAGGGCTAATTTTCAGAGAATAGTAATACTTTGGAGTATTTTAGGGGGTGAATAGGTATTGATACATACAGAATATGAAAGCTCTAGGCCTTATAGTTTTGGAGAAAAAGAAATGGAATATTTTTACCTCTTTATTCCTATCAAACTCAGGGATTGCACAGAAAAGAGCTAATTTTCAGAGTACTTTTAAATATATATTTAAAGTATTTTGTTAGAAGGTCAATTGATGATGGTATATACCAAATATCAAACATCTAGAATACCACAATCATTAAATTCATCAAAAATACGCTTGACTTTACCATTAGATAACAAATGCCTTTCCTCTTTTGCTTTTTTTTCTGTATTTCTTCATGATAGTTTCTTTCGTTTTGTAAAATGAGAATTTATTATGATTTACGATTTTCCATGTTATAATTAAACAGTCAAACTTTCACAAGTGACCACGTCTCATTTAGCAACGATCATCAAAATTTCCTTTCCAAAAACAAAGGTTCTTCATAATTGGATGTTTTTGATAATACAATTGTCAAAGCTAATCCTATGTTGGTGGAAGTCATTAGAATCGTCTCAATGAGACGATTCTAATGAGTCCCATCAACACAGGATTAAGTGAGAATCCTGCAAAAAATCAAGTATACAGACGATTCGAAACAAACCTTTATATATGCCATGGTATTTAGAGCGTACTAAGCGATCATTCTCTTAAACGACGACCTTTTGGCCGTCCATTGCGTGGTCGCTTAATACAAATTGAGTTGTACCTACAGTTCAAACCATACTCCTTCCATATAAGATCATGTAGAACATCAAGAAGATTCTTCAGGTGGCTATTACACTTCTCTTCCTCCACGTGCCCTGATCTTAAAAGTGCGGCTGACTCACAGTTCGATCTTATTTGCATATGCTTATACCTGAAAGATCAGCCTTAGTATATAAAGACAGTTTATTTCCTCGTTGGCACCGATTCTGTCAATGTGTTTGTATACGTAACCCATAAACAAAATTGAACTAATTGTATATTTATTGTAAGCAAATTGAAAGCGCGGGGCTTGGTCAGGCAACATCTGAAGATCATATGACCCTGTGTGCAACTTTTTCATGCAATTGGAATTTGCGTGAGGCACATGTTTTGATCAGCATTGATTGCCATCCGGACTTTGCTGGTTGTTCAGCGGATCTTCGAGTCAGTAGCTATCTATAAAATGCCTAGTTCAGATTCTGATCAGCAGTTGGGGACACTCAGGCTGATTTGAGTCTTTACTTGGTGCTCATGTGACTGGTTTGAAATGTCACGCACTGGTTCGTTGCCATTCAAAGAAGCCGCGGTCACAGCGGGTTCTATCCACGGTCGCGGCTAATATTCTATCCGACATTTTGTCTCCCACCAAAAGGTTGGTGGATAATCGTAAACCTAAATGGGATAGCAGCTAGAGGCACGTAAAGGATGTAGTGGTAGCACTGGTGTGAGAAATACCAGGAATCCATTGTTAGGTGCCACAGCCATCGCGATATGACTGAAATTCTGTTAAAAGTGGCGTCAATCCCATTCAAACAAACAAACAAACCATTCCGAGAAAATTTCAACCAGGGAAGCATCATTATGATCATAAGTATTATTCATTTCATCGAATGTGTGTTTTTTTTTTTTACTTCTTATACAGCAATATCTTTTCTTAACTTTTTAATTTATAAACATCTATGAACAATTTACCGCAGATGTGAATGGGCGAGGCCAGCAATTGGTCAATTCTCGTACAAAATACCAAGTACAATGATCCTGAATAATGATTAGCGTTTTTCAAAATCTCCATATATGAATTGAAGGATCTCAACTGCGAACCAAATATGATTGAAATACACAGCGTTATTGAAACCGTGGCCGCATCTACGCTTAGTGGGATATTGGAAGGTGTTTGCCTTTTAGAGAGCAGTCTTCATACTTTCTACAAATTACATAGGCTCCCCGTATCACGCCATTCTCAAAATGTTTGTTGGTTTGTCGGTTGAATTGGGTTTACGCCACTTTTAACGGTATTTCAGTCATATCGCGGCGGCTTGATCACCTAACAATGGATTCCTGGTATTTCTCAAACCAGTACTACCACTACATCCTTTTCTAGCCTCGAGCTGCTATCACACTTAGGTTTACGTTTATCCATCCATTGGTGAGAGACAATGTCGGTAAGGATATGTGCCACCGCCGGGGATCGAACCCATGACATCCCATGATTGAAGATTATGAGTCTGATGCGCTACCGACTGCTCATGACGGCAGCTTTCTCAAAATGAACGGTTCTCAAAATGTACGGTTATTTGGAGGAGACTTGTTTTGAGAAATAAAAAATCGAACCTTATTGGGCACTTCTTCTCTTCTTACCTAGTAATATCCTATTTTCCAAACTGGGTAAAACTGGTGGACGTTGAGACTTCCGTTAAAAATCGATTGGTCAATCAAATCATACATTTAGACCGGAAAGGAACTTTGTTTGAAGCATGTTGTTGGTTTGGCAACTTAAACGTCGTAACTACAGCTTATTAAGATGTTCAAGCTGTTGTTTATGTCACCATTCAACAATTTGGTTTCTTTGTTACATGCTACTGACCACCAATTTTGCAAATAATGCGCCGTTTTATATCCAAGTCGAATTTCCTGTCGGAAGCCAAATGGGCGTGACCAGCAATCCGTAAAAGAGTGCGGGGAAACTTTAATCTGAAACTAGAATAATCCTTTACTAGAATAATCCTTTGGATATGTATACAAGTGTAGGTAAAGTTGTTGAACTATATTGAATCACACAGTGATGCCACTTCTTCAATTGTTAGCGAATGTAAGCCTATATATATATTCTTTGCACTTTAAGTATGGGCTTTGTTATCAATTTAGTTAGTTAGTTAGTTAGTTAGTTAGTTAGTTAGTTAGTTAGTTAGTAGTTAGTTAGTTAGTTAGTTAGTTAGTTAGTTAGTTAGTTAGTTAGTTAGTTAGTTAGTTAGTTAGTTAGTTAGTTAGTTAGTTAGTTAGTTAGTTAGTTAGTTAGTTAGTTAGTTAGTTAGTTAGTTAGTTAGTTAGTTAGTTAGTTAGTTAGTTAGTTAGTTAGTTAGTTAGTTAGTTAGTTAGTTAGTAAGTTAGTTAGTTAGTTAGTTAATTAGTTAATTAGTTTGTTTGTATTTTTTTTTTGTTTGTTTGTTTGTTAGTTTGTTTGTTTGTTTGTTTGTCTTAACAAGAGAAACCTATGGGACAAAATTGTGAATTTTCAAGAGGTCAACGTTTGAACTTTGAACATTACCTAAAGTTGCCCTCCATCTTCTCCCGTAAGAACACATATTTCACGACTCGGGACATGAGTATTTTGTTAATGGCTGTGGCTAAAATAAAGAATATAAGTACTCCAACTGGACCCACGGCACCGGAACTGAAATGACGGAGTTGGTTGATTTTATAAGCACCATACACGCTAAAAAAAGCCTTACATATAATCTATAACATTATCGATAGTTAAACCCATGAAGAGAACACCAACAGTTTGGAATAGAAATTCAAATTTATAGTTCAGCAAATGTAATCGGATTTAATCCATTCCTACACAATTCCACTTGTTTACGACCCCCAAGACATAAACTTTGGAAAACATCATGTAAAATGAAGAAATTGCTTGTCACAAGCAATTTCTTCTTTTTTCATGGTGTTTTCTTCTGTGTAACACATTTCTTTTGAATTTCAATGACTTAAAATTATTTCTTTCAACTTGGAGCAGTCTCAACTGTTGTCGTCTGGTAATGGGATATACTAATATAATTGCTATGCATCGGATGATAAATGTAGAGATAATATCCTACGATAATATGTCGAAATTAGAACTGGTTTTAAAAACGACTACAGTGTTTACTGTCACTGTGCAGTTAATTTTGAGCAATGTCTTCGTGGTAGACAAAGAAAAAACAGGTTGTCATAATTTCATTAGCACGCTATATGTACGAAGATTATTCGAAAAACATGTATATGTACCAGCTTATTTCTAGATGTCCTTATAGAGCGGTGCCATTGTCGAATTTAATTGACTTTAACCATCTTAGGCTGACTAGAGAATACGTAGAGGAAACATTCGCACAAAGCGCTTTTATGGTCTATTGTAGCCTAAAGCTCCACGGAAAAAAAGATCAGCGCATACACGGCCGACTAAATTTGCCACTGTGGAGCAATAAGATTTAAGCAACATAACCCATTCCCACACAAAGGCACCTATTGACGCCCACAAGAAATAAAGCTCCGGAAAACATTGTGGAAAATGAAGAAATGCTTGTTACACTTATATTATCTAATGTATTACATTTGATAACAACGCCGTTTTAGTTGCTAGAGAAAAACCCTCCCACATCCATGCGTCAGTTTTTAAATGGAAACCAGTTGCCGTGTATGACTTCATTTGACTAAATTATGACGTATTCGGTGGCTTTTGTACTGAGAGTGACAAATCTATTTTTTTTCAAGGCTTATGCATTTATAATATTCAAGTATAAGAATGAAGAGTAACTTTTTACATCGAGATTTGAAACTAAAAACCTAATCAAACTCCCGGTGTGATCAGGCCTTGATTTGGTTTCGCATTGAGAAAAGTATAATCTAAAATATTTTAAGAAAGTGATGCCCCGTGATGTCTTGAAGTCTTACCTCTGATAAGACTGGTATAGATAGTATCCAATAGTGAACGGTGATATTAAAACGGGTACCATGACTTTGCTTAGTTTATCACAAAGCGCTTCTACATCATGGGCTATACGCTGATCACTGTAGAAGAGAAATAGAAAGAATTTAATATTTGACATTGCTAATGTATAATATAGTGTAGCTAGAGTCAACGTTCTTACTGGTCAGACCCCACCGACCTTCTTTATTCTATATAAAATTACACATGTTTATGATGCTGTAGCAGATTACAAAACATTCGTTGACATAAGACCTCTTTAGTGCCTCATCCTCAGTCATAGGTCTGTCTTTTGAGACCAACGTTCATAGGGGTTGAATGATGTTTTTTTAATTCTAGCCATTGTAGAGGCACCGTCTTTTTCCACCTAGGAAAAGGTTGGTTAGTTTGGGTACGTCCTCGCCCGTTTGTCGTCCTCTGGAATGTAAAGTCAAGGACGGAGATGTCTAAATCAAGCGTAAAACTGCAGAATACAAGAAGGACTCATGAAAAGTGTAAACATTTGAGCATGTCGATCTCTAATGTGCACTGAAAATGCTGTTTCCATATCGGACTAGTTTTTGTAAAAGAACTACTTTTACCATACAACGACCATCGGAAGTAAATTTCAGTGAGGTCATTCCTACTGCTCAATCTGCAAAGTTATTGATGCATTTGTAACAAAACAATTTTTGTACTTGTTAAAAATTTCACCGGTCTAAACTCAGAGGAATTGCAAATGACAAATTCTTGGTGATAAAGCTTTAAAAAATGTGTTTTGGATTAGAAAATGTTTTGGACAATGAAGAAATTGCATGTACAATATAATTTCTTCGTTTTTCTCAATGTTTTCGAAGAGTTTTTTCTTGAAGGTCAGAAAGCCAGAAAGCGTCAATGTGTTGGAATTTATTTAAACTGCAATTACAAAGTTGTTTTCGTAACTATTTCGGAATTATAGTTTCGCGTATTCATTTTGCGTATATGTGAAATCGGGATAAAAATTGGAAATTTAGAGAAAACTACTTATAATAAGCAATTTCTCTAAAATGTTCAAATGTTCAAGACTCATTTTCGGCGTATGAAAAGGAAATGGTTCAACCAAATTGGTTGTCAAAGGTGTTTTCGGAGTACTTTTTTGAAAAAAAATTATATCAAAACATTGAGCAGGTAACGATATGACTTCGTTAAATACTGTAATTTGAGGTGATAAACGATAAACGACACCATTTTTAGCTAGCAAAGCGTCAGCTTTGATAGCTTAAGTTAACAGACAAAATTTTGAGGTCGTCTCAAAGTTCAACGAGTGCAAACTGACACTGGAGGCTTAACCACTAAATCCATTGAATGCCTACGCCAAAAAAAGTAGTCCTTGTGTTTTTCAGGAATATTGCAAACACTATTCAAATTATAGAGAACTCTTTCAAAAGCATGCTATTTAGCCAATCCCACTCAATCCCGCTTTTAAGCATCCCAAAAAAAAAGCTATGGAAAACATTGTGTGCAATGAAGAAATTGCTTGTTACAAGCAATTTCATCATTGTCCACAATGTTTTCTATCCCACAAGGGCAAGATTTTCTAAGTTCCACCAACTTGAATTTTTCGTAAGCAACTTCTTTAAATTTGAACCAGTCTAAGATTTCGTCAAGTTGTAATGCGTTAACTCTTGGATTACTTTAACCTCGTTTATTTATCATGACAACCTTTGACAAAACAAAACGATGCTTTGCTAGCTTACAGTACTTTCAGTACTTTGATGTAAAATATGTGGTAAGGTATATAAAGTTAAAGGCAAGTCGTTGTTTGGCGACCTAAACTTGAATAAGCTGCAGTTAGGACGTTTAAATCACTAAACCAACAGAAATGTAAAAAATGAATGACGAAGTTCAATGTTCACTTCCGGTCTAAATGAATGATTTTATTGGTTAGTAGGTTTTTTGATTGACGGCTGCGATCCGTAAATTATTAGGAATTCTTACACATTGTCTATAGACGTGTCCATTTCATTTGCAGCATAATATACTGTTTCTGTGAAGTACATGGAATGTAGACCTCTGGTGATATTTTGTCTCCATTCTAGATACAACAACGCCGTAACAAATGTGATTGTAGAACTGATCTGCAAAATATGAATTAGAAGGGGGATAATCATGCAGTTTAACTCGTTCCCACATAATCCCCCCTTTTACGCCCTTCAAGAAAAGAGCTTTGCAAAACATTCAGGAAAATGAAATAATGCTTGTATCAAGCAATTTCTTCATTACCCACAATGTTTTCTACACAAAAAGACGACAAATATAAAATTCCAACAATTTAGAATTGTTGTCTGCAGCCTCTTTCAATTTGGACTGGTCTAAAATTTTATTGTGTTGGAATGGGTTAAGTCGAAAAAAGTGTACCATAAAAAAGTTCGATGGGTCCTTATTTTACGGGTCATAATAACTGCAACTATATAACAAATAGAGAAACAAATTGAAAAAAAAGATAACTGAAAATTATAGAATATCGTGTTTTATCCCATTTCCCCAAAGGCTTGACGACAAATTATCATGGGAAACTTTGTGACAAAAGGAGAAATCACTTGTAACAAGCAATTTCTCCTACGAAAGGAGAAATTACTTGTAACAAGCATTTTTTTTTCCTTTTCTCACAATGTTTTTCTTGTTATATGGCACATATTTTACAATTTTACTGCACTTTTCAATGTCGTCTGCTACTTTTTTCAATAAGAACACGTCTAAAATTTTGTTTTGGGATAATGAGTTAACCACGTGGTAAAAATGCTTTAAGGCTTGCATCGAAGAATGAAGAAAGTTGAGTTATGTCTTAATTTGGCTCACGCGATATAAAAATAACAAAATGATGAATTATGATTTGCTACTTTCCTTAATGTTAACAAATGTTGTTTAATATAATATGTTTTAATGGAAGGATCACCGGTGTAAATACAAAAAGTCGATTGACCAATCAAAAAAGTGAATGTAAATCGGAAGTGATCTTTGAACTCAGACATGTATGCCAAGCATTTTGGTACTTGGCCAAAGAAGGTTGAGATCGATTGATTAAAAAACACTTACGAATGCGTTTGAAACAATAAGTGCTGCTGCAATCACAGATTCTCTCCAGAACCTTTCCCTGTCTTTGTCACCAAGAACTCGGTAATACCTACTTGGTATAAGCCCCATCTGGTACATGATGTACTGCTCTGAAGATGATAACGCCTATTATTAGAATTGACCAATCGCTGGTCTAGCCCAATGACTCGGCAGTCCCCGCCAACTGACTCCCACAGGAAGTTCCACTTCGATTTTAAACGGCCTAATTTTGCCAAGTTATTGGTCAGTAGCATGTAACAAACAAGTGGACCCTGGTGGTCCTATATCGCTCACCTGCGTGTGATGGATCAAAATATCAAAACCTTTAAATCAGGGATTGCACAGAAAAGGGCTAATTTTCAGAGAATAGTAATACTTTGGAGTATTTTAGGGGGTGAATAGGTATTGATACATACAGAATATGAAAGCTCTAGGCCTTATAGTTTTGGAGAAAAAGAAATGGAATATTTTTACCTCTTTATTCCTATCAAACTCGGGGATTGCACAGAAAAGAGCTAATTTTCAGAGTACTTTTAAATATATATTTAAAGTATTTTGTTAGAAGGTCAATTGATGATGGTATATACCAAATATCAAACATCTAGAATACCACAATCATTAAATTCATCAAAAATACGCTTGACTTTACCATTAGATAACAAATGCCTTTCCTCTTTTGCTTTTTTTTCTGTATTTCTTCATGATAGTTTCTTTCGTTTTGTAAAATGAGAATTTATTATGATAGGTCGTAGTGTTGATTTGCTCGGTAGACGGTTTGCTCGCTTAATACATATGTTGTTAGGATCCATTTCTAAATCTTCTGTCAAGTATTGCTTTATCTTATTCTCTGTTTCTTCACATTACTCACTATTTTTACTTTTGCTTAGGTTAGAAATTCTCTTCTTCTCTTCTTGACTGTACTTCTAAGGTCTCATTTCTTCTTTCATTTTCATATACGAGATTTTCAAGTCCACTTTTTGATCTTTCCATTATTGTCGTTCATTAATTTGTTTTCGGTCCACAGTGTCTGTTCCCTTTCTTCAGCCTCCTTCACACTCTAGTCGTTCTAGTCGGTCAAATTTTGGGTTGGTTGTTTTGAACTCTTTTCTTATTTCTGTATCTTTGAAACGGACATGTAGTACTTCGATTGAAATAATAATATGCTCTACGAAAAAAGAATGGATGTTAGCTTTGATTTCTTAAACTTTTATCATTTAACCTTTTACAAACAACCACAAATTTTCATGCACTGATGAAATAATATTAAGGAAAACATTGTAAATAAATCAAAACGCAATTTCGGTAAACAGTAAGGGGTCATGATTGAATTAATATGGTTAAACGCAAATTTTAATAGTATTTCAGTAATATCGGGGAGGCTGGAGCTCCTAACCATGGATTCCTGGTAGTTCACACACCAGTACTACCACTACATCCGTATCGAGCCTCCAGCTGCTCCTCCTATTTAGGTGTACGATTTACTTACTCATATTGATGATACATGCTGGCATTATTGAGCGCAGTTACTGATGAGCCAGCAAAACCGCTCTCAGGACTTTCAGTCCTTTGATTAAAACTGGCTTTAGGTGTTATGCTAGTTGATCCCTATACTCTTTTGTACTGTTATTTCCCTTCTTGGACCCCGGATTAGACTCTGTCCCTTGGACAACTAGGAGTAGAAACGTCGTGATTCTTACCCACATCGACATCTTGGATTTCAATGTAGACAAGATTAGTGTAAATTTACCAGTAGTATTTCTGGGCTTGCGCGAAGGTAAGAAAGAACCTCCCCTAGCCCGCCAGCTTTCTATCGACATCCCCATCCTTCACTATCAATTTACCAAAGGGTGTTGTTGTATGACTCGGCTCCGATTAAATCATCTTCGATAAAACCGACAAAATCCTTATCTTTCTTTTTACTCATGATTCGATTGTAAACACAGGGCTAGATAAACAATATGATTATCGTGGTTCACCTTGGGTGGGTATCTTCTTCTGTCTGAAAAGTTTATAATGAAGTTCTTAAAGCTGCCTCATGAAGATTTTCGAAATATTTCTCTTGTTGATATGTCGGCCCTGTAAAGTATCTGACATGCATTCGGCTGAATGCTGATTTATTGTTTTCTCGCATTATCTCCTGCTAAAACATGTAGCCATCACAGGGGACGTCACTCTCCATGTGTCTTGTGAACAAGCGTGTGAAGTTTCTTCAAAATCGGTTCTAAGATTACTGTGTATTAGTTCGGCAACAATAATGTCGATTTACGAAGAAAATAGCACGCGGATAAAGATTTTTTTCGGACGGGTGATTCTTTAGGCGACGGAAATGTAGTTGTGGAATGTTTTGAGCGGGTTGAGTGGAATGATATATGACTGACAAACGATTTTGCATGAAACTTCGATTCGGATGAACGCCAATTTCATTCTTTTATTAATTGTTAATTGAAATTCTAAAAATTTCCTTTTTTTTTTTTTTTTTTGTTTGTTTGTTTTTGTTTGTTTGAAAGGGGTTTTACGCCGCTTTCAACAATCTTTCAGTTATATCGCGGCGGCGATTAAACCCAATTTAATCATTTATTCAGCCGTCGCAATATGACTGAAATACATGTTTGAAGTTTACACTTCACTGAGTTTATTGCACATATCACGATCATTTGTGGCTTTACGAGTGAGAAAACATAACCCGTCAAGCGGAAAGTGGCTGACATGGAATAATATAATTTGTTTGTTTGAATGGGGTTTAACGCCACTTTTAATAGTATTTCAGTCATATTGCGACGGCTGAATAAATTATTAAATTGGGTTTAACGCAACTTTTAACAGTATTTCAGTCATATCGTGGCGGCTAGAGCACCTAACAATGAATTCCTGGTATTTCTCACACCGGTACTGCCACTACATCCTTTCCACCCATTGGCGAGAGACAAATGTCGGAAAGGATATTTGCCGCCGTCGGGGATCTAACAGCGACGGCTGGAGCACCTAACAATCGATTCCTGGTATTCCCCACAACAGTACTACGAATACATCTTTCCCGAGCCTCCAGCCACTCATCCCTCTTAGGGCTACGATTATCCACTAACTGGTGGCAGACAAATGTCGAGAATGATATTTGACGTGACCGGGGATTAAATCCTGGACATCATGATTGAGGGTCCGACGCGCTACCACTGCGCTAAGGCCCCGACCGGAATAAAATGAACTGTATCTTCAGAGATATATGCATTCGGTATTACAAAACGCTAACCACCGTTTGATAAATTGTACCCACATTGCACGTTAACCTTGTCAATAACTGATTCAACCCATTCAACCCATTCTCTTACACTCCCGCATTTGATTTCCCATCGAAAGATTTAGTTGGTGTTTAAATACGACCCAGTATTACTAGACAGGTGTCAAGGGGCGTTTAAAGGAGCGGTCGTGTGGGTTAAAACAAGATTTACTATTTAGGGAAAACCACAGGGAGTAGTTAGTATAGATATTATCTAAAATAACCAAAAAGTCAAACCAGGCCTCCTAGGAAAACACTATTTAGGCAAGTGATACAACTCGGAATTTCTCAGACCCTACCCCTTGGTTCGACTTTTAGGTCATTTCAGTAATATCTAGCTAACGTAACTTCTTCCTATGGGGAAATCGATTTGCAATTAATCATTCAAAAATGAATTTTTTGAAAACATGAACACTTAAAACGTAAAAAGAAATAATGAAGATGGATCTAGACTTTTTAGTATAGATGGATCTAGAATTTTTAGTATAAATAAAAATTGTCTATGCCCAAATCAAGTTATGGCCTTAATCCATTTCCTGTCGACAAAATTTTAGAATTAAGATGAAAATTCAAAGAAGTTGCAGATGACATTTTTTAGTAGTTGAAATCCTTGCCGATTTCTTTTTAGCGCGCCTGTTTTCTGAGAAGTTTCGAGGTATTGCTATGACCAGGTAAAATTGTACGTCAGCGTCCTTGTCGTCCGCATACTTTGACATTGTGTCATATCTTCGGTTTTACTGAACAAATTCACTTAATTCTTTCCCATATTTTTAAATTTTAGATTCGTTCAAGTTGAAAGAGGATGCAGACGACAATTAAAATTGGCTGCATTTTGGAATGAAACAATCCTATGTGGTAGAAAATATTGTGGGAAAAGGAGAAATTGCTTGTTACAAGCAATATTTTCCTTAACACAATGTTTTCTCAAGTATGAAGTGCGTTAAAATCTCGGGTTTGTTTAGGAAAGGGAAAAAGCTCGGATTGTATGTTCCAGTCAAAGGAATAATATATAAAAACAAGAGGGATAGCTCTAAATGCATTTCAAAACAAATTATGCCTCTTTCTCGACTTAGTTATTATACCTACTATCATGCACTTGAATATGCATCCGCGCTTTTGTTTATTTATCTATTTGTCAGATCGTAGAAAATGAGGAATGCGCAACTTCGCAAGGGTGTTGGTTGGTGTACGAGTCTAAATATTTGCAAATGTGTTAACCCATTCCCACACGATAACGCTTTTAAATGCCCCCCCACCCCATAAGAAAGCTTTTGAAAACATTGTGGAAAATGAAGAAATTGCTTGTAACAAGCAATTTCTTCATTATTCACAACGTTTTCTACCCCAAAAGATAAAGATTTTAAAGAATTCATCAACTTTAAATTGTCGTCTGCAACTTCTATGAATTTGGACTGGTCTAAAATTTTATTGTGTGGGAATGTGTTAACAGAAAACCTACCTAATAATCCTAGACATATCAGTAGGGCAATTAACAACACCGGCAAACTCTGTATCGATGGAAATAGCCATGGAAAAAGCCTCCATATTCTTTTGAAAAACAGTAGACCAAATCCGTAGCTGAAAGTGAAAGAAAGACCAAACATATTAGTTTTTAAAAAAGGGTAAACAAAATATGCTAACGAAAGTGTAGACAAATTCGTGACTGAAGGTGAAAGATTAACCAAACAATATACTAAAAACTAGAAAGTAAATAAGATGAGTACATGTAAGTGTAATGTAGAAAAGTCAGTAGCTTGAAATGAGAAATACAGATTGGTCTGTGCTAGAAGTGATTTAAGAGATGAAGAGAATAGTTTGTGTGTGTGTGTGTGTGTGTGTGTTTTCATTGAGGTGTGAGCCGAAAAACCTTATCATACTGTATGAATACGCGAAGCGGATTCATACATAAGTGTGATTAAGTTTTTCAGTTCATACCTCAATGAAAACAAAAATATTCTATTCATTTCTTTTAGTCTAATAGCATTGAGCGAAAAAAAGCAAAAAAATACTTATTTGATGCATTTATAGATGGGACTATTTTGTGCGGAAGCATACAAAATAGCTGCGTGCTCAAAATTTTGTTCATTGAAGTATGAATTATTTTTTTCGACCAATCAGAACGCCCGATTTGATAGACGAATCAAAAAATAAATTATAAGGTTATATATCGAATGTGAAAAGGTTGACAAAACACATGAGTGAAAATGAAAGTGTATACCAAATTTATGGCTCGAAGTGAAACGTATACAAAAATGAAACATGAAGTGAGCAATTTATCTAATTCAGGTTTACGAAACCTATTATACTTTTGGGACTTACAAATCATCATTTTGCAACTTAGTTTTAACCTTTTGGTAATTTCAAGGTAATATGTACAAATGTTTGTATTTTGTTCAAATTCGACCTAGTTTTACTAGTTAGATGTTAAATTCCTTGTCCTGTAAAAAGGTATCTATTTCCACAACGTTTCAATTATACTCTTAAAGACAGTGTTTCTAACGATGTTTAACTATAGGTACAACTCTAGAGCTTTAACCCATTCCCACACAATGACGCTTTTAAACGATTCTCAATATGAAAGCTTTGAAAAACATCGTGGAAAATAAAGAAATTGTTTGTTATAAGCATTTTCTTCTTTATCCACAATGTTTTCTACGTCAAACGATATAGATTTTTAAGATCATTATAGAAAATGAAGAACTTGCTGTAACCAAAAAAGAATTTTAAAAAATCTACAACTTTAAATTGTCGTCTGCATTGCAACTCCTTTGAGTTTTGACCGGTTTAAAATGTTATCATGTAAAAATGAGTTAATTTGATTCATAGTTTCGGGGACAAATTGCTTTTTTAAGTAAAATAAAAGAGTACGTATAATCGGCCGGCGATGATGTATAACCTTGCATGCACCGACATTGGTCTACACTCATACAATTTAGGCTAAAGAGTTATAGTTTTATAGGGGAGATCACTTATGAAGAGCCGGATTATGTATCGTATATTACTTTTCCCAGTAAGTTTATATAGGCAAAAATGTAACTAAAGCCGTATCGTATTACTTCATGAATGAGCGGAACGTGAGAACTTCGTCTACAGAATTTGCATTATATAAAAAAAAAACAGCCTTGTTTTTCCTCTAGGCCGCTCCGGAATTTTGCCTCACATAACCCAGAATTGTTATATGCCTGTTTTTCTGTTGCACAATTAATTGCACACCTTTCGCTAAAGTTAAATCTTTGCAGTGTCTGTAATATTGACGTTGATCTTTCATGTCACATTTTGTTACATCGTAATTCAGTTAAAACACGTAGAATTAGATTCTGGGAAAAAATCGCCTATCATTTGGCTATAATGTGTTGACTGTTTTGCAGAATATGGCACTAAATGAATTCCTATTTGCACTCTTTGGTGTAAATCCTGTAGTACACGGCTTATTAAAAACAATTGCTCTGAATTCTATAGTGTTTTAGTTACATTTTTGCATGTTATTTGGTCCAGTTATAACGGATAATGTCCACTGCATACTTAACCATTTGTATATAATGACCATTTCTTACACAGACAACTAAGGAGGTGTGCCAAAAGTTGCAACTACTCATTTCGTTTCAGTTAAGTCGCAATGGAATTGGCTATGCATTACCTCTTATGTTCCCTCTTGTGAGGGATAAATGTAAATACTACAATTATACGTCTTCAATATATACCATATGTAGATTGTCAATTTTTTTTCTCTCTTGTCTTCTCTACTTCTGCCTCTCCCTCCCTCTGTTCCATGTGCCTTTGTATTTGTTTCTTTTACTTTACATGTACTTATGTGTTTGTATTTATCTTTGTGTATGTTCCTTGTCATGTAATTGTATAAATCTTCATAATGGAGAAAATAAAGATAAAGAGAAAGAGTATAATGAACCAATAAACACTTTACATTAACGACAACGCATTCCCACACGATCCCACTTTTTAAGGACTTATAGGAAAAACACTTTAGAATCATTGTTTCGATTGAAGGATGTTTTCTAGCCCATCAAAGATTTTTTTAAAACACCTTCAGCTACAATTGTCGTCTGCAAGTTTTTTTTAATTTGGATCAATCTATTTTTTTTTTTTTTTATTATGTCATCAGGTAAAAGGTTATGGCCGACGATACAAGGCTAATGACAATAAATCGATTTCATTTTCTTAAAAACCCGTTAGGCTTACAATACTTTAACCCATCCCCACACAGTGACGCTTTTAAACGACCATAAGAAAAAAAACTTTGGAAAACATTGTGGAAAATGAGGAAATTGCTTGTTACAAGCAATTTCTTCATTTACCACAATGTTTTCTACCCCAAAGGTAAAAAAAAAATTCATAAGCTTTACATTGTTGTCAGCAACTCCTTTCAATTTCGACCAGTCTAAAACGTTGCCGTCTGGTAATTGGTTAAGTACCGTAAAACTCTGACCAACTCTTATTAACCCATTACCAAACGGCAAAATCTTAGACAGGTCCAATTATGAAATTTTAGATTTTTTCAACTTTCTGGGTAGTTAGTATTGTGTAAAATTAAGAAATTGCTTGTTACAAAAAATTTCTTCATTTTACACAATGTTTTCCATTTTGTTTTCTCGGGGGATTGAGGGGCGTCCAAAGTGAAATTGTGTGGGAATGGGTTAAAGAAATACAAACTACCTACTCTTTCGATCTATACATCCTAATCTTACTTGCCATACGAGTTTTCAAAATTTCATGTTAACACCATTGATGTGGAAAATGAATTGCAATAAAACTCGAAAGTGTATTTGCTAATGTAATGAGTAACCATAAAAGTTTTACCTCTTCTTTTTTTTGTTTTTTTTTCGTTTTCTTACCCTAACCCATAACCAGACAATATAATTTTAGACGGGTACAAATTTAAAGGAGTTTACTGCTGATAATTTAAAGTTAATGAAACTCTATATTTTTCCAACTTTCTGGGTAGAAACAAATTGTAGAATATGAAGAAATTTCTTATTGCAAGCAATTTCTTCATTTTCCACAATGTTTTCCCATAGTTCTTCTTGAGAGACGTCAAAAAGCGTCTCTGTGGAGGAATGGGTTAAAAAGGCTAACTGAGTGATGGTCATATACGTTGTACTCGTCCAATATTTTGGCCGATTGTTCTCCTTTTCCCTTCCTGGTTTACTCCTGCCATTGAACGAGTGGCCATGGAATACAGAATATACCAAACGAGTCATCTAATAACCTATTTCAACACAATGACACTTTTAAACGCCTCCCAAAAGGAAAGCTTTGGAAAACTTTGTCGAAAATGAAGAAATTGCTTGTTACAAGCAATTTCTTAATTTTCAACAATGTTTTCCACGCTGAACGGCAATGATTTTAATTTTAAAGATTTTATCAAGTTAAAATTGTCATCTGCAACTCCTTTTAATTTGGACTGGTCTAAAAGTTAACCGTATGGGAATGGGTTAACAGATAAAAAAACGAGGCTATGTCGAATTTCATCTGTTTAAGATGAAGTGTTCAATAAACTCGTTTCTTTATGAGCATGAATTTGATATTCGTAATCTGGCATTGATTTCCCGATAAAAAAAAAGAATTTGTCGATAAGTGATATTTCGCGAAACATATGACGCCTTTTGGACAAAGGGACGTAATTTTGCTGAAGCAAAAACTGTTTCCTTATGCTTCGATTTCATTGGTATTTTTCGCGTTATATGTGCTCGGATAATACCTGATTGTAAGGAGTTGTATGCAAAAGGTTAATCCCGAGGGCGGAGCCCGAAGATTCTACTTTGCATATAAATTTGACTCCTCCCCAGCAACCAGTATAATCAATTGTGACGTTACGTATGATCTACTTCACAAAGTAGCCATCATAAAGTAGATCAAAATCGTTTCTTAACCTAATACCAGATGACAAATGAAGATCAGCTGCAAAATCAAGGAAATTACAGATAAAAGTTTTAGTTGGTGAAATTTAAAAAGATGTTTATCTTAAGGGGAAGAACACATTATGTAAAATGAAGAAATTGCTTATTACAAAAATGTTGTCAATACTTTTTCACGCGGGAAGTTAGAAGTGGAATTATGTTGGAATTAATTAAGCCGTCAGAATGTTTTACTTATTTTCTTTCTGTAAACAATCCATCTATTTCTGTTGTATCGATAGACATTTAGAATTTGGACCAATCTAAAAGTTTGTTAATGACATGGATTTAGAAAATGGGCGATGTTCTCCTTTATTGTTTATTAGTTGTCTTGAATTTCGTGTGCTCTTGCTTTAGCGATCCTTTCTTTGTTAGTGGTAACTTTTCCGAAGTGACAAAGAGTTCACCTTTCGTAAGCGACTCTATATCAATCTTTTCCTATACAAACCCTGGATTCCACGTCGCTGGCATTTTATACCCGAGAAGACCTTGTTAGAATTGAAGAAATTGCTTGTAACGAGCAATGTCTACTTTTTCCAAAATATTTTCTACCACATAGGATGGTTTCGTTTCAAATTGCTTCCAACTTTTATTGTCGTCTGCAATCCCCTTTTGGATGGACCGGTCCAAAATTAAAAAAAAAATAAATAAATAAAAAAAGGTAAAAGGTTAAGCAATCATTTCTCCTTTTAAGAAGCTATTTAATGATGTATCGATTAATGAATTCTCTTGTGTATCTATTTATTTTAAACGATCTCTTCTCTAAAACGATCACTTATATAAAGAGAACATTTCTCTTGATAAATCTCGGATAACAAGTCTCGAATGTCATTAAACCACCACTTCTCTTAAGTGAACCAGTACTTCAAACGATTATCTCTTTCAAGTAATCCTTTCTCTTAAGCAACCACATCTCAATAGCGATCACTTCTTCAAGCGTTCACTTATAATAAGTGATTAAACATTTAAAGATACCACTTAAATAAAGCATCCAGTACAAAAAAAAAACTTCTCAAGCATTCACTCCTTTTTACATCCCGAAGAGAAATGCTTTGGAAAAAACGTGGAATATGAGGAAATTATAAAAATTATGAAATAAATTAATAATATCAAGAAATGTCTTCATTATCCACATCTTCTATCAAAAAGGAAGAAAAAAATCCATCAACCTGAAATTGTCGTACGCAACTTTTTTTCAATTTGGACCAATCTAAAATTTTGCTGTCTGGTAAATGGGCTAAATAGAATAAATACCTCATTGTAACTCAAACTTTGTGCATGCTATCACAACAAAACTGATTAGTGAGGCTTTGAAATCGCCGAAGCTTTTTCGTTCTTCTGATGACAAAATAAGCAGACAAATATTTGAACTTTTTTACCATTTGATGTCATTATGACGAAATAACTACGTCCCTGTCCAACACTAAAACTATTAGATGGTCTGCTCGTTATTGACTTTATAAACTTCAACCCCTGTCATGCTACACCTGAAGTATTCCTGTTTTGGCAGAAGGTATAGACAAATATCAGCCTGACAAAGATCAGCAAGATCATACGTGCTGTCTGAATCTAGTCTACACATCCTGCTTGCCCATTCTTATTTCAGTCAGAGCTGTTAAAAGATTTTATTCAAAAGAAATATTGACCAACAATACAGTTGTTCAGCCCTTTGTTTTTAATGTATCTGTTTAAAAAGAATTTCTTCCAGCAGGCAGAGTTAAATAACACATATCCTGGAAATATAGTAAAGATTAACCACACAATCCCTCCTTTTTACGCCCCTCAAGAAAAAGGCTTTAGAAAACATGGTACAAGCAATTTCTTCATTTTTCGCCATGTTTTCCATTCCAAAGGACGAAAAATCTTAAAATTAAATCAAATTTAAATTGTCGTCTGCAGCTTCTTTGAATTTGGACTGGTCTAAAATTCCACTGTGTTGGAATGGGTTACATAATTCAATTTTAGTCTCTTCTATCTAGATTGAAATATTTTGATTGGCTGGGTGTCCCCGTGCTGCAATTACCGCCTGCCAACGCCTCCGAACATTACTGATAAGCCTCCCAATCTTAAATCATGGAATTCGATCTCATTGTTCAAAAAGAGTCAGTCTGAGCTCCTGTACAAGTCCTGGTTGCACGGGGCGTGATAAAGCAGCTGTCTATATCATATCCAAAACATGTTCTATTGGATTGATGTCCGGATATCTAACTGGTCATTCCATACAGACGTTTGCGGCTTGTGCGAGATATTGATTTGTGATGTGGGCTCTATGAGCACGCGCATTGTTATCCGTCAAAATGAAAATTTCACCAAAGCACCTGCGTATCGGCGAATGTAAACATCCAAAATTTTGTTTACGTACCTGAGAGCCGACAACGTGCCGTTGTCAATGAATTGGAGGTCTATTTCCCCCTCTGCACTTATTCCCGTCCAAACCATGACTGATCCCCCGACAAACCGATCATGTTCTGCCACACAAACTGTAGCAAAACGCTCATAGGAATTCTGTATACCTTAGTCTACACAAAACCTCGACTCCTCTGTAAACAGGCCTGTAGCTAACTCACGTTGGGTCAAAGAGTTATAATCTCGTACCTATGCTAAACGCATTTGTGCGTGATATCCAGCCAACAGAACCTTGATTGCAGGTCGTCTTGACCTCAGTCCAGCATCATACAAGCCTTTTAAATTTGTCAAATTATGGTTTGAATATTCTTAGCGCACACGGGTAGTGTTCTGGACATCCCTTCGTAAAGTTGTTGCGTAGTGCACATGCCGCCGAGTCGACATTCTTGTTGCAAAAGGCGATCCCTAGTAAATTTTGAGCAGTATAATTAGTTCATCCTTAACCAGACGACACAATTTTAAACTGTTCTTAATTAAAAATAGTTGAAATTTTAAATTGCCTTTTTTGTAATTGTTTTTTCTAGGTAGGAAACATTTAATAATGGAATAAGGAAATTGCTTGTTTCAATCAGTTTCTTCGTTTCTTATGTATTTTTTTTTTTTTTTTTTTTATTTTCCACACCGTTCCCAACGCTTATTTCTTGACGGGCATAAAAACCGTGATTGTGTTGGAAATTTCCATAAGGCCCCACTCCCGAGATACTTAACGGCTCAAGCCGAATGTCAACATCTACAATCCAAATGATGTTACATGCATTTTGTTAATATTTAAATAGCATCTGATTGTGTTAACGATGATTTTTTTAAAAAAAAAATCTTATAAATTCCCTTTTCCCGTGATACTTGACGGATCGGACCCAATACCAAAAAGCACGATTCTTATTATGGTACACTTATTCTGTGAAAGTTTGAAGATAGTGCAATAACAAAAGGCTGATGAGGGCATGAAACGCTCTACTGGCTATCAAGTTTTCCGTTAAACTAATCGGATGTTTCAGGAAGTTCATTGCTTAAAGAAGAATGTATAAAATGAAAACACCAAATTAGTCTTTACTCCCTTCATTATTTTGAGCAACTATCCTTGAGACCCCTTTTCCCATGTTTCATGACGGATCCACTCCATTTCCAAAGGAAATTTTCCTTATGACCCTACAATCATCCTGTGAAATTTTCAACAGAATGCGAGAATAATTGTGGACTTCATCACGTAAACGAGAATGTTTTCAGTGATTATCTGTGACGCCTATTTTCCTGTGTTTCCAATGCAACGGTTATTCCACGCACCTTTGAAGGGAATCCGATAAAAACTAGAGGCGTTTGTATCGATCCACAGGCATAAATGTACTGATTAAGCAAATTTTGCATGCATTCAATATAAACTGAATATAAGGAAAATAAATCTAAGTCATTGAAATCTAATCTTTGAAATAGTTCTAGAGAATCATTTCAAACTTTTCATTGTTTTTACAAAAGGCAAGTCAATTTATGTAAAATTTTCACTGTATACCCATTTGAACATAACCCACCACCAGAATAGCCATGTTTTTCAACGAATCAAAGTTATTTGAAGTAATCTGAAAAACAGTCATCTGAGAATCATTCCTGTGAAATTTGGTTTAATCCATCGACAGGTTTCTGAGAAATTTACAAAGTTTTCAGTATATACCATTTATGGAAATTAGCCGTACCCATTAAAGCCATATTTTCCATCCAATCAAAATTCTTTTTTATAATCTGATAAAAGGTCACCCAAGGATCGATCCAGTAAAACTTGGTTGAAATTCATTAAATGGTTTCTGAGAAGAAGAATTTCAAAGCTTTAACCATATATTGAAATTAGCCCACACACCAGAGGCACATTTTTCACCCAATTAAAATAATTTGAAGCAATTCGTTAAATGTCCACCCAAGGATAATTTCTGTGAAATTTTGTTGAAATCCATCCATTGGTATCTTGGAAGAAGATTTTCAAAGCTTTATCCATATATGGAAAAAAACCCGCCTCATAAAGGCCATGTTTTCAGCCAACCAATATTCTTTGAAGGAATCTGTTAGAGGTTCACCATAGGATCATTTCTGTGAAATTTAATTTAAATTCATTCATTAGGTTCTAAGAAGAAAATTTGCAAAGCTGTCACCATATATGGAAATTAGCCCCGCCCATTAAAGCCATGTGTATCATCCAATCGAAATTCTTTGAAGGGATCTGATAGAGGGTCACCAAGGTATCATTTCTGTGAAATTTGGTTGAAATCCATCCACCGGTTTCTGAGAAGATTTTCAAAGCTTACACCATATATGGAAATTAGCCCTGCCCATTAAAGCCATGTTTTTTTATCCGATCGAAATTCTTTGAAGGAATCTGATAGAGGGTCACCCAAGGATTATTTCTGTGAAATTTGGTTGAAATCTGTTCAGTACTTTCTGAGGAGAACGGACGCACACACGCACGACGGACACCACGCCACGACAAAAGCTCTCTGACTTTCAGCCAGTGGAGCTAAAACCTATGGTCGGTATTGTAAACGAGGATATTTCAATACAGTTCTTATTATGTCCCTTTGACCGTGATACTTTATTTACCTTACCCATTTTAAAAAGGATCAATCTAAAGGATTATACAATCATTCTGTTGAAGTTTGAAGAGAATTCGATGAAAACTATGGACTTCTCCGTGCTCCCTTTCCCGTGATACTTTACAAAACAAACCAAATTTCAAAGGGAACAAGGCCCCTTTTCATGTGATATTTGAAAGGATCGCATCCAATGTCAAAATAAACAATCTTAATGGTGGTGCAATCAATCTATGGAATAAGTTGAGTGTATTGTGCTAATGAGGACTTTTTAACCCTTGTCATGCTGAACCCGGAATATTCCGGATTTGGCAGGAGGTGTAGACTAAGATCAGTCTGCACTTATGTGCAGGCTGATCTTAGTCTACACCTCCTGTTTGTACTTTTCCTGCCAGAATTATTCATGGTGTTGATTTCTAAAAGAAATATTGATTTTTGAACAAGTTCTATCAGTGCTTTCAGGCCTTTGATTTGACAGCAATTCGGTGTGGTAGTTTATACAGCATGACAAGGGTTAATAAAAAATTACATGGCCGCTTTTCCAATGATACTTGACGGATCAAGCAGAATTTGAAAAGGAACAATTCTTATAGTGGTACAACGTTTAAAGAGAATCTGATAAAAAAAAACAACTGTTATTTACTGTGGTATAAGGATTTTAATGTGAAATTTTCATAAGGCTCCTTTTCCCTTGATACTTGACGAATTAGGTCTATTGTCAACATCAACGATTGTGATGATGGTACAATCAATCTGTAAAAGTATGAAAAGAAACCAATGGAAGCTGTTGTCTTGCCAACAAGGCCCTTTATATGTAATTCCAAAAGGCCTCTTTTCCCGTGTTTCTTGACAGTGCAGACCCAATTTTAAAAAGAATTATCTATTAGCTTAAAACCATTTTGTGAAAGTTTCAACAAAATCCGATCAAAGCTGTGGGCTTTATTTTGTTAAAGAGGATTTTTTTTTATCAAATTTTCAAACGGCCTCTTTCCCAATATTACTTGATGGATCAGACCCAGTTTCGAAAGGAACGATCCTTATAATAGTAATATCATTCTGTGAGAGTATGAAGAGAATCCGATGAAATCAGAGGACTCTTGCATTTAGGAGCATTTTTTTACAGATTTTTTATCAAATTTTCAGTGGGCCCCTTATTGCCGTGATACTTGATGGGTACTTGATGGAACAAACCCACTTGCGAAAGGAACGATCCTAGAGTGTCAAGGAGGAATGTTTACTTTAATTTTCGAAGGGCAATTTTCTTTATGGATTGGACCTTATTACGAAAATATCCTTATGATAATACAAACATTCTGTAGAAACTTGTCTCTGAGCGTTAACAAGGAACGGTTAAAGGACTAACGGGTGAATTGACAGACGGACGCCGGGCGGGAAAACGCCGTCGATATATCTCCTATGGCCTTTGGCCGATAGAGCTAGCAACTGTGGACTTTATTGTGTTAACGAGTTTTTTTTTTAATTGAAATTTTCATGAGGCCCATATTCCTGTGATACCAAACACCTCAAACCAAATTTCGAAATGATCAATCGTTATGGTGGTACAAGTTTGAAGAGAATCTGTTGAAAACTGGATTTTATCGTATTGACGACGATTTTGTAACAAGATAATGCCCCTTTTCTCGTGATACTTGAGGGATCAGACACACTTTCTGAAAACGAACCCAAAGAACATGCCTGTCTAATTTGGTTGAAATTGGACAAATAGTTTGGCAGGAGTTTTAATTTTCTTTAAAGCCAGATCCCACCTTTGGCTCTGTCACTGGGAAACCTAAGGTAATGATTGCAGCAATTTTGAAAGAGATAAATTCGATGTTTGCTTTATGCAAAATATCAAGGCTCTGTGGATAAGGGGTAGGTTTTTTTTCCAAGATTTTTTATTTCACTTTTGTTGCAATGGCAATCAGAATTTACAACATATTTCAATTCTTTAAGCAATATTGTAAAAGGGACAACAGACGGAACATGCCTGCCAAATTCGGTGGTTTGGGAAGAGATGTTGTTTGATGAATTGTTGATGGGCGACTGACAACAGATGCCGGACGGATGCTGGCTGATCACAATAGCTCACATGAGCACTTTGTACTCAGGTAAGAAAAAAACAGAGATCGGATTTCGTGCACGTCCCCAAGCCTATAAATTGTATCTGATAAGCCCTGCCATACCAAGGTCCAATTTTTTCAGATTCAAAATTTAACAAACAAGTTTTGAAAAGGGTCACCCAAGTAAGATTCCCGTAAAGTTTGGTTAAAAAATATTGATCAATGATTAATGATTACCAAGGAAGAGATTTCCATGATTTCTCCCGAGTCTCATAAACCCCCCCGACCGCCACCATGCAACCATCTTTTCACAAAGCAGAATTTCATGAACAAGTTTTGAAAAGGTTCACCAAAAAAATTAATACCAAGTATCAAAGATGGCACAGTGGTTTCAGATAGGAAAATTTTCAAAGAATTATTTCGTGATTTCTCTGATTCTCCGAGTCTGAGAAGCCCTGCCACATCCTAGTTTTTTTGAAAATCAAAATTTCACAAACAATTTTTGAAAAATCAACCCATCGTTACAGAAAAGAAGATTTTTAAAGAATTTCTGACGACATCTGACGCACAACGCACAAATGATAAAGGGTGATTACAAAAACATAATACCATTCAATATCGAAGGGGAACTTCCTATTGGAGTCAGTGGATGTTGTCAGAGGTGTCACTGGGAAGGGCCTGCCTTCAATTGTTCAAATAGATTACGAAACATCACAAGTTAGCTTGAAAATAATCTATTCATGAAAAAACCCTCACAAACAAATTCCCAAATATTAAAACAGTATAGTCCCCAATATTAACCCATTTCCACACAGTAACAGTGTAACACTTTTTGACGCCCCAAAGGAAAAAAAAAGTTTTGGAACAATTAAAGACAATGAAAAAACTGCTCGTTAAAAGCAATTTCTTCATTATCCGAAATGTTTCCTACAAAAAATGATAAAAATTTTAAAATTCAACAGCTAGGAATTAACGTCTGCAACTTCTTTCAATTTGGACTAGTCTAAAATTTTGTTGTGTTGGAATGGGTTAAAACAGCATAGCTAAAAACAAATAGATTTATCACTAATATTTAGCTATTACAACTTAATCCCGCACTTTTGCTGCTGAAGTAAAATACCCTTGAAAAACATCGTGGGAAAAGGAGAGATTACTTTTGACAAGCAATTTCTCCTGTTCTCACAATGCTTTTTACCCCATTTGACACTCATTGGTTCAATTTTAACACACTAAAAAAATGTTGTCTGCAATCCCTTTTCAATTTGGACTAGTCTGAAATTTTGTTTTGTGGTAATTGGTAACTGCTCACTTCCTATCAGTAGCCTGTAGTCTCCTGTATTTGAGCACCTTAAGATATGAATTTGTGCATGTGCACTTATACAATTGCACTTATACAATGATAATTTTATACTGCAAACTAAACTAAAAGAAAAAATCAATTAGAAAAATGTAGTATGAAAGAAAAGCAGAGTTGTAACAAAATTTGCTATGAAAATTACTCTGTTTATGTTGCATACAGTCATACAGATCTTAATTTAGTGTCCCATAATTGAGCACCTTGACAATATACATCAAAAGATAAATGTCACACTTGCCGCATTGGTGAAACAGACTTTAAGATGTAAATTATGTTAACCTAATCAAGTTTTGGAAAGAGTCTACATGACAACAGCATTTGCAAGAAGGACAAAAACATGACACCCAAACTATTTGTAAGGAAGGATAAAAAGTAGTATGTAACTAGGAAATGGGAGGATTTTAACCCATTCCCACACCATAAGTTTTTAGACTGGTCCAAATTCAAAGAAGATGTGAACGACAAATTGAAATTGACAAAATCCTTAAAATCTTTGTCAAAAGGGGTTGAAAACATTGTGGATAATAAAGAAATAGCTTGTAACAAGCAATTTCTTCATTTTCCACAATTTTTTCCAAAGCTTTCTTATCGAGACGTGTTTAAAAGCGTCACTGTGTTGGAATGGGTTAAGGGATAATTTGTTTTTCTTTGGCATATCTTATACACTGACATTGATTTCCTAAAATTTGTATCTAGTTTGTATAACATGAGCTCACTGTGCATGCTAAGAAATAAAACCTATCAAATATGGGAGACTGCTCGAATACTGCAAACTCAAGGATATACAAGCTTTGTAAAAGCACTTAATGGCACCAAATCTTCCCCGACTTTATCCCCTACCTCTGCCAAGATAAGAATTCTAGTTCAATTTTAGTTCTTGACACAATCCATTTCTAAACGAATTTGACCACAAATACACAAGATCAATCTCATTCAGATTTTAAAAAAAGCATTTTCTTCATTATCCATAATATTTTCTGTTCTTAAAGAATATGATTTTCCAAATTTCATCAACCAAAAGTTGTTATCTAAACCTTTCTTTTTTTCTACATTTACACCAAATTTTGGAACCTGAAGATATAACTGAATGCATCTAATTCCCTAAATAAAATTTTAGTGTAACTTTTCCATGACTGCACATTCCTTGTCTTTAACCCATTACCACTCAACACCATTTTGGACTTTTCTTATATTAAAGAAGATGCAGATGATAGTTTTAAGTTGATTAAATATCAAGTATTTGTCGATTAGGGATGAAAATACTGTGGTTAATGCAGAAATTGTTCAGTACAAGTACTTTCTTCATTTTCAACAACATTTTTCAAAACTTTTTTCTTGAAGGGCATAAAATGTTGAATTGTGTAATTGGTTCGAATAATTTGTCTTCTAGTAATAGGACAAAATATAGACTAGTCTTAAATGACAGATGTTGTAGAAGACAATTTCTAGGCAATTAAATTTCAAAATATTTTTTCTAGGCTAGAAAATATTTGTCTCTAGGGTAGAAAGAATTGTGGAGATCGAAGAAATTGCTTGTAACAAACCATTTTTCCATTGTCCACAAAAAAGTCTCAAGTTGTTTATTTGGATGTGTAAAAAAGTGGGATAGTTTGGGAATGGATTTACAGCCAATAAAAATTTGATTCAGCAGAACAAGGCTGAATAATCATCATGCTTGAGACTCTAGATTCAAAATGGGAGACAAATTCCATCCACCATTCCCTTCTAAATGCAATTCCACATCATGGTATTGCTTTAAACTGTCTCTATGTCCCACAGACATATATGTTATACTTAGGTCTTTACATATAGAATACATTGTTTGTTCTGCTTCTAAACCTATCTGATTTGTAGACTCATCTAACACTGAAATAGAATAAAAAACATAATAGAGCTATCACTGAATGTGATCATACACTCCGCCAGCACATTGCCAATGAATAGATTTTTACAGAATCATTTAACCCTTTCCTGTACAATCCCTGGTTTTTACATCTATGTAAGTTTATACTTGAGAAAACGTCAAGGGAAGAGAAGAATTTGATTAAGCAATATTTTGGAACAACTTTTCTGACAATATTTTTATTCTAAAAGTTGGTTACTTTAAAAATTACACTAACTTATAATTGTCTTCTGCAACTTCTTTCAAATTTTGAAAACAGGAAAGGGTTAGTAAAGGGTTGAAACAGCTGACAAAATGTTAGCTATCTAGAGAGGGTTAGGGGCATTCAATAACTTAACATGTACAATTTCATAAGGAAAAGTTTAAATTTGAGGTCAGTACATTCAATTCAGTAAAAGAATTACTGTAGACAACAATTAGTAAAACTTAACAAGTTCAAGGGGATATAATTTTAGCAACAAAAATTAGTATGGTTTTGAAAATAAACCACTTTTGACATTTTCACATTTTTCTCAGGATTAATCAACAGCATCTGTTTGAAACTTAGTATGGAGGTTCATCCAGGTACCCTGCATTCTGCTTATGAAATATGCCCGTGAGTATTTCATTTTCACCGTAGATTTCTTGGTAGTGCAAGTGTGGGTTCTCTGACTGAGTTTCGACTCACAGATTTCTTGTCATACCCCAAAACTAAGTGGAAGGGGATATACTGGAATCACCATTGATGTCCATCTATCCGTCTGTCCATATATCCCGACAACAAAGTTGGAAAACTGGAATCATTATTGCACTTCGTCTGAACCTCTGTCAATGGATACAATGTCCCCAGATTTCGGACCGATAGGTAAACCTGCATACCAAGTTTCAAGTCAATGCCAAGAAAAATGTGGCAAAAATTTTGGGATAATGATGGAAGGACAGACAGAAGTAAACCAGTACACTGCCCTCTTCTTCAAAGCATGGATATAATTAACTTAGAGCAATCACATTAGATGCATTTTTGAAACACTGGTACCCATGGCAGCAAAATTTGAGACTTTGACAACTGATTTTTCCTCAGGGGAAGTAAAACCTATTTAAACAGGTTTTTTTGGTCACTAAATCAAACATGAGCATTCTTATTTCGATAGGTAAAAGAAAGGTATGAGTGAAGTTGCTTGGAAAGTGTGTTTTGATGTTTTAAGTGTCAATTTCAACTAGTGTTTGTTTACAATTTGAGATGGAGTCAAATGTACCTGAATCTTCATCAGAAATGTTCAGCATTGGCCATTACATCTCAAGGCACTGATGACAAGATTCTCTGTGACATTGTATACAAGTTGCTTGAATTACTAGCAAAAGTGAAAACTTCATCACTGGCGTCATAATTCTATGTAAACAAACCTAATTTGTAGTGGGTCACAATTAAAAACATCTACAATTCTATCACGTCTTGCAGGCTAACTGAGTGGAACTATTTTCATCTTATTTCAGTTGTCATATTTTGTTTTTCTTTTGTGCCTGGAGTTTGATTTTCTAATCAATTTTATTGTGTGTTTTGGGGAAGATATGGCTTTAGCCCATTACCTCATGACGATTTTTTTAGACAAGTCCAATTTGAAAGAAGTTGCAGACGATAATTTAGTCCATGAAATTTTTCAAATATTTGTCTTTTGGGGTAGAAAAGATAGTGGATAGTGAATAAATTGCTTGTAAGTAATTTCTTCATTTTCCACCATGTTTTCCAAAGTTTTTTTGGGGGGGGGTATCAAAAGGTGTCATTGCATGGAAATGGGTTAACAGATAATTCATTGTATTTTGCAAAATCAACCACAACATATTTCAACTCAGATTAATCTAAGAATTTATCATTTGTAAATGGGAACCAGATTATACATACCAGCAAATTTTGGTTTATGGTAGAAAAGCCTGACAAAAGATAATCTTTGCATCTCTCCAGGTGACAGTTCATCATACCTACATAATAATAGATCATATAAATTTAATGGTAACATAAAGACATTCATTAGCAGTAGATACATGTGAAACTTTGGCAGGTATTTGAAAAAAGAAATCTAAAAATATCTATATTTTAAGTCCAGCATCTGTATCTTCATTAAAAATCAATGGACTAAAACAAAACTTCAACTTGATCTGTACTTCATCATTGTCAACTTGAACTTAATATTCTAAAGTGTTTGAAAAAGTAATCCTCAAATGTTTGAAAAAGTAATCCTCAAGTAATAAGAAAGGTGTTTTACTGGATTTCCTATGGGTAGCATGCATAACTTTTCAAAGTGAGGGCCAAAATAGCCCTATATAACTGCCTGAATTCATTCTAAAGCCATCTAACAAATATTATCTCCATCCTATCACCACAACACAAAATTTTAGACTAGTCCAAATCCAAAGGAGCTGTAGACAACAATGTAAAGTTTATGAAATATTAGTTTTTTTTCAACTTTCTGGTTAGAATACATTGAGAAAATTGTAGAAATGGCTAGTAACAAGTAATTTCCTCAATTTTCACAATGTTTTCCAAAGCCTTTTTTATAGGGTGTCAAAAAGAGTCATTGAGTGGGAATGGATTAATAGGTAAACAGGTTCTGAATATACAGAAGTAACAAGAAAATTGTCACAAATGCTTTTTTTACTCAATATGTCCATATTTAATAAGGATAATCCTCATGACAAAATATTCATTTCAACCAAGTTTCAGATAGATTCAGAAAAAATCATGACTTGTACATCAGTAACAAGAAAACTGTCAACAAGCCCCCTTTCCCTTGATATGAGTCAAAATGCCACCATATTCAATAGGGATCTTCCTTATAACCATACATTTGTTTTAAGCAATTTCCAGAAATATTGATCCATAATTATGACCTATAGAATGGTATCAAGGAAATTGTAATAAGGCTCCTTTCCCTCCATTAAAGTAAAAATGTTACCATATTCAAAAGAGATCTTCAGAATGACTATCTAAAGCTTTGTAATAAGACTGAGAAGGATTAAATCATAATTTGACCTTTACAGTGGTAAAAAGTATATTATCAGTAAGGCCTCTTTTTTGGTTTTACGAGACAGATTGTCAAAATATTCAATAGGGATCTTCCAAATGACATCACAAATATTTACAGCAAGATCAGGAAAGATTGGAAGAATGGTTACAAGAATATTGTCAATAAGGCCTTTTTTTCCTAAATAGACAGGGGATTTTCTTCTAGAAAATGGGAAGAGGCCTTTGCCTGTTCTTTTTGGGAAATTTTTCTGCAGTTTTCAGAATTGGGATACATAAGTTTAATAAAAGAAAGTAATAAAAGTAAGATTGATGCATCATTTTCTAGATTCAATAATGAATAACTATATTTAAGAGTCTTATAAAATTAATAGAATTTTTAAACAAAACAAATTTTGAAGAAAATAAATCCATATAATGCAAAAATAAGCTGTAATTTGGGGAAATTTCTCTGCCACAAGTAGGAAAAAAGAGCCTTTTTTGAATAGGGAAGTAGCCTTTTAAAGGACCCTTTTAAAAAACGAAAAAAAGCCCTGATAGAAATCAAAATATCATCATATTTGAAAGGGATTTTTCTAGGGGTTGAGTTAAACTCTGTAAGCGGAACAATAAGCTTAGATCATACAAAGGCCGCAAGTCTTCTCGAGTATCTACAAAATATAATGGGAAAGCGTAGAATCTCAAAGAAAGAGCTTGAGCGACTCACTGGTAAATTGGCCTGGGCTTCTTTAGTGTTACCGTGGGGTCGGCTGCATGTACGACCGTTGTATAATAAACTCACAGAATTACGATTTGCCAATCATAAATGCTTAGTTAAGTCTATTTTGGGTGATATACAGTGGTGGCATTCTAGCATTGTTCGCGCAAATGGATCTAAACTTATGTGGGATTACCGTGATGAAGTATATGCTTATACAGACAGTTCAACGCTTGCCGGCGGAGCTTTCTGCAACGGCGATTGGCTATACACTGCTTGGCTATCAGATAACCCACATATCCAGGATCAGCATATAAACACAAAGGAATTAGCTATAATTGTGAGCGCAGCAAAGCGCTGGGGTAAATGGTGGAAAAATAAGCGTGTGCACATAATTACAGATAAAGTGTGCGCGATGTGGAATATAAATAATGGTACAAGTGTCAACCCTGTTTCGTGTCAGCTACTAAAAGAATTGTGTGACCTGTGTCTAAAGTTCAATTTCACAGTTTCGGCCTCAGTGATAAGGTCAGCTGATAATTGTCTGGCCGATGCCATCTCGTGACTGCATGAACGAGGTCAATTACAACGGTTTCTGGACATCACCTCAAATATATTTGATCACCAGCTGCAATGTATTGAGTTGACCCGCCACATGTCGGTAAAAAGTGTATTTTTCCTTTCTTTTCAGATACACAATTGGTTAACCTCGCTGAAACATTGGACTTTGAGGTTGCGGAACTACAAACTTTGACTTTCTCTGAGAGTACAAAAAAGTGCTACACCTCTCATTTGAAGATCTACAAACGTTTCTGTTCAATAATTGGGTGTAATCCTACACCACTTTCCCCAGTTAATCTCTGTCGGTATATTGCTTTCCTCGGTCGGACACGGAAATACAGCATAGTGGTGCAATATCTTAATATCGTACGCATTTTGCATTTAGAACAAGGTCTTCAGAACCCTTTAGATAATGATTTCACGTCTGCAAGTATTTTGAAAGGTTTGAAGCGCAAAACGGGTATTACAAAAAGGCAGAAAAAACCAATTACGCTCGATTTGCTTCATCAAATCAAACAATCTCTAAACTTTTCGAACCTGTTCGATATTTGTTTTTGGGCTGCTTGCTTGAGAGCCTTTTTTGGACTGCTGAGGATAAGCAATATATGCGTCGGAGGAGCCACATCAGGTAGCCATTGCGTAAAAAGGGCCGACGTCAGGTTCACACGAGACGGTTGTGTACTAACAGTACATTCATCCAAAACGCTTCAATTCTCAGACAGAGTTTTTCACGTCGCATTGCCTTTCATGAAAGATAACCCATTATGTCTGACGTCTGCACTCATTAGGTTTATAACCAAGGCGGGCGTCCCATTACAGTCTAATTATTTGTTTTCTTATCAGTGGCGTGGCAACTTAATCAAATTGTGTCAGGTGAAATTCAGGGCAAGACTCCGGCAATGTTTATCTCCTAATGAGCAGAACGATTACAACTCGCATTCCTTTAGGCGTGGAGGGTGTACATACCTGTTATCCTGTGGCGTGCCCCTAGAAGCTATCAGGTCGATAGGTGATTGGAAAAGTACAGCCGTTTTTGATTACATGCAGCCCGATTTAAGTTACAAATTCTCTGTTGTCGCACGCGCTTTGGAAAAGGCGGTTTAGTTCATTGCATTCTCTTGATCTTTCCTATATTTAAATTTCCCTACTTTTGGTTTGGAAGGTTATTCTTATAACATACGCATTATTATGTAACAGACATGTTTATCATAACCATGGCTTTATTGCTTGCATCTATAGGCATACGTTTTATATGTAATACTTATATGCTTTGTTTGGACATTTTGTTAATACTTTATGTAGTGTAGGAATAAAGTATTAAAAGCCAAGTGTGTTGTTATTTAAGTGATGGTTTACAAATCGTAAAGCGAATTTAAATAACAACCCATTGGCGCCCCATTCACAAACAGCAGGGCTCTTGTATTGGATAGCGTAAGAGAGCGGTCAGTTCTTAGGTACATTATTAGCTCCGCCCATAAGGGCATTCGCTTGCGTATCATCGTATTGCTTGGTCACGAATTATTTCCAACCCTCCCTCCCAACTTTATCATTCGTACCGGAAGGTTATTCTTATAACATACGCATTATTATGTAACAGACATGTTTATCATAACCATGGCTTTAATGCTTGCATCTATAGGCATACGTTTTATATGTAATACTTATATGCTTTGTTTGGACATTTTGTTAATACTTTATGTAGTGTAGGAATAAAGTATTAAAAGCCAAGTGTGTTGTTATTTAAAAGGGATTTTCCTCATTGCAATGCAAACTTTTTCAGCAAGTCCCTTGCATCACTATTTGATCTCTACTTGAAATGAGCATAACTCTCCTTTTCTGTTCAATCCCTGGTTTTTAAGCCCTATGAATTTAGCATTGAGAAAACATTGTAGAAAAAGAAGAAATTGCTTGTAATAAGCAATTTCTTCTTTTTTACAATATTTTCTACCACTGAATGGTTATTTTTCTGCAAAACCTATGATTTTGGACAGGTCTGAAATTCTGCATAACGGGAAGGTTTAAACCTATTAAAAGGATTCAAGAATACTTTGTATGTTAAAGGATTAAAATCTTTTAGTTACCAGTTCCAATCTACTTGTACATCAAGTCCACCAGTTCTAGTACAAATATGACTGAGATTAGCTTTCTCTAGATATCCCAGTATCTCATCATCATCCACACCTATGCCTAAAACAAAAGATGAGCCATAGGGTGACATTTCCAACTATTTCATGGTAATCCCTAAAATATACTGTGTAATTTAATTCTCCAGTCAACCCATTACCCAACGACAAAACATCAGTCTGGACAAAATAAATCCTTTGCGTACAACTCAATGGTTTTATGTCACTTTGATATTATACTTGAGAAAACATTGTGGAACAAGAGCTGTCAGAGAAGGATTATGCTCCCAGAAAATAACTATCACAAAAAGAACAAAATAATGGGGAAAACCAGTTCAATCAATAGTGAATAACTATATTTAAGAGTCTTATCAGGAATAAAATTAATAGAATTTTTAAACAAAACAAATTTTGAAGAAAATAAATCCATATAATGCAAAAATAAGCTATAATTTTGGGAAATTTCTCAGCCACAAGTGGGAAAAAAGAGCCTTTTTTGAACTGGGAAGTAGCCTTTTATAGGCCTCTGTTAAAAAACGAATAAAAGCCCTGATAGAAATCAAAATATCATCATATTTGAAAATAGCTGTCAAAAAAAGAACAAAATAATGGGGAAAACCAGTTCAATCAGACAGACAGAACAAGCAGCAGCTATAGTTATGCTTGCCCTTCTCAAGAATGCTTTATTTTAATGTTAGACCTTGAGCTGTGACCATAACCTTGCAGCAATATGGAAATTTGTTTCAAATCAATAAAGATAACAGTTGTGCAAAGTAATTTGGAAATCCATCCATAATTTAAACAGCTATGCACTGGATATGCTTAATTGTAATTTTTACCTTGAGCTGTGACTTTGATCTTTGGTCTATCTGGAAATTTGTTTCAAATTACACGTCTATTCATGATAGAGAACAATTGTGCACTGATATTTTGAAATCCATCCAGAATTAAAGGACCTATGATCAGAACAAACTTAATTGTAACATTCAACCTTGAGCTGTGACCTTGACCTCTTTTAATTGGTAAATCTTCTCATGTGAAGAAACAATCATGCAACAATTGAAGGAGCTATGCTATTGAAAGGCTAAACTTTAATGTGTGACATTGAACTATGACCTTGTAGCTATCAACAAAATGAAAAAAAAAAGTGTTGGCACAATATCATAAGGAAATCACATGTGAAGTTTCATCCAATTTAGCCCAATGATTTTGGAGAAATCAAGGCGGATGGACAGACTTAATGACTGAAGGACAGACTGAGGGACAGACAAATACTAAGGCCAAAATAAAGCCATTCAACATCGAAAGTGGGGATTTTTGTCAAAGTCAATGGGTGGGGTAGTAAGTAAGTGGGGCCAGAAATTGGTCAATTTTCAGATAAGATGAGGAAATCTTAAGACAGATCCTATATAACTTTGAGTCCTCATTTTAATCCAAATCTTCTAATTGACCAATCACTGGCCCTTGCTGCTTACTCCATCCACTCTCCAATATTCTTCAACAGGAAGTTCTTCTTCTATTTTACATATATTTTGCAAAATTCATAACAGGTAGCATGTCAAAAAACAGAAAAGGGTTGGCAACCTAAACATCAAAACTACAGCTAGAACAAATCTTTTTACATAAGGTCGCCAAACCAACAAAACTGTTTCACACAAATGGGGGGAAATGCCAGAGTTCAAAGCGGCAAATGCTTGAGTTTGTTTAACCCATTCCAACTCAATCCCTCCTTTTTACGCCCCTCAAGAAAAAACTTTGGAAAACATTGTGGAAAATGAAGAAATTGCTTGTATCAAGCAATTTCTTCATTATCCACTATGTTTTCTATCCAAAAAGACGAAAAAAGTAAAATTCCATCTACTTGAAATTGTCGTCTGCAGCTTCTTTCAATTTGGACCAGTCTAAAATTTTGCTGTGTTGGAATGGGTTAAATCCGTGCTGGATTAATGATTTCATTGGGCAATTGAATCCTTGATTGACAGCTGCAGTTGGTCAATTATGCACATTGTCTGTGACTTTCAAACTTCAATATAAACACAGTTACATACAATTAAAATCAAAGAATAATACCTACTTCTCTGCAGTTCTTTTTCCATTCTGGGATGTATGATCTGTAGAAAAGGAATACAAATATCAATTACAAACTGATTCAACCCTTGTTATGGTGAATAAATATCCTTTTAAAAACTGCATGAAAATCAAAGGGATGAAAGCACTGAAAACACTAGTTGTAAATCAATCTTAATTTTTTTAGATTTAAATTTCATATACAACTCTGACAAACAGGTGGTGTAGACTAAGATCAGACAGCAATTATTTGCAGGATGATCTTTAAGTATACCTCCTGCCAAAATAAGAATATTCCAGGTTCAGCATGACAGGCATTAAAATTAAATGACCCTGAGCTCCATAGATTTCCTTCAAGAAATAGTTTTATTCATTTGCTTAATTTAATCAAACTTCTTCCAAAAAATCCAGACTTTTGACTACCTGAGACTTTCTATTAACCCTTGTCATGCTGTTTAACTTACCTTAGTGAATTGCTTTAAAATCAAAGGGCTAAAAGCACTGACAGAACTTGTTCAAAAAATCAATATTTCTTTTAGAAATCCATTGCATAAACAACTCTGGCGAGAAAAGTATAAGCAGGAGGTGTAGACCAAGATCAGACTGCACTTATGTGCAGGCTGATCTTGGTCTACACCTCCTGCCAAAACCAGAATATTTCGGGTTCAGCATAACAAGGGTTAAAATATGAGATTCAAAAGAAGATACTGTTTAGCACTTATTTTCTGTGGTACTTTATTTATGCTATTTCTGCAGTCAAGGATGGCAATGCAGGATTAAAATATGCAAAAAGATAAACCCTAAATGTAGAGTTTATTGTTATTCAACAACAATGAAGGCCGTTACCTTTTTATGCAAAGCTCAATTTTATAGTAATCATGTCTTTATTTGCTGACCAAATTGGGTAACTACAGCCTCATTTCCGTTATTGTTACCACATTATCTTTGCCAACCAACAATCATTGAATAAGTTTGAAAAATTAACAACAGTTTGACACTTCTTTCTATTAACACTTACCTGTACATAGCATCGTTTTTCATTTCACAGATTGTGTTAGATTATCAATTTACCAGTGATAAAATTCAAGGCTAGTCTTACCTGGTAAGCAGATGAAATTTAACTTCATGGAACTTTAATTCCAAGTTCATGAAATTTTTTTCATGTCAGAGCACAGAATCCTTCTTCTGGCAAGTAAATGACCCCAGAAAAATGTTATGAAAAAATTTAACCCACCTGGTTTTGGGAAAAAACACAGAATAGGGGCCCCTCAGAAATAAAGTGCTATACGGTATATCTCTTTGAATATCTGGGATCCCATAAAATAGGACAAATTTCTTAAAGAGACTCTTCAAAGTTAGCTACTTTTACCAAAATAAGTCATTATATATGCAAAATGTGAAAACTCCAGATCTACTGATTTTGAAAAAGAAGAATTTTAAAGATTTTCTTTTTCATTTCTTATTCAAAGAACAGGATCTTGGAACTTTAAGCAATATTTTCAATTATTTTGGAAAAGGACCAAGAGGTAAATATATGTAAATTCTAGTAGCTGTACCCTTGCAGTTTTAGGGTTTTTTTTAAAGATTTCTATATTAAGTTTTAAGAGCAAATTCAGTTTTTCACCTTATGTTTGGAGAAGATCTTTAAAGATCATTTTTCATATTCCTACGAAATATATGGGATACCTCAACATAGGGCTATTTTTTAGAGCAGAGATATTCTTTTAAGTATTATTGTAGAGTTCAATGGATGATGATATACCAAATACCAAGCTCTATGTAAGGTTTAGGAAAGAAAGATTTTTCAAAATGTCCTTCTTTATTCCTCTATCAAATCCAGGATAGTAAAATGCAGGGGCAATTTTCAGAGTAGACTTATTCAAGACATGTCAATCATCTTGGATTATGCGGGACAGTACCGGATTTTTGTTCTTCAAACATGTTCCGCGAATTTGAGAAAAGAAGTCCATTTTCGGCGGGAAAATTCCCGTAAAGGCTGTTGGATAGGTAAAGTAATAGTATAAGTGCCAGCAATGATGTAATTATTGATTATTGGTTGTATCTAACAACCATCAATCACCAGTTTGACCACAGCTTTCATACCTTTACTGATATCAGACAATGAACAGTGACCCACATGGAGTCCTTTCAAAACTTATGACTGACTCATGTTGTAAATATCGTCTGCATTAATCAAATTGCGATGCCACTTTCTTTTATACCTAACAATGTGGTGATTTTATTTACCGTTATATATTTACCTGCCATTTTCACACTTGCGGGATTAGCTTATAACGGCGAATATAAGTTATTCTCTTGTTTGTTGATCATTTGTTCCTCTCATACACCGTCATTTTGAAATCAAAATTTCGTAATTATAGTTTAGTTGTGTTGTAGTTACGGTAATTCTTAGGTCAAGCAGTGATTTGTTGTTTATTCTTTGAACATGGGAGATTCCAGGAGATCAATGCTCAGGTCTTAGGGATGCAATTTAGTCCTCATGTAATTCTATTTTCTGGTGATTTTTTAACATAACTTTTATAATTAACACGCGAATAAAATGTATTTGAAACCAGGCAGTTGATATATGTTTGTCAATTTCTTAAAGTTTTTCATTCACACTAAGTTACTAAACCAATAGAATTCAAATAATCAGTGGAAATGCATAAAACGCAGATAATTTGATCTATAGTAGCAAAATGCGAAAAAGACTCCTTTAAATATATTTTATGTCTTGTCAATTAGATTCAACAAAGAAAAGACGAATCAGAAAGTCTTACTTCATGGGTTAAAAATGAATCCATGTTAGAGTTCTGGACAATAAATTGCAAATTGTCAACAATTAATAAGTGACCGAGTTTTGTGCACAAATTCTACTCTGGGAAAAAAGTGGAACACGTGAGCGACCCTCTCAAGTCTGTCTCTTTGATGTTCAACCTGACCCTGCGCTCCTGTATTGTAGAATGGACGGGTCTGACATTTTTGTGACGTTAGCTGTGTTTTCCCATCAGCAGATGCTTGTGTTGAAAGAAAACCTTTGTGACTGTGATCTTTAAAACCGACGATCTTAAAAAAAAGGACTTTGGATATGTAGTTTACGAAAAAGTAAGTTACAACTTTAATTAAACACACTCAAGCTCTTTGCTTTCAAAACATTTTCGATTGGTGGGCTGAAGTGCTGAAATGGAAAAACTTGCTTGTGATGAACATGTTTGTTTGTGTGTGCACGTGGGTGTGTAAGATTTTTTTTCTGTTGTTGATGTTATTATTTTGGTGGTGTACTCCGTAAATTTTAGTCCAATGTCCCAGAATCAGTTGAAAAATAATGGCATGTCTGCTTATTCTTAAAAGTATTTGGATAGAAGTAATTAGGTGATAATGTATTTCAAGTTCTAGGCTATATGGTTTGGGAGAAGGTTTTTAAAAGATCTTTAAAGTTCTTCATTTCATTGCTATAGCAATGCCATAGCAACCAGAGTTCTTCATGGATTTATATTCTTTGAAGTTTTATTGAAAGTGCATCATCACATAAGGATAGTGTGTGTCAAGTTTGGTTGAATCTCCATGGTTTGTTATGAAGAGGGCCAAAGTGCCCCTAAATCGCTCACCTGGAAATTATTTTATGAATTATTCAGTTAGGATATGCCAAGCCCTCCTACACACCCCTTGTTTTGCTGATCAAATTTTCATTAACAAGTTTTGAAAAGGGTCACCCAAGGAATCTTCCTGCCCAGTTTGGTCTGAGTTAGTCCAATGAGATTCTTATAGAACTATTTCATGATTTCTTTAAGTCTATGTAGCCTACCCTACCACTACCCCATATTTCTGGAAAATGAAAATTTATGAACAAATTTTGAAAAAGGTCATCCAAGTAACATCCTTACCAAGATTGGTTGGAATCAATCCATGATTACGGAAGAAAAGATTTTTAAAAAATTATTTCATTTCTTTATGTATGATAAGCTCTACCCTGGCAAATCAAAAGATGAATCATTAACAAGTTTTGAAAGGGTCACCCAAAGGACATTCCTGCTTTTGTCTTAATTGGTTAAGTGGTTTAAGAGTTGAAGATGTTTTAAGAAATTGAAGACGATGGATGACGCCCTATGGACTACCACTACTGGGTGATTGTAAAAGCTCTCCTTGAGCACATTGTACTCAGTTGATCTTAAAAAAGACTTACCTGTTGTCTTAGAGATCCATCAGTCAAATATGGCTTTTGTGGCAAAAACATTATCACAGATGGCTTGTAAAGAGTAACACTTTCTATACTGCCTGAAATAAGAAACAATTCATAATCATTTGGGCAAATTGGTGGGATGGTGACAGAGGCAAAAGCAAAAGAATTCATCTCAATTCATTCTTGGTGTTTTCTTGCCTACAGGTTATGGCAAACAAGAGTGCCATAGTCACAATATACACTGCCACATTAAGGTCCCTTTTTTCTGTTACACAGTCTAGAATGCCCAAAACCCGATAATATGCATTATTTATTTGGAAGTACAGGTTCAGAATGTCAAACTGTTGATATCATATCTTCAATAATGCGAATACCAAACATCAATTACATTGAAATAAAAAAATTGCTAATTAACTGTTCAGAACGCCGTAAACAATCTAATTGTAACTTCTCAGATACTTTATCAATTTCGACTTACTTACTCGAGTCAAATGCTTTTCTTCCAATAAAAATTCTTGTTTAAAGGTCACCCAAAGATCTTTCCTGTAAAATTTGATTGAAATGCATCAATGAGTTTCTGAGATGGGGATTTCTGAAGGTTTCAACATATATGGAAATTAGGCCAACCCATTAAAGCCATGTTTTTCTTCCAATAAAAGTTCTTTGAAGGAATCTGATTAAGGGTCACCCAATTTTCATTCCTGTAAAATTTGGTTGAAATCCATCCATTGGTTTCTGAGAAGAAGATTTTTGAAGCTTTCACCATATATGGAAATTAGCCTCGACCATAAAGCCATATTTTTCATCCAATCAAAATTCTTTGAAGGAATCTGATAAAGGGTCACCAAAGGATCATTCCTGTAAATTTTGGTTGAAATCCATCCATTGGTTTCTGAGAAGGAGATTTTTGAAGGTTCTCCATTTATGTAAATTTGCCCCGCCCACTAAAGCAATGTTTTTCATCCTATCAAAATTCTTTGAAGGAATCTGATAAAGGGTCACTAAAGGATCATTTCTGTGAAATTTGGTTGAATTGCGTTCAATACTTTCGCAGGAGAATATTTTTAAAGTAAAATTTTACGGAAACACAGACAGACGCATGCACAGACAGAAGACGGACTGATTTCCTAAGCTTTTTAGCTCCACAGGCTGAAAGCCTGCGAGCTATTGTAACAAGCAATTTCTCCTTTTATTCCAATTGTGTTGTAATCTATTTTAGGAACTTATTTTCCAAGTTAGTGATCACCTCTCTTTAACCCATTCCAACTCAACATACTGGTCCAATTTTTAAGAAGTTGGAGATGACAATTTCCAGCTGATGAAATTTTAAAATTCTCAATCTTTAAGGGAAAAAAAAACTTTGTGGATAATGAAGAAATTACTTGTAACAAGCAATATTTTCATTTTCCACTATGTTTTCCAATGCTTTGTACTCAATAAGCGTCATTATGCTGGAATGGGTTAAATTGTTCTCTGCAACTTTTTTTTATTTTTTATCAGTGTTTTTTTATTTTTTTAGTAAAGAGTTAACACAAGACTTTACCTTTAACTTCTGGCCAGAGACCATTTAAAACTCTCAATAATGAGCTTTTACCACATCCACTATCTCCTGTCACTAGTATATTAGTGTTGGCTTCAAACTTGAAGCAAAGACCTGAAATCAACACAAGAGGACCATGATGGTCCTAGATCGCTCACCTGAACTGTCTGCTGCTAAAAAATGCAATTAGAGACAAATGACTATAATCAGTTTCATGATAGGGGCAAAAATGTGACTTCTACATTGTAAACAAAGAAATTGTCATTACGGCCCCTTTTCCTGTGTTATCCTATAGAACCTTCCCCTAATCTATAAGGTTCATCTTTATGACCTTACAAGTATCCTGACCAAGTAACATGACAATTGAGCCAAAATGATTACCTCTAGAGCATTAACAAAGAAATTGTCATTAAGGCCCCTTTTCCTGTGTTTTCCAAAAGTACCTTCCTATAATCAATAGGGTTCATCCATGTGACTAAACAATTATTCTGGCCAATTTTCATGAAAATTGAGCCAAAATTGTGGTCTAGAGTGTAAACAAAGAAAATGTCATAAAGGCCCTTTTCCTGTGTTTTCCAAAAGAACCTTCCCATAATCAATAGGCTTCATCCTCATGACCTAATAATTATTCTTGTCTAGTTTCATGAATATTGAGCCTAAATTTGGGCCTCTAGACTTTAAACAAGGAAATTGTCATTAAGGCCTCTTTTCCTGTGTTTTTACAATAGAATCCTCCAATAATCAATTGGGTTTATCCTCATTATCAAACAATTATTCTGACCAAGCTTCATGAAGATTGGGCCAAAATTGTGGCCTCTAGTGTGTAAACAAAGAAATTGGCATTAAGGCCCCTTTTCCTGTGTTTTCTGAAAGATCCCTCTTATAATAAATAGGGTTCATCTCTATGACATAATAATTATTCTGGCAAAGTTTCATGAAGATAGAGCCTAAATTTGGGCCTCTTGACTTTAGACAAAGAATTTGTCATTAAGGCCTCTTTTCCTGTGTTTTCCAATAGAATCCTCCAATAATCAATAGGGTTCATCCTCATGATCAAATAATTATTCTGACCAAGCTTCTTGAAGATTGGGCCAAAATTGTGCCCTCTTGAGTGTAAACAAATAAATTGGCATTAAGGCCCCTTTTCCTGTGTTTTCTGAAAGATCCCTCTTATAATAAATAGGGTTCATCTCTATGACCTAATAATTACTCTGGCAAAGTTTCATGAAGATAGAGCCATACTTGTGGCCTCTAGAGTGTAAACAAAGAAATTGTCATTAAGGCCCCTTTTCCTGTGTTTTCAAATAGAACCCTCCCATTATCAATAGGGTTCATCCCCATGACCTAACAATTATTCTGACCAAGTTTCATGAAGATTGGGTCAAAACTGTGGCGTCTAGAGTGTAAACACTTCTTTTGTTGACGCCGCACGCTGCATGCCGCATGACAGTCATTCAACAATCACAAAAGCTCACCATGAGCATGTTGTGCTCTGGTGAGCTAAAAACAGGAAACTTCAAGCACACAAATTTTCCATTATGTTCTGGAACTAAAGGTGCTTGAGCACCTGTATTGCTCCATCAGCCTTAATTTATGTATTATATAAAGAAGTTCTTTTTATATTTTTCAATAAGCAAATCATTTCTTTTTCAAGTTATTTAATTCAACCCATTACCAAACAACAGAATTTTAGACTAGTCAAAATTGAAAGAGTTGCAGACGAAAATTTAAAATTTAAGGAATTTTAGATTTTTTCAACTTTCAAGGAAGAAAACATTGTGGAAAATTAAGGATTTGCTTGTTTCTAGCAATTTCTTCTTTTTACATCATGTTTTCCCAGTAACTTCAGTGGCCTCAAAAAGTGTCATTGTGTGGGATTGGATTAAGTTTACCCGTGAATCACGCTTGTAAATGAGGTTAACATCTACTAGATTGCTTCCTTGGAAAAAATTTTCAACGCTTTCCCCATATTAACAATTGTTATACTGAACCAGAATATTCTTGTTATGACAGGAGATGTAGACAAAGATAAGTGCAGTATGATCTTAGTCTACATAACCTGTTTGTGCTTTCCTTCCATAATGTCTATAACTTCCAAAAGAATTATTGGCCATAGAAACTAGTGTTCAAAGTGCTTGAAGCCCTTTTATGTTAACCCTTGTCATGCTGTATAAATTACCTTACTGGATTGCTGTCAAATCAAAGGACTGAAAGCACTGATAGATCTTGTTCAAAATTCAATATTTTTTTAGAGAAATCAACTTCATAAACTGCTCTGGTAGGACAAGTACAAGCAGGAGGTATAGACTAAGATCAGCCTGCACATAAGTGCAGGCTGATCTTAGTCTACACCTCCTGCCAAAACCGGAATATTCAGGGTTCATCATGACAAGGGTTAATAGAATTCAAAAGGGAATTTTAATTAAGCATGTCAAGGCTTAAGGAAATGCATAATTCAAACTATAGATTTTTTTTTATTATTTCTAAAAGATTTAAATTTTACCAATCAAGCGCCAAAACAATTTTCATCTTGGTAGATATTGAAAGAATTCTCAGACATCAATTTTAGTTTTGTGGTAAATTAAACTCTACCATGGTAACGATCATTATTTAACACCCTCAGTTCTATTGTGTACATCAACTGAGCAAGTGAAAAAGTGATTGACAGTAATAAACCTATTTCTAGACAATAAAAATTTAGACAGGTTTAAATTCAAAGAAATGCAGACGGCAGTTTCTAGCTGATAGAATTTAAAATATCCCTACCTTTCTTGGTAGAAAACAATATGGAAAATTCAGAAATTGCTTGTAACAAGTAATTTCTTCGTATTCTACATAGTTCTCCAGGACAGCAACTTCAATGATGGACATAGGGCGATCACAATTAACACTTTCAGCTAAAAAGGAGAATTGATAGTAGGTACTTATAATTTGAACTTTGACCTTGAGGAGTATCATTGAACTTTGTGTATTTTTGTTTCCAGCGAAACTAGGACTATTACTGAAATTTTTTTTAAAATAACAGAAAATGGGACTTATACATACAGATGTTTTATCAACAGGGCTCCCACTTTTTAATTTCAAAGAAGTTGCATATAACAATTTTATTTGATGGAATTTTAACCCTTGTCATGCTGAACCCGGAATATTCCTATCTTGGCAGGAGTTAAAGACTAAGATCAGACTTCACATTTGTGCAGTCTGATCTTAGTCTTCACCTTCTACTTGTCTCTTTTATGCCAAAGCTATTATAAGAATTTTTTCAAAATAGATTTTAATCTTATTTGATGATTCAAGCACTTTCATCCCTTTGATTTTCGTGAAATTTTATAGAAGATTTTATTCATCATGACAGGGTTAAAAAACTTTGTCTTTAGGATAGAAAATATTGTCACAACCAATAAGTTCATTTTCCACAATGTTTTCATAAGCTCTTTTCTTGAGGGTGCCAAAAAGCACCATTGCGTGGAAATGGGTTAATTGTAAACAGAAATTACATATAAATTACCTTTAACTAATTGTTTACTAGAGTTTGGAGCAGTATAGGCTAGATTGGATACCACCATAGCTGACAGATTACCCGGATAAACTCCACCATTTGGACTAGAATCAACATTGTCAACTAGAGTTTCCCTGAAATTAAAAGTTGTATATTTTGGTTTTATCCTTCAACCTCAGACAAGAAGCATGTAATCCATTAACCCATTCCCACTCAATCCCTCCTTATGTCGCCCCTCAAGAAAAAAGCTTTGGAAAACATTGTGGAAAAGGAAGAAATTGCTTGTATCAAGCAATTTCTTCATTATCCACAATGTTTTCTATCCCAAAAGATGAAAAAAATTAAAATTCCACCAACTTGAAATTGGACCAATCTAAAATTTTGTTGTATGGGAATGGGTTAAAGGATAAGACATGATCTGTTTTGTATAATATCAATTGACCAATCACAGCTGTCAATCAAATAACCATTGAACTCATTCATTGAGATCAGAAATGAGTTTGAAACTGCAACAATGGCCGCAATTTTTGATAACCTTTATGTGTTGGTTTGGCAACTTAGACATCGTCACTACAGCTATTTTTTCACCTGCTACTGACCACAAATTTTGCTAAATATCACCATTTAAAATCGAAGCTGGACATCCTGCTGGAGTCAATTGTTGGGGCCAACAGAGTATGTGGGCAGGCCAGCAATTGGTTAATTGATGGATTAATTGATGGATTACCTGTCATACCAGCTGTCCCGCCAAATAGCAGTTCAACTGAGGTAATAAACAATATCATTTTGATGAGGGGCATAAAATAAATGCAACTTTTTGTAAAGAAACCTAAGCTATAGTTACTACATTTTAGTCACAAAACCAACAACCAGAAGGCCTTTGGCTCTTGTGCACTTACCTGAGTCAAACCTTTTAATAGTCCAGTTTAGTTTTATGTTGAGAATTGTGCCAGCCTAACTACTCTTTATTCATATATAAGTCTTGCCTGACTTTTTGTCTGCCCGATATTGATCCAAAAGTCAAGATTTAACCCTTTTCCTGTTTTGAAAAATTTTAGACCTGTCAAAATCTAAAGGCATTGCAGATGAAAATCAAAAGTGGATTGAATTTGAAAAATAACCATTCAGTTGTGTAGGAAATATTGTTGAAAAAGAAGAAATTGCTTATTACAATTTTTTCTCAATTATAAAATCACAGTGACGTAAAAACCAGGGATTATACAGGAAAGGGTTAAGCAATGTTCATATTTCCATTAACAGATTCTTTATGACAAAAATCACATCTTTACACCAATAAGGACAGAAGAAAATTTTTTAAAGATCTTTCTTTTGTTTTTCACTTGCGTTGCTTCAAAAAACAGATTAAATGGATTTTAATTCTTTCAGCTGTTTAGAAAGAGGCTGTTTGGCTGTTTTGAAAGAAGACCACTTATGGGACATCTGCCAATTTGATTCAAGTTCAGCAGTAGAAAGGAATTCCTGTTTAAAGTAAATGTTGACACTCTGAGGGTCTGATGATGGACAAAACTATAACATTTATACTTGACCTTGTTTGACTACTTTGTTTAATTGATTGATTGAATGGAGTTTACCGCCGCTTTTAACAGTATTTCAGTCATATAGCGGCGGCTGGAGCACCTAACAATGGATTCCTTGTATTTCTCACACCAGTACTACCACTACATCCTTTCCTAGCCTCCAGCTGCTATCCCACTTAGGTTTACGATTATCCACCCATTGGTGAGAGACAATTGTCGGAAAGAATATTTGCCGCCGCCGGGGATCGAACCCATGACACCCATGATTGAAGATTAGGAGTCTGGCGCGCTACCGACTGCGCTATGGCGGCGGCCCGACTACTTTGTTTAAACTTTATTAGATATGTATCAACTAGACATTGTCGTAAAGCGTACTAATACCCCCCAACAGCGCTTGTCCATATACAAGTGCTATCTGCAAAAGGGCCATAACAAAAATGGACTTTCTTTATTAAAGGGCTATAAATCCGTCAAAAATCAATGGACCATAACCAAAATTGAATATGCACGTCTGACTTATACCGAGCGTTTCTATAAAATTTGCATCAAATCCATCCAATGGTTGCTGAGAAATTGAGCGGACACGATTTTTCACCAAAGGGCCATAACTCTGTCAAAAATCAATGGACAGTAACCAAAATAGAATATGCACATCTCTGCTTGATATTGATTATATCAGTGAAGTTTGAATCAAATCTGTCCAATGGTTGCCTAGAAATTGAGCGGACACGAAAAAGCTACAGACAGACGGATTGAACGACTGACCAACGGATGGACCAACCAACCGACAAGCTGACTCCTATATACCCCCCGAACAAAGTTAAGGGGGGTATAATAAATGTTTCTTTAACAGTATAGTATATGATTGCCAACCATCACTATTTGGGCAGTATACCCTCACAGTGTAATTAAGCTAAATAAATGGTTTTTCCCTGTCAAAACCTCTGCTCATGTTTGATGTCTATGCAAAACACATAAAACCCCTTCAATTATTCAAAGTTTGCTGTATTGCTAGACATCATTTATATGCTGAACCTATTACCAGAGGGCAAAATTTTAGACAGGTCCAAATTGAAAGGTATTACAGACAACAATTTAAAACTTATCAAATTTTGGATTGTTTTTACTTTTGTGGCAGAAAACATTGTGGATAATGAAGAAACTGTTCGTGACAAGAAATTTCTTCATTTTCCAGAATGTTTTCCAAAGCTTTATTTCTTGAGGGCATCTATAAGCGTCATTGAGTTGGAATGGGTTAAACAAAGAGCCATACATCTTTATACGAATGCTTTTAAATTTTAAAAAATGCCATCTCCTATAAATAAAAGAGGTATGCAATTCATTTACAATGTATATGCATGTAATACCATAATTTTCTTAGCCATCACAGTTTTTTAAAAGCTTTTCACTGATTTATAAAGTGTCTAAAACTTTCAGATTTCTAATAATTGTGATGAACAAGAGCCATGTCGGACATGGCCATCCCCCACCATAAAAGCTTGATAGTAAACTAAAGCCAGTTAGATTTAGGCTTCTTGGGAACTGCATTTCTTCTCAATAAATTCAATAATAGCTATTATACTTTCAGAGATATGCTCTGGACAAAATCTTAGTCTTTAAAACAACAAAGGGCGGAAACTCCAAAATTATGCAATTAAGAGTTTTGGGTCTTGTGCACTGCACTTCTCCTGAGTGAGATCTATCCATCTATGAAGTTTCAAGTTGACAGCATTTATACTTTAGGAGATATGCTCCGGACAAGCTTAGTGACGAAATGACGGAATAACAGAATGATGGACGGATACCATTTTTGTATCCCCTTCGTCGAAACGGCGGGGGATAATAACTATTGCAATTTATTCTAATCCATGACAAATTTCCTGCATTCTTTCTAAGGCTATAGTTAGGTTTTGCTCCAATGATAGCCAATGACAGTTAAGCATCACAATGAAAATGAAACTTGTGATGAGTACCCATCACAATGAATGGTGATGGTTACCCATCAGATACTTGACTGATTAATGCCAAGTATCTGTCTAAATGTTTCAGGAAAATGTTAAATTTGCAGTTTTGAAAGATAGAAAGATAGACAGATGGACAAACAGACAGATGTAAAATCTTATTGATGATAAGACATACACTAGGTCTTTTTAGTTTGTCTTTCAGTCATTTCATTTTCCATTGTAGAAACAGTTTCCAGGTTGATAATATAAGCACATTATGTAGAGACAGATCCGACTGCAGCTGGTCTGTGCAGAAATTTTCCTGGTAGCTTATAGAAAGAACCACTTACATTTCACTCCAAGTTACATCCTGATTTCTAAATGGACGGCTTAACTCCTTTTCTTTCTGTTTTCCTAACAGTTTCTGCAGTGTTTCAACCAATTCACCAATTCTGTGAAAATAAAATATATATCACATGGATAAGGGAGGCTGTAACAGTCATCATATCACAATTAACCATTCCAAAAATAATTCTGCTTCTTCAAACTCCTCAATAAAATAGCTTGGAAAATATTGTGAACAATGAAGAAATTGCTTATTACAAGCAATTTCTTCAATGAGCACAACATTTTCAAATACCCTAAAAGAAAAGGAATTTTCAAGTTTCATCAACCTGAAATTTGTCATCTGCAACCTCCTTCAATTTGGACCAGTCTAAAATTTGTTATGTGGAATGGGTTAAAATGGTAAACCAGAATATTCTTTTTCTTTGTCTGGAATGTGTATATTTACTCTATATTAGTAAGTTAATGCATTACATGAAACCTTTAAGCATAGGGTTTTATTGTAAAAAGATTTCAGATAAGAATTTAATCTTGATTTCGATATAAGATAATGTCTGCTCTGGATGAGTCTAAAAATAACCCTAGTAGCATAATATGAATAAATTTGGAAGAGATCTACTAGATAATCTAGGGGGTTTTGTAGCTGCTTTCCGACGAAGGTTTATGATTATCCACCCATTGGTGAGAGACAAATGTTGGAAAGGATATGTGCTGCCCCTGGAAATCGAACCCATGACAACCCATGATTGACAAATGGGAGTCTGATGCGCTACAAACTGCCCTATGATGGCAGCCTTCTCAATTTTAGAAGAGCTTCACCCAAGGAACATATCTGCCAAGTTTCATAAAAAAACAGCTGAATGACACAAGACTGACTCAAGACAATGGACATCAAAAACAGTAAAAATCAAAATAGCTCACCTTGAGCTAAGATGAGCTAAAAATACCAAATCTTATAAACTGACAAAGCTACAAACTGTTTTTGTACATTCATCCTTTACCAGACAACAAAGTTTTAGGCTGGTTCAAATTCAAAGATGTAGCAGACAAATAACTTAGATTTTTTCTTTTTTTTTAACCCTTTCCCATTTCTTGAAATTTTAGACTGGTCCAAATTGAAAGAGGTTGCAGACGACAATGAAAACTGGATGCTATTTGAAATGAAACCATCTGATGTGGTAGAAAATATTGTGGAAAAAGGAGAAATTGCTTGTTACAAGCAATTTATCCTTTTTCCACAATGTTTTCTCAAGTATGAAATCACAGCAACTTAAAAAACCCAGGTTTAAACAGGAAAGGGTTAAACTGTATTTTGTAGTAGAAAATATATGTGCGAGCTGATCTTGTCTACACTTCCTGCGAAAACAGGAATATGCTGAGTTCAGCATGACGAGAGTTAAGTTTATTTGCATTTCTCAGAAACTGCCCAATCAGAGTATGGTTGCCATAACCCTTGCACTTGAACAAGATAGTCTGTCTTATATTTTCAACAACATTGGTTTTCAAATTATATGGTCTGGGAATTAAAACAAATGACTTATATCAAATATGCCACTGTCATGGCGCAGTCAGTAGTGCATCAAACTCCCGATCTTAAATTATGGGATTTCATGGGTTCAAACCCCTGTGGCAGCACTTATCCTTTCTTACATTTGTCTCTCACCGAATGGGTGGATAATCATAAACCTAGGTGGGATAGCAGCTGGAGGCTAGGAAAGGATGTAGTTGTAGTACTGGTGTGAGAAATACCAGGAATCCATCGGCAGGTGCTCCAACCGCCACGATATGACTGAAATACTGTTAAAAGTGGCATTAAACCCCATTCAATCAATCAACGAATTAAAACAAATGCATACCATTAGTGGTGCACTTAAAACTTCATAACTATAGATAGATAAATTATTGATTCATTGAATGGAGTTTAATGCTCCTTTTAAATATTTCAATATGGCAGCTGGAGCACAGTACATGTGGCTTTTTTTATACAGGGCCACATATGGAAAATTATTGCCACATTTGGTTCAAATTAGCAAAATGATTTGGGAGATCTCATTTGAAACTTGTGTATATATCTTTATTAACCTTAGCCTCCTGGGGAATTGAGAATAATGATTTTAGCAATTTTAAACATATATACTGATGTTTCATTAAAAAAAGTAAGGCTCTATGCCTTCTAGGCCAGGAGGAGAAGATTTTAAAGATTATTTTGAAAATTCTCTTTTGTTGCCATGGCAAACAGAGTTTCCAGCAGATCTAAATTCTTTTAGCTATCTTTATGCAGGGCCACCTAAGGAACATTTCTGCCAAATTTAGTTCAAATTGACCAAATGGTGTGGTAAAATGGCATTTTAAAATCTTTCTTTATTTCTATATAAACCCCAACCCCTGGGACTCTGCCCCTGGGGACCCGGGGATAATGATATTAGCAATTTTTAAAAAGTTTAATATACTGATGTTCCATGCAAAATAGTAAGGATCTACGCATTCTGGGTCAGGAGGAGAAGATATTTAAAGATTTTCTTAAAATTTCCCTTTTGTTGCCATGGTCAACAGAGTTTTCAATGGATTTCAATTCTATTACTTATTTTTATATAAGGCCACCTAAGGAACATTTCTGCCAAACAAGGTTCAGTTTTGCCCATTTGTTTGTGAGGAGGTATTGTTTAAAGAAATTGTTGACAGACTACAGATGGACAATGGACAAAAGGTGATTACAATAGCTCATTTGTGCACTTTATGCTTAGGAGAGCTAAAAGGATATTTGCCATTGCTTGGGACAGCCGAGTCCTATCACCCTACCAGCTGCACCATGACTGCAGCTATAGCTTGATGAAGCTGTATATACATATAAGTCATCCACAAAAGAAAAAGTTTGTGATAACTGTCCAAGGTCACCTTAGCGCTTCTATTCTAAATGAATGATATAGTTGGTTGAAAATTTTTTCAATTGACTGAGGGATCCATCTATTGAAAAGTCAGAGAAAGTGATCCAACATGGTGTACCTACCTGTGAGTATTTCCAGCTATGTCAGTCACTTTTGTGGCAAGATCGATCAGTTTGGTGAAACAATTGATGAGGTAGATTACTACAAATGCATTCTGGTGGAGGATAAAAAAAAATCATGAAAGGATAATTATTTTATCTAGCACATGCATAGATCTAAAAACTTTCTAGTTCTTAAACACATTCAAACCAGCTTTCAAACTTCCTCTAAGAAAGTATTTGAGAAAAACAAGAGCACCGCCTACCTGTGCCTACGCTCGGCTGTTGGGTACTGGAAAGTGGTCAAAATGCATCTAGAGTTATCCCTCTTGGTAGTATAGGTTGCTCTTTTGATAGTGAACAAGTGTGCCAAGTTTAAAGTAAATACCTTTAGTAGAACCAGAGATATTACAAAATGTCAAAGTTTTTGCACGATGACGAGGACAAGGACAACACCAAGGATATAGCAATACCTTGGGTTTTCTCCGAAAACAGGTGGGCTAAAAAGAGGAATAATTTGTAAGAAATTATTTAGATATTCCGCTTGTTGGTATTATTTGCAATTTTGATATTGAGCATATATTCCAAGTTTCTAGAAATGCATTAGTTATACCTGTGTTATTACAAAAATTAAATTTTTGAATGACAACCCTGATGCGAATGCAGACACTGACCTGGCCATATTAAAAGTTAGGGTTTTCTCTGAAAACATCCCAGCTAAAAACAAGTCACATTAGTAAAACTTGGATTGTATTGCAAGTTAACTGGATCTATTTGTTTGAATTAACTCATTACTTGACAGTAAAATTTTAGACTGGTCCAAATCAAAAGGAAATGCAGAAGACAAATAAAAATTTATGAAATTTTAGATTTTTCAATTTTCTAGTTAAAACATTGTGGAAAATGAAGAAATTGCTTGTTGCATTTTTTTTTTGGGGGGGGGGGGAGGGGGGATCGAAAGCCCCATTGTGTTGGAATAGGTTAAACACCAGTTTCAACAATCTGTCATTCATATTATTTCATTCATTAGTTAACAAGATTGCTGGTGATTACAATACACTTACAGCAGAAATAAGAGAAGATAAGTCTGGAGCACTTAGACTGTCATAAGCACCAAGAAATATTGGGACACTAATGGCTATATAACTGAATATGCTACCCAGGTAATCAAACAGCTGAATAGAAACTGAAATGAAACATGAGAACATCAGTATAGACATTGTCATCAAACGTCTTTAACCCTTTCCTGTACGAACCCAGGATTTTACGTCACTGTGTTTTAATACTTGAGAAAACATTGTTGGAAAAGGATAAATTGCATGTCAAAAGCAATTTCCCCTTTTCCTACAATATTTTCTACAACATAGGATGGTTTCATTTCAAATTGCATCCAATTTTCTTTGTCGTCTGTAACCTCTTTCAATTTGAACTAGTCTAATGTCTAAGGAAAGGGTTCAAGAACCTATTACCAGACAAAACAAATTTGCTGGTCAAAATTGAAAGAAATTGACAACTACATTACATAGTGTTTTGAAAATAGATATCAGCTAAAGGAGAATCAAAGGCCTGAACAGCCTCAAATGCAGTCAGGACTGTATATAAACAATTTGTATGATAATTGAAGCTATTCTCTTGATTTTTCTGTTAATTTTTCCTTATTATGAACTCACATTTGTAGACTTCTATCTTTTCTTCCGAGACAGAATCCCTACCATGATTCCTTGCCTATAACTGACTTGATCAACGACGTAATTGTCAAATTCAGAAAAAATATATGACGGACAGTTTTAGGAGCATCACCCTCCAATATTTAGAAAGATGAATACAGGTTTTGGAGTAGATATTTTGCTTGGTAATTTGACCAAGTTTAGAAGCCATTAATTTCTCAATATTTTGTTCGGGAATCTTTAGTACTATTTGATACATAAGTTGTTTGTTGGAATCTGAAAGGCCAGAAACCAATGAATGTGTCTAGTTCCAGACTTTTTCCGAAATGGGAATAGCGGACGTTGAAAATCATGCAACGAAAATATTTGAAGTGCTTATCAGTGATTTTAAATGCGTTTTAACGCAATGGTTATTTCAAAATGCGTTTTAGTAATTTGCAATACGTTATCACGCATTATATTTGTAGCTCTGTGTCACTTGTGACCTTGGATCGTTTACAGTCTGGTAGGCATAGCGATACTAGTTATAATAAGTGTTGCATCCCAGACTTCTTCCAAGACAGGTTGTTCCTTCATTGAATTACTCAAATGGGGGGGGGGGAGTGACAAATGCTAACAGGGGGGTCAAAAACCCTAAGCAGTATGTTGATTCATTGATAAATCTCTCATAAAGATATGAAGAAAACAACTAATTTATTTGGTTTTCAATACAATATAAGATGTGTCTCTGAAAATTGGGGCAAAAAATAAGCTCTTAATGAATATGTAGTGATTCTACCTGCTTTCAAGTCCTTCAAGTTTAACCTTTTCTTTTCTTGTAGGGGCCAACATTTAAAATGTATCTTAGTAATAATAGCAGTTCTCATAGCACAAGTTTGTCAATTTTTGCTTCAGTTTATCATGCACATTGGAGGTAGCTCTGACAATCTCACTTTGGTGCACACTTTAGTCAGTTGACTTACCATGGTATTTCGATTCTAAATGTTTGTGTGCAAGTACGGCATTTTGTGCATTTTTACCCGAGGTTTGTCACAAGACAAATAACAGTCATCCCAGACTTTTCTCCTCATGTTTCAAACTCTTATAATTTTCAAACATTATTTCTGTAATTAAGCGTTCTAAACAGTAAGTTTGGTTTTTGCCATCCAAGATCTGGCTAGATTGGCTTTCACTGTCTTTCTTCTTGCCCGTCAGATACAATGATATAGCACCAATATCGAGGTTTAAAAAAGTCTGTGGTGCCTTTTGGTGGCATGAAAGTTGATTTAAATTATTTCTTCTTATCAAGTTTTACATAACTGTCTTTAACCAAAAACAGAAAACAAGAGGACCATGATAGTCCTAAATCGCTCACCTGAGGCATCTGCAAATTACAGTACTTTTTAGTATAAAAAAGGCACAACTTATAAAAGATATATAAGATTTTGGGCTTTGTACAAAACAATCCAGTAATGTTTTACAATAATAATGAATGCCTTTGGCTTTATAGTTTAATCCATTACCAAACTATCCCAGAATTTGTCACCCTCAGGGAAAATAGGTTTGAAAAATACATAGTGAGAAAGGGAGTGACAAGCAATTTATCCATTTCTCACTGTTTTCTGCCTGAAATTCTTTGTATTTAGATTTCAATCAAACTCTAATTACTGTCTGCAACTTCAATGGGTGTAATTTTAGCAACCTTGGTAGAGAACAATCTGGATGTACTATACATCAAAATATGAATGCATTACAACTTATACATGAGAAGTGGAAGATATTTGAACATGCTCTTATTGAGCGTTTTTCATATCTTTGGATGCCTTGGGAAGGGCAATGTTTGTCCAAAGGATATAAACATGGTAGAGAACAATAGTGTTATCCTTTGTTTTTAATGTAAATGCTCTAGAGCCAATATTTAAGAAGGGTTCTTTCAATGCAATTTAAGCAATTTTCAACCCAGGAGCAGAGACATTTTTATCCTAAGAGCATATTTTCCTGTTATATAGTACAAAATTATTTAGTCATGCTACATACCAAATATGTATGCCCTTCACCTTATATTTCAGAAGGAGAAGACTTTTGATGTTGCTCTAATTGAGCGTTTTCAAAAAAAATTTACCTCTGGGGCAGTGCCATGTTTTATCCCAGGGCTAACATTTTAGCTAACATGGTAGAGAACCATCTGGTTATGCTATATACAAAATATGAATGCCTTAGACTTTGTAGATTGGGAGGAAAAGACTATTGAACATGGTCTAATGGAGCTTTTTTACAAACTTTGGACACCCAGGGAAAGGGTGTTTATTAACCTACAGGCATAATTTGATCAAAACTGATAGATAACAGCCAGGCTATGCTACACACAAAATATAAATGCCCTCCTCCTTAAAATGAAGACTTTTTTTTAACATACTGAAATTTTGCGTTTTTCCCATTTTTTGACCCCTAGTGCAGGGCCTTTTTGACCTGAGAAAGACAACTTTTTGTGATTTAGTACAAAACCATCTAGTTATGCTCAATAACAAATATGAATATCCTAGACCTCATAGTTTAAGAGGAGAAGTCTTTTGAAATTGCTCTAAGTAAGCATTTTTCCAAACTTCGGACATCTAGGGCGGGGCCATTTTAGACCCCAGAGATTAAATATTTAGAAACTTGGTAGAGAACCATATGATTAAGCTCTATATAAAATATAAATGCCTTTGGCCTTGTAGTCTGTGAGAAAAAAGACAACATAGATTTTCTAAAATTTCCCATTTTCATATGCCACGGTTACAAGAGTTTTTTACAGAATTAAATTCTTTTAACAACTTTTGAAGAGCTTCAACCAAGGAACATCCCTGCAAAGTTTCAGCTTGATTGGCCTACTGGTTTAGGAGGAGAAGATTTTTGAAGATTTTTACAAATTTACTAAAGATTCCCATTTTCACATGCCGCTGCAACCAGAGTTTTTGACGGAATTAAATTCTTTTACCAACTTTTGAAGAGCTTCAACTTAGGAACATCCCTGCAAAGTTTCAGCTTGATTGGCCTACTGGTTTAGGAGGAGAAGATTTTTAAAGATTTTTACAGATTTACTAAAGATTCCCATTTTCACATGCCGCGGCAGCCAGAGTTTTTGACGGAATTAAATTCTTTTAACAACATTTGTAGGCCTTCACCCAAGGAACATCCCTGCAAAGTTTCAGCTTGATTGGCCTACTGGTTTAGGAGGAGAAGATTTTTAAAGATTTTTACAGATTTACTTAAGATTCCCATTTTCACATGCCGCGGCAGCCAGAGTTTTTGACGGAATTAAATTCTTTTAACAACTTTTGTAGAACTTCACAATCCCTGCAAAGTTTCAGCTTGATTGGCCTTCTGTTTTAGGAGGAGAAGATTTTTAAAGAAATTGTGGATGGACGGACAGACGGACAGATGGACAGACGGACGGACGACGACCGATCACAATAGCTCACCTCGCACTTTTTGCTCAGGTGAGCCAAAAACTACTGCGCATGATCAGTTGTTGGGTTTCCTGTATTCAATACACTTCGATTTGAAATCGGGGACCAGTTAAAATTATTATATGCCATAATGGTTATAAATTGTGATGAACAAAACTATTTTTATTGAGTACCGTGCTGTCTACAGACTGTACTCTTTTTTAATTGAAAATCATCTTTTTTCACATTTTTCATACCCCTGATGGTTAATCGATTCTGAAGGAGTCAGACGTCTTTGTGTGATTACTCCCTTATCAAATTAGAAAAGTTGCGTGAGTTAGTAAAAACCAGGAGAATTTCCTCTATCCAGTGGCCTGGGTGCAAAAGGGTAAAAATACAAGTAGAATTGTAGAATTGGCGACTTGAACTTTGTAGCTTAAACTTATTAAAGCTGCAGTCATGATAATTAGGTCTCCAACCAACAATCTTGATGCTTTTGTTAAATATTCCTGACCATTAACTTTGCAAAATAAAGCAGTTAACCCATTCCCACTGAAGCCCTCCTTTTTACGCCCCTTAAGAAAAAAGCTTTGGAAAACATTGTGGAAAATGAAGAAATTGCTTGTATCAAGCAATTTCTTCATTATCCACCATGTTTTCTATCCAAAAAGACAAAGAAAATTTAAATTCCACCAACTTGAAAATATCGTCTGCAGCTTCCTTCAGTTTGGACCAGTCTAAAATTTTGTTGAGTTGGAATGGGTTAAACATCAAGTCAAACTTCCAGTCAAGGCTCAGTGGACAGGGTCAGTCTAATGATATCTTTGGAGTTTTTATAGTTCTCTAGGAGTGTAGACTCTAATTCATAATCCCTTTCTTAGACTCTTCTCAAGAATAAAGGTAAAAAAAAACATTAAAAACAATGTGGAAAATTTGAAAAAAATCATGGCACAAGCATTTCTTCAATCCTCACAGTTTTCTACAAAGAGAGATGGAAATATAGAGATGGAAATAATAAGATACTAAATAATGCCAAGAATGTTTCAAAGTACATTTATAGTATTCACACCACTTACAATTTAATGCATATTCCTTTCTAATCCATTTATGTTGAACACCCAACAAACTTTTAAGATGACCATTGGATTTTTCTTCCTCCACATGCCCTGATCTATAAAATGCTGCAGACTCACAGTTGGATCTTATCTGCATATGCTTGAACCTGAAAATATAAGCAAGGACTTAATATTCTAGAAAAGGTAAAAATTGTAAAATAAGAGGAAATTGATGCTTCAGCACGAAACAGTTGTAACTGCCAATGTTTTTGGCAGTTACAACTGTTTTATGCTGAACCATGGAAATGCTTGTATGCATTCTTATTGCTCATTTTCTCTTTTACCTCACATTGGTTTTCATCCCAGAAAGTACTTCTTGCTTAAACACATTACCAGAAGACAAAATTCTTTTTTTTCTAAATTCAAACATGAGGGCCAAAATGGCCCAAAAGAGATCATCTTAGTTATTTCAGAATTTCTCAAGAGGGCCAAAATGGCCCAAAAATGCTCATCTTAGTTATTTCATAATTTCTCAAAAAATGATAAGCCCCCCCTTCAACCCCCACATTTGTACACAAATCAGTCCATCTACTAATGAGTGTGAAATATGAGAACCCTAGGATGAAACTAAGATAGTAGAAGTTTCAGTTTTTGGTTAAAGATCTTTATAACAGGTTAAATGTCAAGGTCATAAGGTCAAGGTCATTGTCTCAAATGAAAGCCATTTCCTAATGAGTGCATGTGTGAAATATGAGTATCCTAAGATGAAAAATGACCAAAGTTGAGGTTGAAATGAATTTATACTGTCTGCATCTGTAGGATGCAGCTCGCAGTCATACAAAAAAAATTGATTCTTGTGTTACCCCTTGTCATGCTTAATTGAATCCTTTTCAGATAAGTATTACCGGGGTATAATCAGAGAGCTGAAAGCACTGGAAGTCCAGAATCTGGATAAATATCTCTTTTGGTTATCAAATTCATACATAACCAAGACTTAAAAGAAGGTGGTGTAGACTTAGATCAGACTTCACATATGTGCAGGCTAATCTTTGTCTATGCCTCCTACCAAAATAGGAATATTTCAACGTTTAGCATGACAAGGGTTAAGCTATTAACACAGGTTTCATAAAAAACTTACCTGAAGTTCCCTTCCATCTTTTCCCTGATAAACACATATTTTACTACGGGAGACATGAGTATTTTGTTTATGATTGTGGCAATGATAAAGAATACAAGCACTCCTACTGGTCCCACAGCACCAGAACTGAAACAGCATAACAAGAGGACTATGGTGGGTCATATTGTGCTCACCTAAGGCTAATAGTTCTAGGTTTCATGAAGTTTGTGACGGCTAATAAAGATTTCCATCTTTATATCACTCCATGAAATATTGGATTTTACAATAATTCAGATTCTGATCTAGGAGTGATAGCTTGATTAAGTTTGATAGACTATTGCAAGTAATTTTTTTGAAGCACTAGGCCTAATAGTTTTGGAGAAGGAGAGAATTTTTTGGTTTTCTACTTGTAGCTATTTTTTCCTTTCCAGTACAATCACTGATTTTTACGATCCTGTGATTTTGAACTTGAGAAAACATTGTAGAAAAAGAAGAAATTGCTTGTGACAAGCAATTTCTTCTTTTTCCACAATATTTTCTACCCTAATGAATGATTATTTTTCAAACTAAATCCAATTTAAATTTTTGTATGCAAAACCTTTGAAATTGGACAAGTCTAAAATTTTTCAAAACGAGAATTGGATTAGGGATCCAATAATAGAGAGTTAATCTGAATCTTAGATTGACAACTCAAATTTAGTTACCTTACTACCATAAGGTGACTCTACATACAAAATATGAACGTTCTAATACTAATGGGCTTGAAGTTAAAGAATCATAAAATTATCTTCTTTATCTCTTATCTAAAAGTACAAGATCTGACAACAGAGGGTTTAATTTGATTCAAGGTCAAAATTTGAGCTATTTTGGTAGGGGGAAATCAGGTATTGCTTAATGCAATTTTTGAAAGCCATAAGCCTTCCAGTTTGGGGGAAGATTTTTAAAGATGTCCCTGTCTATTTCTATGGAAAACCCTCACCAAGGGGATTTCTTTTCATCTGAGTCATAATTTGAAGTACTTTGATTGAGAATCATATGGAAATTCTACATTCAAAATTTCAAAGCTCTAGACCATTGGTTTTTAAGAGGAGGATTTTAAGAGGGAATGGGTTAAAGTCAATATAGGACACATACCTTTGGTTAGACTTGTATAGATAGTATGCAATAGTAAAAGGTGAGATCAATACTGGAGCTATGACTTGGCTTAAACTACCACAGAGTTTGTCTACATCTCGAGTAATACGCTGATCTCTGAAATAGGATTGAAACAATTTTTAGAGGACGGGATTCTTGGATAACAGGAATCCATAAGTAAGTTAAAATGTCAAGTACATTGAGTGTGCTATACAATACTCACATATCATCAACAGCTTTGCCAAGTACATTGTCTGTGCTATGCAATACTCACATATCATCATCAGCTTTGCCAAGTACATTGAGTGTGCTATACAATACTCACATATCATCATCAGCTTTGCCAAGTTCATTGACTGTGCTATACAATACTCACATATCATCATCAGCTTTGCAGAGTACATTGTCTGTGCTATGCAATACTCAAATATCATCATCAGCTTTGCCAAGTACATTGAGTGTGCTATACAATACTCACATAGCGTCAACAGCTTTGTCAAGAACACTGAATGTGCTTTATAACACTCGCATATCATCATCAGCTTTGTCAAGTACATTGACTGTGCTATACAATACTCGTGTATCATTAGAAATTTTGTCAGGTGCATTGACTCTAACTCACATATTATCAAATTTGTCATGTATATGGTGTGTGTAGTATAACACTCATGTATTATCAAAAATAGAGTCAAGTACATTTGCTGTAATGAAATTCTCATTTTCAACACAGTTTATCAAGTAACTTGACTGTGTAGTATAATAATGTACATGTATTAACATTCTTGTCAAGTACATAATCTGTCATGAAATACTCACATATAACGAAATGGATCATCATGAATTTGACAACCTGATGGAATGTGATTAACACTGTATGCTACACATGATTTATTGAATAACTATGATTGAATGCTAATAAATTTTCAGTACTGAACAGATTGAATGGGATAAGATTTGTCTGTTCAATCAATGGAATGTTTCATTCAATCACATCAATATCTGGATTCAACTTTAAGGAAAATGTTTATATTATTTTTTCAAATATAAATTACCAGCTTTAATTTTAATAAAAATTTGAATTGCCAAAACTGATTGAGTGATGTGAATAATCATTAATATTGAAAGTTATTTATTTAATGCTTAAGGATTAATTGATCACAGATTGGAAAATTGTGATTGCTACCAGATTACAGTTGATTGACTGTGATTGCACATGATTGCCTGGAATGTGATTGATTGAAATGGGTTTAACGCCCATTTTAACAGTATTTCAGTCATATTGTGGCAGCTGGAGCACCTAACAATGGATTCCTGGTATTTCTCATACCAGTACTACCACTACATCCTTTCCTAGCCTCCAGCTACTTTCCCACTAAGGTTTACGATTATCCACCCATTGATTGCCTGGAATGTGATTGACATGACTGTCAAATTAATGATGTTAGACTATTTAATAGAATACTTACGTATTATCCACAGTTTTGTCAAGTACATTGACTGTGTAATATAACAGCTCTGTGAAGTACATGGAATGTAGACGTGTGGTGATGTTTTCTCGCCACAGAAGGTATAAAATGGATGTCATATATGATATGGTACTGCTGATCTGGAAAGTACATGAGAACAGTCTGTAACACAATAAGCCCTAGAAACTAAACAGTCGAGGTGATCACAAAAGCATATCCATAGCACACTGTGTTAACCCTTTCCCGATCAAATACGGGATTTTACGTTCCTGTAATTTTATACTCGAGAAAACATTGTGGAAAAAGAAGAAATTGCTTGTTACAAGCAATTTCTCCTTTTTCCACAATGTTTTCTACCACATAGGATGGTTTAATTTCATATGGCATCCAGTTTTCATTGTCGTCTGCAACCTCTTTCAATTTGGACTAGTCTAAAATTTCCAAAAACGGGAAAGAGTTAAGGTGAGCTTATAATCAAATTTTTTGCAAGACAACACTGACCCTGATGCAGGCTTAATCCATTCCCACTCAGTGACACTTTTAGATGCCCCCAAGAAAAAAAGCTTGGGAAAACATTGTGGAAAATGAAGAAATTGCTTATGACAAGCAATTTCTTCATTTTCCACAATGTTTTCTACCAAGAAAGTGGAAAAAATCTAAAATTTCATAAAGCTTATATTGTCGTCTGCAACTTCTTTCAATTTGGACCAGTCTAAAATCTCGTCATGTGGTAATGGGTTAAACATAGACAACAACCTGGGTATAACAATATCTCAGATTTCCCACAGCTTTTTCATTAGGGGCATCAAAAACCATCATTCTGTGGGAATGAGTTAAAAGATTGCCATTGTCAATCAAAAACTAGATTGACCAATCAAATCATTCACTTAGACTAGAAATGAACTTTGACATCTAAGATAAGCAATTTTGTTGGTTTGGTGACTTTAACAGCGCAACTACAACTTGTTCAAACTGTTGCTATCATGGTAAGGAGGCCAATCAACTAATTTGCTCTTTTCGTATTACACTGTCCACATCTGTCACAAAACAATGCTGTTTATATCCTCATTTGAAATGGTTGCCGGGCATTGCAAGAAAACTCAAGATTGGGGGATTTCATTCTTTGTTTCTTTTAGAAATCTAAAATCCTGCAATATTGGGTAAGTTTTTTAGGTAGGTAAATATCATGAAATATTTTGGTAGAGAGCCATCAAACAACTGAAAATGCTACATATCAAAACTGAATATCATAATATTTTTGGAAGAGAATACTTTTCATGATTTCCTACTTTATTTCTCGTAAAAAAAATTTGTTACACACATAAATACTTGATAAAGATACTTGAGCTTGCTCTACATGAACATTTTCCATAACTATGGATTGATGCCACTTTAAACTAGATGGGTGTCCCAGGACAACTGCTGTTGAGCCAGTGAAAGTTCTTTGACCTTGAGCTTTTGACCTTGAATTTGAAGCTATCCAAAAATTTCTTTCAAGTGGCAAACCTACTCATGATTGAGAATACTTGTGCCTATTTATTTTGAAATCCATCCATAATTGTTGGATAAATGCTCTGGACAAGTGTTTGACCTTGAGCTGTGACCTTGACATTTGAACTATCCCAAAAATTCTTTCAAATGGCACATCTACTCATGATAGAGAATAATTGTGCCAATTATTTTGAAATCCATCCATAAATGAAGGAGTAATTGTCCGGATGAATTCGGACAGACAGACGGACTAACTCAGTAACGCACATATACCTTCTTGTTATGGTGACAACTATGTCTCACTCACCGCATGTGGGCTCGACAAATATCAAAAGAACCACAGAAAACTATAAGATTATACTTCATCCCAAATATAAATATATAGATAAGAATAACATTTTTTTCAACTAGCAAATTGAGCATTTTTTTTAGAATTTTCAACAACTGGGGTACGGATGTTTTTATTCTAGGGGCATTATTTCTAGGATGTAAGTACAAAATCAGCTAGTAATGCTACATACCAAATACGAATGCTTCAGGCCTTATATTTTAGGGTTAGAACACCTTTGAACTTACACATATTGAGCTAAATTTCTGTAAAGTTACAGCTTGATCAGAATCATGTTTATGGAGAAGATTTTTAAAGAAAACGTGGACGGACAGTGAAGGCAATGACCAATCACATTAGCTCCTCCTACTCTTTGTGTATAGATGAGCTTAAAACTACTCTGTTAGTTTGGGAGGAGAATATTTTTTTGAAAATGTGAATGTATAGAAAAAACATTCATTACATAATTGTTTACTTTTCTTGACGGAATAGTACTTACAAAAGCTTTAGCCACAATAAGAGCCACAGCAAATCCAGTTTCTCTCCAAAATCCATGACTGTCTTTTTCCCCCAAGACCTTGTAATATTTACTGGGCAAATGGCCTATATGATATATTACATATTGCTCTGAAATAGAAAATATACCATATGATTTTTAACCCTTGTCATGCTGAACCGGGAATATTCCTCTTTTGGCAGGAGGTATAGACAAAGATCAGCCTGCACATTAAGTGCAGTTTGATCTTAGTTTACACCTCCTGTTTGTCTCTTTCAACCCAGATTTGTTTATAAAATTAATTTGCAAAATAATTTTTTACCCTTTACTAGTGATTCAAGTGCCTTCAGACCTCTTGATTCAGAGAAGGATTTTATTCAGCCTGGCTAAAGGATATATTTGTCAATGTGATATGTGACATATTGCTTTGAAATAGATATAAAAATTCTCTTGGTATTTTGCCAATGTGATGTATTGCATATTAAACTAAACAAGAGGGATATTGGCCCTAAAGTGCTCACCTAAGGAGATGACAGCAAAAAATCTCAAGAGGCGAATTTGGCAGAAAAAGAAATCTCATCTAAGAAATCAAGAATAAAACTTCTTACAAAGTCTCAGCAAAGCAGCAAGTACATTGCATAGGAGATTTCTTTAAATAAGACCTTAATGACCTAATTTTGACCCATGTGACCTAATACATCTAACTTGACTGAGTTTTAATTAATACACACATTCTAACAAAATATCAAGACAATTGATCCAAAAATGTGGCCTCCAGAATGCAAATAAGGTATTTCTAACTCATGACCTAGTGACCTAGTCTTTTACCCCATGTAATCCAAGATATAAAGATAATATTTCTGATGAAATATCAAGTCATTTGAGCCTGAAATGAGGATTCCAGAGTGGAAAGGACTTGAATTAATAACCTAGTTTTTACCAAATTAGACCGTTCAAACTTGGCCAAGACATTATAAAGACTAACATTCTGACCAAATATCAAAGACATTGAGCCGCAAAAAAAATGTAGCCTCTTGAGGGCATAGATTGATTTTTTGTGACCCAGTGTTTGACCCCCTGTGACCCAATGATAAAGCCTCTAGCATGCACACAATTTACTACCTTATTACCTAGTTTGTGACCCAATATGACCAAATATCAAACTGACTCTGATTTTCTTAGAATCCAACGTTCTTACCAAATGTCAAGACATTTGAGTAAAACATGTGGCCTCTACTGTGCATACAAGGTTTTTCTGTTTTGACCTAATGACCTAGTTTTTTAACCCATGCAACCGAATATCAAAATTGACTGAGAATTCAAAGAGACTAATATTCTGGCCAATATTCCAGACATTTGAGCAAAAGAATGTGGCTTCTACAGTGCACACAAGGTTCTTCTAAGAATTGACCTTGTGACCTAGTTTTGACCCCATGTGACCCAATATCTAACAGACATTTCATGAAGACAAACAATCAAAATTTACCTAAATCAAGATATTTAAGCCAAAAATGTTGGCTGTAAAGTGTAGATGATAAATGACACCAGGCTACGCATGTTGCACAACGAATAGACAGCAAGATCACAAAAGCTCACCTTGAGGACTTTGTGCTTAGGTAAGTTAAAAATGTGAAAATAATGAGAATATTAATTTAAACTAGATGGTTGTCCCAGGACAACTGCTGTCAAGCTTGCAAAGTTTTGTTGGCACCATGCTCCCAACACAATTTTAGTGTTTGACCTTGAGCTTTGTCCTTGAACTTGAAGCTATCCAAAAAATTCTTTCAAATTGCACATCTACCCATTCTGTAGAATACTTGTGCCAATTTATTGTTGAAATCCATCCATGATTGTAGGAGTAATAGTCCGGACAAACAATTTTAGCGTTTGACCTTGAGCTGTGACCTTGACATTAGAACTATCCCAAAAATTCTTTCATATGGCACATCTGCTAATGATGTAAAATGATTGTGCCAAGTTATTTGAAATCCATCCATAAATGTAGGAGTAATTGGGATGGATGGCCTAACAGACTAACGCCCATACACTGACTTGTCATAGTGACAACTATATGTCTTGCCCACTGCAACAGGCTTGATAGAAAACTTTATTGATAATATTAATACATTGTCCTGATATCATTTGTTCATATCATACTAGTATCAATCAATTGTGGTCTTATTTACTTCCAGTATTTTGCCACCATTTTTGGTCGTACATGGAAAAACTTTGACTATCTTGAAGTTAAATTATCTTTACAACAAACTTTTCTTTTAAGTCCCCTGAACTTATGTACAGGTATTCAACTGCAAGTCAAACAGCCCAATTTTTGCACATTGTGCTCACTGGCGAACTTAAAGTACTGGTACTAAATAACATGTTCAAGCTGTAAGTACAATTTTCATGTCCTCATCTAACCTTTTTACTTTTTGGTTACTTTTAAATGACAATTCATTTTTCAAAACAGCAACTTTTAATATCTAGGTCAAACTTTCTGTCAGAGTCTATGCACTTGGCAATTGATCCCTTAATCCATTACCAATCAGAAAAAGTTCAAATTAAAAGGAGTTACAGACAACAATTCAAAGTTTACAAAATTATAATTCTTTTTTAACTTTCTTAGTTGAAAACATTGAGTGAAATGAAGAAATTGCTTGTTGTAAGCAATTTCTTCATTTAACACAATGATTTCCTAATTGTTTTTTCTTGAAGGACATCAAAAAGCGCCACTGTGTGGGAATTGGTTGAGGCCAGGCTAAAATGGTGTTATTCATTACAAGAAAAACTTTACCTAGTAGTCCTAGAGACAATAGCAAGGCAAACAATAATACTGGTAAACTCTTGAAGGATGGGAAAAACCATGAAAATAATCTGAATATCCTCTTGAAGAATACTATTCCAAATTTGTAGCTGAAAATAGATCAAATATGTAAAAGGTGTTTCACACTAGAAATAAATACATTTTGCAAGATAGTAAAAGAATAAGTGTTTTAACTAATTACCAGAAGACAAAATTTCACACTTGCCCAAATTCAAATTAACTTTTTTCAAACTTTTCCTTTTAGGCCATATTGTTTTCATTTTATTCAACTCGACTTCCTTCTGAATTCAATGATCTCTCTGAAATTCTTAACTGTAATTGGACACAGTTGACAACAATATTTCGTAACAAACTTATGTCAGTTTCACTATCTTTTCAGAAATTTTTCTTAACCCTTTCCCAGTTTTTTTTTTTAATTTAGATTGGTCCCAATTTAAAGAGGTTGTAGACAATTCATTGATGACAATATAAGTTGAGATCATGTGGTTAAGGTTATTCCATTGTTGAAATAAATTATTGAATTGATACAATTTAACCCATTGCCAAAAGATACAATTTTAGACTGATCCACAGTGAAAGAAGTTACAAATGACAGTTTAAAGCTGATCGAATGATAAAAAGCTTTAAGATGTATCCATAACACCCATCAATGAGTAGATAATCGTAAACTTAAGTGGGATGAGGAGCAGGAGGCTTGGAAAGGATGTAGTGGTAATACTGGATTGAGAAATACCAGGAATCTATGTTTAGGTGCTCCAGCCACCGCCATATGAATGAAATACTGTTGAAAATGGTGTTAAACTCCATTCAATCAATCAATCCATAATACAGTTATGTATACGTTTTTTCATATGATACTTTTATAGCTTTCATAACTGAAAAAGTTTACCTAAGCCAATAATGAACAAAATTTTAGACTGGTCCAAATTCAATTTTCATTTAAGAGAAATTTTAAAAATCTTTGTCATTCTGAGAGACGAACATTTTTAGAAATGGAGAAATAGCTTGTTACAAGCGATTCTTTGCATTTTCAACAATGTTCTCCCAAGCTTTTTTTTGAGGATCCTAAAATAGCATGATTCACTTGATTGAATGGGTTTAACGGCACTTTTAACAGTATTTCAGTCATATCGCGGCCGCTGGAGCACCTAACAATGGGTTCCTAGTATTTCTCACACCAGTACTACCATTACACCCTTTCCTAGCCTCCAGCTGCTATCCCATTTAGGTTTACGATTATCCACCTATTGGTGAGAGACAAATGGCGAAAAGGACATATGCAGCAGCCGGGGATCAAACCCATGACATCCCATGATTGAAGATTGGGAGTCTGATGCGCTATGGACTGCGCTTTGACAGCGGCAGCATGATTTTGTGGGAATGGCCAAAACCCTAGAATGGGTTCTTGACACTTTCCTGTTCAATCACTGGTTTTTGTGTCCCTCTGATTTTATTATTGAGAAAATCTTTTTAGAAAAAGAAGATTACTTGTTTTTCCACAATATTCTCTACCCTAGTGATTCTTTTTTTTTTTTTTCAGTTTAAAACCACATTAAATTCTTGTCTGCAAAACCTTTGAATTTGTACAGGTTTTAAATTTTGCAAAACAGGAAAAGTATAATCTTACTTTTCAGACTGTAACATCCTTTCTCAAAATATCAGCCCAACTGTTTCAATCCATCAGACATAAGTAACCTTCCAGCATACACTGTAACATTAAACAAAATGAACTTGAACTATAAACAAATAAACAAAATAGATTAGATATTTAAACACTTAACCCATTACCAGAAAGCAAAATTCTAGACTGATTTAAATTGAAAGGAGTTGCAGACGACAATTAAAAGCTTATGAAATTTTGGAATTTTTTTACCTTCCGGCTGGAAAACATTGTGGATAATGAAGAAATTGCTTGTAAAAAGCAATTTCTTCATTTCACAATGTTTTCCAAAGCTTTTTTTCTTAGGGGTGTTTTAAAGCATCACTGTGTGGGAATGGGTTAACCATAATATGATTTTAGACCAATCCAAATTCAAAGAAGTTGCAAGATGACAACTTATAGTTGATGAAATTGTGTAAATCTTTGTATTTGTGTTAAAAAACATTGAGGAAAATGAAGAAATTGCATGTAACAAGCAATTACTTCATTTTCCAGGTTTTCCCTATTTGCAGACTACAAAATTTTAGACTGGGCCAAATTAAAAGAAGCTGCATACAACAGTTTTAAATTAATTGAAGCTTAAAATCTTAGTCTTCAGTGGTAGAAAAGATTTTGAAGAAACTTCTCATTACACAAGCATTTTTTTAATTTTCCAAAATGTTTTCCAAAGCTATTATTTTCTTGTGGGTCCTGAAAAGGAAATAATATTAAGGGGGAATGGGTTTACCTGAAACATATAAATATGCAACAAACAAATATTTTCTTGATATGTAATACAGTAAAAACTGTATTAAGCAACCAATAAGAGACAGCCTAACATAGTTGTTTATGAGAATAGTTGCTCAACACACTTTTTGTGACAAATATGAGAAATTGGTTTGACTGCATACATAAATTATTGCAGATTACTCACTTAATCCTTTGTTGATGTCATTGAGACGATTCTAGTGTGATCCACCAACATAGGATTAGTTTTGATATTCTTATTGGAAAACTTTCAGTTATGAAAGATCCTCTGTTTTGGGAGAGGGACTTTGGATGCTGGTCACTGAATGAAAGTGGTCCCTTATAGAGGTGGTTGCTTGGGCAAAGACTGACTGCTCTTTTAATGGATGGAAATTTTAATCTAATTATTACATGCAGTTTCTCCTCCAATCTTAATAAATATCTTCTCGATTTTACTGTATTTTATAAATTTAACAATTTGATAAAGGTAATTGTTATATCATATGATAGATGCTTGTAATCTTTTAAGAGATAATTACAAATCATAACTTTACCCTCCCCTATCTAGAAAGATTGGAGTAACAGATATATATTGTATGTCACATAAAAAGGGGCTATTTGGAAAATGGGAAAAGTTTTGACCTTGGTATAACTGCACATTCTGACTCAAACTAGACTTTCTCTGAATTTGATTAAACTATTACCAAACAAATTTTTAGACTGATCCAAATTCAAAGTAGTTGCAGACAACAATTTAGAGGTGATGAAACTTCAGAATTTTTCAGCTTTCAACAAAGGACAATAACTCCAAGACTAATGAATGGACTGAAAACAAAATGGAATATGCACATCTTTGGTTGATATTGCGTGCATGTGTGAAATTTGTGTTAAATCCATTCAGTATTTAGGAGAAATTAAGTGGACAAGATTTTTCATCAAAGGGCCATCAGTCTGTAAAAAGCACATGAACAATAACCAAATTATAATGTGCACATCTCTGATTGATACTAAGTTTAATTATAAAGTTTAGAAAAAATCTATAGAGTAGTTGCTGAGAAATTGAGTGGACAAGGAAAAGCTACATGTATACGGACCAGCCACCGTACCAACTAATAGACAGATTTACAAGCTTACTCCCAAGCCCAAATGTCACTTAGAAGGTAACTAATTCAAACAAGAGAACCATAGGGCCTTATCGGTCACCTGAGTCCAAAGAGCACAAAAACAATAAAAGTCCACCAGTTTATGCTACATACTAAATATCAAAGCTCTAAGCCTTTTAGTTTGGGAGAAGAGTTTTAAATTTTTATTAAATAAGCAATATGTAAAATTCTTGACGTCCGAGAGCGGGCTAATTATGACCCTAGGGCCATAATTCATACCATATTGATAGAGATCCACCAGACGATGTTACATACCAAATATCAAAGCTCTAGGCCTATCTGTTTGAGAGGAGAAGATTTTTAAAGTTTTCACTAGCTTATGTTAAATTTGTGACATCCGGGAATTGGCTAATTTTAATCCTGAGGCAATAATTTTTACTATCTTGATAGAGGTCCACCAGATGATGCTGTATACCAAATATCAAAGTTCTAGGCCCTCCTGTTTGGGAGAAGAAGATTTTTACAAATTTCACTATTTAAGCCCTTTGTAAAAATTGTGACTTCTGGATTGGGCTAATTCTGTAACTTGGGCCATGCTTTATACCATCTTGATAGAAATTCACCAGATGATGTTACATACCAAATATATAAGCTCTAGGCCCTCTAGTTTTGGAGAAGAAAATTTTGAATTTTTCAATATATAAGCCCATGGTAAACTTGTGACGTCTGGGAACGGGTTAAATTTGACCCTGGGGCTATAATTTATACAATATTGATAGAGGTCCACTAGATGAAGCCACATACCAAATATCAGAGCTGTAGGTCTTTTGGTAGAAAAAGATTTTCAAAGTTGTCAGTATGTAACCTTATGTACACCACCCACCTTTCTCTCCCCCCCCCCCCAGCACAGCCATTTCTTGACAGATTTTTTTTCTTGTACAAACTTGATAGCTCTTGCCCTAAAGACTCTAAATACCAAATGTGAATCTAACAGCTGGTTCATGACAAGAAGATGTTTAAAAATGTACCTTTTTTGGCCCCTCATGGAGCCCAAAGGGGAGATAACTCCATGATGTGTACAAATCTGAAGTGCCTTCCCATAAAGATGCTTCCTGCCAAGTTTGGTTGAAATCCATCCAAGGGTTCTTAAGAAGTTGAAAATGTAAAAAGTAAAAGCACGATGCACAACACACGACGACGGACAAAACACGATCCCAATAAGTCACCATGACCTTTGGTCAGGTGACCTAAAAAGAAATTTGTAGAGATTCACTAGAAGAACTTCAAGGAAATCAAATATGACCAAGAGGGCATCAAATGAACAAACCCAAGGGATGTCAAATTGAAGATGCTACAAAACAAATATCTTTGCTTCAGGCTGAATGATTTCAGAGAAGATGATCTTTTAAAGATTAACTTTGCCAAATACAGCATAGGAACAAACATGGTAGAGAAGATGCAACATAACAATATCTATGATCTAGACTTTCTGGTTTTTGCAATTTTTGATGATTTCCAGACACCGCACATGGCAATATATGAACAAACTGTGTAGAGGTCTACTAGAAGATGCTGCATTCAAAATATCTAAGCTCTAGACCGTCTGGACTCTCAACTGAGGGAGCAGAATGTTTTGAAGATTTCCTTATTTGTGTCAATGTAAATGAGGTGTGCTCAGACAGAGCTAAAATATAGCCCATTGGGTATATATGAACAAAATTTGTTGAGGTCAATTTAGAGATGCTATGAAATGAATGTCTATACTCTACCCGAAGCTTTCTAGTTTCAGAAAAGAAGATTTGCAACAGTTTCCCACTAAGTTTCAATACAAAGTCTTTTGCCTGGGCATCATATGGACAAACTTAATTGAGACCACTAGGAGATGCTGCATACAAAAATCAATGTACTCCTCTAGTTTCTGTGAATTCTCTTAGAGATTTCATTTTTTTTAAATTTCTGTAGCCATGGCAACCAGATTTATGAGTGGATTTTAATTATTTGAACATTTTGGAAGATCTTGCCTCAAGCAACATCCCTGCTAGATTGTGTTATGATTAGCCCTCTTGTTCTGGAGGAGAAGATGTTTAAAGAACTTATTGCTCTGAAATATGAATCCCTCTATGAGTAATCACTACAAGCTGCAGTCCATTGTTAGGCCTTTTATAGAAATGTTACTTTCAATATCAACCTTGACATTGTGTGATATTAACCTTGACCTCAATAGAAGCAACATTTTGCCCTTGTCATACTTTAAAATTCTACACATAAAACAAAGAGCTGAATGCACTGAAAGCAATGAAGTGTGGTAATATTTATTTTGAAAAATTGTCTCAAAAGCAAATCTGGCTTAAACGGATTCCCTCACAGTCCCTCCTTTTAATGACCCTCAAGAAAAAAGCTTTGGAAAACATTATGGGCATTGTGTTTCCAGCAATTTCTTGAATTTCAACAATGTCTTCTACTCAAAAAGACAAAGAATTTTAGAATTTCATCAATCTAAAATTGTTGCCTTTCAATTTGGACCAGTCTAAAAAGTTGTCATTTTGGAATAGTTTAAGGGGAAAAACAAATAGTGTAGACTAAGATAAGACTGCACATATGAGCCAGTAGAGCTAAAAATCACTTGTAACAAGCAATTTCTTCATTTTTCACATTTCTCCCCCTAGCTTCTTTCGTTTGTGGTGAAAAAGTAGGACATTTATAGGAGCAGGTTTAATATTTGAAGAACTTAAATGTAGTCTAAGTATTGACCCATTCCCACACAGTGATGCTTTCTGATGCCCCCCAAGAAAAACAATAAGGAAAACATAGTGTAAAATGAAGAAATTGCTTGTCAGAGGCAATTTCTTCATTTACCACAATGTTTTCTACCAACAAAGTTGAAAGATCCTAAAATTTTATAAACTTTATCATGTCGTCTACAACTCCTTTCAATTTGGACTAGTCTAAAATTTTGCCGCCTGGTAGGGTGTTAAACAATCTGAAGATCAAACATTCATTTAACCTTTGTCTTGCTGAACCAAGAATATCCTGTTTAGCAGGAGGTATAGACAAAGAATATCCTGTTTAGCAGGAGGTATAGACAAAGAATTTTGTCTATACCTCCTGTTTGTCTCTTACACCAGAATTGGTAATATAATAAATTTTCAAGACAGATATTAAGTCACAATTAGTGCATCCGGTGCCATCAGCCCTTTGAATTTGAATGCAAATCTGTAGATGATTTTATTCAGCATGACAAGGGTTAACCCATTCCCACTCAAGACCTCCTTCTCTTCAATATCCAAAATGTTTTCTACCCCAAAAGACGACAAAATTTAAAATTCCATGAACTAGATACATGTATTGTCATTTGCAACTTCTTTTAATTTGGACTAGTCAAAAAAATTTTGTTGTGTGGGAATGGCTTAACCCTTTCCTGTTTTCAAAATTTTAGACCTGTCCAAATTTAAAGGTTTTGCAGACGAGAATTTAAAGTGGCTTTAATTTGAAAAATAACCATTCAGTAGGGTAGAAAACATTGTGGAAAAAGAAGAAATTGCTTGTTACAAGCAATTTCTTCTTTTTCCACAATGTTTTCTCAAGAATAAAGTCACAGCAACGTAAAATCCTGGGATTGTACAGGAAAGGGTTAAACAACCTTGTTCAAGTACTATCAGAGGTTATAGAACCACTCCATGAGTAGAAACATGAGTAGTAACCTTGCTTCCTTGAGTCATTAATAACCCATTCCCACACAACTTAATTTGTTTGTTTGAATGGGGTTTAACACCACTTTTAACAGTTTTTCAGTCATTTAGCAGCGACAGGAGCACCTGATCATGGAGTCCTAGTATTTCTTACACCAGTACAACCAGTCCACTGCACCCTTTTCAAGCCTCCAGCTGCTCATTGGTGGGAGGCAAATGTCGGAAAGGTTACTTGCTGCAACTGAAAATCAAACACTGGATCCATGATTACAAAGTCCTACGTACAACCAACTGCACTATGGCTGCGGCAAACTTGAGGATGACCAAAATTGAAAGAATTTGCAAACAACAAAATCTAGATGATGAAATTTAACCAGTCTGTCTCTTGCAGAAGAAAAAATTGTAAATAATGAAGAAAATTATTGCAACAAACAATTTCTTCAATTGCTTGTCACAAGTAATTTCTTCATTTTCCTTCATATTTTTCTGACAGATTTTCTCTTTAGGGAGGATCCAAGAGACAACATTGTGTTTAAATTGGTCGACAGTTACAGATAAAGACAGTAAAACAGATCTTAGATGTACATATAATGAAAATAGTCCCTTATCCCGTTACCAGATGACAAGATTGTAGACTGATCTAAATTAAAAGAAGTTGAAGACGACAATTAAAAGTTTATAAAATTCTAAGTTTTTTCAACTTTTTGGGTAGAAAACATGGCGTAAAACGAAGAAATTGCTTATTGCAAGCAATTTCTTCATTTTACTCCGTAAAAAAGTTACACTGTGTTGGAACTTGTAACTTCTTAAATTCTATGGTTTTTGGTACTAATTTGAACTGTCTGAACATGACAATTCAAATGTGTTCACACCACTCATTTTTTTCTTGAGAAAAGGCAATTGGACAATCCCTAGCCCCTCCCATTTACTCTGTTGGCTACGCCCCATGACTCCGACAGGAACTCACGCTTTGATTTTCAGATGCGTTAGTTTGCAAAATTTATAACCAGTAGAATGCAACAAAAATGAGAATAGTTGGTCAGCGACCTTAAAGTCTTAACTACAGTTTGAATAAGCTGTAGTTTCAATGTTTAAGTTGCCAAACAAACAAACAAGAGAGCCATTTGCGCTGGTGCGCCCACCTGAGATAAAGGTTCTTTTGATGTAAAAGTTATGAATATGATACAAGTAGGCCTGACAATACTTTATACATCTGTAGTCTCTGTACCTGGGGATCCAAAACTTGTCATGACAAATTTCAAGGCTAATGGGCTTTTAAGAAATGTGGAGAACACTTTTTCCTCCCTTCTGGATCCATAGGTAATTATTTTAGAAGAAAAGGGAAATCAATTAACAGATGCTTTATGCTACATATCAAGGCTACAGACCAACCGGGTAAGTAAGAGAAGATATTTAAAGCAACTGGGTCAGAAGGAGAAGATATTTAAAGCAACTGGGTCAGTAGGAGATTGAACTTTCCTTGCCATGACAAGTAGAGTTCTTCCACTGGATTTGTATAATTAAGGCTGTGTGAGAGGAACACTTGAGGAAATTTCTGCCAAATTTGTTGCAAATTGTCCAAATGGTTTTGGAGGAGATGTCATTTAAAAATTTTTAATTACTTCTTTATAACCCCCCTCCCCCTCAAGGGCTGCACCAATTTGGACCTGATGGTCATGATTTTAGTAAATTTGAAAGAGGTATACTAATTTTTCATGCAAAATATCAAGGCTCTATGCCTTCTGGGTCAGGAGGAGAAGAAATTTAATAATTTCAAAATATCACTTTAGTTGCCATGGCAACCACAGTTTTAAACAGATGTCATTTCCTATAATAATTTTTGTACAGGGCCACCTGAGGAATACTTCATGGTTCAATTTAGCCAATTTGTTAGGCAGAAGATCCTTCTTTATTTCTAGCATACAAATCCTTTAAAAATCCTTCTTTTCTACCTTACAGGGTCTTTTCCAACCATATTTTCTAAGGTACAAAATCAAGGGATTGTGTAGGAAAAGGTTAACCCTTTCCTAGATAAACCCGGGATTTTACGTCACTGTGAATTTATACTTGAGAAAACATTGTGGAAAAAGGAGATATTGCTTATGATAAGCAATTTCTCCTTTTCCCACAATGTTTTCTACCACATAGGATGGTTTTATTTGGAATGCATCCAATTTTCATTGTCGTCTGCAACCTCTTTCAATTTGGACCGGTCTAAAATTTCAAAAACCAGGAAAGGGTTAACAGAGGAGTACAAACATTTTTTAAGTATCAATGTTAAACATAAAGAAACAAACAATTTGATACAGCTCTGTCTCACAAATCCTCTTGATATCCTATTTAACCCATTACCAAATGACATAATTTTAGACTGGTTCAAATTGAAAGGAGTTGCAGATGACAATTGAAAAGATAAGAAATTTTCAAACTATGTCAACTTTCTGGGTAGAAAATATTGTGCAATGCTTCAGATACTTTTCGCACACACCAGTACTGTACTGATCAAATCTAAAGTGAATCAGTACCAGCATTGGGATGCAAGTTACTTTTTGGCTGCTGGTAACATTCCTACTATAGTAGATTCAATAGGATCCCCTAGACAAATTCTGCAAATCAAAATTAGTTAGAGTTTAGAAGGGGTTGAGGGTTATCCTTGTGGTATGGGTTTTCCTCCTAATAATGAGTTTTCAGTTTTGTGGTTACTAAAATCTATTTTACCAAAGAATTCCTGCATAAAGAAGTTTACCTTACTCCATGTTTACATTTCTTATGTAACTGTTACAAAATAATTATATATGTACTAACCAATTTGAAATGGGATAAAGAAATTTTCAGTATTGAATCTGTAATTCCATGCTAATCCTAACCTTCATATACAAAAAGTCACTTAATTTTTAAAAGATTATATACACTTAACGAATTTTACACAAGGTTTCATGAGAATGTAGTTATTCACTTAATATTCAAGTATTTTAGAGACTTATTGAGATATCATTAAAAATATTTGCTCTATTTTTTTTATTCTAAATACTATAAGGACTGGTGAAATATAAGAAACATCTAATCTTCAGTCTGAAAAGGAAGCTCTTTATATTAGAGAAAACCGCTTAACAGTCAAGTGAAATCAAATTTGATGTCAAATCACTAGTGAATATTGCTAGATTTTAAAAGATTTCTTCTAGATTTTTCAATTGGAGATATACAAAGGTCTAAAAATAGACTTAGCAAAACACATAAAAGAAGTAGCAGCTCACACTCAAATACTCTTCTGCCAATTGAATTGACAGGAAAGACTTATAGTGATATCTATGCTTCCAAACTAAATTTAGACAATAAGAAAATATTGCAAAGAACCTTTGCTAACAAAATAAGTAAAACATGAACTGGTGCGAAAACACACGGCAGACGAAAAACATAATCCACAACGATATATGACGTCAGCTACAGCTACTGTACTTGATAGACTGAACCATTAGTTTAACCCATTCCAACACAGCAATATTTTAGACTGGTCAAAATTGAAATCAGCTGCAGACAACAATTTCAAGTTGATGGAATTTTGATTTTTTTTGTCTTTTTGGATAGAAAGCATTGTGGATAATGAAGAAATTGCTTGATACAAGCAATTTCTTCATTTTCCACAATGTTTTCCAATGCTTTTTTCTTGTGGGGCGTAAAAAGGAGGGATTGTGTGGGAATGGGTTAAATGGTAGGAGCCTTGGTTCCAGGAAAAAATGGTCATAGTAAAATTAAGATATTTTAATGCCAGGTACAATTTCATATGGTACCTTTGGATTCTCATTTCTTTTTTACATAGTGGGATTGTTAAGTCACTAGCTGGTCACGAATACATCCAAATTCTGAGTCTGAAAGAGTAAGCTCCCATTTATATATACAGATTCGTACCATATAATGTCCGTACTGGAGAAAGATACCTTGACTCTGGCTTTTCCCTAACTTGATTCATGGACCCCCGATTACATGTTTGGTTAATACAATGCTGTCCGGTGATCTTGCGCATCTTAGAAAACTTTCATAAATTATCAAACTAAAAAAAGTTTTACGGGTCTCATAATCATTTCACAGGTTACACAATACCTTCATGTATAACTGGACCAAAGATTCAGCATGCTCGGAAGGTAAAGTAGATTAGCAAGTCTACAGCAGAAACAGGGTCAATAGACAGGGTTTATGAATACTTAATTAGGATGATGTCATGGTGACCGGTCAACTCTGCCCATTTATAACTCGGCCCACCGGCAACTCGGCCTATCGTATAACTCGGCATGGTCAACTCAGCCCAAATATATGGTACAGTATAAAGTGATTGGCGAAATTTCATAAAAGAAATATTTAGGGGAGAGAGAACTGTTATTTTCATCTGCTTCTTTTTGTGTGTGAATACGTCCCAAGCATAACAAAATATTATGGTTAATTAAAAAGCTGTCATAAAAAAAAAATGGCATAAGAAATGATGGTCAATTTGATTTTAAGTGATTGTAGATTAAAAATTACATTGAAAAACAACAACCATTCTAGTCCGCCCCAAATCCAAATATGTTAACAATATAATTCATATATATATCAATAAAAGAAAGTAAATTAATAAGCAAAAAATTATTTACGGATTGTTAATTTTGACAAAAGTTCCATATATTATGTAATATTCTTGTATTACTATATACTATATATTTGGGCCCAGTTGACCGGGCCGAGTTGACTGGGCCGAGTTATTCAATGGGCCGAGTTGACTGGTAACCGACGTCATACAAAAACAGCATCATATGCAAGTAAAAATGTTTACCCAATTTACTTTCTGACCTTTCTTAATTACTATCAACTGTAAAACATCCGTGATAGATAAGCTTTACCTGACCAAAGAACTTCCAGAATAAGAAAACCCATAGTGCGCAAGATCACCAGACGAGCAAGATCACCAGACACAACTGTACAGGCTACAACCTAGCTACCAGGGCTTTGGAAGCAAAGGGGCATTTCCCCTTTTGATGTCTCGTTACTTACAAAGGTATGTTAAGCAATTCATATGCAAATGTGTCTTATAGGCTTTTTTCAATGACAACATTAACCCTTGTCATGCTAAACCCGGAATATTCCGGTTTTGGCAGGAGATGTAGACCAAGATCAGTCTGCGCATAAGTGCGATCTGATCTTGGTCTACACCGCTTGCATGTACTTTTCCTGACAGAGTTGTTTATAAAATTGATCTCTAAAAGAAATATTGATTTTTGAAATGCTTTCAGCCCTTTGATATTACAGCAATCCAGTAAGGTAATTTATACAGCTTGATAAGGGTTAAATGAACTAATGAACGGTTCCTTAGCATGCGCGATAATTAGATATAAACTATCCCCTGAACATCAACGTTATTTCTAAAAGAAAATAACACGGCTTATTATATATGGTTGGTAATAAATCGATATAATAATCAAGTACGTTAGAAAATAAGGATTCATGGGGGGGGGCCATACCGATGACAACCAATGCCGAAGTCGTTCCACAGTAGTGAAACTCTTTGGATGCACCAAAAAGGGGTCGAAGGTAATACTCAAAATCTGTTTAGAAGTCGGCGCAAAATGCACCGATATTTAGACTAGAGTCCACAGATATCGTTCATAAATCTCTCTTGATAAAGGCCTTAATGAAAAGAAATTATTGAACTCGTCTTTTCCTCCGATTTAATTGATGTCTTTTATTTTTATTTCCTTTCATTAATAAGTTTCATTGGGGCATGTCAGCGATAGGTCCATGTCCTTTTCTCAGTTTTTTATCGTGTAACTAGATTCGAACATCGATATATGTAACAAATTACGATGAAATGATGATTACATCTGATATAATCATTCAAATCAATATTCGTATGACAGGCTTAAATTAATTATATTGTTAAGTTATTGTTGTTGTTGTTGTTGTAGTTTTCGGGGGTCCATAGGATACCAGAACAAGGCTGTTTAACAAATTGCCACACAATTTCAAACTTGTTGGAAATTTGGTTGGAAAATATTTGCACAGGAGAAAATACTTACCACTATAATTCACATTCAAAAAGCGGCACGTTGACAAGTTTCAAATCAGATAGTTCGGAAATTTCCCTCTCGCGATGAGTTAATTCATACCATTCTTACCATCGCCGGCATCGAAGTAGGCAATATTTGCCTTTGTTGATGATTTTGTACTATATCTTCTTTATCAATACTGTTTCTGCCGGGAACATAGAATTCTGGTTCAATCTTAACCTTATTTTATTTCGAGAACTGATTAAGTCTACTTTTCAGGGTGTTTACAGAAGGCGCTATGATCATATTATTAGGGAGGTAGTTACAAGTGATAACTACTCGATTGCTAAAGTTGTTTCTACCTAAGATTAGTCTTGGCCGCTTCTTAAAGATCTTGTGGGAGTTAAGGATTTTAATGGATATTTCTAACGACAAAAATAATATGCACCTTGATATACAACTGAACTAAGATAGAAGAATAACTCCACATGTAGTTGGAGCGTCCACGGCTAGAAAAATGTAAGCATTTGTCAAATCTATCAGGTTAAATTCGAAGGTAAATTCAATCAAAACTATGATCCGGATTTTAATACATGTTGGGGTATTTGAAATAGTGTTTAGAATTAATGTCCTTAAACACAATGCGCCCTTATTTCAAGGGTAAGATTAAACAACTATATAAACACAGTTTTCAAAGATACATTTCTGGAAACATAGCAGCAATTCTGCAGCCCATAGGAAATTTGTATAAATGCCACAAAAAGGTTTTGTACCAATCTACACCTATTTCCACCCCCAACTCTTCCAAAGATTGGCGGAAAAAGTATACCATTGTAATTGTTAAGTTGTACATAATTTGTGTTATTACTAGGATTGGATTTCTTCTTTATACATGCATGTTATGGTGCATTCTTTCATTATGTATTTGGTGTATATTGAGATATATCTAATTTCCATACTAAAGATTAACACTATCCTCGGAAATAATGGTCCTTACATATTACTTATCACCGATTTATGGCAGACGGCTTAGATTTGAGAACAAGGGGCATGTTACAATTTAGCAATCAAGCCAAGTCTACTGTAGAGAAACTTCTGCAGTATAAACACTAGCCTCTGCTGAAAAATCAACAACAATAAAATTGATGTATACATGTATATTGTTATGAACATATCATATGCACCTCCGTCATGAATCGATGATGTAAAACGTATCTGTTGTATGTAATGGGCCGGTGGCCTTTTTGTATCTAAAATAAACCGTGACCGTAGAACTTCTTGGCCCTCCCCACTGCACCAAATCTATACAGGTCGAAATATCAAAGCAGGTGCATACTGTTCATAAAATTGTAAAAATCTATGTCTTTTGGGGAAGAAAACATTGTGGATAATGAAGATATTGCCTGTTCTAACGCAGAGGCCTTTTCAATCTTTGTTTTCATACATTTTAAACTGTTTGCTTGCAATAGATAGAGAAAGAGAAAAATATCTTAAAGCCAGATTATTTTTTAAAAATGATTTCAAACAAGGTGACCCTTCACCTCTATCGCGCCAGAAATGTAAAACAGTTGCTTATCATGATATCTAGGGATACATTCTAACAGTAGACCAATTCATCAACCAACACATGCTGGTAAGCTTCGACAAGACTCTTTGTGATTCCTGATTTTTTTAAGTGTTGCTGTGATGTTTTTTAAACCATGAAGGAAAGTACAGCGATTTGAATTGGAATTGGGAGAGTAATTTCAAACAGACAGATCTTTTTGAGTCGCTTACTTGCACAAGGAACCGGCTCTTATTGTCATCGCCTGGGGATATTTCCGACTAATATCAACGTTTCTGATTTACTAGTACTTTATTCGGAATTCGGTACTCCTTTTCGTTTTGGTGCGATTATTTTTGTTAATTATTCTTTATTGTGTTTAATATTTCAAAAGATATGACTCGTTGAGCTCGTCTGAGCACAAAGTGCATTAGGGTGAGTTATTTTGATAACCTTTCGTCGTCGTTGAGAAAAAATGTGCCCCGCACCGATATACCGGGGCATATTGTTTAACCAGTATCCGCCTGTCTGTGTATCTGTCTGCTGAAAATTTAACCCGTGAATTTAACATATTCCTTTAACTTTCATATTGGTGAAGTTAAAATGCTTATATCAAACATGATGATAGCTCTCATTTACATGCATATTCATTTGCCGATACCATTGTTAGGTCAAAGTCACCTATTTAGGTTAATTCTGTTACTTTTCACAAAGTCATATTGTTCAACCCATCGAACACAACCCCGTTTTTTACACCCCTTTAGAAAAATATCTTTTGCAAATATTGTTGAAAAGGAATTAAAACTGCTGATTATATTATCCACAATGTTTTCTGTCAAAAAAGATAAAGATTTTTAGAAATTTATTAACGTAAAATTGACATCTGCTATTAAGACCAGACTAAAGTTGTATAGTCTGGTATTCGGCTTAAAGTGGTCACATGCTGCATCCTACAGCATTGACGAATCGCTGGTCACGCCCACTGATCTCGAACATAGCTCCTCGAGTGAGGTTACAAAGGGCAGTATATTGTAAAGTTAGGGACATGAAATAAAAGTCTAACTGTAGGCGACATAAAAATCGTAACTACAGTTTGAATAAATTAAACCAACAAAAGAACTAAACATAAACGTCGGAACCCAAGTTTCACTTCCGGTTAACTTCAAGCATAAATGAACGATCTGATTGGTAAATCTATTTTTGAATGACAACCGCTATCTTTCAATTTAAATCATTTTAATTTTTGTTTCATGTTACTGGCCATACTTTTTGCAAAATAGGGCCCTTGAACACAAAACCGAACTTCCTGTCCGAAGTTAGTGGGCCTACAAAGCAGTATAACAAACATTTTTTCTGTTGACTGGGAAAAAAGGCAGCAAAAAACTCTTTATTGAAAACATCACCATTAAAAATCAATCGTTGGTTCTGATATCGTAGATATTTCTTACTACAAGAACTACAACTACTGGAGTCCTGAGCACGATCCAAAGATCGACAAAAATGTCATTGCCACACACGCCATTTATCTTACCGAAGGGCATGTGATGAGTAATTTACCAATTAAGTTTGTTGAGCAAGTAATGGCTCAAATTTATTGTTGCAGTTTTACGTGTGCATTTCCCGGTGTGAAACATGGCAGGAAGCCATGTTTGGGTGCACCTACCGACCGCGGTATTACTGAGTGACGCTAAACAGAATTCACTTGACCTTTTCCGATGACAGTTCACGATTAATTCAGATATCCACTAAGAAACTTGGACAGTTTTAGATTAACAATATTCATTAACTATTATTTCTTCTAAGAAACAAATGAGATATTCTGTATATCTTTTAAACCTTCTGCGACCCAGTAGTAATTTGACCATTGTGAAAAAAGGAGACGTGGATTGAAACAAGGAATTTCTGCTTTTTCTATCCTTTCTCAATTTCAAAGCGATTTGAATTGCCGCCTGTAACTTCAGTCAATTCGGACGAGTCCAAAATTCTGTCGTGTCGTATTGGGTCAAACGGCTCATTCATAAAAATAATAAACACCAACGAAACGTCTAACATTCGTTACCCTCTCGTGCTATACAGCTGGTATGCTGAATTATGAAAATGGTAGGCAAATTACTCACTATATAATTGAAAGCCTGCGCGTTATTGAAATCGTGACCGCACCTACACTGAGCGGGATATTGGTAGGTGTTTTTGTAATTAAGAGGAGTCTTTACGCTTTTTATGAATTATATAGAATCCTCGAATTACGCCATTTTCAAAATGTACAGTTGTTTGGAGGAGACAGGTTTTGAAAAATATAAATCGAACATAATTAGGCACTAGTTCTCTTCTACCCTAGTAATATCCCACCGGAATTTCCAAACTGGGCAATACTAATGGACTTTGAAGACGTTCATAAAAGAAAACCAATTGTGTGGTATATAATATATTGGGGCAATGTCACTCTTGTTTCTATACATTACATCACAGTAAATCGTTTTTTAATAGAGACTTCTATTATTCCAGTAACTGCAAAGACAGGCAAAGTTTAAGACGACCAAGTTATTCAAATTTGACAATACTTTCGATCCACTATCCAACGTTGTAGAATTTTTATTTTTCTTAGGGTGGGGTGTAAACATTTTTTGGTAATAGCAATTCAAACATTTCACCTTTCCCCGTATTATGTTCTATATGTCGTCATATAATAATTGAAATGAAAGTCGAATATATTATCATTACATGTATCATTATTATTATTTTATCTTTCCAATTGACCATATAAATCAGATTTAACAGTTCCTGTGAAAATATTTGCAAATACCAAAGAATTTCTGTCTGTATTCTATTAGCGGAATCTCTGTGTTACTCTGCAGTAAAATGGTTTGGGTTCGCTGGACATTCCTATGAGATAACCACCCTTCCTTGGATCACAAGATGGTCTATCATGTTTGGGTCCAGGCGAGAATGTCCATCGTTGAAGGAATGATGAAAGATAGAGAAAAACCCTGGATCTAGCAAACATCTCTGCAGGACATTGTCGCTTTCCAAGTCCAAATGCTACTGAGCTGCAATAAAAGAAAAAGCAACATTGTAAGACTAAACAAAAACTGCCAGTATCAATTGACAAAATAAGCTGTAAATTAGAATCATGCATAGCTCGACCATAATTATCGTAAACGAAGTGAGTTTTACTTTTGGTGGATGGAGGACCAAACCATGGATTCCGGGTATTTTCACACCAGTACAAACACTACATAATTTCCGATTCTTCTGGTACTTATCCCACTTAGGTTTATGACTATCCACCAATTAGTGGGAGACAAATGTCGGAAAGGATATTTCATTCCCTTATTTTACCACGACTCGTCGGGTTCAGTAATGTTGTTGCCCTGTGTTACTCGGCGGGCTCGAAATCTGAGTGAAGTTGCGGATCGCGAGTCCGAGTCCCGGCCATGCCACTGACTGCGTTGTTTTCTTGTTTGTCTTCTAATGTCAATCACAAATGTGAAAGGCACAGAATTATAACAGACCGACTGGGTGATGTAAAACAATAGAAGCGTTCGATACAAAGTTTAATCAACAACTATATATTGGATAATAGGCTATGTACATTATAAACATGTGACGCATTCAGCATGCATATCAAGTTACATCAGCTAGATCATTCCATTACATCCCCCTTGTTTTCATATAAGAAAAAATCAACAAACAACAATGTTGAATCGTAAAATCAAAACATATCTAAATGTATTAAATGTAACGACAGATGTATGAAGTAAATCGTGTAACTTGTGATAATTAGATTATCGAATTAGTTCCAGTCATTTCCCATGTATAAACTATTAGGTTTAACGACTCTGCCTGCCCTTGTCTGATAGGGGTTAATTTGACAACGGGATTGTTGATATTTGTCACTTTTGGAATTTTGATTTGAAATATGGGGCTCGTGATAGGGAATTTGAACTCTGTAATTGGTTTGGGATTGGTATGCGCTCTGGGAGGTATTGCTTGTTTCTGGGGCACTTTCCCGAGCTAGGTTGAGTAATCTCCTATTTCGTCGATATTTCACACCATCCTTATCCAGTATAATGTATGATCTATCATTATAAACATCAGTAATTTTCCCAGGTTTCCAAATTTTTCCTACTTGCATGTATACTTTATCATTCTTTTGAAGAGGGGAAAGAGGTTTTGATGATTTATCATAATAATCTTTTTGCTTCCCTTTCTGAATTTGTTTGATTTTTTTCACTTTATTTTGATCAACTTTTGTAGGTTGTAAACTTTTGTTTGTGACGGGTAATATAGATTTTGTCCTTCTACCTATCAATAATTGAGATGGAGAGTAACCACAGCAAAGAGGTGTGTTACGATATTCCATAAGTGAAATATACGGATCTTGACCAGATTCTTTGGCCTTTATGAGTAACCTTTTCGCAATCTTAACGGCATTTTCTGCAAGTCCGTTTGATTTGGGATTTAAAGGACTTGAGAATGTTTGAACAAAATTCCATTCCCTTGAAAAATCTTTCATCAACTCTGAAGAAAATTGACCAGCATTGTCACTTTTCAAAGTTTCTGGTACCCCGAATGTAGAGAAATGTACTTTTAATTTTCGGATTACGGTACTGCTTTTCATATCGGGTAAGTAATCAAGCACAAAGTAATTACTATAAGCATCTACAGTCAATAAATAGTCTTTGCTGTCAAGCGTAAAAATGTCAGCTGAAACATGTTGCCACGGTCGGCCTGGTATTTCATGCTGAGCTAAAGGCTCTTTTGCGTTCGACTGTCTGTACTTTTGACATAGACTACATTGTAGTACATGATCAGTAAGCTCTTTTGTCATTCCTGGCCAAAATAATGCATCTTTAGCTCTTTGCACTGTTTTCTGAACACCCATATGGGTTGAGTGCACTGACTGAATCATTTCCTGTCGAAGCGACTTTGGAATAACAATAGTTTGACCTCTAAATATTAGGTCGTCTGCGAATGAAAGTTCATCCCTATGGTTCCAGAATTCAGAAATGTTTTTAGGACAGTCTGACCTAGAAACAGGCCATCCCTCTGATATAGTGTAAATCAGGCATTGCATCTGACTGTCGTCTTTGTATGAGTTTCTTATGATATCAAGACGTCTGTCTGTGACATAAGATGACTTGAGAATAGTATGCACATGCAAATCAAGACCTTCAATGCTAAATGGAACAGTGTCAGTTGACGGCTGTCGGGAAAGCAAGTCCGAAATCGGAATGTCCTTTCCGCTTACGTATACTACGTCAAGGTCATACTTTTGCAATTGCAGCATCATTCTTTGCAAACGTGGTGGGGCTGCAGATAATGGTTTTTTCATGATAGCTGAAAGCGGTTTGTGATCAGATCTTACAGTGACGCGCCTTCCATAAACGTATTGATGAAAACGCTTGCATGCAAATAGAATGGCTAGCATTTCGCGTTCAATGTTTGCATAGCCCTGTTCTGTAGGTGTCAAGGTCTTTGACGCGTATGCGACCGGTCTTCCGTCCTGGGAGATTGTCGCGCCACACCCTTGTTTTGAAGCATCGCATTCCAGGGTTACACTCATTCTACGTTAACTGTGACGATAATAAAAAAAATAATCGATTTTTGAACTTTGTTGTATATATCATTTACAATCATTTTTAGTTTGACATATGTTTAATGAATATTGTCTAAAATTTTGATCAGTTGGATATCAATAGTTTTCGAGAAATTGTATTTTAAAATCTACTGACCCATGTTTGTTATTTCGAGTAAAAATATTAACCTCAATTTCGAGTTTGTGCTTATTAATGAATAACTAACCACTCTGTAATCTCCAAAACAACTTTTATTAATTCAAGGGACATAAACAAGTAAGAAAATCATGCCCAAATAAATATGATACCCAAATTTTGAAAAAATATGAGTTTTGAAAGTTGTACTATTTTTTTCAGAAATTAGAAAAAATTGACATATACTGTCTTTATACTACTCTAAAAACACTATGGTGCACCTTTGATTGACACTAATATCATTAGTAACTACTACAAAAAAAACTTGATTGCACTTTGTCAGATAATAGAAATCAGGGCAAATCTCTGACTGATAAGAGGTTTTTTTAAAATGTCCCGTTCATTACACCAATTTGTCCCGTTGATTACTTGGCACATAAACACCAGCGTATTTTTCTTATTACGTCGACAGAGCTTTATCGTTTTTTTTAAAAAAGTAATAAAAATGTGAGGAAATGTGAGGAAACAATTTTTAAATGTAAATGGTAAATCAATGTTGAAACATGGATCATTGAAACTTTAAAAATGCAGGAGATTTCTTAAATTAAATATACGCATTGAAGACAATGTTCCTTAACAAGCACTCGATGCATTTTACAAACACAAAAAACGCCTTTCAGGTCTCAAGTTTTTTACAAATTATTATTTGAAACTCAAAAAGTATATATATATGTTTCGCTTTAGTTTTAAGCAATACTTAGAAAATGTCCCGTTCATTACCCGAAACTGTCCTGTACTTTACATGACAAATATCTATCAAAATAAGCATATTCAATGACTGACAATCACTAACATTATATTGTGCTTTTTGATATAACCCTGTTGAAACAAGACCTTGTTTTGAAGTACCTCTGCTTTGGAAAATATTGAGATAAAAGATGAAAATGCTGATGATCAGCATTTTCATTTTTACCTCAATATTTTGGTTGTTGTATTATAAAAAAATCCTATCTTTTCGTTGGTGTTATTCTAAAACCATGTATCTGAAGCTGTAACCAAGCTGCAGTTACGAGGTTTTAAAATTTCATCGACGATTTTCTCATCTGCAACAGTATTTTGGTATTTAGAAGAGTAAATTCATACTGTTCAAGTGATTGAAAAACTACAAATAACTCAAACTAACTTTAACTATTATCGAAATCAAACTCATAGCAGTCATATTGTTTGTTTTCTGTATAATCTTTTATCCAGAACACTTAAAAACATGACTTTTGTAGAGCTAACTTTTTCTTATATGAGTAATCAGTTTTTTACACGAGATTTTCTAACTTAAACATTAGTCACCATAGATAACTTTCAGCACATCCTCTGGAACAGAATATAATCGTCCAGTTTTTGTTGTTGTGACTGGTTCTTCGATCACTTGAACAATATCCTCTAAGTCTCTCAGTATCTTATCTTCCCTTGATGGCCACTTAAAACAACCCCTTTTCTTCCCAGAATCAGCCATAAAAGTAATGAAATATGATTTGTCTGGGCATATTTCGACAACTTGTCCGATGTAGTTCTTCCCATCATACTTTGCTACTACAAAAGACCCCTCTTCGATATCTCTTATATCAACCACTCTCTCATCAAAAACCAAAGGTTCTACATCAGTTGCAATTTCTTCAGATGTGACAGTTTCTTTAGTTACTGGATCAACAACCCGTTCTTCTAGCTGTGTTCTATTCCATATGCAGTTCGACTCCGCATTAAAGTCATATATGAAACAATTGTCACAAGCACAACTTGTCGCACGTGTCAGTAGCTGTCCATCACCTAAACCTATTACAGCATGTAATGACATTGAACCTTTAAGAGGTTTGATCTTTGTATTCCTCTCCTCGACCTCTGTCTTGGTGACATTGTAAGCCTCTTCAGTTACTAGCTCATACTTTATACCTCCTTCATTCGATGAGGCCCAGGCGTAAAAGTCTTGGGCATCCTGAATCATCACCTTTCCTTGCTTTACCGCGTTATCGGCATTTCTTTTAGTGGTACCCCCGACCCCGTCACAGGGACCCTTCCCATGGCCGGCTTCAAAGTAATGCCATGATGCATTTATTCCATAGCGTTCTTTGAACCTGCTCACAAGATCAATAATTGTCTTGTTCCTGTACTGAGACGAAGGAGAGTCGGTCCAGAAATGCACACATTCTACATTGGGACTAGAGTTCTTGACTAGTACCATAAGCTTATCAATTATAGTTATAACCATTGTAGCATTGTGATTTAGCACCTCCGATACAAATACATAGCTGGTATGTTTTATGCCTGATTCTGTATTTTCATAAACCACTGTTGGATGTAAAGTCACCATACAACTGTTCCAATAGGCTGATTGGATTTCCTCTAGAGTGTTGCACGTATAGTTCTCACTGAAATCCATTTGGACTAGAACCTGATTCTTTGGTAATTTGTTCTTCATATCCCTAATGGCAACATACTGATTTTTGACTCTTTGAACATGTCCCTTGAAATCATCAAACTCTTTCATAACCATTTCGATAAAATCGTTTCGACTCTTTTCAACATCAACAACGCGCTGACGTTCTTTGCCATTCTTTTGTTTTACACGTTTCCATTGTTGATACCTGATATTTTCATCAGGTGTTTTCTCTAACAAATCTCGAAGCAAATCAGGTCGATCTTTGAACTGCTCAACAAACTTGTCAGGGTTTTGGCATGTTGTTAGGTTTTGAGTCTTCATGCTTCTCAACAGGAAGCTGAAATTTTGGTGCTTGGAACATAGACACACGCTGCGTGAAGCGAAATTTACTGGAGATATGTATTTCGGTCTTAGATTGTAGAAAGTGGCTCTGGAAACTTGAATATCCGATTCAGCCAAGAACTTTTGATGAAGATTGTACATAAAATCATTCAGTACTCTTTTCTGGGTTTTATCGGATGAGCTTTGTTCTTTAACTGCATCTGCCTTTCCTGGCATCATTCTTGAATTATCTTCCCTCTCTAGAAATTCGATAACTTTACTTTCTGTTCCTTTCCTTATAGCCTTCAGTCGAGTCTTCTTTGAAACATGAATAGATTTGGACGTGTCACATTTTTTCCTACTTAAACTTGTTTGTCGGTACAGTGTTGTCATCATTCGATACTTCTTCATGACTTTTCCTGCAGCTACTCTGTGAACAACCTTGCACCTTTTACTTTTGTTTTCTGGGTCTTCCTTTGCAGCTCTTACTTCCTCGCTTAAACACTCTGCAAAAATGAGCTTCTTTCTTATTTCAGGTGCGTTCTTTGGATCTATTCCCGATTCTCGTAGGAGTCTATCTGTTTTGCTCTTTGGCGTATTTGTACTTTTATTCACGGTTTGCTTCTTCTTATCATATCTCTGTAGTCTCTTCTGAGCATTTCTCAGCTTCTTTGTCAATGTCTCGTTTTTGTCTTCAAGAGTCTCAATTCTACGTTTGGCCCTGGACAATGCACGTGACACACGTTTTTTTCCTTTGGCTGCGCTTGAAAATGACGGCAATTTCACAGTCAATATATCTGATGTGCTTGTTACTTCAAGCTCGTTTGACTGCGTACTTGTACTTGGCTCTTCTCTTTCATTATTTGAATCATTCATGATATTGTTCTGTTTCTGTTGTTTCTTCTTTTGTCTAAATCGTTCTTGGCCCTTGCGGTTTTGTTCCCGCACCACAATCTGTTTATCTTCATCTAACATTTCCATTGGGACCTTATAAGCCTTTGTCCGAATTCGCTCTCGTCTCAACCATTCTGCTTCGCCAAGTTCTTGCTTTTTCTTTTCTCTATAAGCCCTCATACGTTCTGCCTTTGTTTTCGCCATCCTGAAATTAAATTTTGCATGACTGATAAATATTATATAAGTTGCAAAACAAGTTTATGCTTTTAAAGACAAAAATAATGAAATAAAGAACGGGACAGAAGGCTTGTAATGGACAGGACAATTGATAAACACAAAACTGCGTGAGCCATGATTCACTTACACACTGTATTTAAAGCATATTTTATTAAAGGAATTATAGTACTGTAGGAGAAATATTACATATATGCGGTATGCAGACAATCTCATCGTCAAATAAGCTCGCTTGCTTGAACATTTTGGTATCATTTGTTTTTCAAGAAACATTGTACATTTAGTCGCGGGAAAAATACATGTTTACTTCAATGCTTTCTTACATAACAAAACAAAACAGTAAAAATGTATTTTAAAACTAGTGGACATATATATTGAAACAGTTAAAACCTTTTGATATAACAATCAATACTTTTATTCACATAGAAATACCCACAACTTTATGATAAAGAACGGGACAAAACCTAGTAAAGAACAGGACAAATTATAAACACAAAACTGCGTGGGCTAGGATTCACTGACAAGCGGTTTTTAAGCATATTTAATTAAGGGATTCATAATGCTGTAATAGAAACATTACATATATGCAGTATGCATCAATTTCAACGTCAATTTAGTAAACAGTTTGTGGTGTGTGTTATTTTCAAGAAACATTGTACATCGGTCGCTGATATATACATGTTTACTTCAATGCTTTCTTTAAAAAACCAACTGAAATGGTAATGAATAATTAAAAAAGATAATGGACATGTATATTGACACCATTAAAACCAATTGACATATCAACCAATACTTTTATTCACATATAAATGCAGGACGTTTATTGTAAAGAACGGGACAAAACTAGTAAAGGACGGGACGACAATGTTTATGCACTTGCACGTGGTATGTTTGGAAAGTGCCTGCATAACTTGTTTGGTCTTTTTACTTCATGTATTAGTGAACATATGGTATCAGACATTGTAATAATAAAGCAAATTTTAAAACGTACCTGTAGTTCCGAAATTCGGCCGTAAACAAATTTGTTTCAAGCAATGCCCGCCATGATAAACTTTGACAACATCCGGTTACACTGAGCTAATGAATGTAATGAGCGGAAAGACTTAATGTACCGGCAAGAAAAATCGCATAGAATGGTAATTTGACTTTGTTTGTCTCGTTCATTAAGTCCCGTACTTTACTCAAAAAATGACAAAAGTTAAATTTTAACAAAGAGTACCCAATCGGAAGTCATAAACTCGATAACCCGGGCAAGGGATTGCTTATCCTCTTTCATAATCAGAAGGGTTATGAATGCCAATGACGATTGTTAACTCAGATAATGCAATTAACTAAAAGACTCGTTCTTTATTTTGCGAAAATCACGCTTGGAAGAGTATATTTCGAAGCGATAATAAAAAAATCTCGCTATATTTTATATTTTTTTTTTTGCGTTTCAGTATTTACCAATATTTTTCAACAACCGTTCTCAACAATCGTATTCTATTTTTCATGATATTTGATTAAACATTCTAGGACTTTCAAAAATGACTCGTACGTTACTTCACTTACGACGACATATCTAGTATACTCATTTTTTTAAAAAAATAGGTAAATGTGTGATTTTTTATAATTTATTCATTTTATATGAATGTCAAACTTGATAATAAACATTATTCTATCTATATTTTACGTCGAAAATCAAAATTCTCTCAAAGAATTCGGCGTTCCGTTGTGTCGGCGACACGGGGTTTTTGCCGATCCCTGAGAGGTGTCAGCATAAATTTTAAATATCTAAAGTTAGTTTTTGTCACCATTTTCCTCAAAAAATATTTAACATGATGTTTTACATTTTAGGTAACATTAGTGAAGTTGTATATTGTATCTATTTTATTGTGAGTGAGGATTTAAATACCGGCGACAGCTATTGTCCAAGTTAACGTAGAATGAGTGGTTACCGGCTTTTTGTCATCAAAATAAGCTAATACTGGACTTTGCGTTATGGTCATTTTCATTTTATCAAATGCTTTTGTCTGGACATCATCCCATACAAATTCTATATCTTTTTTCAATAGTGCTCTCATAGGAGCCGTCATGTCTGCCAAATTTGGGGAGAACTTCTGTAAATAATTAACCATACCAAGAACAGTTTCGAGTTCTTGTCGATTTTGCGGAATTTGCAAATCTTGTATAGCCTTAACCTTTGAAGGATCGGGTTTCAGGCCATTTGCAGTAATCAGATGTCCAAAGAACGGCACTTCGGTGACACCTATTATACATTTCTCAGGATTTAACTTGATCCCTTTACTCTGAGCTCTATCGAGTACTGAACGAAGATTTGAATCATGCTCTTGTCTTGTCTTTCCATAGATTAATATATCGTCTACGATTGCTGTCACGCCAGTCAATCCTTCGAAAATTTCATTGACTTTTTGATTAAACAAGTCTGAGGATGCTGAAATTCCAAATGGTAATCTTAACCATCTATAGCGACAAAATGGCGTACTAAACGTTGTGAGAAATGATGACTGCTCATCAAGTTCTATGCTCCAATAAGCATGTGTTATGTCTAGTAGCGAGAAAAATTTGGCATCTGTAAGTCGTGACGTAACGTCGTCTAATGTCGGCATCGGATAATGAGGTCGTCGTATGGCTTCATTTAGCGCTTTTGGGTCAAGACAGATGCGTAGCTGTCCTGTCTTTGGCTTTTCCACAATTACCAAAGAATTTACCCAATCCGTAGGTTCCGAGACTTTTTTAATTATGCCGTCGTTTTCTAGTCGACTCAGTTCATCCTTTAAGCGCGATCGGAGTGCTTCTGGTACCTTGCGTGGAGCATTAACTATAGGTACAGCATTCGGCTTCAAATACAATTTACATTTACCTGGTATAACCCCTATACCCTTAAACAAGTTATCATATTCTGTCATGATCGTTTGTCTGTCAAGTGACTGTGTAGAACTATTTTCCAACGAGTAAGTTAACTTGAGCAGTCCAAGGTCAACGGATGCTTTTAAGCTTAGCAGGGGAAATGAATCACTGTCTACAATGAAACATTCTACTTTTGTGACTTTGTTTTTGTATTTAAGAGTCAATTCGACCTTTCCTCTAACAGGCAGTGCATCTCCTGTGTAGGAAGTAAGCCTAGTCTCTGGGGTTTTCAGTGAACATTTGAGATTTAGTTTTTGGAAGAGGATGAATGGCAGTACGACTGCAGAGCTGCCAGTATCTATCTTAAAATTGATCGGGACTTCAGAAGGACCAACGTGAATAATAGCACAGGCACGGTCAGGCAAAGAAGTAAAAGAATTTACCGTATCAATATGGCAATCCTTGTTACAGTTATCCCTTAACTCAATGTCATTTTCTATACTATTCACTTGCTTCTTTTTTCGACAGAGTTTTTCAAAATGATTTAACTTTCCACAAAAATAACATGTTTGACCTTTCGCAGGACAATTGTCAGCTTTTGAATGGCTACGACCACAGTTTCCACAGGAAAACTGTCTCTTTTTGTTGCGATTTGATTTCTGTCTTCTTCTCTGGCGATTGTTTGGAGTTATACCCTGAGTACGTCCGTCCGTGCGTTTTTGTACGTTATGGATTTCCCTCTCGACCATCGATTCCATTTGCTTTTGTGAGTATTCGAATGTCTGAGCTATTTGGATAGATCTATCTAGTGTGAGATCGGCCCCTTCGTTTATTAAGCGTTCGCGAAGTCTTTGTGAATTGGTGCCAAATACGATCCGATCTCGGATCATCTCCTCGGCATCTGCAAAGTTACAGTCTTTGGCACTAATGCGTAATTTGGTAATGAATTGATCCACCGATTCGTCGTTATTTTGGAACTCATTAAAAAATTTGTAACGAGCGAATATTGGGTTCAGCTTGGGCTGCACGTGTGACTGAAATCTTTCGTAATAAGTGTCCAACTTATTTGAATCTTCTTCACTGATGTCAGTCCATGTTGACTGAATGTCACGACCTTTATCGCCGACCCAAAGTAATAGATACGCCACCTTCTCAGCTTCACTTTTGCGTTTCAGAGGTCCATTGAACATTAATTCAGCATGTCGTCTAAACTTTTTCCATTGTTCTGGCAGGTTGGAATCTAACCAGTCCATATGTGGATTTGTAATTCCAGACACATCCATGGTTCGTGAATTAAATCCTTATTTCTGACACCATGCGTTGTTTTCTTGTTTGTCTTCTAATGTCAATCACAAATGTGAAAGGCACAGAATTATAACAGACCGACTGGGTGATGTAAAACAATAGAAGCGTTCGATACAAAGTTTAATCAACAACTATATATTGGATAATAGGCTATGTACATTATAAACATGTGACGCATTCAGCATGCATATCAAGTTACATCAGCTAGATCATTCCATTACACTGACCACGTGAATATGACCTTTGCAGTGATATAGCTCAAAGTTTGTTCAAAACGGTGTATCACCCTTTTCAATAGCTGATTGTCAAAACTCTGAAAATAAAGGTTTTTGCGTGCATTAATGATGACTGGAATCTGAACAACAACCTTCACTTACGACCTAGATACAAAATTGACCGATCGCTCCTGTCAGTCAACCAAACAAATCATTCATTCAGACCGAAAGTGAAGTTTTGACTCCGACATTGGTCGCCATTTGAGTGAAACATTTTGGTTTGTTTGGCGACTTAAATGTCTTTACTACAGCTTATTCAAGCTGTAGTTAAGACATTTAGGTTGCCAACTATCTATTTTTTCACATGCTACTGGCCATAAATTTTGCAAAATACTGCCGTTATAAATCGAAGTGGAACCGTTCATGTTGGCGGGGCCAATGGAGTAAGTGGGCGGGGTCAGTGATAAGTCAGTTTGAGAACAGTATGAAACGAAAATCTACCAACAGCTACATAGAAATGAGATTTGATAGCAGGATATAAACATACTTCTTTCTAAGTATATGTTCTTTGTCAATTAGTTCTCCATTTTGGTCCAAGAATCTTTCAGGCCTAAACGTCCATGGATCCTTCCAGATACTTTTATCATGATGAATATGCCAAACATTTGGAAATACCTAAAATAAAAAAAAGTACATGAATATTTGCGTGATCCTTGGACGACAGTCGTTTTAATTCCTTGTAACAGCGACATATTTTCAGGGGAAAGGGAAGAGAGAGAAAGGGGGAGCGTTAACACTATATAATGAGGCCCTCACAACAATTTCTACCCAATTCGCCATTTGATTTCCTATTTTAAGGACAGTTTTAATGGTCGTCTGCCACTTCTTTCGATTTGGACCAGTCTTACTTTTGTCGTCTGGTAATTGGTTTAAATAACATAAGGTGACATAGGAAAAAGATTTAAATATTAAGAAAAAAGTTTCATTTTAACTATAATTTTATAATTTGATAGATAAACGGAATTTCTACACATTTTAAAGACCTGAAACAAACGCAATTAAAAATGCATAAAAGAGAAAGGTTTCGACCCTGGTTTGCCTCTGACTTTACTTTTCGCAATCGTGGCATGGTTGTTCTCTTATTTATAAAACGTCTCACCAAACTTCCTGCTGAAATGGTGTACCCGTCATATTTCACTTCCTTCCCACACATGTGAGCCAAAGACAGCGGGGTAACGTTGTGGTATCTTTGAACTTCTAACGCAAAAGCTTCGATCATTGGACAGGTTTGGCGGTCGTCTAAACTTGGTAAACGCTCTGGACCAACGACGGCGTCGATCTCTTTTTGCATCTTGGATTGCCATTCGGGGTGTTCCAATAAACAAAGAAACATGGTACTTAACGTCGAACGTGACGTGCTGTTACCTACAAACGAAGTAAATGTCAGGTGAAAAAGGACCTCCTGGGAAGTGCGAAAAGCATCGACCCTTACCAGACCGCGTGGGCTGCACGGGCTGAACTGGATCGAAATGTTTCGATCTTTAAAGATTTTCTGAATCCACGATAGCTATCATACCTTATTTCATAATTCTTTGCAGAATAAGGTCAAAATTTGATTTATACCCAAATCAAATCTCTTTCTCGAGACTTTGTTTTACGGAGCACTTGGGATGTCCCGGGTCGAATATATATGCGGCAGATTCCTGAAATATGTATTGAAAAGCCATCACATGAAATATTAACAGTGAGCCTGTGTGGGATATTTCCACGAATTGCGCTAAATAAAGACTCGGACCATTTTTTTTCAATCCGCATAGTCTGACCAGTCTTCACCTTGCGCATTATATATAGATAGCAACTGACTCAAGGTTTCTTTAACAATTACCAGATGCGCAATTTTAGACTAGTCCGAATTGAAAGGAGTTGCCGATTTAATGTAAATAAAATTTTAGATTTTTTTTTCAAATTTCTGGATAGAATACAATGTGTAAAGTGAGGATATTGCTTGTTGCAGGTAATTTCTTCCTTTTCGATAATGTTGCCATTTTTAAATTTTTTTTTCTTTGTTTGTTTTTATCTTTTTATTTCTTCTTTATTTTTCTTCTTTTTTAAACTTTTTTGAGGGGGCGCCATCGCCTCAAACAGCAGGTTCGACTTAGATGTTAAATGGCGGTGTCAATCTTTGTATCTTTCTTTTATTTGCGGAATTTATGGTAAGCAACGAAAAATTAAATGGCTTGTTGGCGACCTAAACGTCATAATACAGCTTGAATATGCTGTAATTACGACCTCTAACCTGCCAAACCAACAAAAATACATAACGTAGATCTTGGAATTAAAATTATCTTTAGTTCGAAATGAATGATTAGAATGTTTGATTGATTCTTTGATTCCTATAGTTACGACTCTTAAGTCGCGAACACATCATTTTATTTTTGTTACATGTAATGTTACATGACGGTTTTTTTTTTTTGTTTTTGTTTTTTTTTTTTGTTTTGCTTTTGTTTTTGTTTTTTTTTTTTTTTTTCATTTTTTCAAATCTTAGACTACACTTTCTTTCTGGATCACAAAAATGAATCAAAGTACTGAAAGTACTGTAAGCTAGCAAAGCATTGTTTTGTACTATTCTTTGTCAAGCGTTAACATGATGAAGAAACGAGGTTAAAGTAACCAAGGAATCAACCCATTCCCACACAATCCTACCTTTTACTCCTTAAGAGAATAGTTGTGGAAAACAACGTGGAAATTGAAGAAATTGCTTGTTACAAGCAATTACTTCATTTTCCACATTGTTTTCTACATAGATACATATTTTAGAATTTTCAAAAATTTGAAATTGTCGTCTGCAACTTCTTTAAGGACTCTGACCAGTGTCGTTTTTAACACGATGTGCTAAAGTGAGCGAAAAATACCTAGGAGATGAACTTGCAGGCAGAGTTTACAATATTCCTTAAATACATCGAACTTTTTATGGCGTAAGCATTTAACGGATTTATTGGTTAAGCCTTCAGTGGCTGTTTGCACTCGTTGAATTCTGAGACGACATCAAATTTTGTCTGTTAACTTTAGCTGACGCTTTGCTAGCTAAAAAGGAAATGTCAATATCTTAAAACTGACAAATTGACAACTGTTTTTATACATAAAACAATTACCAGACGATAACTTTCGAGCAACGGTTAGGGATAATTCATAAAGGGGTGTATCGATGTTTCTGAATCTTAAATAAGAAAAAAATTCAAATGCCCGAAAATACGCTCAAGTGAGCATTTAATACTTCAATATGAGCAAGATATCGTCTTAATGGTAATCTGATGAGTTAAAAGTGGCTTTTGTTGTTATTTCGCAAAGGTTCAATAGAATCACGAGTTATTTTTAGAATTCACTGCATTCTGTTATCGACAACGCTTGACTTCATTTGCGTATCACACAAACTCAACTGAAAAAAAAAACTGACAACGTCCTATATAAATTATTAACAAATTAACATCGATACCTCCATTCAAAGGGCTAATATTATGTTTTTAGCTTTGCTGGTGGCAAATACCATTGTTTTCAAAGAATATAAATAACTTCGTTTATGAAACATGGAAGGCCTATAAACTTACTTGCGCAGACGAGGTCAAGAGTTCGTTTATGAAACATGGAATGCCCATAAATTTACCTGCAGAGACAAGGTCAAGAATGCTAGTAATTATTCTTCTGTCGGTGTATAAAATGTCATTTCCCTGTTTCATATCATTGGCTTGTTCTGTCAGGAAAAAATCCACGAGTCCTCTTATTTTACTTGATGCGTATGTTCTCTGTGCATTAAAAAATATGTGGTCTTTAATTATGGCATATCATAACTTTATTAAGAAAAAAATAATTGATTAGTCTTTTCCCCTGGTTTTATTTTAAAACTTGAGAAAATATTGTCACAACCAATTTCTTCTTTTCAAAAATATTCTCTACCCTACTGATTTATTAAATTTCAAATAAAATCGAATTTAAATTGCCGTCTGTAAAACCTTTTTGAATTTGGACAGGACTAAAATTCTGTTATATTGTAAAGGGTTAAGGATCTTCATCGACAATCATTCATAATAGATTACACGCATGTGTATGGACAAAATGTACAGAACTTCAGAAGAATAAATTAATACGGAAATAATAGAGAGTGCAGAATCTTTCTAAATAGAAGATGTAGCGAATGGGATAAAGAAAATATGAATATGATACTGAGAAAGAGAAACACGGAGATTATTTACTAACAACATTTGGTAGACTTTTTCTTTAGTCCATTGTCATGATATAAAGTGCATGTACGTAAATAGCTTTCACATTTTCACTGTTTTCCGATTTCAACTGCTCTATTTATTAAACGATGCTTGGTTTAGCGTGAAATCTTCTTAAATAAGTATGTCTTAATTCCTTATATGCGGGACAAATAAGTAAACATTGTAATTCGTCTTCTAAATCGTTTCTGTCACAAAGTTCACAGACTTTCATATTTCTAGGAGTATCACTATGGCAGCAAGTTTCAAAAAATATTTCGTTAGATTATGAGCCGATGATCTAAATTTAATGGTTTTCGTATTATTTACATAAATTAGACCAGAAAAGCTGTCTTTTAAAGTTTGAAAAACTGGTATTGAGGAGTAATAAAACAATTCATTAATATAATACCTCTCACTCGACTACGAAAGATGGATATGAAAGCGTTTTACAAGTGAAACCAGTTAATTCCGTTTCTCTAGATGTCCGTAAATTCGGTTTGTTAAAACTATTCATTTCAATCTGAACAGTGTAATGTATACATACATTTAGAGTTCTCCCCCCAACACTATCCCACATTTTCGCGATGCCCAAGAAATAGCCCGAGGAAAACATAGTTGGAAATGAAGATTTTTTTGTGTGTGTGTGACAAAAGAAAATTAAATTTCAAGAGCTTAAAATTGTTGTCTGGATCCTTTATTACTTTGACGCAATCTAAAATTACGTCGTCCGGTAATGGTTTAATCCAGTTTCAGCTACATTCAATCTGACTCAAACGACCACCATTATTAAGCTACAACTTCTATTAAGCGACCACGATCGAAATCTTATTTTAAGTTCAAAAGCTTTCATAATCAGGTGGTCGTATTTGCTAAAAGCATATCATCCTTATATCCTATGTTGTTAGAACTCATTAAAGTCGTCTCAGTGAGATGATTTTGATGAGTCCAAACAATGCAGAATTTAGCGAGAATTCTGTAAATTTGTGTATTAAATCGAAGCAATCCTTCATATACACATGTATTTCATAAAAATGTGTTTTCAGCGACCATTCCCTAAAGCGACCAATTCTTGGTCGTCCCATGATTGGTCGCCTGATACAAGATTTAATGTTCTTATATTTTCTTAACGCTGTATCATCTACAGCCTAGGATACTACTACCAAAACCGACCACTATGGACATACCTTCTAACATTAAGACTACTTTGAGGTCTGATATCTACTGCTATTCAAAAATATATAGTGCCAACATCTACATAACATAGCGGTATGTATGCAATGATACAGCTGGGGACATATCGTCAAGGAGAGAAAGGGGTTCTAGAATGGTGCAGTGGTTCTAGAATTCAGAATGCCTGAGAAGTACCAACCGCAGGCCACCAACAACCGTCTACATTTCAAAACGTTTCTGGGGGAATCACCAAGCCCCTTCCAGGGAATGCTACTCCCCCGCCCCTTACCCTCCATTTCGGCGTTTCCTTCGGCATCACTTTTGATTAAATACATCGCAACTCTATATATCAAACCCTGATCTACTCATAGCCAAAGCAGTATACATGTTAGAATTACAAACCTTTTGAGAATAGAAGAATCGTTCTAAGATTTCAGCCATCAATTGATCGTGATTTTTTACAGACTTGTTTATAGTATCCAGGAAAATAACGTAAAAAGGGGCACATCTGTAGAACACTATTAGTGGAGGGGTTCATCAAATTACTGACACTCTGGGTGTATCTAGTGAACAAATCTGCATCGCTTGGGTTTTCAAACGGTAAGCCTATTAACTGAAATAGAAAATCAAAATATTGTAGTGTTACACAAAAATCGTGCTATGTTAAAAATACAAATGTACTACAAGTACCATGTTCAGATAGATCAGCCAAAAGTTTCTCTCGAACATGTTTGAAATATAGCCCGTACATCTACTGGGTTTTATTACCCTGAACATTATTTGCAGGAAAAAAGCTTTGTTGATATTTATAAACAATGTCGTCTCTCCTAAGGCACATTTGGTAGCGTCGGACTCTCGTTTATGAGGCCCAGGGTAAGATATCCGGTTAGCTGGAGGCTTGGAAAGGGTGTAGCGGTAGTACCGGTGTGAAAAATACCAGAGAACCATGGTTATGTGCTCCAATCGCCGCAATATGACTGGAATCCTTTTAAAAGTTGCGTTAACCCATTACGAGATGGCAATATTCTACGCTGATCTAAATTGAAAGAAGATGTAGACGACAGTTTTTAAAAGTTTATGAAATTTTATTTATTTATTTTATTTATCTATTTTTTTCAACTTTCTGGGTAGAAAACATAATAAAAAACGAAATAATCATTATGAAATATCATAAAAAAAAATCCTATCAGATTGGAATTCTTTTTTCATTACTATATCATAATCATTTTATTTCATTTATCTATTTGTTTGTAAATGTGTAGAAGAGAGTTAGCTATCTTTGAATTTTTGTTCAGTTAACACCAGAAACATTTCTATTAAACGACCAAGAGATATTACAACAAGAAAGTAACAGTGGATACAGGTTTCTGAGAGATCGTAGTGAGTTAGATGTATTCTGTAATACATGTTGTCTATTAACCCATTCCTACACAACAAAATTTTAGACTGGTCCAAATTGACAGAAGCTTCAGACGACAATTTCATGTTGATATAACTTTAAAAATTTTCGTCTTCTTGGACAAAAAAGCAGTGTGGAAAATGAAGAAATTGCCTGTAACAAGCAAGTTCTTCATCATCAACAATGTTTTCTTTACAAAAAGACGAACAAATTAAAAATTCAATCAACTTGAAATTGACGTCTGCAACTTCTTTCATTTCGGAAAAGTGTAAATTTTCGTTGTTTGGGTATGGGGTTAATCACTGAGAGTAAGTCATTTTATGAGAGTACTTTATTAAACTCATAATAGTATAACTCGTGTCGCCTATGAATAGCCTGGATACGTGCCAATCGATAACACGTTTTAACTAAAACTAAAAAAATGGCTGAATTATCACATCCATTAAAAAGAAGACATTTTTTAAAGGAATTAAAACTCAACACATTTAAATTGTGTGTCTAAAAGATCAATTTCCCTTTGCCCAATTATAGTCATTCTCGAAATTACTTTTATGAAAACCCTTAGAAAAATCGCAGCTTGTTATACCGCAAAATAGTTCGCGTTCATATCTATTCGAAGTACCGGTATCGGTGAGCCAAGCAACAGGCTTTCTAAATCGAGCGAAATTTTTAATTCAGATACCGGCCAACATTTGGGTGAATCATTCATTACAGTTCGTTGAGTTAAACGTCTTATCCAAGACGTTTAAGTCGCTATCCAACCAGTTTACCTTTTTGTTACATGTTACCGGCTATAAATTTTGTACATTAACGTCCCTTAGTATCTAGGTCGAACTTTCTATGGGAACTCAGTGGGCGTGGCCAGCGATTCGTTACTAAAAGTAGAGTAAAGTAAAATTGTTGGTTGGCGACCTACAGCTTGAATAAGCTGTAGCTACGACGTCTAAGTCGCCAATCAAACAAAAATATTTCTGATTAATGGTCGCCAATGTTGTAGGCAGAAATTACTTACGAGCACTGATATGATATTCGCCAGCGACCTGGCTATGAATGACGTAAACTCGAACTCTTCTCCATGGTCACTCTCGATTGTTTCCATAGCAACGTTGATTTCTTTTTGAACTGTATCTTCAAATGCTTTGACCCCATCACCGTAGACATGGAGCCCTCGAATGAAACCACGCCGTAAACCTTTTAAAGTAAATGCCCTGTATACAGACATATTACACAGGGTAAGAAAAATCTGCAGAAGTAATGTCGAACAGGGACGCTTCGGCTAAGAATGTCCAGTCAATGTAGCAATCATCTTGAAAAAATGTGTAATTTCGGCTTTGTTGTCGCTAAATGAAAATGTGGAAATGCTTGTCTGCAAACACTAGACCGGAACAACGCACTATAGAAGTCGTTTCTATTCATTTTCACCCATACTAATTTACAGGTCACAACAATAATCAAGTTTTTTTTAGAAGTTAACCCTTTCATGTTCAAGACGGTTTTTACGTCCCTGTGATTTAATAATAGAGAAAACATTGAAGAAAAAGAAGAAATTACTTGTAACAAGCAATTTCTTCTTTTTTCCACAATATTTTCTGCCCTGTGTACTGAATGGCTAGTTTTCAAATTGAGTCGACTTTAATTTTTCGTCTGCAAGACCTTTGAATTTGGACAGGTCCAAACTTTTTCAAAACAGGAAATGATTAATCTCCAACAAAAATCGAAATAGATTTCATTCTGCTATCGCCGAAAAAGATAACGTATAATAAGCGTTAGACAAGAATACCTACGGTCCTAGCAAAGTAAGCGTATAGTTATAATGTACTTGTATTAAACTACCCCAACAGAGATGGCCAAAATGTGGTTGTTTAAAAGAATGGTCGCTTAATACGATTTTTGTGGCATGTATTAGAGATCTGTTCGACAAGATACATAAATTACGGTAGAATTCCCTATTAATCCTATGTTGATGCAACTCATCGAAAGTATTCTAATGAGATCCGCTTACATAGGATTTAGTTTGAATATTTTTGTGTTGCAAAAATGGTCCAATTTTGAAGATCCTTTCTTTTTGGAAAGGTGATTGAGATTCTGGACGCTCAATGAAAGTGGTCGCTTAATAGAGGTGATTACTTGAGCAAGATTTGCAGTATCAAACGGCAGCCAATTTACAGTCCAAAAGATGTGTGCTAGGGCGATCGACCGAACACTAGACTAAGGTACAAAAAAGTGTCGGGTAAGATTGAGATCTGAGGAAAACGATTTAGAGCATTTTATGTGTTCTTAGTTTCAGCTTCGTTGGTCTTTCTGGATGACTTAACCTATTCCCACATGACAAAATTTTAGACTAGGCCAATTCGAAAGAAACTGCAGACGACAATTTAAAGTTTATGAAATTTTAGATTTTTTCAACTTTATAGGTAGGAAGCATTGTAAAAAATGAAGAAATTTCTTGTTGTTTCCCATTCTTTTTTCTTTAGGGGCGTCCAAAACCCTTTAGGGGCGTCCAAAACCGTCATAGCGCGGGAATGGATGAAACTATACGAAGATTGTCGACATAGCAATATACCGATTAGTCCACTTTTGATTTTATACGAAGTTGTACTTTATGTAAGCTCTCTCGAACTAAAGAGCTTTCATTAACAAATTTGACGTAAGGTATTAAAGCCAACAACATTTTTCTCGTGTAACCCACTGAGTGTAGAAAGTCGTTAACTGAGTTTTTAATGTATTGTCACGGATTGTGACTTGAATAAATCCAGATACATGAAGGGATCCATCGTATAATTGTACATACATGTATCAATATTATTTCATTTTACCCAGCATTTATATGAAGGAAAAGTAACGTAGAACGAAGGAAGGCAAGAATTCAAAATGTTTAGTTTTGACCACGTTTTAAACAAATACCATATAATCCATCTTTTGCGTCGACAAAAGAATCATATTGCAGAAAGAATTTTTGGAAAATGATTGAACAGTATTCCAGCCATATCGCAGCGGCTAGCAATCGGAACACACTTGGCCTTTCCCGTAAACTTTGGAAACAGACGTTTAATAGTATAAGGTGAGCATAATGTAACAAAACGGTGCATTTTGCTGGCCGGAAACAGTGTCGAACAACGTAGTACGTTATCTCGGAAAACTTGGATGGTTCAGAAGTCTCAAAATTGCCGGAAAAGCTTTTATTTTAATTTATTGTTTTATGTTTTGCCCTGTTTTGCTCTGTTATCAACCCTTGACCCACAATTAGGAGTCTTACGTGTTACCAACTGCGCTATGGCCGCGACGTGGGGGAAATTTCCTTTTGAAATTTTCGTTTGCAAGGCCTCTTAACCCTTGTCATGCCGTATAAATTACCTCACTGAATTGCTGTAAAATCGAAGGGATGAAAGCACTGAAGGAAGTTGTTGTTCAAAAATCAATATTTCTTTTGGAAATCAGCTTCATTAACAACTCTGGCAGGAAAATTACAAGCAGAAGGTGTAGACCAAGATCAGACTGCACTTATGTGCAGGCTGATCTTGGTCTATACCTCCTACCAAAACCGGAACACTCCGGGTTCAGCATGACAAGGGTTAATTTACTTTTTTTCAAAGTTTAAAGTTTTTCAAGTGGTAATGGGTTAAAACATTCCTTTTTTGTGAGAAACAACACGGCATTAGTTTGCAGTATGAATCTGTCGGAGTTATTTTGCGATGGGAAAGAAATAGATGCGTTGATGAGCGAATTATCGGATCACTAGCCACGTTCACTGAACTCCGACAGGAAGTTCTACTTAGATATAAAACGGCACTAGCAAAATTAATGGCTATTAACATGTAACAAAAAATAAATGAAATAAATTACAACTAATCAAATAAATAAATAAATAAAGTAGTTGGTTGGCGACCAAAACGGCATAACTACAGCTTGTCGTTTAAGTACCATGGTCGGAGTTCAAAGTTCTAATCTAATTGTATAATTTGACTAGTCTATCGGGGCTTTTTTTGACAGTCTAGATCCGTCAACTTATCGACTTAGAAAAAGGGGAGTTACGCCGTTTGGGTTGACCGTTGACGAATCAGTCTTACTAAAGTGTCGAAGAAAACCAAATCATTTGATCGTTCATTTGTGATTTTTCAATTGACCAATCAATGCGTTCATTCAAGGAATCAACCGACCAATCAAATAATTTATTCAGCCCAGACCTGAGCTTTCAACTCCAACATTGGCTGCCATTTTTGTTAACCTTTTTGTTGGTTTGGCGACTTAAATGTAGTAACTACATTTTATTCAAGCTGTAATTACGACGTCTAGGTCGCCAACAAATTATTCTACTTTTTGTTACATGCTACTGACCATATTTTTCTCAAAATAACGCCGTTTAAAAGCGAAGCGGGACTTCCTGTCAGAGTCAATGGGCGGGGCTAAAGAAGTAAGTGGGCGGGGCCAGCGATTGGTCAATTACAAATCAATTATACATACTTACCCTTGTGAATTGGGTCGTTGCCACTTTCATTGAAAGCCGTACTTTCAGCTTTTTTGTAGAATTGGGTCACCAAAAAACTTGGTGGACGGTCATTCATGGCATCACTATACGGTGACGTCGTAAACAGATTACGTAAAGCTTCCGCTGAGTTGACGTAAACCATGGTTTGACCGTACATATCAAGTTTAAAGATATCTCCGTATTCCTCTGCTAGAATACTTAATTTCTCTAAACTAGCAACCATATCACCGCTCGTAATCTCAGATGGCACCACCTTTGGTCCCGGAAGCATTTTACCCCTCGGAGTTGATTCTTTCTTTTTAAACACATATATGCATATAAACAATGCTAACAGCAAGGTCAGAAAGCTCAATAGAAAAATATCCATTTCGTGTATTATCCCAATTAAATCTAGCTAACTACATGTATCTACTGACTATCAACTAACTGTGTCAGCGTTTGGTATGAATGCTACATTTTTAAAAAAAAACTCTCCTCCCTTCATACATTGCATACGGAGAACGTATTTCATATTTCATGTAAAATGGCGATTTATTCTAATTTTATCTGAAGCCTTTTCAGTTTTCACCACAAGAATCGTTGGTATATAAAAATATGGAATGCAAAATTATAATTTCGACCCAGTATATTTTATCCCTTTCCTGTTTTGAAGAAAAAAATACACCTGTCCTAATTCAAAGGTTTTGCAGACGAAAATTTTGAGTGGATTTTGTTTTAAAAATAATCGTTCAATGGGGTAGAAAACATTGTGGGAAAGAAGAAAATTGCTTGTTTCAAGCAATTTCTTCTTTGGACTACAATGTTTTCTCAATGATAGGATCACAGGATGTAAAAACTAGAGAGTAAACAGGAAATGGTTAAATGCTTTTCAGTTCGTAGGAAAAATAATGTGAAATTCCGCTCCAGTCACGGTCTCGTGAAATAACATTTTCTTCCGCACAGCTAAAATAAAGCGTGTGGTTGTGGCGCTATTTCATATCTTAATATGGGATCATTTCAGGATCTTTAGATTCGCAAAAAAAAAAAAAAAAAAAAAAAAATAGTGCGAGTGACAAACACGAGAGCGTTAAGGTCTCACAGAAAGGAAAACGTGAAATGACATGGGTGAAAATACAAATGTAGCTTGATATTCAAGCAGAAAGGGCAAAAGAAACATTTAATTGCAAGTTCGCAATTCTATGAATTTTCTCGAAACCGAAAGAAACATCAGAAAAATTGCGTTTAACACCGGATCATTAAAATATTTTAGAAAATCAAAGTCACTGTCCTATAAACGATTTTACTGTCTGGCGCTAGCTAGATAGCTTAACCCTTTCCTGTTTAAATAAAAAAAAAACAAACTTTAGACTTGTCCAATTCCAAAGAGGCTGCAGATGACAATTTAAAGATAACTTTATAAGACAAATCTAACCAATAGGGTAGAAAATATTGTGGGAAAAGAAGAAATTGCTTGTAACAAGCAATTTCTTCTTTGCCCGAAATGTTTTCTCGTGTATAAAAGTAAAAAGTAAGGATTTCACGGGAAAGAGTTAAGCATTATTATCTATAATTATATTTATAGCTTACTAGGTCAATGAACCGGCAAAATGTATTAAGAGCAAGTGCCTGTGCGTTTACGCGGACTACGGTCAACATTTTCAGTCTTCTACTTTAATGATGGGTGTTGATTTCTTACGAAGTCATCCTTATCAATTCGTTAATTCTTTAAAATCGCACATCTGAGTTGTTTTTAACATAGAGCCAATCTTGCTTAAGCGACTACCTCTATTAAACGACCAACTCTATTTAGTGACCATAATCGAAATTCCCTTTCCCAAAAGTATGTGTTTTTGCGATGATAAATCAATTTCAAAAAACAATATCGAAACTAAATCCTACGTTGTTTGAAGCTCTGTTTAAGTCAACAGCGATACTAGTCTAAAGTTGCGCAAGACTTTTTATTGGACACAATTTTAAAAAGGTTTGTCTTTAGGCGAGAAGACATTGTGAAAATGAATAAATTATTAATAACAAGCAATTTCCTTATTCTCCACAATCTCAAGAGTCGGTAAAAAGCGAAATTGCCTGTGCAATCATCGGTACCGACAACTTAACCGGTTGAATACTTTTGTCGACACTGTTAACCCTTTCCTGTTTTACAAACTTTTAGACCTGTCCAAATTCAAAAGATTTGTAGAAGAAAAATTTAAGTAGATTTAATTTGGAAAAAAGAATTCAGTGGGGTAGATAGTAGTGTGAAATCAAAGGCCTGAACGGCCTCAAATGCAGCCAGGACTGTACATTAACAATTTGTTTGATAATTGAAGTCATTCTCTGATTTGTCTGTTAAGTTTTCCGTATTATGAAATCACATCTGAAGAATTCTATCTTTTCCTCCGAGACAGAATCCCCACCATGTTTCCTCGCCCATAACTGACTTGATCAACGTCATAACTGTCAATTTCAGACAAAATATACGAAGGATAGTTTTAGGACCATCGCCCCCCGATATTTCGAAAGATTTCAAGTGAATAGAGGTTTCCGAGTGTTTTTTCGGCTTCGTAATTCGACCAAGTTTAGAAGCCATTCATTTCTCAACAATTTAATTCTTAGTTTCGTCTATCAAAAACGAGCGTTCTGATTGGTCGACAAATTTAATTCATACCTCCATGAACAAAATTTTGAGCACGCAGTGATTTTGTATGCTTCAACACAAAATAGTCCCATACAAAAAGGTGTAGGGTTTTTGCTTTCTTGCTCGATACTATTTAATTATCAGAAATGAAGAGAATATTTTCGCGTATTCATACAGTGTGATTAGGTTTTTCGGTTCATACCTCCATGAAAACAAAAAATATTCTCTTCATCTCTTAAATATTTTGCACAGGAATCTTTTGACCCGTTTCATACATAAATTGATTGTTGGAACCTGAAAGGCCGAAATTCAATGCATGTGTCAGGCTCCGGACTTTTTCCAAATGTGAATAGTAGTGAATCTTCAAAAATAAGTATTGAACATGTTTGAAATGTTTATCAGTGATTTTAAATGCGTTTTATTCCAATGGTTAATGCGTTTTTTGTGATTTGCAATACGTTTTCACGCAAAATGCATCATATCTGTGACCTTGGACCGGTCATAGTCTTGTAGGCAAAGCGATACTGGTTAGAAACAGCGTTGCATCAAGGTTTTCTTCCAAGATGGGTAGCTCCCTCATTGAATTACTGAAATGGAGGGGGGGGGAGTGACAAATGCTAACAGGGGTCAAAGCAATGTGTTGATTAATTGATAAACCTCTCGTAAAGATATGAAGTATAAACAACTAACTTATTTAGTTTTCAATATAAGATAAGATGTATCACTGAAAAATTGGGACAAAAAAAATAAGCTATTGTTGAATATGTAGCAATTTCACCTACTTTCAAGTCCTTTAAGTCTAACCCACTCTATTCTTGTGGGGGCATTATTTAAATTGGCAATCTTTGTATTAGTGATAATAAGGATGTTCTCATAGCACAACCTAGTCAATTTTTGACTGAAGTTTATCATGCACATTGGAGGTAGCTCTGACAAACTCACTTTGGTGCACGCTGTCCTTAGTAGTGCAAGTGTGGTATTTTTTGCATCCGGCAGTAAATGGACTACTCTTACCCGAGGTTTGTCACAAGACAAATAACAGTGATCCCATATTTCTCTTTAAGTTTCAAAATCGTATATTTTTTCTACCATGATTTCTGTATTTCAGCGTTTGAAACAGTGTTTGGTTTTCGCCCCGAGATCTGACTAGATTGGCTTTCGCTGTCTTTCTTCTTATCCGTCAAGTACGATGATATAGCGCCGATATCGAGGTTTAAAATGTCTGTGATGCCTTTTGGTGGCATGACGACTGATTTAAATTATTTCTTTTTATTTAGTTTGACATGATTGTCTTTAACCGGAGACGGAAAGAATTTACTGCGCATGATCTATTGTTGGGTTCCCTGTCTTGTAAATACGGGGCCATGCAGTTTGAATTATGATATGCGGTAATGGTTGATCGAAACTATTTCTATCGAGTACGGTACTGTTCACAGACTGTTCTGTTATTAAATCGTAGTTCATCTTTTTTCATGTTTTTTTTTTTTTTTTTTTTTTAACTCCCATTGGTTAATCGATTCTACGATAGTCATATTATTGTTGCGCGATTACTTTAATTCCCCCTCGAATTAGTACAGTTGCGTGAGTGAATAAAAAACCCGGAGGATTCTCTAGGTGGAGCGGCCTGGATGCAACACTGTAGATGGTAAAAAATAAAAGTACCTGAAGAGGTCGTGGCCTTAATAACTGCGCACATCTGTGATACGGCTTTTCGCGGTAATTTTTTATGAATGGGCTTACATTTTCAGATTGTACTACAAGGAATTATGAATCAATTCACGGGTAAGGTTACATTTTTCACGCCGTTATCAGTTTTCTAGAAGCAAAGAGCGAATTCGGTCGATTCCAAGATTACAGTCAGTATCCTGGCTGCAATAAATCAAAGTGCTGAAAGTACTGTAAGCTAGAAAAAGCATAGTTTTGTTAAGTAATCCTCTTTCTCAAAGGTTATCGTGATAAATAAACTAGGTTAAAGTAACCCAGGAGTTAACCCATTACAACATGTCAAAATCTTATACTGGTTCAAATTGAAGTTGCAGACGACAATTTCAAGATAGTTGTATTTGGAAGAAAACATTGTTCACAACGTTTTCCAGAACATTTTTCTTGAGATGCTTAAAAAAGCGGAACTAAATGGCTAAATAGCATATTTTTGAAAGAGTGGACTACAATTTTAATAGAGTAAGTAATATTCTTACAATACACTATCTATAACTACTTATTATGCTTTGAGATCACCTAAAAATTTTGTCTGTTAACTTAAGCTATCAAAGCTCACTCTTTGCTAGCTAAAAAGAAATAAATTGCTTGTTACAATCAATTTATTCTTTTTCTACAATGTTTTCTCAAAAATGAAATAACAAGGGCCGCGTAAAAACCAGGAGCTGTACAAGAAAGGGTTAAATGCACAGGTTATTTGCCCACTTTGATAAAATGCCTATTGAAGTTGAGTGAGGACAGAGTGTTACCAGATTAACCCCTTACCAGACGACAGAATTTGGACTGGTCCAAGTGTGAAAGAGTTGGCAGACGACATTTTTTTCATTTGGTTGAATTTGTATATCTTTGTTGTCTTGAAACTTATGAAAGTGTAATAATTGACAAAATTAGGTGTAACTCTGTCTGATTTAGGCTTCTGTCTAACAATGGCGTGTAAAGATAACGCCAGGTTGGCTACAAAACCGGACGATGAGACAGGCTTTACAGTCTAGTAAAAAAAAGGTGATTATATGGATAAAACCCGATTCTTCCGAATGATCCAAAATGGCAGCCCTCATGACCTCCATGCGATTAAAACAAATCATCAAATTGTCAAAATTTGTTGAAAATAAGACATGTGTTCTTTGTTTGAAGCCAATTAATTCAGAAAACTTGTTACGAACAACCACCCAAGATTTTTCCAGTAAAGCTTCTGAAACTAGTGCTGACAATCAATCTGAAAGTGGTGGGGAGGAGAAGACGGATGACGCAAAAAAGTCAAATTTGTTCAAGAAATATGGCATGAAATTCGCTGCTGTCAGCGTTCTTGCATTCTGTGCTGGCGGTGTCTATACTTCAGGTATGTATATTACCACAATTCTCCATATGAAATTGAATACTACAGAAGGGAATTGGTGACCAATTTGAATAATCAATTCTGACTGCTCTGATGTGTTTGCTATTTTCATACAATAACTGTTTACATACCTATCTGGTATATCTGCTTTAGAGTGCGTATATCAGCCTCCAAGTATATGGGGCTGACCGAGGTAATTCCAGAGACATTAACACTTTCTCTGTGTAATTAAGGGGTCAAAACTACAGTGAAAAAACGGGTCTATTCTTTAAAGGATTTTGCTTATGAATTTTATCAATCCATTTCTATTCAATCTCCTCTTTTTCCCTGAAAGGAAAACATTGTGGGGAATGAAAACTTTGCTTGCTCCAAGCATTTCTTCAATTTTTTTTAATGTTATCCAAAGCAGACATCAGGGAAAAATATTAGTGCTAGCCCACTCACCCATGACAACTAGAAAGTTTTGAGCTAGGGGCCCAGAATAGCAAACTGTAAACTGGATAGAGTTTAATAATATATAATAAGCAATATTCTTAATTGTCCACAATGTTTTCCTAAGCTGTTTACTTGAGGGTTGTCAAAAAGGGTCTTTGTGTGGGAATGGGTTAAAAGAATCGGCTATAAAATATAACAATGCAATTATCCAGTTGTAGAGACTTGGTTGAAACAAGTGCACCAGAAGAGTTCTGCTAGTCTTTGCCATGCCCATACTGTTAACTGTCATTTGATAGAGCCAAATAATGTTGCGATTTGTTGAGAGTGTAAGTAGACCAGAGCCAAACACCAAACAAGTTAGATGTTGACTTAAGAGTATTGTGGTAGTTTGATCCTGTGGTGCTGTATCCATTGTGTCCAGGGCTTTTTTTCCTTCTTTAGTTGACGCCGATCTTCGGTGTCTTCCCAATCGCAAAAAGCCTCTTTTTTTCCAACTGTGGCTAGAAAATTGACGATAATTTCCCAATTTTGATACTCACGAAATCTTTGTGCAAGGCAAATACACGTCATCAAGGAGTGAAAGCGAAAGTTGTCTGTAAACATCATAAGTTCTAATCCAATAAAATACAAAGGGTCACGCTATTTAGACTGGGTTGGTATCCGTTTGATTTAGAATTACTAGCCCTTAGTGTAAAAAGGCGGATTACCAGGCTTTGTTTCCCTACTCAATTACAGCCAGGAAAAAATGGTCCAACATGATTCATTCAAAATAGAACAAACCGAACTTTATTACTGACTGTCAAATGAATATATTTCCGAATTTGTCTGTGAGTCCGTCCGTGGGTCGTCCGTCCGTTAAACTTTTCCTTGTTTACGCGATAGAGTCCACAGTTTTCATCAGATTCCCTTCAAACTTTCACAGAATGATTGTACTATCATAAGGATCATTCCTTTCAAAATTTGGTATGATCCGTCAAGAAACATGAGAAAAGGGGCAGGGCTCTGCAGAGTGGGCGACTCAGGCGAAAAAGTCGCCTGGTTTCATAAAACTTCGCCTGATTTGCTGATCAAAGCGAAGTCGAAGTCGCCTGGAATTTTCGGGAAGTCGCCTGGATACGATAGAAGATAACCAAATCTGGCCCAGTGGCTATAAAAGTAGGGGACAGTGTGCAATTATACAACTGTCGGTCGGAAGCTCTTTGATCGTAAATCAAGCGTGTATCGATACTGTAGTCGCGAGGCCAGCAGATTATCAGAAATAGGGGTATATAGTCAACATGCTTGCTTCATTCACACCTACGCTGATTGGTTTCGGCAATGCTGTGTATACTCTCGGCACTAGAAATCTTTATTTAAAATCCTTTCCCTTCTTAAGTTTTAATTATTTCTGTAAATTAAGTTATCATCAGTCTACGAGATCTGTTGCTTCCTTTCACATAATGAGAATAATGGCCGACATTTACGGACGCCGTGTCATTTACCAGAAGTCAAAATTTTGTTAAAAATTTGAAATCTTGATGAAAAATAATTCTGCCGAAAATCTACGTAGAGTAAATTCATTTTTCATTAGAATCCTTTAATTTGAGTTATCTGCTTTAATTGTAACAAGTGAAGAAAATTATGGCAAACAATTTAAAGGCTGCTACGATCTTTCTCTGAGATTCTTGTTATGATACATTCTATCCAAAAACTAAATTTCACTTACTTGGGTTAGTGATAATTCCTTTAAATAACATGTAATCCCATAAAATGGAGCAAATTATCCCGTGTTAACTTTAAACCTCTGCATGTTCACAGTCTGGTTTTGTGTACTGAGCAGTAACCCTTACCCTTTACACACTATAACTGACTTAATCACAGAGGACCTTTTTTGACCAATTAATGACAATTTTTATCCATTTGTATGTTATCAGGTAAAGTGCACATTACCACACATTTTGACATCTTGAAATGTTTTTATTGGAAACTGTGGAAAAAGGAGGAAATGTTTGCAGCAAGCAATTTATCCTTTCCCCACATGTTTCTACCCTCTTTGGCACCTTCTTTCTTATTTAAGCTCACTGTGAAATGTCTTATTAAGCTTCTTTCAATTTGTACCAGTCTGAAATTTTCTTCTGGTAATAGTTTGATTAAATACATGCTGTTACAATAAAATCTTTTCTCATTTTCTGCTTCAAATAGAAACACTACTCATTTCATTCAGACTGCCTATACACTATTTGCATTTTTTTTATTAGTTGGCTTTTTTTTTATCATATATGAATCTATTATGAAATATCAAAACAAAATAAATTCAAAATCAAACTCTTGAATTCTCAAACCTAAAAAAAGAAAAATACAAAAGTATTTGTTCACAGGAATAAGGTCTTTATTGAGGACTGAAAGGATAAGCAGTATTTTCTATGTTTATTGCATGATACATAATATAAAATGCAACTACTTAGTTGTAAAGCTATTTTATTTTCTGATAGAAATGAGGAATACGCGCAAAAACTTAATTTTTAACATGATCCACTTCTCCTGAAAGTCTCACCACTTCTCCCCATTTTGAAAAACTTCTCCCAATTCTCAGACTAGTGAGAAGTGACTTCTCCCCAAATTCTGGGAGTCTGCAGAGCCCTGAGGGGCCTAATTAAAATTTAATTAAAAAATCCTCGTTTACCCGATAGGGTCCACAGTTTTCATCGGATTCTCTTCAAACTTTCACAGAAGGATTGTACCATCATAAGGATCGTTCCTTTTGAAATTTTGATTGATCCATCTAGAAACGTTGGAAAAGGGCCTTATGAAAATTTAATTAAAAATTCAATAAAAAATCCTTGTTAACACTCTAGAGTCCACAGTTTTCATCAGATTCTCTTCAAACTTTCACAGAATGATTGCACCACCATAAGGATTGTTCCTTTTGAAATTTGGTATGATCCGTCAAGAAACATGGGAAAAGGGGCCTTATGAAAATTTAATTAAAAAATCCTTGTTTACACGATAGGGTCCACAGTTTTCATCGGATTCTCTTCAAACCTTCACAGAATGATTGTATTATCATAAGGATCGTTCCTTTTGAAATTTGGATTGATCCATCTAGAAATGTTGGAAAAGGGGCCTTATGAAAATTAAATTAAAAATTCAATAAAAAATCCTTGTTAGCACTCTAGAGTCCACAGTTTTCATCAGATTCTCTTCAAACTTTCACAGAATGATTGCACCACCATAAGGATTGTTCCTTTTGAAATTTGGTATGATCCGTCAAGAAACATGGGAAAAGGGGCCTTATGAAAATTTTAATAAAAAAATCCTTGTTTACACAATAGGGTCCACAGTTTTCATCGGATTCTCTTCAAACCTTCACAGAATGATTGTATTATCATAAGGATCGTTCCTTTTGAAATTTGGATTGATCCATCTAAAAATGTTGGAAAAGGGGCCTTATGAAAATTAAATTAAAAATTCAATAAAAAATCCTTGTTAGCACTCTAGAGTCCACAGTTTTCATCAGATTCTCTTCAAACTTTCACAGAATGATTGCACCACCATAAGGATTGTTCCTTTTGAAATTTGGTATGATCTGTCAAGAAACATGGGAAAAGGGGCCTTATGAAAATTTGATTAAAAATTACATTAAAAATCCTTGTTAACAATAGAGTCCACAGATTTCATCAGACTGTATTTAAACTTTTACAGAATGATTGCACCATCATAAAGATTGTTCCTTTTGGAATTGGGTCAGATCCATCAGGAAACACGGGAAAAGGGGCCTTATGAAAATTTAATCGAAAAATCTTTTAAGAAATCCTAGTTAACACTCTGGAGTCAACAGTTTTCATCGGATTCCCTTCAAACTTTCACAGAATGATTGTATTATCATAAGGATTGTTCCTTTCGAAATTGGGTATGATCCGTCAAGAAACACAGGAAGGGGCCTTATGAAAATTTTAATAAAAAATTCTCATTGATAATCTAGAGCCAACAATTTTCAACTGATTCTCTTCAAACTACACTGAATGATTGTACCATCATAAGGATTGTCCTTTCGGAATCGGATATGATTCCTCAAGAAGCATAGGAAAAGGCGCCTTATTAAAATTTAATTTAAAGATCTTATTGTTAACACTCTAGAGTCTACAGTTTTCATCCGATTGACTTCAAACTTTCACAGAATGATTGTACCATCATAAGAATTGTTCCTTCAAATTTTGGTATGATCAGTCAAGGACCATGGGGAAAAGAGGCCTGATAAAAATTGGATTGAAAAAGTCCTCGTAAACACAATAGAGTCCATAGTTTTAACAAATTCTCTTCAAATATTCACAGAGTGATTATTACATTAAATGGATTGTTCCATCAAGTTTCATGGGAAAAGGGGCCCTATGAAAGTTTAATAAAAAAATCTTAGTTAACACATCATGGCCCTAGATTTCACCTGATAGACTTCAAACTTTCACATAATGATTGTACCATCGTAAGGATTATTCCTTTCAAATTGGGTCTGATCCATTGAGAAACATAGGAAAAGGGGCCTTAGGAAAATTCAATTAAAAAAATCTTAATTAATGCTTGTAAGTCCACAGATGAGATAGGGTTGTCTTTATACTCAAACAGAATAATTATACTATTGTAAGTAGAGTTCCCTTTGGAATTGGTTCAGATCCATCAAGTAACATGGGAAAAGGGGCTACATGAAAATTTAATAAATAAAACCCTGTTAACACAATGAAGCCCACAGCTTTGATCAGATTTTGTTAAACTTTCACAGAATGATTGGAAGGTCATAACTATCATTCTTTTCATAACAGGGTTTGAACTGTCAAGAAACACAGGAAAAGGGGCCTTATGAAAATTTCATTTATAAATCCTTGTTACCAAGTCCAGAGCTTTCATCGGATTTTCTTCAAACATTCACAGAATAATTGTACAATAATAATGATTGTTGATCTTTACATTAGACCTGATCCATCAAGTATCACAAGAAAGGGAGCATTATAAAGTTTAATTTCAAAATCATTGTACCACAATAAAGTCAACAGTTTTCATCAGATTCTGTTTAAACTTTCACAGAATGATTATTCCATCATGAGGATTCTTTCTTTTCAATTTAGGCATGAACTGTCTAGTATCATGGAAAAAGGGGCCTTTTGAGAATTCTATCTATAATCCTTGTAACCAAGTCCAGAGCTTTCATTGGATTTTCTTCAAACCTTCACAGAATCATTGTACAATAATCACGATTGTTGATGCTGACATGAGACCTGATCCTTCAAGTATCACAGGAAAAGGAGCCTTATGAGAATTTTATTTTAAAAATGTTACACCAAGATAAAGTCTGCAGTTTTCATCAGATTCTGTTCAAACTTTCACAGAATATTTGTACCATCATTAGGATTGTTTCTTTCCAAATTGGGCCTGATCTGTCTAGTATCATAGGAAAAGGGGCTGTATGAAAAATTATTACCAAATCCTCATAAACACAACAATGTCCCCAGTCTTTATCAGAATCCCTCCTTTAATAGAATGATTGTACCATCATTTGGATTGTTCCTTTGTAAATTAGGTCTGATTGGTTAAGTGACACAAGAAAAGGGACCTTTTAAAAATTTCATCACAAAGCATCATTATTACAATAAAGTCCTCAGTCTTTATCATTTTCTTCAAACTATCATTAGGATTGTTCCTTTGTACATTGGGTCTGATTTGTTAAGTTTCACGGAAAACGGGGCCTTATGAAAATTTTGTTACAAAAATTCTTGACACAATTCAGTCCACTGTTTTCATTGATTCTCTTTAACTATAAAAGAAGGATTGTACCTTCATTAGAATTGTTCCTTTTGGAATTTGGTTTGTTCTGTAAAGTATCATGAGAAAAGGGGCCCTATGAAGAATTCACTATAAACTCATTAACACAATAAATTCCACAGAATACACAGATTGATTGTACCATCATTCCAATTGTTGATTTTGACAGTGGATCTGATTATGGCAAGTGTCAAGGGACCCTCTGAAGATTTCACTGATTGGTTAAGTGACACAAGAAAAGGGACCTTATAAAAATTTTATTACAAAACATCATTATTACAATAAAGTCCTCAGTCTTTATCATTTTCTTCAAACTATCATTAGGATTGTTCCTTTGTACATTGAGTCTGATTTGTTAAGTTTCACGGAAGAGGGGGCCTTATGAAAATTTTGTTACAAAAATTCTTGACACAATTCAGTCCACTGTTTTCATTGATTCCCTTTAACTTTTAAGGAATGATTGTAGTTCATTAGAATTGTTCCTTTTGAAATTTGGTTTGTTCTGTAAAGTATCATGAGAAAAGGGGCCCTATGAAGAATTCACTATAAACTCATTAACACAATAAATTCCACAGAATACACAGATTGATTGTACCATCATTCCAATTGTTGATTTTGACAGTGGATCTGATTATGGCAAGTGTCACATAAAAAGGGACCTTATGAAAAACTTTTTTAAATATTCTAGTTAACACAATGATGTCCTTTGATTTCACCGGATTCACTTCAAAATTTCACAGAATGATTGTACAGTCACTTAAATGGTTCTTTTCAGAACTGGGTACAATCCATCAAGTTTCATGTAAAAAGGGGCTATATGATTTTTTTTTTAAATATTCTAGTAAACATAATGAATTCCCAATATTTCATTGGATTCACTTTTAACTTTCACAGATTGATAAAACCAACAGTAAAATATCACAGGAAAAGGGGCCTTATGAGAACTTGAATTTAATATCTTTGTTAACACAATAAAGTCAACAGTTTTATTGGATCCTCTTCAAAGATGCATGGAATAATTGTGGCATTCGAAACACAGGAAAAGGGGCCTTCTTATTCAAAACATTCTTGTGTATGTGATGAAGATCACAATCATTATCAAATTGTCTTTTAAATTTCACAGGACAATTGTAGGGTTGTGAGGAAAGATCCTTTTGGAATGAAATTGATCCATCAGAAAACACAGGAAAAGGGGCCTTATAGATTTTCATTCAAAACAATCCTGTTTATGTGATAATGTCCACAATTATTGACAGATTCTGATGAAAATTTCACAGAATGATTGTAGGGTCATAAGGTAACTGTCTTTTGGAAATTGAGTGGATCTGTCATGAAACACGGGAAAAGGGGCCTTGAGGATTGTTGCTTGAAATGATAAAGGGGATAAAGCCCTTTTTTATTCTTTATGCATTCTTCTTTGAGCAATTAACTTCCTTAAATATCAGATTTCTTTAACAGAAAACTTGATAACCAGTAGAGCATCTCAGGTCCTCATGGGCCTCTTGTTTTTACTTTTGGGATAGAAAACATTCTGAATAATGAGGAAATTGCTTGTGAAAAGCAATTCTTCATCTTCAGCAGTGTTTTCCAAAGATTTTTTTTCAAGGGCATCCTAAAGAGTCATTGAGTTGGAATGGGTGAAGACCCACCTAGATTTTCATTATCCTGTAATGGAGTTATGGGACTTGTTATTTTCTGTTACAGGAGCCCCAGACACTGATGCAGAGGGACAGATTGTAAGTACCATGTTATGGTGTAAGTCTTTATTTGACGTTATATCTTAGGATGGTGGCCTGAGCTCAATATAGAAATAGTGCTTTAGATTCAAAATATATAAAGTTCACTCACTATCTGCACATCAAAGTCAATGTCGAGTGCTATACTTCTTTACCCATTTCTGCACAATAATGCTTTTAAACACCTCTCAATGTTAAAGCTTTGGAAACATTGTGGTAAATAAAGAAATTACTTGTTCCAAGCAATTTCTTCATTGTCTACAATGTTTGCTACCCTAAAAGTCAAAGATTTTAGAGATTGCACCAACTTGAAATTCTCATCTGCAACACCATTTTTAGTCCCCTACAGGGACTGTAGATTTGCGCTCCATCCGTCTGTCAGGCCGTCTGTCAGGCCAGACATATCAGTTTTTCAGACTTTTTTTCTTAACCCTTGGAGACATTGAGCTAATTTTTGGTATGTGAGTCCACATCAATGAGTTACAGAACAAGTTCAAGTTTGGTTCCGGTCCATTGATTTTTTTGGAAGATACGGATGCTGGACTTAAAAATTGCAGAGAAATTGCAGTTTTTCCGAACTTGTTTTCTAAACTTTCAAAGATATTGAGCTGATTTTTGGTACGTGAGTCTGCATCAATGAGTTACAGAACAAGTTTAAGTTTGGTTCCTGTCCATTAATTTTTGAAGAAGATACGGATGCTGTACTTAAAAAATTACCAGGAAATTTCAGTTTTCCTGACTTTTTTTCTTAACCCTCAGAGATATTGAGCTGATTTTTGGTATGTGAGTTCATATCAATTAGTTGCAGAACAAGGCAGATATATATGTTTGTATTGCTCTTGTTTGGGTGGATGTTGTTGAAAAAATAATCCCCCAAATGTCTTTTAATGCTCCCTGAAGGACGAGCATATAGATACCGCATTGTCCGCCTTCAGTCAGTCCTTCCTTTTTCCGTCTGTCTATCCGGACAACTCCGCAATCCTTAGGCCACATTGGATGAAACTTCACATGTGAGTTCCTTATGATATTGTGCTGACACATTTTTCCTGCTTTTTGGATGTCTGATAGGTCAAGGTCACATTTCAAGGTCAAAATTGACGTTGTCCATAGCATAGCTCCTTCAAAAATAGGTGGATTTCAAAATGACTTGGCACAATTGTTCGCTATCATGAGTAGATGTACCATGCAGAAAAAAGATATGATAGCCCCAAGGGTAGCTCACAGCTCAAGGTCAAATGTAGAAATTAGGCATTTACAGAGTAAAGCTCTTCAATTATGGATAGATTTTGGTATAAATTTACACAATTATTCTCTAGCATGAGTGAATTTGCCATTTGAAACTAATTTTCATATAGCTCCAAGGTCAAGGTCACAGCTCAAGGTCAAATATTCAACAGGCTTGAAATGTTGTCCCTTGACAAAATGTCAAGTTCAAAGAAATATTTAACCAAAAATTATAACTTGAGCATTGGCCATAGCTTTTGAATGGTAAGTGCTAGGATATTTGTATTTAACTTGTTTTATTACTTTCTGTTAGACCTGTCTGTTGATTTCAAGTTCAAGGTCATCTATCAAGGTCAAGGTAATTTATTCAGGTCATATTTATCCAAAATTGAAACTTCAGCATTGGCCATAGCTTTAAATGGTAATTTTATGGATATCATATTTCTAATGTGTATTTCTTGCTTATAGACGTTCTCTTGGTGTCAAAGTCATGAGTCAATGTCAAAAGATTATAATGTAAAAATTAGCTGTTGTGAAAGTAATATGTAAACCCTTTCCTAGACGAATTTTTTGACTGGTCCAAATCAATGGAAATTTATGAAAACCATTTCAAGTTCGATAAAGTTTATCTCCATGTGGGCAGAAAATATTGTGGGAAATGATGAAACTGCTTATTTTATGCTACTTCATATTTTCCTGCAATGTTTCCTCAAGCTGTTTTCTTGAGTTGGACTGATTTGGAATTGGTTAAATGTTACAAGCACATCTTGCTTTTTCAACCCATTTCCGCAGTCCTGCCTTTTCAGCCCCTCTAGAAGAAGCTTTGGAAAACATTGTGAAAAATGAAGAAATTGCTTGTTATTAGGAATTCATTAATTATCTATAGTGTTTTCTACCCAAAAAGACAGAAAACACTGAAAATTCTATCAACTTGAAATTATCCTCTTCTACTTCATTGAATTTAGACGAGTCTAAAATTTTGTCCTTCTGGTAATGGTTCAAATATGCATTTCAGGTGAAAGATGAATGCAGTGATTGTGAGTATATAAATCTCCTCAGTAAAGATCGTGCTAATTTTAACTTAACTGAATGTTCTTAGGGTGACCCTTTTCAATATTAGTTTGTTTGAATGAAGCCCAAATATGGGCGTGGCTGTTTTTGACTTTAAAATCTTCTCCTCCCTAACCATTGGGCCAATTTCAATCTAATTGGGCATGAATCTCACTGACAATGGCCAATGGGGCTATTACCATGCAGTTATGTCTGAGTGCTTCAGGGCTGCCACCATAGCCAGTTAGATATACGTCAGACACCCAATCAATAATCATGGTGTGTCCAGGGTTCCCAGGCTACCGGTAAAATGGGAAAAAGTCTTGGTTTTGTGATATTTAAAAAAAAAAAAAAAAAAAACAGGAAAAACTAGTAAAAAGACTTATCAATTTGATGAAAGATGCAAGACCCAATTAAAGTACATGTTCAAAACAGTTGACAAGTATCCCCCCCCGCCAGTAGGTTTTATCACAGTGTAAATTACATTGAGATGATATTGACAATCTACACATCTAGAAGCATTTAAATAATTCAGGTGAGTGATTTTAGAGCCATTCTGGCCCTCTTGTTTGATGTCCATCTTTCTGTTTGTCTGTCTATTTGTCAGCGAGCAGAAAATTTAATGCAAAAACTTAACATTTTGCGGTTATTCAAACACCATCCAAGAATTGTGCTTGAATAGGCTGTAGATATAATACTAACAGAGCCAACCAAACAAAAACCCTTAAAGTTCAAATTTCACTTCTGATCTAAATGAGTGATATGATGGTCAATCAATTATTTTTGATTTATAGTGATTGATAGTTGCTGTCTGTCAGTTGTAGGGTCATAAGGAATTTTTCTTCCCTAATTAAAAATTATGCGAAAGGGCCCATAGGGATATTCACTTGAAACATTCTAGTTCATAAGAAAAGGTCCACAAATATTAATGGGTTATCTCAAGTTTCTCACATGTTGTTTGTATCGCTTTAAAAATTTCTGAAACTTTCCTTTCAAACCTGTTCAAAAACACTAGACAAGGGGCTATTAAGGCATCAAATATCAAGTTCTTTTGGAACTGTAGGAAGTAAGGTTCCTTTTGAAATAGAAGGGTTACTGGCCATACCCATGAGCCCCAACAGGAAGCTCCATGTTGTACAATAGTAAAATGGTTGGTTGGCGACGAAGACGTTTACATCGTAACTATAGCTTGAATATGTCACCAAACCAATGAAATGCTTTACATAAATGATTAATTGTGTTCATTGTCTGAATTCAAAGTTCACTTCCTTATAATTCAATTGTTAGTTTTGTCTATCAAAAACGAGCGATCTGATTGGTCAAAAAATTTAATTCATACCTCCATGAACAAAATGTTGAGTACGCAGCCATTTTGTATGCTTCCGCACAAAATAGTTCACTACAAAAAGGTATCAAAATTTGTTAAGTTATTGCATTTTTCGCTCGATGCTATTAAATTATAAGAAATGAAGAGAATATTTTTTGTTTTCATGGAGGTATGAACCGAAAAACCTAATCACACAATGTATGAATCCGAATTGCGTATTCACAGAGTGTGATTAGGTTTTTCGGTTCATACCTCCATGAAAACAAAAAATATTCTCTTTATCTCTTAAACAAATGAATGATTTTATTGGTTGATTAACTCTTTGATTGACATATCAATGGTTCAGCGCAAAACAGTTGTAACTGCCTATATGTTTATAGGCAGTTACAACTGTTTTCGTGCTGAATCATCAAACTGCTATATGTCAGTTGGGGTTGATCTGTTTGAAAGCAAAACAATACAGATTTAAAACATATTTATTTTACATGGATTGGAAACTTGTTCATGAATCACTCTGCTTCCATGAGAATACACCAGTATTTGCACTAATCATTGGAAGAATCAAGATAGATAGCTGCTCACAGGACATTAACTCGGTAACGTTTGATCAGGAAGCCAACAATCTACCTCTTGATGTCAGACACCACCAAGGGGCCATTGTGATTTGCATTTGACACATTCTTGTTAACTTGAGTCCAAAAATGTTTATCATATCCTCTTAAATGTTTAAATATTTTCATCTAATTTTAAGTACGGCAGGTACTGTCATGAGTTACAAATAATTTTGAGTTTGGCTCTGGTCAAATAGTTTTTAGCTCACCTGAGCATGAAGTGCTCATAGTGAGGTATTTTGATCGACCTCTGTGAGCCGTCCAGTGTGCAGTGTTCGTATGCCATCGTGTGTCAACAATTTAAATACGACATCTCCCAAACCGACTGGCCAAATTCAGACAAATTTGGTGGAAATGTTCCTTTGGTGGTGCTAAAAGAATTGAAATCCCTGGAAATCTCTGGTTGCCATGGCAAAATTTTTTAAAAAATCTTTAAAAATACACAATGTATCTCCTCCTCATCCAGAAGGTGTAAAGTCTTGATATTTTGCATGAAACATCAGTACATTGACTTCTTTCAGAATTGCGAAAATCCTCACCCTCGGGTCCCCAGGGGCGGAGCCCCAGGTGTAGTGGGGGGGCTTAGTTGAAAATAAAGAAGGATTTTTAAAATGACATCTTCACCCAAACCAATGGTAAGTTCAACCAAGCTTGGCACAAATGTTCCTTTGGTAGTGCCCTTTACAAATTGCTAAGAGAATTTAAATCTGTTGAAAACTCTGGTTGCCATGGCAACAAAACTGAAATTTTAAAAAATCTTTCAAAATTATCTCCTCCAGACCCAGAAGGTGTAAAGTCTTGATATTTTGCATGAAGCATCAGTACATTGACCTCTTTCAGAATTGCACTAATTATCGGCCTTGTGTTCCAAGGGGCAGAGCCCCAAGGGGGTGAGGCTTATATAGAAATGAAGGATTTTTAGAATGCCATCTCCTCTTAAACCTCTGGGCCAATTTCAACCAAATCTGGAAGAAATATTCCTTAGGTGATGCCATTTAAAATTTGCTAAAAGAAATTCTAATCCGTTGAAAACTCTAGTTACCAGGGCAACAAAACATGAATTTTAAAAAATCTTTCAAAATTATCTCCTTCAGACCCAGAAGGTTTAAAGTCTTGATATTTTGCATGAAGCATCAGTACATTGACCTCTTTCAGAATTGCACTAATTATCGGCCTTGGGTTCCCAGGGCCAGAGTCCCAGGGGATAGGGGCTTATAAAGAATGAAGGATTTTTAGAACAACATCTTCTTCCAAACCACAGGGCCAATTTCAAAAAAAATATTGCATGAATGTTCCTTTGGTGGTGCTAAAACAATTTAAATCTGTTTAAAACTCTATATGCCATGGCAATAAAACGGGAAAAAAATCTAGCCGCCGTCATAGCGCAGTCGGTAGCGCATCAGACTCCTAATCTTCAATCATGGGGTCATTGGTTCGATCCCCGGCGGCGGCTCATATTCTTTCGGACATTTGTCTCTCACCAATGGGTGGATAATCGTTAACCCAAGTGGGATAGCAGCTGGAGGCTAGGAAAGGATGTAGTGGTAGTACTGGTGTGAGAAATACCAGGAATCCATTGTTAGGTGCTCCAGCCGCCGCGATATGACTGAAATACTGTTAAAAGCGGCGTTAAACACCATTCAATCAATCAATCAATAAAAAAAATCTTTTAAAATTATAGACCCAGAAAGCATAGAGTCTTGATATTTTGCATGAAGCATCAGACAATTGACCTCTTACAAAAATGCTAAAATCATCACCCTCAGGTTCCCAGGGGGAAGTCTCAGGGGGTAGGGCTTATATAAAAATAAAGAAGGATTTTTAAAACGACATCTCCTCTCAAACCACTTGGCCAATTTCATCCAATGAATTTAAATCAGTTGAAAACTCTAATTGCTATGACAACAAGAATTGAATTAAGAAAAAGAATTTAATAATCATCTCCTCCTGACCCAGAAGTTGATGGATCTTGTATTTAGCATGAAGTATCAGTACATTCACCTCTTTCAAAATGCTAAAATTTCAGAGCTGCAGGGTGATTGGAATTGAATAGATTGGATTAGAAATAAAGAAGGCTACTCTTTCATAACTGTTTGGCCAATTTTAACCAAATTTGACCAAAATTTACCACTTACCTTAGGTTGCCTACTTTTAATAATAACTAAAAAATTTGAAATCTGTTGAAAACATTGGTTGGCATAGCAACATAAGTTGGTTTTAGTTAAATTTCAAAATAGGTCTTCTCCCGACCTAGTTGGTATTAGGCCTTGAAGAGAAAGAGCATTATCTCAGGTGAGTGCTAGGGCCACTGGCCCTCTTGTCACTAAAATATGGATGGTGAAAATTTCAAATTTTGATAAAATCAGTTTCCAGAAACACTTGTAGATACTTAGCTGATATTTTGTTTTCTAAAAACTGGTCTGCCATTCTGAAATACTGATCAGTTTTGAGTTTTTGTATGGCCTCAATTTTGAGTTTTTGTATAAAAAACTACATGTTAACCTTAGAAAGATTCACTGAAAAGATAATTTTAAAAACTGGTATGGGAGTTCGTATTTCTTTGCTTTAGATACTTTTTTCAATTAACTTACAGATGCATTACCTGTAGCATATATGATGAGATGTTATAAGAGAGTCAACCAGGAAGTTAAGGTATGGTTAACATGTCATGGTTTTAACACATTACCAGATGGCAAAATCTAAGACTGGTCCATTGAAAGGATTTGCAGACAACAATTTAGAGCTAATGAAGTTTTGGATCTTTTTACTTTTGGGATAGAAAACATTGTAGATAATGAAGAAATTGCTTGCAACAATAATGTTTTCCAAAGCTGTTTTCCTAGGGGCGTCTAAAAGCGTCATTTGGTTTTTCCTGTCAGAGACTCGCAAATTAGTTGCCAAGACACTCAAAATTGTCTGGGACTCAACTTCAATAAAGTATTGAAGATTGTTTTTACAGTCTTTAGTTGTGGATCATAGCTGTGAGTCAATGAATCAATCAACCAAATTGTGGATCATGGCTTTGAGACAATGAATCAATCAACCAATCAAATCATTCATTTAGACTGGAAGTGAACTTTGAACTCTGCCATTGGCTAATGTTTTTTTCATCCTATCAAAATTCTATATTAAGAATCATTTTTCTTGGATTGGCGACTTAAATGGTGTTACTACAGTTTATTTAAAATGAAGTTATGTAATTTTGGTTGCCAAACAACCATTTTTAAGCTCCCTTGTCTGAAAGCTATAGGGCTAATGTCATGGCATAGTGTCTGTCATGCATCTGCCCAATCTTTGGTCTGCTGGTCTATAAACTTTAAGTTTAAAAAATTTCTCCTCATAAAGTATTGAACATAATTCAACCAAATTTCTCAAAGATAATCCTAGGGTGAACCTTTATCAGATTCCTTCAAAGAATTTTAATCCAATTAAAAACATGGCTTTAATGGGCGAGGCTAATTTCCATATATGTGAAATCTTTGAAAATCTTCTTCACAGAAACCAGTGAATCGATTTCAGCCAAATTTCACAGGAATAATTCTGGGTGACCTACCGTATTATCAAATTACTTCATCGAATTTTGATTGGATGAAAAAATATGGCATAAATGGGCGGAGCTAATTTCCATATATGGTTAAAGCTTTGCAAATTTTTTTCTCAATACCAGTTGATGACATTCAACCATTTTTCACTGGAATGATCCTTGGGTGACCCTTTATCAGATTCATTTAAAGAATTTTTATTTTGATAAAAATTTGACTTTAATTGGCAAGGCTAGTTTCCATAAATGGTAAAAGCTTTTAAATCCTTTTGTCAGGAACCAGTTGATTATTTCTACCAAATTTTATCAGAATGATTCTTAAAGGGTGTCCACGGTCAGGGAAAAAGTCAGGGAAAAATTATTTTTTCTTCAAGGTCAGGGAATTGTCAGGGAATTTTGGAATTGGTCAGGGAATTTTACAGTTTAAGCAAAAGTCAGGGAAAAGTCAGGGAATTTTGAAATAATTGGTGTATGAGTGATAAAAAGATAAAAAAAACAAAGGCTAAGGCAGTTTCTTCATGATGTGATAAGTAGTATTCATTATTCCAAATTGTACATTTGCTTCAATAGGATCCCTCAGGAATCCCTACTTATTACTTCAGGGTTTCCTCCAGATAATCAGGGATCCCTCCTTGATAATCATTAACTCATTCACAGGCAATCCTGTCCTTCTAAGCCCCCCAAAAAAGCTTCGGAAAACATTCTGGAAAATGAAGAAATTGCTTGTTACAAGCAATTTCTTCATTATCCACAATGTTTTCTACAAAATCAAGCAAACAAAAAATCAGGAGCATTAGTTGATACATTAACATCTTTTGTACTGGAGAAATATTGAAGGATCCTGATGGAATCCCTAGCCTGAGATTGCTGGGGTCCTTTCCAATTTTCAGGGATCCTCGGAATCCTGGGACACTGCTAGTGTCAACCCCTGTTTTGAGTGGACATTATCCTCCTACAGATCATATTAGAATATATGAATTGCAACCTCTTTGAATTTGGACCAGTCTTAATTTTATTTATGGTATCATTGAAAGTTCATGTAAAACTCTATAGAAAGTGAACAACCCATTGCAAGTCAATCTTGCATTTTGAGGAGCTGACAAGATATCAATTCAGAAAACATTGTTGGTAAAGGAGAAATTGCTGATTTCACTTTTTCTCATTTCTACCTTATTTGACACTTTTTTCCCCAAATTTTGGACTCTATGAATTGTAACATAAAATTTCCTCAATTTGAACCAGTCAAAATCTTTTTGTTGTTGTTTAAACATCGATGTTTTTTTCAGTAACCCTGTTCTTCTATTTTAGGTAACCAAAGAGCCGTCTCGTGAGAGGTTACTACCGGATCCCCTAACTTACCCCTATTTACAGCCCAAATATACTGTTGTGATAGAAATGACAGATGTTTTGGTACATCCACAATGGAATGTAAGTTGTAAGAAGAAATACATGTTTTAGTATACAGGTCTTCGTGGTAACCAATTACCAGACTACAAAATGTTAGACTAGTCCAAATTAAAGAAGTTGCAGATGACAAATTAAATGTGATGGAAATTTAGATTTTTTCAACTTTTTGGGGTAGAAAACATTGTGGAAAATGAAGAACTTGCTCGTTAGCAATTCCTTCATTTTACACAATGTTTTCCAAATTGTTTTTCTTCAGGGGCACCAAAAAGCATCATCGTGTGAGAATGGGTTAAATCTGTTACTGAGGTTAAGATGGTCTTTCAAGCTCAAGCTAAAATATTTAAGCTATATTTTTGAAAATTACAATGTCCTTGGTTCTTATCCATACCACACAAAAAATATTAGACAAGTCCAAATTGAAAGAGACTGCACTCAACAACTCAGTGAGATGGAATTGAATAATATGTACCGAATGGGATAGAAAACAATTAATTTCTCCTTTTCATACAATTTTAATAAAATGCAGGATTGTGTTAATGTGTTTAACAAATATAATCCACACTGTTTTAAACAGTTTCAGACAGGTTGGAGGTTTAAGAAGAGACCTGGTATAGATGTATTTCTACGGGCTATAGGACCTCCGCTATTTGAAGTTGTTGTCTACACAAGAGAATCGGGCATGGTAAGACAAATCTTGTAACAAAACAAAATCTTATGTTACAGAAAGACAAATCTTACATTTAAACAAAATTTGATGTTTGGCATTCCATACATTTGAAGAAATCTTAACCCTTGTCATGCTGTATAAATTACCTTACTTAATTGCTGTCAAATCAATGGGCTGAAAGCTTTGATAGAACTTGTTGTTAAAAATTAATATTTCTTTCAGAAATCAATTTCATAAATGATTCTGGCAGGAATTTTACAAGCAGGAGGTGTAGACCAAGATCAGACTGCACTTATGTGCAGTGTGATCTTGATCTACATCCCTTGCCAAAACCGGAATATTCGGGGTTCAGCATGACAAGGGTTTTAACCCATTACCAGACGGCAAAATTTTAGACTAACCCAAATTGAAAGAAGTTGCAGACGACAATTTAAAGTTTATGAAATTTTGGATTTTTTCAATTTTCAGGGTAGAAAACATTGCAAAAAATGAAGAAATTGCTTGTAACAAGCAATTTCTTCATTTTTCACAATGTTTTCAAAAGGTTTTATTTCTTGGGGTGTCTAAAAGCGTCACTGACTGGGAATGGGTTAACAGTTTAGATAATACTGCTTTGGAGGATTTGCCTAATGTCAAGAATAGATAACTTAGTAATGCAATAGAAAACATTGATCTTGCTTGACTGAGGATAGTTTGCTCAGACTACCAAAGGACAAAATTTTAGGCTAGTTCAAATCTTATGATGTTGCAGACGAAAATATTGAGTTGATGACATGTAAAAGGTCTTTGTCTTTCTTTGTACAAAACATTGTGGATAATGAAGAAATAGCTTGTTGAAAGTCATTTCTTCATTTACCACAATGTTTTTACAAATTAATATTCATGAAGGGCATAGATAAGCGAGATTGTGTGGGAATGGGTTGCTTCCCTTGAAGTAGATTACAAAAAAAATAATACTTTCTAAAATGAGTTGTCTCCTGTTTGCTTAAGAAAATTAACCCATTACCATAATCCACAACTCAAACACCTCTTAGTTTCTGTGTTAACCACTTGATACCTTTAGAGATAATGTTATCTAACAGGTATTTTCTCTTCAGTCTTTAGCTTTTGAATTACTCACTTCTTTTATTATTTGCAAGGAAACAAATTGGACTCAAATCTACTTGTATGGATAAACTGGATTTTTATGACCCTGCATCGAAAAAGATTCGGGGGCATATTAATTTACTGTTGTCCGTCTATCCATCTGTCTGTCATTCAGTCTCTCCGTCTGTCTGTTGGTAAAACTTAACATTGCCAATTACTACCAGCCTATTCAAGATACAATTCTTCATATTTGGCATGAGGATACATCTCCATAACACGCATCTCCTCATGTCAAGGTCAAGGTCATGTGATAAGGTCAAGGTAACATACAAAGGTCAAACATTTAGTCCTGTTGCGGGGGCATTGTCTTTCACAAACATATCTTGTTCATTTTAAATATTCTTGAAAAAATAGCTTCAAGAGAGCTATTACCAACTTTGATATTGCATAGGTCAAAGGTCAGCTGTGCTACTTGAGTGAAAAAATGCTTCTGGGAGGGTGGGGTAGGGTATAAGTCCAATTTGCAAAAATTCTAGTCGTCAAATCACCATCATTTTTTAACTCCACTGGCTTAAAGTCAGCATGTTACTGTCATGGCTTGTGTCCTTTGTGTGTGCATCTCTCCATAAAATTTTACTCTAAAAATCTTCTTCTCATAAAGAACTAAACAGAATTCAACCAAATTTCACAGGAATGATCTATGGATGACCCTTCATCAGATCTTTCAAAAAATTTGATTGGATGAATAACACGGCATTTAGGGCAGAGCTAATTTTCATATATGGTGAAAACAATGAAAATCTTCTCAAAAACTAGTAGATATTTTGAAAGGAATTATCAGATTCCTTCAAATGGATTGAAAAAAAAATGGCTTTTGTGGTTGGAGGTGTATGGTATAAAGTTTAACTTTTGAAGATCCTTTTCACCAGAAACCAGTCGTTGGATTTCAAGCAAATTTTACAAAAATGATTATTGCATGACTCTCTGTCAGATTCCTTCATAGAATTTGGCTCGGTTTAAAAACATGGCTCTCATAGGCTTTTATAAATCATGTTATATAGTGAAAATTTTACAAATCTTAATCTCGGAGCCTTGGTGATGTTTTTTATGCCCCCCGCATCGATAGATCAGGGGCATATTGTTTTGTCTGTGTCTGTCTGTCTGTCCATCTGTCTGTCTGCATAACTTAACCTGCCAACTAAATATTTTCCTCTGACTTCAACCCTGATTAAGTTACAATGCTAATATTTGGTATGTAGATAGGTCTTAACAAGGCGCAACTGGAGAAGGTCATTTAATCAAGGTCAAGGTCAGAATTTAAACCCTTTTCCTAAAACAAAGCAAAAAACAACAATAAAAATCACCTTGTTCTAAAGAATTCCTGTTTTTTATTCAAACTAATTTTCTTAGGAATTATCCTTTGGTGTTCCTTCATTAGATTTTTGAAGAAATTTTGATAGGTTTGATGATAAAGGCTTGGAGGATTGGCCAAATTTCATGTTGAGATCATCTAGTGATGCAAAGGAAATAATTAATACTGCTTGACTGACAACATTGTTGCATGAAAGAAAGTTACCTTCCTTTAAGTAAATTGAGAAAATAATCATTCCTTTAAGCTCACCTGAGCACAAAATTCTAAAGGTGAGGTATTGTTATCGGTCATCATCCAAATTTTGCATATTCTGTTGACCCTCTACTGAAGTTGTCACAATAATGCCCCAGGGGGCTTGTTTGGGCTCTGCACTGGAACACCCAAATTTACATAGAAACAAAGAAGAAAATCATAAAGATTTTCTTTTGAGAAACCATAAGGCATTAAGGATCCACATTTTGCAAGTGACGTCTAAAGTTGTTGAGTAATGCCCAAGGGGTCTCATTTGGGCTCCACCCTGTCGCACCATAGTCTGAATGGCAGGTATTAACTTTATCTTGTGTGCGCATCAGAGTACTGAAATTAAATGCTGTGTCATAGAAAAAAGAGACTTATTATTGTTAAAATTCTTTACAAGTCATGATTTATTTTAATGAAGTCATTGAAACCTTGGTTCAAGGGCTTCTAGTTCATAGAATAATCTTGATAACAAGGTTTATTGATCACCACTTATACTAGTTTTTAGCTCTACTGGCATAAAGGCCACTAGAGCTATAGCGATGGCTTTTTCCCGTCCGGCTTCCGTGCGTCCGTCCGTCCGTCCGTAAAACTTTTCCTTGTTTAAGCGATTAAAGTCCACAGTTTTCATCGGATTCTCTTCAAACTTTCACAGAATTATTGTACCATCATAAGGATCGTTCCTTTCGAAAATGGGTCAGATCCGTCAAGAAACACGGGAAAAGGGGCCTAATTAAAACTTAATTAAAAAATCTTCGTTTACGCGATAAAGTCCACAGTTTTCATCTGATTCTCTTCAAACTTTCACAGAATGATTTTATCATCATAAGGATCGTTCCTTTCGAAAATGGGTATGATCTGTCTAGAAACACGGGAAAAGGGGCCGTATGAAAATTTAATTAAAAATTCAATTAAAAATCCTCGTTTACACGATAGAGTCCACAGTTCTCATCAGATTCTCTCCAAACTTTCACAGAATGATTGTACCAACATAAGGATCGTTCCTTTCGAAAATGGGTATGATCCGTCAAGAAACACGGGAAAAGGGGCCTTATGAAAATTCATTAAAAATTCAATTAAAAATCCTCGTTTACACGATAGAGTCCACAGTTCTCATCAGATTCTCATCAAACTTTCACAGAATGATTTTACCAACATAAGGATCATTCCTTTCGAAAATGGGTATGATCCGTCAAGAAACACAGGAAAAGGGGCCTTATGAAAATTTAATTAAAAAATCCTCGTTTATGAGATAAAGGCCACAGTTCTCATCAGATTCTCTTCAAACTATCACAGAATGATTGTACCAACATAAGGATCTTTCCTTTCGAAAATGGGTATGATCCGCCAAGAAACATTGGAAAAGGGGCCTTATGAAAATTTGATTAAAATTCAATTAAAAATCCTTGTTTACGCGACAGAGTCCACAGTCTACATTGGATTCTCTTCAAACTTTCACAGAATGATTGTACCAACATAAGGATCTTTCCTTTCGAAAATGGGTATGATCTGTCAAGAAACATGGGAAAAGGGGTCTTATGAAAATTCAATTAAAAACTCCATTAAAAATCCTCGTTTACACGATAGAGTCCACAGTTTTCATCGGATTCTCTTCAAACTTTCTCAGAATGATTGTACAAGCATAAGGATCGTTCCTTTCGAAAATGGGTCTGATCTGTCATGAAACAGGGGAAAAGGGGCCTTTATTAAAATTTAATAAAAGAATTCTTGTTAACACTCTAGAGTCCACAGTTTTCATCAGATTGTATTTAAACTTTCACAGAATGATTGTACCATCATAAGGATTGTTCCTTTGGAAATTTGGTCAGATCCATCTGGAAACACGGAAAAGGGGCCTTATGAAAATTTAATCGAAAAATCTTTTAAGAAATACTCTTTAACACTCTGGAGTCAATAGTTTTCATCGGATTCCCTTCAAACTTTCACAGAATGATTGTACTATCATAAGGATTATTCCTTTTGAAATTAGGTATGATCCTTCAAGAAACACAGGAAAAAGGGGCCTTATTAAATGTTTAATAAAAAATTCTCATTAATAATCTAGAGCCAACAATTTACAACGGATTTTCTTCAAACTTTCACAGAATGATTGTACCATCATAAGGATTGTACCTTCTGGAATCGGATATGATTCCTCAAGAAACATAGGAAAAGGGGCCTTATTAAAATTTAATTCAAAGATCTTTGTTAACACTCTAGAGTCCACAGTTTTCATCTGATTGACTTCAAACTTTCACAGAATGATTGTACCATCATAAGAATTGTTCCTTTCAAAATTTGGTATAATCAGTCAAGGACCACGGGAGAAGGGGCCCGATTAAAACTGGATTGAAAAAGTCCTCGTAAACACAATAGAGTCCATAGTTTTCAACAAATTCTCTTCAAACATTCCCAGAATGATTATTACATTATGTGGATTGTTCCTTTCGGAAGTAGGTTTGATCCATCAAGTTTAATGGGAAAAGGGGCCCCATGAAAATTTAATAAAAAAATCTTAGTTAACACATAATGGCGCTAGATTTCACCTGATTGACTTCAAACTTTCACATAATGATTGTACCATCATAAGGATTGTTCCTTTCAAATTGGGTCTGATCCATTGAGAAACATAGGAAAAGGGGCCTTAGGAAAATTCAATTAAAAAAATCTTAATTAATGCTTGTAAGTCCACAGGTGAGATGGGGTTGTCTTTATACTCAAACAGAATAATTATACTTTTGTAAGAAGAGTTCCCTTTGGAATTGGTTCAGATCCATCAAGTAACATGGGAAAAGGGGCTATATGAAAATTCAATTAATAAAACCCTGTTAACACAATAAAGCCCACAGCTTTGATCAGATTTTGTTGAAACTTTCACAGAATGATTGGAAGGTCATAACTATCATTCTTTTCATAACAGGGTTTGAACTGTCAAGAAGCACAGGAAAAGGGGCCTTATGAAAATTTCATTTATAAATCCTTGTTACAAAGTCCAGAGCTTTCATCGGATTTTCTTCAAACATTCACAGAATAATTGTACAATAATAATGATTGTTGATGTTTGCATTAGACCTGATCCGTCAAGTATCACAGGAAAAGAAACATTATGAAATTTAATTTTAAAATCATTGTACCACAATAAAGTCAACAGTTTTCATCAGATTCTGTTAAAACTTTCAGAGAATGATTATTCCATCATGAGGATTCTTTCTTTTCAAATTAGGCGTGATCTGTCTAGTATCATTGGAAAAGGGGCCTTTAGAGAATTTTATCTATAATCCTTGTAACCAAGTCCAGAGCTTTCATTGGATTTTATTCAAACCTTCACAGAATCATTGTACAATAATCACGATTGTTGAGGCTGACATGAGACCCGATCCTTCAAGTATCACAGGAAAAGGAGCCTTATGAAAATTTTATTTTTAAAAATTTGACACCAAGATAAAGTCTGCAGTTTTCATCAGATTCTGTTCAAACTTTCACAGAATGTTTGTACCATCATAAGGATTGTTTCTTTCCAAATTGGGCCTTATCTGTCTAGTATCATAGGAAAAGGGGCTGTATGAAAAATTATGACCAAATCCTCATAAACACAACAATGCCCTCAGTCTTTATCAGAATCTCTTCAAACTTTAATAGAATGATTGTACCATCATTTGGATTGTTCCTTTGTAAATTAGGTCTGATTGGTTAAGTGACACAAGAAAAGGGACCTTATAAAAATTTTATTACAAAACATCATTATTACAATAAAGTCCTCAGTCTTTATCATTTTCTTCAAACTATCATTAGGATTGTTCCTTTGTACATTGGGTCTGATTTGTTAAGTTTCACGGGAAAAGGGGCCTTATGAAAATTTAGTTACAAAAATTCTTGACACAATTCAGTCCACTGTTTTCATTGATTCTCTTTAACTTTTAAAGAATGATTCTACCTTCATTAGAATTGTTCCTTTTGAAATTTGGTTTGTTCTGTAAAGTATCATGAGAAAAGGGGCCCTATGAATATTTCACTGTAATTCATTAACACAATAAATTCCACAGATTAAACAAATTGATTGTACCATCATTCCAATTGTTGATTTTGACAGTGGATCTGACTATAGCAAGGGTCACATAAAAAGGGGCCTTATGAAAAAGTCTCTTCAATATTCTGGTTAACACAATGATGTCCCTTGATTTCACCGGATTCACTTCAAAATTTCACAGAATGATTGTACAAATACTTAGATGGTTCTTTTCAGAACTGGGTACAATCCATCAAGTATCATGTAAAAAAGGGGTCAAATGATTTTTTTTTAAATATTCTAGTAAACATAATGAATTCCCAATATTTCATCTGATTCACTTTTAACTTTCATAGAATGATAAAACCAACAGTAAAATATCACGGGAAAAGGGGCCTATTTAGAACTTGAATTTAATATCTTTGTTAACACAATAAAGTCAACATTTTTATTGGATTCTCTTCAAAGATGCATGGAATAATTGTGGCATTCGAAACACAGGAAAAAGAGCCTTACAGATTATCATTCAAAACATTCTTGTGTATGTGATGAGGATCACAATCATTATCAAGTTGTCTTTTAAATTTCACAGGACAATTGTCGGGTTGTAAGGAAAGTTTCTTTTGGAATGAAATTGATCCATCAGAAAACACAGGAAAAGGGGCCTTATTGATTTTCATTCAAAACAATCCTGTTTATGTGATTAAGTCCACAATTATTGACAGATTCTGATGAAATATTCACAGAATGATTGTAGGGTCATAAGGTAACTTTCTTTTGGAAATAGAGCGGAACCGTCATGAAACATGGGAAAAGGGGCCTTGAGGATTGTTGCTTAAAATGATAAAGGGGATAAAGCCCCTTTTTTTTTCTTTATGCATTCTTCTTTGAGCAATTAACTTCCTTAAATATCAGATTTCTTTAACGGAAAACTTGATAACCAGTAGAGCGTCTCAGGCCCTCATGGGCCTCTTGTCTAACTTAATATTAGTTTATTGATTTACAGCTTCACACAAAATTTTAAAAGAAAAAAAAATGGTTGAAAAGGCTTTTTACTGTCATTAACTTGATTTTTAACTCATCTTATGAAAATATACATATTAAATTAGTTGTCTGCAATTGAAAGTTGCTTTTAAGCCTGCTTTAGAGTCAATCTATCTTTTCCGACTATTTGTCTCCCACCAATGGGTCGATAATCGAAGACCTATGTGGGATAGCAGCTGGAGGCTAGGAAGGGATGTAATGGCGATACTGGTGTGAGAAATACCAGGAATCTATTGTTAAGTGCTTCAGTGGCCGCAATATAACTGAAAGATTGTTGAATGCAGCGTAAAACCCCATTCAAACAAACAAACAAATGAGAATTATACATACAGGATATTGAATGAGTGGTCATGGAATATTGAATCTATCTACCCTTGTCATGCTGAATAAAATCCTTCACAGAAATACATTGAAATCGATGGCAGAAAGCACTGTAAACACCAATTCTATCTAATTTATTTCAAGAATTCAGTACATAAATAACCCAAGCTTAATGTGCAGGCTGATCTTTGTCTATACCTCCTGCCAAAGCAGGAATATTCTGGGTTCAGCATGACAAGGGTTAATCAAGTCATCTAAATACTGATAAAAACAAGGCTCTTTTGAATTTCTATCTGTTTAGATGATGAGTTAAATGAAATGAGGATCTTATGAACACAAATTTGAAAATCTTTTTTTAATATGACCCTTTTTTTGCAATAAATCACTAAAAACTAGTAGAAATTGATCGATATATGATATTTCCTGAAACATATCACACTGTTTGTAAAATAACATCATTCTATGCGGTATGACATCATTGTGGCGGTTTATGAAAACGTCATTTCAATAGTTATAACACTTGTGTAACATCATGTGTAATAACAGATTAATTGCACTCCCAGGTTGTAGGTTATATTATGATGTAATCTTGATGTTCATCATTTCAGACAGCTGATCCAATAATAACAAAAGTAGATCCAGAAAATTTTATAATGTACAGATTATATAGAGATTCCACTAGATATGAAAATGGTGTTCATATAAAAGTAAGTTGCTTACCCCTTATTACCTCTCACCAATTGGTGGATAATCATAAACTGAAGTTGGATAGCAGCTGGAGGCTAGGAAAGTACTGATGTGAGAAATACCAGGAATCCATTGTAAGGTGCTCCAGCTGCCACGATATGACTGAAAAGAAGCGTTGAACCAAAGTCAATCATTCAATCAATCAATTCCTTCTCATGGTGACCTATTGCGATTGTGTTTTGTACATAAGCTTACATAGTGACAACTTTAAAAATCTTTTTCTACCAAATGAAAAGATATACAGCTCTGATATTTGGTATGTGGCATCATCTAGTTGACCTCTATCAATATTGTATAAATTATAACCCCAGGGTCAAAATTGGCCCCGTTCCCGGACGTCACAAGTTTAACATAGGCTTATATAGTGAAATTTGCAAAAATCTTCTCCCAAACTTGAGGGCCTAGAGCTTTTATATTTGGTATGTATCATCATCTGGTGAATTTCAATTAAGATTGTATAAATCATGGCCCAAGAGACGGAATTAGCCCATTCGCGGACGTCACAAGTTTCACAAGGGGCTTATATATTGAAATTAGTAAAAATCTTCTTCTCCTGAACTAGAGGGCCTAGAACTTTGATATTTGGTATACAGCATCATATGGTGGACTTCTATCAAGATTATAAAAATTATTGCCTCAGGATTAGAATCAGCCCATTCCCGGATGTCATAAATTTAACATAGGCTTATATAGTGGAATTTGTAAAAATCTTCTTCTATCAAACAGATATGCCTAGAGCTTTGATATTTGGTATGTAGCATGGTCTTGTGGACCTCTATCAAGATTGTAAAACTTATTGCCTTAGGATTAAAATCAACCCATTCCTGGATGACACAAATTTAACATAGGCTTATATAGTGAAAACTTTAAAAATCTTCTCTCAAACAGATAGGCCTAGAGCTTTGATTTTTGGTATGTAGCATCATCTGGTAAATCTCTATCAATATAGTATATGAATTATGTCCCGGACATCATGAATTTTACATATGTTAAACTCTTCTTCTACCAAACTAAAATGCCTAGAGCTTTGATATTTAGTATGTAGCATAATCTGGTGGATTTTATTTGTTTTTGTGCTCTTTGGACTCAGGTGACCGATAACGCGCTATGGGCCTCTTGTTTTTTCTCCCGCTGTTTTGGCCAAAGGGATATACCGTTGTAATGGTCTCCATCTGTCATTCCGTCATTCGTCACTAAGCTTTTCCGGAGCATATCTCCTTAGGTATAAATGCCATCAACTGGAAATTCATAGGTGGATAGATCTTGTTGAGGAGAAGTGCAGTGCACAAGAAGCACAATCGTGGAGTTAATACCCTTTGTTGTTTTAAAGACTAAGATTTTGTCCAGAGTATATTGCTGAAAGTATAATAGCTATTAACTTGAAACTTCATAAGTGTATAGATCTCACTGAGGAGAAGTGCACAAGACCCACAACTCTTGCTTGCATAATTTTGAAGTTATTGCCCTTTGTTGTTTTATAAGATTTTGTCCGGAGCAAATCTCTCAAAGTATAATAGCAACTAACTTGAAACTTCATAGGTGGATAGATCTTGTTGAGGAGAAGTGCAGTGCACAAGACCCACAACCCTTTTGTGCATAATTTTGGAGTTATTGACCTTTGTTGTTTTAAAGGCTAAGATTTTGTCTGGAGCATATCTCTGAAAGTATTGTAGCAGTGCACAAGACCCACAACTCTTGCTTGCATAAGTTTGAAGTTATTGCCCTTTGTTGTTTTATAAGATTTTGTCCGGAGCAAATCTCTCAAAGTATAATAGCAACTAACTTGAAACTACATATGTGGATGGATCTCGTTGAGGAAAAGTGCAGTGCATAAGACCCACAACTCTTGTTTGCATAATTTTGAGTTATTGCCCTTTGTTGTGTTTAAGACTTAGATTTTTCCAGAGCATATCTCTGAAAGTATAATAGCTATTATCGAACTCATTGAGAAGGAATGCAGTGCACAAGAAGCCTAAATCTAACTAGCTTTAGTTTACTATCAAGCTTTTATGAAGGGGGATGGACATGGCTCTTGTTGCAGGAGGTTTGTCCTTTTAACCCATTCCCACACTGTGATGCTTTTGGACACCCCACAAGAAAAACACTTAGAAAAAGATTGTGTGAAATGAAGAAGTTGCTTGTAACAAGCAATTTTTCCATTTTACACAATGTTTTCTACCCAGAAAGTTAAAAAAATCTAAAATTTCATAAACTTTAATTGTTGTCTGCAACTTCTTTCAATTTGGACCAGTCTAAAGTTTTGCTGATAATGGTTAAGTCGGAGTCATTTATGAAATTTAATAAACAACATGCGAATAGCAATCTACAAGTACTTTCACTGCTTTAAGCACTTTGATTTCAGAACTCAGTACTGTCATTAGAGCCTCAATATTGAGAAGAATTCATGAAAGTCCTGTAGTAAATACCCTGTCTATCTGTCTGTCTGTCTGTGTTCCAATTTTGATTAGCTCACCTGTGCACAATTTGTTCAAGGTGAGCTATTGTGATCTATCATTTGTCGGTAACTGTTCGTATGTCTGTTCACAATTACAAAAATCTTCTTCTTCCAAACTAACCATCTGATTTCAACCAAACTTTATAATAGTGATCCCTAGGTCAAGCTTTTTCAAAATATTTCAAAGAATTGAAATCCTTGGAGAACTCTGGTAGCCATTGCAACAGATTGAAAATACTTGAAAAATTATCTTGTCCCAAACCACAAGGCCTAGATCTTTGGTATGTATCATTACCTAATGACATTCTATTAAAATCTTCAAAGAATTACTGTACTCTGAAAATTAGTCCTATGTTGTGCAACCTCAGATATATCCTCACCTTGTTACCCTCTACCAAACTTTTCAAAGAATTACTTTGCTGTGAAAATTAGCCCTATGTTGTAGTATTCCAGATTTTACATAAATTATGAATAAAAAAAGAAATCTTTATCTTCTTTTCCAAACCTAATTGGCCTAAAATCAGGCATGGAGCAGGAAATGGTTTAACCCATTCCCACTCAATCCCTCCTTTTTACGCCCCTCAATGAAAAAGCGTTGGAAAACATTGTGGAAAATGAAGAAATTGCTTGGATCAAGCAATTTCTTTATTATCCACAATGTTTTCTATCCAAAAAGACTAAAAAAATTAAAATTCCATCAACTTGAAATTGTCGCCTGCAGCTCCTTTCAATTTGGACCAGTCTAAAATTCCACTGTGTTGGAATGGGTTAAGCATTGAAATTTGCATGTAGGATTGCAAAATGAACATGGAGCGATACAGGCGCTTAAGCGCCTCTAGTTTCTGTTTACCCCACTTAACTTTACCTCTTTGTTTTTTCAGGATTTGCGTTATTTAAACCGTGACTTATCCAAAGTGATAATGATAGACTGGGATAAACAAGCTGTGCAATTGACTCCAGAAAATGGGTTCTACCTGAAAAAATGGACAGGTGAAAACAATGACACAGCCTTAGGTGAACTAGCAGAGTTCTTAAGAGGTAAAATAATTAGCCAGGGTTTTTTCATAGCCTTAGCGTCTTTTTGTCAGTTTTAGCTGACTTGAGTACAATGTGCTGATGTCAACTATTGTGATTGCTTTGTGTCTTGTATCCATCAGTAATGCAAAGTATGTCATCCATCATCAATTTCTTTAATCCATTTCCACACAATGACACTTTCTACCTAAATCTACTGTCAATTATGCACAGTTCTGCCTGTTGTGCTAACAGACTCACACAAAGTAGAATTTACTTTGCAGGTATTTAAATGAAATATATACATGTATATAACATAGCATATTTTTCATCCTATCAAAATTCTTTGAAGGAATTTGATAAAGGGATCTTTCCTGTGAGTTTTGGGTGAATTCTGTTTAGTACTTTCTGAGAAGAAGACTTTTAGAGTAAAATTTTACAGACAACAGACACAACATCATGACAAGAGCCGGCTGGCTTTCAGCAAGTGGAGCTAAAAGGAGTGAGAGAGAAAAAAAATGGAGCGTGCAGCCAGGTTCATACTTGGAGGCTCTCACAGGAGATGCAAGTATTCTTCTTATTATGTAGATATATGCTTTATAGTTTCCAGGTAGAGAGAAAGATAGACAGACAGACAGACAGATAGACAGACAGACAGAGACAGACAGACAGAGTAGGTTTGCGTCCAGGCGGTCATTTACCAGGTTTACATTATAATTTTCATGTCCTAAATGCAATATGCAGACAGCACTGTTATATCTTATAGATAGAATTTGGAAGTAAATTTATATAGACACAAAATCTTAGCACGACCCAATTGTTTGTAGATAGTGAAAATGTGTTTCCATGAATGACCAATTAATTTTATAAACAAAACATTCTAATTGTGCATTAAACCGACATCTTTGATTAACAGCTATATACAGCAACTTCATCTGGCGCACGTTTTTTTCATTTGGCAAAAGTTCGTGGCGCCAAAAAAATGACAATTTTTTTTATACATACTTTTACTTTGACTAATCTCCAGAAACCAAGGCCGAGGGCTAAGTGTGTATATTAACTCAAAGGCTTCAGTATCGGGTCAATTATGTCATCGAGTCTGACACACGACACATTGTCAAATATAATTACACTTCTGATTGACAGCAAATAAGATTAATGAATTGCGCTCATTGGTTGGCGGGTCGTATTGATTTTGTGTTGAGGGCGTGACTTAGTTTTAGGGATGACCATAGATGACGGCTACAAGTGAATACATTTATCATGCATAAATTGGTTCTCTTTAACAAAATTTTAATCAAACTGGCCATCATTTGCCTTTTTAGGTCACCTGACCGAATGGTCATGGTGACCTATTGCAATCATCGTTTGTCCGTCCTCGTCCGTCGTCCATCGTCCGTTAACTTTTAAACATTTTCATCTTCTTCTCAAGAACTACTGGGCAGATTCCAACCAAACTTGGTAAAAAGCATCATTGGGGGATGCCAATTCAAGTTTGTAAAAATAGGGGGTCTGGGGGTCAAAGGGGCCCAAATAGGGGGCAAAAAGGGGTAATTTTTGGTACTTCTTTAAAAATCTTCTAATACACCGTTAATGCCAGAGCTTAATTATTCTGTGTGCATGACAACTAGGACAGGTATATTATAAATTGTGAAATTCATGCCCCTGGGGTCATGTATGGGGCCACACCAAGAGGTCAAAGTTCATCATGTTAAAAAATTCACATTTTCATCTTCTGATGATGAAGTACAAAGCCAATTTCAAACAAACTTGGTTAAAAGCATCATTTGGTAATGGTTATTTGGATTTGTGAAAATTAAAAGGCTGAGGGGTCAGGGGGCCCTAAAATAGGGTCCAAAAGGGGGTAATTTTTGGTAACTTTTAAATATTTCATCTTCTTCTCAAGAACTATTGGGCGGATTTCAACCAAACTTGGTAGAAAGCATCATTGGGGGATGCCAATTCAAGTTTGTGAATATAGGGGGTCTGGGGGTCAAAGGGGCCCAAATAGGGGGCAAAAAGGGGTAATTTTTGGTACTTCTTTAAAAATCTTCTTCTAATACACCGTTAATGCCAGAGCTTAAATATTCTGTGTGCATGACAACTAGGACAGGTATATTATAAATTGTGAAATTCATGTCCCGGGGGTCATGTATGGGGCCACACCCAGAGGTCAAAGTTCATCATGTTAAAAAATTCACATTTTCATCTTCTTCTGATAAAGTACAAAGCCAATTTCAAACAAACTTGGTTAAAAGCATCATTTGGTAATGGTTATACAGATTTGTGAAAATTAAAAGGCTTGAGGTCAGGGGGGCCTAAAATGGGGACCAAAAGGGGGTCATTTTTGGTAACTTTTAAACATTTTCATCTTCTTCTCAAGAACTACTGACGGGATTTCAAGCAAACTTGGATGGGAGCATCATTTGGGGATGCCAATTCCAGTTTGTGAAAAGAGGTTGGGGGGGGGGGGGCTTGGGGTAAAAGGGGCCCCATTCGGGGGCAGAAAGGGGTAAATTTTTGTACTTCTTAAAAAATCTTTTTCTAATAAACCCTAAATCACTTGTCTTGATGCTCTTTTACTCAGGTGACCGTTAAGGCCCACTGGGCCTCTTGTCTTGATAAATACATTTGATGTATTTGTGCATATTTTTGTATACTTCTGCTGACAGTTTTGTCAGTTTCTAATCTCGGCACCGCTACCGCGAATCCTTGCTTAAACACTGAATCAGCATTCATGGTATATTAGAAGGATATTCTGATGAGCTGTTGATAGCAACAGTGGTAGTTTGTCAAAATTTGTCAGAAATTTAAAGAGTTCTACTGTCCTAAAAGCAGACGAACCATTTCTTTTTTGTTCATACTCAAGAATGTTCATCCTTAAACCGTTTTTTTCTTTTTTTTAATACAGATGTCTACGTTATTCTATCATCAAATCAGCCATATTTATTAAGGCTTATTGCTATTTCCTTCTCTCTATTTTTCTCATCCAAGTCTCGAATTTCTAATCAAAGTACTGAAAGCACTGATTGAAGATGAGTCAACTCATTGTAGGTGTATGACTTAGGTACATTCATTCAAGACTAAATTACGAATGAATTACCATGTTTTCAACCTCTTTAATACGTATATTGTTTATTTTAAGACATATATGTTTAAAAATAAGTGTGCAGTTATGAAATGTTCAACTTTGGCACGAACTCCTTCTCAATTTGGCCCAAACTTTTCCCATTTGGCCCCAACTTTTTTAATTTGGCTAAAGTGATGGCATCAACTTTTTTCTAGCCAGAGCTAACCCTGCTATCGTGTATCAACAATCTTAAATGACATCTCCTCCCAAACAACTTTATGGATTTCAACCAAATTTGGCAGGAAAGATCCTTTGGTGGTGCCCTTTAATCATTGCTAAAAGAATTGAAATCCTTTTAAAACTCTTTTTGCCATGGCAACAAAACAGAAGTTTTCAATACTTTGAAAATAATCTCCTGATGACCCAGAAGGCATAGAGCCTTGATATTTGGCATGAAGCATCAGTACAATGACCTCTTTCAGAATTGCTAAAATCATCACCTCGGATCCCCAGGGGCAGAGCCCCAGGGGGGTTAGGCTTATATAGAAATAAAGAAGGTTTTGAAAATGGCATCTCCTTCGAAACTGCTGTGGGGATTTCAACCAAATTTGGAAGGAATGTTCCTTGGGTGGTGCCCTTTAAAAATTGCTAAAAGAATTGAAATCTGTTAAAAACTCTGGTTGCCATGGCAACATAACTGAAATTTTAATGAAAAATTTCAAAATTATCTCCTTCTGACCTAGAAGGCGTAGAGCCTTGATATTTGGCATGAAGCATCAGTACAATGACCTCCTTCAGAATTGCTTAAATCATCGCCCTCAGGCCCACAGGGGCTGAGTCCCATGAGGGATGTTGCTTATACAGAAATAAAGAAGGTTTTTTAAAATGACATTTCCTCGCAAAATACTGTGCGGATTTCAACCAAATTGGCAGGAATGTTTCTTGGGTGGTGCCCTTTAAAAATTGTTAAAGATTTGAAATCTGTTAAAAACTCTATTTGCCATTGTAACAAAAGTGAAATTTTAAAATAACCTTTAAAAATTATCTTATCCTGACTCAGAAGGCGTAGAACCTTGATATTTGGCATGAAGCATCAGTACAATGACCTCTTTTAGAATAGCTAAAATCATCACCCTCAGGTCCATCAGTCCAAATTTGTCCGGACAATTACTCCTACATTTATGGATGGATTTCAAAATAACTTGGCACAATTATTCTCCATCATAAGTAGATGTGCCAGTTGAAAGAATTTTTTTGATAGTTCTAATGTCAAGGTAACGGCTCAAGGTCAAATACTAGAATTATGTTTGTCCGGACAATAACTCCTACATTCATTTGATTCTCTTCAATCTTTCTTATAATGATTGTACCATCATATAGATTGTTCCTTTCGAAATTGGGTCACATCTGCCAAGAAACACAGGAAAAGGGGATTGATGAAAATTTAATCAAAAAATCCTCATTAACACTCTAGAGTCCACAGTTTTCATCAGATTCTATTCAAACTTTCACAGAATGATTGTACCATCATAAGGATTGTTCCTTTAAGATTGGGTTTGATCCATCAAGAAACACGGGAAAAGGGGCCTTTTTAAAATTTAATCGAAAATCTTTTAAGAATTCATCGTTAACACTCTAGAGTCCACAGTTTTCATCAGATTCTCATCAAACTCTTACAGAATGATCGTACTATCACAAGGATTGTTCTTTTCAAAATTGGGTTTGATCTGTCAAGAAACACAGGAAAAGAGGACTTTAATGAGAAATCCTCATTAATAATCTAGAGTCAACAGTTTTCATCAGATTCTCTTCAAACTTTCACAGAATGATTGCACCATCATAAGGATCGTTCCTTTAAGATTGGGTTTAATCCATTAAGTAACATGGGAAAAGGGGCCCAATTAAAATTTATTTAAAAAATCTTGGTTAACACTCTAAGGTCTACAGTTTACATTGGATTCTCTTCAAACTTTCACAGAATGATTGGACCATCATAAGGATTGTTCCTTTCAAAATTGGGTATGATCAGTCAAGGACCAAGGGAAAAGGGGGCCTTATGAAAAATTGATTAAAACAATCCTCGTTAACACAATAGAGTCCACAGTTTTCAACAAATTCTCTTCAAACATTCACAGAATGATTTTTACTTTAAATTGATTGTTCCTTTCGGAAGTGGGTTTGATCCATCCAGTTTCAAAGGAAAAGGGGCCCTATGAAAATTTAATAAAAAAATCTTAACACATCATGGCCCTAGATTGCACCTGATCGACTTCAAACTTTCACAGGATGATTGTACCATCATAAGGATTGTTCCTTTCAAATTGGGTATGATCCATCAAGAAACATAGGAAAAGGATCTTAGGAAAATTCAATAAAAAAAATCTTAATCAATGCTTTTAAGTCCACAGATTTCATGGGGTTGTCTTTATACTCAAACAGAATAATTATACTTTTGTAAGTTTAGTTCTCTTTGGAATTGGTTCAGATCCATCAAGTAACATGGGAAAAGGGGCTATATGTGATTCAATTAAAAAATCCCTGTTAACACAATGAAGCCCATAGCTTTGATCAGATTTTGTTGAAACTTTCACAGAATGATTGTAAGGTCATAACGATCATTCTTTTTATAACAGGGTTTGAATTGTCAAGAAACATGGGAAAAGGGGCCTTATGAAAATTTCATTTATAAATCCTTGTTACCAAGTACAGAGCTTTCATTGGATTTTCTTCAAACATTCACAGAATAATTGTACAATAAAAATGATTATTGATGTTGACATTAGACCTAATCTGTCAAGTATCACAGAAAAGGAGCATTATGAAACTTAATTTTAAAATCCTTCTACCACAATAAAGTCAACAGTTTTCATCAGATTCTGTTTAAACTTTCACAGGATGATTGTTCCATCATGAGGCTTCACGAAGTGCTCTGGGGGAGCTATTGTGATCAGTCATCGTCTGTCGTCCGTCCGTCTGTTCACAATTACAAAAAAATCTTCTCCTCCTAAACTAACCATGGAATTTCAATAAAACTTCACAGAAATGATCCTTAGGTCATGCTCTTTCAAAATACTTCAAAGAATTGAAATCCATGAAGAACTCTGGTTGCCATGGCAACGGAGTGAAAAAACTTAAAAAATCTTCTCCTCCCAAACGGTAAGGCCTAGAGCTTTTATATTATGTATATATTATCATCTATTGACCCTCTACCAAAATACTTCAAAGAATTACTGTATTTAGAAAATTAGCCCTTTTCTGGGCGATCCCTGATTTGACATAGAAATAAAGAAGGAAATCTTTAAAAATCTTCTTCTCCCAAACGGTAAGGCCTAGAGCTTTGATATTTGGTATATATCATCATCTATTGACCCTCTACCAAAATACTTCAAAGAATTACCATATTCTGAAAATTAGCCCTTTTCTTAATGGTCCCTGATTTTACATAGAAATAAAGAAGGAAATCTTTTAAAATCTTCTTCTCCCAAACCATAAGGCCTAGAGCTTTGATATTTGGTACAAATCATCATCTATTGACCCTCTACTAAAATACTTCAAAGAATTACAGAATTCTGAATTTTAGCCCTTTTCTTTGTGATCCCTGATTTTACAAAGAAAAAAAGAAGGTTATCTTTAAAAATCTTCTTGTCCCAAACCATAAGGCCAAGAGCTTTGATATTTGGTATACATCATCATCTATTGACCCTCTACCAAAATCATTCAAAGAATTACCATATTCTGAAAATTAGCCCTTTTCTTAATGATCCCTGATTTTACATAGAAATAAAGAAGGAAATCTTTAAAAATCTTCTTCTCCCAAACCATAAGGCCTAGAGCTTTGATATTTGGTACAATTCATCATCTATTGACCCTCTACCAAAATACTTCAAAGAATTACTGTATTCTGAAAATTAGCCCTCCTCTGGGTGATCCCTGATTTTACATGGAAATAAAGAAGGAAATCTTTAAAAATCTTCTTCTCCCAAACCGTAAGGCCTAGAGCTTTGATATTTTGTACATATCATAAGATATTGACCCTCTACCAAAATACTTCAAAGACTTATCATACTCTGAAAATTAGCCCTTTTCTGTGTGATTCCTGATTTTACAAAGGAATAAAGAAGGAAATCTTTGAAAATCTTCTTCTCCCAAATCATAAAGCCTAGAGCTTTGATATTTGGTACAATTCATCAGCCATTGACCCTCTACCAAATTACTTAAAAAATTAGCCCTTTTCTGTGCAATCCCTAATTTTAGTTAGGAATAAATGATATCTTTGAAAACCTTCTTCTCCTAAACCATTAGGCTTACAGCTTTTATACTTGGTATGTATGGATGTCTATACAAAGCATTACCATATTCAGGAAATTAGTGCTATATGGTGGGATCATCAATATACCTAGGATTAAAAGAGAAATCTGTAAACATCTTCTCCAAAATAATTAAACAGGGGCCTTGCCATTTTGTTTATATCATTAAGCCATGAACCATCATACTCAGGGGAGCGATTTAGGACCATCATGGTCCTCTTGTTTCAAACTAGGCCTGATCTGTCTATTATCATGGGAAAAGGGGCCTTTTTAGAATTTTATCTATAATCCTTGTAATCAAGTCCAGAGCTTTCATTGGATTTTCTTCAAACCTTCACAGAATCATTGTACAATAATTACGATTGTTGATGCTGACAAGAGACCCGATCCTTTAAGTATCACAGGAAAAGGAGCCTTATGAAAATTTTATCTTAAAATCTTTACACCAAGATAAAGTCCGCAGTTATCATCAAATTCTATTGAAACTTTCACAGAATATTTGTACCATCATTAGGACAGTTTCTTTCCAAATTGGGTCTGATCTGTCTAGTATCATAGGAAAAGGGGCTGTATGAAAAATTATTACCAAATCCTCATTAACACAAGAATGTCCTGTGTCTTTATCAGAATCTCTTCAAACTTTAATAGAATGATTGTACCATCATTTGGATTGTTCCTTTGTAAATTGGGTCTGATTGGTTAAGTGACACAAGAAAAGGGACCTTATGAAAATTTTATTCACAAATTATCATCACAATAAAGTCCTCAGTCTTTATCATTTTCTTCAAACTATCATTAGGATTGTTCCTTTGTACATTGGGTCTGATTTGTTTATTCACAAAACATCATCACAATAAAGTCCTCAGTCTTTATCATTTTCTTCAAACTATCATTAGGATTGTTCCTTTGTACATTGGGTCTGATTTGTTAAGTTTCACGGGAAAAGGAGCCTTATGAAAATTTTATTACAAAAATTCTTGACACAATTCAGTCCACTGTTTTCATTGATTTCCTTTAACTTTTAAAGAATGATTGTACCTTCATTTGAATTGTTCCTTTTGAAATTTGGTTTGTTCTTTAAAGATTTCACTATAAACTCATTAACACAATAAATTCCACAGATTAAACAGATTGATTGTACCATCATTACAATTGTTGATTTTGACAGTGGATCTGATTATGGCAAGTGTCACATAAAAAGGGGCCTTATGAAAAACTTTCTTAAATATTCTATTAAACACAATGATGTCCCTTGATTTCACCGGATTCACTTCAAAATTTCACAGAATGATTGTACAATCACTTAAAAGGTTCTTTTCAGAACTGGGTACAATACGTCAAATATCATGTAAAATGGGGCCATATGATTTTTTTTTAAAATATTCTAGTAAACATAATGAAGTCCCCATATTTCATCTGATTCACTCTTAACTTTCACAGAATGATAAAACAAGCAGTAAAATATCATGGGAAAAGGGGCCTATTTAGAACTTAATTTTAATATCTTTGTTAACACAATAAAGTCAACATTTTTATTGGATTCTCTTCAAAGATGCATGGAATAATTGTGGCATTAGAAACACAGGAAAAGGGTCCCTACAGATTATCATTCAAAACATTCTTTTGTATGTGATGAAGATCACAATCATTATCAAATTGTCTTTTAAATTTTACAGGACAATTGTAGGGTTGTAAGAAGAGTTCGTTTTGGAATGAAATTGATCCATCAGAAAGCACAGGAAAAGGTGCCTTATTGATTTTCATTCAAACAATCCTGTTTATGTGATAAAGTCCACAATTATTGTCAGATTCTGATGAAAATTTAACAGGATGATTGTAGGGTCATATGTTAACTTTCTTTTGGAAATGGAGTGGATCTGTCATGAAACACGGGAAAAGGGGCCTTGAGGATTGTTGCTCAATATAATAAAGGGGATAAAGTCCTGTTTTTTTTATTACACATTCTTCTTTGAGTAAATAACTTCCTTAAATATCAGATTTCTTTAACGGAAAACTTGATAACCAGTAGAGGGTCTCAGGCCCTCATGGGCCTCTTGTTTGGATAGCTTCAAGGTCACAGCTCAAGGTCAAACACAAAAATTGTGCTTGTTGGGAACATGATACCTACAAAACCTTGCAGGCTCGACTGCAGTTGTGTTGGGACAACCATTTAGCTTATACTTTCGCCAAATTCAGAACATTCTCATGACAGCACTGTACATGTATATTATTAATGAAATGAGTCAAATCTCTCCTTGGTCTCAACTGAGTCCAATTGGGCATAATAATAAATACTCATAGTAGTATAATCTGGTCTGATCTAATTTTCATGTGGCAGAAGATTGTATTACTTGCGTTAAATGTTTTCACATTGTACTTTGCGTGGGTTGGAATTTTATAATGGAAGCTTAAGCCTCTGATTGCAACACAATCTCAGGCAAAAAACAGTTTGTTTGATATAAGATAAAGCTATTGTTATTCTAAAACAAGGATACAAAAAATTTAATTAAATTAGATGTTGCACTTGCGATGCAATTTAATGATTGCCATTATCTTCTCACTGTTGCAATTACATTTGCCCATTGATTAACTCTACTGTTATCTCCTTTGATAAATTTGCAATAGAATAATGAGAAACATTGATTTTGATTAAAACTTTCTGGTTTATTTTATGGATAGTCACTGAACTGGCTCTTTACAAAACTGGCTCTGTTCAAGTTATTTTGTGTTGTATAGTTTCTCATTTCAAAGAATTAGTAGACGACAGCTTAAAGGCTGATAGAATTTCAAGTATCAAAGTCATTCTGGGAAGGAAACAAAGAGGAAAATGCTGAAATTGCTTGCTAATAATGTGCTTTCCCCGATTTCAATTTAATGCTTTTACATAAAGACAGGAAGCTTGTTTTACAACTTTTTATTAATACAGTGGTCTTGAGATGACTCAAGCACACATGTGACCAACCAAATTGCCTAAGTCATCGCAGGACTCTTGTTAGTGCGAGTAAGCAAAACTCGCACTGTAAGACAATTTCTATTAAAAAACAATAGATGTCAGAAAGATGCAAACTCCTTAGTTCGAGTGAATGCAGTAGAACTTGACAACAGGACCGAGCCAACTGCTTGAGCTATCGAGCGATTGTGAGCTAATGTTAGCACTGCAATAAACTATAAGAAAATAGAAGAAGGCAGATGGGGACTAAAGGTAGAGCTCAATTTAGCGCCAGCTCGTGGGAACATGAGACCACTGTATCTCTTTTATCTTGAAATTCCAGATTTTTATGCCCCCGCATCGATAAGATCGGGGGCATATTGTTTTACCGGTGTCCGTCTCTCTGTCTGTCTGTCTGTCCCTCTGTCTGTCTGTCTGCAAAAAAAAACCTGCCAAGTAAACATTTTCCTATAACTTCAACCCTGATTAAGTTACAATGCTAATATATGGTAGGTAGATAGGTCTCAACAAGGCGCAACTGGGGATGGTCATTTCATCAAGGTCAAGGTCAAAATTTTGACCCTTTACCTGTTGCTAAAGAACTCCCGTTTTGGTTGCTGTTTATTAAAGCCAAAGACAGTGTGCTCTTCAATTTTAGGAGATGCAAAATCAATGTTTTGGAAGTGTTATTATTATACCCTCCATGCCAGTGTGCCTCTTAATCAAAGTTTATGTATGTCTGTAATTATGCATGCTGGGTTGCCCATATTTCATACATACACTCAACATTTAGGTCCTGTGACCCTGAGTATTTGTGACCACCTATTAAAAAGAAATTTAAGCAAAAACTATAATCTTGCTTATATTTCCATTACATATCACATACACTCATAGTGTGAGAGTCTTTGTCTCTCACAAATGGGTTGATAATCGTAAACCTTAGTGGGATAGCAGCTGGAGGCTAGGAAAGGATGTAATGGTAATACTGGTGTGAGAAATACCCGTAAGCCATTGTTAGGTGCTCCAGCCGCCACAATATGACTGAAATACTGTTAAAAGGGGCGTTAAACCCCATTCAATCAATCAATTATGTGAAAGACTTTACTTGAAACCAATTACCTAGAATATGCAACCTTGACAATTCACTGAATAGAAAAATGTTAACAAAACTTTAACCTTGCTTTTATTTTCTGAATGCTTTTACCCAGGATTATCAAATGATATGTTTATACTTGACAACAAGTTCCTTGATCTAGTGATCTTGATTTTGATACCAAGTTCCATGACCTAGTCACCTTAATCTACTTTCCAAAAACTCTAACTTTGCCTATATTATATCAGATTCCTTTCACCTAAGACCTCCAAATTGTATGTATGCACTTATCAATTGAAAATCTTTCACTTATACATGTAATCAAATGCTGTCCAAATTCAAAGGTTTTGCAGACGAAAATTCAAAATTGATTTGTTTTGAAAAATAACCATTTACTAGGATAGAAAAAGTTGTGGAAAAGGAGAAATTGCTTCTTACAAGCAATTTCTTCTTTTTTCCACAATGTTTTCTGAATTATAAAATCACAGGGACGTAAAAACCAGGGATTAACCAGGAAAGGGTTAACACTGTCTTTCAAGACTGTTGCACAACAGACTTTACCCATTGCCATATAATCCCATCTTTTATTGCACTTTAAGCAAAAGCTTTGCAAAACACAGTTGTCAAGGAAGAAATTGTTTGTTTTAAGCAATTCTCTTCATTATCATCATTGTTTTGTACCTCAAAAGACAAAGATTTTTGGAATTCCATCACTTTTGAATTCTTGTCTGCGACTTCTTTGAATTTGGACTCGTCAAAAAATGTTGTCATCTGGTATTGGATTAAAAGAGTAGTTCTGCTGGACTGAATAACTTTGTATGATGAATTTTCTCCCTTGTTTCAATACAGATACATGTATTTAATAGCCTCTAATTTGGAAAGTAGCAGCTTGATTTGTAAGACAGATGCATACAACCCTAAAAGCTTGATTTCTCATCAGCAAAGAAATATGATCCATTTTTAGCTCACCTGAGCATGAAGTGCTCTCGGTGAGCTAGTGTGATCAGTCATACTCCATCCGTCCGTTCACAATTACAAAAAAATCTTTTCCTCCTAAACTAACGATGGAATTTCAACAAAACTTCACATAAATGATCCTTAGGTCATGCTCTTTCAAAATACTTCAAAGAATTTAAATCCATGAAGAACTCTGGTTGCCATGTCAACCGAGTGAAAAAACTTAAAAATTTTCTCCTCCTAAGCCATAAGGCCAAGAGCTTTGATATTTGGTACAATCATCATCTATTGACTCTCTAGCAAAATACATCAAAGAAGTACCGTATTCTAAAAATTTGCCCTTTTCTGGGCGATCCCTGATTTTACATAGAATTAAAGAAGGAATTCTTAAGAAATCTTCTTCTCTCAAACCATTAGGCCTAGAGCTTTGATATTTTGTATAAATTATAATCTATTGACCCTCTACCAAAATACTTCATAGAATTACTGTATACTAAAAATTAGCTTTTTTCTAAGCGAGTCCTGATTTTACACTAAAAGATAGAAGGAAAACTTTAAAATCTTCTTCTCCCAAACCATAAGACCTAGAGCTTTGATATTTAGTACAAATCATCATCTATTGACCCTCTACCAAAATACTTTAAAGAATTACTGTATTCTGAAAATTAGCCCTTTTCTTGTGATCCCTGATTTTACATAGAAATAAAGAAGGACATCTTTAAAAGTCTTCTGCTCCCAAACCATAAGGCTTTAATATTTAGTGTGTAATAATAGCTATTGACCCTGTACTGAAATACTTCATAGAATTACTGTATTCTAAAAATAAGCGCTCTTTTGTGCAATCCCAGAAAGGAGTAATGAAGGATATAATAAAAAATGTTCTCCTTCTAAACCATTAGGCCTAGAGCTTTGATATTTGGTATATATTAATGCCTATTGACCCTCTACTTAAGTACTTCAAAGAATCACCGTACTCTTGAAATTAGCTCAATATGGTTGGATCTTCACTATACCTAGGATTAATGGAGAAAATCGTTAAAAAATCTTCTTCTCCAAAAGGATTAGGTGTAGGGTAGTGCTTTGATATTTTGAATATTATCATAAAGCCTTGAGCCATCATATTCAGGGGAGCGATATAGGTCCATCATGGTCCTCTTGTTTTTATTGCTTTCTAATGGATTATAGAGATTTCTCAGTGGATTATCACTTGATAATTTCACAATAAATCAATTGAAACTATCAAAATGATAAACTCACTGTTTTTAAATTTTCATTCATATCAAGCTACTGAACATGACTAAGTGAGACCCAAGAGTGGAAGATAAAGATGACATCATTATGGTGTTAATAATTTCACATGCTAGAATAAATGTTTTTTTAGCTCACGTGAGTACAATGTGCTCAAGGTGAGCTATTATGATTGGTAAATATCTAGCTTCCATCTGTCCGCTGTAAACAATTATCTTCAAAAATCTTCTCCTCCTAAACCATAAGGCCTACAGCTTTGATTTTTGGTGCATAACATCATCTATTGACCCTGTACCCAAAATACTTAAAAGAATTATTCTGAAAAAAAAGCCCTTTTCTGTGCAATCCCTGATTTTACAAAGGAATAAAGAAGTAAATTTTTGAAAAAATCTTCTGCTCCAAAATTATTAGGCCTAGAGCCGTGATATTTGGTATGTATCATCACCTAATGACCCTCTCCTTAAATACTTCATAGAATTACCATATTCTAAATCTCAGACCTTTACTGCGATCCCTGATTTTACAAAAGAAGGCTTAGAGCATTGATATTAGTTATGCATTATAGCTTAATGACCCTATATCAAAAAACTTCAAAGAATTACAGTACTCTGAAAATTAGCCATCGTCTGTGAGATCCCTGAATTCACCTAGGAAGAAAAAGGACTTTGAAAATTAGTCCTATATTGTGCATTCTCAGGTTTATAAAGGAATAAAGAAGGAAATCTTAAAATTCCTTCTCTGAAATCAGTCCTTGAGTCTTGACAATTGGAAATATATCATTGCTCATTTACCCTCTACCAAAATACTTCAAAGAATGACTCAACTCTGAAAATAAGCCTTATGTTGTGGGATCTTGGATTTAATAGGATTAAAGAAGAAAATCTTTAAAAAGAAATCTTCTTCACCAAAACAGTTGTAAGAAGACCTGTGATATTTTGTATATATCATAAAGCCATGAGCCATCATATTCAGGTGAGCGATATAAGATTATCATGGTCCTCTTGTTCTGTAAGATTAAGGTTTTATCTCATAAACAACAAAAGCTAAATTTTCATGTGAAAATATAGCTTTCATTGCTCACTCAATGAAGATAAATAAATCTTATGATGATTATGATACAAACAATTATCCTCTCTATATATGTGCTTAGAGTGTTCATGTCATGAGGGAATATAGTGTTTTTTTTAAAAATCAGTCCACATTGTATTTCATTTTTTCTTACTTTATTTATAGCTATTGCAGTCAGTAATGTAGATGATGTTAGACCAGTTCTGCAGTACTACAGTCAGTTTGATGAACCACTAGCCAAGTTTCATGAAAACCAGATTAAATTAAAGGTAAGTATTATTGTAGATGAACTTTTTTGACCAATTGCCAGACAATCCTGCCTTTTTAAACCCCAAAAGAAAAACGCTTGGGAAAACATTGAATCAAGCAATTTTGTGATTATCCAAAATGCTTTCTACCCCATTTGATTAAGATATTTTGAAATTTCATCAACCGAAGATTGACATCTATTACTTCTTTGAATTTGGAGCAGTCCAAAATTTTGTTGTATGATAATGGCTTAAATTTAGGGTGATGGTTGCAATAATTTGTGCCTAGAAATTAGCTGTGGACAGGAGGAAATAAGAAAAGAAGAGTAACATTTATAAAGTATCAGCAGACTTCGGGCTACCCTGATTGCAGGCCTTGGAATATTGCTTCTCAATTTTACTTGTGCTTCCTTGTCTCTCATCAATGGGTAGATAAACGTAAACCTAAGTGGGATAGCAGCTGGAGGCTAGGAAAGGATGTAGTGGTAGTACTGGTGTGAGAAATACCAGGAATCCATTGTTAGGTGCTCCGGCCGCCGCAATATGACTGAAATATTGTTAAAAGCGGTATTTACCCCATTCAATCAATCAATACTTGTGCTTCCATCCATGTGATTTTCCAGCTTCTCTCGACTGAATATAGTGATATTCCATGTTATATGAAGTAAAAGATGACATAAGTGGCAGTATCAGTGGTCCATTCATCTAATCACAACCTTTTGTCTTTTTACCTATTTGACTTTGTTAAATATCTGATTGATATCAAAGTCGAGTTGATGTGCTTGATTGAGAGGTACATTCTAGTGAGGGTTCTAGGGCCATCTTTGCCCTCTTGTTTGAATTTCATCAACAAAAAAATTGCGTCAACTTCTTGAAATTTGGACCACTCTGAAACTGTCCTGTAATGAGTTGATACATATTATAATGTATTTTAGGAGGAACAAGATAGACAAGCTAGAGCAATTAAACAACAAACTGATAAAAGTTTGAGTGGATTGTCAGCACTATGGAGGAAAAGGTGATACCAGTTCTCTTTCAACTGGAAATGTGATAACTCAAATGTGATTTTAACTCTTTAAATCATGTTTTGCTAGTGATGAATACAGAGTAAAGGTCCGGCCCTGATGAGGTGACATAGATTATAGAACATGTATAGAAAGCTGTAACCGTGTTACGTGATCCAACTTGTGCTTACATAAGTTTAACCAATTCAGACACCCCTTTAAGGAAACAGCTTGGGAAAACATTGTGGAAAATGAAGAAATTGCTTGATACAAACAATTTCTTTATTTCCACATTGTTTTCTATCCAGAATGATAAAGCTTTTAAAAATTGGATCAATTTGTTGTCTCTAACTTCTTTGAATTTGGATTGGTCAAAATTTTGTCCTCTGGTAATGGTTTAATAAATAACCAGTAGACAAAATTTTAGACTGGTCAAAATTCAAAGAAGTTGCAGACAATAATTTCTAGATGATATTAATTGAAATATTTCTGTGTTTCTGGGTATGAAACAATGTGATAAGTAAAGAAATTGCTTGTTTTCTCAAACACTTCTGAGGTCGTAAAAATGTAGTATTGTGCTGGAATGGATCATCTAACTGAACAAAAAATATCTAAATCTGAATATTTTACCTATAACTACAAGTGCTACATAGCTTAGGGTGGACCTAAACATTGTTATTACTGCATGAATAAAATGAATAAAAGCCCTTCACTAACAGTACTGGCTTTAACCGGTTTTCAGTTGCCAAAAAATTGAGACTGGTCAGTCTCAAAGAAACAACAATTCATCATGTATTTATATTTAAAAAAAACACCATATAATGAAGAAAAAATTGAGAACAGGAGAAATGGCTTGTGTGCCATATAATATGGGGAAATCAAAACTTACAACAATATTGTGGAAACCTGTTACTTCTTGAACTGTCTTTGATTAATTATTTTCCACCCTAAGAGATAAGTATATTTAATTGATTTCCACATAATCACACCTTTTGATGCCCCTGGTGAAAAAGCTTTGGAAAACATTGTGTAATATTAAGAAATTGCTTGAAAGCGTTCTAGCTCACCTCAGGACAAATTGCTCAAGTAAGCTATTGTGTTCTCCTTTTGTCCCGCGGCCAGTATCCGTTGTTAGTCATGTGTCTGGCATCTGTCAACAATTGCTTTAAACAACATCTACTCCCAAACCACAAGGCCAATTTAAACCAAATGTGGCAGAAATCTTCCTTTTGTAGTCCTGTATATAATTAATGAAAAGAATTTTAATCCATTGAAAACTGTTTGCCATGGAAATAAAAGTGAAATGTTAAAATAAACTTCAAAAATTGTCTCCTCTGGACCCCGAAGCCTTGACATTTTGCATGAAACATCAGTCTGTTGACCTCTTTCAATATTGCTAACATTATTACCCTGCAGTTCCCAGGGACGGAGCCCATGAGGATAGGGTTTTTTAAAGAAATAAAGAACGATTTTTAAACAACATCTCCTGGCAAGCCTTTTGGAAATTTTAAACAGTTGAAAACTCTGGTTGCCATGGAAACAAAAATGAAAGTTTAAAATAATCCTCTACTGACCCAAAAGGTGTAGTGCCTTGGCATATTGCATGAAACATCAGTATGTTGACCTCTTTCCATTATGCTATGATTAATACCCTGTGGTTCCCAGGGGCAGAGTTCCAGGGGGATTTGGCCTATATTTAAATGAATGATTTTTAGCTCTACTGGCCGAAGGCCACTAGAGCTATAGCGATGGCTTTTTCCCGTCCGGTGTCCGTCCGTCTGTCCATCCGTCCGTCGTCCGTCCGTTAAACTTTTCCTTGTTTACGCAATAAAGTCCACAGTTTTCATCGGATTCTCTTCAAACTTTCACAGAATGATTGTACCATCATAAGGATAGTTCCTTTCGAAATTGGGTCAGATCCGTCAAGAAACACGGGAAAAGGGGCCTTATGAAAATTCATTTAAAATTCAATTAAAAATCCTCGTTTACACGATAGAGTCCACAGTTTTCATTGGATTCTCTTCAAACTTTCACAGAATGATTGTACCAACATTAGGATAGTTCCTTTCGAAACTGGGTATGATCAGTCAAGAAACATGGGAAAAGGGGCCTTATGAAAATTCAATTAAAAACTCCATTAAAAATCCTCGTTTACACAAAAGAGTCCACAGTTTTCATCGGATTCTCTTCAAACTTTCTCAGAATGATTGGACAAGCATATGGATCGTTCCTTTCGAAAATGGGTCTGATCTGTCAAGAAACAGGGGAAAAGGGGCCTTTATTAAAATTTAATGAAAAAATTCTTGTTAACACTCTAGAGTCCACAGTTTTCATCAGATTGTATTTAAACTTTCACAGAATGATTGTATCATCATAAGGATTGTTCCTTTGGAAATTTGGTCAGATCCATCTGGAAACATGGGAAAAGGGGCCTTATGAAAATTTAATCGAAAAATCTTTTAAGAAATACTCTTTAACACTCTGGAGTCAATAGTTTTCATCGGATTCCCTTCAAACTTTCACAGAATGATTGTACTATCATAAGGATTATTCCTTTTGAAATTAGGTATGATCCTTCAAGAAACACAGGAAAAAGGGGCCTTATGAAATGTTTAATAAAAAATTCTCATTAATAATCTAGAGCCAACAATTTACAATGGATTCCCTTCAAACTTTCACAGAATGATTGTACCATCATAAGGATTGTACCTTTTGGAATCGGATATGATTCCTCAAGAAACATAGGAAAAGGGGCCTTATTAAAATTTAATTCAAAGATCTTTGTTAACACTTTAGAGTCCACAGTTTTCATCTGATTGACTTCAAACTTTCACAGAATGATTGTACCATCATAAGAATTGTTCCTTTCAAAATTTGGTATAATCAGTCAAGGACCACGGGAAAAGGGGCCCGATTAAAACTGGATTGAAAAACTCCTCGTTAACACAATAGAGTCCATAGTTTTCAACAAATTCTCTTCAAACATTCCCAGGATGATTATTACATTATGTGGATTGTTCCTTTCGGAAGTAGGTTTGATCCATCAAGTTTCATGGGAAAAGGGGCCCCATGAAAATTTAATAAAAAAAATCTTAGTTAACACATAATGGCCCTAGATTATACCTGATTGACTTCAAACTTTCACATAATGATTGTACCATCATAAGGATTGTTCCTTTCAAATTGGGTCTGATCCATTGAGAAACATACGAAAAGGGGCCTTAGGAAAATTCAATTAAAAAAATCTTAATTAATGCTTGTAAGTCCACAGGTGAGATGGGGTTGTCTTTATACTCAAACAGAATAATTATACTTTTGTAAGAAGAGTTCGCTTTGGAATTGGTTCAGATCCATCAAGTAACAATGGAAAAGGGGCTATATGAAAATTCAATTAATAAAACCCTGTTAATACAATAAAGCCCACAGCTTTGATCAGATTTTGTTGAAACTTTCACAGAATGATTGGAAGGTCATAACTATCATTCTTTACATAACAGGGTTTGAACTGTCAAGAAGTACAGGAAAAGGGGCCTTATGAAAATTTCATTTATAAATCCTTGTTACAAAGTCCAGAGCTTTCATCAGATTTTCTTCAAACATTCACAGAATAATTGTACAATAATAATGATTGTTGATGTTTGCATTAGACCTGATCCGTCAAGTATCACAGGAAAAGGAGCATTATGAAATTTAATTTTAAAATCATTGTACCACAATAAAGTCAACAGTTTTCATCAGATTCTGTTAAAACTTTCACAGAATGATTATTCCATCATGAGGATTCTTTCTTTTCAAATTAGGCGTGATCTGTCTAGTATGATGGGAAAAGGGGCCTTTAGAGAATTTTATCTATAATCCTTGTAACCAAGTCCAGAGCTTTCATTGGATTTTATTCAAACCTTCACAGAATCATTGTACAATAATCACGATTGTTGAGGCTGACATGAGACCTGATCCTTCAAGTATCACAGGAAAAGGAGCCTTATGAAAATTTTATTTTAAAAATTTGACACCAAGATAAAGTCTGCAGTTTTCATCAGATTCTGTTCAAACTTTCACAGAATGTTTGTACCATCATAAGGATTGTTTCTTTCCAAATTGGGCCTGATCTGTCTAGTATCATAGGAAAAGGGGCTGTATGAAAAATTATCACCAAATCCTCATAAACACAACAATGCCCTCAGTCTTTATCAGAATCTCTTCAAACTTTAATAGAATGATTGTACCATCATTTGGATTGTTCTTTTGTAAATTAGGTCTGATTGGTTAAGTGACACAAGAAAAGGGACCTTATAAAAATTTCATTACAAAACATCATTATTACAATAAAGTCCTCAGTCTTTATCATTTTCTTCAAACTATCATTAGGATTGTTCCTTTGTACATTGGGTCTGATTTGTTAAGTTTCATGGGAAAAGGGGCCTTATGAAAATTTAGTTACAAAAATTCTTGACACAATTCAGTCCACTGTTTTCATTGATTCTCTTTGACTTTTAAAGAATGATTCTACCTTCATTAGAATTGTTCCTTTTGAAATTTGGTTTGTTCTGTAAAGTATCATGAGAAAAGGGGCCCTATGAATATTTCACTATAATTCATTAACACAATAAATTCCACAGATTAAACAGATTGATTGTACCATCATTCCAATTGTTGATTTTGACAGTGGATCTGACTATAGCAAGGGTAACATAAAAAGGGGCCTTATGAAAAACTCTCTTCAATATTCTGGTTAACACAATGATGTCCCTTGATTTCACCGGATTCACTTCAAAATTTCACAGAATGATTGTACAAATACTTAGATGGTTCTTTTCAGAACTGGGTACAATCCATCAAGTGTCATGTAAAAAGGGGACATATGATTTTTTTTTAAATATTCTAGAAAACATAATGAATTCCCAATATTTCATCGGATTCACTTTTAACTTTCATAGAATGATAACACCAACAGTAAAATATCATGGGAAAAGGGGCCTTATGAGAACTTGAATTTAATATCTTTGTTAACACAATAAAGTCAACAGTTTTATTGGATTCTCTTCAAAGATGCATGGAATAATTGTGGCATTCGAAACACAGGAGAAAGGGGCCTTACAGATTATCATTCAAAACATTCTTGTGTATGTGATGAAGATCACAATCATTATCAAGTTGTCTTTTAAATTTCACAGGACAATTGTCGGGTTGTAAGGAAAGTTCCTTTTGGAATGAAATTGATCCATCAGAAAACACAGGAAAAGGAGCCTTATTGATTTTCATTCAAAACAATCCTGTTTATGTGATTAAGTCCACAATTATTGTCAGATTCTGATGAAATATTCACAGAATGATTGTAGGGTCATAAGGTAACTTTCTTTTGGAAATGGAGTGGATCCATCATGAAACATGGGAAAAGGGGCCTTGAGGATTGTTGCTTAAAATGATAAAGGGGATAAAGCCCCCTTTTTTTTCTTTATGCATTCTTCTTTAAGCAATTAACTTCCTTAAATATCAGATTTCTTTAACAGAAAACTTGATAACCAGTAGAGCGTCTCAGGCCCTCATGGGCCTCTTGTTGAATGACGTCTCCTAAACTAATGGACCAATTTTTACCAAATTAAACCGAAATGTTCCATAGGTGGTCCTCTTTCACAATAGCTAAAGTGATAGAAATAAAGTTGAGGATTTGTGGTTGCTATAGCAATGAAAGTTAAATCTTTAAAAATCGTCTCCAGTCCTGACTCAGTTGGCCTTCAGCCTTGATATTTATCATAAAGCATCAGTTCATTGGCTTCTTTCATTTATCTAAAATTATTACCCATGGATCCAGAGGGAGGAAAAAGTATTCTCCTCCTTTCATATTAGTCCTAAAGCCCAGGAATTTGTCATTAAGACTTTAGTATCCCCACATACAGAGTCTATATGTATAAAGTATGGCCAGTCCCACTTGTATCATAATCCTAACCTTATCATTAAATTAGACTGTTGAAAGAAAAAGATCCTTTATCTGAGGTGAGCGCCCCAGGGCCAATGACCCTCTTGTTTTCCTTGGGGGTGTCCAAAAGGGATTGTTTGAAAAAAGGGTAAATTTGGGTTTATATTGCAAAATCATCATTGCACTAGTTAGAAAAAAAAAAAAAATGTAAAATTGATTGTAACTAGAATTTTCTCCTTTTCCAACAATCTTTGAAAGCTATTTTTCTAAAGCAATTCCAAATGCAGGATTCTATAGTAATGGGGTATATACAAATAGTTAAGAAATAATGAAATGCACTTGCACGTACCGTCTTGTTTTGTTAATGCTGACAAATGGTGTTTATTTGTATGTGAATGAAATTGATGCATTTAACAACTGTTTTGAGTCATTCTAGCTTTTTTTCATTTCCTGAGAAATCCCAAAGTATTGCTATAGTCTTTGTCTGTCTCGTGCCGAAATAAGGTCATGTGAGAAAAAACAACAGGTCACTAGGTCAAATCATAAAAATATCTTTTGTGCACTCTAGAGGACTGTGTTGAAGTAAACTGTGGCGGGTAGAGCCATTCAGGCGGTCAAGCGGCTCTATTTCCCTTTATTGTTTTTGACAGGACTCTGTCTAAAAAAGTATAAAGGCTTTGTTTATTATAGTGTCACCCCTATTTAGCCATTTCCTGTACAAACCCGGGATTCTACATCGCTGTGATTTTATATTTGAGAAAACATTTTGGAAAAAGAAGAAATTGCTTGTAACAAGCAATTTCTTCTTTACCCTCCTTATTTTCTACCACATAGAATGGTTTGATTTTAAATTGCACCCAATCATCATTGCTGCATGCATCCTCTTTCGATTTGGACCAGTTTAAAAGTTAAAAAAAAAACGGGAAAAGGTTAAAGGGCCAGTCAGTTTGACTCGTGAGACACTTGCCCTTTTGTCAGTACCTCCCGAATCCCCTCTCTTTGTATCATACTTATCAATATGAAACTCCATTAATAACGCCGATATAACTAAAAGATTGTTGAAAGCGGCGTAAAACCCCATTCAAAACCATTAATAACGAAAAAATAAAATCGTAGATAAGCAACATAAACGTCGAAAATACAGGTTGAATAAGGTGTAGTTCCGATATTAAGTCGCCAAACCAACAAAATTGCTTCACAAATGGCTGATTTCGGAGTTCCAAAGTTCACATCCGGTCGAAATGAATTTTTTTGATGTTTGATTGACCGTCGCAATCCGTCAATTATAATGCACTTTGAATGCAGCTTCTTTCAGAACGAGTCTAGACATTTGTCTTCTAGTATTGATTTTATAGTCTAGACAAGATCATTATTAAAGTTTTCTTAACATTTATTGATTATGAAAATATGTGCCAGACGAAGACAATTTATTAGCAGCAGACATCGGAAGATTTTCTAGAACCAATGGTTAAAGACTGGATCCGGCAGATTGTCATCCGATTCTGTCTATATTTATATAAATATGAGAAAACTTTCATTTTCATCAGACAAACTGGAGTAAGGAAAATATTCGTGAAAAACGTGTTCGCATACGACAAAATTTTAAGACTTGTCCGAAATTCATATAGTTTGGAGATACCTGATAAACCCATTACCACACGACAAAAATGTTGACTGGTCGAAATTGAAAGAAGACGCAGACGACAATTTTTATACGCCGCCGGAGGCGGTTGTATATTGGCGTCATCTTCTCCGTCTGTCCATCCATCCTTACGTACGTACGTACGCACGTCGACCTTTCTCGTGAGCGCAACTCCTCCTAAGTTTCAGGATGGATCTTTTTGAAACTTGGTCAATGTTATCACCTTAATTGGTAGATGTGCATGAAGTAAGGATTTTATGGTTCATTGAATTTTGCCTTGGTTCATTGATTTTTGCCTCAGTTATGCCCCTTAAAACTTAGTCTCTGGGGTTTATTTAAATTGGAGCCTAGTGAATGCAACTCCTCCTAAGTTTCTGGCTGGATCTAAATGAAACTTTGTGGATGTTATAACCTAAATTTGTAGATGTGCACGAAATAAGGATTTTATTGTTCATTAATTTTTCCCTGAATTATGCCCCCTTTAAACTTAGTATCTGTGGCTTATTGTAGGCTTGTGAACGCAACTCCTCCTAACTTATTGTCTTTATTTAAATTAAACTTTGTCAAGGCCATCACCATAATTTGTAGATGTACATGGATCAAGGATTTTATGGTTCATTAATTTCCCTGAATTATGCCCCCCTAAAATTTAGTATCTGGGGCTTATTGAAATTACAGCCTTGTGAACGCAACTCCTCCTAACTTTTTGTCTTGATTTAAATGAAACTTTGTCAATTTCATCACCATAATTTGTAGCTGTACATGGATCAAGGATTTTATGGTTCATTGATTTTTGCAAGAGTTATGCCCCTTGACATTTAGTCCCTGGTTTTTTTTGTTTTTATTATTATTATTATTATTATTAGTTGCAGTTTAAAGAGGCGTTAAACCCCATTCAATCAATCAATCATAACGAACAGTTTGAACTTGACAATTAAAAAAGGTAGTCTGCAAATGTGTTGAATTTGGTTCTGTCAAAATAACTAATGTCTACAATTATTTTCGTGAAACAACAGCAAAGTGGCGGCGTATATTGTGACTATGGCACTTTTTGTTAAATTAATTGAATTATCAAATTCGTTGTCTTATAGGGTAGAAAACATTGTGGACTATGAAGAAATTGCTTGTTACAAGCAATTTCCTTGTTTTCCAGCATGTTTTTCAAAGCTTATTTTCTTTAGGCTCGTAAAATTGGGGTTGTGTTGGAATGGGTTAAAGATGGTTTAATTTGTGTCAGAACGCATAAGTCAATATTGCTGGAAAAGAAAATTTTAAACCTGCATTTCTTTTTCAACAATGCTTTAAGCTCGAATTCTGTGTGTGGTTAATAATCTTGGAATGAAATCATTGAGATTTATCTTGTAAACAGTTAAAAATGAATTTTTGTTCCTGCGTCTAAACCTGAAACTCTCAGTGGTGGAACGAGCTTTTAGGTTTTCAAAATGAAACACATAATCACATTTTGATTAGACAACTCGGGACAAATTCTTTTGACCACATTTCATACTTTTTGTAAGAAAGAAATATGTGCTTCAGCCCATTCTCACACAATAAAATTTTAGACTGGTCCTCATTTAAAGAAGTTGTAGACGACAATTTCATGTCGATGGATTTTTTTTTCGTCTTTTGTTTTATAGAAAACATTGTAGAAAATGAAAAAAATGCTTGTATCAAGCAATTTTCTTCATTTTACACAAGATTTTTGCTTGAGGGGTGTAAAAAGAAGGGATTGTGTGGGAACGGGTTAAATTTTGTCGAACTTGGTACATGGATTTATTGTTTTAGCTCCACTGCACGCATTAAAGCGGAGATATTGTCAAGGTCTGATGTCCTTGTATCCTTACATAAGTGTGTTAGCTTTCCAAATATCTCAACTCCAGCCGCCTCGATATGACTGAAATACTGTTAAAAGCGGCGTTAAACCATATTCAATCAATCAATTCAAATACTTTCTAGAATGTGTGCATTGACATAATAGAGGGCAGCACTACGACCATTGGCGTGCGAGGTAAGCCCGTGTATGTATGTGTACCTCTCTCTCTCTGTCTCTCTCGCTCTCTCTTTGTGAATTTTCCTACCAAATTCAGCTCTCTCTCTCTCTCTCTCTCTCTCTCTCTCTCTCTCTCTCTCACTGAATTCTCCTACCAAATTTAGTGGGATCGCGAATAGCAATTGACCAATCAATTCACTCATTTAGATCGGGAGTGAACATTGAACTCCATCATTGGCCGACATTTTTCGTGAAGCGTTTTTGTTGGTTTGGGGACTTAAAACGTCGTAACTACATATTATTCAAGCTGTAGTTACGACGTTTAGGTCGCAAACAAACCATTTTACTTTTTGTTACATGTTACTGGCCATATAAATTTGCATAATAAAATCGATTGATATCGAAGCGGAACTTCCTGTCGGAGTTCAATGGGCGTGTCCAGCGATCCGTAAATTGAAAGAGTTCTATGATTGAACAATCTTATCCATCAGTCGTTTGTCTGTTGGCTCAGTCTCTTAGGGTTCAGAAACTGAGCGGCTTTTACCAAGTCAATCCTTTTCTCGACAATAAACATTATATGAAACATTAAACCCTTTGGTTAGCACCAACCTATTATATTTCCGATTATAAATATATAGGTAGTTACAAAAGCTATGTTCTTACTCCTTGGAAATGACAGATTGCTTGCCCGCCCACTAAGATCTAACAGGAAGTACCACTTACAATCTGCAGGGCGTTTTTTGCAAAATTTATAGGTAGAAGAAAGGATGTAACAAAATAGTTAAATGGTTGGTTGGCTACCTAAACGTCGTGACTACAACTTATTCAAGCTGTAGTTAAAATGTTTAGGTCGCCAAACCAATAATTATGTTTCACATATATGTCGTCTAACGTTTGAGTTCAAAATTCACTCTTGGTCTAAATGAATGATTTGATTGATTGATTGATTCTCTGACTAAAAGCCGCGATTAGTCAATTGCTTTTTTAAAGCGCTAGTTTCTGTTTCCTCGCGTTTTCAATTTATTGATTATATTGTAGTGTTGTGAATAATATAATTTTGACGTATCAAGCTAATGTGAACCTCTCGGGTGTTTCGAAGGTCAAATTCTTGAGAAAAAGAACGGATCTAGCGGAGGTCAATCAGAGAGTGCATGTTTGGAATAAACCTTTAGTAAGATACAATGACCATTCTAGATTCATAAAATCTGACGATAGTAAATGTCATTAACCCTTGTCATGCTGAATAAATCCTTTTCGGAATTGTAAAAAAATCAAATGGCTGAAAGCACTAGTAGTACTTGTTGTTCAGTTGTCAATACTTCTTTTGAAAATTAATTTCATAAACAACTCTGGTTTCAAAAGGATAGAGAGGAGGTGTGGACTAAGATCAGACTGCACACAAGTGCAGTCTGATCTTTGTCTATACCTCCTGTTAAAACCGGAATATTCCAGGTTCAGCATGATAAGGGTTAAGAAATATATTTTCTGTCTTTCCCAAAGGAATCTTCCCATTTTCAATTGGATTCATTCTTATAACCTAACACTCATTTTGACCATTAGACGAGAAATTGTCGCCCCTAGTGTGATAATAAAAGCAATTTACCTAAGGCCCCTTTTCCTGTGTTTCCTTTTGAAACTTTCCGATTTTCGAAAGGGTTCACAAACACTCTGCCCAAGTTAATTAACCCTTTACCAGACGACAAAACAGATTGGTCCCAATCATAGATGTTCAGACGACACGTGTTAATTTTTTATGTCTTTATGGTAGAAAACATTGTTGATAATGAAGAAATTCCTAGTTTCAAGCATTTTTTTTCAATTTCAACGTAGTTTTCAAACGTTTTATCCTAGGGCGTCTAAGAGCAATTTTTTCTGGGAATGGGTTAAGATGTGGGCCCCTCAGAGCGTTTTGTGTTGGAAAGATTAAGATTGAGTCAAATTTTTGGTATCTTGAGTGTAAACGAAGATATTGTTCTTATGGTTTATTTTCTCACATAGCCTTCCTTTTTAGCGGTTTTGTAGGACAAAACCGGTATTTCACATCGATCAACCGGAAACAAGTTTTCACGAATTTTCTACTCACTTCCACGCATGCTCATAAACTTGAAGTGAAAATCTATGTGATTGCCTCCATCTTGTTTCATCGCTGATAAAGAAAATAACTTACTTGCTGAATGCCAACATCCTCCTTTTAGTCATGAGTATCAAGGAAAATGGTTGAAAATTTCGACTTAATATATCCATAGTAAATTATCCAAATGAACTGTCTAAATGAGAGAAATAATTTCCTCGCGTTTCAAGATAGAATCTAGGTCAGTGGTTAGTGGAGTAAACGAACTCCTGTCTGTTAGTGTTATTAAACGAGGATGTTGAGAAAATAAATCTAAATTCATAAACTTTAAATTGTCGCATGCAATTCCTTTCAATTCGGACTAGTCTAAAATTTTGCCGTCTGGTAATGGGTTAAAGGATCACAAAACCTCGACTCAGGCGAGCAAAGTAATAATCGATTTTCAGGATCAAAGTATTTTGTAAGGAACATTTAACCCATTACCAGACGGCTAAATATGAGACTGGCCCAAATTGAAAAAAGTTGCATACGACAATTTAAAGTTCAGGAAAGTTGGATTTTTTCAATTTTCTAGGTAGAAAACATTGTTGAAAATGAAGAAATTGCTTGTCATAAGCAATTTCTTCATTTTCCACAATGTTTTCCATAGCTTTTTTTCCTTTGTATATCAAGATATATTCTCTCAATATGATTGGAATCCCTATAAACATACCTGATTGGTGATAATAAGCGATCGGGGTTGATAAATTCTTACGCTCCCCAAGAAAAGCAATTTGGAAAGCATTGTGTAAAATGAAGAAATTGCTTATAACAAGCAATTTCTTCATTTTCCATAATTTTTTTTCAAGAGAAATGGGAAAAAAATCTAAAATTTCATAAACTCTACATTGCCGTCTGCAACTCCTTTCAATTTGGACCAGTCTAAAATTTGGTCGTCTGGTACTAGATTAACTAAGGATTACTTTTCTAGTGTTAGTCTTAATCATTTCGGTTGAATAAATATAACAAGTGTACTGAGATAATGACATAAACCGCATTCAGTTATACCCTGTGCTAGTGGGGATAATACAGGATTCACAAGATGTTCATGTTGGACAATGAACATTCACTGTCCTCCAAAAACGTGTCTGGTAAAAAAGTTACGGTAAAACTATTTTAAAGAGAAATCATTGGTTCTTGTTTTAGACTTGTCCAAATTGAAAAAAATGCGAGGACTAAAACAACAAGTGTAACGTTATTTAAAGATCGGTGCTAAATAGGATAGAAAACATTATTGGTGCTAAATAGGATAGAAAACATTATTGGTGCTAAATAGGATAGAAAAATAGCATGCCACGAGAATTTTCTCATTTCCAATCATATTTACCTTGTAATATTTCATCAGAAGCGTAAAAAGTGGGGATTGTGTGATAATACATATGTGCATTCAATTTTACTATATTTTAGTTTTTCTATGGAGTAGAAGGGACATTTGTGAAGATAACTTTAGAAAATATCATTTATCATTGCATCAAAGAAATCTTTAATCCAGTCTTTCCTTTCTGTAATCACTTGTCAATGTTTTTATTCGCCAGTTGTCCTCCCATTGACAAGTAAATATCCTTCCCACACAATCACACATTTTTTGGCGCCCCAAGAAAATATTTTTGGGGAAAAAATGTTGAAATTGCGTGTTTTCTATCAGAAAAATAGAGGAAAAATCTAAAATTTTATAAACTTTAAATTTTTGCCTGCAACTCCTTTCAATTTGGGCCATCCGGGAATTGCTAACTTTGTCCCTTAGTCCGCTGATAGATACAGTCTGTGGGCAATCGATTCGTCGTAACTAAAGCTTATTCAAGCTGTAATAACAGCAAATAGGTTACATGTTGACAATTTTGTGGTTTATAAACTTTACTGTCTTCGGCTTGAAATGTTTACATCTGTTCAAAGTGAAATAAGACTGAATAGAAATTCAGAACTGTCCTCGTTGTCGATACTGATCTAGGTTGTCCAGTTTTAACCCGTAACCAGTCGAAAAAATTTAGACTAGTCCAAATTATAAGGAGTTGCAGACGACATTTGAAAGTGCGCTTAATTTGGAAAATGCGTGCCAATTAAGATAGAAAATGTGAGAAATTGAAAATTTGCCTGTTAAAGCGATTTCTCCTTTTCCCACATTTACCCCCAAACTATATTTCTACATTGTGTCAAAAAGCGGGGTTGTTGGTCAAACAATTAGAGTCTGGTGGATCAAACTGTCCCTGCTGCGAAATTGACGGATAGCTGGCCTAGCCTACTTACGTCTGTAAAGTCAGTTCGACTTGGATAGAAAACGAAGTGAGTGTGCGAAAGATATGGTCAGGAATATAAAGCAAAAAGCAAATCGTCAATTGGCGACCTAAGCGTCGTATCAACAACTTTAATAAGTCGCCAACCCTACAAAATTGGCAAACATTAACCCTTTCCTGTTTTGAAAATTTTCAGACCCTTCCAAATTCAAAGCTTTTGCAGACGAAAATTCAAAGTTGATTTTATTTGAAAAATAACCATTCAGTAGGGTAGAAAACATTGTGGAAAAAGAAGAAATTGCTTGTTACAAGCAATTTCTTCTTTTTTCACAATGTTTTCTCAATTATGAAATCAAAGGGACGTAAAAAAAACCAGGGATTAACTAGGAAAGGGTTAACTTATAGTCGAAATGAATGATTTGGTTGGTCGGTCGTTTGTTGTTATTGTTTTAATTTTACAGCGGCGATCCCTTAATTATTGCAACATCTATTTCAATGAATCTTTTCTTTTCCGATTTTCTTTTTTCTGATTGAAAAACATCTCCATAAACAAATATCCACGTGTTTTTCGAAGAAAATGCACGAGGAAAAAAGTTATAAACTTTACACTTGTTTTTTTATATCCGACAGGAATGCCCCCCGTGTGAGTTAGTTATGCCTATATGACAAATCTGCTGGTCCGGTATTTCATTGAACTGGCTAATTTGTCTGACAGATTCATTCAATATTTCCCCGGTATATTGTCACTTTATTATCTAACGCATGCTTCATTGTCAGGGTAAAATCGCGTCGTCAAAGGAATGACTGGCATAAAATTCGTTTATCATTCAATTACACTGCACTTCAAAGAGGACTTGATTTACCTTTAAAAAAACAAGTAAAATCTTGGTCGACCGTATTTCAGAGGATGGAAAAAAATAATTACGTCTTTCGTCAATACTGGACATGTCCAAATTCAAAGGGTTAGCAATAATATTTAGTATAATAATGAAATAAGTATAATAACAAAAAAGAAGCTATAAAATATAATGGGCATTATTATGAGAAAAAGAAACTGCTTGTTTCAAGCAATTTTGTCTTTTCCCGCAAATTCTCAAGTATAATATCACAGGGATTTTAAAATTAAGGATTGTCTGGTAAAGGGTTAGGAAAATAACTAGATAATTAGAATAAGATCAATCAAATTACTGATATAGTCAGGAAGTGAACTTTGAACTCCGATATTATTTTTTTTTTCAGATTTTTTTTTATTGATTTGTCGATATGAACGTCATATCTTCAGCCCATTCAAGCTGTAGGTACGACGTTTATGTCGCCAGCCAACGCTTTTCCTTTTCTTTTAGTCCTAGACAACATATTTTACAAAATAATGTCGTATTTAACCCAAATCAATCATCAATGTTAGAATTGAGTTGGCGTTGACGGCAGTCCTCACGATCCATTCCCGATGGTATTGCATGAATGAGACTGTGACCTGAGAGTCTTGTCATTGCATAGGTCAAACAAGTAGAATCTTCAAGGCAGTTCGTATACTGCTTCAAATATGTGGCACTTTGCAATTTACAATGTACAAAATTAAAATTTAAAAGAAATATCAAATGTGTGGCACTTTGCAATTTACAATGTACAAAATCAAAATTTAAATGAAATATCAAATGTATGGCACTTTGCAATTTACAATTCGTACAAAATCAAAATTTAAAAGAAATATCAAATGTGTGGCACTTTGCAATTTACAATGTTCACAATTAAAATTTAAAAGAAATATCAAATGTGTGGGACTTTGCAGTTTACACGGTATACGTAATTGGTCCAATATCAAAACTTAAAATCGGTTAATCCATTACCAGTTGACAAAATTCAAGACTGGTCCAAGTTCAAAGATGTTCACAGACAACAACTTGAGTTGATATAGTTTTAATTCTGTTTGTCTTTTGGAACAGTAAACATAGTTGATAATGAAGAAATTGCTTGTAACAAGCAATTTCTTCATTTTCAACAATGTTTTCAAAATACTTCTATATTTTAGGGGCGACAAAAAGAGTGTTTGTCTGGGAATGGGTTAAACAAGTAAATTCTTCTTCTGAATCACTTAAATGGATGGGTCTTGGTAATCGACAAGAAATACATAATTCGTGCAATATGTCTTAAACAAGTAAATTCTTCTTCTGAATCACTAAAATGGATTGGTCTTGGTAATCGACAAGAAATACATAATTCGTGCAATATATCTTAAACAAGTAAATTCTTTAGGCCACATCGTATCGTCGTTGTCGTTCTAAAACATCGTAGCTACAGCTTGCTTCAAGCTGTAGTTACGACGTTTTAGAACGACAACGACTGTATACTGCTTGAATTGTGTGTGTTGTAGAAGGACCCTCAAATGTCAGTAACAAATATCGACAGACCAATCATACCATTCATTACGCTGGAACTGAACTTTGAACTCTGACAGAGGTGGATATTTATATGAATCATTTTGTTGCAATAGCGACTCTTACGTTGTAACTACGGCTTATTCAAGCTGTTGTTACCATGTTTAGATCGCCAACCAACCATTTTATTTTTGTTATATGTTACTTGTTATATATTTTTTAAACCATTAATGACGTTAAAACTTTCGGAGGTCATTCGGCGTGGCCGGCAATCAATTTCAACGTTTATTTAGAAGTACTACTAGAACCCTTTCCCTCTTCTTTTCTGTAGAACAGGACAGCAAATGATAAAAAAGGGGGAATATCGACGAATATTCGGGATAACTCAATACTTGATATTACTTTTTGATTACTTCCCTTACATTATAAAATGTTAATACATCCACTCAGATCAGTTTGTGACAGTACTGTGGAATTACGAGTTTTTTTTGTTGGGTTTTTTTTTATAAGTTTTAATCATACGGAATTTCTAGCTAAAAAATGGTCAACTTCATTTAGAACGGTCCCCACCTAACAGCTCAAACACTATACCGACAATTAACCCATTCACACACAACAAAATTTTAGACTGGTTCCAATTGAAAGAAGATGCAGGTGGCAATTTCAAGTTGATTGAAACTTAAATTTTTAATCTTTTTTGGATAGAAAACATTGTGAACAATGAAGAAATTGCTTGATACAAGCAATTTCTTCATTTTCCACAATGTTTTCCCAAGCCATTTCTTGAGGGGCGTAAAAAGGAGGGATTGTGTGAGAATGGGTTAAAAGTGAAATTGATTGACCAATCGCTGGCCCCGCACACTTACTCAGTTTGTCCTGCCAAGTGACTCCAACAGGAAGTCCCGCTGCGATTTTCAACGGCGTTATTTTGCCAAATTCATAGCCAGTAGCATGTAACAAGACAGTGAAATGTTTGGTTGGCGATCTAAACGTCGTAACTACAGCTTGAATAAGCTGTAGTTACGACGTTTCGAACGCCAAACCAACAATATGTTTCATACAAATGGCGGCCAAATCAAATTCCGAGCTGAATGAAATATTTGATAGGTAGAGTGATACCTTGATTGACAGCCGCGATTGGTGAGGCTGTTTAAATAAACCTTCGGTCAATTTTTTAAAAAGTGAAATCGAAATTGATTTTCCAGAGGGAACACACAATTAAATACTGTAAGGTCTCTCCAATGTAAACGCACTTAGCACGGTTTTTCGCTCGGATTTCGAGCTATCTAGAGGCTGTCCTTATGGTTTTTTTTCCGTGAACAGAGTAATGCTACAGTGTACTTAATGAATCCTGCATTTATTTTGTAGTTATCTTTTTCATAAAACTACCATGAAATGTTCTTGGCACAAACATGCCCTATCAATAACATTTATCAATATCGATTGCTTGTTTTCTACTCTAGGATGGTTCTGCTGTAAACAAGTACAAAATAATTTTCCAGGTAAAAACATAAAAGTACTTTTCATTCGCATAATCCGAGTACATTCACTAGCTGAACAAGTAAATCCCAGTACTTATTGTCGTTTGGCGTGCAAAATGTCGGAACTACAGCTTGAATAAAGCTGTACTTACGACATTTTGTTCGCACAAAGACGTAATAATGACTAGAAGAGACATTCTCTCTCCCCACCCCCCACCCCAATACTTTTAATACTTTGTAAAATGCAGTGTACAAGAACTGTGACTCTGGCTTGTCAATATTTTGACAATGTTCTCTACCCAAGAAATAAAAATCCCTAATTTCATCAACTAAAATCTGTCGTCTGCAACAGCTTTGGTTTTGGACTAGTGTAAAATTATGTCGTCCGGTAATGGGTTAAGGGTATATCTCTAATAATATATTAGAAATAAGCTTGAGGCTTCAAGGGCCAGTGAAGTCATGTGTGGACATGAAACATAACTTTGGTGTATCTGACTTTTTAGGTTTATCCCCCTTTTTACTGTACAGGCTACTTACTACTGGCGCTTGACGTACTTATGAATTCGGCCACGGCCATAGCACCAATTGGAAGCGCATCGGACTCGCATTCGTGAGGTCCAGGGTTCGATCCCCGGTCGTGGCATATATACTTCCCGACATTTGTCTCACACCAATGGATGGACAATCGTAAACCTATGTGGGATGACAAGATGGCTGTAGTGGTAGTACTGGTGTGAGAGACATTACGAATCCATGGTTTGGTGCTCCAGCTGCCGTGTATGACTGAAATACGTTATACTGTTAAAAGTGGCGTTAAACCCCATTCAGTCAATTATCTATGAATTCGTTGTAAATGTTGTTGTTGTTATTTCTCAAATTGCATATGCTCTCTTCCTTGGACTCATCTGATCATCCGTTTCAAAATACATATATATGACAAAGACAGTGTTTTATCAAGAACAGCCTATCGAGCCCTTGAAATAGTTTTACCCTTTCCTGTTTTACAGAATTATAGACCTGTCCAAATTCAAAGGTTTTGCAGAGTAAAGTTTAAAGAAGGTTTAATTTAGAAAATAACTATTCAATAGGGTAGAAAATATTGTGGATAAAGAAGAAATTACTTGTAATAGGCAATTTCTTCCTTTTCCACTATATTTTCTCAATTATAAAATCAGAGGGACGTAAAAACCAGGGATTGAACAGGAAAAGGTCAATTGTCTGCACCTTCAGAAACAGAAAGGTTTTGTGGTTCATTTTTGTAAGGAAAAATCTTCTTGCCAATTTCGAAAACAATGAGTTTGACATGCCATTAGTAATTACACAACATTTGCTGAAGTGCAGACTGATAAGTTTTCCCACGCTAACAACAAAAAATAAGCATCTCGAAATATACCTGGTTAACCGCTCGTCTCACCTAGGGCAATCTTCTTTTGCAGATAACACGGGGGATACAACCCGGAACGTTAACTTCAGTTTATCACCATCAATGATCGTAACATTGAAATCGACGAATCACGGCTGTCAATCAAAAACTTATAGACCAATTAAATAACTATTATTATCCGGAAGTGAAGATTATTTTGTTGCTAAGTAGACTTAAACGTCGCAACTACAGCTTATAATAGTTGTAGTTATGAAGTTTAAGTCGTCAACCAACCATTATCTTTTTGTTACATATTACTTGGCATAAGTTTGTTTTTTTAGATAACGTCGTTTTAAACTTTAGTCAAACTTCGATCTGTTGGAGGTCGATGGGCGTTCCCAGCGATCCGTAAATTATTTGAATGTTTGCTACCCGATAAACATAATTAAAGCCTTTAGCTAGCATATTTTGGTTTACTTACTACATTAACTCATTAATTTGACTCAACAAATGAAATTTATATATGTTTTATTGAAGGGGGTAGGGTAACTCCACTTACGACAGAATTTTATTTTTTATTTCCGCTGTTTGGCGCACAAAATCAAGGCTTTCTGTCGTTTCTCACAGCAGTATAACATTCGATCCGCGTCACCAGCTTCTCACTCCAACTAGGCTGACTTATCATTCGCTCGTTGGTGAGAATATTTTTTTCGGGTTTTCGTCCAAACCCATTTTTTAACTTCTAGATTGGTCCAAATTGAAAAAGGTAACAGAAAAAAAATGATAATTTGACACAATTTGAAACGAAACCATCCTATGCGGTAGAAAATAGTTTTGGGAAGGAGAAATTGCTTGTAACAAGAACAATAATTTCTCAAGTATAACATCACAGCGACGTAAAATCCCTGGTTCATACAGAAAAAGATTAATTTCAAAAGTGATGTAATATTTTTAGCTCACCTGAGCACAAAGTGCGAGGTGAGCTATTGTGATCGGTCGTTGTCCGTCGTCCGTCCGTCCACATTTTAAAAAAAAATCTTCTCCTCCTAAACCAGTAGGCCAATCAAGCTGAAACTTTGCAGGGATGTTCCTTGGGTGAAGTTCTACAAAAGTTGTTAAAAGAATTTAATTCCATCAAAAACTCTGGTTGCCGCGGCATTTGAAAATGGGAATATGAAGGAAATCTTTAAATATCTTTAAAAATCTTCTCCTCCTAAACCAGTAGATCAATCGAGCTGAAACTTTGCAGGGATGTTCCTTTGGTGAAGTTCTACAAAAGTTGTTAAAAGAATTTAATTCCGTCAAAAACTCTGGTTGCCGCGGCATTTGAAAATGGGAATCTTTAGTAAATCTTTAAAAACCTTCTCTTTCTAAACCAGTAGGCCAATCAAGCTGAAACTTTGCAGGAGTGTTCCTTGGGTGAAGCTCTTCAAAAGTTGTTAAAAGAATTTCTGTGAAAAACTCTTGTAACCGCGGCATATGAAAATGGGAAATTTTAGAAAATCTTTGTTGTCTTTTTTTCCACAGACTACAATGCCAAAGGCATTTATATTTTATATAGAGCTTAATCATATGGTTCTCTACCAAGTTTTTAAATATTTAATCTCTGGGGTCAAAAATGGCCCCTCCCATGAGGTCCGAAGTTTGGAAAAATGCTTAATTAGAGCAATTTCAAAAGACTTCTCCTCTTAAACTATTAGGTCTAGGATATTCTTATTTGGTATGAAGCATAACTAGATGGTTTTGTACTTCACTAAAAGTTGTCTTCCTCGGGTCAAAAACTGCCTTGCACTAGGGGTCCAAAATTGGGAAAAATGCAAAATTTGAGTATGTTAAAAAAAAAAGGTTCTTCATTTTAAGGAGGAGGGTATTTATATTTTAAGTGTAGCATAGCCTGGCTGTTATCTATCAGTTTTGATTAAATTATGCCTGTAGGTTAATAAACCACCTTCCCTGGGTGTCCAAAGTTTGTAAAAATGCTCATTTAGACCATGTTCAATAGTCTTTTCCTCCCAATCTACAAAGTCTAAGGAACTCATATTTTGTATATAGCATAACCAGATGGTTCTCTACCATGCTAGCTAAAATCTTAGCCCTTGGATAAAACATGGCACTACCCGAGAGGTCAAAAATTTGGAAAACACCCAATTAGAGCAACATCAAAAGTTTTCTCCTTCTGAAATATAAGGTGAAGGGCATACATAATCGGTATGTATCATGACTAAATAATTTTGTACTATGTAACAGGAAAATATGCTCTAAGGATAAAAAAATGTCTCAACTCCTGGAGTCGAAAATTGCGTAAATCACATTGAAAGAATTGTTCTTCTTAAATATAGGTTCTGGAGTACTTACATTAAAAACATAGGATAACATTATTGTTATCTATCATGTTTATATCCTTTGGACACACATGGCCCTTCCAAAGGCATTCAAAGATAAGAAAAACGCTCAATAAGAGCATGTTCAAATATCTTCCACTCCTCATGTATAAGTTGTAATGCATTCATATTTTGATTTATGGTAATCCAGATTGTTCTCTATCAAGGTTGCTAAAATTACACCCATTGAAGTATCAGACAGTAATCAGAGTTTGATTGAAATCTAGATACAAAGAATTTCAGGTAGATAACACTGTGAGAAATGGATAAATTGCTTGTCACTCTCTTTCTCACTATGTTTTTTCAAACCTATTTTCCCTGAGGGTGATAAATTCTTGGATAGTTTGGTAATAGATTAAACTATAAAGCCAAAGGAATTCATTCTTATTGTAAAGCATTACTGGATTGTTTTGTACAAAGCCAAAAATCTTATATTTGTTTTATTTTGCTCAAGTTGTGTCTTTTTTATACTAAAAAGTACTGTAATTTGCAGATGCCTCAGGTGAGCGATTTAGGACCATCATGGTCCTCTTGTCATTGATTTTAGTAAAATATATAAAAAGCAAAAAGCTTATTTTGTAAACGCTAGTTACTCGCATAATCACTGCTTAATTGACCAAGCTCGTAGAAGAAATCGGTGACTGATCGCCACTGTCGATAGAATATCGATTGACCAATCAAATCTTTCCTGGAAATAAACGTTGAACTTCGACATTCATTTTGTCCTATTACCTTGTTCAGAATCGCTATAGTTTCTCAGATTACTACGAACCTTGCTTTCTGTAATCTATTCCTTTAAAAAACTGTCGTGCGCACTTTAAATTTGCTTTTAATTAACCCTTGTCATGCTAAATAAATATCCTCTACAGAACTGCAATAAAATCAAAGGAATGACAGTACTGGTTGCACTAATTTTAGGTTAATATATTTGCAGGCTGATCTTTGTCTATACCTCCTGCCAAAATAGGAATATTACGGGTTCAGCATGACAAGGGTTAAGAACAAAATAAAAAGAGTACACCTTTTTCCGTGCTTCTAAAGCGGTGACCAAGGAGTTTTTCCCCTCAAATTTTCTGTTGTTATGACGTTTAAGCTGCCCCCCCCCCAAAAAAAAATTGCTTTACAAAAATAAGTGTCGACCAATGTTGGAGTTCATAGTTCACTTCCTGCCTGAATGTATGATTTGATTGACCTGTCGATATTTTGATTGGTTCGCCAATTAACCCATTCCTACACAATGGCGCTTTTTGACGCTCCCGCAGGAAAAATCATTTGGAAAACAAGCAGTTTCTTCATTTTCCATAATGTTTTCTACACAGAGTTGAAAAATCTTAAATTTCATAAACTTTAAATTGTCACCTGCAACTACTTTCATTTGAACCAGTCTGAAATTGTGTCGTCTGGTAAAGGTTCAGCCTATTGTCAGTTACACACTCGCACACACGCATTTATGTCTGTGTATAAGTATATACCAAAACAGTCTATCTCGCTCGAGCGACCACGTCTATTAACCCTTTCCTGTTTTATGAAATTTTAGACTGGTCCAAATTGAAAGAGGTTGCAGAAAAAAAATTGGATGCAATTTGAATTTAAACCATCCAATGTGGTAGAAAATATTGTGGGAAAAGGAGAAATTGCTTGTTACAAGCAATTTCTTCTATTTACACAATGTTTTCTCAAGTATGAAATCACAGCAAGGTAAAATCCCGTGTTTGAACGGGAAAGGGTTAAGCGACCAGATCAATTAAGCGTCCATAATTGAACTCCTCAATTCCCCTAAGAAATGAAAGCATTTTTTCTTTAAGAAATCGTAACAAAATCCTATGTTGTTGTAACTCATTAGAATCGTTTAATTGATACGATTCTAACGAGTCCGAACAACATAGGATTAAGCAAGAATTCTGTTATAATTTCTTTGTGCAATCGAATCAATACTCCATATCTTTCACAATAAAGAGAATCAAATGATCAATGATTTAAGCGACCACCTTTTGGTTGTCCCCTCAGTGGTCGCTTTATACAAGATTTACTGTACATCTTTCTTAAGAATTCTAAACGAATGAGAGCAACTATTCGTCGAAGTAATTGTAATAGTATAAACGGCGCAATAAAGTTACGTTTTTAAATCCGTCTCTAATTATCTGATGTTTTTAATTGTTATTCCTGTCTCTGATAATTAAATGTGAACCGAAGTAAGAATGCAAGTACTAGTACGATGGGCTAATTGGTTCCCACAATAAAATCCATAATTAACATTTTACCTGGTAGATAATTTCCTAGACAACTTACTCATGACCTGTTACGCATAACGGGGCAAATCAGATTTTTGGTCAAACGGATAGCCCTTGCAGGGTTTGTGTGTGTTTCCGTTTATATGTCGTCGCTACCGAAGCACATGCCCATATGAAGGATGACCCCAGAAGACGGCTAGTTGCTACGGGGGATAGTGCTAGGACAAAGGACGAAACTGCTGAGAGCCCCGCCAGGTTATTTAACGTGCTCGATGTAAAGCACCGTCTCAAGAGGCCTCGGTTTAACGTCCCATCCGAAAGACAATTAGCCCCAGTGTTAGTTTGGTTTCTCCCATAGCTCGAACCCGTGATCTAGGTTTCAGTTTCATGGACTGCTTTTTGACACCACTAAGGTCTTTTGCGTCAGATTATGTGATTTCAAACTTCATATCCGAGTTGCTAGGGTCATCAGTTTTGCACCATCTACAACCGCACTAACCCATTTACACAATTATGCTTTTTGACCATCGCCAAGAAAAAACAATTTAGAAAACATTGTGTAAAATGAAGAAATTGCTTGCAACAAGCAATTTCTTCATTGTCCACAATCTTTTCTATCTAGAAAGTTGAAATTTCTAACATTTCAAAATCCTGCAACTTCTTTCAATTTGGACCAGTCTACAGTTTTGTCTTTTGGAGATGATTTTGGGGTCTACACAATATCAATATTAGTGGTTATACTATTGTCAATATTAAACATATTGGCAATATTATTGGTGTGTAGGTGATCTTGAAAACTGATCAATGAAACACGACGAACAATAAAAATTAATGATAATGAGCGAGTTCCTTCAAAAATAGCGGTGAATTCCGTGACCGACAGGCCATCTAAATCCGTGTGTCAAAAGGGATAATCGTATTAACATCGTAAACAAGTTGTAAAATGGCAACAGTATAAGGAAGTACTGAACAGCATATGCTGGTTTAATCTTCACATTTTTTGTAATAATTGCTCTTATAAGAGCAATTTTTGAATATCATTTACTATGAACAATATCTTCTGTTGATTTTCTTGGCAAATACTAATTGAGCCAGTGCATGACATTTCCAACCATTACGGGCGTGACCGAAGACTAACTTCGACCTGTGTATTTACAGTCTGATCAGAATCTTCACTTTTAAAAGTACAAATAAATTACTCAGTTTCTTTTTAAATTGATCAGCGAATATTTTAAATTACCCGAGCGTCGTTGCTCATATAAACATTTAGGCAGTTACAAATGTTTCGCGCTCAACCATCGTTATGTGCATCAATAGCGACGATGACTAAACGAGCACGCACACACTCATCTTTCGGAAATGTCTCTTCTGGCAGCTATTTGAAATTACATTAGGCAACAACAACCGACGGTCTATTGTCTCTTAGTCAATAAAGGCTTATACAAAGAAAGCTCTTTTTAATTTTCAACTGTCATTACATACTATCTACTTTTTTGACGAATTTCAATTATGTTTGTAATTTCTTAAAGGGTCCACAATGTCACCAGATCAGTTGAAATATGCCAGTTGGTTTAGGCGATATATAAGACAACGTTGACGTCAACGCCCTTCTTGATCGCGTTCAAATCAAACTAAAAAAAAAAAAAAAAAACTATTTTGTATATAAAAGCAGAAATTCCCAAAATCGTCAGTCTAAATGAAAAGTGTCGATTCTGATTTATATGTGTACTCTGCCGTCTGGATGATTTTTCTGCGTTGCAACGGCTGTTCCATCCCGTGTGACGAGTCATGATTACTTGTTTAACCAGACTCAGGTTTGGTCAGGTCTAAAATACTGTCCCATGCAAACCCGAGATTGTACGTCATTATGACTTCATACCTCTGAGAAAACATTTTGGGAAAAGGAGAAATAGGATGGTTTCATTTCAAATTGCATCCAATTTTCGTTGTCGTCTGCAACCTATTTCAATTTTGACCAGTCTTAAATTTCAAAAATCGGAAAAAAGATAATGACTTGAAGTATTTCGTGTTGAAATTCTTCAACTTTAACCCATTGCCTCACCATGATGCTTTATGACGCCCCGTAGAAATAAAATCACGGAGAATTTTGTGAGAAAAAGAGAAAATGCTTATAACGAGCTTTTTTAAAAACCCTATTTGGATCTTATTTCCCAATTTTAGCGCGATTTGAAATGTCGTCTGCGACTTATTTCAGTTTGGACCAGTCTAAAATTTTGTCGTCTGGTAGCGAGTTAAACTTATAAAATTCGACTCTTTTTATTTTTTAACCATTCTGTAGTCAGAAATTTCGAAAAATCCATTGTTCCGATCAGAACAAAATTAACTGTTGAATCCTAAAGAACTGTACATTTTTAGCTTGTGTTAGAGGACATTCACCCTTTCCCGTTTTTTGAAATTTTAGACTGGTCCAAATTGAAAGAGGTTGCAGACAACATTGAAAATTGGATGCAAAAGGAAAATAAACCAACCTACAGGTGAGAAAATATTGTGGAAAAAGAAGAAATTGCTTGTCACAAGCAATTTCTTCTTTTTCCACAATGTTTTCTCAAGTATAAAATCACAGTGACGTAAAATCCCGGGTTTGTCTAGGAAAGGGTTAATCTGTCTCTATATTTTTGGCGAAAGTTCTTACGTTGAATCTACTGAATGTGCACTTGATTCCATTAAATAATTTTCTTAGTTCGTATAATAATATCTTGTATATCATTATAAAGTAATTTATAGATGCAATAAATGAAGCAATTAAGTATAATTAACTTTACGTAGTGAGTCAATTAAAAAATAGGCAATTCTTATTAGATGCACCAAAATAAACAGTCAGCCTTAGAGGAGAGGAAAAATCTTTTAAAAAGTATTCTCACTTTGAAAACCACAGATTTATGGACTGCCACGATGGCAAGAATTTGAGCTTGATGTCATGGGTTGTATCCATCACCAGGTTTTTTTTCATAGCCAATCTACATAAGCCATTTCCACACAATCCTGCTTTTTAACGAACCTCAAGACGAAAGCGTAGGAAAACATGGTCAAATATTACGTGGTTGCTTCAACCGAGCATGTTTTCTTCATTTCCTACGACAGCAACTTCTTTGAAGTTTGACCATTCTAGAATTTGTCATCTAGTAATGTTGAAATAAACAAATACGAATTAATGATCTATGGATCACAAACCGGTAAATCACATTACCAATCACTACATGTTTACACCAAGTATAGACTCCGAATAGCTATTATATTGGCGTGGATAAGTATATATCATTTAGATCTGCGAATATTCTAATCGTGTGGTGAATTCGACGAGAGGAACAAAATGGCCGTAAATCGCTCACCTGAAAATGATATGAACTAAGCCCTACATGTAACGCAGATGATTTTTATAGAATATTTCCATAATTTCTCTGATAAGCCCGGCCCTGCTACGCCAACATTTTCCGCAAATCAAAATTTCACGAACAAGTTTTGAAAAAGGTCATACAAGGAACATCATTCCTGCCAAAGTTGGTCCAAACGGTTATTTAAGTGGAGAAGATTTATTTTCAAAGAATTATTTCATGATTCTCCAAGTCTGAGAAGATCAACCCTGTGACACCCAAAAATCAAAATGTCAAGAACAAGTTTTGAAAATGGTCTTCCAAGATACATTAGTGCAAAGTTTGGTCCAAATTGGCTAAGACTAAATCTTGGAATATTCTTTAAAAAGCTTCTCCTTCTAAACCACTTAAAGTGGTTTAGAAGGAGAAGCTTGTTAAAGAATATTCCAAGATTTCTCTTTAGGTATAATAAGTCCAATCCTACCAAGCCCATAATTTTTGGCGAATCAAAATTTCACAAACAAGTTTTGAAAATGGTCACCCAAGGAACATTCCTGCCAAGTTGGGTTGAAACTGGCCGAATGGAGATGATTTTCAAAGATAAGGACACAGGGTGATCACAAAACCTCACATTGAGCACGTTGTGCTCAAGGTGAGCTAAAAAAGTAAAATGGTTGGTTGACAACCTAGATGTCGTACCTACAGCTTTGATTAGCTATATTTTCGACGTTGAAGTCGAAAAACCAACAATAATACTTCACATAAATGTCGCATGTCATTAGAATTGTATTAAGGAAAAACATTGTTGGAAAAGCTTATAACTAAATATTTCACATTTCCTAGAAAATCAGGATTAAGATTCTTACTGTCGATTCTGAGCTCTGACGTTATTTCTTTAACCCTTTCCCGTTTTTTAGAATTTTGGACCTGTCCAAATTCATAGGCTTTGAAGACAAAAGCTTAAAGTTGATTTAATTTGAAAAATAACCATTCAGTAGTGTAGAAAATATTGAGGAAAAAGAAGAAATTGCTTGTTACAAGCAATTTCTTCTTTTCCCACAATATTTTCTCAAGTATAATATCACAGGGAAGTATAAACAAGTGATTGTACAGGAAAGGGTTAACCGCCCAAGCGGAGACCCGTAGAAAAATAAAGTCTAAGCCAAATCACTGATATAAAGTACGATGAGAATGCTACTACCAGTCTGATACCTGATGGCTAAACGTCTTCCTTTCTATTTTTAGATCGCTCTTTCAGTATCAATCACTGACGGTCAAACATCACAATTGAAAATGGTGACCATTAACCACAAGTGTTTTTTATGTTTGAATGGGGTTTTACGCCGCTTTAAACAATCTTTCAGTTATATCGCGGCGGCTGGAGCGCCTAACAATAGAATTCTGGTATTTCTCACACCAGTACTACCATTACATCCTTTCCTAGCCTCCAGCTGCTATCCCACATAGGTCTACGATTATCGACCCATTGGTGAGAGACAAATAGTCGGAAAGGATGAGTGCCGCCGTCGGGGATCGAACCCGGGATCTCTAGATTGACAGTCCGACGCACTACCAACTGCGCTATGACGGCGGCTTAACCATAAGTTACTTGACTGTAAATGAATCTTTTCATGTCTTCTTAGACATATACGACCAAACAACAATGCATTTCATTGCGATTCTATTGACCGACCGCCGCTGTCTATTGACAGACCGCCGCTGTCAATCTAAAAGCGATTAACCAATCAAATATTTTATTTAGACATAAAGTGAACTTTGAACTCCAACAATCATGTTAAGCTCGGATTTTAGATGGTTTGGTGACTTATTTCGTCGTAACTACAGTTTATTCAAAGCCTGAGGAGGTCAGTAAGCGTGACCAGCAATAGGCTAATTAGAAATATGTTGTATAGAAATGCGGGTTACACTTTTAATGTCCCGAAAATGTTCCTAGTGGAAATATTGTGGCAAGTTGAAAAATTGTTCAAAACAAAGAATATTCTCTCCTCTTTTCATGCCTGTATATTATTTGGTAAAATAACTTCTCTTCGTAATGTCGTCTGTACCAAGTCTGAAGGTTTCTTGTCTGGAAAGTGGTTTAATGGTAGGCAGAAGACGTTCTAACGATTACCATCATTTTGAAGACAGAATAAGAGATGGGATGTTCCTCATTAGCAATAATATTATACGATGTTATTTAATAGATATGAAAGAGTAATTAAGAAAACTTTAGTGTTCCATCTAATCAACATATATCATATCTTACAAATTGATTAATTACAAAAGACGAGCCTATAGACCTATTTCAACATATACCTCACAGAAATATCTTATGCTCCTCGCATTATCTTGCGTGAAGAAAATCTTCAAAATTCTTATACCATTCACAAAGAGGCCCGTCTCAAACCATAATTTTTTGAAGAAATTATAAGGTGTACTCGATTGAGTCAACTCGTCGAGAAAGTTCCGATTAAAACTCGCATTACAGGAATCCGAAAAGAATAGTCGAATTGTTTAAATCTAAATTACAAGATGAAATTACTTCTAACCTGTCATGTTAAAATTGTACCATTCAAGAGTTCCGGAATGTTATGTCGCAGTCACGTATGGCATGTATTTATCTAGTGTAATATCAAAATTGCCTACGCTGCGATACTCGAATACAAGCTTTTGTATCACTACTACATCAATCGACTAATAAAATAACCACTAGACCAATACAAGAGGGCCGTTGGCCCTGGGGCGCTCACCTGAGATAAAGGCTCTTTTTCTTTCAACAGTCTAATTTCATGGTAAGGTAAGGATTATGAAACAAGTGGGCCACAATTACATATAAAGACTATGAACCTGGGAATCCAAAAGTCCAAATTACAAATTCCAAGGCTTTAGTGCCGATTTGAAAGAAGGAAAAAACTTTTTCCATGGGTTATAATTTCAGAAATAAGAAAGAGGTCTGTGAACTAACGCTTCATGCCTATAACCCCCCCCCCCCCCCCTGGGTCTGCCCCTGGAGACCCGAGGATAATGATTTTAGCTATTTTGAAAGAGGTCAATAAACTGATGCTTCATGCAAAATATCAAGGCTTTACGCCTTCTGGGTCAGGAGGAGAGTTTTTTAAAGATTATTCTAAAAATTCACTTTTGTTGCCATGGCAACCAGAGTTTTTAACGGATTTCAATTCTTTTAGCTATTTTTGAAGGGGACCACCTAAGGAACATTTCTGCCAAATTTGGTTCAAATCGGCCCTGTGGTTTGAGAGGAGAAGTCATTTAAAAATCGTTCTTTATTTCTATATAAACCCCACCACCCTGGGGCTCCACCCCTGGGGACCCGAGGATCATGATTTTAGCTATTTTGAAAGAGGTCAATATACTGATGCTTCATGCAAAATATCAAGGCTCTACGCCTTCTGGGTCAGGAGGAGAAGATTTTTAAAGATTATTCTAAAAATTCACTTTTGTTGCCATGGCAACCAGAGTTTTTAACGGATTTCAATTCTTTTTGCTATTTTTGAAGGGGACCACCTAAGCAACATCTCTGCCAAATTTGGTTCAAATCGGCCCAGTGGTTTGAGAGGAGATGTCATTTAAAAATCGTTCTTTATTTCTATATAAACCCCACCCCCCTGGGGCTCCGCCCCTGGGGACCAGAGGATCATGATTTTAGCTATTTTGAAAGAGGTCAATAAACTGATACTTCATGCAAAATATCAAGGCTCTACGCCTTCTGGGTCAGGAGGAGAAGATTTTTAAAGATTATTCTAAAAATTCACTTTTGTTGCCATGGCAACCAGAGTTTTTAACGGATTTCAATTCTTTTAGCTATTTTTGAAGGGGACCACCTAAGGAACATTTCTGCCAAATTTGGTTCAAATTGGCCCAGTGGTTTGAGAGGAGATGTCATTTAAAAAATCGTTCTTTATTTCTATATAAACCCCACCCCCCTGGGGCTCCGCCCCTGGGGACCCGAGGATCATGATTTTAGCTATTTTGAAAGAGGTCAATATACTGATGCTTCATGCAAAATATCAAGGCTCTACGCCTTCTGGGTCAGGAGGAGAAGATTTTTAAAGATTATTTTAAAATTTCACTTTTGTTGCCATGGCAACCAGAGTTTTTAACGGATTTCAATTCTTTTAGCTATTTTTGAAGGGGACCACCAAAGGAACATTTCTGCCAAATTTGGTTCAAATTGGCCCAGTGGTTTAGGAGGAGGTGTCGTTTAAAGAAATTGTTGACGGACGACGCACGACGCACGACACACGACGCACGACGGACGGACGCCGGACAAAAGACGATCACAATAGCTCACTTAAGCACTACGTGCTCAGGTGAGCTAAAAATCATTCATTTAGACCAGAAATGAGTTTTGATCTCCTACATTTTTGTTGGTTTTGCGTCTTAAACGTCGTAACTACAGCTTATTCTAGATACTGGATGTAATTTCGGCAAAATAACGCGATTTAAGAACGAAGCGGGACTTCCCGTCGAGGTCAATGGGAGGGGCCAACAAAGCTAGTGATTGGGGCCAGCGACTTCACAATAATCATATATCCACAAGGTAATGCGAAAGATCACATTTGTCTATGATCAACCCGAGGTCATTTACTGGGAAATTGACGTAATATTACACTAGCAGGTTTTTGGTGGTTGTTGAGTACAAGAAAAAAATATGTTCATCCGAATGAATGGATCCATAAGATGAAAGAGAAAATTGAGTCGACTGCTGGAATGAACATTTTCTATTTCCTAAAATGTTTTCGCGTTGCATTTTTTTCTTTGCCGCAATTGAGATATCTGCACCTTATTTCAATGCATTTGGACCAGCTGGAAATTTAATCACCCGATAACTGATAATTTGACTTCAGATTCTCCAAAGATTAGCATATTCTCCCTTCAAATAATTCCTCTTTTTTAAAACCCTGAAAATAAAAGCGTAGGAAACATTGAGGAAAATGAAGAAATTGCTTGTTACGCCGCCGTTTTGCATCCCCCTTTTCTTCGACGCAACCTAATTTAACAAAACTGTGACAATATGCACAAGGCAATGTGACTAGGAAAGTTCCATGGAAAAGCAAGTGAAAGGACATAGAAGAACGAATGAATAAATCAGAATGCCATGTAGCCTTTGAAGCAAAAAAAAAAAAAATCAAGCTTTATTTTTCTTAGCAACGGGAATACATTTGAATCTTCTCTTTGGTAATGGGTTAAACACAAAATATTTTACCTTTTTTCAAAGTCAATTCATTTTCTTATCATTCCACCAAGACTGTAACCTTAATCTATTTAGCTGTTACACAATCCAGAACAAGAAAATCATTACTTCTAAGTGAGAAAAGCTGTGAAAGTGTCTTAGAATTTCATCATTTCTAAATCTGTTCTAGAAATGTTGACATGTCAAATTATGTGTAGAATGTTACAATCCATGGGAACCAAGGGCTTTGTTTACACTTTATTAACTAATGATCAGCTAGTAGCTGTTGGATGCTTATGTGGTAAGTGATTATCAAATACCCTATTTCGATTTTTATGCTCCTCAAGAAAAAAAATTAGAAAGTGAAGAAATTGCTTTTTGAGATTGCTTGTGACACGCAAATTCTTGATACCGAACACAAATATTTTAAATATACATCAGTTTGGAATTGTTGTCTTCAATTAGATAGGCCTAAAAATTTCTTGTCTAGTATTTGGTTATTGATCAGTCAACCCATTACAAGATGAAAAAAATTTAGACAGGTCCAAACTGAACAAAGTGTGTTGATATTTCCATCCAACCATTTTACCAGTACTTTTTATTTCTATGCTACTGGCCATAAATTTTGCGAACGACGTTTAATGTTTAAGTGGAACTTCCTGTCGGAGCTCAGTGGACGTTGCCAACGATACGTCAATTCAGCATATGTTCATTTGACAAACTGCTTATGGTTAGTTATCAGCAATTTGCCTTTCAATAAAATTTCATCCCATTTTTCATGGAGTAAAATTCTAAAATTCTAAAACTAGACTTTATGTCTTGAAAGGTTAAAACAGATCTGATAAAGTTTGTTCAATAACCCCATTACCAGATGGTCAAATTTTAGACTGACCCAAATCCAAAGTAGTTGCAGATGACAATTTCAAGTTGAGAGAATTTTGAATACCTCTGTCATTTTAGGAAAAAAACAAGGTTGATATTGAAAATCAGCAATTTCCTCATTTTCAAACTTGTTTTTCTACGGTCTTTTCTTTAGGGGCATTGTAAAGCAGATTATGCGGCAATGGATTAGCCCACTCAACCCCACATTTTGATACCCCCACCCCCCAAAGAAAAGTACTGTTTAAGATACCCCTCAGGAAAACAGCTTGGGAAAATGTTGTGGCAAATGAAGAAATTTCTTAAGATAAGTAATTACTTCATATCCCTTCATATTTTCTACCATCAGATAAGATTTCTAAGATTTCGAAAACTTGAAATAGTCCTTAGCAGGGGTCGACACTAACTTTGCTTCAATGGGATCCCACGGGAATCCCTAGTTATTACTTCAGGGTTCCCTCCAGGTAATCAGGGATCACTCCTTGATAAACATTAACTCATTCACATACAATTCTATCCTTCTAAGCCCAAGTTGAAAAAAAAAATCTTGGAAAACATTGTGGGAAATGAAGAAATTGCTTGTTACAAGCAATTTCTTCATTATCCACAATGTTTTCTACATAAACAAGCAAACAAAAAATCAGGAGCATTAATTGATACATTAAGATCTGTTGAACTGGGAAAATATTAAAGGATCCTGACGGAATCCCTAGCCTGAGACAGCTCGGGCCCCTTCCAATTTTCAGGGATCCACGGGATACGGGGATACTGTTAGTGTCGACCTCCTTAGCAACCTCTGTCAATTATGATAAGTCTCAAATTGTGTCATCTGGGAATGGGAAACCATTTTATTATGATTTTTTTTTTTTTTTTTGTATTTAAGAATATAAGACAAAAGGTCCATCAGAGGACTGTGTAAAACATACATTTGAAAGAGAAAGGGTTCAGAAGAGATCAATTTAGATAGTAATTTGAACATAAACATATGATAACTGCAGATTGACCATGCTAGATGTAGAATCAAAGTACTGAAAGTGCTGTAAGCTAGCAAAGCATAGTTTTGTTAAGAAATCTTCATTGCCAAAGGTTATCATGATGAATAAGCGAGGTTCAAGTAACCCAGGACTTAACCCATTACAACATGACAAAATCTTAGACTGATTCAAATTGAAAGAAGTTACAGACAACAATTTCATGCTAGTTGAATTCAGAAAATATTTCCATTGCTGGGTAGAAAACATTGTGGAAAATGCAGAAATTTCTTCATTGTCCATAATGTTTTCCAACATTTTTTCTTGAGATGCTTAAGAAGAGTAATTGAGTGGGAACGGGTTAAAACGCATGCTTTGACAGAGTTCTCTACAATTTGAATAGAGTTTGCAACATTTCTGAAATACACAAGAACTACCTTTATGGCATAGGCATTCAATGGATTTAGTGGTTAAGCCTCCAGTGGCAGTTTGCACTCGTTGAACTTTAAGAAGACCTCAAAATTTTGTCTGTTAACTTAAGCTATCAAAGGTGATGCTTTGCTGGCTAAAGATCTTCAAATAGCAAAAAGTTTCAACCTTTAACCTGCCTGTCAGGTCCACAAAGTTGAAAGGCCGTATCCATGGCGAATTTAGTAGCCCATCAGACTCGTAATCAGAAGGTTCAAGGAGGTTTATTTTTTGTTTGATTGGGCAAAGTTAAGCATTCATACATACTTCACTGGGAATATGAAATTTTGAGATGTTTACTTAAACCATTCCCACTCAATGAAGCTTATTGATGCCCCTCAAAAACAAGATGTGTTTGTGAATGGATCTCATGCCCCCAAAACAGGAATTCTTTAGAAACGGTGATTTTTAGTTTTTTTCTTTGTTTTAGGGAAAAGGGTTAAAATTTTGACCTTGACCTAGATGAAATGACCTTCCCCAGATGCGCCTTGTTGAGACCTATCTACAAATCAAATATTAGCATTGTAACTTAATTAGGGATGAAGTTATAGGAAAATGTTTGGTTGGCAGGTTAAGTTTTTGAGTAACATTTTAAGGAAAAGGGTTATAATTTTGACCTTGACCTTGATGAAATGACCTTTGCGAGTTTCACCTTGTGGAGACCTATCTACATACCAAATATTTTAATATTATAACTTAATCAGGGTTGAAGTTAAAGGAAAATGTTTAGTTGGCAGGTTAAGTTTTGCAGACAGAAAAAAAGACAGACAGACAGACGGACACCGGTAAAACAATATGCCCCTGATCTATAAATACTGTGGCATAAAAAACAATCGGGAAAAACATTGTGTAAAATAAAGAAATTGCTTATAACAACCAATTTCTTCTTTTTTCACAATTTTTCTACGAAGAAAGTTAAAAAAAAATCTTACAATTTCATAAACATCAAAATTTCGTCTGCAATTTCTTCAATTTGAAGCAGTCTAAAATTTTGCAAAACAGTAAAGGGTCAAAAGATAATGGAACTGTTTAGAGTTAACTGTCAAAAATCTTCTTGCCTCCTGTTCATCATAGAATGGCACTGACATATTCAAGGAAAACAGGCCTCACTCTGAAAAACAACAACATTATATAATTCTTACAAAATCTTAGACTGGTCAAAATTAAAACAGGGTCTAAATAACAACAGGTTATAGACAATTTCTCCTTTTCCTACAGAATTTCCCTACATGAAATTATCTTAGAGTTGTGAAAACATGTGGTTGTATGTAAAAAAGCACTCAAAAGGACAGCAGCAGATTAGGAAGGGGTTTGGGATTCGTTTGAGCACCACCTGTTGGCAAACTATTCATATCTGTGGGAGAATTCAATGAAAAACAAGAGTGCCATAGTCACAATTTACGCCACCACTTTGCTGCAGTTTCACGACAGTAATTGTAGACACTACTTATTTTGACAGAATCAAATTCAAAACATTTGCAGACTACCTTTTTAAATTAACAAGTTCAAACTGTTTGGTATGACTGATTGATTAAATGGGCCCAGAGACTAAGTGTCAAGGGGCATAACTCTTGCAAAAATCAATGAACCATAAAATCCTTGATCCATGTACACCTACAAATTATGGTGATGACATTGACCAAGCTTTATTTAAATCAAGACAGAAAGTTAGGAGGAATTATGTTCACAAGGCTGCCATTTCAATAAGCCCCAGAGACTAAGTTTTAAGGGGGCATAAGTAAGGGAAATATTAATGAACCATAAAATCCTTACTTCATGCACATCTATACCAATTTATGTTATAACATCCACTAAGTTTCATTTAGATCCATCCAGAAACTTAGGAGGAGTTGCATTCACAAGGCTGCAATTTCAATGAGCCCCAGAGACTAACTTTAAAGGGGGCATAAGTAAGGTAAAAATTAATGAACTATAAAATCCTTACTTCATGCACCTCTACCAATTAAGGTGATAACATCCACCAAGTTTCATTTAGATCCATCCAGAAACTTAGGAGGAGTTGCATTCACAAGGCTGCAATTTCAATAAGCCCCAGAGACTGTACAAGTTCAAAGGGGGCATAACTGAGGCAAAAATCAATGAACCATAAAATCCTTACTTCATGCACATTAACCAATTGAGGTGATAACATTGACCAAGTTTCAAAAAGATCCATTCAGAAACTTAGGAGGAGTTGCGCTCATGAGAAAAGTGGACATACGTATGTACGGACGGACTGACGGACAGTCGGAGAAGATGATGCCAATATACGACCGCCTCCGTTGGTGTATAAAAACATCTCTGGAGATACACTTTATTGTGAATATTTGGGTCTATGATGTCCCCTTTTTAACATTATAATTATTTTTTTAAATATTCTATTAATACCCATAAAGACAGATATATTTCAAAATCTATCCATTTGAAATTTTTGTCTGCAACTTCTTTGAATACAGACCACAGTAAAATTTGGTTGTCTCGTAATGGGTAAAATCAAATAGTTTGATCTAATTATGTAACAACCGGAAAGTTATCACTTTAAAACAATTTATAGAAATATCCCCTTGTAAAACATTGCAGGGACAGAGAGAATGCTGCATACCACATTTATTTTTTGTCCTACAAAAAGGATGTTTTTGACCAGGCCAGCAACCCATCGAAATTCATCCTTAAAACAACTCAACAAGATGAAATTTTAACAAAACACCTACCATATTTCACACAATTTTCACCTGAACAAGTTTAAATGGGTTATGTAAACTGCATTTTCTTCATAAATGACATATGACACAACTTCAACTCATTAACACATGCCATGAATTTAGACTGGTCCAAATTGGAAGGTTTGCAGACAACATTTCAAGCTGTAAAGGTTTTGAAAAATCTTTGCCTGTTAATGTAGAAAATATTGTGGACAATGAATAAATTGCTTATGACAAGCAACTTCTTCATTTTTCAAAATGTTTTTTTTTTTTCTCTAGGGGTATAATTAAGCAGGATTGTGTTGGAATGGGTAACAGATAAACATGTCATGTCACAGGAAAAGGGACAGTCTTAAAAATGTGAAGGCCCACTTTTGTGCAAAAAATAAGGGTAACAAGATGTGTTTAGTATTATCTTACCACTTAAAACTAGAGGTGCTTGAGCGCCTGTATCGCTAGATACAGGCATAAATGTACTGATTAAGCAAATTTTTCAAGAATTCAATATAAACTGACATAAAGAAAATAAGTCTAAGTCACTGAAATCTTTGAAATTCTGGAGAAGCATTTAAACTTTTTCATTGATTTTACTAAAGTCAAGTTAAGTTACGTATAATTCATTCACTGGGGAAGATGAAAAGGTATTAACAAAATTTAAAAATTTTCACTGTACACCATATATGGACATAAGCCAAAACCATAATAGCCAAGCTTTTCAACCAAGCATAATCATATGAAGGAATCCTACAAACAGACATCTGAGGACCATTCCTATGAAATTTGGCTGAAATCCATCAACGGTCCATATCGAGGGTTTAGAGCAAAACATAGTATGGCTCTATACAATATACAATGGTTTCTTAGAAGATTTTTTTCAAAGCTATCACCATATATGGAAATAAGCCCCCCCCCCCCCATTAGAGCCATTTTTTATCCAATCAAAATTATTTAAAGGAATCCCAAAAATGTTAACCAAAGAATCATTTCTGTAAAATTTGGTTGAAATCCATTTAATGGTTTCTGAGAAGATTTTTAAAGGTTTTACCATATATGGAAATTAGCCCTCCCATTAATGCCATGTTTTCATTCAATCAAAATTCTTTGAAGGAATCTGATAAAGGGACACCTAAAGATCATTTCTGTGAAATTTGGATGAAATCCATCCATTGGTTTATGAGAGGAAGATTTTCAAAGCTTTCACCATATATGGAAATTAGCCCAGCCCATTTAAGCCATGTTTTTTCATCAGATCAAAATTCTTTGAAAGAATCTGTTAGAGGGTCGCCCAAGGATCGTTTCTGTGAAATTTGGTTGAAATCTGTTCAGTACATTCTGAGGAGAAGATTTTTAGAGTAAGAGTTTGCTGACAGACAGACAAACGCAGGCACAATGGACACCAGGCCATGACACTAGCTCTCTGGCTTTCAGCCAGTGGAGCTAACAACAGAAATCAAATATGATGGTCTTAATCTTTTTGCATTCAAAAGTTATGGTTAATGTAGAAAATAATTTTGCATAAATGTGACCATGAAATATGACCTTGACCTCAATAGATAGCCTTGAGTTTAGAACCAAGAAAGAGGTCTTAAGACAAGAATTATTTGTGTGAAGTATAAATATTCCATCAAATGCAATTAACAAGAGGGGCAATATGGCCTTAAATGGCTCACCTGAGAATGAATTGATCTGATAAGCCCTACCTGCCACACTCACATTTTTTGCAAATCAAAATTCACAAACAAGTTTTGAAAAGTGTGACCAGAGGTACATTCCTGCAAAATTTAGTCCTAATTAGCCTAGTGGTTTAGGGGGAGACAATGTTTAAAGAAAATATTGAAGACACACAACCAACAATGAGTGATCCTAACAGCGCCCCTTAAAGCTATAACCAATGTTAAAAATCTTTTTTTTCTGGAGTAAAAAAAATGACCTAAAATGTTAGTTTGTTTGAATGGGGTTTAACACCTCTTTTAACAGTTTTTCATTCATAAAGCAGTGAATGAATCACCTAACTATGGATTCCTGTTATTTCTCACAACAGGACTATCATTACATCCTTTTCAAGCCTCCAGCTGTTCATCCAACTTAGGTATACAATTATGTACCCATTTGTGGGAGACAAAAGGATATTTGCCGCAACTGGGGATGGAACCAAAGACCTCATGATTGACTGCATCATAAAATGACCTTGACTTTGAGTATCAACATTAGCATTTCACACCATTGGAAATATATTACCACAAGGAAATCATGTGAACTATGATGGCTCATTAAAACCTTTTCACATGTTCAAATTTTTAGCTCACCTGAGAACAACATGCTCAAGGAGAGCTTTTAGGATCACTCAGTGTCTGTTGTTCATTGTCTGTCTTCAAAATTTGCAATAAAAATCTCCTCCTAAACAACTTAGCCATTGGCATGGATGGGCTCAACAGACTTGGAGAAATCGTGAACTAATTCTTTCAATGTTCCTTGGGTGAACTTGTTCGAGATATATTGATTCCAAAAAGATGTAGCCGTGGCAGGGCCGGGGTTATCAGACTTAGAGAAATTATAGAATAATTTTTCAACTGTCTTCGCCTCCTAAACAATATGGCCGATTTGGACAAAATTTGACTGGAATGTTCCGTAGGTGAACCTTTTCAAAACTTGTTCGAGAAATTTTGATTTAAGATAAATAAAACAGGGGCGAGGCAGGGTGGGCTTATCACACTGAAGAGAAATTGTGAAATAATTCTTCAAAAATCTTCTCCTAATCCAATTGGCAAATTTTGACCAACTTTTGCTGGAATGTTCCTTCGGTGACCCTTTTCAAAATTAGGGGTGTAATGATAGATCGATGTATTGTGATAGTGACAGTCACGATATCGATGTATCGATTGCAATTCCCTGACATCGATAACTATCGTGATTGTTTGTTCAAATATCAATAGTTTCGATAGTAAATATTCAAAGCATACTTACACAGAAATTCAATGTTTTCTTGGTCTCTTGGTATAAAAAGAGAGAGAGAGAAAGAGAGAGAGAGAGGGAGAACAACTTATTCTACTTTCAATTTCTATGATCATGTGATAGGCACGTTTGATTTGTGTTTCTTCCGTACTCCTTTTTTTGTTTAGGAATAGATTTTTAACTTTCGATTTACAAAGTGAAAAGGTTCTCAAAAATCCCAAAGCATGTTAAGTTAAGACTTGTTATCAATGTTTTATGAATTCTCAGGGCTTTAATCGTCGAAAAAATAAGACAATCATAAATGATATTCGATTAATTACGATAATGAATTACTTATTTTGAGCACACTAATCGAGTTATTCTGTTTTACGTTTTTGTGTCGTCTGACATGGCTGCAAATTTTCAGATTTTGAAAAACAAAGGTAGAAAGGCCCATGTTTTGGACTATTTTGTAAAGGAAGGCGAAAACATTGATAAAAAGAGAGTCGCCTGTAGACTATGCTATTTATACAGATCAACATAGAAAATAAACAAAGTAACATATACCGATTGTATCGTGATATATTGCGATTGATTCTGCCGATAGTGATAGTATCACAATATCAATACTGTGTTAGTAAAACTATCGTGATAGTGATTTTCTTAGCCGATAGTCAGCCCTATTCAAAATTCCTTCTTGAAAATTTGTTTCACAAAAAAATAAGGGAATGGTAGGTAGGGCTTGTCAATCATTCTCAGGTGAGTGATTTAGGGCCATTTTGGCCCTCTTGTTTAATCTAACACTGAGTTTGACCTCTTATTTTAACACGAACAGAAAGGGTTACTGAAAGGAATACCTATGTGAAATATGATGGCATTATCAGTTACAAATAAAAAGTTATAACAAATACCATAGTTCTAAAAGTAGCCCAGAAAATTACCTTGACTGATGACTTAGACATTGATGAGAAGAAAAGGTGTTAAACAAAAGGAACACCATGTGAACTGAAATACGATAGGCTTGTTTCTTACCAATCATTTCTTATATTATAAATTTTAACGTGACCTTGCAAAATGATCTCGACTTTGACACCAACAGAAAGTCTTATAAGGAACATACATGTGAAATACAATAGTTTTACCACTTACAAATCCATAGTTCTGGCCAATGTTAAAGTTTTAAGTGTGAACTTAGATTATAACCATGACCTTGAAGTTGGTATCAACCAAAAGGTCTTCCAACAAGGATCACAAATGTCAAACAAGAAAACCGTATTACATGTATTATTACCAATAAAGTTATGGTTATTACTAAACATATAAAGTTTTCCTCTCACAAATATTTGACTTTGAAAAAAGTACTTCATTTGACTGATCAGCTCGAACTTAGAACAACCAGGAAAACCTCAGTGACATGAAAAAAGTTGAAATTGTTAAAACCAAGCAAGTGTTCTTCATGGGGCCATGAAGTGTCTTTGATTCCTTTGGATTTGCTGCAAGCATGCAGCGTGCTTGCGACTTAGCTTGTGCAAGCTAGTTTCATGAAATTAAGATTGCCAATGCTAGTCAAGTAGATTGCAGGTGATACATAGCTTAAAAGCTGTATACATTATGGTGGTAAAACCACCAAATATGCTTATGTCAAAAAGTCGCAATTCACTGGTCAATCTATTTTTAATCAACAATGGCAGTCCTTCAGCTCCTCATTCTTTTTACTTTAACCCATTCGCATATGATCCTGCATCCCCCCCCCAAGCCGCCGTCACAGCGCAGTTGGTAGCTGGTCGGACTGCCAAACTAGAGATCCCTGTCCAAAAACGTCATTGTGTGGTAATGGGTTAACTTTCACTGTATCGTGTAAATGATATTGATATCCAGTAATTTGCATTATGTTTCCTAAAGTGATATTTATTTTCTGTAGACAGAGTGATCCAAGGTCACTGATCCTGGTCAAATGTTTGAAAGGAGCATTTGTGTACTACCAGTAGCATTGCATATAAACAAGTCTGCCTTCCATATGAGACCAGAATTGAGAGTTGAAAGAATCAGCATAATAGTTTTAAAAATTACATGTTTTTGATGTCAGATAGAAAAGATGAGTATAATTCGCGACGGCAAGTCGTGGGAAAAGATACTTTACCATCTCTGTTTTTATAATGAGACTATGCACCTGCTTCTTGATGCATCACATATTGCTTTTCAACATCCTTTTGTTTTACACATTCCATTCCCACATGATAAAATTCTAGACCAGTCCAAATTCAGACGAAAATTTTGCGTTTTGAAACCTATAAAATCTTTGTCTTTTGGTTTAATTGATTGATTGAATTTTGGAGAATGAAGAAATTGCTTGTAACAAGCAATTTCTTCATTCTCCACAATGTTTTCAAAAGCTTTCATATAAAGGCTTGTTTGGAAGTGTCACTGTATGGGAATGGATTAACCCATTAACAGATGCCAAATATAACACTGGTCCAATTGCAAGGAATTAATGCAGACTATGTTTTCAAATCGATAGAATTTAAGATATCTCTGTCCCTCTGGGTTGAAAACATGGTGGTAAATGAAGAAATTTCTTATTGCTTATAACAAGCAATTTCTCCAATTTCAAATATGTTCTCTAAAGCCTTCTTCTTGAGGGGTGGAAAAAACAGGATTGAGTAGGAATGGGTTAATCAATGAAATCTGAAGAAAATTATTTCAGACATATGGAGTTTTAAGTCATTATGTGTCAAAGGATTTGTCAAATGGCAGCAATTTTGTTGGCCATATTAGCTATACAAAGAATTTCAATTGATAGATTGCTGGCCTTGACCACCGAATCTGATGTCCATACCAAATGCCTGACAGGAAGTTTGCAAAATTTATGGCCAGTGACATAAATCAAAAAGTAAAAGTTTTGTTGGTGACTTATACATCAAATTCAGCTTGTAGAATGTTCTTCAATTAGAGTTTGAAAACCAAGAAAATTGCTTATCATAAATGTTGGCCAATGTCTGCTTTCAATTTTGACAGTTCATGTTTGAACTAAGTGAATGATTTAATTGGTTGATTAATTTTTTAATTCTACAGGCACTATTGGTCAATTTGAAACTTGTCTGAGATATAAATGGGAGGCATCAATAAAAAGATTTTGAAGAAATATTCATTGAGGAGAGAAAAAGTTATTCCATGTCTAAGAATTTGTCGAATGGTGAAGCCATTTTGTAGTTGAAAAAGAGCAATCCAGAAATCTTAATCCTTGTGATGCTGAACCAGGAATATTCCTGTATTAGCAGGAGGTATAGACAAAGATCATGCAGCCTACATATATGTGCAGTCTGATCTTAGTCTACAACACCTGTTGGTCTCTGTCAAGCCGGAATTGTCTATAATATCAATTTTCATAAGAAATATCTAACCACAATTAGTGCTTCAATTACTTTTAGTCCTCTGATTTTTATGCAATTTCTAGAGGTTTATATTCAGCATGACAAGGGTTAAATTCCAACTTATCTAAGATTTGGATGAGGGGTATCAATGCTGCATATATGTGCAGGCTGTGTTTAGTCTACACCACCTGTTTGTCCAATTTAAGCTAGAATTGTTTGTGATATCAATTATTAAAAGAAATACTGATCCATAACTAGTGATTACAGTGCTTTCAGCCCTTTGACTTTAATGCAACTCTGAAATAGGATTTAATTCAGTATGACTAGGGTTAAAATATTATTTTCACTTGACGTGCAGAAGCTTTGAAACTATATGGGGAGTATTCAGAATGCTATGAATAACTATGATTTTCGTAAAAATTTACAAGTTTAAGGGGAGATAATTCAGCAACTAAAAACAGTATGACAATATAAATTACATTTAATGCTACCAGTAGCATTGCATATAAAATTACATTCAGCACATGCAGGATTATTGTAATATTGTGTAGACAACAATGATTTAGTACAATTTACAATGGGCAATAACTCTTAGATCAATAATAGTATGGTCATGAAAATTGCACTGCATGTACACATAAATATGTATATTAATTGAATGAATTGGGTTTAACGCCGCTTTTAACAGTATTTCAGTCATATCGCGGCGGCTGGAGCACCTAACAATGGAATCCTGGTATTTCTCACACCGGTACTACCATAACATCCTTTCCTAGCCTCCAGCTGCTATCCCACATAGGTCGACGATTATCGACCCATTGGTGAGAGACAAATAGTCAGAAAGGATTAGTGCCGCCTTCGGGGATCGAACCCGGGACCTCTAGATTGACAGTCCGACGCGCTACCAACTGCGCTTTGACGGCGGCTCATAAATATGTATAGATTAAAAAGCAGTACTTGTAAAACTGAAAGAGAAAAGCTCTGTCCACAGACAGATGGATAGACAGCCATGTGGATTCTAGTATACTCCACTTCATTTGAAGGGCAAGGGGTATAATAAAGTTTAAACTCATGGATTTGGGTTAGTTTCTTTAAAACATTAATACTTAGGGAAGGGACATAACATTAGTGTATGACTAAATATATCATAAAAAATAGCAACTCCTGACATGACTTACTATCAATAAATCATGACAATAAAATCATTATCAGATTGTACAATGTAAAATACTGTATTATCATTCAATTGATCTCAAATTTTATGAGCCTTTCCATTAAGATTTCTACCCTTATATGAATTAAGTGACCAATAACCTTGATATCATATATCTTTATCAATATATCTCACAGCTAGTTCTTAAGTGATATTTTGTGGCTAGAATTGAATAATTCATCTTTTCTTTAACAAATTCCCAAATAATCCACTCAATAAACAAGATTGGGTGAACATTGATGGAAATGAAGCAATTTCTTCATTATCCACTTAAGAGATGCTTGCACACCTGATTTGCTCAACCAGTCTGAATTTACTTATCATAGAGCTAATTTATTTTTCTTTAACATGGAGAGCAACTCATTTTTAAACAAGAGGACCATAATGGTCCTGTATCTCTTCCCTGAGTATGATGGCTCAAGGCTTTATGGTATATTCAAAATATCAAAGCCCTACACCAATCTTTTCGGAGAAGAAGATTTTCTCCTTTAATCCTAGGTATATCAAGAATCCCACCATATAGTGCTAGTTTTCAGATAACAGTAATTCTTTCAATTATTTTGGTAGAGGGCCAATAGGCATTGAAGCATACCTAATACCAAAGCTCTAGGCATAATGGTTTAGGAGAAGAAGATTTTCAAAGATATCCTTCTTTTTACATTTCCAAAATGTGGAATTTCACAAGAAAGGGCTTTTTTCCAAGTACAGTAATTAAATAAAGTATTTTGGTAAAGGTTCAATAGACAATGATATATACGAAATATTTAGGCTCTAGGCCTTATGACTTGGGTGAAAAAGATTTCAAAGAATTATTTTATTTCTATGTAAAAATCAGGGATCACAGAGAAAAGCGCTAATTTTCAGTGAATGGTAAATCTCTGAAGTATTTTGGTAAAGGGTCATTAGATGATGAGTTACCCCAAATATCAAAGCTCTAAGGCTTATTGTTTGGAAGGAGAGGATTTTCAAAGATTTGCTTCTTTATTCATTTGTAAAATCAGGGAATTTACAGAAGAAGGCTAATTTTCAGAGTACGGTAATGTATTTCAAGTATTTTAGTAAAGGGTCAATAGATGATGATTTAGACCAGATTTCAAGGCTCTTTGCCTTGTGGTTTGGGAGAAGAAATTTTTCCAAGACTTCATTCATTATTTCTATGTAAAATCAGGGATCAAACAGAAAATGGTTGATTACCAGAGTATGGTAATTCTTTGAAGTATTTTGGTAAAGGGTCAATAGATGATGATTTATACCAAATATGAAAGCTCTAGGTCTTATTGGGAGTAGAAGAATTTTAAAGACTTCCTCCTATATTTCTATGTAAAAACAGGGATCACACAGAAAAGGGCTAATTTTCAGAGTACATTAATTTTTAAAGCATTTTGGTAGAGAGTCAATAGATGATGATTTATACCAGATTTCAAGGCTCAAGTGGGTCAATGGATGATTATCAATACTAAATATGAAAGCTCTAAGCCTTAAGTATTGGGAGAAGAAGATTTTTTAAGTTTTTCACTCGGTTGCCATGGTAACCAAAGTTCTTCATGGATTTCAAATCCTAAAGTAGTTTGAAAGAGCATGACCTAAGTATCTTTTCTGAAGTTTGGTTGAAATTCCATGTTAAGTTTAGGAGAAGATTTCTTTTTGTAATTGTGAATGGCGGGACGGATGCTGACCGATCTCAATAGCTCACCCAGAGCACTTCTTGCTCAGGTGAGCTAAAAAAATTCTTTTCATTTTATTTTATTGTTATGGGAGGCAACTTTCTCTTAAGCAACAAATATTCAGTCAATTTGTTTGAATGGGGTTTTACGCCGCTTTCAACAATCTTTCAGTTATATCACGGCGGCTGGAGCACTTAACAATGGAATCCTGGTATTTCTCACACCAGTACTACCATTACATCCTTTCCTAGCCTCCAGCTGCTATCCCACATAGGTCTACGATTATCGACCGATTGGTGAGAGACAAATAGTCGGAAAGGATGAGTGCCGCCGTCGGGGATCGAACCCGGGACCTCTAGATTGACAGTCCGACGCGCTACCAACTGCGCTATGACGGCGGCAAATATTCAGTCAAGCAGTATCAATTATTTCCCTTGTTTCACTATGTAATCTCGGCCTGAAATTTGGCCTATTCTCCTTTAAAATCACATATATTTAAAAACAAGAGCTGTTAGAGACAGTTTATGCTCCCAGAATATAGCCTTCAAAAAAAGTATAAAATAAACAGGGTAAAGGTCTCAAACAGACCAACAGATGCAGATGGTATATGCTTGCCCTATTCTAATGTACATCCTTGAGCTGTGACCTTGGAGCTACATGAAAACTTGTTTCAAATGGATCTTCTACTCATGACAGAGAACAATTATGCAACATTATTTCGAAATCAATCTATAGTTCTAGGAGCTATGCTCAAGACATGCTTAATGTTTGACCTTGAGCTGTGACCTTGTCCTTGTAGCTATCTGATTTTTTTTCAATCATGACTGACAACAATTGTGCCAAAATATATTGAAATCTATCTATAATTGAAGGAGCTATGCTCTTGACATGCTTAATTTTAACATTCAACTTTGAGCTTTAACCTTGACCTTGGAACTATATGAAAACATTTTTCAAAACGCACATATACATGTACTAATGATAGAAAACAAATCCATCTTAACCCATTTCCCTGTTCATCTTATACTGTTGAGCTGTCTGAAGATTTGTATCAAACTGCCAAACTACTCATGATAGAGAACAATTGTACAAAGATATTTCAAAATCAATCCATAATTGAAGGAGCTATGCTCTGACATAGACATTGTGGAAATGAAGGAATTGCTTGTGTCAATCGATTTTTTCAGTATCCACAATGTTTTCTATCTCAAAAGATTTCATTAATTTATTCAACTTAAATTTTTCGTTTGCAACTTTGTTGTGTGGGAATGGGTTAAGCCATTTCAAGACAATCAAATCTTGGACAGGTGAAAATTGAAAGAGGACAGCAAAGATGGTTGAAATCTAGAAACAGCTGCATCAAAGTAATTTCTTTGGTAAGATGTTTTGATAAATAGAATTTGTTGCACATTTTGGAAGATAGAACTACAGGAAAAACTAATTTTCTCAATATCTTAAAATCTTGATCTTAATGTTTGAAACAATGTAGGGAAAATAGAAATTAAAACTACAGGAAAATCCATTTTTATGCCTGCTACCATGTAATTTCATAAAGAATTACATGATCACAGGCATATAGAGTTTCCTCTGCCTGTGTGTGAGTGTACTGGTTAGTGTGTGTGTTTGTGGGGGGGTATGTTCAATTCTTGTCAAGAGCATATCTTCTAAATTTATTGATCTATTTCAAAATAAATTTGCACAGCTGTTACCCTTGAAGTGTGCTTGTATCACTTGTAAAGTTCTGTTTGATATTCCTGATGTCAAGGTCGTGACTGAAAGTAACGTACGTGACACTAGATGGTTGTCCCAGGACAACTGCTGTCGAGCCCGCAAAGTTTTGTAGGTATCATGCTCCATATAAGCATAATTTTAGTGTTTGACCTTGAGCTGTGATCCTGAACTTGAAGCTATTCAAAAAATTCTTTCAAATGGCACATCTACTCATGACGGAGAATAATTGTGCCAATATATTTTGAAATCCATCCATAAATGTAGGAGATATTGTCCGGACAAACACAATTTTAGTGTTTGACCCTAAGCTGTAACCTTGACATTAGAACTATATGAAAACTTCTTTCAAATGGCCCATCTACTCATGATGGAGAATAATTTTGCCAATTTATTTTGAAATCCATCCATAAATGTAGGAGTAATTGTCCAGACAAACACAGTTTTAGTGTTTGACCTTGAGCTGTGACCTTGACATTAGAACTATCCGAAAGATTCTTTCAGATGGCACATTTACTCATGATGGAGAATAATTGTGCCATGTTATTTTGAAATCCATCCATAAATGTAGGAGTAATTGTCCAGACAAATTAGGACAGACAGACTAACTAACGCACATACACGGACTTGTCAGTGACAACTATGTCTGGCTCACCGCAAGTGGGCTCCACAAAAGTTGTCCTTGTCCACTGCATTACCTTCTAAAAGAATGGATAACTTGACACAGTTGTTCCCCTTGAAGAGTAATAGAAACATGCAAAACTTCTGTCGAATGAAAGTTCAAGGTCACAGCTGAAGGTCATTTGACAAGCACTTAAGTAGGGGTATCTTTGTTGTGACACAGTTTTAGTTCTCATTATTTTTTCTTGATATAGGATATCTTGAAAATCTGTGAAGGTTTTGAAAGGAGAAGAGCAATTTATCCAACAACTTTAATTCATTGTAAAAGCTGATTGAAATAAATAATTTGTGGGCAGGACAAGTTGAATTTTCTCCTACAAGAAATACCGGTATCACTTAATGACAATACCACAAGACCTATTTCTCTTTTAAGATAGAGATCTTCACAGTTCATTGGATAATGCCCTCTATTTCAATTACTTGAATTCTCAATAAAATGATTGTTTTCTTTAAACAACCTATAACTACATAATCCTGCCTTTTAATTCACTGATAGAAAACATTGAGGAAAAGGAGAAAATACTTCTCCACCAATATGATACTTATTTTTCAGTTTACCCACACTTTAATCAAAGCCCTCACAATGACGCATTTTACTGTGTCCCCTCAAGAAAAACATTTGAGAAAACATTGTGTAAATGAAAAAATTGCTTGCAACAAGCTATATCTTCATTTTACACAATGTTTTCTAATAAGAAAGTTGAACAGATCTAAATTTTTCTGTTTATGAAATTGTTTTTCAACTTGGACCGGTCAAAAATTTTGTCATCAAGCAATGAGTTAAAATGTCATCCATATCTTCTAATTTGGACCCATATCTTCTAATTTGGACCCGTCTTAAATTTTGTCATCTCGTTATGAAATGAAGATCTATAAACTGGACTTTTGTATTGTGGAGATGTCGTTTAAAGAAATTATTGACGGACGACGGACAAAAGGGGATCACAATAGCTCACTTGAGTACTACGTGCTCAGGTGAGCTAAAAAGCTAATGATAGATTGATTGAATGGAGTTTAATGCCACTTTTAATGGTATTTCAATCATATTGTGGATGCTGAAGCACCTAACAATGGATTCCTGGTATTTCTCACACCAGTACTACCATTACATCCTTTCCTAGCCTCCAGCTGCTATCCCACTTAAGTTAACGATTATCCACCCATTGGTGAGGGACAAATGTCTGAAGGGATATATGCAGCAGTTGGGGATTGAACCAATGACAATCCCTCGATTGAAGATTTGATGCGCTACCGACTGCGCTATGACGGCAGCTAAGAAAAAGCTAAATAAAAAGATTTGACCCCCAAACCCCAAATGAACAAGTTTTTTTTTTTTTAAAAACATGTATCCAGCAAATTTGTCCTATAATCATGATGTTTTATTTTTCAAGTTTTATTATCTCTATATTTGCACAATAGGAAAGTGGTCGTCAAACCAGGCACGAGACTAAACATACAATACATAATGACTGATAAATGCTATTTTACTTTTTATCTGATTAAGGTCTCTTCTAATTTACTATCAATATTTACACAGAAAACTTTCCCACGGTTTTTAGCTCACGCTTCTATTTTTGCTTTCTGAGTTATGACTTAAACTTATCTTTAAAATTTAACTTTTCCGCATTGCATGTGATTACAAAACAACTAAAACAATTTCATTTTCTGTAAAAAAAAAGGAAAGAAAAAATAAACTACCAAACCAAACTTTTAAGAGTGTAATCACACAGATCATAACTTTCAAAATAATTGATAGATAATAAAGTGAAAATTGATACTGTTTTGTTGTTATACAAAGTTTTTTAGTGTTTTAAATGTGGATTTTACATCAGATTTTCAATTTTCCCACACTATCTGAGATGACAGGTGTAAAACACAGGTGAGTGATTATAAAATATGTTTACTCCATCATCTCATAGATGACAATTAATCCATTACCAGATGACACAAATGTGGACTCCTCCAAACTCGAAGATCTTGCAGACGACAATTTCAACTTGACAGAATTTAAAATATCTCTGACTTCCCTGGTAGAAAATAGTGTGGAAAATACAATAATTGCCTGTAACAAACAATTTCTATATTTTCCTCATTGTTTTTCTGAACCTTTTTTTCAATAGGCATCAAAAAGTTGTATTGTATGGGAATGGGATAAGTGAATGAACCATTGATGCTCCAGTAGTAAAACATTCTGTTCTGCCATTGTACACTCTGACGGGTTATATACTGAAGAATAAATAAAGCTCATGAATTATCAAGGGAAAAATTGTAGTAAAGGAGAAATACTTTATCCCACAATTTATGTGGGGAAGTTCAATAAAAATGAACCCTTTCTTTGGTGAAGTTTGAACCCCCTTTACAGAAATTCTAGATCCACAACAGAATTATGGCCCTTTATCAGAATCAAGCACCTGCAGCCATACCAAGGCATAGACTGGGTACCACTGACATTCAAGACCACAATTCAAATTGCTTTCATATTGAAAACTAAATCCAAATATGGTAGGAAGCAGTGTGATAAAAGTAGAAATTGCTTGTTTCAAGCAATTTCTCCATTTGTCATGATGTTTTCTTTAACGTAATTGTTCAGGGGTGTAAAAATGGAATTGTGCAGGACTGGGTTAAGCAGACAGGTAAAAACTGATTTACAGGTCTATCAACAGGCAATCTGGCCTCTTAACGATTTTCCTTTCTAAAAACAAATGACACTCACACATGCACAGCAAATTCTTCATTATCCACAATGTTTTCTACCCCAAAAGTAAAAAAAATCCAATATTTCATAAGCTTGAAATTGACATCTGCAACTCCTTTTATTTTTGATCAGGCTAAAATTTTGCTGTCTGGTAGTGAGTAAAAGTACCAAAATTTGATGTTAAAGCATTTTTAGCAATCAGCAATCAAATTTCTGTGCAAGTAAGCCTTATAATGTTATTGTTTTACATGAAATTTTAGACTGGTTGCAATTGAAAGAAGTTGCAGACACAAATTTAAAGTTTACAAAAGTTTGAATTTTTCACTTTTCTGGTAGAAAACATTGTGTAAAATTGTGTAAAACGAAGAAATTGCTTGTGATAAGCAATTTTGTCTTTTCACACAATGTTTTCTCAATTGTTTTTCTTGAGAGGCATCAATAAGCGTCATCGTGTGGGAATGGCTTAATGTAAAATATGTGAAAATAAGTGGCAGCTTTGTTTAAGTGGATTGATTGATTGAATTAGGTTTAACGCAACTTATAACAGTTCAAGTTGTTGGCAATGCCAGTCTGTACAAAGGCACTATATGCAGTATACTTGCAAGCCTATCCTAATCTGACTATGAAAATACAAATGTATTGGAGAGCAGAATAGATGGGATAGGTTAACTTGTCTATGGATGCAGTATTTTTTTTTCATTTTTTTTTAATTCAAATCCTTTCAATTCGGATAAGCTAATAAAATGACAGCATTAGTAAACACTTAGCGCATTACCACACAACAAACTTAAATTCTAAATTAAAAGATGCTGCAGACAACCATCTTAAGTTGCAAATTTCAAATTTGTTAGCCTCTTTAAGTTAGAATTGAAAAACATAGCTTGCCAAAGCAATTTCTTCATGGTCCACAGTGCTTTCTCAAATTTTTTCTAAAGGGGCCTCAAAAAGGGGTTCTGTGTGGGGAATGGGTTAATGATGAAAGAAGACAAAATTAATGTTAAAAAGACATTCAAATAAAATATATAAATCGTAGAGCCCTCAATGGGTCCTTATATCTGTGACAATTTGTTGCATTGTTTGATGCAGTATTTATCTTTTCTTTGTAAATCTCACTGGATCTACCAATCCTTAACACTCAATAAAACCAACATTGAAAGAGATTAGAGAAATAGATTTATAGACTTCGAACTTCGAACTTTCAAGGGCATTTAAAAACTTCATGCATTATTTTTAATTGGCTCTTGCAGAGATTATGAAAAAAGTTTTTGACTCTAAATTTCTGAATCTCTAACTGAAATACTCTCAGACATTTGAAAGCAGACAATAGACCTTTTCACGGACTCACAGCGCATGCGTCAAATCGAATCTCGTTAAAGGCGATATTTACCCGAGACTTTGTCACGTGATCGATTGCGGGGAGTCGATAATTTATCACTATATAATCCTATATAAATTGTCTATTTTGAACGAGCAAAAATAAAGGTTAAAAATCAAAATTTTGGTGCAAAAAGGGTTTCAATATGTTGGCAGATATATGCAGACTATTTGTAGCGGGTAATATTGATGATATTATCGTGTATTAGTAACAAAATTAAGTTTAAAACGACCTGGTGTCTAGGCCATATGAAACATTACGTACCTCGAGTTTTGCGAAAATTACCCTTTCATACCATAATATCTCCTACGAAATAAGATATTTTGGACATATTTTTAACCCCCCCCCCTCACACACATACAAGGAAGGAAAAGTAAATAGTTATAGTTTGACACTCGACGCAAACACTGAATGATTACGTTGATGAATGGAAAGTCCCGCCTTGCAGTATACGGACAAGTGTCAAACATCTTGACAGATATAATATTGACTAACATAACATGCCAATATTAATCCATTCCCAATGAATGAATTTTTGACTGGTCCAAAAGAAGCTACAGACGACATTTTAGAGCTAATGGAATTAAATTGTTTATTTATTTTCTTTTTTTCCTTATTGGACAGGAAAAATATTGTGGTTACCGAAGAAATTACTTTATCCAAGCATTTTCTTCATTTTCCACAATGTTTTCATATGCTTCTTCTCAAATTGACATTCGCAGCGTTCTGGTAATAGAAGTGTTGGAGGAAAGGAGAAAATATATTCTTTGATTTATATAATCTGCTTTTCGTCTAGATATTCCATATACCGGTTAAAAAGTGTACATGGAAATTCAAAATTGAGAGCACTATATATTAACCAAAAAACGATTATTACAGAAATCATAATAGTATGATGACGATGTTAATAGTGCGAAGAAAAGAATGAAAAATAGAAATAATCAAATGTAATGATTATAATGGAGTGCTGTTCAGTAAACAGTCTTGATGTAAAGGGTTCCCTTTGGTATATCACATATCTATATGGTGTTATGTGTAGACGGCAACATGACACCAAGCATCCAATAAACAACACCGCACACTCTTTATGTATATTAGTAAAATTTAGGAATTGATGAAACAAATTTGTCTTTTTATGTTTCAACCGATATGCCGCCAAGTACTGGGCCCTGGTCGACGAATCAAAGAATCCGACCAGACGTCGTTTTCAATCGGCACGGGAATATTATTGCACGGTGTTTATTTATTTATCATTATCATTTCAATCTTTTACCAAAATAAAAATAAATTGAATACGCTTAACAACTTTGAGTTGATACTTTTTGCTGTTGGATATATATTATCCTAAAAAGATGGGTGGAAATGACAATTGTTGCGTGGCAGATTGTAGATCGACGAGGCATAACTCTAATATATCCTTCCATAGAATTCCGAAGAAACCGGAGTCTAGAAGAAAATTATGGATAAAGGCAACTGTAAGAGTCCTCCATGGAAGAAATAAATTTGCACCAACGAATAATTCTTTATTTTGTGGTCGAAATTTTGTGAATGGGAAGAGAAGTGATGATCCAACGTCTGTGGACTTTATACCGACAATGAATCTTCCGGTGACTTTGCCAGTAAGATTGAGGCAAAGCAGAGCTACTGTTTCCAGTATGAAATCCAAATATGACGGAGCAGTAGAAACCCTTGTGAAAGAAAACTGTAGCGTGTGTTACACCAAGAAACGCGTTTTGTTGCCTGAAATTGATCTTAGAAATGTGCAGAACGAAGTTCAGATTTCATATGATGAAATGACAGAATGCGAAATGCTGCATTGCCAAATCCCCTGCGAGGTACGATTTCAATTAAAATCTAACGTAAGTTTGGTAGGACTTTCCCTGGTATGAAGCAATGACACTGGAACTGATTAAATACAAGCTGGTATTTTCCACAGTTTTTTCAATGTGACTGAGTCTCTGGACAAATCCCTCTTCAAAGTATTTAAACACCTTCAACGACTTGTAGGCCCGGACGCTTTCTTTGTCAAACGATTTGTCCCGCGATTCCACTAAATATTTTTTTAATTTTGATATGTCAAAGGCCGGAACATTTTTCAAACCATTTTCCCATCTATTGTTCGGATTTGTAATCACTGACTTCACAAAAAGAAAATTGTTTTCTGATATTTTAACACCGTTAAAGTTCGGGATCGTATCGAGCCTTCTTATTTTCTTTTGAGTTTTTCAAACCGGAAGTAAAAACTCCCCGCAACGGGAAAATGTTGTTGTTGTTATTTTTTGAAAGCGTCTAACGGATGTAGACTTTTTAGTCATCTGGCGCTTTGCGTGAAAAGGTCTATTAACCCATTCCCACTCAATCTCTCCCTTTTTTTAGCCCCAAGAAGAACTTCCTTATAAGAGGATTTGGAAATGTAGAAATTTTCCACATTACTTTCTACCCAGAGGCAGAGATATTTGAAATATTGACCCTGCAATTTATATGAATTTGGATATTTCTAACATATTGGTAATGGTTTAAGCCAGGACAAAGGGATAAGCTGAAACTGCTTGTGACAGGTATTATCTTCTTTTCCGACAATGTTTTCTACTCTGCAGGATACAAAATCCAAATAACACTAAGTTGAATTATTGTGTGCTTCATTCATATTTAACAAATCTAAAGTTATGATTTCTTGAACACAGTACATTATAGTTTATTTTAGCTTAAACCCATTTTTACAAGACCCAAGAAAAAGTTTTGTAAAACATAGACAAAAATGAAGCAATTGCTTTTAGTAGACAATATCTTTATTTTCCATATTGTTTTCTTTCCTGAAAGACAAAATATGTTTGAATTTCAAACTGCAAATTAATTACCCTCTGCAACTACTTTCAATGGACCAATCACTGGCCAAACTCACTTACTCCATTGGCTATGCCCACAAACTCCTGCAGGAAGACCTACTTCGAATTTAAACAATGTTTATTTTCATTTATGGCCAATAGTATGTAACAAAACAGTAAGATATGTACACTTAAAGTTAATTTTTGACCTGTAAACCCATTCTCACACAATCCATCCTTTTAATGCCCTCAAGTAAATAGTTTGGAAAACTTCTGCATTTTCCACATTGTTTTCTACATAGAGATACAAATATTTTAATAATTTCAACAATTTGAAATTGTCGTCTTCATCTTATTTCAATTATGACTGGTCTAAAATTTCACTGTGTTGGAATAGGCTAAGACTCTGTTTTACTTAGATCAAGTTTTAGACTTAAGGGAGCTAATTTAACCCATTCCCACACAACAAAAACTTAGACTGGTCCAAATTCAAAATGTTGCAGAACACAGTTTGAAGTTTATGAAATTTTAGATTTTTTCATCTTTCTGGTTAGAAATCATTGTGGATAATGAAGAAGTTGCTTGTGACATGCAATTTCTTCATTTTCCACAATGTTTTCCAAAGCTTTTTTCTTGAGGGGTGATTAAAAGCGTCATTGTGTGGGAATGGGTTAAAGGAATGAATTGTAATGCATGAGTGACATACCATAGCGACTTTCAATCATACACTCACCAGCAGACTTGGAGATAGGCTAACCTAACTAGGTGTCTTTCTAGTGCCTGTATTTGCCCATAATGAGCGCAAGATTTTCAAAATTTACACTATATAATAAAATCTGTATTTTCTAAATCATCAAAATTTTTTTAATAGTCTCTCCAGGTACTACCAGTAGAGCTTAATTTTGGCTCCCTGTCGAAAGAGAGGCCTCCCTTTCAATATCATGAAAGAGAGAAGTTTGTTTTTAACCCATTGCAACCCAATGATGCTTTTGGACACCCCTTAAGAAAAACAATAAGCAATTTCTTCAGTTTACACACTGTTTTCTACCCAGAAAATGGAAAAATAAGAAGTTTCATAAACTTTTAATTGTTGTCTGCAACTCCTTTTAGTTTTGATCAGTCTAAGATTTCGTCTTCTGGTAATGGGTTAACCAGTCATACCCTACCTACAGCATCTTGGATGCAGCAGGTTCATAACGTCCTAGATAAAATAAGAGAAAAGTAAAAACAGCTCCTCTACACTCGCAACTGGCAATAAATGTTTTCAAGTTTAATTCAGATAAGTTTTTTTTACCTATTTTACCTATATACACTGCAACTCCTCTATAACGCTACCCGACACAGCGCTGACTCCACTATAACACGGGCCCCGATTGGCTCCCAAAATTTGGGGGGGGGGGGGGCATTTTTGGTTGCAGATGCTCAGATACGACATTAATGCTGATTTGGTCGCGATTTTTTCTTCCCGTCTTCGGCCCGCTCGAAAAAAAGGATTGCATATAAAAATCGATAATTACCCGAAGCCAGGTAAGTTTTTAACACCTTACGTAGACGGTCCTGGCCATTAATGCATTAGTTCAGAGATAATTGCCTTGTTTGATTGATGATACGCGTAGTGTTTTAATTTACAAAATCGGTTTGATTGTTTGGTCTTACTGTTTGACATTGAGATGATCAATGCCTTAGGTCATTAATATTTTTTAAATAAACACACTGTTTCACTCTCGGCGTTCCTAATTTTCTTCAGTCCCCGGTAGGACGTGTTCTTAAAGTAATGCGCGACCGTGAACTAAGCCAAATTGTCTGAAGCCTACTTTTTATTTCACTTCATAGTTTACTGGTATCCGGAACTAGTAGAGAATAGTGGCTTCAAGATACAAACGTTACAATGTGCTTTGTAAACAATCAGTCGTAGTTGCGACTTTTTCGCTTAACACAGAAAATACGTGAATTCTATTTTAAATGTCACAATATCGGAAGATTCTCATCCGAAACGGGATAGAAAATATAAGAAGAATAAAATAAAATACAGTTATTTTTCCGCATTTCTTTTAATAATCCGAAAATTTAATGCCATTCTGCAAAAATCTCGTCGACAAATTTGAAGTAAAGGTTTTTCGGGTACAGTTTATTTTATTCTGAGGGAGGAAAGGTGATCAAAGGCGCCGCCACCAGATGTTCAGCTATTCATGGGATAGTTTCCAGAGTTGTCACGTGCTAGACGCGTACCCCGTGAGAATTCTTGCTGACCGAATTTTTTTACTCTCGTCGTTATGAAACCAGACATTCCGCCGTCTCGGATATTTTTCGATTATAATGACCTTCATTTTTACGATAAAAAGTTAGCCGCTACAAAATTTAATTAAGTTTGTATACGTGCAGCTGGTCGGTTTAAATTCTCGATTCGTAAATGACTAGGTTCAGATAGAGTTCTTTGCCGATTTATTGTTACCGTATTTTTAACATTTGTAAAGAAATTAGACCAAGTCCATTACCGCGAAAGAGGTTCGAAGGTCGATCCACGCGACATTTTCTCAACGCTTCAGTAACCCCAGGTGTTCAACAACTCGTCGGTCTCCAAGGAGACGTCGCTATATGCAAGATACTTAGATTTTATCCCTTTTGTCTATGGATGGAAATATTTACGTCCGTGTAAAACTAAATTCAATTAGATTAATGCCAATGACTATCATAATGATAAAACACGTCACGGGTGCAAATTCTAGCTTCTTAATATTTGGAGAAAGAGAACAACAATTTGTAGACATGTTGAAATTATCGGATTATTCAATCCTGATAGACCGGGAAGGTAAGGTTAGAATTTAATCCCCCGCATGCTGAATTTCGTCGGTTTCTGCTAAAATCTCGTAACTACAGTTGTTGTTTTTTTATTTCCCGACTAGTAACTTGTATAGAATAAAACTTGTTACAGGAATTTTATCACGAAATCTCGGGTGTTTAGTTCTGATTCCGACGGTATAAAATTTCAGTTACGGCGGGGGGGGGGGGGGAGTGGCAGCGTTATAGCATAATAACTCCACTTCTTCCGCTGTTTCATTTCTTGGACCCCACCAACAGCGTTATAGTGGAGCTGCAGTGTACCATAATGTTAAAGGTCAACCTGAGACCCTGACCTTCAATGCTATAAACCTTTCCTGTTTCTGCAATTTTAGATGGGTCCAAATTGAAAGAGGTTGCACACCACAATAAAATTTAGATGCAATTTTAAATGAAACCATTGTATATGGTAGAAAATATTGTGGGAAAATATATATATATATGAATAATCATCCAGAAAGGTTTGGTTAGGTTTATCTATTCACCTCAGATGAAGGTCAATCTGTGACATTCACCTTTGATTGATCAATCAATAGGGATCATTTCCAATCCAAGTTTACTGTCTGTACCAAATTCAGCATACCTATGTTTGTTCTGTGTCAGTTTTACCTTTTTTTACTAATACATGTCAGAGTTTATTGACACTCCTTGACTGTGACCTTGAACATAATGATCTGAAAATGAACAGTAACCAGATACATCCAAAGACGAATGTCTGTGCCAGACTCAGAAAATCCATGTCAATTCATGTTAACATTTGGACAAGGTTTATACCACAAAGCTGAAGGTCAACCTGCAACCTTCACCTTTACCAGATTGATCTGAAAATCAATAGAGATCTTTTATTCTCTATATATAAGTCTTCACCAATGTTGGCGTAGCTAAGAGAAAAATGTGCCAAGTTATCATCTGGACATGGTTTGGTCAACAACTTTCTTAAATGCAGTTGGGCATTAATAGCTTATTAAGTCATGATAACTCAATGATACTTCATTGAATTACATGTTCATAACAAATTGGCAGACAAAATATGAGGCAAGTTCAAATTAAAAGAGGTCAAAGATGACAATTCAGAGTACCGAATTGGTGGAAATCATTGTAGTAAGAGCAGAAATTGGTTTTAACTAAACAATTATCCTCTTGCCAATTTTTTTTTCTTTGTGATATTTCTTCAGTGAGTAATAATTGAGGACTGTAGGTAATTGGCTTAACTCATTACCAGATAACAAAGTTTTAGATTGTTCCAAATTCAAAGACAATGCAAAGTTGATAAAATTATTAACTTTAACAACTTTCTGGGTAGAAAACATTGGGGTTAAATGAAGAAATTGCCCCCAATTGTTTTTGCTTGAGGGGCATCCAAAAGCGTCATTGTGTAGGAATGGGTTAATACAGGATGTTTTCTATTCTGTTATAAGCATAATCCCAAGTTTGGCCAAACAATGCCACACCCATCATTTGTCTCTCATCCATGAACACATGATAACTGATTTGCCTGTAAATTTGGCCCCATCATATTCAGATGTGCGATATAGGACTGTCATGGTCCTCTTGTTTTGAGTTTCTCTTGCTATGTAAAGAATTGAACAGTAAGTCAATTTGAAAGAGTAGCTTATGGCTAAAATTAATGTTGTGGTTCAGTGTCTTATCTCACCAACATCATTTGAGAATATCAACTCCAGTTCCTCCCTTACTGGCATTTATTTTTTTCCCCTCTTTTGGTAGAAAATTTCCCCTCATTGGTGAAATTTTCTAAAGTATCAAATATTCTTTGTAAAAATGGACAAAAAGAAAGGAAATACCCGGTAGTGCAGTTTTTGGAGGAATTAAATATTTGATTTTTTTCCCCTATTTTTCACCTTCAAATACAAGAAAATATCTTTAGAAAAAAAAATTTCTCCCTTAACCCTTTCCTGTTCAAACACTTGTTTTTATGTCCCTGTGATTTTATATATGAGAAAACATTGTGAGAAAAGAAGGAATTGCTTGTTACAATATTTTCTACACTGTAGGTTGGTTACTTTCCAAATTGCACACTTGTTGTCTGCAACTACTTCCAATTTGGACAAGTCTAAAATTTTGTTAAACAGGAAAGGGTTTATAAACTTTTCTTCAAGATTTTCTCCGATACAGGGTACGTACCACCATCCCCAAAAATAACGGAAAAACAGTGTAGTTGTAGATGTCCTAGTGTGAAAAATGACATGATGCCATTGTAAGGTGCACCTACCAACCACAATATAATAAATACTACTGAAAGTGACACTAAGCCAAATTCACTTCACACAGTTTAACTAGCTTTCCAGATCAATATTTTTTTTAACTTTTCCCAGATGATCCTTTTCCCATGATGGTCCAAAAAGAGGGTAACACTGGTGGACTTTGAGATGTCCACCAAAAATCAAGTATATTCGATAAGGTACGAAATAAAAGTTTTTATTATATACCTATAAATGATACAAAAAATTTGGCTATCTAATACAACTCGACAGAAAAAAAATCAATATTCAAAGAGTACCAAAAAAAAGTATTTGTCGAGTACAGCTAAAAATGGACTCCTTTTTTTGTGTATTGACGTCCGCGTTTTTTTTTTCTTTTCGAAGATTTGGTTATTTCTTAGTCATGTAAGAGAATTTTCTTAATGTCATGTCCTAAAAGGTATATAATAAAGGAATATTACAACTGTGTTTTTTTTATTTGTTGTTATCGTGTTCTTCGGTCTCATCCAATAAAAGTACCTACACACAATTCTCGAACATGAAAACGATATCAATAAATAGAACTAGACATTGTCGCAAAGCGGACAAATACCCCCCAACAGCCTTGTCCATATACAAGTGCTATCTGCAAGAGGGCCATAACAAAAAATGGACTTTTTTAATCAAAGGGCAATAAATCCGTCAAAAACCAATGGACCATAACCAAAAAAGGATATGCACATGTCTGACTTATACTGAGTGTTTCTAAAAAATTTGAATCAAATCCGTCCAATGGTTGCTGAGAAATTGAGTGGACACTATTTTTCACTAAAGCTCCATAACTACGTCAAAAATCAATGGACCGTAACCAAAATAGAATATGCACATCTCTGCTTGATACTGATTATATCAGTGAAGTTTGAATCCAATCCGTCCAATGGTTGCCGAGAAACTGAGTGGACACGAAAAAGCTATAGACAGACAGATGGACCGACCGACCAATGGACTGACGGACCGACACACCAACAAGCTGACTCCTATATACCCCCCTAACAGAGTTAAGGGGGGTATAAAACCACACTGTTGTAATACTCCCTATGTATCCCATGAGTATTTAATGCAAGAAAATATAGTATGCTCATAGTAATGCAGTAATTCTCTTTTCAAATACATACAAATTTGTTTTGAAGAATTTGTTGTTGTTGTTGTTAAAGACTGTATTAAATAACAAATTGCTGGAGTTTACCCACTGAGCTCAGACATGAAGTTCCAATTGAATATTTAACAGAGTTATTTTGCAAAATTAATGCTAGTAAGGTATTTGAATCAAAAAAGTGAATAAGCTGAATTTCAGATATTTAAGTCGCCAACCAACAAAAATGCTGCACATAAGACAGTGTCGGCCAATTCTAAATTGATTATTCCATTGGTCCATTGATTCTTACTGACTGACTGAAACACATAACATAATATCAAGAGGTTTTAACAAATAATGATAAGGGTTCTTTTTAGATATAACAAGTCTATTTATTTCCCAATTATTGGCAAATAATTCAAACATGGGTTCAAAAAAGCCTGGGAAAGTTGGGTTTCTTCTACTTATGACCCCAGACAGGTATCTTGAGAGTACCCATAAGTTCATGATAAATCATTAAACATACAACAAATTGTTAGACTCTGAAGGGTTCATATAGAGACACAACAGGTCTTAATCCTTTAACAGATGAAAAAAATTTAGACTGGTCTAAAATCAAAGAAGTTGCAAAATTTCATATTGATAGAGTATTCTCTTAAGATTTTTTGTTTGACAGCCAGGGTTTAATTGCAGGATGTTTACTGCTTTAACACCCTGAAGGAAAAAGCTTAGGAAAACATTGTGGAAATTGAAGAAATTGCTTATTACAAAAAATTTCTTTGTTTCTACCCCAAAAGACGTTTTTTAAAATTACAATAACTAAAAACTGTTGTCTTCAACATCTTTCAATTTGGACCAATCAAAAATTTTTACACGACTGGTTTAACCCTTGTCATGCTGTATAAACTACCTTACTGAATTGGTGTGAGATCAAAGGGCTGGAAGCACTGATGGAACTTGTTGTTCAAAAATCAATATTTTTTTTAAAAAATCAATTTCATAAACAACTCTGGCAGGAAAGGTACAATCAGGAGGTGTAGACCAAGATCAGACTGCACTTATGTGCAGACTGATCTTGTTCTTCACCTCCTGCCAAAACCGGAATATTCCGGGTTCAGCATGACAAGGGTTAAATTGAAAGGAGCTGCAGACAACAAATAAAAGTTTATGGAATTTCAGATTTTTCGTCTTTCTGGGTAGAAAACATTGTGGAAAATGAAGAAATTGCTTCTCTCAAGCAATTTCTTCATTTTCCACGATGTTTTCCCAATTGTTTTTCTAGAGGGATGTCAAAAGGTGTCCTTTGGTGAGAATGGGTTAATCATGTCAATCCATTTATTCAAAGAAAACTTTGTGAAACATTGCAGAAAATGAAGAGATTGCATTATAAACAATCTCACATTTTCCTCAGAGGTATACATTATCACTCTAATTTTCATTATTTCGGCAAAAATGCCTTTATCAAGAATATAAGAAAATAAATCTTATTTCTAGAACATAACTTTATGATCACTCATTATAGTTATGTTGTTTAATCCAATGTATGTTCTAGAAATAAGCTTTATTTTCTTTTCCTTGATAAAGAGATTTTTGCCGAAATATTGAAATTAGACTGATTATGTGCATGTAGAAAGCTATAATAAAATTTCTTTAACACCCACAATGTTAGAAAAAGATTTTGTAAACTCCATCAAATTAAAATAGTCAACTGCTATTTCTTTCAATTCGGACCAGTCCACAATTTTGTTGTTGGCTTGTGGATCAGGGTTTTGCCAAAGGATATACCCATTTAACCAGTGTTAAACTCTGATCAATTGTCCAAAGCTTTAGCCACCTACTGTACAAGGCATAAGTTTACATAATCGTAACTAATATTACCAGATGTGAAAATTTTAGACTGGTCCAATTTTGAAGGAATTGCAGACAACAATTTAAAATTAATGAAATTTTAGATTTTTTCAACTCTCTGAGTAGAAAACATAATGGAAAACGAAGAAATTGCTTGTTGTAAGCAATTCCTTCATTTTCCATAATGTTTTCCAAAATGTTTTTCAAGAGGGGCATCAGAAAGCGCCATTGTGTGGTTATGGATTAAATTTAAGAAAGTACCATACATATAGGGAAAACAATATCCGAAGAGGAGGAGACACTTCTGAAGAGCTATTTCTCAATTACCTAAATTTTCAATAACTTTATTCTACTGGCTCTAAAAAAGGAGGGATTATGAGATAAAAGGATAATAATATTGCACTTTTGGAAAAGTCCATGATGACTATCATTTAATCTTCATTCATCATTTAATCTGAATCAATATTTTTAATGAAATGAAAATACAACAAAATTAATCTTTTACTGTTTTTCATGATGTTTTTTCATTCAGTTTATTTAATCCATTTTACAAACATTTCAATTACTCTTACCCTCACATCAAATGTTGGTTTGACCAGTCACCTACAGCTACAGTCACCCTGCTAAGAGATCATCTATCTTAACCCTTGTCATGCTGAACCAGAATATTCCTGTTTTGGCAAGAGGTATATAAAAAGATCAGCCTGCACATAAGTGAAACCACCTACAGCTACAGTCACCCTGCTCAGAGATCATCCATCTTAACCCTTGTCATGCTGAACCAGGATATTCCTGTTTTGGCAAGAGGTATATAAAAAGATCAGCCTGCACATAAGTGCAGTCTGATCTTGGTCTTCACCTCTTGTTTGCTCCCTTTAAAACAGAAATTTGTAAATAATCAATTTTCAAAATAAATATTGATTCTCAGTAAGACTTTCCAGTGCTGTCAGTCCTTAGATTTTAAAACAAATCTGTATAGGATTTTAATTCAGCATGATTAGTGTTAACCAATGCCCACACAATGAGGCTTTTTGATGGCCCCCAAGAAAAATAATTGAGGACAAGTGATTTCTTCATGTAACACAAAAACCTTAAATCTCATAGCATGTGAAATTGTCATCTGTAACTTCTTTGAATTTTGACCTGTCTAAAATTTTGCTGTCTGGTAATGTGTCATACTATTGCCAAATTACAAATTCAAAGAAGTGGCAGCCCATAATACATGTATTTAGTACCTGAAATCTCAAACATCTTTGTCATTTTTGAGTAGCGTGGAGTAGCGTGGTAATTTCTTCTTTTTTCACAATGTTATTCAAAGCATGGTTCTGAAATGGCGTGAAAAAGCTGAATTGTGTGGGAATGGGTTCAACAGTAAATCAATCTGTCTTCAACAGTAAATTATTTTGTCTTCAAACAAAACAGTAAAATCAGAATGATGCACGATATGTTATTAATGTCAAATTTTCTAAATCGAAATAATCTCAAGACTACAATTTGACTGTAAGACAAGCTTTTGGAAGCTTTTCGTTACCATGGTTTCATTGTTTGTAAGGCTGGATATCCTCACACTATAGGTGTAGTCACCTATAAACCCAGTAAAACTTCCGCATCAAAAAGCTTGTTTGGGTCAGACTAAAAAAAATATTGCATCAAACCGTTTAATCCATTCACAGGTAATAACGCTTTTTAAGACCTCTTGAGTAAACAGGAATGAATAGAAAAGGTTAAAATTTGCCAGTTTCAAATTCTTTGAATTTGGACCAGTCCAAAAGTTTTGTCAAGTGGGAATACATTATTACACCTGCAGTCACCCTGATAAGAGGTAATCCACCTAAACCTATTCCCTGTAGATGATGCTTTTTAATATGCCACTCAAGTAAAACAATTGGGAAAACATTGTGTTAAATGGAGAGATTGCTTGTAAAAAGTATTTTCTTCCTTCCAACAATGATTTCCGCCAAGAAATTTGAAAAACCTAATCATAAACTTTCATTTTTCATCTGCATCCCTCTTAAATTCGGACCAGTCTAAAGTCTTGTTGCTATTACCAGACAACAAATTATTTTGACAAGTCAAATTTGAAAGAAGTTTCAAATAACAAATCAAAGTAATGTTTCATTCTATTAACCCATTACCAGAAAACAAAATTTTAGACGATTCTAAATTGAAGAAGCTGCAGGCCACAAAACAAAGCGGGTTTAAATTGAAAAGTAAGGGCCATATAAGGTAGAAATAATTGTGTTACAAGCAATTCTACCCCAATAGACAAAGATTTTGAAGATTTCATTTACTTTACATTATCATCTGCAACTTCTTTGAATTTTGACTGATCTAAAACTTTATCGTAGGGAAATGGGTTAAATTCCAAAGCTCTAATACACAATACCCCTAATATCAGACATAAAAGCAGGTCACTTTTGCATCACTTCTGAAAATCCTGTAGCCTCTATTAAATGCCGCAAACCTGATCTTGTAAAAAAAATTTGACTAGACACCAATAAAAGGTTTTCATCCCTAAATAGTATTAACCCTTGTCATGCTGAATCCGGAATATACCGGTTTTGGCAGAAGGTATAGACAAAGATCAGCCTGCACATATGTGCAGTCTGATCTAAGTCTACACCTCCTGCCTATCCCTTTAAGCCAGACTTGCTTGTAGCATACCTTTTTAAAAGAATTATTAATCTACAATGATTACATACAGTACTATCAGCCCTTTGATTTCAATGCAATTCTAAAGAGAATTTATTCAGCATGACAAGGGTTAAAATCAACAATTTCTTCAAATCTTTTTAGCTGCACATCCAAGGAATTACAAGAAAACAAAATTTGAACGAAACACTGAATTCTGTATCTGAATTACTTTCAGGATAGAAAAATAATCTATTTGCATGCATTTCCATGCTTCCGTAAGTTGAAAAGTGTGCATCTTTTGGGTTCTTTTTACACCCAATGAGGTCACTAGCTGGCATATGAGATAGACCATGGGAACTAGCACCTTGACTTTTGACCTATATGATCCCAAAACAGTAGGTACTTTCTAAAATCACTGGCAATAATTGTATGAAGTTTCATGGTTGTAGGTCAATTGGTTCTAAAGTTACAGTATGGAAATGAGAAAAAAATGTACAGACAAATGGACAGACCAGTTAAAAGCATTATACCCCTTTACTTAGTATAATTGGGTTTTGAATGTGGTTTAACACCACTTTTAACAGTATTTCAGTCATATCGCGGCGGCTGGAGCACCTAAGAATGGATTCCTGGTATTTCTCACACCAGTACTACAACTACATCCTTTCTTAGCCTCCAGCTGCTATCCCACTTAGGTTTACAATTATCCACCTATTGGTGAGAGACAAATGTCGCAAAGGATATTTGGACATGGGTATTAGGTTGATGTGTTACAAAAGTGTTGTAACTACAGCATATTCAAGGTACTTTACAAGGTTTTGGTAGCCCTCTATCAGCTTTTATGTTGTTTTCCTCAGCAAAATGTCTCAGACCTTTACATACAGTAAATCTATATTTGTTATATAGCAAATTCAGGATATTTGTTCTCTCAGACAAACTGACCTATCAGCATGAAGTGGCAGTGGGCAGCTATTGTTTAATTCAACCTCTGTAAATGAAAACAAGATTTGTGTGTTTTTAACACAAGCAAACCTACAAAATACAATTTTCATAATGTGACCTTGATATTTGACCTTGAACTAGGTGCTAACAGTAAGGTTTCGCCACAAGAAATTCACATGTGAATTACGAAGGCTCTATTAGTTACCAGTTAAAACTTGTGGCCAGTGTTGTCTTCTCAGCAGACAATCAGACAAGCATACTAGCAGACATACGCTGTATGCTCCCAATCTATCAATATGGGGCATGAAATTCTCTTGTCAGATTGTGACTTATTACACCTGGGGAAGGTCTAATTGAACCCAATTTATTATGTGAAGATATCTCATTTCAAAAATTTACATGTCATTTATAAACTATTACAATAATATAAGCAGCCTTTTGAAGATATTGAAATAGAAATTATTATTATATCATTTTTTGTTATTAACATACCAATCAATAGGTAAAAGCGTGAGAAAAAAATTCAAACTGTCAACATCATTTTGTAAAGTCCTTATTTTACTCCCAGTTTCCTTCTATTTAATTAGAAGTTAATTTTTTATCAATCAAATGCATAATTCTTATGGATGTAGTAAAAAAAAATTTTTTTCATAAGATAGCTCATCTTAAGGTAAACAATATATGAAAGTCTGAAAGATACAGCATGAGGTATTAATTAACTAATCACCTGTTCTGGAGGTTCTTGTTTGAAACCTAGAAAGACCCCCAAGGACAAAATACTGAACAAGCCAAATATTTGACTTTGAGCTGTCCTCTTAAAATTAAGAAGCTATCTGAAAATTCATTTCAAACAAAAAATCTAATGGGGGAAAACTGTGCCAAATCCGCCTGCAAATGAAAGATATCCTCTGGACAGCTCAATCCGAAAGTATGACCTTGAGATGTGACATTGACCTTGGAGCTATCTGATAATTATGTTACAAATAACACATCGATTCATGATAGAGAACAACTAGACATTGTCGCAAAGCGGACTAATACCCCCAACAGCGCTTGTCAATGTACAAGTGCTATCTCCCAAAGGGCCATAAGAAAAAACGGACTTTTTAATTAAAGGGCCATAACTCAGTCAAAAATCAATGGATCATAACCAAAATAGGATATGCATATGTCTGACTTATATCAAGTTTTTCTGTGAAATTTGAATCAAATCCGTCCAATGGTTGCTGAGAAATTGAGTGGACATGATTTTTCACCAAAGGGCCATAACTCTGTTAGAAATCAATGGACAGTAACCAAAATGGAATATGCACATCTCTGCTTGATACTGATTATATCAGTGAAGTTTCAATCAAATCCGTCCAATGATTGCTGAGAAATTGAGCTGACGCGAAAAAGCTAAAGACAGATGGACGGACAAACGGACAGACCAACGGACTGACTCCTATATACCCCCCAAATATATTTTGGTGGGTATAATTATGCCAAGTTATTTTGAAATTCATCCATAAAATTTAACCCATTCCCACTCAATGACGCTTTTAAACACCCCATGTAATAAGCAATTTCTTCTTTTTCCACAATGTTTTCTACCCTACTGAATGGTTATTTTTCAAATTAAACCTACTTTATATTTGGTCTGTAAAACCTTTGAATTTGGAAAGGTCTAACATTTTGCAAAACAGGAAAGGGCTTATGGTGTTTGAATAACAGCAAAACATAACAAGAGGGCCGTTGGCCCTGGGGCGCTCACCTGAGATAAAGGCTCTTTTTCTTTCAACAGTCTATTTTCATGTTAAGGTTAGGATTATGAAACAAGTGGGCCACAATTACATATAAACACTATGAACTTGGGGATCCAAGTCTAAATTACAAATTCCAAGGCTTTAGTGCTGATTTGAAAGAAGGAAAAAACTTTTTCCATGGGTTATAATTTAAGAAATAAGAAAGAAGTCTGTGAACTGATGCTTCTTGCCTATAACCCCCCCCCCCCCCAGGGCTCTGCCCCTGGGGACCCGAAGATCCTGATTTTAGCTATTTTGAAAGAGGTCAATATACTGATGCTTCATGCAAAATATCAAGGCTCTACGTCTTCTGGGTCAGGAGGAGAAGATTTTTAAAGATTATCTTAAATTTTACTTTTGTTGCCATGGCAACCAGAGTTTTTAATGGATTTCAATTCTTTTAGCTATTTTTGAAGGGGACCACCTAAGGAACATTTCTGCCAAATTTGGTTCAAATTGGCCCAGTGGTTTGGGAGGAGATGTCATTTAAAAAATCGTTCTTTATTTCTATATAAACCCCACCCCCCTGGGGCTCCGCCCCTGGGGACCCGAGGATCATGATTTTAGCTATTTTGAAAGAGGTCAATATACTGATGCTTCATGCAAAATATCAAGGCTCTACGCCTTCTGGGTCAGGAGGAGAAGATTTTTAAAGATTATTTTAAAATTTCACTTTTGTTGCCATGGCAACAAGAGTTTTTAACGGATTTCAATTCTTTTAGCTATTTTTGAAGGGGACCACCTAAGGAACATTTCTGCCAAATTTGGTTAAAATTGGCCCAATGGTTTGGGAGGAGATGTCATTTAAAAAATCGTTCTTTATTTCTATATAAACCCCACCCCCCTGGGGCTCCGCCCCTGGGGACCCGAGGATCATGATTTTAGCTATTTTGAAAGAGGTCAATATACTGATGCTTCATGCAAAATATCAAGGCTCTACGCCTTCTGGGTCAGGAGAAGAAGATTTTTAAAGATTATTTTAAAATTTCACTTTTGTTGCCATGGCAACCAGAGTTTTCAACGGATTTCAATTCTTTTAGCTATTTTTGAAGGGGACCATCTAAGGAACATTTCTGCCAAATTTGGTTCAAATTGGCCCAGTGGTTTGGGAGGAGTTGTCGTTTAAAGAAATTGTTGACGGACGACGCACGACGCACGACGGACGACGGACGGACGCCGGACGAAAGGCGATCACAATAGCTCACTTGAGCACTACGTGCTCAGGTGAGCTAAAAATATTGCTTTAAGTTTATAGATGGACAGTGCTTAAACAATGTGTCGAATCTATAATCAATTTGGTGGCATATAAAAAGTAAGACTAGGAGAAACAAGGTCATCACATGCAAATGCCAAAGCTCAGCTAGAGTGCTTGATAGTGATAACAATATGTGTTTGTTAAACACTATGCCCCGGAAACAGGAACTTTTTAGAAACAGGTGATTTTTATTGTTTTGTTTCCTTTGTTTTAGGGAAAGGGTTAATATTTTGACCTTGACCTTGATGAAATGACCTTCCCCAGTTGCGTCTTGTTGAGACCAATCTATATACCAAATATTAGCATTGTAACTGAATTAGGGATGAAATTATAGGAAAATGTTTAGTTGGCCGGTTAAGTTTTTGAGTAACATTTATGGGAAAAGGGTTAAAATTTTGACCTTGACCTTGATGAAATGACCTTCCCCAGTTGCAGCTTGTTGAGACCTATCTACATACCAAATATAAGCATTGTAACTTAATTAGGGATGAAGTTATAGGAAAATGTTAAGTTGGCAGGTTAAGTTTTTGAGTAACATTTATGGGAAAAGGGTTAAAATTTTGACCTTGACCTTGATGAAATGACCTTCCCAAGTTGTGCCTTGTTGAGCCCTATCTACATACCAAATATTAGCATTGTAACTGAATTAGGGATGAAGTTAAAGGAAAATGTTTAGTTGGCAGGTTAAGTTTTTGAGTAACGTTTTAGGGAAAAGGGTTAAAATTTTGACCTTGAACTTGACGAAATGATCTTTCTTAGTTGCGCCTTGTTGAGACCTATCTACATACCAAATATTAGCATTGTAACTTAATCAGGGTTGAAGTTATAGGAAAATGCTTAGTTGGCAGGTTAAGTTTTGCAGACAGACAGACAGACGGACAGACGAACAGACAGACGGACAGATGGACAGACAGACGGACACCGGTAAAACAATATGACCCCGATCTATCGATGCGGGGGCATAAAAATGTGGACAATATATAAAATTCAAGATTTGACCTCCTACTGCTACCTTGACTTTTAATGGAGATGCGTAGGGCATTCTAACATTCTGATAACAATATAAATGACCTTTGATACAAATATGTGGGCTTAGAATGCACACAAACTTTCAAAAGGTTTGACTTTGTGACCAAGTATTTATCTAAATGTAACCTAATATTCAGTTTGACAAACAGATCATGGAGACGCACATTCTGATCAAATATAAAGACATATGAGCCAATATGTGGCCACTAGAGTGCACACAAGGTTTTTCTGGACTTTGACCTTGCTTTTTGACCCACTGCTACCCAATATTGAACAATACCAAGTTATCATGGAGACAACCTATCTGAATAACTTTCAAACTTTCCAAAGATATAGCATCTAGAATGCACATAAGGTTTCTTAAAGATTAGACCTCTTTACCTTTTTTTAAATTATGTGACCTAAAATATCAAACTTGACAGAGATATCATGCAGACAAACATTGACCAAATATCAAGACACTTAAGCCAAAAATGTTGCCTCTAGAGTGCACCCAAGGTTTTTCTAAGGTCAGACCTAGTTTTTGACCTAATGTGACCTTAAATTGAACTTATCAAAGAATCATGCAAACAAAGTCATTCTGACCAAATGTCAAGACATTTGAGCCAAAAATGAGAAGTTTTTGACCTAATAAGAAACATAATTGAGATTTCATGTCAACAAATATTCTGACCAAATACCAAGAGATTTTAGCAAAAATGTTGCCTCTAGAGTGCACACAAGATCTTTCCAAGATTTAACCATATAACCCAAGTCTTACCCCAGGTGACCCAATTACAAACTTGTCTGATATACCATGCATATACTCTCTAAATATCAATACATCTGAGCCAAAAACGTGACCTCTAGAGTGTATGCAATATAATTCTAAGATTTGACCTAGTGACCTAGTTTTTTACCCAAAATCACCAAATTTCAAAGTTGTCTGAGATCTCATACAGACAAATATCCTGATCAAGATTAAAGACATTTGAGCCAAAAATGTGACCTCTTCAGTGCATACAAGGTTATTCTAAACTTGACCTAGTGCTTTAGTTTTGACCCCATGGACCAAATTTTAAACTCATCCAAGAAGTCATGTAGACAATTTCTTACCAAGTTTGTAGAGATGTCATCCAAAAATTCTGCCTCTCAAAAGAGTGCACACAAAGTAAAACATGACCGAGATCACTACATGGTCAGGTGAACTAAAAATGGACAAGTATAAAAATCTTCATGGAAAGCCAGAGATAAAATCAGACAAAATTTGACCTTTGACCTGCTACTTTGTAGCTGGACTTGTCGATTAATTAGTTGTATCCTTACTTCCATCATCGTTTGGTACTTCATCAAATAAAATTTGTCATCTGTAAGATCTTTGAATTTGGAAACGTCTAAGTTTAGTCATCTGGTAAAGTGTTTGATAAATGATAACTACAGTTCATAGACTGGAAGACCAAAAAATAAATATTTTGAATTTGAATATTATCAGTAAAAAATGTTAAACAGAATATTTAAAAAAAATGTGATAAATGTTCCCTATGCATGTCTTGTCTCACTATTTACAAACTATGGTCTATAATTTACCACTGTAATTTTCATTACTTATTGCATTGTATATGCTTAATTTCATTTTTGCTATGATTAACCCATTGCCATACTATGAATTTTTTTGACGCTCTTCTATAAATAAAACTGGGATATTAACATTGTGTAAAATGAAGAAATTGCTTGCTAAAAGCAATTGCTTTATTTGTGAGGTTTTCTTCCAAGAAAGTTGAAAAATGAAAAAAATCATTAACTTTATATTGTCATCTGCAACTCCTTTCAATTTGGACCAGTCTAAAAATTTTTGTCTGGTAACGGGTTAATTAGAGAAGAAAAAGATGAATATAGTAAAATGGAGATTAAAGTATTCTTGAAACAAAGAACTTAATTCCACATAAGGCATTACCAGATGACAGAATTTTAGACAGGTCAAAATTGAACGGAGTTGCAGACTACAATTTCAAGTTGGCGGACTTTGAAAAATCTTTGCCTTTTAGAATAGAAAACATTTTTTACAAGCAATTCCTTAAATGTCCACAATGTTTTTAAAAGTTTTATTAAAGGGGGGAGGATCAAAGTGAACCGTAAATTTCAACCCAATCCTCAATAAAAAAAAATCTCTGGAAAAATCGTAAAATTGCTGTCATCCAGCAATTTTCTTGAAAAAAAAAACAAACTTAAACTCTGTAACTTCTTTCAAAATGGTAATAGTCTATAATTTTGTTATATTTTAACCCATTCCCACACAGTGACGCTGTCTGACCACCCTCAAGAAAAACAATTGGGAAAACATTGTAAAAGCAATTTCTTCATTTTCGACAAGGTTTTCTACCAAGAAAAATGAAAGAACTTAACTTTCATCAACTTTAAATTGTCTTCTGCAGCTCCTTTCAATTTGGACAGGTCTAAAATTTTGTCGTTTGGTAATGGGTTAAGACTCTGACTCATCTCTATACACAATTTATATAAGACCTAAATGGTACTCTTTGAAATGACAGCTAGGTCCTGAATACTTCAACTTACGAAGAATGGAATTTCAAACTAATCAAAATTCTTTTTAAGTTGAAACTGTTTGATAAAAATACAATAAACAAGATTACAGACCACCAAAAAAACATATGATTGAAAGGTTTAACCCCTAATCACCCTTAAAATCTGCTTTGTAGAGATAGGAAGAGTACAAGAATATTTAAAATCAAGCTTGTTGCCACGAAAAGAAACTCTGATGTTCAGTCTATGAGAAGGAAAATAGTCAATAGAATGTATTGTTCATGTGGGTTAAATCTCTCTTGGTCAACAGAAATGTGCCAAAATATTGTAGAACAAGGTGCCAAATTGTCACAAGATACGCCCGTCACACTGCTTAATATTAATTGGAGGTTTGAATAGAACTGAGGTTATTTTGAATGAATATTTTTCTCAAACAAAGTATGGAAAACAACAAAGGACAAAAACTCAAATTATACGCTAGGTTGAGTTATGGTTCTTGTACACTGCACCCCCCCCGGTGAGATCTATCCATCCATGAAGTTTCATGTTTCTAGCTATTTTACTTTTAGAGATATACTCCGGACAAGATTCAAGTATGAAAAACAACAAAGGGCAATAACTCAAAAAAAAGGCCAGGTAGAGTTATGGTTCTTGTACACTGCACTCCCACTTGGTGAGATCTATCCATCCATGAAATTTCATGATTCTAGCTATTATACTTTTGGAGATATACGCCGGACAAGATTTAAGTATGAAAAACAACAAAGGGCAATAACTCAAAAAATAGGCCAGGTACAGTTATGGTTCTTGTACACTGCACTCCCACTTGGTGAGCTCTATCCATCCATGTAATCTCATGATCCTAGCTATAATACTTTTAGAGATATACTCCGGACAAGATTCAAGTATGAAAAACAACAAAGGGCAATAACTCAAAAAATAGGCCAGGTACAGTTATGGTTCTTGTACACTGCACTCCCACTTGGTGAGATCTATCCATCCATGAAATTTCATGATTCTAGCTATTATACTTGAGATATACTCCGGACAAGATTCAAGTATGAAAAACAACAAAGGGCAATAACTCAAAAATTGGCAAGGTAGAGTTATGGTTCTTGTACACTGCACTCCCCCTTGGTGAGATCTATCCATCCATGTAATTTCATGATTCTAGCTATTATACTTTTAGAGATATACTCCGGACAAGATTCAAGTATGAAAAACAACAAAGGGCAATAACTCAAAAAATTTGCTAGGTAGAGTTATGGTTCTTGTACACTGCACTCCCACTTGGTGAGCTCTATCCATCCATGTAATTTCATGATTCTAGCTATTATACTTTTAGAGATATACGCCGGACAAGATTAAAGTATAAAAAACAACAAAGGGCAATAACTCAAAAAATTGGCCAGGTTGAGTTATGGTTCTTGTACACTGCACTCCCCCTTGGTAAGCTCTATCCATCCATGTAATTTCATGATTCTAGCTATTATACTTTTAGAGATATACTCCGGACAAGATTCAAGTATGAAAAACAACAAAGGGCAATAACTCAAAAAATAGGCCAGGTAGAGTTATGGTTCTTGTGCACTGCACTCCCCCTTGGTGAGATCTATACACCCATGAAGTATTATGATCCTAGCTATAATACTTTTAGAGATATACTCCGGACAAGATTCAAGTATGAAAAACAACAAAGGGCAATAACTCAAAAAATAGGCCAGGTAGAGTTATGGTTATTGAGCACTGCACTCCGTATTGATGGGAAGAATATAACTGCCAAGTTTAAAGTCAATCGGACTTACGGTGACAGAGTTATGCTCCGGACAAAAAAGTGGACACCGCCCGGACGACCGGACGCCCGGACATCACGGGTGATCCCATAATACGTCCTGTCTTCGACGGGCGTATAAAAAGAAGAAATTGCTTGAAAAGGGCATTAATTTTTCTTCTGTTTTCAAAATGGTTTCAACTCTTCAGAATCATTATAATTCAAACAGAATGGACTTTAAATTGTCAGCTGCAAAACATCTGCATTTGAAAAAAAGGATCAGCCTCTCTGCTTTTTTGTCCTTCTTTTTGATAGAGACCAGTTAAATTTCATGTCAACTTAACCCTGCATTTTTTGAAAATCTTATATAGGCATGTATTCCACAATCATGTGGTATTTAATATTTCAAATATTAAAGATTTCAAGTGACTGTTCATAAGTTTTAATTACCTAGGGTATATATCCATTTCATAAGATCACTATAATAGGATTCTCTTTAGCCTTTCCTGTTAAATCCCAGATTCTTATGTCCCTGTGAATTTATAATTGCAAAAACATTGTGGAAAAAGAAGAAATTGCTTGTACCAAGCAATTTGTTCTTTTTGAACAATATTTTGTACCCAACTTAATTGTTATTTTTCAAATTGAATCCCCCTTAAATTTTCATATGCAAAACCTTTGCATTTGGACAGGTCTAAAATTCTTCAATACAGGAAAGGGTTCATTGCAAATAAAGTAAAAGCAATTCACTACTTTGTTGCAAAAGTAGCTTTATGCATAAGTATTAGATTTACAGAAACTAAAGTTACTTTTATTTTTAACTTCCAATTATTTGTTGATTGATTGAATGGGGTTTAGCGCCGCTTTTAACAGTATTTCAGTCATATCATGGCGGCTGGAGCACCTAACAATGGATTCGTGGTATTTCTCACACCAGTACTACCACTACATCCTTTCCTAGCCTCCAGCTGCTATCCCACTTAGGTTTATGATTATCCACCCATTGGTGAGAGACAAATGTCGGAAAGAATATGTACCGCTGCTGGAGATCGAACCCATGACCTCCAATTATTGAAGATTAGGAGTCTGATGTGCCACCAACTGCGCTATAAAGGCGGCTTCCAATTATTTGTTACAGTGATGTAAACAAATTTACAAGGATTCAGAATATGCTTTTGCCCAAAAGAATTCAAAAGCTTTCAAATATAATCTGATTCAATTTGAGAAAGGGTCATCTTCAGATATACCAAAGAAAATGCTGTACTCCATTATATTGTATAGGGACATATCAGAACTGAATGCTATTCAACTTTTAGTACAGTGGGCAAAAACAGACAGATGCACTTAATTTATTTTACATAGTTTCTTAAATTAACAATTCAGATTAGTAAAGATCTTTGATCCAGGAATCTTAATTAAAAAACTTGATAACCCATTAATTCCCTTGGAAAACAAAGCAGAGAGGTTGTTCATCTGAAATTTAGGGAATGAAAGAAATGGTAAAACATCTGCAATTCATACTTTGTCTATTTCCCTCATGAATAAGACTGATGAAAGACTTATATTTTTGTTTCAAAATTCATTTAAATCTTAAAAACTGTTTAAGTGACCTTAATATAAACTATAGAAGACATAAATTGTGATTGAGTTTCAAGTCATTTGAATCATAATTGTAATTGAAGCATCTAGGATGATAGTTTTTCAGGGATTTTCTAAACACCATTTTTTTTAAACCTACAGGGACCTAAAATCATCATGTTACAAGCAATGAGAACTAACAATTCAAGTGATTGAAATAAAACAAGAGGACCAGGATAGTCCAATATTGCTCACATGAGTAATAACAATGTCTTTCATAGTGACCTAAATGATTACAGTTAAGTCTTATCCTGTTTCTTCTGTATATAAATGATCTCCTATTCCAACATTTCTTCTACAGGTTTATTTGCAGATGATACAACAGTAAGTGTGACAGGATATCTATCCATTGTCAATCTATCCATTGATGTATTGTAGAGCTCTCCCAACCAGCCTAATATTACATTTTTTTCTATGCCTTGTTATTTGCTTCACATCAAACTTGGCCATGATATAATGTAGACAATTATTCTGACCTATTATCAAGATATTTGAGGCAAAAATGTGGCCTTAATTAAAGGAGTGCACACAAGGTTTTCTAAATTTGAACTGGTGACCTGGTTTTTGACCCCATGTGATCAAACATCAACCCATTTTTCAAGACATATGAGCCAAAAATTTGGCCTCTGGAGTGGACACAAGGTATTTCTAAAATTTAACCTAGTTACCAAATATTGAATTAGTCCGAACATATGGACCAAGTTTGAAGACTTTTGCGACACACCTGTGACCTCTATAATGCACACATAATGTTGATGCATGACAGACTCTGGTCACACCTAGACCACAATAGTTCACCGCAAGCATTAAGTGCTCAGCCAAGCTAAAAATAGTTTAGCTACAATTAGAATCAAAGGACTGAAAGTCCTGAGAGCGGTTTTGCTGGCTTATCAGTAACCGCGCTCAATAATGCCAACATGTATCATCAAGATGAGTAAATAAATCGAACCTCTAAGTGGGATGAGCAGCTGGTTGATCGATAAAAATGTAGTGGTAATACTGGTGTGAGAACTACCAGGAATCCATGGTTAGGAGCTCCAGCCGCCCCGATATAACTGAAATACTTTAAAAAGTTGCGTTAATACCCATTTCAATTAATCATGACACTTTTACTGTTTACCGAAATCGCTATTTGATTTCATCACAACGTTTTCTTTAATATTATTTCATCAGTGCGTGAAAGTTTGTGGTTGTGTGGTAAAAGGTTAAATGATAAAAGGTAAAGCAATCAAAGCCAACATTCAATTTTTTGCTTTGATCATATTATTATTACAATTGAAGTACAGTACTACATGTTCGTTTCAAAGATATAGTCGAATTCGAGAGGTAAAAGTTTTTTTTTATTCTGTGGGGATAGATAGGCACTTGAATCGCGACTATAACAGTGTTGTAACTTGTTACATATTCTGTGTAAACGGGGTGTAAATTTGCTCAGTCCTGCAAGGTCAAAACTAACATACAGGGTTAGGAGTTTGTTTACATGTGTTCGCCTACTCCACTAACCACTGACCTAGATTCTATCTTGAAACGCGAAGAGATTATTTCTCTCATTTAGACAGTTCATAAGACAATTTACTATGGATATATTAAGTCGAAGTTTAAAACCATTTCCCTTGATATTCATGACTAAAAGGAGGCTGTTGGCATTCAGTAAGTAAGTCATTTTCTTCATCAGCAATGAAACAAGATGGAGGTGATCACACAGATTTTCACTTCAATTTATGAGCATGCGTGAAAATGAAAGGAAACTTCGTGAAAACTTGTTTCCGGTTGATCGATGTGAAATACCGGTTTTGACTCACAAAACCGCTAAAAAAGATGTCAATCCTAATTGACATAGTCCCTATAAACTATGCAATTATGATTGTTAACCCATTACCACAGAGAAAATTTTTAAACTTGTCCAATTTGAAAGGAGTTGCAGACGACAATAAAAAGTTTTGGAAAATTCAGATTTTTCAGCTTTCTGGATAGAAAACATTGTGTAAAATGAAAAAATTGCTTGTTACAACAAATTTCTCCATTTTACCCAATGTTTACCAGATTGGTTTTCTTGAGGGGCGTCTAAAAGAGTCACTGTATGGGAATTGATTAAAATATGGGAATTGATCTAAACAAAAAATCTGTTGTAATAAAGATTAAATTCTTTTGCATTCAAACAAATTATTGGTTATAAAGACTAATTAAAAAGTGAGTAAAGAAAGAAATATTCACATTACATGCTGCAAAATAGCCAATACAAAAATTTCCCTTTTTCTATGAAACACCCATTGGTGAGAGACAGACGGAGAAAAATATATCACCATACGACCACTTTTGGTGAGTTATAAAAATTAAAGAAAAATGAGGTCCAGGAATTCAACCAGGTGCCCTCCTACTCAAATCCTATGTTGTCAAGCAGTAAAATAAACCATAAGTTCTGAGACAGTATGCAGTAATTAGTCCATGGTAAGCTTCAGCTTGAGTAGAAAATCTCTACTAAAATTATGTGTTAACTTGAGTTCAGTACATGCAAAACTGCAAGTGAATTTCTCAGGACAAGAATAATTCCATCAAATTAAAAGCATGAATGATCATGAAATTGCACATGTACAACTTAGTATACTTACAAGCCAGAGTAAATTTCATAGCAGCATTATATTTTGCAATTATGTAGCAGTAATGCTCCAGATGATTTAGTATAGGAAACGGATGCCCCTGCTTTAGTTTTGTCCCATGACTTTCAGTTGTGACCTTGAACTTGGGAATGTCCAATTAAACTTTACTCGTGACCATAAGTTATCATCAAGGGGATTTACTGTGCCAAGTTGGTTTAAAATCCATCCATAAATTTAGAAGATGTGCTGTGGACTCACACACGGACAAATTTACTCTATTTGTCGGTCACCATTACATGCAGGGGGCATAAAAATTAGCAAGTTAAAGTGGAGATAATGCAACAACCAAATGACAGTGTGGTGATGAGAATTGCTCATGCACAGCTTTAGTCTACCAGTTGCACTGTGTGTAACGTTGAGTTCTGTACATAAAATAATGTAGTGTTAAATCGCTTGACAACATGAATTCAATAAAATGGAGACTACTCTAATAATAATGACAGTATGGTCAAGAAAATTGTAAATGCACATATTCATCTAAAAAGACTGGATAAATTTCATAATAGTAGAGTAAAACCCCTCATTACGAACACCCTGAAAATACGTGCTCCCGTTATCCCACTATTAGGACCGAATTTTTACAGAACAGAATTTTTTGTTCATTATTTCAATAGTCGTGAACCCCTCTAAAACGGGCACCCCGCTATACGAATTACGACCATTAAATTCAGTACCAACTATTGCTGATACACTATTTTGAACCCCACTAAAATGACCAATGACTTCATAACTTGAGACTGACCACCAAAATTCCACAATTGATAAGAGCGACCCTAATTGGATATGAATGCATTGTCTATACAATATCGGATTTTTGATTACGTGATATCGAACCCTTATTATAATAGGCGTGATTTTTAATAACTTAAAGAAATTATAGCTTATATTATTTTTAATTGTTATTTGAATATGTCACTGGTTTTGACTCGAGTAATATAGTCAGAAGTGAAAAAGTATTCGAGAAGTTACGATTAGTTTGTTTATGGCATCCAAACAGTTTAATTAAATTTTGATTTCAACTTAACTGATGTTTGGTATTCGCATTATAGAAGATGATACCAACAGTTGAACCTGTACTTACGCATAAATAATCTGAGGTCGGACTTCTGAATCAGATCAAAATGGAGAAGAGAGAAAGTAAAACTTATCAAAGATTGTAAATTTGAAAATGACATAAGGTTCCCTTGTTATACATGTTTTTATAGTTTTATTTTTGTATGTATAGTATTAATATATTCAAATAACAAAGATAAAATAAACATTAATTACAGTAGAATCTCGTTAATTCGAACGTCACTGGTTCGCAGGTATGTGTTCGTTCGTATACTTTACGCGGTCCCGATCTTTTTCCTTCTTTAGCTTTGTTAGAAAACTCTGTCTAATTCGAACGTCAGTGGTTCGTAGTTCGTAGGCCATTTCAAGTCCCGAAAGTATGATTATAGCAGAAACTCCAATGTTTAATTCGTAGGTGTGATAAACTGATTGTCACTAATCACCACTTACCTTGATTTTCACACCTGATGATCTATATGACAATTAATGTGTTATCATGTACCTTTAGTTAAAAGGGGCTGTTTGGTTATAAGATGGGTAATTAATCGAATAAAGATTCCCGTAATTATCGCCGAAAATTTACTTTAAATTGACATCCCCCATTAGTATCTGTGTTATTGGGCATTTAGAAATTCTAACCTCTTTATTTTATTCTGCGGTTGCTTTCTTCGCAATCCACGGTCCTTAATTTTATGATTTGATGATAGAATACTCAGAGTGATTTGATCAAATGTATTGTAAAGGGAAATCACTCTGATGGTGTCTACTATTTGATACAAGCACTGTGTTTAAAAAATGCCAAAAATTAACACAGACATAAAAGCATAAAAAATACAAGATGAGTAATTTTTAATTTATGTTTTCTTCAATTAATATCTGCGGGTCTTGTTTAGAAAAATAACCAATTTAGAATCAATTCATACATTGGGGACAGAACTAAAAAATGGCCGATTCCGTGTATCTCAAACAGGCGACCTCCTGCCCTCCGTATTGTTCGTACTACGCTTAATTCGTATAAATTTCCCCGGTCCCTTGCGCTACGAACTACTGAGGTTTTACTGTACTTGACAACAAACGACCAAACCTCAGCGTTACAACAACCCCGCTATTACGGCCACTTTCAGAAAATACCGCAAGTGCTCTTAATTTATTAGAGGGGTTTTACTGTACTTGCAAAACCATAGGATAAAGGCAATGGCTTCTTCCAATTCATTCTTGAGGGTAAAAACAAAATTTAATTGTAACCTTGAGCTATATGATTGAAAAATAATAATAATGGTTTGAGTATTTAAACAAAACTATTTGGACTAATGTCAGACAGAAAGACATGATGTAAATAGTCTACAGTACTGTATTATAAACCAACTTAACATTGAACTTAAAGGTATGATTAATTTAGAGTGAGTGATTTAAATAAAACACCACTTAATATGTATGTGCTTTATAAAATTACCAATAAATATCTACAAACTTGAATACAAAATAAAGAAAATAATAATGACGCTGTTGTTAAATGAAACTTATTTGTGACCAGCTATGCCAAAAAGGACCATCTAGAAATTTCACAATATGTATAATGGAAAAAGAGAGCAGAGAAAGCATGGATATATCTTTATAAATCAAGGTGCCAAATAGTCACAAGATACGCCCATTACATTGCTTAATATTGACGTCTGAAAACGAAACAAGAGGCCAATAGGGTCTCAAGAGCACAAAAACAGATAAAGGTACACCAAATAAAGTTCATTATCAATTATCAAAGCTCTAGGCCTTTCTGTTTGAGTGAAGAAGAGAAGAAGAATTTCAAAGTTTCATTTTAGACTCAGTTCCAAACTGAAAGGAGTTGCAGATGACAATTTAAAGTTCATAAAATTTTAGACTTATTCAACTTGGCAGAAAACATTGCTTATCTTTTGATGTGGGGGCATAGAAATGCCATTTTCTACACCAAAATGAACATATCATTCTAGTATGCCAATAGGGACATCAATCATCAGTACTTTCTGTGCTTTGACTTTAGTGTTGAGACTTAAACAAAATAAGCCATGGTAACAAAGTATATGTATATCATCAGTCTTTTTTTGTTATTGTTACATGTTACTGACTAAAAAAATTGCACAATAAGCTACTCAATATCTAAGTTAGACTTCCTGTAAGAGGTCAGTGGGAGTGGCCAACAATCTGTCGATTCTGATCTAAAAAGGAGATCAGTACAGAACTTTGTTCAATTTGTATAGATGTCAATCAGTAGAGATCAATCACGGAAATAGTTTATAAACAGTTAATAACTGAACTAGGAATATTTGTTTTGGCAGGAGGTTTAGGAAAAGATCAGAATGCACATTTTACCAGTCTTATCTTTGTCTATACTACCAGCTTGTTCCATAAGAGCAAGATTTGTTTATAAATTTTGACACACAAACAACCCAGTGCTTTCAGTCCTTTGATTTTAATGTAATTTTGATCAAAAGTTTGGGTTAAAATAACCAGCCTATATTAAGAAATTCTAGATCAGCCCCCAAAAATACGTCGCCTCATACAATCAAACTACCAAAATATGGTGTGTTTGAAACTCTTTAACCCTTTACCACACTATCATGCTTTAAACATCCCCTCCCCTGGTCCTGAAGAAAAAAGCAATTTCTTCATGATTGATATTGTTTCTACCTCCCCAAATAAAATTTTTGAAATTTCATAAACTAAATATTGTCATCTGCAACATCTTTGAATTTGGACTAGTAAAAAGTTTTGTTGTCTGGCAATAGGTTTAAGCAGCGTGGTCTGGTACAAACTTTGGCTGAATTCAGGCTACTATTATGTCAATTCAACCAAATTGACAAATCAATAAAAACACCATATGTTACTGATAAAAACTATGTCACAGGTTTGTTATTCAAGGTTGATTTGTATTCTGTACAGAGATAGGTCAATTGCATCAATTACCATCAAAGTTACAGTGATATACATGGACATTAGGCAAAATCTGCTGTTTTGTCTTATGTGTGACAAAGTTGATTTTTTTTTTCAAATACTTGAACCAAATCATATAAAGGTACCTTTATTTGACATATTGAAGAAGAGGGCCATTGGCCCTGGGGCGCTCGCCTGAGATAAAGGCTCTTTTTCTTTCAACAGTCTAATTTCATGTTTAGGTAAGGATTATGAAACAAGTGGGCCACAATTACATATAAAAACTATGAACCTGGGGATCCAAAAGTCTAGTAATAAATTCCAAGGCTTTAGTGCTGATTTGAAAGAAGGAAAAAACTTTTTCCATGGGTTATAATTTCAGAAATAAGAAAGAAGTCTGTGAACTGATGCTTCATGCCTATACCCCCCCCTACACCTTCTGGGTCAGGAGGAGAAGATTCTTAAAGATTATTTTGAAATTTCACATTTGTTGCCACGGCAACCAGAGTTTTTAACGGATTTCAATTCTTTTAGCTAATTTTAAGGGGGACCACCTAAGCCTAAGGAACATTTCTGCAAAATTTGGTTCAAATTGGCCCTGTGAATTGGGAGGAGATGTCATTTAAAAAATTGTTCTTTATTTCTATATAACCCCCCCCCCCTGGGGCTTCGCCCCTGAGGACCCGAGGATCATGATTTTAGTTATTTTGAAAGAGGTCAATGTACTGATGCTTCATGCAAAATATCAAGGCTCTACGCCTTCTGGGTCAGGAGGAGAAGATTTTAAAGATTATTTTAAAATTTCACTTTTGTTGCCATGGCAACCAGAGTTTTTAACGGTTTTCAATTCTTTTAGCTATTTTTGAAGGGCAGTGTTCAATCTAGAGGGGGCCATGGCTAAAATGGCCCTCTAGAATCCAAAATGACCCCCTTCAAAATGAAGATTGGGCCCAAAAGGCACACTTCAATCACACATTCAATAAGACTTCTCTGAATGAAGTCATAGAAATAATGTCTTAACTTTTTCTAGTAGATTTAATTTGTTCAAAACAATATATTTATTATCAAATTGTTATGGTTTGTTACATTTAAAACCTTGTAATTCAATAATTTGTCTATGTATTTGTATCGCATGACCCCCTTGACCAAGAGCCATGGGCCCATTGGGCCCCCTTTGATACAAAGCTAGATTGAACACTGGAAGGGGACCACCTAAGCTACATTTCGTCCAAATTTGGTTCAAATCAGCCCAGTGGTTTGAGAGGAGATGTCATTTAAAAAATCATTCTTTATTTCTATATAAACCCCACCCCCGTGGGGCTCCGCGTGCTTATGTGAGCTAAAAAGTCCAAGGCTATTTGCTAAAGCTATAACCAGTTGAGCAGAGCATCAAGATTACTGAAGGTGTAGATCTGTATCTGGCTCACCTAAGCACAATATACTAAAGGTAAGCTCTTATGGCTGCATCTGTCACCTGAAAATTGGTCTGAATGTTTATCTTGGTAAGATCTTGGACAAGTTCAACATTGGATCATCAGAGTTAATGTTTGTTATATGAAATCTTGGACAAAGTTACAATTCGATCGATAGAGGTTTTAAAAACTAGGTCACTAGGTCATTTCTTGGAAAAACCATAGAGACACTCTAGAAGTCCAAACTACCTGAAAATTGGTCAACATGTTTGTCTTGATAAAATTTTGATAATTTGAAATTTGAACTCTGTTGAAAACCTTTGCAGGCAACATTTTGTGCTCAATAAACAGAAAGAAAGTAAAGTCTTAGAGTACTATCTAATGACAAATGCTTATTCAACCTAAAAGTCAACAAGGTGGCAATTGTCACAAGATAGGCTGTCACACTGCTGGATGCTGACTTGGGTAGGGGATTAAAATTTAAGTCTAATTTCAAGAAAGGTTAACATATTCACAATGATAACTTATTGTTCTGGTGTTTTTTCTTGTTATCATGAGGTTTTGAAAACCATACGCTGTAACACTATAAGAGATTTGAACAAGAGGGCCGTTGGCCCTGGAGCGCTCACCTGAGATAAAGGCTCTTTTTCTTTCAACAGTCTAATTTCATGTTCAGGTCAGGATTATGAAACAAGTGGGCCACAATTACATATAAAGACTATGAACCAGGGAATCCAAAAGTCTATTAATAAATTCCAAGGCCTTAGTGCTGATTTGAAAGAAGGAAAAAACTTTTTCCATGGGTTATAATTTCAGAAATAAGAAAGAAGTCTGTGAACTGATGCTTCATGCCTATACCCCCCCGCCTTGGTCTGCCCCTGGAAACCCTATGATCATGATTTTAGCTATTTTGTAAGAGATCAATATACTGATGCTTCATGCAAAATATCAAGCTGTACGCCTTCTGGGTCAGGAGGAGAAGATTCTTAAAGATTATTTTGAAATTTCACATTTGTTGCCATGGCAACCAGAGTTTTTAATGGATTTCAATCCTTTTAGCTAATTTTAAGGGGGACCACCTAAGCAACATTTCTGCAAAATTTGGTTCAAATTGGCCCTGTGAATTGGGAGGAGATTTCATTTAAAAAATTGTTCTTTATTTCTATATACCCCCCCCCCTGGGGCTTCGCCCCTGGGGACCCGAGGATCATGATTTTAGCTATTTTGGAAGAGGTCAATATACTGATGCTTCATGCAAAATATCAGGGCTCTACACCTTATGGGTCAGGAGGAGAAGATTTTTAAAGATTATTTTGAAATTTCACTTTTGTTGCCATGGCAACCAGAGTTTTTAACGGATTTCAATTCTTTTAGCAAATTTAAAGGGGGACCACCTAAGCAACATTTCTGCAAAATTTGGTTCAAATCGGCCTAGTGGTTTGAGAGGAGATGTCATTTAAAAAATCGTTCTTTATTTCTATAAAGACCCAACCCTCCTTGGGGTCCACCCCTGGGGACCCAAGGATCATGATCTTAGCTATTTTGAAAGAGGTCAACATACTGATGCTTCATGCAAAATATCAAGGCTCTATGCCTTCTGGGTCAGGAGGAGAAGATTTTTAAAGATTATTTTGAAATTTCACTTTTGTTGCCATGGCAACCAGAGTTTTTAACGGATTTCAATTCTCTTAGCTAATTTTAAGGGGGACCACCTAAACAACATTTCTGCAAAATTTGGTTCAAATCGGCCCAGTGGTTTGAGAGGAGATGTCATTTAAAAAATCGTTCTTTATTTCTATAAAGACCCAACCCCCATGGGGTTCCACCCCTGGGGACCCAAGGATCATGAATTTAGCTATTTTGAAAGAGGTCAAAATACTGATGCTTCAAGCAAAATATCAAGGCTCTATGCCTTCTGGGTCAGGAGGAGAAGATTTTTAAAGATTATTTTGAACTTTCACTTTTGTTGCCATGGCAACCAGAGTTTTTAACGGATTTCAATTCTTTTAGCTATTTTTGAAGGGGACCACCTAAGGAACATTTCTGCCAAATTTGGTTCAGATTGGCCCAGTGGTTTAGGAGATGTCTTTAAAGAAATTGTTGACATACGACGCACGATGGACGCCGGACGGACGCCGGACAAAAGGCAATCACAATAGTTCACTTGAGCACTACGTGCTCAGGTGAGCTAAAAAAGATATGTTCCTTGATGATATCTATCCACCCATAAAGTTTCATGATGATAGCTGTTATACTTTCAGAGATGCGTTCGAGACAAAATCCAAGTATGAAAAACAACAAAGGGGAATAACTCAAAAAATAGGCAAAGAAGAGTTAAGGTTCTTGTACACTGCACTTCCCCTTGATGATATCTATCCACCCATAATGTTTCATGATCATAACTATTACACTATCAGAGATATGCTCCAGACAAAGTCAAAGTCTGAAAACAACAAATGGAAATAACTAGAAAAATAGGCAAGGTAGAGTAAAGGTTCTTTTGCACTGCATTCCCCCTGTTGACATCTACCCACCCATAAAGTTTCATGATGATAGCTGTTATACTTTCAGAGATGTGCTCCAGACAAAATCCTAGTATGAACAAAAGGGCTGTTGGCCCTGGGGCGCTCACCTGAGATAAAGGCTCTTTTTCTTTCAACAGTCTAATTTCATGTTAAGGTTAGGATTATGAAACAAGTGGGCCACAATTACATATAAAGACTATGAACCTGGGAATCCAAAAGTCCAAATTACAAATTCAAAGGCTTTAGTGCCAATTTGAAAGAAGGAAAAAACTTTTTCCATGGGTTATAATTTCAGAAATAAGAAAGAAGTCTGTGAACTTATGCTTCATGCCTATACCCCCCCCCCCCCCCGGGTCTGCCCCTGGAGACCCGAGGATCATGCTTTTAGCTATTTTGTAAGAGGTAAATATACTGATGCTTCATGCAAAATATCAAGCTGTACGCCTTCTGGGTAAGGAGGAGAAGATTCTTAAAGATTATTTTGAAATTTCACTTTTGTTGCCATGGCAACCAGAGTTTTTAACGGATTTCTATCCTTTTAGCTAATTTTAAGGGGGACCACCTAAGCAACATTTCTGCAAAATTTGGTTCAAATTGGCCCTGTGAATTGGGAGGAGATTTCATTTAAAAAATTGTTCTTTATTTCTATGTAAACCCCATCCCCCTGGGGCTCCGCCCCTGGGGACCCGAGGGTTATGATTTTAGCTATTTTGAAAGAGGTCAATATACTGATGCTTCATGCAAAATATCAAGGCTCTACCCCTTCTGGGTCAGGAGGAGAAGATTTTTAAAGATTATCTTAAAATTTCACTTTTGTTGCCATGGCAACCAGAGTTTTTAACGGATTTCAATTCTTTTAGCTATTTTTGAAGGGGACCACCTAAGCAACATTTCTGCCAAATTTGGTTAAAATCAGCCCAGTGGTTTGAGAGGAGATGTCATTTAAAAAATCGTTCTTTATTTCTTTATAAACCCCATCCCCCTGGGGCTCCGCCCCTGGGGACCCGAGGATTATGATTTTAGCTATTTTGAAAGAGGTCAATATACTGATGCTTCATGCAAAATATCAAGGCTCTATGCCTTCTGGGTCAGGAGGAGAAGATTTTTAAAGATTATTCCAAAATTTCGCTTTTGTTGCCATGGCAACCAGAGTTTTAAACGGATTTCAATTCTTTTAGCTATTTTTGAAGGGGACCACCGAAGCAACAATTTTGCCAAATTTGGTTCAAATCGGCCCAGTGGTTTGAGAGGAGATGTCATTTAAAAAATCGTTCTTTATTTCTATATAAACCCCACCCCCCTGGGGCTCCGCCCCTGGGGACCCGAGGATCATGATTTTAGCTATTTTGAAAGAGGTCAATATACTGATGCTTCATGCAAAATATCAAGGCTCTTCGCCTTCTGGGTCAGGAGGAGAAGATTTTTAAAGATTATTTTAAAATTTCACTTTTGTTGCCATGGCAACCAGAGTTTTTAACGGATTTCAATTCTTTTAGCTATTTTTGAAGGGGACCACCTAAGGAACATTTCTGCCAAATTTGGTTCAAATTGGCCCAGTGGTTTAGGAGGAGATGTCGTTTAAACAAGAGGGCCGTTGGCCCTGGGGCGCTCACCTGAGATAAAGGCTCTTTTTCTTTCAACAGTCTAATTTAATGTTAAGGTTAGAATTATGAAACAAGTGGGCCACAATTTCATATAAAGACTATGAACCTCGGGATCAAAAAGTCTAAATTACAAATTCCAAGGCTTAAGTGCTGATTTGAAAGAAGGAAAGAACTTTTTCCATGGGTTATAATTTCAGAAATAAGAAAGAAGTCTGTGAACTGATGCTTCATGCCTATAGGCCCCCCCCCCTGGGGCTCAGCCCCTGGGGACCCGAGGATCATGATTTTAGCTATTTTAAAAGAGGTCAAAATACTGATGCTTCATGCAAAATATCAAGGCTCAAATTGGCCCAGTGGTTTGGGAGGAGATGTCATTTAAAAAATCGTTCTTTATTTCTATATAAACCCCACCCCCCTTGGGCTCTCCCCCTGGGGACCCGAGGATCATGATTTTAGCTATTTTGAAAGAGGTCAATATACTGATGCTTCATGCAAAATATCAAGGCTCTATGCTTTCTGGGTCAGGAGGAGAAGATTTTAAAGATTTTTTTAAAATTTCACTTTTGTTGCCATGGCAACCAGAGTTTTAGTCGGATTTCAATTCTTTTAGCTATTTTTGAAGGGGACCACCTAAGGAACATTTCTGCCAAATTTGGTTCAAATTGGCCCAGTGGTTTGGGAGGAGATGTCATTTAAAAAATCGTTCTTTATTTCTTTATAAACCCCACCCCCCTGGGGCTCCGCCCCTGGGGACCCGAGGATTATGATTTTAGCTATTTTGAAAGAGGTCAATATACTGATGCTTCATGCAAAATATCAAGGCTCTATGCCTTCTGGGTCAGGAGGAGAAGATTTTTAAAGATTTTTTTAAAATTTCACTTTTGTTGCCATGGCAACCAGAGTTTTAAACGTATTTCAATTCTTTTAGCTATTTTAGAAGGGGACCACCTTAGGAACATTTCTGCCAAATTTGGTTCAAATTGGCCCAGTGGTTTGGGAGGAGATGTCATTTAAAAAATCGTTCTTTATTTCTATATAAACCCCACCCCCCTGGGGCTCCGCCCCTGGGGACCCGAGAATCATGATTTTAGCTATTTTGTAAGAGGTAAATATACTGATGCTTCATGCAAAATATCAAGGCTCTACGCCTTCTGGGTCAGGAGGAGAAGATTCTTAAAGATTTTTTTAAAATTTCACTTTTGTTGCCATGGCAACCAGAGTTTTTAACGGATTTCAATTCTTTTAGCTATTTTTGAAGGGGACCACCTAAGGAACATTTCTGCCAAATTTGGTTCAAATTGGCCCAGTGGTTTGGGAGGAGATGTTGTTTAAAGAAATTGTTGACGGACTACAAACGACGCACGACGCACGACACACGACGCACGACGGACGACGGACGGACGCCGGACAAAAGGGGATCACAATAGATCACTTGAGCACTACGTGCTCAGGTGAGCTAAAAATCGTTCTTTATTTCTATATAACCCCCCCCCCCTGGGGCTCCGCCCCTGGATACCCGAGGATCATGATTTTAGCTATTTTGAAAGAGGTCAATATACTAATGCTTCATGCAAAATATCAAGGCTCTACGCCTTCTGGGTCAGGAGGAGAAGATTTTTAAAGATTATTTTATAATTTCACTTTTGTTGCCATGGCAACCAGAGTTTTTAACGGATTTCCATTCTTTCAGCTATTTTTGAAGGGGACCACCTAAGGAACATTTCTGCCAAATTTGGTTCAAATTGGCCCAGTGGTTTAGGAGGAGATGTCGTTTAAAGAAATTGTTGACGGACGACGCACGACGGACGACGGACGGACGACGGACAAAAGACGATCACAATAGCTCACTTGAGCACTACGTGCTCAGGTGAGCTAAAAACAACAAAGGGGAACTCAAAAAATAGGCAAGGTAGAGTTACTGTTCATGTACACATGCACTTCCCCTTGATAATATCTAACCATCCATAAAGTTTCATGATGATACCTATTTTATTTGCACTGCATTCCCCTTGATGACATCTACCCACCCATAATGTTTCATGATCATAGCTTTTACAGTTTTAGAGAGATGCTCCAGACAAAATCCAAATATGAAAAACAACAAAGGGAATTAACTAAAAACAAGAGGGCCAGAATGGCCCTAAAATCGCTCACCTGACTAATGTAAGATGATTCAAAATTGAAATTGGCCCAATGGTTACTGAGGAGAAGATGTTTAAAGATTTCAAAGTCAAAAACTGCCCTACCCTTCCAAGCCCTTATTTGGTCATCAATCAAAATTCAAGAACAACTTTTGAAAAGGGTCACTCAATGAACATTCATACCAAATTTGGTTGAAATTGGCCCAATAGTTACTGAGGAGAAGATGTTTAAAGATTTCAAAGTCAAAAACTGCCACGCCCATATTTGGGCGTGAAACCAAATTCTGCAAACAACTTTTGAAAAGGGTCACCCAAAGAACATTCATGCCAAGTTTGGTTGAAATTGATCCAATGCTTACTGAGGAGAAGATGTTTAAAGATTTCAAAGTCAAAAAAGTGCCTGACCCTGCCACGCCCATATTTGGGCATAAATCAAAATTCCAAGAACAACTTTTGAAAAGGGTCACCAAAGGAACATTCATGCAAACTTTGGTTGAAATTGACCCAACTGTTACTGAGGATAAGATGTTTAAAGATTTCAAAGTTAAAAAAACTGCCACGCCCATATTTGGGCATAAATCAAAATTCTGCAAACAACTTTTGAAAAGGGTCAACCAAGGAACATTCATACCAAATTTGGTTGTAATTGGCCCAATAGTTACTGAGGAGAAGAAGTTTAAAGATTTCAATGTCAAAAACTGCCACGCCCATATTTGGGCGTGAAACGAAATTCTGCCGAACAACTTTTGAAAAGGGTCACCCAAGGAACATTCATACCAAGTTTGGTTGAAATTGGCCCAATGGTTACTGAGATGTAGATGTTTAAAGATTTCAAAGCCAAAAACTGCCACGCCCGGCCACACCCATATTTGGGCATAAATCAAAATTCTGCGAACAACTTTTAAAAAGGGTCATCCAAGGAACATTCATGCCAAGTTTGGTTGAAATTGGCCCAATGGTTACTGAGGAGAAGATGTTTAAAGATTTCTAAGTAAAAAACTGCCACGCCCTGCCACGCCCATATTTGGGCATAAATCAAAATTCCATGAACAACTTTTGAAAAGGGTCACCCAAGGAAGATTCATGCCAAGTTTGGTTGAAATTGGCCCAATGGTTACTGAGGAGAAGATGTCTAAAGATGTCTAAGTCAAAAACTGCCACGCCCTGCCACGCCCATATTTGGGCGTAAATCATAATTCCACGAACAACTTTTGAAAAGGGTCACCTAAGGAACATTCATGCCAAATTTGGTTGAAATTGGCCCAATGGTTACTGAGGAGAAGATGTTTAAAGATTCCTAAGTCAAAAACTACCACGCCCTGCCACGCCCATATTTGGGCATAAATCAAAATTCCACGAACAACTTTTGAAAAGGGTGACCCAAGGAACATTCATACCAAATTTGGTTGAAATTGGCCCAATGGTTACTGAGGAGAAGATGTTTAAAGATTTCTAAGTTAAAAACTGCCACACCCTGCCACGCCCATATTTGGGGGTCAATCAAAAATCCGCGAACAACTTTTGAGAAGGGTCACCCAAGGAACATTCCTACCAAGTTTGGTTGAATTCCGCCCAGTGGTTACTGAGGAGAAGATGTTTAAAGAATTGTTGACGACTTCCGACTTCCGACTTCAGACGCACGACGCACAACGGACAAAAGGTGATACCAAAAGCTCACCTTGAGCACATTGTGCTCAGGTGAGCTAAAAAGGGTCACCCAAGGAACATTCATGCCAAGTTTGGATGAAATTGGCCAAATGGTTACTGAGGAGAAGATGTTTAAAGATTTCTAAGTCAAAAACTGCCATGCCCTGCCACGCCCATATTTGGGCATAAATCAAAATTCCAAGAACAACTTTTGAAAAGGGTCACCCAAGGAACATTCATGCCAAGTTTGGTTGAAATTGGCCCAATGGTTACTGAGGAGAAGATGTTTAAAGATTTCTAAGTCAAAAACTGCCACGCCCTGCCACGCCCATATTTGGGCATAAATCAAAATTCCACGAACAACTTTTGAAAAGGGTCACCTAAGGAACATTCATGCCAAATTTGGTTGAAATCGGCCCAATGGTTACTGAGGAGAAGATGTTTAAAGATTCCTAAGTCAAAAACTGCCACGCCCTGCCACGCCCATATTTAGGCATAAATCAAAATTCCACGAACAACTTTTGAAAAGGGTGATCCAAGGAACATTCATACCAAATTTGGTTGAAATTGGCCCAATTTGAAATTGGTTTGAGTTACAGTTATTGTGCACTGCATTCCCCCTGATGACATCTACCTACCCATTAAGTTTCATTAACAAAGCTATTATACTGTCAGAGATATGCTCCGGACAAAATCAAAGTATGAAAAACAATAAAGGGGAATAATTTAAAAAATAGGCAAGGTAGAGTAAAGGTTGCTTTGCACTGCACTTCCCCTTGATACTATCTATCTACGCATTCAGTTTCATGATCATAGCTATTATACTTTTATAGATATGCTCCAGACAAAATCCAGGTATGCAAAACAACAAAGGAAAATAACTCAAAAAATAGTAGAGTTACAGTTCTTTTTCACTGCATTCCCCTTGATGACATCTTCTCACCCATAAAGTTTCATTTTCAAAGCTATTATACTGTCAGAGATATGCTCCGGATAAAATCAAAGTATGAGAAACAACAAAGGGGAATAACTTAATAATAGGCAAGGTAGAGTTATGGTTCTTATGAACTGCACTTCCCCTTGATGATATCTATCCACCAATAAAGTTTCATGATCATAGCTATTATACTTTTAGAGATATGCTCTGGACAAAATCCAAGTATGAAAAACAACAAAGGTGAATAACTCAAAGAAAAAGCTAGGTAGAGTTACAATTCTTGGGCACTGCACTTCAGGATCATGAGAGGAATATAACTGCCAAGTTTCAAGTCAATCGGATTTAAGCTGACAAAGTTATGCTCCGGACAAAGAAGTGAATGCTATCCGGACGTAGGAATCCACGGGAGATCCCATAATATATTCCGTCTCCAAGGGGTGTTTAAAAAAAGATGTCTAATAAAGACATGGATAAATTTGATCACCAGGGGAGTCAGTTGGGTGATTGAATGGGGTTTAACACCAGAAAGCGACCATATCAGTAACTAAGTTTCAAGTCGATGATATGAATGGCTGCCGAGGAAAATGCAATGAAAATACAACACCATATTAGGAAAGTCTGAGAATAAACGAAGTTGTAAATCAGCAAGTAGTTAACTTGTAGACCTAACTTTTGTAAGTGCCATGTACGAAGCCTACATGAAACCTCCACTCTAAGTTTTAAGTCAGTGCTATGAATATTTGCTGAGAAAAGATATACAAAAATATACCACTATACCATCAATGTCTAAATATAAATGAAATTGTGAAATTTTGATTTCTAAAGTGTTTTGCATTGCTGGGCTGGCCTTATCAGACATAGAAAAATCTTTCTCAAGTTAGGGCCATTTTGGCCTTCTTGTTTTATGACTTTTCCATTGGTGTACTTCTGTAAGATTCCTTAAATAAATTTTCAATGGACAAAACTTTTTATGCAAGACCTATCATTAATAACAAGCAATTTCTTATTTTTCTACAATGTTTTCCTTTTTTTTTTCTTGCCGTCATCCAAAAGCACCATTTTGTGGGACTGAGGTATAGATGCTTTGTACAGTCTGGTAAATACTAGTAAATATTCTACAATATGCTATTTATCATGAAGGGGCAAGTAAAAATACCCGACAAGATGAACACATCAGAACCACGCGAGCTGCAAATTAAGGTAACTTGAATAAAAGAAGGTGGGACATAATGACAAATTGGTGACAACCATTTTCTTTTTAAAAGATTTAAACTTATTTTACTTGATCCTGAATATGAATCAGGTTTCTCAAGAAATATGAAGGCTAACTAAATGTATTATTGATGCAACTGAAAAATTTTATTTGTTGTTTTAAGCAGTGTTTTTTTAATGACCAGATAGAGCTTGAGTTGGTTGTAAAATTTAAATTTACGGTAGTCATATTTTATATTCCTTTCTTACTGACTTTCTATCTCATATATTGACAGGAAAATAAGGGTCATCAAGCTGATCAGTTGTCAGATAAAATTTTGAAAACCCATCCAAAAGTTAGAAAATTGTTTTAAATTGTCTTTTTTCTTTCATTGCCTGTTTTGTGACAAAACCTATAATTAGTGAAGCCACATGGCTCAATTTCACCACTGAACAAACATTTCAAATTCATTATGAAGTCCGTAATCTATGAACGAATCTCACGGCCATTGCGTTCACAGATTTTAAAGATGAGCCAGATAATAATGCCCTAATTGCTAACTAGCAAAGTAGTTCTTTTGTGTTTTTCAATTAACCTTTCTTGTATTTCAATTACAGAAAAAATTTGGGCCACACACTAAAACTTGATACCATTTGTTTGTTTGTTGAACACTCTGCGGTTTTTAACAATAAATATCATTTACAAAAACACCCTTTCATTGATCTTAAAACTTTGAAAATCCTGAAGAATTCCAATTAACATAACTTTAGAATACTAAAACAGTTAATTCTTATAAAACACTTACATTGGCTTGAGATTCAGTACTTTGAGCATCATCTTTAATCACAGATATCACATTCAGAGCATGCATCTAAGCAAACTGAATAATAATGACTGCAAGAAGATCAGAAAAATTTATGTCAAAATTTAGACAAAAGGTTGAAAGCCATTAGGTCTTAAACCTTCCACTTTGTTCCTATTCAACACTTATCTCATTGTTGAGAGTTTCAATGCAAATTATCTAGCTTTACTTCTTCCATTACTTGTGAATCTTTTTGAAATTTTCTCTGCTGGTTATTAATGCTTTATTAATAAAAAGGAAATGCCCTGTCATGAGTTTGAAAGTAAATGTGCATAAACTAATAAGAACATGGTATAAAGAATCAAAATATGGCTCAAAGTATAGACTTGATCAATCCTACACACAGTCAATCTGTAAGCCAATTAAAAACCCAACAGTATGAGATTAAATACATCATCATAAACCTGCACAGGCCATCTCGGTTCAATCAAGTATACATTTAAAAATTTATTACACTAGATCACTGCTCTGAGAGATTAACCCTTGTCATGCTGAACCCGGGATATTCCTGTTACAGCAGAAGGTATAGATAAAGATCGGCCTGTACATATGTGTAGTCTGATATTAGTGTACACCACCTGTTTGTCCCTTTTAAGTCAAATTGTTCATAAATAAGTTTTCAATTCAAATAGTGACCTGTAACTAGTGCTTCAAGTGCCTTTGATTTTGGTGAAATTCTAAACAGGCTTTTTATTCAGCTTTACAAGGGTTAAAACTGTTTCTTAACCCTTTCCAGTTCAATCACTGGTTTTTACGTCCCTGTTATTTTATACATGAGAAAACATTGTCGGAAAAGAAGAAATTGCTTGTAACAAGCAATTTCTTCTTTTCCCACAATATTTTCTATCCTGTGGATTGTTACTTTTCAAATTGCGCTCACTTTTAATTGTCGTCTGCAGCTGCTTTCAAATTGGACAAGTCTAAATTTTGAAAAACAGGAAAGAGTTAACCGGTTCCAACACAATGACGCTTTATGAGGCCCTTCCAAACTTATTAATTAATCAATATTTTGATAGACATAGACAATCTGTCAAATCTTTGTAACTACATTTGCTGAAAACAGTGTTGAATTATTGCCAGCTCTACATACAGATGGGCTTAACCCTTGTCATGCTGAATAAAATCCTTTTTAGAATTGTATAATAATCAAAGGGCTGAAAGTACTGGTGGTACTTGTTGTTAAGTTGTCAATACTTCTTTTAAAAATTAATTTCATAAACAACTCAAAAGGACAGACGGGATGTGTAGACTAATATCAAACTGCACTTAGGTGCAGTCTGATCTTTGTCTATATCTCCTGCTAAAACTGGGATATTCCGGGTCCAGCATGGCAAGGGTTAAAAGGGTTAAAGTTTGTGTATCACTAGTCAATAAAAAGATAATAAAGTCTCCAATAAAAATGAAAATAGAGTCTGGGAAAAAGTCATCATTTGGAAATTGTTTTACCCACGACAGATTACCAGTAGAGTACTGAACAAGGAAGTGATTAGGAATGATAGCAAAAATTCACCCAAAATGGGACAATCTTCACAGTTTAGGCCAAAACTTTGAGAGAACATGGTGAGAAAATGGTTTCAATTGCTATTATTATCAGCTTCAAATTGTGATTGTTTGGAAATGTCTAGCAAACGGAACTATAAGAAGATCATAGTATCTGATAGGTCAAAATTTCTGTCAAGACTCTACAATCGTCCTGTAAAAGTTCAGAAGGAACCATCCTTAACCCATTCCAACTCAAGAAAAATTTGGACTGGTCCAAATTGAAAGGAGTTGCAGACACAATTTAAATTTTATGGAATTTTTAGATTTTTTCAACCTTCTGGGTAGAAAACATTGTATAAATTGAAGAAATTGTGTGGGAATGGATTAATCCTTGTTATGCTGAATAAAATCCCTTTTTTCAAAACAGCATGAAAATCTTGGGCTGAAAACAGTAAAAGTACTTTTTCTAGGTCTGTATTTATTTTGAAAATTGAATTTTTATAAACAATCCTGACTTAAATGGGACAAGCAAGTAGTGTAGATATAGATCAGACTGCACATATATACAGGCTGATCTTTGTCTATACCTCCTGCATGACAAGGGTTAAGACTATACAATCATCCTGTAAAAAAATCAAAGAGAAATGCATAATAATAGACAATATCATGGAAACAAAACAGGAGCACCGCCTACGGGTTCCTACGCTAGGCTCTTGGGTTCTGGATAGTGGTGTTGGGTGCTGGATAGTGGATAAAAATCTAAGTTGAAAAAGGAGCATAATTCGCACAAAATGCATCTAGAGTTATCCCCCTTGATAGTATAGGTTCCTCTTTTGATAGTGAACATGTCACAAAATGTCAAAGTTTTCGCACAACGTCAACAACAACAACGACAACACGGAGGCTATCCCAATACCTCAGGTTTTCTTCGAAAATAGCCGAGCTAAAAATTTGATTGAAAATACAAAAGGCCCCTATTTCCCATGTTTTCCACTTCTGAAAGGAATCTTCCTTATAGCCCACAATCATTCTATGAAAGTTTCAAGAGAATCAGATAACAATTAATAGTCTTTATTCCTTAAACGAGAATAATTTGGGAGAAATCCATAAGACCGCTTTTCCTGTTTTCCAATGGATCCACTAAAGTTTCCCAAGGAACTTTCTTATGACACTACAATAATCCTGTGTAATTTTTAAAGTGAATCAAATAATGATTGTGGACTACAGTCTTTAAATGAGAATGTTTTAAGTGAAAATCTGTGAAGCCCATTTTTACTGTTTCTGATACCACATTTATTCTATGCATCTTTAAAGAGAATCCTATAAAAACTGTGGACTTTGTGTTAACAAAGGTATTTCAATCAATTTCTCATAAGGCTCCTTTTCCCGTGATTCTTGATGGACCCTAACCATTTTCAAAAGAATCCATCCTTAGGATTAAACAATCATTCTGTTAAAGTTTAAGAAGAATCTGATGAAAATGTGGACTTAAGTTAATGAGACTTTTCAAATGAAATTTCCATATGGCCCCTTTTCCCGTGCTACTTGTTGGATGGTTCAATCATTCTGTGAAAGTTTAAAGAGAATAAAATGAAAACAATAGACTTAATTGTGTGATGCTAGGGAGTAAACAGGGAAAAGTTAATTTACAGAGAGACAAATGGCTGGCCAGCTGGACGGCCATGGCTAAAAATTGAGGGCAGAAATTTACAAATAATGTAGAATCTTACAACATGTATTTAGTGACACCTACACATTTTTATTATTCAAGAGATGAAGAGAATATTTTTTCTTTACATTGAGGTATACAATTAAATACCTAAAAGGTAAGCAAAACCGGATCTCCAGAAATCATTAGATTAAGTTTTTTTTAAAGGTAACTGGAAATTCAAAGTGACATATGATGATCTCTCTTTCTTTCACACTTAAATGTAATATTTGCAAACTATTTAGCTAAAATGACAGATCACTACTGGAATATAATTTTTCAGAAGTAATGAAGGGACAAAGATGCAAATGGGACCCTACCAATATAAAGAGTTATAATCCCGAAAATGTATACTTTAATTAAGTCCTTGACTATACTGGGTAGATCAGGTTTAAATTTGTTGTGGTTCTTGTGCACTGCACTTCTCCTCAACGAGATCTATTCACCTATGAAGTTTCAAGTTAATAGCTATTATACTTTCAGAGATATGCCCCGGACAAAATCTTAGTCTTTAAAACAACAAAGGGCAATAACTCCAAAATTATGCAAGCAAGATTTGTTGTTTTGTGTACTGCACTTCTCCTCAAAGAGATGTATCGCCCTAGGAAGTTTCAAGTTGAATGCTTTTCAACTTTCAGAGATATGCTCCAGACAAAATGTAAGTGTTTAAAAGAACAAAGGGCAATAACTCAAAATTTATGAAAACAAGAGTTGTGGTTCATGTGCACTTCTCCTCTATGAGATGTATCCACTTATGAAGTTTCGAATTGATAGCTATGATACTTTTAGAGATTGGCTCCAGACAAAACGTAAGTGTTCAAAATAACAAAGGGCAATAACTAAAAAATTATGCAAGCAAGAGTTGTGGTTCTTGTGCACTGCACTTCTCCTCAATGAGATGTATCCACCTATGAAGTTTCAAGATGATAGCAATTATACTTTCAGAGATATGCCCAGGACTAAATCTTAGTATTTAAAACAACAAAGGGCAATAACTCCAAAATTATGCAAGCAAGAGTTGTGGTTCTTGTGCACTGCACTTCTCCTCAATGAAATCTATTGACCAATGAAGTTTCAAGTTGATAGCAATTATACTTTCAGAGATATGCTCTGGACAAGTTTAGTGATTGAATGACGGAAGGACAGAAGGACAGACGGAGACCATTACTATATTCCCTTTTTTGCAGGGAAAAAAATTATGGACCAGTCCATATTCAAATGCGTAATGACAATAATCACAAAAATCATCTTCATACATACAAAATTTTGAAAAAGCTGTTTTTCTCTTCACAAAAGATTCAAAATTTTGGAGATTTTTAGAAAATATCTTTTTGGCCATGGATGGGTATACAAACTATGAGGGTCTACAAAATTTTAGGAAATTTACTGTATCTGTAAATTAGATTATTGGGATTTATATAATTGTATGTATAGAGACAATGAGTTTCAACTGTATTTGTTTGTTTGAATGGGGTTTAGCACCACTTTAACCCTTTCCTGTTTTAAAATTTTGTAGACCTATCCAAATTCAAAGGTTTTGCAGACGAAAATTTAAGGTGGATTTAATTTGAAAAATAACCATTCATTAGGGTAGAAAATATTGTGGAAAAAGAAGAAATTGCTTGTTACAAACAATTTCTTCTTTTCCCATAATGTTTTCTCAAGTATAAGCTCACAAGGACGTAAAAACCAGTGAACAGTATTTCAGTCATATCATAGCGACTGAAGCTCTTTACCATGGATTCAAGGTTAATCTCACACGAGTACTCATCACTACATCATTTCCAAGCCTCCAGCTGTGCATCCCACTTAGGTCTACAATTAAACACCGATTGGAAAGAGACAAACATTGGAAAGGAAACTTGTTAATGAAATTAACAAAAGTGATGATTATATTGATAATAGCTTGTTACAAGCAAATGTTTCTATCCAAGATGATTCCACCAACTTTACATCTTGAGGCTGTTACATATCGGGATATAATAGAGAAAGGGTTTTAGCCAGCACATCATATGAGAAATTGAAGCTCTAAAAGGGTTTGTGATACATGAAATTAGAGCTGCTAAAAAAACTTCTGTAAGATTATCAGATAATAAAGTTGTAAAATATGAATCTTCAGTTTCACTTAGGACATGGTACAAACTCATCATCTACACTGCTGAATAAGCAAAATGTAACCACTGTACTTCACTGTTACTAAACATACTGTTTGGCAGATGGTTGTAGACATGTCTTTCAAAGTATGATTAATTAATTTTTGACAATTCAGACATGGGCAGGACAAAAAGGATACCTTTTTCCCACTTAACCCATTCCAACACAACCCCTTGTTTTATGCCCCTACAGATAGGATTCAAAAACATTGTAGAAAATGAAAAATTGCTTCTAAAAAGTAATTTCTTCATTTTGCACAATGTTTTCTTCTATGAAAAATAGAGATTTTTTTCAAATATCACAACCATAGAATTATTCGCTGCATCTTCTTTCTATTTGGACAAGTCTAAATTTTTTTATAAAGGAATGGGAGAGGTATCTGAAACCTTGATAAGAAAACATGCCAATTTCCTAAAATACGCTCAAACAGACGCTCAACACTAAAATATGAGTCACATATTGTCTTCACGGTAATCTGATAGGCTTAAAGTGGCTTTTTTTTGTTATATAGGAAAGGTTCAGTGGAATTCCAGATATTTTTAGAAATCATGGAATTCGGTTGTTGATACTGCATGACCTCATTTGCATATGACCCAAAGTCAACGGAAGGTAACAAATATAACAAGAGAAACAACCAACATCCTAAATCATGTCACACTAAATGGCTAGCACAAAACTAAGGTGTCTGTAGTGATGCTAACAGTAGTTTTGGACTGATGTGTACAGAACTGAAAAGCAGCTAGTGAACATAACTCCTGATGACATAACAATGACGTTGGTTTGAGCAAATTCAAACTGAATGCAGGATTCTGACGGATATACGCACCACATGAATTACCCGATATTCTAAAAATAGATTAACAGCCTAGGTGGGCTATGAGGGAGATACCCTAGTTTATTCTGAAAAACAACCTCTGATTTTTGCAAAACTACTTTTCAGCACATTGTATTGAAATAGTATACGAGAATGAATAAGAATGATCACAAGAGCACCGCCCACGGGTGCCAATGCTCGGCTGCAGGTGCTGGATAATTCAAAAATTCTAAGTCGAAAAAGGGGAATAACTCTTACAAAAATGCTTTTAGAGTTACCCCCTTGATAGTCTATATAGCTCTTGTGATGGTCAATACACATGCCAAGTTTCATGAGGATATCTTCAATAACAACAGAAATATGACCAAGGTTAAAGTTTGTCACGCCAATGCCAATGCCAACAACACCAAGGTGATCATAATACCTTGGGTTTTCTCCAAAACAGACTTGCCAAAAATCTGTGACATGAAAAAAACATCAATACCTACCTTTAAGGCACCAAGAACAAGAAGTCAAACATTCATATGTCATACTGTAATTGTTCTTGCGTTGCATTGTTGTTTCAATTTATTCTCTTCAGAAATAGTCGTGTGTGTTCATCTTAGATCCCCTATATCCAAAATTCCTTAAGTATCTATTATTCCCAAGGTAAAATAAAAGATAGAGTTAGTATTATCGAGATAACATGTATTAACTCATTACCTAACGGCATAATTTTAGACTGGTCAAATTGATAGAAGTTGTAGGCAACGATTCAAGTTTATGAAATTTTAGATTTTTTCAACTTGCTGGGTAGAAAACAATTTCTTCATTTTACACAATGTTTTACCAATTGTTTTTCCTGAGTGGCATCAAAAAGCATCATTGTATAGGATAGGTTAATCGTACCATAGGCTTCAACATGGTTATTAAACTAGTATAATAATGTCCATGTGATATCAAACTAATAGTTATCTCCCTCACGAACAAAAGGTAACATTACCAACCTTCCTAAAGAAGAAAAGCATGGATGTGCAAAATGTCATTATTACAGCTTTATTCAGCGTTACGACATTTTGCACGACCAACTACAATATGGCCTTGATCAGCAGACAAGTGTCAATGCGTGATACAATTAATGCCATACTAAATATGAGCATTTTTGATTTGCCTTGTTTGTTTAAATGGGGTTTAATACTACTCTTGACAGTAGTTTAGTCATACTGTGGCGGCTGGAGCACCTTACCATGGATTCTGGTGTTTCTCACACCATTACTACCACTACATCCTTTCCAAGTTTCCAGCTGCTCATCCCACTTAGGTTTACGATTATCCACCCATTGGTGGGAAACAAATCTTGGAAAGGATATTTGCTGCACCAGGGGATCGAACCCAGGGCCATGAGCATTTTGAAGTAGTGGGATAACAATCAGTTTAAAGTCATGTTTTGGATCGTATGGGAGGACAGTCCTCCAGACACTTGTAAAGGCTGGGAAGTGTTGGAGTGTTGAAACAGGGCTTTAATTAACTTTAACCCATTACCACATGGCAAAATTTTAGACTGGCCCAAATTGAAAGAAGTTGCAGACGACAATTCAAACTTAATGAAATTTAGGATTTTTTCAACTTTCTGGGTAGAAAACATTGTGGAAAATGAAGCAATTTCTTCATTTTCCACATTGTTTTCCAAAACTCTTTTCCTTTGGGGCGTCTAAAGGCGTAACTGAGTGGGAATGGGTTAAAATGCATGTCCTTGTTAAATTTTATGTAAATTTTTACAAATTTCTTGCTGTAGGTTGTACAGGTAACAATATGAGGAAAACTTTATACACTTTCCCACACTCTTTCAGGTGTAACCCTGACAGGAATTACATGAGGTCATAATCTCACCAGGCCCTCTTTACTTCATCATAACCTTTGCCTAACTATCAGATGATTTACGCTTTTAACCAGATGGCAATATTATAGACTGGCCAAAATTTAGAGGATTTGCAGACAATAACTCAAGTAGTGTGAAATTATAGATTTTTTCAACTTCCAAGGTAGAAAACTAAGTGTGAAATGAAGAAATTGCTTGATATAAGCAATTTCTTCATTTTACACAATATTTTCTAAATCATTTTTCTTGAGTGGTATCCAAAGGGTCACTGTGTGGGAGTTTTATCCTTGGGCAATAATTTATACAATCTTGATAGAGGTCCACAAGATGCTACTGTATACCAAATATCAAAGTTCTAGGCCCTCCTGTTTGGGAGAAGAATTTTTTTTAAATTTTCAATATATAAGCCATATGTAAAACTTGTGATGTCTGGGGAAGGGCTAATTTCAACCCTGGGGTTATAATATATATAATCTTGATAGAGGTCCACCAGATGATGCCACATACCATATATCAGAACTGCAGGTCTTTTGGTTTGGTAGAAAATGTATTTCAAAGTTTTCACTATGTAAGCTATGTACGCACTCCAAACCTTGCCTCCCGGCCAAGCATGGCCATTTCTAGACAGATTATTTTTCTTGTACAAACTTGATAGTCCTTGCCCTAAAGGATCTAAATACCAAATGTGAATCCAATCCAACAGCTGTTTCATGACACAAGAATAACTTCAAAGATGTTCCCTTTTCTGTTCTTTTTTTGCCCCTTATGGAACCCCTAGGAAAAATATCAACATGTCATGCTTAAATTGAAACACCTTCCCATGAGGATGCTCCCTGCCAAGTTTGGTTGAAATTCGTCCGAGGGTTCCTGAGAAAAAGTAAAAAAAGTTAAAAGTTAACGCAATAAGCATGGTGAAGAATGTTGGACAAAACACGATTGCAATAGGTCACCATGAACTTTGGTCAGGTAACCTAAAAATGTGGCCTCGAAAGTGTAAACGAGGTATATCTAAGATTTTATCTAAAAACCTAGTTTTTTATATCATGTGACCCAAAGTCGAACTTGGCCGACATCTTATGGACACAAAAATAAATTCTGACCAAATATCAAATCAATGGATCCTCTATGTTGCCTCTAGAGTGCTCAAATTTTTTCAAAGATTTGATCTAGTGACCTTGTCTTTGACCCCATGAGACTATAATGCAATCCTGGCCAGGATATCATGGACACCAACATTCTGACCAACTATCAAATAATTTCAACCGTGTGACCTAGTTTTTGACCCAACTAGATCCAAATTTCGAACTTGACAGAGATATTATAGCGACAAAAAATTCTGACCAAATATTAAATCAATTGAGCCTAAAATGTGCCCTTAAGAGCTCACAAGAAGATTTGACCTAGTGACCTAATTATTGACCCCATGTGTCTCAATATGTAACTTGACTGAGATATTATCCATACAAAAATTCTGACCAAATATCAATTAATTTGAGAATAAAATGAGCCCTCTAGAGTGCACAAATGGCTATTTCCAAGATTTGATCCTGTGACCTAGTTTTTGTCCCGACATGACCCAGTATTAAATTTGACCGAGATGCTATGCAGACAAACATTCTTACCAAATATCAAGACACTTTAAGCAAAAATGTGACGTCTACATTACCCACAAGGTTTTTCTAATATTTGTCCTAGTGATCTAGTTTTTGACCCCACATGATCCAATATTGAACTTGTCTGTGGTTTCATATAGACAAACATTCTGACTATGTGTAAAGACATTTGACCTAGACTGGTGGCCTCTAGAGTGCACATGAGATATTGACACCAGACAAGGTTAGATCACCAAAGCTCACCTTGAGCACTTTGTGCTCAGATGTCAGCTAAAACAAATGCACCAACACACAAAAACACTTTTTTAAAGCTATTTTGCAAAGTCAAGGGTAGATCACTCTGGAACCTTTTGAGGGATCAAAATATGTTTTGTCTCACACACACACACAAAAAAAAGAGGACCATGATGGTCCTATATAGCTCCCCTGAGTAAGGCTGACTCAAGGCTTTATGATGTATACAAAATATCAAAGCCCTACACCTAATTATTTTGGAGAAGAAGATTTTGTAAAGATTTTCTCCTATAATCCTAGGTGTTGTAGTGAAGATCTAACCATATAGAGCTAATTTCAAGAGTACAGCAATTCTATGAAGTACTTAAGTAGAGGGTCGATAGCATTAATACATACCAAATATCAAAGCCTTAGGCCTAATGGTTTAGAAGGAGAACATTTTCTATGATATCCTTCGATATTCTTCTTTATTCTTTTCTGGGATTGCACAGAAAAGGACTTATTTTCAAAATACAGTATTTTAGTACAGGGTCAATAGGTATTATTACACACCAAATATTAAATTCCTTGGCCTTATGGTTTGGGAGAAGAAGATTTTTTTAAAGATTTCCTTCTCTTTTTCTTTATAAAATCAGGGGCCATGGCAACCAAAGTTATTCATGGATTTCAATTCCTTGAAGTAGAGCATGACCTAAGGATCATTTCTGTGAATTTTGGTTGAAATTCCATGGTTAGTTTAGGAGGAGAAGATTTTTTTGTAATTGTGAACAGACGGACGGACACATGGACAGACGTCGGACGATGACCGATCGCAATAGCTCACCTAGAGCACTTGCATTCAGGTGGGCTAAAAATAACTGAGTGCAAACTGCCACGGTGTCTTAACCATAAAAACTATTGAATGCCTAATGCATTTAAGGGATTTCTGCCTGCAATTCCATCAGCTCACTTGAGCATATTTTGTTCAAAATGAGTGTGATCAGTCTTCACTATGCGCACTGCCTTTATGTCCACATGAATTAACTTTGTTCAATTGTTGAGAACCCCTTCAAAAGAATGCTATTTAACCCATTCTCACTCAATTCTGCTTTCCAAGCATCTCAATACAAAAAAAACTTTTGAAACTTTGAAGAAATCGCTTTTAACAACCACTTTCTAAAATGTCCACGATGTTTTCTACCCTACAAGGCAAAGATTTTCTAAATTCCAACAACTTGAAATTGCCTTCTTTACTTCTTTCAGTTTGAACCAGTCTAAGAGTTTGTCATCTTGTAATGGGTTAACTCCTGGATTACTTTATCCTTGTTTGTGCATCATGATTAGCTTTGACAAAGAAGATTATTTAACACTAGAGGTGGTTTCTGAGATACAGAATTTCAAAGCTTTCATCAAATATTGAAATTAGCCCAGCCCATTAAAGCCATGTTTTTCATATAGAGGGTCAACCAAGGATCATTTCTGTGTAATTTGGTTGAAATCCATCATATGGTTTCAGAAGATTTTCAAAGCTTTCACCTTATACGTAAATTAGCCGCACCTATTAAAGCCATGTTTGGACAAGTCTAAATTTTTTTATAAAGGAATGGGGTATAACAGCCCTGTTGAAAAAAAACTTTTAAAGAGAGGTATCTGAAACCTTGATAAGAAAACATGCCAATTTCCTAAAATACGCTCAAACAGACGCTCAACACTAAAATATGAGTCACATATTGTCTTCACGGTAATCTGATAGGCTTAAAGTGGCTTTTTTTTGTTATATAGGAAAGGTTCAGTGGAATTCCAGATATTTTTAGAAATCATGGAATTCGATTGTTGATACTGCATGACCTCAATTGCATATGACCCAAAGTCAACGGAAGGTAACAAATATAACAAGAGAAACAACCAACATCCTAAATCATGTCACACTAAATGGCTAGCACAAAACTAAGGTGTCTGTAGTGATGCTAACAGTAGTTTTGGACTGATGTGTACAGAACTGAAAAGCAGCTAGTGAACATAACTCCTGATGACATAACAATGACGTTGGTTTGAGCAAATTCAAACTGAATGCAGGATTCTGACGGATATACGCACCACATGAATTACCCGATATTCTAAAAATAGATTAACAGCCTAGGTGGGCTATGAGGGAGATACCCTAGTTTATTCTGAAAAACAACCTCTGATTTTTGCAAAACTACTTTTCAGCACATTGTATTGAAATAGTATACGAGAATGAATAAGAATGATCACAAGAGCACCGCCCACGGGTGCCAATGCTCGGCTGCAGGTGCTGGATAATTCAAAAATTCTAAGTCGAAAAAGGGGAATAACTCTTACAAAAATGCTTTTAGAGTTACCCCCTTGATAGTCTATATAGCTCTTGTGATGGTCAATACACATGCCAAGTTTCATGAGGATATCTTCAATAACAACAGAAATATGACCAAGGTTAAAGTTTGTCACGCCAATGCCAATGCCAACAACACCAAGGTGATCATAATACCTTGGGTTTTCTCCAAAACAGACTTGCCAAAAATCTGTGACATGAAAAAAACATCAATACCTACCTTTAAGGCACCAAGAACAAGAAGTCAAACATTCATATGTCATACTGTAATTGTTCTTGCGTTGCATTGTTGTTTCAATTTATTCTCTTCAGAAATAGTCGTGTGTGTTCATCTTAGATCCCCTATATCCAAAATTCCTTAAGTATCTATTATTCCCAAGGTAAAATAAAAGATAGAGTTAGTATTATCGAGATAACATGTATTAACTCATTACCTAACGGCATAATTTTAGACTGGTCAAATTGATAGAAGTTGTAGGCAACGATTCAAGTTTATGAAATTTTAGATTTTTTCAACTTGCTGGGTAGAAAACAATTTCTTCATTTTACACAATGTTTTACCAATTGTTTTTCCTGAGTGGCATCAAAAAGCATCATTGTATAGGATAGGTTAATCGTACCATAGGCTTCAACATGGTTATTAAACTAGTATAATAATGTCCATGTGATATCATGTGATCCCTTTTGAGGGATCAAAATATGTTTTGTCTCACACACACACACAAAAAAAAGAGGACAATGATGGTCCTATATAGCTCCCCTGAGTAAGGCTGACTCAAGGCTTTATGATGTATACAAAATATCAAAGCCCTACACCTAATTATTTTGGAGAAGAAGATTTTGTAAAGATTTTCTCCTATAATCCTAGGTGTTGTAGTGAAGATCTAACCATATAGAGCTAATTTCAAGAGTACAGCAATTCTATGAAGTACTTAAGTAGAGGGTCGATAGCATTAATACATACCAAATATCAAAGCCTTAGGCCTAATGGTTTAGAAGGAGAACATTTTCTATGATATCCTTCGATATTCTTCTTTATTCTTTTCTGGGATTGCACAGAAAAGGACTTATTTTCAAAATACAGTATTTTAGTACAGGGTCAATAGGTATTATTACACACCAAATATTAAATTCCTTGGCCTTATGGTTTGGGAGAAGAAGATTTTTTTAAAGATTTCCTTCTCTTTTTCTTTATAAAATCAGGGGCCATGGCAACCAAAGTTATTCATGGATTTCAATTCCTTGAAGTAGAGCATGACCTAAGGATCATTTCTGTGAATTTTGGTTGAAATTCCATGGTTAGTTTAGGAGGAGAAGATTTTTTTGTAATTGTGAACAGACGGACGGACACATGGACAGACGTCGGACGATGACCGATCGCAATAGCTCACCTAGAGCACTTGCATTCAGGTGGGCTAAAAATAACTGAGTGCAAACTGCCACGGTGTCTTAACCATAAAAACTATTGAATGCCTAATGCATTTAAGGGATTTCTGCCTGCAATTCCATCAGCTCACTTGAGCATATTTTGTTCAAAATGAGTGTGATCAGTCTTCACTATGCGCACTGCCTTTATGTCCACATGAATTAACTTTGTTCAATTGTTGAGAACCCCTTCAAAAGAATGCTATTTAACCCATTCTCACTCAATTCTGCTTTCCAAGCATCTCAATACAAAAAAAACTTTTGAAACTTTGAAGAAATCGCTTTTAACAACCACTTTCTAAAATGTCCACGATGTTTTCTACCCTACAAGGCAAAGATTTTCTAAATTCCAACAACTTGAAATTGCCTTCTTTACTTCTTTCAGTTTGAACCAGTCTAAGAGTTTGTCATCTTGTAATGGGTTAACTCCTGGATTACTTTATCCTTGTTTGTGCATCATGATTAGCTTTGACAAAGAAGATAATTTAACACTAGAGGTGGTTTCTGAGATACAGAATTTCAAAGCTTTCATCAAATATTGAAATTAGCCCAGCCCATTAAAGCCATGTTTTTCATATAGAGGGTCAACCAAGGATCATTTCTGTGTAATTTGGTTGAAATCCATCATATGGTTTCAGAAGATTTTCAAAGCTTTCACCTTATACGTAAATTAGCCGCACCTATTAAAGCCATGTTTTTCATCTATTCAAAATTCTTTGAAGGAATCCAATTATTGTTCACCAAAGGATCATTTCTGTGAAATTTGGTTGAAATCCATCAACTAGGTTCTGAGAAGATTTTCAAACCTTTCACCAATTATAGAAATTAGCCCAGCCCATTAAAGCCATCTGTTTTATCTGATCAAAATTCCTTGAAGGAATCTATAAAGGGTAACCTAAGGTACATTTCTGTAAAATTTGGTTGAAATCCATCCACTGGTTTCTGAGAAGATTTTCAAAGCTTTAACCATATATGGATATTAGCCCGCCCAATAAAGCCAATTTTTTTATCTCCCGCCCAATAAAGCGAAATTTTTTATCTGATCAAACTTCTTTGAAGGAATCTGATAGAGGGCCATCCAAGGATCATTTCTTGAAATTTGGTTGAAATCTGTTCATAACTTTCTACGGTTGACCAGACGGACAGATGCATGCACAAACAAAGGACACAACGTCATGACAATAGCCCTCTGGCTTTCAGCCACTGGAGCTAAAATTCAAACCATGCTTTGCTATCTTACTCTCAGTATTTTGATTATCTAAATAGATATCAAAGAGATTCATCCTGGCAAAAGTTAGTTCATTCTTATAGGAGATGTGCACACACACAAAAATATAATTTTAAGCTATATGATAAGTTAACGGCTGATAATTCTGAAACTAGTTGAGGGATCAAATTAAGTTTGGTATAATGCAAAACAGACATTAACCCATTACCAGACAACAAATTTTAGACTGGCCAAAACTGAAAGAAGTTGCAGACGACAATTTAGATTTTGTCAAATTTTGGATTTTTTCAACTTTCTAGGCAGAAAACATTGTGGATAATGAAGAAATTGCTTGTGCAATTTCTTCATTTTCCACAATGTTTTCCAAAGCTTTTTTTTCTTTGGGGCGTCTGAAGGCATCACTGACTGGGTTCGATGTGTCATTTGGACACGGTAAGAGAGATGCATATACAAAACATTGCTTACTGACAAATAGATAGACAGACTGACAAACAACTGGGCATTAACATAATACAGCCCTATTTGGGTAAAATAAGGCTTGTAAACAGTAATAATACCAGATTAAGAAGGTAGGTAGATGGCTTGAAGCCCATGCTTCCATATTTTGAAATTGGCAGTGAGCGACAGACAGTGATTGCAATACAGGGATAGACAAAAAAAAAGATAGAGAGACAGAGAGCAGATAGCAACAGAGGCACCAAAAGACACAAATTAAGATATTATATATGATGATGAATTTTATATTATGGTTTTTTTTATATGAAAAAAATGTGGGAAAAGAAAAAGAAAACGCTGGAAAACATGATTTCCAGCATTTTCTTTTTTTCTTTTCCCCATCAATTTCACACATAAAAAGCCGAAGTGCTTCCACCAGATCTATCCTGTCTATGCCCCCTAAAAAGGTCAAAGACATCCATCAAGCCATTAAACAATTAAAACAACAATTATGTATTATATTTATAGTCATCATTTATAAGTTTAACATGACAGTTAATTTAGTATACAATAATTACATCAATATTTCAGCTTTTTAACTGTGGGAAAATAGCATACAGTTTACAACATAATAGTAAAACTGAATAATACTCGGCTTTTATTGGTCCTTTATAGTGAATTCTCAGGTAATAAATCATGATTTACCTTTTGTCATTACTCAATATGACATAAGAATTAACTTATAAATTCTCACAGAAATTAAAAGCAGAGTGTTTAATCATTATGACAACATAATGTTAATCTAACTACTTAAACCCAACATTTCTTAAATTTAATGCTTATTCCAAGTCAATTCTAATGTTAATTTTTCATAATAAGTCCTAGAATCTTCATTCATTTTGTCTGAAACTTAGTCTGAAACCCAAGACTTTCAATTAAAATTATAATGACTACACACTGGATCCACCAAGGGAATTTTGCCACTGATAATTAACAATCTTCCATTTTTTCACATTGACGTTGACCTTCAATAAAATAACTTACAATGCTTGAGTTGGGTTTTATGGTGCTTTTTACAATCTTTTAGTTATATCAAGGTAAAAGTTCACCAATTCATGTGCCTCCTGGGTATCACCAGTATTAGGCTGGGGACCTGAAATGTCTTGCCCAGGACATACCTATGTGACCAGCGGTGTGGCCATGATTTAAACCAACAACCAATGACATCTCTCAGATTATGAGTCCACCATCCTAACCGCTGAGCAGAACTTGTTACAATTATAGGGTCATCTCCTTTGATGATATGAACATTTTCTCTGACTCTTACTATTCTAGAACTGTACTGGTTTATACAGGAGCATTAAGCCAAATTTGTTGATGAAATTGATCATTCATTTTCCACAATGTTTCTTACCCAGAAACTTGAAAAACTCTAAAATTTAATAAGCTTTGAATTGTTTTCCTCAACTCCTTTCAATTGGGACCAGTCTTAAATTTTCTGGTGTGGTAATGGGTTACGGCCTTTCATCCATTTGGTCTGAGAGAAAGATTTTATTCAACATGATACTAATTACACTAATTAACCCTTTTCATGCTGAATCCGGAATATTTCTGCCATGACAGGAGGTATAGACAAAGATCAGCCTGCACACATGTGCAGTCTGGTCTTAGTCTACACCATCTGCTTTTCCTTTTAAACAGGAACTATTCATAAGATAGATTTTCAAAAAAAAAATATTAACCTACAATTGATGCTGCCAGTACTTTCAGACCTTTGATTGTAATGACAATCTGTAGAGTGTTTATGATTCAGCATGACACAAGTTCACAACCGGAGCAGTGTTGGAATAAGGGTAAATTGTCATATCTATGATGACTCCATTTAACATGCTAAGATATGCCCACAACCATGATGATAAAAAGATAAGTTAAGAGAGACCTCCTGGAGACAGGAGTGCCAAAGAGGCCCAAGGTATGACAACAATGACATTTCTTTGACAAGCATAGATTGTTTTGTCTCATCAATATTTTACATGTCTTAGAGGGGTCTTACAGACTTCACTTCACATGAGAAGATTTGATCATATAATCTACTACAAATTGTTGTACAATTAATTATCTAACCCTTGTCATGCTTCAGGACTGCTTTAATTGATGGGCAATATTTCTGTCTGAAAATTAATTCTAAATAAAAATCTAGCTGAAAGGAGACAAACAGGTGTCAAAGACTAATGTCAACTTGCACATAAGTGCTGGAAGATCTTTGTCTACACCCTTTGTTTAATTAGAAAATATTTAAAACTTCATTGATTCAGAATAAGATGTGATGTTGTTGAAATAAGTGAATTCATCATCATGACCTATTCCAGATTCATGTAAGTCTAACTTCAGTACAAGGCAGAAGTTTCTATAGCATAGTCAAAACCAAAGAGAGGTTGGGTGATCACATACTTTCCTCCTTTGCACATAGTATCTTGCAGAACTCCCTTCTTCAGGTCTAATTTATTACCACAGGGCAAACTTGTCGACTTCCAAATACATACATGTTGCAAAAAATAATTTCAAAATTATTATTTTTTTTTTCTGTCTTATTAGATAGAAAAAATGAAGAAAAAGAAATTGTTTGTAACAATTAAATATATGTTTTAAGATTTTTCTATAACCCATTCCCACATGACAGAATTATAGACTAGTCCAAATTGAAAGAATATGCAGACTACAATTTCAAGTTGATAGAATTTTAGATTTTTTCATCTTTTTGGATAGAAAACATTGTGGATAATGAAGAAATTGCTTGTTACAAGCAATTTCTTCATTTTCCACAATGTTTTCTAAAGCTTTTTTCTTGGGGGTGTAAAAAGGAGGGATTGAGTGGAAATGGGTCAAGACCATGATAGTTAATATAGATGAAAACATTGAGTAAAAAGTACATATAGATTGCTCCATGCAATTTCTCCTGGTCTATATTTTTTACTCTATATAATCCTTTCTTAAAAGTTTTCCTATTTAGATCTTAATTCATGATGAAAAGAACAACAAGAAGCCATCTGTGTTATAAAAGTTATGACATGAAAAGCACTTAAGAAAATATTTCCCTCAAGCTGGACATTAAGGCTACAGTAAATGATAAACACACAAAAAAGTGCAGGAAAACAAAGCAAAACAAACACATTATTCATATAATTTTGCTTTTATATCATTAGAATTTTTAAAGAAGGTAATTATCCTAATATCACGTGTATCATTACTTCAAAATTAATGACAATAAAGTATATAAACACAACAATCATTTGAAATAAATCTAAATAGTAAAAAATACTGAATTTGACCCATTATAGCTGATAAGAAAGATTTTTTGTCTAAGGATTTCACTATAATTTATTAACAAATGAATCATTCAAGGGTGCCAATCAATTTATCCATAGACCAATCAAGTCATTAATTAAGACTGGAAGTGAACTTTAAATTCCACCATTGGCTGACATTAATGTTACTATTTCGATATTTAGATCACAAATAATGCAACTGCTTTTGTTCCATGTAACTGTCATAAATATCGCAAAATAATGCAGTTTATCATGTAAGTCCGTCTGGGTCAGTTTGCAAGGCCAGCAATAGGTCAATTCTTGATGCAGTTCTCCAAACATGTCTCATGTTAGTAATTTATTTCTTCCAAATTGGGTCAGAAATAATGAAGGCAACAGAAAACATGTATCTTCTTTCAAATCTTTGGTACAAGAACCAAAACAATCTGCTAAAATGGTATCATATTCTGACTCAACTTATTACTAAATGACAAAATTTTAAACTGGTCCAATTCAAGAGAAGATGCAGACAATTCTTATTTTATGAACAATGAAAAATCTTTGCCTTTTGGACTAGAAGTTATAGTGTATAATGAAGAATTTGCTAGTGCAAAACACAGGAAAAAGGGCTTAATGACAATTTGATCAATGTTAACAAATTTTATATGCCCTGTTTGTAGCAAGCTTGACTCTTCACAGATATAATCTGCTTTGATATCAGCTTCAGTTTGATGTATCTTTATTCTACAAAGAAATCAAGTGAGCAATCTAGGGCAATCTTGGCCCTCTTGTTAAGGTCCATTAGCTAGTGCTCTGTGCAAAGTTTTAAGACTCTTGACCTTTGGGTCAGAAGAATATTTTCAAAGATTTTATTTCAAATTTTCACTTTTTATGCCATTACAGTGATTTTCATTCCTTTCATTTTTTTTAGGGAGACTTCCTTAGGAAGTATTCTTTCAAATTAGGTAGAAATAGGCCCAGGGGGTTTCAATTAAGACTACACTAAAGTTATATTGTTTGGTAATATGGTTAAAACTGCAAGAAATATCTGTTGTAACCATTCCAGTATCAAAAACACAATGTAACAATACTCCAAATGTGTCTGACAAATGCTTCAGACGATTGCAATTTTAGTTGATACTTGCTAATTAAACTGTTAACCCTTGTCATGCTGAAAAAAACCCTCTGCAAAATCAAAGGTCTGGAAGCACTAATTCTGGGTTAAAATGTGTTTTGAAAAAGATATTTCACAGACAAATCTAGCTGAAAGGAGACCAGCAGGTGGTGTAGGCTAAGATCAGTCTGCACATTACGTGTAGCTGATCTTTTCCTATAATTCCTGCCAAAAGTAGAGTTCATAAAGACAAGGGTTAATATTTTGTGTAAATGTTTTTTTGTAGACTCCAAAAACATAAAAATCATGTGATTATGGAAAATTAATTGGATTACATGAACATGAAATGCTGGGACACATTTTTAATTTCAGGGCTGATTAAAATTCAATCAATACCACTTCATTTTCATATCACCCCATTATGTAAGAGTCTGCATGTGAATTGAAAATGAAACTAATCAATGCAGACACCTCTCTGTCCAAATAAAATAACATAGGAGGTCCTGTTGGGGTCTTAGCTAACCATCAGCTTGAATTTGCCATCTGCAACATCTTTTAACCCTTGTCATGCTGAATAAAATCCTGTTTAGAATAGCATAAAATTCTATAAGAAAAATTAAAAAGGACTGAAATCACTTTGAAGCACTGATATCAGGCCTATATTCCAATTGAAAAATGATTTTATTAACAATTATGCTTTGAACTGGACAAGCAGGTGGTGTAGACCAAGATCAGACTGCACATATTATGTGTAGGCTGATCTCTCTCTATGCCTCCTACCAAACAGGAATATTCCAGGTTCAGCATGACAAGGGTTAATTTGGACCAGTCTTGAAATTTTTGTTTGAGCAGGATGAAAAAATCATTAATTTTCTATGTTGTTTTTAACCCCAAAATAAAAGGGAATTTTTAATTCTATCAAGTAAACATTGCCATCTGCAATTTGATATAGTCTAAAATTTTGTTGTGTGGTAATGGGCTAAACACCACACCTGTGTCTTGTCACAAAACAGTTGTAGTTGCAGAAAGCATTATAGCTCAGTTTAATCCTTGTCATGCTGAGCCCGGAATATTCCGGTTTTGGCAGGAGGTGTAGACTAAGATCAGACTGCACTTATGTGCAGGCTGATCTTAGTCTACACCTCCTGTTTGTACTTTTCCTGCCAGACTTGTTTATTAAGTTGATTTCTTTAAAGAAATATTGGTTTTTGAACAAGAAGTTCTATCAGTGCTTTCAGCCCTTTGATTTGACAGTGTTTCATTAAGGTAATTTATTTAGCATGACAAGGGTTAAGAAAATAGTAAAAGGACTACATGGACAGTCATTTGTGCAACTCCTTGGTGAAGTTTCATAATTCTACCTTGAAAAGCTGTCTAGATTATAAGACAAACTAATTAGTTTTCAAACCAAGTAAAGTAACCTTGACAATTGACCTATCTTATCTAAACCTATGGGTCACTTCTTTGTATCATATCAACACTTAATTAAAAGTTTACGGGTCATATCTCAATTAAATACATTGCAAAAAAATGAAAAATGCCTTGACTTTTAACCTATAGGTAAACCAACAGGTCAAATCTGATCATGGTCGGCACTTTAGTCCTACATCAAATAGCATCTGAGAAACACTAATTCATTAAAATCAAGCAGAACTTAACCCTTGTCATGCTGAACCCGGAATATTCCGGTTTTGGCAGGAGGTATAGGCTAAGATCAGACTGCACTTATGTGCAGGTTGATCTTAGTCTATACCTCCTGCTTGTACTTTTCCTGTCAGAGGTGTTTATGAAGTTGATTTCTAAAAAAAAATATTTATTTTTGAACAGCAAGTTCTATCAGTGCTCTCAGCCCTTTGATTTGACAGCAATTCAATAAGGTAATTTATACAGCATGACAAGGGTTAAATATCACACACAAGTGCCACAAAATTCAACATGTGAAATGTCTTAGGTATAGAAACAGTTTGAGGGTCCTACATCAAAATAACATTACAGGTACAGGAATAAGAACAAAATAAACAATTCTGTACCTGGTCAAAGGGTATCAGGATCCAACATTTAATAGTTTCTCTGAGTATCTAACCCATAACTAGATGAGATTTCTTCTTCATTGCTTTCAATGTTTTCCAATGCTTTTTTTCTTGAAGGATGGAGGGGTAAAAACGAGATTGTGTGGGAAAGGATTATCAGTAATTCAGCAAAAACTTCAAATATCAAGGGAAGATCACTCTGTTACCAATTTCAGTCATGAAATCATTCATAGTTACAGGAAGAATGATTGTAAATATGAGTTCTTTGTATTCAATACTGCAGGATACTGCTGCTGAAAAATAATAGTTGAGTACAAAGTACTAATTGAAGGGGAGAAAATTCAGCAACCAATGTTAGGAAATGAAAATTGCACTTGAATAATTTCATAAGTACACAAACATTATGTGAGTACCTGACAAAACTGTGTCTACAGATAGACAGAGCAATTTTTCCTTTTCTCACAATATTTTCTACTCTATTTGGCACTTATTTTCTAATTTTAGCACAATTTATACTATTGTCTTCAACTTCTTTCAATTTGGACCAGTCTACAATTTTGTTGGTGGGGATTGGTTTAGAGTTGACAAATTTCTAAAAATCTTTTGCTTTTTGGGTTTGACAACATTGTGGATAATGAAGAAATTATTTTGTAAATCTGCTTTCCTTTAACCCTTGTCCTGTTGAACCTGACAAATTCCTGTTTTGGCAAAAGATATTGACAAAGATCAGCCTGCACATATGTGCAATCTGATCTTTGTCTACATTTCCTGTTTGTCCAGTTATCAAGCCAGAATTTTTTATGAAATCAATTTGTAACAGAAATGTTGACCACAACTAGTGCTTCCAGTGCTCTCAACTCTGATTTCAATGCGATTCTAAACAAGGAAATTTAATTCAGCATGACAAGGATTCAGATAACTTTGTTTTTTTTTTAACCCTTGTCATGCTGAACCCGGAATATTTCGGTTTTGGCAGGAGGTGTAGACTGAGATCAGACTGCACTTATGTGCAGGCTGATCTTAGTCTACATCTCCTGCTTGTACTTTTCCTGCCAGAGTTGTTTATGAAGTTGATTTCTTAAAGAAATATTGATTTTTGAACAATAAGTTCTATCAGTGCTTTCAGCCCTTTGATTTGCAGAATTCCAGTAAATTAATTTATACAGCATGACAAGGGTTAAGATGTGGCAGACAATAAATTTTAGGTCATGAAATTTTAATCTTTTTTGCCTTTTGAGGTAGAAAACATTGTGAATATTGCAAGCAATTTCCTCACTATTCACAATGTTTTCAAACTCTTTTTTGAAAGGGTGTAAAAAAAACTTGATTGTATGGGAATGGGTTAATCATCGAACTATGGAAGGCAAAATATTGCAAGTCCAATATATCAGTTATGCAACAGAAAGTCTAGACACACTTTAAACTTAGCTAGATTATAATTGTTTTGACTAAAAAAATAAGCATTCATTAATTTTAATCCTTCTCATTTCAATTTAATATCACCCATGACATTTCTCAATTCGATCTACATTGCAACTCTCAATTAGTCCCCTTTGTTTCTTAGTTAACCCTTTCCTGTACAAACCCGGAATTTTACGTCATTGTGATTTTATACTTTTGAAAATGCTAGTAACAAGCAATTTCTCCTTTTCCCACATTATTTTCTACCACATAGGATGGTTTCATTTTAAATCACATCCAATTTTCATTGTCCTCTGCAACCTATTTCAATTTTGACCAGCCTAAAATTTTGCAGTCTGGTAACTAGGAATGCTCAGGTTATGTTCAATGCTTACTATGGTAAGTAAGTGATTAGTGAATATGTTGCCTGATTTAATATCTTTTCTTTTTGATTTTATGTTTGGTTTTTCTTTTACAAAGTTTTATCATTAATTAGTAAATTACAACATGATCCTGCTCTTTGATGCCCTAAGAAACAGGGTTGTGTAAACCTTCATGGAAGAAGAAATTGCTTGCAACAAGCAATTTCCCCTTTTCTTGCAATGTTTTTTACCTTATATGGCACTTAATTTTTAATTTTCCAGTGTTAGAGCACTTTCAATTGTTGTCTTCAATTTCTGTTAATTTAGACCAGTCTAAGATTTTGTCATCTGGTAATGGGTTAAATACCAAAAGCTTATTCAAGACAAAGAAAGCAACAAAAATATTTTCCTGTATTTTAAAAAGGATAGGAAAAGTAAACTAGAAGAAGTTCCTAACATGTCTTTGAAATATTGAGTTGGAAATGCAGAAAGCCCCTTTTCCTACCTTATTTTTCTGGAAATGGATTAAATACCATTAACCCAATGCTAAAAGATTAATCAATTCATAACCACACAACAAAGTTTTAGTTTGGTCGTAATTCAAAGAAGATGCAGACAACAATAATTTTAAGTTAATGAAATTTCAATTCTTTTTGTGTGTTTTGAGGTAGAAAATACTGTGGATAATGAAGAAATTGCTTGTAACAAGCAATTTCATCATTATCCACAATCTTTTCAAAAGGTTCTATCTTGGAGGCGTCAAGATGCATTATTGTGTGGGAATGGATTAAGACTTAAAAACTAAGCAACCTAAATATTGTTCTTTTGTAAGAAAGATAGGGGTTAAAGAAGGTAATTAAACTTGAACAAGTTCCTAAACACCCTCTTAAATCGGAAGTTGTTGTACTATAATACTATTTTGTCTGACTTTATGTCTACTTATATTTTCAGGTCAAGATGGCTAGATGACTGATAAGCCACGCTGCTAAAGTGCTTTCAGATATATTCCCCAATTATTCTATAAGTATTTAGAAATTGGATATACAGAAGCAAGGTCAGGTTTTTTTGTTTTTTTTTTCTCTCGTAATTTTGTATAGACTGAGACTTTAAACAATTACAAGATGACAAATTATAGACTGGTCTAAATAGAAAAAAAGATGCCAACTGTAATACAATTTGAATTTTATTTTAAGCTGGAATATAATGTGAAAAAACAAGAAACTGTATTTTACAATCTGCATTTTCTTTTTTTTTTAATATTGAGGGTTGTATAATCAGGCATAATTGTGTGGGAATGGATTAAGAATTGTAAAGATGTATTTGTTCTGGTTTGTTATCGGGGTTTTTGTCCCTAGTTTAATCAATAAGCCATTACTAAACAACATAATTTTAGACTAGTCCAAATTCAAAGAAATTGAACATAAAACAAGTTATTGATAATAAAATTTTAAAAATGTCTTAAAAATGTTTTTTCATTTTTCTTAATGTTTTCAGAGCCTTTATTTTTGAGGGGTATTAACCCATTCTCATTCAATGATGCTTCTATACGCCCCAAAGAAAAAAAGCTTTTGAAAACATTGTGGAGAATGAAGAAATTGCTTGTCACAAGAAATTTCTTTGTTTTTCCACAATATTTTCTTCCCCCCCCCCAAAAAAAAAACAATAAAAAAGGAAAAAATCTAAAATTTAATTATGTTTACATTGTCGTCTGCAACTTCTTTCAATTTGGACCAGACTAAATTTTTTGGGGTGGTAATGAGTTAAAAAGCAGGAAGTATGTTGGCATGGGTTAATAGGCTGCAAAATATGATATGCACAATTACTAAAGGACAATTTAAAACATCCAGCTTCAACTAGAACTCCAACCTATGATGCACAGATCAAAAGTTAAACCATTACCAAACAACATAAATATAATAAGCTGGTCTAAATTCAAATTGTTGCAGACACAAATTTTGAGTTGATGGCATTTTTATACATTTTTTGACTACTGAGGTAGAAAACATGGTGGATAATGAAGTAATTGCTTGTAACAAGTAATTACTTCATTTTGCCACAATGTTTTCCATAGCATTTTTTCTTGGGGCGTTAAATAGCGGGATTATGTGGGAATGGGTTAGACTTTTGGCTACATTGATTAGTCCCTTTACCAATGGTAGGTTAGTCTACATGCATAACTTCACCAAGGCATTGCACAAAACTTGTAGGCAATTTTTGTAATAAAAATGAAGTCTTTAACCCATTCCAACACAATGGGGCTTTTAAGAGAAAAATGCTTTGGAAAACATTGTGGTAAATGAAGAAATTGCTTTTTGCAAGCAATTTCTTCATTATCAAAAATGCTTTCTATGTGAAAAGACAAAGATTTTTAAAAGTTTTTGAACAAAAAAATTGTCGTCTGCAACTTCTTTGAATATGAACTGGTCTAAAACTTTGTCGTCTGTTAATGGTTTAAAGGATGAAATTTTAAAGTCAATATATAGAAAAGGTCACTCAGTAAGGTTACACAAATCAGATTAAACCCACAAAAGGTGTATAATAAAGGCAAGATATTCTATACTATCATCTTAATACAAATTAATGGCAGTTACTTTATCTCTTATTGTAATCATCGATTATTTCTCAAATGGAGACATGCTTAGACTTCTTAACCAAAATACATTTAGACTGCAAGCCTTATAGTTTGGACAATTTCTGGGTTCTTTTTCTATCATTTTTACTGTTATTATCATTCCAAATTTTTTGTTTATTATAATAACATCAAATGCATTCTATGCAATTGATGGATTGTTGAAATTTAAAAGAAGCTGCAGACAAAAATTTGTACTTGGTGAAATTTGAAAAAACTATTTAATCTTTTCAGGTTGAAAACATTGTGGATAATGAAGAAATTGCTTGTTACAAGTAATTTCTTCATTATACATTACATTTTCTACCCCACAAGACAGAGATTATTAAAATTCCATAAACTTTTAGCTGTCATCTGCACCTTCTTTGAATTTTTGGATCAGTCTAAAATTTTGTCATCTGGAAATGGTTAGCCAGCAGCAAGTCATGTAATTTTGTATGAGATGAAAGCTCAAAGCTTATATATGAGAGATACAGTGGATAAATTAACAGATCCCTGGACCTGCACAATGACTTGACTGGCGACACCCACCCACTCTGACAGGAAGTTCCACTTGGACATTAAAATCCATTATTTTGCGAAATTTATGGCCAGTAACTTGCAACAAAAAAGTTAAATGGTTGGTTGGCGACCTAAAGGTCTTCACCACACCTTACTTAAGCTGTAGTTATGACATTTAAGGTGCTTATCCCAATAAAATGCTTCACACTTCCAGTCTAAATGAATGATTTGATTGGTCAATTGATTCATTGGTTGACAGTCCTGATTGATAAATGAATGTAGACTTCTTTTTTTTTACTGAAAAGTAGGCTTTTTTTTCAAAGAAATTAGCTGAAGAGTAATAAATTGGCACTGATCTTCTTTCCAACAGAAAAAATATCTATATTTATGATATAACATAAATAATTTATAAAATGACACCTGCATTATTAGCAATTAAACACCAAGAAACTAGTATTTAATGGTTATAAAAGTTATGTGAATTCTTCTACAAAATTTATATCAAAATATATCATCAGTTTTGATGACGTACAATAAATTGATAAAGCTTTTTTAATAGTTTAAGGAAATCAGCTCTTTTCTTCTGTTAAGGAAATAAAGAAAGGAATATTGATTGTTACAGTGTAAGATTGATTTATCTTTCAGTGAAAGAACAACAGAACCATGAATACATAGCTTTGTTGTTCACAAAATTAAAAATATATCAATCTTACACAAAAAGCAAACAGTTATTCTATTTCTTTAATGCAAATAAGAATACAAAACATGATTTTTCTTGCAGAAATACATGGCAACCGGATAATTTCCTCTGTGTCTTTGGTTCTGATGAGATGATATTCATTAACCCTTTCCTGTTTTGCAAAATTTTAGACCTTTCCAAATTCAGAGGTTTTGCAATTATATATTCACAGGGACATAAAAACAAGGCATTGAACAGGAAAGGGTTAATCACACCATAAATTTTAAAGAAGTTGCAGACGACAATTTTCAGTTGATGAAATCTTTGTCATTTTGTGAAATTGCTTGTAACAAGCAATTTCTTCCTTTTCCTCAATGTTTTCAAAAGCTTTTATATAGAGAGGGGTTTAACCCATTCCCACACAGTGACGCTTTTAAACGCCCTTCAATATTAAAGCTTTGGAAAACAATTGTGGAATATGAAGAAATTGCTTGTCACAAGCAATTTCATCGTTAGCCACAATGTTTTCAACCAAAAAAGGCAAAGATTTTGAAGATTTCTTCAACTTTAAATTGTCATCTGCAACTTCTTTGAATTTGGACTGGTCTAAAATTTTATCGTTTCGGAATGGATTATAGGGGTTATTGTTTGGGGATCGGATAATGAAAGGAAGCAGGGCTAAATTCACAAAAACAGTGGATTTATCATATATGATAATTTCACTGTTTTTTTTTCCATGAAATTATGAACTGATATTCCACGGTGAAATCTCAATGATCCTGTGGAGTGCATTGAGGAATGAGATACATTCTTTGACAATACATTCAGCAACACTCATTCATTTCAACAAGTAAGAAGTTATATTGAGTCTCACAGAAAAAATGATCATGTTTTAACCCTTTCCCTAACAAAAAATTTTTGGGCTGGTTCAAATTGAAAGAGGTTGCAGGCGACAAACAAAGTGGGTTTTAGCTGAAAATTATCGGCCAAAAGAGAGAGAAAAAATTGTGAGAAAAGAAGAAATTGCTCATTACAATAATATCTCACAATAATTTCCATAGCTATATTTCCTTGGTACTCTAGCTTGAAAGAGAAAAACAGGTGGTGTAGACTAAGGTATTACTGCATGTGTGTAAGATTATCTTTGTCTACAATACCACCTGTTATAACAGAAATATTCCAGAATCAGCATGACAAGGGTTAATTCACCTAAGAGGTTATTCACACAAGTTTAATATATTCTCAAGTATTGCATAACAAAGTGGCAACATCACATATAAGGAAAACTTCATCGTATAAAACGGTCCTTGTCACTTCTTGAATTTTCTTTATGAAAAAAGCACTTGTGAAATCTTCAAAGGCTGTCAAAGGTCAAAATTTAAGTGCTTGAGTATTAAATTAAAGATACCAAATCAAGATCTTCTTAGCAGTCTAAAGTATTTAAATTCAAAGTATCAGATTCTAATTTAGAATTATGTCAAACAATCTATTTGGTTTCTTTCTTAACCCATTCCCATACAATGACGCTTTTTGACGCCCCCAAGAAAAAAACATTGGGATAACATTGTGTAAAATGAAGAAATTGCTTGCAAAAAGCAATTTCTTCATTTTACACAATGTTTTCTACCCAGAAAGTTGAAAAAATCTTAAGTTTCATAAATGTTAAATTGTAGTCTGCAACTCCTTTCAACTCAGACCAGTCAAAGTTTTTGTTATCTGGTAATGAGCTAAAGACATAACTTGAAATGGTTTTTGGCTTTAAACTACCATAAAGTTTATTCTTTCAACCAATAGTTGTAAGAAACAAGAGGCCAATAGACCCTCCCTTTGCCCCCACTCCCAAGCACTGCCATTTCTCAACAGATTTTTTTTTTCTTGTACAAACTTCATTCTCCTTGCGCTAAAAACTCTAAATACCAAATGGAAATCCAATCCCACAGCCTGTTCATTACAAAAAGATTTTTAAAGATGTACCCTTTTTTCCCCTTTTTTGGAGATAACTCCATGACCTGTACAAATCTGAAGTGCCTTCCCATGGGGATGCTTCCAAGTTTGGTTGAAATACTTCTGAGTGTTCTTAAGAAGAAGTTGAAAATGTTAAAACTTAACACACGACGCATAATGCACGAAGGACAAAACACAACTGCAATAGGTCACCATAACCTTTGGTCAGGTGACCTTAATATATTTGTCTTTTAAAGATGCAAGCTCAAAAAAAGGAGTTCCAAAATTATTTAAAAGGTAAAACCTCTAACATATGAAACAAGAGCAACCCATGCAGATGCCAATGCTCGGGCATTCAAGCGCGTGATAGTGGGTAAAACTTCAAAAGTTGAAAAAGGGGCATAATAGACCTTTTCACGCAAAGCGCCAGATGACTAAAAAGTCTACATGCGTTAGACGCTTTCAAAAAATAACAACAACAACATTTTCCCGTTGCGGGGAGTTTTTACTTCCGGTTTGAAAAACTCAATAGAAAATAAGAAGGCTCGATACGACCCCGAACTTTAACAGTGTTAAAATGTCAGAAAACAAGTTTCTTTTTGTGAAGTCAGTGTTTACAAATCCGAACAATAGATGGGAAAATGGTTTGAAAAATGTTCCGGCCTTTGACATATCAAAATTAAAAAAATATTTAGTGGAATCGCGGGACAAATCGTTTGACAAAGAAAGCGTCCGGGCCTACAAGTCGTTGAAGGCGTTTAAATACTTTGAAGAGGGATTTTTCCAGAGACTCAGTCACATTGAAAAAACTGTGGAAAATACCAGCTTGTATTTAATCAGTTCCCGTGTCCTTGCTTCATACCAGGGAAAATCCAACCAAACTTACGTTAGATTTTAATTTGGCAATGCAGCATTTCGCATTCTGTCATTTCATCTGACCGCTCATGTGAAATCTGAACTTCGTTCTGCACATTTCTAAGATCAATTTCTGGCAACAAAACACGTTTCTTGGTGTAACACACGCTACAGTTTTCTTTCACAAGGGTTTCTACTGCTCCGTCATATTTGGACGATTTCATACTGGAAACAGTAGCTCTTCTTTGCCTCAATGTTACTGGCAAAGTCACCGGAAGATTCATTGTCGGTATAAAGTACACAGACGTTGGATCATCACTTCTCTTCCCATTCACAATATGTCGACCACAAAATAAAGAATTATTCGTTGGTGCAAATTTATTTCTTCCATGGAGGACTCTTCCAGTTGCCTTTATCCATAATTTTCTTCTAGACTCCGGTTTCTTCGGAATTCTATGGAAAGATATATTAGAGTTATGCCTTGTCGATCTACAATCTGCCACGCAACAATTGTCATTTCCACCCATCTTTTTAGGATAATACACATGTATATCCCACAGCAAAAAGGATCCACTCAAAGTTGTTAAGCGTATTCAATTTATTTTTATTTTGGTAAAAGATTGAAATGATAATGATAAATAAATAATCACCATGCAATAATATTCCCGTGCCGATTGAAAACGACGTCTGGTCGGATTCTTTGATTCGTCGATCAGGGCCCAGTACTTGGCGGCATATCGGTTGAAACATAAAAAGACAAATTTGTTTCATCAATTCCTAAATTTTACTAATATACACAAAGAGTGTGCGGTGTTGTTTATTGGATGCTTGGTGACATGTTGCCGTCTACACTTAACACCATATAGATATGTGATGTACCAAAGGGAACCCTTTACATCAAGACTGTTTACCGAACAGCACTCCATTATAATCATTACATTTGATTATTTCTATTTTTCATTCTTTTCTTCGCACTACTAACATCGTCATCATACTATTATGATTTCTGTAATAATCCTTTTGCTCTCAATTTCGAATTTCCATATACACTTTTTTATCGTTATATTGCATATCTAGACGAAAAGCAGATTATATAAATCAAAGAATATATTTTCTCCTTTCCTCCAACACTTCTATTACCAGAACGCTGCGAATGACAATTTGAGAAGAAGCATATGAAAACATTGTGGAAAATGAAGAGATTGCTTGGATAAAGTAATTTCTTCGGTAACCACAATATTTTTCCTGTCCCATAAGGAATAAAAGAAAATAAATAAGCAATTAAATTCCATTAGCTCTAAAATGTCGTCTGCAGCTTCTTTTGGACCAGTCAAAAAATTCTTTCATTGGGAATGGATTAATATTGGAATGTTATTTTAGTCAATATTATTTCTGTCAAGATGTTTGACACTTGTCCGTATACTGCAAGGCGGGATTTTCCATTCATCAACGTAATCATTCAGTGTTTGCGTCGAGTGTCAAACTATAACTATTTACCTTTCCTTCCTTCTATGTATGTGTGTGTGTGTGGGGGGGGGGGGGGGGCGGGAGTTAAAAATATGTCCAGAATATCTTATTTCGTAGGAGATATTATTGTATGAAAGGGTAATTTTTGCAAAACTCGAGGTACGTAATGTTTCATATGGCCTAGACACCAGGTCGTTTTAAACTTAATTTTGTTACTAATACACGATAATATCATCAATATTACTCGCTACAACTAGTCTACATATATCTGCCCACATATTGAAACCCTTTTTGCACCGAAATTTTGATTTTTAACCTTTATTTTTGCTCCTTCAAAATAGACAATTTATATAGGATTATATAGTGATAAATTATCGACTCCCCGCAATCGATCACGTGACAAAGTCTCGGGTAGATATCGCATTTAACGAGATTCGATTTGACGCATGCGCTGTGAGACCGTGAAAAGGTCTATTTGTTGACACTTTTAGAGTTATCCCCCTTGATGGTAAATATTGCTCTTTTGATAGTGAACATGCTTCAAGATGATGTGTTAACCCTTTACCTGACAACAAAATTCTAGACTGGTCTTTATTGAAAGGAGTTGCAGATGAAAAATTTCAGTTTAAGAAATTTCTTTTTTTTTCCCCAATTTTTTGGGTAGAAAACTTTGTGGAAAATGATAAAAATTGCTTGTTTCAAGCAATTTTCTATTTTACACTATGATTTCCTAAATGTCTTTATTGATGGGTATCAAAAAGCATCATTCTGTGTGAATGTATTTAGTAATACCCAAGTGAACCATTTTTACCATAATTTCAGTTATCAAATGATTTAAATGATTTTTGTATGGAATTACAGTTAAACTGTGTATTAACAACCAATAAAGGGATGTCAAAATGTGGTCGTTTAACCCTTTCCTGTTCAAACCTGGGATTTAACGTTGCTGTGATTATATACTTGAGAAAATATTGTGGAAAAAGGAGAAATGGCTTGTTACAAGCCATTTCTCCTTTTCCCACATTTTTCTACCGCATAGGATGGTTTCTTTTCAGATTGCATCCAATTCTCATTGTCGACTGCAACCCCTTTTAATTAGGACCAGTCTAAAATTTGGAAAAACAGGAAAGGGTTAAGAGAATGGTCACATAATACATGTTTTTGTGACATACATGAGGGATCAGTTTGACTGCATAAGTTACTGCGGGATTTTTACTAAATCCTATTTGGTTTGAAGCATTAAAACAGTTTCATCCAGACTACTCTAATGATTTCCACCTACATGGGATTTAGTTTTGATGATTATTAGCAAAAACACTCAATTATGTAGATCCTTTTTTTGTGGAAAAAGAATTCTGATGCTGGTTGCTCAATGAAAGTAGTCTCTCAGTACAGGTTGTTGCTTGAACAAGATTGACTGTATTTACCCTGTCAAATAATGCACTGCTAATTTCTGAAAGGTGTTATTTATATTTCAGTGAAAAAAAAAAAGCTTTAACAAACATTTAAAATTCTTAATAAATTCAAAATTAATTTACTTTGAATAAAACTTAATGGGATGCAATGAGGCATTTAAGTTATTAAATGTGGAAATAAAATGTTAAATACTTACCTTCACACTTTTTATCCTTAACCTATTCCGATGAAATCCTCCTTTTTTTAAATCAAGATATATTCAAGAAAACATCAGGCTTAAGAAGAAATCAGTTGTAATAAGAAGCCTGGCAGATCCTAGATATGCTCAATCGAACTGAGGTCAGGGCTGAGTGAAGACAAGTCTCACACTTTAATACTGTCATTTCTCAGAAAGTCATAGGCCTAGCATAATTGTGCTGAAATGTAAGACCAGGGACAACAAACAAGGCTCTGGAAAACCGATAAATTGCCGGTCTAGACCGAATTTTGAATGGCAAGACTGATTAGTCCCAAAAATAACAACAAAATCGGTCCGAAAGCTTCATTAAATTTCATGTTGAATTATTGATAAACTCACCCACCATCTATCAAATCCACTTGAAACCAAAAGAAGTCAAGGGTTTTATACGTTACCTGCAGATTAAGGGATTAACAAAAATGCCAAAAATCAATAATTAGTTTACCAACCGGCCAGTCAAGTGCCCATCTGCAGTTAGTCAATGTTTTTGACTTGACCAAACTTTGGGTATCAAGTGTTATAAGCTCTTTGCGTTAGTTTTTCTGTTTGACTAACAAAGTCTTATCAGAAAGGACATCCAATAATATGTTAATCAAAATTGCCATTACTCGTAAAACAAATTTCTTTTACTATAATATGGGATGCATATATGAATTGAGTAATAAACAGGCTTAAGTTGTCCCTCGTATAAATCGGGATGGCTCAACACATAATATTAACTAATATCACAAGCAAAGCGCATGAGACCGGGCTTGAAATTCTACACTGGGAAAATAATTCAACACATGGGCGACGCTCTTGAGTTTGTCTTGTTTCTTTGATTTACGTCACGACTCTGCGCTCCCATAGATTAGAATGAATTGACCCGGCTTTTTTTGACACATCAGCTGTGTTTCTCCATCAACAGACGCTCATGGTGAGAAAACATCATCACACTATGTTAAAAGTAACAGAACTTTGGATAACTAGTGTATTAACAAGAGGGCCGTTGGCCCTGGGGCGCTCACCTGAAATAAAGGCTCTTTTTCTTTCAACAGTCTAATTTCATGTTAAGGTTAGGATCATGAAACAAATGGGCCACGATTTGAAAGCGGAAACTTTTTCCATGGGTTATAATTTCAGAAATAAGAAAGAAGTCTGTGAACTTATGCTTCATGCCTATACCCCCCCCCCCCAGGTCTGCCCCTGGAGACCCGAGGATCATGATTTTAGCTATTTTGTAAGCGGTCAATATACTGATGCTTCATGCAAAATATCAAGGCTGTACGCCTTCTGGGTCAGGAGGAGAAAATTCTTAAAGATTATTTTGAAATTTCACTTTTGTTGCCATGGCAACCAGAGTTTTTAAACAGATTTCAATTCTTTTAGCTAATTTTAAGGGGGACCACCTAAGGAACATTTCTGCAAAATATGGTTCAAATTGGCCCTGTGAATTGGTAGGAGGTGTCATTTAAAAAATTGTTCTTTATTTCTATGTAAACCCCACCCCCCTGGGGCTCCTCCCTGGGGACCCGAGGATCATGATTTTAGCTCTTTTGAAAGAGGTCAATATACTGATGCTTCATGCAAAATATCAAGGCTCTACGCCTTCTGGGTCAGAAGGAGAAGATTTTTAAAGATTATTTTAAAATTTCACTTTTGTTGCCATGGCAACCAGAGTTTTTAACGGATTTCAATTCTTTTAGCTATTTTTGAAGGGGACCACCTAAGCACCATTTCTGCCAAATTTGGTTCAAATCGGCCCAGTGGTTTGAGAGGAGATGTCATTTAAAAAATCGTTCTTTATTTCTATATAAACCCCACCCCCCTGGGGCTCCGCCCCTGGGGACCCGAGGATCATGATTTTAGCTATTTTGAAAGAGGTCAATATACTGATGCTTCATGCAAAATATCAAGGCTCTACACCTTCTGGGTCAGGAGGAGAAGATTTTTAAAGATTATTTTAAAATTTCACTTTTGTTGCCATGGCAACCAGAGTTTTTAACGGATTTCAATTCTTTTAGCTATTTTTGAAGGGGACCACCTAAGCAACATTTCTGCCAAATTTGGTTCAAATCGGCCCAGTGGTTTGAGAGGAGATGTCATTTAAAAAATCGTTCTTTATTTCTATATAAACCCCACCCCCCTGCGGCTCCGCCCCTGGGGACCCGAGGATCATGATTTTAGCTATTTTGAAAGAGGTCAATATACTGATGCTTCATGCAAAATATCAAGGCTCTACACCTTCTGGGTCAGGAGGAGAAGATTTTTAAAGATTATTTTAAAATTTCACTTTTGTTGCCATGGCAACCAGAGTTTTTAACGGATTTCAATTCTTTTAGCTATTTTTGAAGGGGACCACCTAAGCAACATTTCTGCCAAATTTGGTTCAAATCGGCCCAGTGGTTTGAGAGGAGATGTCATTTAAAAAATCGTTCTTTATTTCTATATAAACCCCACCCCCCTGGGGCTCCGCCCCTGGGGACCCGAGGATCATGATTTTAGCTATTTTGAAAGAGGTCAATATACTGATGCTTCATGCAAAATATCAAGGCTCTACACCTTCTGGGTCAGGAGGAGAAGATTTTTAAAGATTATTTTAAAATTTCACTTTTGTTGCCATGGCAACCAGAGTTTTTAAACAGATTTCAATTCTTTTAGCTATTTTTGAAGGGGACCACCTAAGCAACATTTCTGCCAAATTTGGTTCAAATCGGCCCAGTGGTTTGAGAGGAGATGTCATTTAAAAAATCGTTCTTTATTTCTATATAAACCCCACCCCCCTGGGGCTCCGCCCCTGGGGACCCGAGGATCATGATTTTAGCTATTTTGAAAGAGGTCAATATACTGATGCTTCATGCAAAATATCAAGGCTCTACGCCTTCTGGGTCAGGAGGAGAAGATTTTTAAAGATTATTTTAAAATTTCACTTTTGTTGCCATGGCAACCAGAGTTTTTAACGGATTTCAATTCTTTTAGCTATTTTTGAAGGGGACCACCTAAGGAACATTTCTGCCAAATTTGGTTCAAATTGGCCCAGTGGTTTAGGAGGAGATGTCGTTTAAAGAAATTGTTGACGGACAACGGACGACGCACGCCGGACGGACGCCCGATGGACGCCGGACAAAAGACGATCACAATAGCTCACTTAAGCACTACGTGCTAAGGTGAGCTAAAAAGTATGTTACTAATTTAATTAGCTTAAGGGGGGGGGGGGGGGGTCCTGGAAATATTCTGGAAATTTCAATAATGTAATTTATTTGTCCATCAAATTTTACAACATTATGGAATTTTCACGTGGACTGCAGCTATAGGGGTCCGTAATTCAAATTCCCTCCATGCCATAGATCAAAAGTATTAACAAGGGATTTTTCTTCATTCAGTGCAATCACCCACCCATGTGTACGAAAAATGATATATCTTTTCCAAATGAAGAGATAAAAGCTAACACATTTTTCTACAAAGTAGATTCAAATGTTCGGGGGGCTGTGAGAGTAAACTGACTGTAACAAAGGCTTGAATTTTAAATTTTGGTGAAATTCTGCGTCATTGACAAGGGTTCATACATCGACTTTCAAAATATAAAATGCACTTTATGTCAAACAAAACACAATTTGAACTTTACATACATTTGAAATCTTCCACTTATAATTATCATCAGAAAATTTGAAAAAGTAGACACCTTATGAATAAATGATTAACCCTTTTACATTCGGGAAAGGTGAATAAAAGGGGGGGTTCGCATTGTCCTGGACCTAATGACATTTCAAAATTTCCAGAGCCCCGACTTCAAAGTTATTTGGTCAGGAGAATTCTCAGTTCATAAAGATGAAGTTTGTTGAAAACTTAAAGTTTCTTTAGGCAAACATGGGAAAAAATGCCTTCATGACAACCTCTTTGTTTACTTTTCTTTAGGGGCCACAATTATGACTCAGTCTTGATGAAAATTGGTCAGAATGACTGTCAGGTCTGGAGTGCGATTTCTATCAAAAATGGCACTGGTTTAATGGAAAATGAAGGTTAATGGGTCTTAAAGATATATATGATATATATATATATGATCAGCATAAACCAATTCAATACTGCTTGTTTCTTCACAATTAAGACCTGCTTTGAAGTATCAGTTTCATGGCTCTTTGTCCAAATGTGAACTCAGGTGAGAGATCTAGGGCAATCTTGGCTCTCTTGTTTTCTTTTTCTTCCTGTTTACATCACCAAACATAATGAATGAGGTAATAAAAATCCAACTTCCCTTAGCATTAATCATACTAAGTACAGGTGTCTTAGATTGGCAGTTTTACCTTTGATGATTTTCTAATTCCAAGAACTTGTACTTGGGAATTTTCATTATCAGAGATAGTTCTTGATTAGATTAATGATGTGTGAAATGAAGTTATCAAGTGACTTAGTAATGACCAAAGAGAAAATATTTTTTTACTTACAAAATATGCACGTGTAAAATAAATATTCCCCAAGAAGCATTGTCTTAAAACTGACTTGGTCCTTGTCAGATAATCTTCAAGTTGAACAGTTTTGAAGTGAAATATCTAGAAATCTTACAAAGCCGACATATAGCCCCCACTCAAGTAGCACATTCGACCTTTGACCAAAAACAACAGGGCACCTCCTTGGGTCATGGATAACATTTGTATGAAATTTTGAGGTATTAGGTCAAATGGCATATAAGTAAGAGCACTGAGAGAGTTTTCGAAGTTCAATTGTGACCTTTACCTTTGACCTATATGGCCCAAAATCAATAGGGCCATATCTTTTCATTGGCAACAACTGGTCAATTGATTCTAGAGTAAGAGAATAGGAATTAAAAAGTCTCTTGACAAACAAACAAATGGATGGAATCGACTGACAGACAGAGATGGTGAACCCAATCAATATACCGTCCTCTACTTCAAAGGCAGGCGGTATAAAAGTTAGTTGGTTAAATTTTAGACAGTCCAATACGCAAACAGACAGATGTTTGTGAAATGTTAAATAATCTTTTATTCGAAAAGAAACACATATTTGATGATTTAGCCTTCAATTTTGATTCAAATCAAATTGACATGAATACTTTTGTAGATAATTTTTCTGAAATCATTTATGACATATCGTTTGACCTTAATGGTAAAACATTCCATGTATCATCTAATAAAAACAAAGTTGGTAAATCACCATGGTTTAATGCAAGATGCAAAGAAGCCAAAAATATCTTTTTCGCAAGTAAGAGAAATTATCGATTTAAATCCAACGGAATCAAATAGAACTGATTTTCTTAACAAAAGGAGAAATTATTGCAAAACAAAGCCAAAAGCAAAAAATCTCTATTGTGTTAAAGAGAAAAAGCATTTTCAAATCTCAGCAAAAAAAATCCGCGAAAATACTGGAAAAGGTTGAATAAATTCATTACAAACAAGAAATCAGATTCCACAGGTTTGACGACCGACGATTTTTATCAACACTTCAAAAGTATTACTAACAGTTCTTCATCAAGCCGATTTAACATAAATGATAATGATAGTGATCAGAGTGACTCTACGCATATTGAGCAACTAGATCAACCAATAACCGTCGAAGAAATTTCTAAAACAATTAAACTACTAAGTCGTCATAAAAGTCCAGATTTTAATAACAATGTTGCAGACTTTTTCATTGAATCAAATGATTTTATTTCCCCTTACTTGTCTATTCTATTTAATAGAATTTTTGATACAGGCGAATACCCAGATAACTGGTGTAAAGGTGTAATAGTGCCGATCCATAAAAAAGATGATCCATTGAATCCCTCCAATTATCGAGGAATTACGCTCATAAATGTCATAGCCAAAATTATTTTCTTTGGTATTAAGGAATAGAATAAATTATTGGTGTGAGTCTGAACAAGTTTTAATGATAACCAATTCGGATTCAGAGAATAGAAGTACTGCTGATTGTATCTTTTTATTACATACCATCATTCAGAATATCATAAAGCGTAAGTCAAAATTATATTGCTCTTTTATTGATTATCAAATGGCATTCGACACCGTTATACGAGATGCCCTATGGATAAAATTAGTACAGTCAGGTATGAGCTCAAAAATGGTAAATATGATAAAATCAATTTACAAAAATGTCAAAGCATGTGTTAAAATATCTCCGCAAATTAGCCACTCGTATCTTTTCGATGTTACTCTTGGTCTAAAGCAAGGGGAACCACTCTCACCCTTACTATTTATCCTATTCATCAATGATATCAATACAGAGCTGGATACAAACAATTTAACTGAAAATGATTTATACTACTTATCTATGTATATGCTTCTATTTGCAGACGATATAGTCCTGTTTACGTCAAACCCACAGAGTCTACAATTCCAACTAAATGCGATCTCAAATTATTCTAATAAATGGGGTCTCAAAATTAATGTAGATAAAACTAAGATATGTATTTTTGAGAGTCGAAAGACCAATAATAATCATAATTGGTTTATCAATAATAATCAAATAGAAATCGTTAGTCAGTTCAAATACTTAGGAGTGACATTTTCATGTAATGGTTCAATGAAGAAATCGGTGAATGCTTTATATGAGCAAGCTCTTAAAGCTAATAATGGAATTATGTCTTTATTTACAAGGATCAACATAGATCTGAAAACAAAACTTCAAGTATTCGATACGATGGTTGTTCCTATATTGTTGTATAGTTCTGAGGTATGGGGTTTATACGAATATAAAGAGGTCGATCGCCTACACTTATGTTTCTTAAAGAAATTATTGGGGTTAAATAAGTCCACGCCAACCAATGCTGTGTACGGTGAACTGGGTAGATACCCGTTATCAGTAATCGCCAAAGAGAGATCACTAAAATATTGGTTAAAGATAATGAAAGACCCAGAATCACTAATGTATAAACTTTACAGTGAACAATGTGAAATCAATAATGAAAAATCATGGGCTTTCCAAATCAAATTAAAATTAAACAACCTAGGTTTTGGACATATCATTGACAGCTTTGATAGTCAAGTAAATTACCTCCCCTTATTAAAACAACGCATGAGAGACCAGTATATCCAAAAATGGCACTTCACTATAAATACTTCACCTAAACTAGCATATTACAAACGAATTAAAAACCAATTCTGTTTTGAAACGTATTTAGATGTGTTGAAAAATGATTCGTTAAAACAAATAATGTGTAGGTTCAGATTATCTTCCCATAAACTACAAATTGAAACAGACAGGTATCATGGGATTGACCGCGAAAAACAAATTTTGTAAATTATGTCCGTGTAACCAAACCGAATCTGAATACCACTTCTTGCTATGCTGTCCGATATACATTGATATCCGTAAAAAATATTTTGGAAACCTACCCTGGCCAAATATCAATATTTTAGAAAACATTTTGTCGTCTAAGTCTAAAAGAACAATACTAAATACTTCAAAATATCTAAGAGATGCTTTCAAATTACGTGATTATAAAATCCAGCAATTAATGCCTCAAGTATGAAGGAAATCGCTTAATCGTCATAACTATGGCTTTAACCCATTCCAACACAGCAAAATTTTAGACTAGTCCAAAGTGAAAGAAGCTGCAGACGACAACTTCAAGTGGATTGAATTTTTAAAGATTTCGTCTTTTGTGATAGAAAACAATGTGCAATTTCATCATTTTCCACAATGTTTTCTAAAGCTTTTTTCTTGAGGGGCGTAAAAAGGAGGGCTTGTGTTGGAATGGGTTAATAATGCTGTGGTTGTGATGTTTTGGTATTAAAGCGACGAAAAATATTAAAAACTGATGCTGTGTTGTTTCGATCAGATCTTTTCCGTTTCTATGTTTGTTTTTTCTACATGTTTTCGCCATTTTCTGTTTGTACATGTATATGTTTGTATTGTTGGTGCCATTTGATGTCTTGTATGTTTGTGCCATCTTCATATTGTATGTTAGGGCCAAAAGCACTATTTTGTGCTGATTTGCTTATTAAATGAAATGAAATGTTAAAGACCGACAAATTGACAAACTGTCAGGCACTAATTTTAAGATATGTCTCATTGATAAACAGTTAACAAAATATGAGATTCAGCTTAACCAATTACCAGACAACATTATTTATAAGCCCTAATTGAAAAGAGCTGCAAACAACTATTAAAGTTAATGAAATTTCAGACTTATTTCAACTTTCCGGGTTTAGAACATTGTGTAAAATGAAGAAATTGCTTGGTTCAAGCAATTTACTCTTTCTACACAATGTTTTCCGATTTTTTTTTCTTTGAGGGGGCATTAAAAAGTGTCATTGTACAGAAATGGGTTATAAAAATTGAGTGAACCAATGCTTTTAACCCATTCCCACACAAGCCAAACATTATAGGCCCTTCAATGAAAACTTTTGGAAAACACTGAGGATAATGAAGAAATTGCTTGTATCAAGCAATTTCTTTATTATTCAAAAGGTTTTCTATCTAAAAAGACCAAAACATTGAAAATTCCATCAATTTGAAATTGTCGTCTCCAGCTTCTTTAAATTTAGACCAGTCTAAAATTTTGTTGTATGGAAATGGATTAAGTGATAAATATATGTCCCTCAGCAAATATTATTGCATAAAATTAAGCTATTATGAGTACCTAATAAATTAAAATCCAACAGAAACAACTTGATATAAGTGCAAACATATTTGAAATCTTCTATGCCAAGTTTGTGTCAAAATCTCTCAAATCTGTGAAAAATTAGGTGCTCTCAAGACTCTGGGTAAATTAACCCTTGTCATGCTGTATAAATTAACTTACTGAATTGCTGTCAAATCAAAGGGCTGAAAGCACTGATAGAACTTGTTGTTCAAAAATCAATATTTCTTTCAGAAATCAACTTCATAAACAACTCTGGCAGTAAAAGTACAAGCAGGAGGTGTAGACTAAGATCAGCCTGCACATAAGTGCAGTCTGATCTTAGTCTACACCTCCTGCCAAAACCGGAATATTCCGGGTTCAGCATGACAAGGGTTAAGATGATCATTAGTCACACAAATATAAGATATTCTTTCTCTAAATATATCAACTAAATGGAATATAAGTATAGTCTAAAGATATGAATGCTTAAACCCTTTCCAAGTCTGGGACACTTTTTGAGGCCCCAAAGAAAAACAAGAGGACCATGAAGGTCCTAAATTGCTCACCTGAATCATCTGTTGTTTCAAAAATGAAACTGGAGCAAAATGATTATTATCAGTTTCATGAAGAATAATTCCAAAACTGTGGCCTCTATAGTGCAAACAAAGAAATTTTCATTAAGGCCCCTTTCCCTGTGTTTTTCAATAGAACCTTCTTTTAATCAATGGGGTTCATCCTTATGACCTAACAATTATTCTGACCAATTTCATGAACATTGAGCCAAAATTGTAAGCTCTACAGCATTAACAGAGAAATTGTCATTAAGGCCCCTTTTCCTGTGTTTTCCAATAGAATCTTCCCATTATCAATAGGATTCATCCTTATGACCTAACAATTATTCTGGCCAAGTTTCATGAAGATTGGGTCAAAACTGTGAGTTCTAGATTGTAAACACTTCAATTGTTGACGCCGCACATTGCACGACAGACATTCAACGATCACAAAAGCTATCTATGAGCACTTCCTGCTCAGGTGAGCTAAAAAGCTTTTTGGAAAAGAAGAAACTGCTTCTTGCAATCAATTTCTTCAATTTCTAAAATGTTTTCTACCCAAAAGGGAAAAACTAGAGGCGATTGAGCAAGAGGCAATTGAGTGCCTGATTCGCTCCACTGGCCTTAATTTATTGATTATTCCTGAGAAATTTGGTTGAAAACCATCCTGCAGTTTTCAAGAATAAGGTTTTCAAAATTTCACTGTAAACCATATGGAGACAAGCCTCCCCATAAAAGCCATAATTTTCATCTGAGCTATAATTATGTAATGAAGGAATCTGACAAAGAGTCAACAAAGGATCGTTTTATGAAATTTTGTTCAAAACTTATAATCATTTGTAATCCAAGAAGATTGTAAGTTTTCACTGTTTACCATATATGAAAATTAGCCCAATCTATTAAAGCAATGATTGCAGTCAATCAATTCTTTTTTTAAGCAATGTAATTAGGGGTAACAAAAGGATCATTCTAGTGAAATATTATTGAAATCTGATAAAGGGTCACTCAATGCACATTTCTGTGAAATTTGGTTGAATTCTATTCAGTATTTTCTGAGGAGAAGATTTTAAAAGTAAAAGTCTACGGACAGACAGACAAATGCACGCATGCACTGATGGATGCACTACAGACACAATGCCATGACAATAGCTCGCAGGCTTTCAGCCAGTTGAGCTAACAAGAGGGCCATTTGCCCTGGGTTGCTCACCTGAGATAAAGACTTCTTTTCTTTCAACAGTCTGATTTCATGTTAAGGTTAGGATTATGATACAAGTGGGCCTTACTTTATACATAAATAGACTATGTACCTAGGGATCCAAAAGTCTAAATTACAAATTCCAAGGCTTAAGGGCATATTTGAAAGAAGGAGAAAACTTTATATCAGAAAAGTCAATGAACTGAAGCTTCATGCCTAACCCCCCCCCCCCTTCCTGGTAATCCCCCTGGGGACCTGGGGATCATGATTTTAGCTATTTTGTAAAAAGTCAATAAACTGATGCTTCATGCAAAATATCAAGGCTCAACGCCCTCTGGGTCAGAAGGAGAAGATTTTTAGGTCACCTGACCGAAGGTCATGGTGACCTTTTGCGATTGTGTTTTGTCCGTTTGCGTCCTGCATTAACTTTTTACATTTTCGACTTCTTCTTAAGAACCCTTGGATGTATTTCAACCAAACTTGGCAGGAAGCATTCTTATGGGAAGGCGCTTCAGATCTGTACATGTCATGGAGTTATCTCCCCTTGGGGCTCAATAAGGGGACAAAAAGGGTACATCTTTAAAAACTTCTTGTCATGAACCGGTCTTCAGATTAGATTCACATTTGATATGTTAAGCCTTTAGGGCAAGGACTATCAAGTTTGTACAAGAAAAAAAAAACTGTCTAGAAATGGCCGTGCTGGGGGGGGGGGGGGGTTGTAAAAATCTTCTTCTCCGAAACATGAGGGCCTAGGACTTTGATATTTGGTATACAGTATCCTCTTGTGGATGAATTATTGCCCCAGGATTAAAATTTGCCCATTCCCAGATGTCACAAATTTAACATAGGCTTATATAGTGAAAACTTTAAAAATCTTCTTCTTTCAAACAGATAGGCTTAGAGCTTTGATATTTAGTATGTAGCATCATCTGTTGGATCTCTATCAACATTGTATGAATTATGGCCCTAGCGTCATAATTAGCCCCATCCCAGGCGTTTCGAGTTTTACATAGGGCTTATATAGTGATTATTTAAAACTCTTCTTCTCCCAAACAGGAGGTCCAAGAGCTTTAATATTTTGTATGTAGCATCAACTGGTGGACCTCCATCAAGATTGCATAAATTATGGCCCCAGGGTCAGAATTAGCCTGTTCGAAGATGTCCCAAGTTTAACTTAGGCTTGTATAGTGAAAACTTTTAAAAATCTTCTTCTCCCAAACTAAAAGGCTTAGAGCTTTGATATTTAGTATGCAGCATAATCTGGCGGACTTTTATTTGTTTTTGTGCACTTTTGACTCAGGTGACCGATAAGGCCCTATGGGCCTCTTGTTAAAGATTATTTTAAAACTTCACTTTTGTGTCATGGCAACCTAAGATTATTCAACTAATTTTAATTCTTTTAGCTTTTTTTAAGGGGGACCACCTAAGGAACATTTCTGCCAAATTTGGTTCAAATTGGCCCTTTGGTTTGTGAGATGTCCTTTAAAGAATTTATTGACGGATGTCACACAATGGACGCCGGACGAACACCTGACAAAAGGTGATCAACATAACTCACTCGTGCTCAGGTGAGCTTAAATTTTAAGCTTTCATCAACTTTAATTTTTGTCTGCAACTTCTTTCAATTTGGACCAGTCTAAAATTTTGTTTTGTGGTAATGGGTTATTCTAGTTTGATCTTTGTATACCTTAACCGTTTCCTGTTTCAAAATTTTATAGACCTGTCCAAATTCAAAGGCTTTGCAGACGAAAATTTAAACTGGATTTATTTGAAAGATAGTCATTCAGTAGGTTAGAAAATATTGTGGAAAAAGAAGAAATTGCTTTTTACAGGCAATTTCTTCTTTTCCCACAATGTTTTCTCAAGTATAAAATCAGGGATGTAAAAACCAGTGATTGTACAGGAGAGGGTTAATTTACACTAGTTTGAAGGAATATTTCAGTTATATCAGAGCTAATTGCAAGGCTTTCTGCCACTTCTCAGACCAGTATAACCCTAAAATTCTATCCAAGCCATCAGCTGTGTTTATCCGACCACAGATCACTTATCATTCGCCCATTGAGGCAAGATAAATAATACATGACTCTTGTCAGTTATAGAAAAGAGCTGGGGCTGAGCTGAGTTTCAAACCCATGACCAATGGATTGAGAACACAACGTATTAAATACTATACTAATCGAGCTCAGCTGATCTTATTAAAGATAAATGAATGTCATTATCATGTTACTTCCTGAAACTGTAAACTTAAAAAAAAAGCACCTCTGTCCTCAATACAGTCTTTGCCTAGATCCTTGTGATATTACCATCATTCTATGCAAGATCGAAGAAAATCCAATGGAGAGTGTGGACTCTATTCCCTCTCCAGCACTACCACAACATCTTTTCCAAGCCTCCAGCTGCTCATCACAGTTTGGTTTTAAGATTATCCACCCATTACTGGGAGAAAAATGGTATTCTGTATTAGGTTACAGGGAACTATTCCGTTTTCCATAGGCAACCATTATAAGAAAATAGCAAATAGCTCTCCCCAAAAATTGCAATGGAGTTAAACCATATATCAAATTCAAGAACAATCATTCAACCGTCAAAATAACTGAATTGTGATATGGCATGATCCCTTTTATCAATGAGTTATGACATCATTTTTAAGATAACCCGCTTTGCGCAGCTAGTTTTACTTCATTTTTCCAAAACTACCCTAGGGTATTAAAGTTACTAAGTTATTAAAACAGTATCAATTGATCGGATCAAATCGTTAGATTTCGTCTTGTTATTTTATGGACCAATCAGAGGTCACCTTGAACTTTGTTTACATGCCTGGACTTTCCCTATACAAAATGTGACAGATGGAAGGAAACTGTATTAGTTCCCTGTAACCATTAGTGAATTTCTTTCACATTATAGCCTGTAAAAATATGTTTGATTACCATTAGATTTATTTCATGAAAACTTCTTAAGACAATTATATTTAAATAAACATTTGGGGGTATCAATAATCATATAGTGTAAATTGAATTTGGTGTGAAATATTACTATTCAGTCTGTCATATGCTAATTTCTCAATTCAGGTGAATATTAGCATTGTAATCATTTGAATTATATTGCTGTTCAAATGATTCTGCATTTTCTATGTGGCTTGTGCTTGGCTTCAAAAAATGAGGAGTAACTGACTCTCTCACAAACAGAGAAAACAAAAAAATTTAATATAAGGGCTTAAAAGTTGTTACAAAAATGAAACTGGTGCCAAAATGATTATAATCAGTTTCATGAAGAATAATTCCAAAACTGTGGCCTCTATAGTGCAAACAAAGAAATTTTCATTAAGGCCCCTTTCCCTGTGTTTTTCAATAGAACCTTCTTTTAATCAATGGGGTTCATCCTTATGACCTAACAAATTCTGACCAATTTCATGAACATTGAGCCAAAATTGTAAGCTCTACAGCATTAACAGAGAAATTGTCATTAAGGCCCCTTTTCCTGTGTTTTCCAATAGAATCTTCCCATAATCAATAGGATTCATCCTTATGACCTAAAATGTTTTCTACCCAAAAGGGAAAAACTAGAGGCGATTGAGCAAGAGGCGATTGAGTGCCTGATTCGCTCCACCGGCCTTAATTTATTGATTATTCCTGAGGAATTTGGTTGAAAACCATCCTGCAGTTTTCAAGAATATTCTTCAAAAATTGAGGAGTAACTGACTCTCTCACAAACAGAGAAAACAAAAAAATTTAATATAAGGGCTTAAAATTTTCATTTAAGGGGGTCGAACCAAAAAAAAAGGAACCAATCACGTGTTTTCAAATTGACATGTTAAGTGCCAACAGAGCTTTTCTCGTTTATTTTTTTTATTCACTAATAAAAATACAACAAAGTTAACAATTAATCTACATAAATTTCAATAGAACCTAATGTTCATCAGTAAAATTTAAGGGATCAAAATACCTAGAGCTGCTCCCTAGATATTTCTCTCAAGGGGGTCATTCTGAGAAAAAAAATTATAGGTCAAAACAGAATAATTTGAATTTTTTGAGTGTCAAAACCCTGGTTTACGAGTCAAATACAAGCCTTGAGAATATCAATGTAAGGCCATGTGACTAAATAACTCCCTTTTGCTTGTACATATCAAGGAAAGTACACGCAAAAACTGTAGCTAATTAATTGACATATCACTGCCCCTCCAAACCGACATTCTACCGGGTCACAAAACAAAAGCAAATCACTTCATATGAACTTCATATGATGTAGTTACGAAGTAACACAAAAGATAAAATTGACATAAATAACAGTTTGATAATCAATTCCATCTAAATGAATTATTTCATTGGTCGATTGACTTTTTGATTGACAGTTGTAATCCATCAACTAAGAATGGTTATAAAAACCAGTACATATATTAACAAAATTGTATTAGCAATTTAGCTTTCCTTTGTATATTTTCTAACTTTTGATTCTAAACTATTAAATTTCTCTCACTATCGAGTATTATAGGCAAATTTTTGACATATGAAAACAAATAGCAGGAGGTGAAAATGTCAAGTTTATTTCAATAAGCTTGCACTCAATGGAATATTTATACCTATTGTATAACATTGAAAGTGACAGCATCAATTAGGCCACAATACTTTATATGGAGCAGATTACTACAATAAAACATGATAGATTATGACAATTATTTCATTCATATAATCTCAAAAATGCACCGTTTTGAACCATTTAAATAAGTTGTAGTTTCTTTCAATTTGGACCAGTCTAAATTTTGTTGTATGGTAATGGGCAAATGGTGTTTTCAGGAATTCAATATAAACCAAATCATATTCACTATGTTTGGCAATAAATCTTGTCAATGAAATTTTTTCCTGTATCAACTTTTTCATTCTTTTACAAAAGTCAACTAATTTACTAAGACAGATGAAAAAGGTATAAACAAATTTTTATAACATTTCAATGTATACCAAATATGGAAATAAGTCATGTCACTAAAAGCCATGTTTTTAACCAATCAAAATTAATACATGAAATCTGAAAAAAAGTCACCAGATGATAATTCCAGTAAAATTTGGTTGAAATCTATTCACTGGTTTCTGAGAAAAAGATTTTCAAACCTTTCAACATATATGGAAATTAGCCCCGAACTTTAAAGCCATGCATTTCACACAATCAAAATCCTTTGAAGGAATTCTGATAATGGGTAATCTGAGAATCATTCCTGTAAAATTTGGTTGAAATCCATTGACTGGTTTCTGAGAAGATTTTTAAAGGTCTCACCTTATATGGAAATTAGCACCACCCATTAAAGCGATATTTTTTATCCAATCAAAATTTTATATAGGAATCTGATAATGGGTAATCTGAGGATCATTTCTGTGAAATTAGGTTGAAATCCATCCACTGGTTTCTGAGAAGAAGATTTTTAAAGGTTTAACCATATAAGGAAATTAGCCCCACCCATTAAAATCATGTTTTTTATCCAATCAAAATTCTTTGAAGGAATCTGATAAAGGGTCACCAAAGGATCATTTCTGTGAAATTTGGTTGAATTATGTTCTGTACTTTCCAAGAAGATTTTTAAAGTAAAAGTTTATGGATGGTAACCGCACAACAGACACAACGCCATGACAATAGCTCGCTCAGGTTTTCAGCCAGTGGAGCTAAAAATTGGAGATCTAAGGGTGTCACTGATCTGCCAAGTAATCAGCCAGAGACTTCATTTAGCATGTAACTAAATTTTCTTCTTTCTTTCCCCAAAGACTAAGGTGTACTGTTGAAGATAAACTTTGTAAAAACTCAGTAGGAGAATCTACATAACTAATATGATCTTAGGGCTTTCTTGTTAAGATAAGGGGTGCAAAAGAGGAGCCAAAATATGGCCCAGAGCGCATCACATTTACACATTCCCACTCAATCCCTGCTTTTTAAACCCTTCAAGAGAAAAACTTTGGAAAACGTGATGGAAAATGAAGAAATTGCTTGTATCAAGCAATTTCTTCATTATCCAGAAAGGTTTTTTACCCCAAAAGACGTAAAAAATCAGAATTTATTCAACTACAAATTTTCACCTGAAGCTTCTTTCAAATTTGACCAGTCTAAAATTTTGTTGTGTGGGAATGGGTTGACAAACTTTGTTGAGGCTCATTAGCAGATTCTGAATACCAAATTTCAATAATCTAGGCTTTCAGGTTTTGAAAAAGAAGATTGTTATAGATTCAGATCTTTGTTTATATGAACAAAATGAACAGATGTCCCCAAGGAGATGCTGCATGCCGAATATCAAGATCCAGATTTTTTTTTTTTTCATATCATTTTTTTCACCCTTTATGTTGCCATGGCAACTAGTGGTAAGGGTGGGTTTCAATCATTTGTTAAAGACGTCCTGTGTGTTCAACAAGACCAGCCCACTGTTTTAGGAAAGAATATAACCAATACCCTCATTTTTGACAAACACTAGCCAATTCACAAAAGCTAATTTTTATTGCTTTGTGCTCAAGTAAGTCAACCCTTGTCATGCTGAACCCGCAAAATTCCTGTATAGCAGGAGGTGTAGGCAGAGATCAGCGTGCACATATTATGTGCAGTCTGATGTTAGTCTACACTACCTGTTTGTCCCTTTCAAGCCAGAATTGTTCGTAAACCAATTTTCAAATCAAATATTGACCTGCAACTGGTGCTTCCACTGATTTTAGTCCTTTGATTTTGATGCAATTCTAAACAGGAATTTCATTTAGTATGACGAAGGTTAAAAAGATATAACTATATTCTTGTGACTAAACTCAATCCAATAAATTTTAGGTTTGAGGATATCAACCCTATTTAAGGATAAATGGCTTAAATAGGTCCTCTCATACTTCTTTTGAATAAGACAAAATGATAAAAAATAAAATATAGTAGGGTATGCCCAGTTAACCCAGTACCAGAGTACAAAATTTTAGACTTGTCCAAATTCAAAGAAGTTGCAGATGACAATTTGGTCTTTTGAAGTTGAAAACATTGTGGATGATGAAGAAATTGCTTGTAACACTCAATTCCTTCTCTGTCCACAATCTTTTCCAAAGCTTTCTTTGGGGGGGGGGGGTTCGAAAGGCAGAATTTTGTAGTAATGACTTAAACTGCCAATCTCTTCCTTATGATCGGGCTAGGTTTTTACTTTGAATTAACTCTCATGGCCACAGTTGATAGCTTTTCATGATAATATTTCTCATATATTGAAAGTTTGACTAATCCTACAGTACAAATACAAATTAAAATCATTATGAAAGGACTAAAAGTGTTTTGAAATTTTCTCATGAAAAGAGAGCTCCAAATTAATTCATCTTGCTTAATTATGCAAACAATTTGAGATGATAACCTATTAATATTTCATGAAACATTATGATGTTATGTGGCATAGCTTACAAGCAAACGCAAGAACCATCTTAAATAATAATGATGAATGCTTAGGGCTTTAATAGATTTGGCTGCGCTAGATATTGTTTCAAACAGAAATGAAATTCTCCAAACCACAAGGAGAATCAAATCATTATAATGAATTAATATAAAATCTTTTAACCCATTACCAGACAACAAATTTTTAGATTGGTCCAAGTTTAAAGGAGTTGCAGACACAAATCTAGAGTTTATGAAACTTTAGATTTTTCAGTTTTCTAGTAAAAAGCATTGTGGAAAATGCAGAAATTGCGTGATGCAATTTCTTCATTTTACACAGTGCTTTCCATTTTTTCTCTTGATGACCTTCAAAAAAGGGATTGTGTGGTTATAGGTTAAAACTACTCTGAATCTAAGCATTTGAAATAGTTTTTCTTCACGTACAGCCATATGCAACTTGGACTTGAACTGTTACCATAAATTCTTAGCAAATTTAAATCTCACAACAAGGGCTAATCATTGAAAGAGTGACAATTTACATTAACAAATGTCCAATAGTTTCAAGTTTGCCCAAGGTGAATTTTGAATTTTAACCTTGAATTAGAGCAATTTTTGTGTGTGTCTTGCACAATTTAGGCTTAACCCATTACAATACAATGACACTTTCTGATGCCCTGAATAAAAAACTCATGGTAAACTCTGAGGGAAAAATGAGAAATTGCTTGAAACAAGCGATTTCTCCTTTCCTCACAATGCTTTCTACCCTATTAGGAACATATTTTCAAATTTTAGTGCAACTTGAAATTTCGTCTGCAGCTTCTTTCAATTTGGACCAGTCTAAAATGTTGTTGTCTGGTAAACTGAAAAATGCTATCTAGCATATATTTGTCGTCTGGTAATTGGTTAAACTGAAAAATGAAATCTAGGTTTAGACAATGCCTCACATAACTAAAACCCCTGGAATTTCCACTTTTGGATGTGTGTTTCATCCAGGTAATTGTTATCTAATTAATTACTGCCAAGGTGAAAGGTTATGAGAATTCACAAGATAAGGCTGACATTTTTTTGAAATATTAATATAGCATGCTTTCTCATTTGAAAGGTTTAAATTGCAGTTGAAAATTGTGTAGCAACAGAAAGGTCAGTCTACAATTCAAAATATTTAATTTATTTGTTCACTAAGAAAATGCAATAATTTTCTAAATCCTAATACAATTGCTTTCATTAATGGTTAACCAAACAAGAGAGTTTTTTGTCCTAAAGTACTCATTCAAGTCAATGGCAAAAAATAGTCAATAAAGCACAATTGACCTATTTTCTATCCAAAGTGAGCCAACATCAAAATCCTTTCTGGGAAATAACATTTTATCCAAGTTTTGACATATTAAGATAGGAATGTATCCTTTAAATAAAGTTATTCAAAGGTTTACCTTCAAATAAAGAGACCTAGTTTTTACCAAGTGACCAACTAATGAACTTGTCCTTAAGATCAAAGAGGCAAATGCTTGATGAAACATCAAGACATTTAGCCTAGAACATATTGGGTATGAGTGCACAAAAAGAATTTCCAAGATTTGACCAAGTGACCAACCTTTTGACCCACTTGAACCCTCTGAAATATTGTTCAAACATTCTGAATAAACATCAGGTCTTTGGGGCAAAAATTTTGCCTTTAAAGGGCACACAAGATTTGACTTAGTGCTCTACTTTTTGACATCTTGTGACTTAATATTGGTCATGAAAAAGTCAAACATTCTGAACAAATATCAAAATATTTGAGCAAACAAGAGGCCCAAAGGGCCTTATCAGTCACCCGAGTCCAAAGAGCACAAAAACAGATAAAGGTCCTATGGATTATGCTACATACCAAAATATCAAGCTCTAGGCCTTTTAGTTTGGGAGAAGATTTTTAAAAGTTTTCACTTAACACTTGTGACATCTTGGAACGGGCTAATACTTACCCTAGGGCCATACCAAATATCAAAGCTCTAGGCCCTCCTGTTTGGGAGAACAAGATTTTTAAAATTTTCACTCTATAAGCCTATGATAAGCCCCATGTAAAATTTGTTACGTCCGGAAATGGGCTAATTCTGTCTCTAGGGCAACAATATATACAATCTTGACAGAGATCCACTAGATAATGCTACATACCAAATATCAAAGCTCTAAGCCTATCTGTTTGAGAGAAGAAGATTTTTAAAATTTTACTATATAAGCCTATGATAAACTTGTGACGTCCATGAATTGGCTAATTATGACCTTGGGCAATAATTTGTACAATCTTGATAGAGGTTGATCAGATAGTGCTGTATACCAAATATCAAAGCTTTAGGCCTAATCATTTGAGAGAAGAAGATTTTTAAAGTTTTCACTATATAAGCTTGTGATAAACTTGCGACGTCTGGGAATGGGCTAATTTTGATCCTTCGGCAATAATTTGAACAATCTTGATAGAGATCCACCAGATGATGCTGTATATTATATATTTAACACTTTCCTGTACAATCCCTTGTTTTCACGTCCCTGTGAAATTATACTTAAGAAAACATTATGGGAAAAGAAGAAATTGCTTGTGACAAGCATTTTTTTTCTTTTTCCACAATATTTCCTATCCTATAGGTTCGTAGCTTTTCAAATTGCACCCACTTTTGATTATTGTCTGCAACTTCTTTCAAATTGGACTGGTCTAAAATTCTAGAAAAGGAAAAGGGTTAAGTTCTAGGCCCTCCTGTTTGGGCAAAATTTTCACTATATAAGCCCTTTGTAAAACTTGTGAATTATGGTAATTGCTAATTATGACCCTGGGCCAATAATTTGTACAATCTGGATAGAGGTTCACCAGATGATGCTACATACCAAATATCAAAGCTCTAAGCCCTCTCGTTTGGGAGAAGATTTTTAAATCTTCGCTATGGGAATGGGCTAATTCTGTTTCTTTGGACATGATTAATACAATCTAGATAGAAATCTACCTCTTGATGCTACATACCAAATATAAAAGTTCTAGGCCCTCCTGAGAAGAAGATTTTTAAAATGTTCACTATATAAGCCTATATTAAAACTTGTGAAGTCTGGGAACGCGCTAATTTTGACCCTTGGGTTATGATTAATACAATATTGATAGAGGTCCACTAGATAATGCCACATACCAAATATCAGAGCTGTAGAACTTTTGGTTTGGTAGAAAAAGTTCTAAGTTGTCAATATGTAAGCTTATGCAGGCCCCCCTAGCACGACCATTTCTCAACAGATTTTTTTTTCTTGTACAAACTTGATAGTCCTCCCTAAATACTCTAAATATTAAATGTGAATCCAATCTGACAGCCAGTTTATGATAAGAAGATTTTAAAAGATGTACCCTTTTTGGCCCCTTATGGGGCCCCAAGCGGAGATAACACCATGACATGTACTAATCTGAAGCGCCTTCCAATAAGGTTGCTTCCTGCCAAATTTGGTTGAAATCCTTATAAGGGTTCTTAAGAAGAAGTTGAAAATTTAAAAAGTTAATGCACAATGCATGGCCACGTACAAAAAATGATTGCAATAAGTCACCATGACGTAAAAATGTAGCTTCTAGATTACACACAATGACTAACCTAGTGACCTGCTCTTTAACCCACATGACCAAATATAGATCTTGTCCGAGAAACCTACAGTCAGGCTTCTAAAGGTATTTCTAAAATTTGACCTAATAACCTCTCTTTTGAATCCAACATGACCTAATATTTTTTTAATCCTTGTCCAGTATATCATTGAGACAAATGTTCTGACCATTCTTTATGCAAAAATTTGGCCTCTAGAGTGCACAAAGACTTTGACACATAGTGGAATATGCACGATATATGCATGAATATGCATGATATAGGGCACAGCTATATCACAAATGTTCACATTTGGCACTTTGTGCCCATGTGAGCTTATTCTAAATGTTCTCAATAACTGTGCCATAGATGTGAAAATAGAAACTTGATATCTTCTTGAAGCTGACATCTTTGATCATTTATCATTTCTTTTTAATTTCCCTCTCCTGTATTTCAAAATTTTAGACTTGTCAAATTTGAAAGAAGTTGCAGACAGAAACTTAAATGTGTGCAATTTGAAAAATAACCAACCTGCAGGGTAGAAAATATTGTGGGAAAAGAAGGAATTGCTTGTTACAAACAATTTCTTCTTTTCCCACAATGTTTTCTCATCTATAAAATCTTAGGGATGTAAAAACCAGGGATTGAACAGAAAAGCGTTATTTGCAAACTGAGGGAAGTTTCCTCCTCTATAATGAAATTGCACTATCAACATTGTACTATTTTTTTTTTTAATAATTCATTTCTTCCAAAAATTGTAATTGGTCCAAAGTGTAAGAAGTTGCAGAAGATAATTTTGAGTTAGCAAATTTTAAAATTTTAAAAGAAAACATTCTTTACAATGAAGCATTTTCTTCATTTTCTACAATGTTTTTTAATTGTTTTTCTTTAGTAGCGCAAAAATGAAAGATCCTCCAATAGCAGGTGAAAGACAAAACTACCAAAAGTTGTTCACAGCCCGAAATAAGGTTTATATGTATAAACATATAATACCAATAAATTACCAACAATTATGACGCATCGATGCACGCCAAAAAATCGTAATATATGAATAATACTGTCAAACAACCGTGGGAAATTTTATCAAAACATGAAATTGAGAATAATAAAATTATGTCATAAAAGAGACAATGTTACCTGAATATAAGGATACAGAGTTAATCGTATATTTTTTTCTGCAATTTAAAAGTGGTGTAAGATATTAAAAAAGATTGTTTGTAAATAATGCATATCAAGATCAGACTGCACATTCTATGCAGTATGGTTTCGATCTGTATCACTTTGAGTTATTGTTATTATTTTTTCTTTGCTGAATAAGATTTATGTGGTAGTATTCTACCAGTAATATTTAATTTTAAATTTATTTCCATAAAAAGTAACTTAATGGCATTTCAATTACTTTTTTCTGAAATGAACTCCATGTTTGCTCAATATATTATTTCACATCTGTTGCATCCAGATATTTTGCACATCAAGAATTTTGTGTCTTATTGATGGATTTATCAGTACATAACAGACAACTTTGTGTTTTCTTAGTGTTTGATTTTCTATGATCTCAAAGTTTGATTGTTGCAAATGGGATTGCTTATCATAGGAAATAAATATCTAAGGTAAGAAGTACTTTAACTCACTACTAGATGACAAAAGTCTGAATTCAAAGATGTGACAAACGACAATTTCAAGCTCATAGAATTTCAAAAATCTGTATCAATCTGGGTAGAAAACAACATGAAAAATGCAGAAATTACTTAGTGTTACAAATAATTTCTACCTTTTCCTTGTTGTTTTCCCGAACCTTTTTCATAAGGGGCATCAAAAAGTAGGATTGAATGGTAACGAGTTTAAGTTATTTGCTTTTTTATGCTTTTTATGTAACGCCTGCCATTAAAGTTTCCCTAATGCTTGGAAAGCCTACAATCAATAGTGCATAGTCATTACCATAAGCTAAAGCAAAGATTTTCCTCTAGTATCATACATTTTTGTAGAGACAGGGCCTATGCAAATCATTTTTTTCCTGATCTATGTCCATGCTTTTCCAGGAACAAATTTGTATTAACATTAGTATTTCTTTCAACATTATTTTTACCTAAACCTTTTCCTGTACAATCCAAGATTTGTACATCCATGTTGTATTTTACTTGAGAAATTTATTAACCCATTCCCACACAATAAATTTCTAGACCAGTCCAAGTTGAAAGAAGTTGTAGATGACAATTTAAATTTATGAAAACTTCAAAATCTGTCAATTAAAGTAGAAAACATAGTGGACAAAAGCTTGTAAGAAGCAATTTCTTCGTTTTTCCCAATGTTTTCCAAAGCTTTTATATTGAGGGGCATTTAAAAGCCTCATTGTGTGGGAATGGGTTATGAAATTGAATGAGGTTTAATGACACTTTAACCCTTTCCTGCACAATCACTTGTTTTTACGTCCTATTGATTTTACACATAAGAAAATATTGTGGGAAAAGAAGAAATTGCTTGTAAAAAGCAATTTCTTCTTTTCCCACAATATTTTTTTACCCTATAGGTCAGTTGCTTTTCAAATTACACACCCTTTTATTTGTCATCTGCAGCTTCTTTCAATTTGGACTGGTGTAAAATTTTTAAAAACAGGAAAGGGTTGAATGAATTTCAGTCATATGGCAGCGGCTGGAACACCTTATCATAGATTCTTGGTATTTCTCATACCAGTACTACCAATACATCCTTTCCGAGCCTCCAGCTGCTCATCCCACTAGGGTTTACAATTATCCACCCATTTGTGGGGCACTAACTTGAGAAAACATTGTACAAAAAGAAGTTGCTTGTAACCAGCAATTTCTTCTTTTCCCACAATATTTTTTAACATAAAGGATGGTTTCTTTTTCAACCCTTGTCATGCTGAATAAAATCCTTTTCAGAATTGTACAAAAACCACTAGTAGTACTCGTTGCTCAGTTCTCAATACTTCTTTAGAAAATTAATTTCATAAACAACTCTGGTTTCAAAAGGACAGACAGGAGGTGTTGACTAAGATTAGTCTGCACTTATGTGCTGTCTGATCTTTGTCTATAACTCCAGCTAAAACCTGAATATTACAGGTTCAGCATGAGAAGGGTTAATTTAACTTACTTTCAATGTCAGACTGCTAGACTGACAAGTCTCAAATTTTGGAAAACAGTAAAAGGCTAATCCCATTTAACCCATTACAATATAATTCAGCATTTTTTTAGCATGTAAGATGTGTAGCTTTGTAAAACATTGAGAAAATTGTAGTTCCTTAACTCATGGTGGGAAAAGAAAAAAATTCTAATGACATGCAATTCACCTTCTTACATTCCATACCTATTTAGCACCAATTTTCATATCTTCTGGTAATGGATTAAATTGTCATCTATAATATTTATCAACTTGGACCAGTCTGAGATTTTGTAGTCTGTTTATTAGTTAACCTACTATACATTCCCGGTTTTTTTACGTCCCTCAAGTAAAAAGGCTTGGGAAAACTTTGTGGAAAATAAAGAAATTGCTTGTTACAAGCAATTTCATCATTATCCACGATATTTTCCTCCCAAAAAGACAAAGCTTTCAAAATTTCTTCCACTTGAAATTGTTGTTATCAACTTCCTTGAAAATGGACCGGTCTAAAATTTGTCGAATGAGAATGGGTTCGGCAACCTAGGCCTAGGAGATTTTTAGAATTGCTTTACCTGTATAAGCTTAGGTCTCCTTCAATGTTTTTAAATGATGCATTACAACATCAAGCTCCCAGTTGACATCAAGCTTAGCCATGGCAATCGGGTCAAATAATCAGAAAAATTACCATTCTAACTTTCAATCAAGTTTTAGATCAATTTAACCTTAACCCTTTTCTGTTTCTCGAAACTTCATACTGACCCAATTTGAAACATGTTGCAGATGACAATAAAAAAGTGAGTGCAATTTGGAACGAAACCAATGTATGTGGTAGAAAATAGTGATAAAAGAAGAAATTGCTTGTATCAAGCAATATTTTCTTTTATCCCAATATTTACTTAGGTATAAAATTGCATGGACGTAAAAACCAGTGATTATACAATAAAGAGTTAAACACTAAATGTAATTTACATGCTAAATTCTTGCTAATTTTCTCTCCACTTTAATGAAATACCAATCTAAAAAGCCTTTCTCAAAGGTCTAAACCTCACCTTTTTTATATAAATAAATTGTATGACCTGGCTAATGACTGTTCAACTATTAAGTTTTGGATTCAACAGAATAAAAAGAATGCTGGACATTAAAATCAAACATGACATGAAAACCTAGAACTCTTTTAACCCATTTCTCTTTTTGATGCTTTCCCACAGTGACGTGTTTGAATGCTACCGAGAAAAAACAATTGGGAAAACATAGTATAAACAAGAGCCGTCGTAGACTGGTTATGCTCCCCGAAATAAGGCTTTTGTCACAAAACTGTATGCCTTTATTGGACAAAAAACTTTTTATTGAATGCAACTATAGTTTGAGAGTTCAGTTCACGAAAAATTTGGAATTTTGACAAACATTGAAGGAATCTGTTTGGCTTCACAGGCCTGATCCTAGTAAAATTCAATATCATCATATGGTAAAGGGTTAAATATTTTACCTTGACTATCAAAGTTATCAATGAAAAATGTATCCATACAAAAAATGAAAACTCTAACTTAGTAGTCTTGCTGAAACAATAGACTGATTTATTTTAGAGTAGGATATATACAAAATGTCTACATGGCATTAAACCCCCTTTTAGCATCATGGGTCAGGCTCATTGGGTCAAAAATTGAAATAAACATTACATAGGGCATTTAATGAACAACGTTTATGTAAAGTAACAAGAAATTTTGGCAATTTGTAAAGCAGGTATTTGAAAATTAATGATCTTCACAATTTGACCTTGACCTTGACCAATGACCATGTTCTTAGTACCAACAGAAAATCTATGTAAAAAGCAATGCACATGTAAAAAATGAAGGCTATATCACTTACCATTGTATACTTATGGGAGATGTTCAAGTTAAAATTTTCAAAATTTTTACCTTGAAAAGTGACCTTGACCTTGACAGATGACCTTGAACTAAGTACCAACAAAAAGTCCATGTCATAAGCAATGCACATGTGAAATATGAAGGCTATGTCACTTACCATTGTATAATTATAGACCTTGTAAAAGCTAAGATTTTCGAAATTTTGACCTTGAGAAATGACCTTGATCTTGACAGATTACCTTGAACTTAATTCCAACAGAAAGGTCATTTCATAAGCAATGCACATGTGAAAAATGAAGGCTATATCACTTACCATTGCAAAATTATGGCCAATTTTAAAGTTTTAATTTCCCAAATTTTGACCTTGAGAAATGACCTTGACCTTGAATGATGACCTTGAACTTGGTACCAACAGAAAGGGTTTGTCACAAGCAATGCACTTGTGAAATATGAAGACTTTATCTGTAACCAATCAAAAGTTATTGCCAATTTTAGTTTTTGCGGGGAAAAAAGACAGTTAACGTAAAGGTAATAACATTAAGGCCCCTTTTCCCATGACGCCTTTTTTTTTTAACGAAAATTCCCTTTAGTTAAAGGTTAAGGGGATCTGATTTGCTACTCAAATATGAAATTTCATGAAATTCTAACAATTAGTCTTGTAGAAATTGACAAAAAAATAGTTTTTACATTAAGGCCCCTTTTTCCGTGACACAGCTTTGAAATAAGAAAAATAAAAAAAATGGGTCTTGGAAATTTCCTAGGAAGATTATATATGAAGATTCCTCCAATTAGGCCCAGGGGTTGCTGAGATTTGACTTCGGACGGATGGACGGACAGACAGACGGACACACAGGCCAGTGACTATATGCTCCCCCCGAGAAATTTTTTGGGGAGCATAAAAAGAAGAAAGAGCTAAGGTGAACAAGCAATTTCTTCATTTTCCATAATGTTTTCTCAAATTGAAATTTTTGTCTGCAATTTTTTTTTTGTCTGCAATGTCTTTCAATTTGGACCTCAGTCTAAAATTTTGTTGTTTGGAAATGAGTTAAACTGTGATGCTCAATTTGGGTTTAGGGTGCAGCCATTTTTGTACTTCTCATGGTGTTATGACCTCATTATTTCAGTCTGGTATATTTTTTAACCCTTGTCATGCTGAACCCGGAATGTTCCGGTTTTGGCAGGAGATGTAGACTAAGATCAGACTGCACATTTGTGCAGGCTGATCTTAGTCTACACCTCCTGCCCATACCTTTCCTTCCCGAGGTGTTTATGAAGCTGATTTCTAAAAGAAATATTGAATTTGAACATCGTCTTCTACCAGTGCTTTCAGTCCTTTGATTTGACAGCAATTCAGTAAGGTAATTTATACAGCATGACAAGGGTTAAACCTGGAACCATTTTTGGAGATATTTTATCAATTAAGCAATAGGCAATTACAATGGTGTCACTGAATATGTCAATTAGAGCTGTCAATCAAATTCAGATAGCATGCAGTAACCGTTTCCTCTAATTTAGTTCTCTACATATCATTGAAATTATGAATCCTATTACCTCATACTAGCATTTATTTACGATAAATTCAGGGTCTTCCAGATATCCTGAACTGAAACTGGCCAGATATACAAATTAACCCATTCCCATACAATCCAGCTTTTTTCAAACCCTCGGAAAAGAGCCCAGGTAAATTATGTGGAAAAATAAGTTTTAACCCATTCCCTCTCAATGATGCCTTTGGACACTCAGAAAAATGTTTTGGAAAACAATGTTGAACGTGAAGAAATTACTTATTACAAGTAATGTCTTCTTTATCCACAATGTTTTCGCCCAAAAATCACTGAGATTTTTAAAATTCTACATACAAAATTTTTCTCTGCAACTTCTTTGAATTCGTACCAGTGAAAAATGTTTTGTGTGGTAATGGGTTAAATCTTGAGGTTTGATATATAACAATATAATCATATGCTGTAGAAGAGAGGAATCATTGTGATAGAAGAAATAGATATACAGTATAGCCCGTTACCAGACAACAAAGTATTAAACTGGTCAAAGTTCTAAAAAGTTGAAGCCAACAATTTTAAGATGATGAAATTTGAAAAAATGTCTTTTGGAGGTAGAAAAGATTGTGGATAAGAAGAAATTGATTGTAACAAGCAATTTCTTTATTTTCCACAATGTTTTCCAAAGCTTTTTCTCTTTGGGGCGTCTAATTGATTGAATGGGGTTTAAAGCCGCTTTTAACAGTATTTAAGTCATATTGCGGCAGCTGGAGCACCTAACAATGGATTCCTGGTTTTCCTGGTATTTCTCACACCAGTTCTACACCAGTACTACCACTAAATCCTTTCCTAGCCTCCAGCTGCTATCTAAATTAGGTTTACGATTATCCATCCATTGGTGAGAGACAAATGCCGGAAAGAATATGTGCTGCCGCTGGGGATTTAACCCATGACATCCCATGATTGAAGATTAGGAGTCTGGCACACTACCGACTGCTCTATGACAGCTGCTGCTTTGGGGCGTCTAAAAGCGTCATTGTGTGGGAATTGGATAGTAGATGGATAAGATAATTTTGAAAGATAACAATAGTTTGAATTTTGAAGTGAGTAAATTAACATCAATTTAAGCTAAATAAATGTAGTTACAATGGTTTGATCTGAACAAGTATCAGGTCTGGTTTGGAGCTTTTACATTGAACTGCTACCATTGACTTTAATAAAATAAATTCATATTTTCTTCATGCACTAGAACTAAAAGCTTGAGAAATTCACAAATTGCCACTGTCAATGAAAGATCACTGAACAATCAAATCCTTTATTTTGACCAGAAGTGAACTTCGAACTCTGATATTTATGTTTAAGCTTAACCCTTGTCATGCTGAACTCGGAATATTCCTGTTTTGCTAGGAGGTATAGATACATATCAGCCTGCACATATCTGCAATCTGATCAGTGCACACCCCCTGATTGTCACTTTAAAGCCCGAGTTGTAAGATGAATTTCCAAAAGAATTATGAACCCACAATAATTGTATCCAGTACTGTCAGCCCTTTGATTTTTAATGCAGTTCTGCAGAGGAGCTTATTCAGCAAGACAATGGTTAAAATGTTTAGATCATAACTAACCATTCTAACTTTTTGGGGTTTTTGTCCCTGAACGTGAATTTTGCTCATAACATCATTATATTCTCTCCACTATGAATATAAGCAATACTTCACAGAATCTGTAAAAGTTTTTTTGCTGTTGTAAAATTGTTGAAAGATTTTAACAAGAGTTTCAAGTTCACTCATAAAACACATTCTGAAGATAACCATCAGTAATTATCAAATTAAAAAGTGTTTTTAATGACAAAATATTAGCAAGATAAATTTGAAACTTGTAATTTTTCGATATTGGAGCAATGCAACGCACAATGCAACATCCTATATCTTAATTTTACATATAATGAGTATTTTTGACATCAGTCAAAAGCAGTTCGGAGTGGATGGCTCTCGTATATCTCTTTAGCTTATTCACCAGAACCAGAAGTTGCTATTAAAAAGAGCTATTTGTTCTTTAAATCAAATGTTTGTGCACAAAGTCACTTACAAATTGGCAGTGAATAAATATTAGCAGGGTTGCAACAAGAAGAATTTCACTATAATATTAATACAAGAGGACCATGATGGTCCTATATTGCTCCCCTTAGTATGATGGCACATGGCTTTATGATATATACAAAATATCAAAGCCCTTTGTCTTATTACTTTAGAGAAAAGATTTTTAAACATTTTTTCCTTTAATCCTAAGTATACTGTAGACCCCAATTTCCAGAGTATGGTAATTCTTTAAAGTATTTTGTCAGAGGATCACTAGATAATCAATATAAAAGCTCTAGGCCTTCTGGTTTTGGGGAAAAAGATTTTCAAAGGTTTCCTTCATTTCTATAAAAAATCAGGGATTGCACAGAAAAGGGCTAATTTTCAAGATAAGATCATTCTTTGAAAGTATTTTTGTAAAAGGACATTAGATGATGACTTTTACCAAATATCAAAGCTCTAGGCCTTATGGTTTGGGAGAAGATTTTCTGCTTTATTTCTATGTAAAATCAGAGATTGCACAGAAAAGGCCTGGGAAATAGGATTTTCAAAGTTATCCTTCTCTTTTTCTATGTAAAATCAGGGATTGCACATAGAAAAGTGATTATTTTCTAGATACAGTAATTCTTTGAAGTATATTGGTTGAAGGTCAATAAATTATGATTTATACCAAATATCAAAGCTCTGGGGCTTATGGTTTTTGAGGAGAAGATTTTTCAAGTTTTTTACTCAGTTGCCATGGCAACCAAAGATCTCCATGGAGGGACAGACACCAGACGATGAGCGATCACAATAGCTCATTCAGAGCGCTTTGTGCTCAGGTGAGCTAAAAATGGTAGTTTGGTGACCTAATCATCATATCTACAGATTGTATAAGCTGTAGTTAACCCTTTCCTGTTTTGCAAAGTTATAGACCTGTTTTTGTGTGGATCATAAAATAACTAGGTTTTCTTATTTCAGAGAAGGATAATATTTTCAGATTACCTTCTTTACTTTTGAAATAATGTGTACCAATTTTCCCTGAAAGGAAATCACACAAAGGTTGATTGATTGATTGAATTGGGTTTAATGCCACTTTTAATAGTATTTCAGTCATATCGGGGCAGCTTGAACTAGTAGAATTATGGAATAAAAGGGGGAAAAGCTGTAAATGTGTCATTAGGACTCCATTGCAGATTGCTTGTCATCTAACCTTTCAGTTATGACCTTGAACTCAGGAGTATCAAATAAAACTGTACACATGTCACTAGTACTCTTTAGGGGGAACAACTGTGCAAAGTTGATTAGAAATCCATCAATCAATGTAGAAGATATGCCCTGGACTAATATTGGACTCAAACACAAACATACCAACCCCCACACAGACTATATATACACACTGCTGTTACATGACAATGGCATAATGAATATAGCTTTGATCTAGTTATAATAGCAAAGATATATCTTAGAATTGTCAAGATGAAAATGAAAAAATGTATTCTCATTTCATGGAGTGAATAAGCATTTTAAGCACTGCAAAATATTAGTAACTATTAAATTTTAATAACATTCAGAATAATAAATTAAACCCCATGAAAAAGCGTAGAGAATTAAGTCGTCAAAAGGCATGTGTAAATTTCCATTTAATGCAAAATAATATGACACGGCAAATGATTTTATAATGATGTCATGTTACTTTCTTTTCATGGGAAAACTGCAAAATTTGCATTGAAGATGATAGCAGATATCAAACTAGCTGAATTACTCATGAAATCTGCGTCCCAAAATAATCAAAATGGTTTAGTCCATTAAATCAGAAGTCAATAAATATAGTTCACTCCTGTCAATCTATGAAACAATTGACTTTGTCAAATCTTACATCCATCTAGAACTAGTCAACAGCTAGTGTAAAAACATCATAGGTATCTATACTTTGTATAGATACCTATGATGTTTTTGCACTAAACCACCATAGAAGCTTTTTCACTAAAACTTAACCCATTAACAGACTACAGAATTGTGGACAATGCCAAAATAAAAGGAGATGCAAATGGCAATTTAACAATGGTCATGCTGAACCTGGAATATTCATGTTTTTGCAGGAGGTAAAGGCAAAAATTAGTCTGCACATATGTGCAGTCTAATCTTAATCGACACAGCCTGCTCTCCCTGATCAGCAAAATTTGTTTTCTGATAAATTCTCTTAATAAACATTAACCCATAATTAGTAATTACATTGATTTAAGACCTTTGATTATAATACAATTCAGAGCTAGAATTTTATTCAGTATGACAGGGATTAAGATTTATGAAATTTTAGATTTGTCTCAAAGTTCTGGTTAGGAAATATTGCATAAAATGAAGAACTGTTGCAGGCGTATTCTTCACTTCTGACTAACTTTTCCTTGCTATAAGACAATCCATTTGAAATCTAATCTTGTTTTAATTGATACCTTGAACTAAAATCTTTTAATTTGGATCAGTCTAAATATTTGGTTATATTTAAACACCCAATCCCATCAGATTTTATGGTATTTATTATTGATAATCAAATTGAGCAAAAACTTGTTAGATAGGGCTGAAGGTTTCTCACAAAAAACTGTAAGAAAAACACTTTCATACCTAATTTCCCATGGTTTACCTGAGAAAATAAGCTAGTTTTGATCAATATGTAATATCATTATGACCCTTTTGAGTTCAGTTTGATTTATGATATAAACCAGTTCATATCGAAATAGGCAGGTACTTTATTAACCCATTACCAGATGGATAAATTTTAGACTAGCCCAAATTCAAAGAAGTTGCAGACAACTATTTAAAGTTTATGAAATTTTAATCTTTTCAACTTCCTGGGTAGAAAATATTGTGGATAAAAGAAGAAATTGCTTGTAACAAGCAATTTTCAACACTGTTTTCCAAAGCTCTTTTACTTGGGGCATCTAAAAGTGTCACTTAGTGGGAATGGGTTAACCCATTACCAGACAACAAAAGTTTAGACTGGAAAAAAATCAAATAAGTTACAGATGATGGTTTCTAAGTGATGGAATTTTCAGAATACTTTTCATTTTGGGTAAGAAAACATTGTTGATAAATAACAATTTATTTTGAAATCAATCAATGCATAAGATATGCTCTTGATAAAAATTGAACACACACACATACATGTAGACAGAGGTAACTCTTTGCCCATTGTCACTACATGATGGGGGCATAAAAACACCTAAGGAAAAATATTCAAGATTTAAGCTAGCCTACTTCTGCATATTTTTTTTTTCCTCAGTAAGCTTTTCGATCCAGGACATAGCTCATAGTTAGTGAAAATTTATAAACATAATAAAGACAAAATTCATGTAAAAAAATATAGTTGCAGTTCTGATGCACTACACTTCCTTTAAAGTGATCAATTTATCCATGAATTTTAAGTTAACCCATTCTCACACAATGACGCTCTCAAGGAAAACAATTGGGAAAACATTGTGGGAACAATGTTCTCTCCCTAGAAAGTTGAAAAAAGGTAAAATTTCATAAACATTTAGTTTTCGACTGTAACTCCTTTCAATTTGGAACATTCTAAAATTTTGCCATCTGGTAACGGATTAACAACAAAGATATACTCAAGGATAAGCTCCAAAGATAATTAACCCATTCACACACATTGGTATTTATTGACATCCCTCAAGAAAGAAACGCTTTGGAAAACATTATGGAAAATGAAAAAACTGCTGTTACAAGCAATTGCTTCACTTTCCACAATGTTTTTTAATACAGATTTAAAAAAATCTAAAATTTCATGAACCTTAAATTGTTGTCTGCAGCTTCTTTCAATTTGGACTAGTCTAAATAATCCAGAAGTAGAGCAAATCATTCCTGAAAAGTGTGCTTCTCCTCACAGTGACCTATCCACCTATGAAGTTTCAGGTTGATATCTCCTATTCTGTCAGGGATATGGACAAACTTTGAGTCTCAAAAAACAACAAAACGGTGGCTTAGTGCAAAAACATCATAAGTGTCTATACAAAGTATAGACACTTATGATGGTTTTACACTAAGCTATTGAAAAGGAAATAAATGAAATATGGCAAGCCAGGATTATGGTTCTTCTATGGTTCTGCACTTCCTTTCAAAAAGATCTTTCCACCCAAGAAGTTTGAAGTTGATAGGCACTATACTTTCAGAGATGATAACCCTAAAATGGACTAGAAGGAAAGATTGACAGACAGACAGAAGGACAGACAGATGGAAAGACATATCACACACTATAACAATCATCTCCCTTTTTTATTTCATCAGAGGATCAAAGTAAAGAAATGGCTTTTTACATGCAATTTCTTAGATATCTTTAATGTGTCTCATCCAAAAGGACAAAAAGTTCAAATTTCATCAACCTAAAGTAAAATGAAAAATTGGGTTGTATAGGAATGGATTAATTTACAGGTATTGACAATACGCTACCCCCTTCTTTATCCATTGAAAATCATATGAATTTGTTATTTGACAAAATGGCAGATTATCGATACTTTCCTAATACAATTTAAACACCAGTAATTCACATCATGACAGCTACCGTAAGAAGGTATTGATTGACTTTTCTTGGCTGATAAATGAATAGACTCAGTCCAGGGAAGCTTGCTGAATATTTGACCTTGAGTTGTGATCTTAACCTTTGAGCTCTCTGCAATTTTATTTCAAATGGCACATCTAATCATGATGGATAACAAGTGTTCTACATTTTTTAAAATCCACATAAAATGTAGAAGATATGCTTTCGGCAAGCTTGATTTTAAAATCTGACCTTGAGTTATGACCTTGGAGTTATCAGGAAATTTGTTTCAAAAGAAACATTAACACATGATGGAGAACAATTGTGCCAAAATATTTTGAAATCCTTCCATAAAGGTAGGAGATTTGCTCTCGTCAAAGACATACTGACACAGTGACTCACAAACACATCAAATGCAGACAGCCAGGTCACTTGCCATAAGACAGTGGGTTTGACAAAAAGAGCCACAAAAAAGCCTTACACAACAAAAATGTGTATCTGTCCAATGGTAAAAAAATCATTGTTGGAAAAGGAGAAATGGCTTGTAACCAGCCATTTCTCCTATTCCCATGTTTTCTACAATATACAGTCATCATTTATATTTTTCAAATTAAACATATTGTGAAATGTTATCGGCAAATTCTTTCAATTTAGACCAGTCCAAAATTTTGTCATTTGTGAATGGGTTAAGAGGAAAAGCTACAAAGAATCATTCCAAAGGTTATTGTGAAACTATCCCAAGGTTACATACTATAATTATATACTTAGTGCTGTTTAGCAATAACCCATCAATACATTCAGGAATCTCATAACCAGAGATGGTTAGATGAAAATCAACCTTGCCTATGATCACAGCCTGTAGCTTACAAACATCATTGAAATTCCAATATCAAATCTTTGAAAAACAAAAATCAAAGCCGTATGTTATTACAATCTCAATATTAGCCTATTGGAAATTTACCAATTACGATAACTATTTCTGCCAAGAGAAACAAAGCAAATGTAGAGCAGCATGTTTGCTGTTTTTTCTCAAGGCTTGTATTGAATTCTTGCGTAACTGTCTTCAATAGTAATGTACATTTTGCAAACAATGATGTACCAGATAAAGAAAGTATTACATCTACAATTAAGAATCTTCTCATAATCAGACATATAAAGCTGTATTGTATTTGTCAGTCAAAGATTCTACATATTGTTCAAAGAGGTGCCTTTAATTCAAGACTGCCAAGGTCTATAAACATGTATTAACTAGCTTATAGCAGCAGTTTTGTCATGAATTCTGAAAGCCCAATCTATGGCTTAAGCATTTTTACCTTGATCCTAGGAGCCATCAGGCCACAGCCTCACCTCATTCCCAGGTTAACTGGAAAAGCTTGCAGGAATATGTAGCCCTCTGCCAGGTAGAAGTTTTTGTTAATCAATCAGAACTTCAGGTAAAAGAATGATTCTTATTACTCCAAAAGACAAAATATTAATAGTTTGTATTGAACCTTATATAGGTGGTACTTATTAGAATTTTTCAACAAAACAAATTGAACAAGTACCCATAATATAATGTTTGTATCATGAATAATCAATATACAATGTAATAACAATCACTAACCCTGAGCTCTGACAAAATCCCAATTTATCTGTATTTTCCAGGTAAAAGCTCACTGGATTTTACTGACAGCAAGTGGCTGAAGCGATCGGGTGTCTGGATATGAACTCTTAAAGGTGAATTTGTTTAAATTCTTGTTTGATCTGGAGTTTTTAGTGTCAGATTATCTATCAAAATATTAATAGTTTGTGTTATATTAATAAAATATGTAGTGTATATTATTGTCTATCCCTGGATTTGTTTCAACCTAATTAAAACTGGATTTGGAGACTAATGATGTGTAATATCTTTCTGACAACATTGATGGAATAATCAAAATTAAAGGTAAGTTACTTGCTTTCTCTATTGAATATATGTAGTAGCAATTTCAATTATTAAATAATTCATTCAACCCTATCCTGTTTAATCCCTGGTTTTTACATCCCTGCATTTTTAAACTGGAGAAAATATTGTGGAAAAGGAAGAAATTGCTTGTAACAAGCAATTTCTTCTTTTCCACATTATTTTCTATCTGATTGAATGTTTATTTTCCAAATAAATTTGACTTTAAATTGTAATCTGAAAGCCTTTGAATTTTGACCAGTCTAAAATTTTGAAAAACAAGAAAGGGTTAATACAAGTGTATTCATTGAAATTTAATGAACTTGAGAATAGAACATATCATTGGAAAACTATTGTGAGAAATACTCACTTCTTTTCTCAACACATTTATATGATACATGTGTTGTAAAAATGAGTTTATTGAGCAAATTTATGAGACCAAAGCCTTATCCAAAATTGCAGAGGATCTTACCAGCATCCTCTGGCCATAAGTCAACCTAATTTTCTAAATCAACTACCAGTATACTAGTTTTCACATTTTGTAGCCGCCAATTCCCACACTTACCCCTTTCTTTTGCTACCCTCAAGAAAAGAGCTTGGGAAAACACTGCAGCAAATGAAGAAATTGCTTGTGACAAGCAATTTCTTCATTTTCACAATGATTTGTTTTATCTTTTTTTCCAACACTTTCAAAATTACACTTTAATAGCTGTCTGCAATTTTTTTTACTCAATTAAGGAAAGTCTAAAATTTAAAAGAATGATTTTGGATAAATGGGGTCACAGATTTGTAAAAGAAAGTAAACTTTGAAGAATCTTTTTCCCTCTATAAAAGCCTTCTGTCTGATTGTTCATGCATTACATTATGAAATTTCGAAAAAAGTTCATATTCATGCCAAAGAGACTCAGACCAGTCTATCAGATCCAATAGTCTAGTCAGACTCTTTGCTGTGCACTTTGTAGATAGCTACTGATCAAAAAATTCTTTAGTTTGTCAGCTAATTGAGGGATAGCGACTGGCAATCAAAAGATCAAAAGCCCAATCAAATCTTACATTTAGATTAAAAGTGAGCTTTAACCCTTTCCTTTTTTTTGAAATTTTAGACTGTTCCAATTTGAAAGAGGTTGCAGACGACAATAAAATATGCATGCAATTTGAAATCTGACCATCCTATCTGGTAGAAAATATTGTGGGAAAAGGAGAAATTGCTTGTTACAAGCAATTTCTCCTTTTTCCACAATGTTTTCTCAAGTATAAAAATCACAGTGACGTAAAATCCCGGGTTTGTCCAGGAAAGGGTTAATGGGACCCAGCTCGAAAATGCAAAAATAATCATAGGATGGTTTGAGGCTGACCAAAGTCAAAGTAGTTTGCTACAGAAAGAGAATATAAATATTCTACATCACCAAAATCAATTTTGCAATACCTATTCTTATGCTTCTTAATGATTTGACCTTTTCTTTTTTAAATAAATATGACTTGTCAAGCCAAAATGGACCTCAATTGATAAACAAATATTTAAAAAACAGGTAGGATCCAGCGGAGGTCAGAAAATGACACTATTTTTAGAATAAATATATAATTTAAATGGCTATCTTAACAAATTCCCACACAAAACCTCCTTTTTATGCCCCTTAAAAAAGCTTTAGGAAAACATTGAGGACAAAAAAGAAATTGCTCGATACAATTGTCTTCTATATTCTCTTCTATATTCTCCTTCACAAAAGACAAATTCTTTCACAATTTCACCAACTATAAAAGCCATATGCAACTTCTTTGGATTTGGACCAGTCTAAAATTCTGTCTTATGTGATGGTTTAAGATTACGAAAATCATGAAAGTAAAAAAGTTACAACACTGGTAGTCTGCTCAGCCAGTGTGAACAATATCAATATCTTCAGCACTTCCCACAGATTCTTTTTTAGTTCTATGGATCTTGTAGATTCATTTTGCAAATTTCCTTATTGGCATTACTAGAACCACTTTTCAGAAACTATTGATTTAACATACAGGGTTGAGGAAGTTAATTTGGCAGACAGCACCCCTGTTAGGTTAATTTGACATGGATACTAAGGCATCTCCATGTTACATGGCAAATGCCATAATTTCTTGACAGAAGTTTGGCTTTACCTTCAAAAAATGATACAGGGCACCTTTTTTCTCCATGTTCTATCCATCTTGAAAAGTGCTTCAAACATTACCATCCAGCTACAGATGACATATCAGTGGTATAGATTTCTGTCCTCAGAATGTTATGCATCTTTATCAAATATGTAACATTCCTCAATAGTGATAATTTTTCAGACAAACAAATACCTGCAAAAGATAGAAAACTTATTATTTCTACAGCATTTTAACTGAAGTGCACAGAGACAGAATATGCTTCCTAAAGTATTACTTGTCATAACAGAAATGAATGAAGTGAGATACAGATATCTATTCGAAAACTTTCATGTTAATAGTCAATATATATTTCTTACAATTTGGTCAAGGGATAGTGGAGATATGGCTCAAGACAGATAGATGACATGCACATAGCATGGTCACTATATTTGTGGGTAGTTCACAAAAAGATTGCTAAAACAATTCATATGTTATACTTTCCTTGCTAATTACAGTATCTTTTTAGACATTTTTGCTGCTTCTTTAATAGTACATTTTCAATATAACAGCTTGGGTAAATTAGGGACATTTATCAACAGAAAAATTCATGAAATTTGGAGCAAAAGAGCCTTTAAGCGCATCAAAATGCAAGATTGTGTGGAAATGGGTTAGTGATTTGCATACCTTACTAAATAGCAACAAGAGCCATACAGATATGGACATTCCTTGCCAAAACTGTTTAGTACCACAGGCAAGAAAACCCTCAATTTCAACATAAATGGAGGACACACCCTCATACACTGAAAAAACATTTCAGTTTGATAGATTCTAACCATCTGAGATAATGTTCATTCTGGAAAAAAGGGAAAGGGAAATAACCTAAAAATCAAGTAAGCCAAAGTTATGGTTCATGTACACATGATTTCTCCTACATTAGATCATTGTACCAATGTAGTTTAAAATTGAATGCACATTAAATCTAATGCAGAAAACAACAAAGGGAATAAGTCAAAATATAAGAAAGCTTGAGTTACAAATCTTGCAACCTGCACTTTTCATTAATCCATTAAAGTTTCAATTTGATGGCTATATACCTTTATGGAATATGCTCTTGACACAATATGAGACATGAGAAAGGACAGATGAAAAGGGACTATTACCAAATGACAACTGTTTCAAATTCGAAGAATTTGCAGATGAAAATTTAAAGTTTATCCATTTTCAAAAATCTTTATCCATTGATGTGGGAAACATTGTGGATAATGATGAAATTGCTTGTAACAAGCAATTTCTTCATTTTTCCACAATGGTTTCCGAAGCATTTTTCTTGGGAAAATGCGGGACTTTGTGGGAAAGGGTTAACAGTCTTCTACCAAACAAAAATGTTGACTGGAAATAATAACTTATAGCATATAAATGATGTTCAAGTCTTTTTTGAATTACAGTTCTTACTAACCCTCTATGTGTGTATACCTGTAACTGTTCAAAGCTCCTCATAGTAAAAACAAAGCTTTACATAAGAGGCATGAAATCTTCAGACAAGATTATGACTCACTCTTCTGAGCACTGTCTGTATTTAAAGAATTGGAGAGCCCTTGGGGGACATCATTTCAAAGCAGACAGTATAAACAAGTTTAACACAACCTACTTTTAGATAAACATGAAAAGTTTTTGTCTACACTTTTGAAGTTCAGAGAATAAGAGCTGCAAGGGCATTGTTATGAACATAGCGCTATTCAGGATTATGCAAACAAAATGGATTCTGTGACTTGAGATAGACAGACTTCCTGACAGTTTTTTGTGTACAAAATGTGGTTTGTGAATAAAACAAAAGATCTTTCACTGAAACTTATTCAAGTAACTATTACCTTAATCCTCTGAAGTCATTCCCACACAACCAAGACAAGACAAACAGGTCTTTTCAGCACAAAATTTTTGTTACATTGTCAACATGATGTTTCTAAGAATTGATCTAGTGTTTTGACTGTATGTGGCCAAATTTCAAGCCTCACTCATGTAATTATCAAGAAAACTATTTTGATAGATATTTAGGTTTAATGAGTAAAATATATTACATTCTATAATTTTACATGTTTTTTCACTCCAGTGATTAAATTTTTAGCTCACTCAAGATGTCTTCTAGACCAACATATTGACCTGTTTCCATCTTAATTTGAGCACGATATCGGACTTTTACAGTAAGCACAAAGTCAATTTTGTTGTTGCTTTTCTACAGATTTTACCTATATAATCTAAAGTGCCATAATTTCAAATCCATTCTCACTAATTTTAAGGTTCATTAGACTAACAATAAGGCCTGTGAGGCCTGTGAGGCATTTTGAATAAGCTGTAGATACAATATTTACCAAATTAATAATCAATAATGCTTCTCAAAAATGTTGTCAAAGTCAAAGTTTATTTCCAGTCTAAATGAATGATTAGATTGGACAATTGAATCTTTGATAAACGACAGTGTTTACCAATCATAATTTTCATAATGTCTACAATTGTCAGATTGCACACACAGGTTAAGCAGGTTAGAACTAAAACTTTGTTAAACCTTTTTTTAATGTTTAATAAACATTCACCTTACAAATGCATGCCTCCTGGAATAAATGCTAACTGCATTATTTAACCCAATACCAGATGGCAAAATTTTAGACTGATCTAAATTCAAAGGAGTTGCAGACCACAATTTAAAGCTCATAAAATTTTGGACTTTTTATACCTTTTAGGTAGAAACATTGTGGAAAATGCAGAAATTGCTTGTAACAAGCAATTTCTTCATTTTTCACAAACAATTTCTTCATATTTCACAATGTATTCCAAAGCTCTATTTTGGGGGGAGCATCTAAAAGCATTGTTAAGAGGGAATGGAAAAACTGTAATGCTTTCAATTCATATAGCATTTATTTTCAATTTTTTTAAAAGTTATCTTTTAGAATTTCTTTGGGTTTGGTAACCTTAACCAATTACCAGACAACAAAATTTTAAACTAGTCCAAATTAAAAGGAGTGGCAGACAACAATTTCAGATTTATAAAAAATTAGATTTTTTCACGTTTCTAGTTAGAAAACATTGTAGAAAATGAAGAAATTGCTTGATTCAATCAATTTCTTCATTTTACACAATGTTTTCCAAATTGTTTTTTCCTGAGGGGCGTCCAAAGGCGTCACTGTGTGGGAATAGGTTAAGATAAATAGAAACATCAAGGATACAATCTATTCTGTTCAGTGAGGATTCAGGTCAAACAGTCACAGGTCATGTTTGATTTCCTGCATCTCAGTGTTATCTTGGACAGGGTACCAGATCTTAACAAGATCAAAGTACTCAAGGTTCTAAGTATGGCACCAGGTTAATTATAACACTTATGATCATTTATCCAGTAAGATCATGTAGTCTTGCAGGACTCTTTGTTATATGTAGAATTAAGGTAATATTCCATTAACCCATTCCCACCTTATTCCACTTTTCTATGCCCCATAAAAGAAAAGCTTGGAAAAAAATAGAGTAAAATGAAGAATAAGCCTTTAAAATTTCATATTGAAATTGCCAGCAGGAAATTCTTTCAATTTGGACCAGTATGAAATGTGTTGTCTGGTAATGAGGTAACCCATTTCCTCATAATACTGCTCTTTTATGCACCTGGAGAAAAAAAAGCTTTGGAAAACATTGTGGAAAATGAAGAAATTCTGTTCCCATGTTTTCTACCTAGAAAGTTAAAAAAAGTTTGTAAGCTATAACTCTGCAACTCCTTTCAATTTGGACCAATCTAAAATTTTGTTCTCTGGAAAATGGTTAAAGCTAGCTTAGAATAAAAATAAAGACTATGATTAGAAAGCGTCATTGTGTGGGAATGGGTTAAAACAAGCATTTGTACATAAATCAAGCATTAAATAAACAAATAAATATGAGGGAAAGATTAAGGGTGGAGTAGACAGTTTTGATGAGCAACAGAGGTGCAAAAACCTTTAAACATGTTGTTGCACTTAGTCTGCACTTCACCTTATAGAATGGTAGAGCACTTAATAACAGGTAGCTAATAGGTTTTCTAGTTCAGTTAATTTCAAACTAAACCCTATGACGTGGGTTGTCTCAACTAGAATTTCACAAAGGGGACTTATAACCGGCCATTCAAGCATTTTGTCACTCAAGACGTACAGTTGACCTTTGGCCTAGAAGTTACCCAAAAACAATAGGGCACCTCCTTGATTCATGGATATCTAATATTATTTTTAAAAAGTTTCAAGGCCCTGGGCAAATGGGTTATGATTTAGAGCATAGAAACAGTTTTCATTCTAAGTTTATTTGTGACCTTGACCTTTGACCATGAATCAAAACCAATAGGCCACTTCCTTGGGTCACTGGAATCATTTGTATGAAGTTTCATGGTTGAAGGTCATTTGGTTCTGGAGTTAGAGCACAAAAATGAAAAGCCTACAGACAGACGGAAAAACAGACTAGACAAATGGACAGATGTTGAAACCCATATGTCCCTCTCTTCTTCATGGGGGGGGGGCATATTTAGACAAGGCTTGTGAGTGACCAAAACCTGGGTATGATACAAAATAATTTTCATTTTCTTGTTTGGAATCAAATTAGCTTAAAGATTTCCCATTCAATCTAGCTTTTTCATGACCCCTTTGACAAAACAAGAGGGCCTTAGATCACTCACCTGAATTCATTTTCTCTAGCTACCGTTTCAACTCAAATTTGATAACAATGTCAAACTGATATTTAGGCAAATGGTTATGATTGGATTAGCTGATAACTGATATTGCCATTAATGCCACTTTAACTTCAAATAAAATGTGATGTCACCACAATTTATGAAGTCCTTTCTTATATCATGACAAAGCAAGTAAGTTTCAGAAAGATTGAGCCAAAATTGTGACCCCTAGGACAGTAACAAGGTAATTGTCAAAAAGGCTCATTTTTTGTAATATTGATCAGACTTTCAATATACTTAATAGGAGTTTTCCTATTGTTTTCAGCAAATGTGAGAAAGGTTGACCCAAATTTGTAACCTCAATAGCTGTAACAAAAGAAAAATGTCAATAAGGCTCCTGTTCCCTTTATATAAGTCAGAATGTCACTGTGTTCAATAGGGGTCTTCCTCATGACCGTACAAGCATTTCTGGCAAATTTAAGAAAGGTTGAATCAAAATTGTTACCTCCAGAAAGGTGATAAGTTAATATTATTGTCAATCAGGCCCCTCTTCCCTTGATATTGGTCAGAATGTCACAAGCATATTGTCATATTCAATAGGGCTCTTCCTCACTGCCATACAAACATTTTCAAGAAAGATCGATCCTTATGGCCATACAAACAGTTTTAGCAAGTTTGAGTAAGAATGAGCCTGTGGTTTGGTAACACTGAATTGTTGACAAACGACATCACACAACAGACATTCAAGTATCACAAAACCTCACCATGAACATATTGAGCTCAGGTGATCTAATTAAAGTGTTAGCAGCACTGTAATCACTCACCACTGAATAATTGAGAAATATTGTTGTTGCAGTGACTTTTAATATTGTATATTTCTTTGAAAAAAATATCAGAACATTGTTCCTTGTGAGTACCATAATGAATTATGTTTTTGGTAATCTAGAAGTTATTTAAAATCATTTAAGCACAATGTGAGTCAGCCCTAGAAATACTTCTTAAAGCAATATGCAGTTGGTGGAATAAGCTTGCTTCATTAGAATTTGTCAAATCAAAATTTTACAACACAATTACCAATCCATTGTTTTTAGCTCATAAAGTATCATTTTTAAAGACAATATTTTTGAACAAAGATATTAGTAAAATGCTGTCGTCCCTGAAGAGTCAATATAAGGTATGATGCCCATTATAATAGACCTTAAACTTGTCATATAAAGGTTCACATCTATTTAAGGTACCTACATACCAGATATGATCATGGTATCTTTGAGTAATTTTGAATATGTCTATGATAAACAAAGAGTGAGAGAGAGAGAGAGAGAGAGAGAGAGAGGGGAGGGGGGGTGGGGGGAAGGAGAATGAGAAAGGGAGAGAGAGCACACTGGGAGAGAATGCGAGAGAGAGAAGGGGGGCAATATAATGAATTTGTTGAATTCCCTGTCTTTCCACTATAATTTAAGCCACATCAATTTTAAGCAAAAGAGAAGTTAAATTCTGTTTTAATTCATATGTCAGACAACAACTTGAGCCTCTCGTTCTAATTTACAATTAGTATGATGCACCAGTTTGTTACATAATTCTCCTCCTGCTATACGTCCCAGATGTTCTAAGTTTACCAACAGTAACTGTCCAACCAGTTCCATGGTTACACGCATAAGAGTAGATAATCCATTCAAAGCGTTTTTTATATTCAGATAATTACATTTTTCCAAACTCTGGACCTCTATTTTTCTTTTACTCTATGAAATGTTTTAATTTGTAATTTTAATTATTCAATGTAGCTTTAAAGGAATCTAGTGTTAAAAGCATTACAGCATGCACTGAAAAAGATGTTCCAGACTCAATATTCAAAGAATTGTTTGATTGATTGGGGTTTTATGTCGCTTTCAACAATCTTTCAGTTATATCGCGACGGCTGGAGCACCTAACACTGGAATCCTGGTATTTCTCACACCAGTACTACCATTACATCCCTTCCTAGCCTCCAGATGCTATCCCACATAGATCTACGATTATTGACCCATTGGTGAGAGACAAATAGTCAGAATGGATGAGTGCCGCCGTCGGGGATCGAACCCAGGACCTCTAGATTGACAGTCCGACGCGCTACCAACTGCCCTATGACGGCTGCCCAATATTCAAAGAAATTCAGATTTTCCTTTACTGACAGCTATGCCAACTGTATATTATCCAGAAAATTCAGCATTGTCTACATCTAGTGAGTTAAGGAAGCATTGGGAAATAGGGTCACAAACGGAATTTCGAAAATGCCGTCATTTATTACTCCCAAAAGGTTGTGATTAAAAACAAAGAACAAAATGTGGAAAAAGATAACTGTAGCTTTGTTGATATATGATGTTGTAATAAACTTTGAACTGAGAAAATAGGATTCATGGTTTCACACCGAGTATGCTGCAACTGAAGCCAATATGATCCATTTTACAAATTGTGCAGAAACTGAAGTCAAATTCTGTTAAACAATCTGACTCAATTCTATAATTAAAAATAACCGGATGAGTTAACCCATTGCCAAAATCAGATGCTTTTTAACGCTCATTAAGAAAAACATTTGAGAAAACATAGTGTAAAATGAAGAAATTACTTGCAACAAGCAATTTCTTCATTTTACACAATGTTTCCCACCCAGAAAGATGAAAAAATCTAGAAATTGATAAACTTTATGATGTTGTCTGCAACTGCATTGAATTTGGACAAGTCTAAAATTTTTAATGTGTTGAAATAGGTTAAATCACAGCATAGTTCTCCTTTTCATGGGCTTCCAGGGTATAGCCAGTACTAGGTTTTGGATAAGAAAGACTCATGTGACCAGTGGCCTAGTTATGACTTTGAGCTGCTACCCACGACTTATCATACATTACAAGTCTGCCGCTCTACCAACTGAGTAATGCAGAGCCCAATAAGAAAATGAAACCTGCATCCTTGTTACAAATACACATTTAGAAGTACAGTAAAACCTCGGTAATTCGTAGCGCAAGGGACGGGGGAAATTTATATGAATTAAGCGTAGTACGAACAAAACGGAGGGCAAGAGGTCGGCTGTTTGAGATACACGGAATCTGACATGGTCTTGTTCTGTCCTCCATTTAGGAATTGATTCTAAATTGGCTATTTTTTCTTAACAAGACCTGCAGATATTAATTTAGGAAAATTAAAAATTACTCGTCTTGTATTTTTTATGCTTTTATCTCTGTTAATTTTTGGCATTTTTTAAACACAGTGTTTGTATCAAATGGTCTGGGCGATTTCCCTTTACAATACATTGGATCAAATCACGCAAAGTATTCTATCATTAAATCATAAAAAGAAGGACCGACGATTAAGAAGAAAGCAACTGCAGAAAAAAATGGCTAGAATTTCTAAGTGACCAATAACACTGATACTAATGGGGTTGCGTCAATTTAAAGTAAATTTTCGGCAATAATTACGGGAATCTTTATTCGATTAATTACCCACCTTACAAACCAAACAGCCCCTTTTAATTAAAGGTACATGATAACACATAATTGTCATATAGATCAGCAGGTGTGAAAGTCAAGGTAGGTGGTGATTGGAGACAATTAGTTTATCACACCTTCGAATTAAACATAGGAATTTGTGCTATAATCATACTCTCGGGACTTGAAATGGCCTACGAACAACGAACCACTAATTCGAATTAGACAAAGTTTTCTAACAAAGATAAAGAAGGAAAAAGATTGGGACCGCGTAAAGTATACGAACTAACACATACCTACGAACCAGTGACGTTCGAATTAACGAGGTTCTATGTCCTTAGAAAGTCTGGATGTCTTTTTTGTCTGCAACATCTTTGAAATGAATCAGTCTGAAATTATTTCATTTGGTGATGGACTAATTCTTTCTATTTCATACAAACTGGTTTAAGGAGGAATATGCATGTGCTCACCTCTCAAGATTATGCTTTCTGTGAAATCTGAAATTTCAATCTCATCGTCAAGGAGAAACAAGTTTCTTCTTACAAATGTATAACAGCAGTCAACAACACATTATCTCTCAAGAACTTTGCCAAAACCTAGAATAATTCTCATGGCAGGGCTCGAAATAGACTAGGTGAATTTTTATTTTAGACTGGAAAGTCATGAACTCCTCACACTGCTTTAGATTGTGTGTACTCATTAGGATCTCTTTTTGACCCAATCCCACACAATCCTCCTCTTTTACTTCCCTCAAGAAAATTAATGATTTTGAGATAAACGAGGTTAAAAGTGAAGACAAGCCATTTTTTTCATTTTCAACCTTGTTTTCTCCCTTACAGACTGAGTTACTTAAATACTCTCAACATGAAATTGTCATCGGTACTTCTTTGAATTTGGACCAGTCTAAAATTTTGCAATGTGGTAACACCGTAAGAAAAATCAAATGATTTTTTTGTGTTTTTTTTAATCAAAACATCAAGCTGTGAAAAACAGTTTGAAATATGTATCTTGAGCTTTTCTGTCATGGCAGACAGATTTGTGTGGGTTTTCCCCCTTTTCCTTGATAGAGCAAGTGATTTGGACTTTAACTCTTTCCCACATTATCCTGTTTTTTGATATCCTGAAGAAAGTTATAGCTTTTGAAAACATTGTGAGAAACAGAGATATTGCTTGTATCAATTCTAGTGCAATTTGAACTATTGTCTGCAACTTCTTTCAATTTGGACCAATCTAAAATTTTGTAAACTTAAAATGAGTTAGTCTGCTCTTGTTATGCTGAATAAAATATTATTCTAAGGATTGCATTAACCCTTGTCTTGCTGAATAAGATCCTCTACAGAATTGCATTATTCAAAGGGGTCAAAGCACTGAAAAAAGTAACTGAGGGACAATATTTATTTAGGGAAAATATTTTGAAAACAATTCTGGCTTAAATGGGACAAGCAGGTGGTATACTGCACATATGTGCAGACGGATCTTTGTGTATAGCTCTTGCCAAGACAGGAATATTTTAGGTTTAGCATGACTAGAGTTGAAATAATCTGCGGAAATCACTGGATGGCTTGATTGGATTAATACTCTTTTTTGAAAATCATTTCTTATACTGTGACTCTTTAGGACGCCCTTCAAATAAAGCAAGTGGGAAAACATTGTGTAAAATGAAGAAATTTCTTGTAACAAGCAATATCAAGCAATATCTTCATTTTACATATTGTTTTCTATAAAGAAAGTTGGAAAAATCTAAAATTCATAGAGTTTAAATTGTTGTCTGCCACTTCTTTCAATTTGGACCAGTCTAAAATTTTTACATCTGGTATTGGCTTCAAGTAGACAAACAGGTGTGTAGACTAAGTGTATACTAAGATCAAGATAATTCTGCAAATGTATGAAGGCTGATCTTTGTCTACCGCCTAACCAAGACAAGAATATTCCATAAGGATTAACATGTTAAATCTTATCACTTAATTTTGTTCATGAAATGTTGTCAGTACTTACTGGAATATTGAGGTTACAATTCCAATGAGTTCCTACAACATAGGGTTTGTAATGGAAATAATAGACTAAGAATGCCATACTTCTCTCTTATCTATAAAAACCCCTCCCCCTTTTTTTCGGCTTCCTTTCTCTGATACAGATCCAACTTCTGACAGCAACATCTGTAATATCTGTGGGAAAAGTAAGATGATTATTTACCAATCTATAAATATTCCTCATAAATGAGAGGAAACTATAATCATTTTAAATTGACAGTTTCATAATTTCAATGACTCAGAAGAAAAATGTTCAGAAATGTTTAGTCTATACATTCTAACTTTAGAGATTTACCAGCTAAAAGGTATCCAAGACTTTCAATATTTTCCTACTGACATTCCCACACAATTATGCTTTTTGATACCCCTCAAGTAAAAAAGGGAAAACATTGAGTAAAAAGAATCAACAAGTAATTTCTTTTTTTACACTATGTTTTCTACCTAGACAGTTGAAAAAATCTAAAATTCTATTTACCCAATTCCCCCACAATTCCTCCTTTTTTTGCATCTCAAGACAAAAGCTTTAGAAAGCTTGGAAAATGAGAAAATTGCTTTATCGATTTTTTCATTGTCCACTATGTTTTCTATCCAAAGACACCGCCCCTAAAAAACCATTAACTTGAAATTGTCATCTGCAGCTTCATTAAATGAATTTTTGATTTGGACCAGTCTAAACTTTTGTTGTGTGGGAATCAGAGTTAACATTAAATTGTAATCGGCAACTCCTTTCATTTTGGACCAATCTAAAATTTTGTTACAAGCAATTTCTTCACTGGCTGCAATATTGTCCAAACCTTTTTCTGTGAGGGTGTCAAAAGGTGGGAATAAGGGGCTGCAAAAAAAATGAAATTAAAAGAATTTTTCTACACATTTAAGGTATAACTTAATTCCATGCCATATTACATATCTTCATAATTATGGTATTTTTCATTTTTTCATGCCGTACTCCTTGCACAATCTATGAACTTTTGTTTATGGTTTAGACTTTTGAAACAAACAGAAAAAATACACATGATAATGCCTTTTTGAAAATCACTGGAATGTGTGCAAAATAATAAAAAGTTATATTTTGCATTTAATATGTAGTGCTTACAGCCATCAGTTTCAAAACAGAAGATTTGTATATACTTACACTTAAGAATATTTAGTTTACCACATTCCCAAGTTCAAAGGGAGTTTCCTTTCATCTCAAAGTTTAAAGACATGCTTGATGCTTATTATCAATAAAATAATGTTTGTAAAAGAGTCTCTTTGAACTGAACAATTAACACAGTTCTTTTTGACTGACATGACAAGATGTTGAACAATTATTAAATATAACTTTTCAATCAATTACAAAATGACAAAATTTTAGACAAAAGACCCAAAAGGACATTTTACATTACTCAAAAGACTTTAAGGTCCATCCATTAAAAATACTCAAAATTAAGACTAAACATTCATGTTTAATTTATCTTTAACCCATTACCACTCAATGGTATTTTCTGATGCCCTCAAGAAATACTATTTTATGGAAAACTCTGTGGGAAAAGGAGAAATTGCTTGTCACAAGCAAATTTTCCCTTTCTCATATTGTTTCTACTCTATTTGGCACATATTTTCCAATCAATTTTAACACAAAATGAACCTGTCATCTGCAACTTCTCTAATTTGGTTTGGTCTAAAATTCCAATGTCTTTTAATTGGTTAAAAGATGAATATATAATCATATAAGCTCTGCTCCATGCCTGCAACATTCATATTTAACATATCCCCACACAGTCCTGCCTTTTTACGTCTCTAAAAAAAAAAGCATTTGAAAACATTGTAGAGAATAAAGAAATTGCATGATCAAATTGGTTCAAAACTGAAAGAAAATGTTGTTTGTAGGTTTCAAAGTGAAAAAAAATTATGATAAAAATAATAGAAGACTATAGAAGAAAATAAAGAAATTGCTTGTTAACACCTTCCAACACAATGATGCTTTTAAACGCCCCTCAATATGAAAGCTTTGTAAAAGGTTTCTACTCTAAAAGACAGACTGTTTTCTACTCTAAAAGACAGACTTTGAAGATTCCATCAACTTAAATATGTCGTCTGCAACTTCTTTGAATTTGGACTAGTCAAAAATTTTATAGTGAGGGAAAGGATTAAAAGCAAAAATTCCAAAATTCATCACTTTAAAATTGTCTTCTACTGTTTTTTTCAGTGGACCAGACTAAAATTTTGTCATGTGGTAATGGGAAAAGGGTGTGTATAATTTTTCAGTTTATAATGAGACTTAATGCATGCAGGAAATGTCAAAAGTCATCTAAAGAGGATATCTATGTAAAACATTATCTATCATTTGGAAAAAAAGAGGCTGAAAGTCTAAAATAAAACAACCCATTAGAAAGATTACTCTGAGAGATGATGCTATTTAGATGCAGACATTATTTTAATGGTCTTTGCTACCTAGGTGTTTCAACTTTTGCACAAAAAGTCAATTTCTTACATTACACTCTATACAAAGTACTTTTAACCCATTATCTCAAAATTTCAGACAGGTGCAATTTCACAGAAGTTGCAGACAACTACTAGGTTTATATATATTGAATATCTCTGCTTTTCTGTGTTAACACATTTCCACACAATGACGGTTTTGGACGCCCCTCAAGAAAAATACTTTGGAAAGCATAGTGGGATAACAATCAATTTGTTTCCACAATGTTTTCTAACCCATAATACAAAGATTTCTAACATTAGATGACTTAAAAACTGTGTTCTGCAACATTTTTGAATTTGGACCAGTCTAAAAATTTGTGGCCTGGTAGGTTAATTGGAGAAATTGCTTATATACTTTGTGGAGCCTAAAAAGGAGGGATTGTGTGAGAAAGGGTTAATTCATTAACAAATATATCTTAACACATTACCAGACAGCAAATATTAGACCGTTTCAAATTGAAAGGAGTTGCAGATGACAATTTGAAGTTTAAGATTTTCGGTTTTTCAACTTTCCGACAAGAAAACATTGTGTAAAATGAGGAAATTGCTTGTTTCAAGAAATTTCTTCATTTTACACAATGTTTTCCGAATTGTTTTTTCTCGAGGGGTACCAAAAAGCTTCATTGTATGGGAATGGGTTAAATATAACCATTTACACAAAATGGAGCCTTGAAAAAAAAAGGACAAATTGACCTGATCAAGCAGAGAAACCAATTGTAAAGTTGTCTAGTCATTTTAGATTTTGTCCATCACACAGTTGAACCACTTAACCTTTGTTGTGCTAAATAAAAAAGCATTTAATCAAAACTCCAGAAAGCACTGAAGCCTGGTTTGTGTCACCTTTTTTTTTTGGAAATAAAAGCAATTAACAGCAGTTTTCTTAATCATTTCTGTTTTTCAAATTTTTAGTCTTGTCAAATTTGAATGAAGCTTAGACAACATTTTAAAGACAGTGCAATTAGATAAGTAACCAACCTACAGGGTAGATGTGTTTGTGAATACAGCATTTCTACAGAAACATGACCATGACACCAACCTTGAAAATTGCAGATAATAATTATGTATCAATGAGATATTTCATCATGCCAAACATGAGCATGGCACCTTAAATAGGCTTGAAGAAATTGTAAATGTTAAGTTTTTTGGTTAAGTTTTTGCAGAGGATTATCCTTTAAAAATGACCTTGACTTTGTACACAACCTCAACCTTGGTACCTTCAGATGTGTATCAATGAAATATATCATTATGCCAATTGTAAGCATGTCATCTTAAATATGCTTGAAGAATTTGAAATTTGTAATGTTTTTTTCTGAAGTTTTGCAAATGTTTGATCTTAACAAATGACCTTGTTCTAATCACATGACATTGACCTTGGTATCTACAGATGCATATCAACAAGATCATTATGCCAAATATGGGCATTTATGTTGATTAGGCTTAATGTAAATGTTAAGTTTTTGGTTAAATCCAACAGACAGACATATGGACAGACAGACAACAATAAAACAATATGACCCCCAATCTTTTGATTGTGGGGGCGGGGCATAAAAAGTTAAAAGACATTGTTGTACATAGGAACCCATTGTAATAGAAACTATTTGTTGGTTGATTTTTGTTTAACCTATACTCACAACCGATATTTTATTAGGCTAGTAGTATTTTCTTATTGATCAAATGAGATGTTTTCATGTTATTTCATCATATCCCATCTGTTACTGTGTTTGTTTTTCTCCATTCACTGAAATCTTCTCCATCAGACCTAACTCTTGCTTTAACCTCTGATCAAATTACAAAATATTACACATGGTAAATAAGTGAAATGATAAAAATTTCTTGATAGTTCTTGAAGTATTAATGATAACTCACTACTTTGTAGTAGTATTCTCAGATAAAATGAGCATTTTTATTAACCCTTGTCATGCTGAACCCGGAATATTCCGGTTTTGGCAGGAGGTGTAGACTAAGATCAGACTGCACTTATGTGCAGGCTGATCTTAGTCTACACCTCCTGCTTGTACTTTTCCTGCCAGGGTTGTTTATGAATTTGATTTGTAAAAGAAATATTGATTTTTTAAACAACAAGTTCAATCAGTGCTCTCAGCCCTTTGATTTGACAGTATTTCAGTAGGGTAATTTATTCAGCATGACAAGGGTAAATGCAATATTTCATTATACCCCATCTGTTACTGTTTATTATCCCCCCCCCATTTCAGCAAAGGGGATATAGTAATGGTCTCCGTCCTTCCCTAATTCCGTCCTTCCATCACTAAACTTGTCCGGAGCATATCTCTGAAAGTATAATTGCTATCAACTTGAAACTTCATAGGTCAATAGATCTCATAGAAGTGCAGTGTACAAGAACCACAACTCTTGCTTGCATAATTTTGGTGTTATTGCCCTTTATTGTTTTAAAGACTAAGATTTTGTTCAGGGCATATCTCCGAAAATATTATAGCTATTAACTTGAAAGTTCATAGGTGGATAGATCTCCTTGAGGAGAAGTGCAGTGCACAAGAACCACAACTTTTGCCTGCATAATTTTGGAGTTACTGCCCTTTGTTGCTTTAAAGACTTAGATTTTGTCTTGAGCATATCTCTGAAAGTAAAATAGCTATTATCGAACTCATTGAGAAGAAATGCAGTGAACAAGAAGCCTAAATCTAACTGGCTTCAGTTTACTATCACGCTTTTAAGGCGGGTGATGGCCATCTCCGACATGGCTCTCGTTTTTCTTCATTCACTGAAAATCTTTCTCAATCTTACCAAACATGCTTTAACCCATTATAAGATGGCAAAATTTTGGACTGGTCAAAATTTAATGGAGATGCAGACGACAATTTTTGTCTTTCAAGGTAGAAAACAATATGAATGTGGAAGAAATTGCTTGTTACAAGTTATTTCTTCATTTTTCATATTGATTACTGAAGCTCTTTTGATCTAAACTAAAAGTGGCAGATAACATTACAAAATGTGCTAAAATTGGAAAATAAGAGCCAAATAAGATAGAATACATTATCAGAAAAGGAGAAATTGCTTGTTCCAAGCAATATTCTTTTCCCACAAAGTTTTCCACAATTGTATTTCTTCACAGCTTCAGAAAGCGCCATTGTGTGGTAATGGGTTCGTAGACCCTCATTCATAGAAACAAATGTTTTAGTCCATTTCTCCCACAATCCCACTGTTTTACTCAAACAAAGATTTGTGAAAAACATTGTAGCAAATGAAGAAATTGCTTGTAACAAGTTATTTCTTCATAATCCACAATGTTTTCTACCCTAAAATGATATAGAATTTTAAACTTTATATAATTTTATTAGTGTCGCCTGCAGCTTCTTTCAATTTGGACCAAAGATTTTGTTATTTGATAATAGGTTAAGTGCAAGGCAGAACAATCCTTCAACCAGATGGAATAGACACTTAAAAAATATGTTTTGCAAAACCTCAACATTACTTGTGAAGTTGTGATCAATACATTTGGAGTTTCAGTACAAATGAAGGAAAAACTGAAAGTGGAATTTAAAATACAAAATTCCTAGTATATGTGTAACAAGAGGCCAATGAGGGCCTGAGACACTCTACTGGCTTTCAAGTTTTCTGTAAAAGTAATCTTATCTTTAAGGAAGTTAATTGCTTAAATAAGAAAGCATAAAAAAATAACGAATTGGAATTTATGCCCTTTATTATTTTGAGCAACAATATCTTTAAGGCCCCTTTTGCTGTGTTTCATGACGGATCCACTCCATTTCCAAAAGGAAGTTTACTTATGACCCTACAATCATCCTGTGAAATTCTCAAGAGAATCTGATAATAATTGTGGACCTAATCACATAAACAGGATTGTTTTGAGTGAAAATCCTTAAGGCCCCTTTCCCTGTGTTTTCTGATGGAACCACTTCATTTCCGAAAGGAACTTTCCTTAAGATCATACAATCATTCAAATATTTTAAAGGCAATCTTTTAATAATTGTGAACATCATCAAATAAACAAGAATGTTTTGAATGATAATCTCTAAGGCCCTTTTTCATAAGGTCCCTTTTCCTGTAATAATCTATTGACATTACCCATTTTAAAAAGAATCAATTCTTAGAATTATACAATCATTCTGAGAAATTTTGAAGAAAATTCGATGATAACTATGGATTTTACTTTGTAATAGAATTTCCATAAGGTCCCTTTTCCCATGGTTCTTGACCAGGTCCAATTTCAAAAAAAGAACTATCCTTATTATGGTTTAATCATTCTGTAAAAGTTTGAAGTAAATCCGATGAAATATGGGGACATCATTCTAGGTGTTATCTACAATATTCAAGAAAGTTTCTCATAAGACCCCTTTTCATGTGATACTTGACCGATCACATCAACTGTCAAAATCAAAAACATAATGATGGTACAATCAATCTGTGTAAATTGTGTTAATGAGGATTTTATAGTGAAATTTCATAGGGCGACCTTTCCCATGATACTTTACAGAACAAACCCAATTTCAAAGGAACGTTTCTAATGAAGGTACAATCATTCTCTAAAAGTTTAAGGAGAATCAATAAAAACAGTGAATTGTGTCAAATATTTTTGTATGAATTAGTTTAGAGAGTTAACAAGGATTTTTATATATATTTTTTAATTAAATTTTCATATGGCCACTTTTACCCCATGTATCTTGACAGACCATACCCAATTTCGAAAGAAATGAGCCTTATGATAGTTTAATCATTCTATAAAAGTTTGAAGAGAATCCAATTAAAAGTGTGGATTTAGAGTGTTAACGAGGATTTTTTAATAAAATTTTGATTAGGCCCCTTTTCTTGTGTTTCTTGATAGATCATACCCAATCTCAAAAGGATAAATCCTTATGTTAGTACTATCATTCTGTGACCCTTATGATAGTACAATCGTTCTGTGAAAGTTTGAAGAGTATTAAATCTAAACTGTGGACTCCAGAGTTTTAAAGAGGATTTTTTTAATCACATTTTTAATTAGGCCCCTTTTACCGTGTTTCTTGACAAATCATACCCATTTTGAAAGGAACTATCCTGATGACAGTACAATCCTTCTGAGATTGTTTTAAGAGAACCCAATGAAAACTGTGGACTCTAGAGTGTTAACAAGAAAAAGTTAATGGACAGACGACCGGACATCCAGATGCCAGATGTGAAAAAGCCATCGCAATAGCTCTTCTGGCCTTGGGGAATGGGTTAAACAGCATTATTTTGCAAAATTTATGGCTTGCAACATGTAATAAAAGAGTAAAATGGTTTGTTGGCAACCTAAATGTAGTAAATATAGCTTTAACAAGCTGCAGTTAGGATGATTATGTCAGCAAACCAACATGCAAAACTTCTTTAGATAAATGTTGGCAAAGGTCAGAGTTCAAAGTTCATTTCCAATACAAATAAATTATTTGATTGTTTTTTCTTGACTGACAACCGTGATCCTTCACTTACTGCTACTAGTAATGATTTTCTTCCTTCCATAAGTAATTCCAAAAACTTTTTATTCAAAGTGCTATGTAGAAAAGGGGTTAAGATTCGGAAGAAAACATTCACAACAATTACAAAGGGTGAGAAGCTGCTATCATTAGAATCTAAAGAGCTTAAAGTACACAAGTTCTATCTTGATGATCCTAAAACCTAGATTTTATTTGAAAAAAAAAAAAAAACCTCTTGCTAATGGCTTACTTACTTCTTGAGACAGTCAGAGGTCTTAACCCATTCCCACACAATCCCTCCTTTTTACAATCCTCAACAAAATAGTCTTGGAAAACATTGTGGAAAACGAAGAAATTGCTTGTATCAAGCAATTTCTTCATTATCCACAATGTTTTCTATCCAAAAGGACAAGAAAAATTAAAATTTCATCAACTTGAAATTGTCATAGCTTCTTTCAATTTGGACCAGTCTAAAATTTTGCTGTGTTGGAATTGGTTAATATAAGACTGGGTAACAGCATTCTAAAATTCTTATTTCTCAACAAAAATCTATGTTGTGGGTACTTATTTGAATCATTTCGTTGAGACGATTCAATTGAGTACCTACAACAATTGGTTTATGGTAGTATTGCCTAAATATTTAAAATCTAAAATCCAAATGATGCCCACTATCTGTTAAGCTCTGGACAGTTATGAATTACAAGTTATTTGGGGTTCCTTTTCTTCTTTATATTAACTCATTCCTGCACAAAATAGATTGGTCCAATTTGAGAGAAGTTTCAGGCAGTTTGTGAGTTAATGAATCTTTGTCTTTTTGATTTTGTAGATTTTTTGTCTAACCTTCAAACTTTAACAGTCTGACTCTGTGCTGATATGTGAAAACAAAATTTTAACAGTGGTCTTGAGGCTCTAAATAATCTGACAATACCAATACAGGGAAAGTGTCTATATCCCTTCACTTAATTCTTCAATGAATATTCTATTGCATCATGCAAAACATTGGGCAAACTCCTGCCAAAATTTGCATCCCTGTTGATATGCAAAAAGTTGTTACATTTCGTAGCAGAACTAAAAGACAGAATAATGCATTACTTTGCCAAGGTACCCTTCATCCTCCATATTGAATACACCACCAAAAAGTGATCATCAGTATGATGCAGTACACCACCAAAAAGTGACCATAAGTATGTTACAGTATATCAAAAGCAATTTCTGCATTTTCTACATTATTTTTCTGACCAAAAATACAGATACTTTTTTAAATTCTATCAACTTGAAATTGTTGTCTGCAATTTCTTTGAATTTGGACCAGTATAAATTTTTGTTGTCTGGTAATGGGTTAAGTGACCACTTTCAAAAAGTACAAAACTCTCCACAGGATCAAACAACATAAACAAAATATGAATTAGCTGTAATACTCTTACCTAACAGACAACAAAATTTTAGACTGGTCCAAATTCAAAGATGTTACAGATGATGGATTTTGGTCAACGAAATTTTGGACTTTTTGGGGTAAAAATCATTGTAGATAATGAAGAATTTTGCTTGTAACAAGTAATTTTTTTATTTTCCATAACGTTTCTAAAGCTTTTTTTTTTCTTGGGGTGTCAATAAGTGTCATCATTTCGGAATGGGGTAAAATTCCTAGATAAAAATTTATTTGCCAATAAATGTCTTAACCCATTCCCACACAATCCTGCTTTTTATGCTCCTTAAGAAACAAGAGGGCCTTTGGCCTTGGTGCGATCACCTGAGATAAAGGATCTTTTCTTTCAAAGTCAAAATCTAATGTTAAAGCTAGGATTATGATACAAGTGGGCATAACAATATTATATACATATATTGTCTTTGTAACTCTAAATTCAAAATTCTAAAAATGTTCATATAACTGTGGTGAAAGAGGATCACCTAAGGAACATTTCTGGCATATTTGGTTCAAACTGGCCCAAAGTTTTGTAGATATCTTTTAAATCCTTATTTCTATACAGGCCCCAGCCCTCTGGGGCTCTGTAATGAAGTTAACTATTTAAAAAGAGGTCAATATACTGATGTTTCATGCTAAATATTAACCCTTTCCCATTTTTGGAAATTTCAGACTAGTCCAAATTGAAAGAGGTTGCAGACGTCAATGAAAAACGGATCCCATTTGAAAAGAAACCATCCCATTTGGTAGAAAATATTGTGGAAAAAGGAGAAATTGCTTGTTACAATGCTACACAATGTTTCCTTGAGTATAAAATCACAGGAACGTAAAATCCCATATTTGAACGGAAAGGGTTGAGGCACTATAGCTTCTGATTCAGAAGAGAAGGTAATTACAAATCTTTTTAAAACTTCACGAGATCTTTTGAAATTTTGTCACCATAGCAAACAGAGTTTTCAACAGATTTTTGTTCTTTAAGCTATTGTGAAAGAGGACCACATATTGAACATTTCTGCCATATTCAGTTCAATTTGTCCCAACGGCTTTGGAGGAGATGTCCTTTGAAAATCCTTCTTTATTACTATATAGAAACACATACCATGGGCTCAGCCCCAGTGGATCTGAGGATAATGATTTTAGCTATTTTGAAAGAGGTCAATATACTGATGTTTTATGCAAAATATAAAGGCTCTAGGCATTCTGGCTCAGCAAAAGAAGACCTTTAAAGATTTTTTTTTAAATTTCAGTTTTGTTGCCACGGCATCTAAAGTTTTCAATGGATTTCAACCCTCTTAGCTATTATTTTCGCAAAGCCTTCGGCTTTCGCATGTATACACTAGCATGTCGTCCTGACGCTCGCGCTATTTAAAAAACACCGTGATTTAGTCTATACCCGCCCATAACCGGAAGTCCGGAATACCACATGTTTCATAGTTGTTCTGGCGTTCACCGTGTCAACATCGGTAAGCTGAAATAACAATTTTGTTTGTACCGAGGACGCAGTCCTGGTCATTTATCATTACAGACAGCTTGCCTGGAAGCACGGACGTAGTCCTGCTTGGTTTTGACAGGTATTTTCTACCGTATTTTTGTCAAACTGCTCAGTCGTGGACGTAGTCCTGGCCTTTTGTCGACTCATTTTTTGTGTTTTTTGCATTTTCAATGATGAGCAGTGCCGAGGACGACGTCCTCAGGGTTTCTGTGTCTGATTATGAGCAGTCAGAGTTCTCGGGATTTGACTCGAGCGATATAAGAGACACAAATCTCATACCGCCGGTAGCAGCGGAAGAAACAGTTGAGACCGAGAACCCCGGTATATCTGAAACTGTCCCGAGTGCCAGCAAAGGCAAAAAATTGAAAGATAAAAAGAAAAGAAAGTGACTAAACCTAAAAAGAGCACAATAGATTTGAACAATTTGTCTTCAAAAGACATTCAGAATTTACGGGAAAGATTGGGACTTGTGGAACCCCAAAGTAATTTTGACATGGGTAATATGCCTGAGATTCATGTTGAAGTTGACCCTAATGACATTCAGTTATCTGATGAAGAAAATATTGCCCCTAAAAAACGTAGGGCTCGTGATGATAGTTCTGCCAAGAGCAATCTTATTGATGCTCTATTTGGGAATGATAACAATTCCGATTCTGAGGATGAATGGGGTCTGCCTAAGCTTAAGTCTGTTGAAAAGGATAAACCGATTGCTCAGTCCCTGGCATCTCTGATTAATTTGTCTTGTACATCTCAGGTTGATACCGATGGCTTAGTCTCCAAGTACAAGGTCCCGGAAAATTGTGATAAGCTTGTACCTCCTCTCGTAAATAATGAGGTCTGGAAAATTCTTGACAAACGAGCCAGGTCATATGACCGTGCTTTCGTTGACATCCAGAATTTAGTCGCTGCAGGCATGGTGCCTGTTATTAAATTGGCAGAGATTCTGAAGCCACATATAATTGCTAATAATGAGGCAAAGCAAATGCTAAGTGATGTTTTGACTTTAATGGGACAAATACAATACAATCTTTCTTTACGAAGGAGATATTTGATTCGCCCAAATTTGAAAAAGAAGTATTTCAATTTGTGTAATGTCAATGTTCCTATTACTACTTCCCTTTTTGGGGATGATGTTATGAAAGAGATTAAAAATTGTGAAGCTGGTATTTCTTTAGCAAAAGACAGATTCAACTATGAACAAAGACCTATGAGAGGCCGTGGTAATTGGCGGGGCCGTGGAAGGTTTAGATATCAGCCGTATGGCAGAGGACAGTCAAACCAGACTTCTAGTAATGCCCAGAGAGGCAGTTATAATTCCTATGGTAGGAAGCCACGCACTGCTACAGCAACCAGCACTGCCCCAAACGAGAACTGATTAATGTAAGTAATGTTGGTAGGTTGAAACGTTTCTTACATGTTTGGGAAAATTTTACAAATGATCCTTGGATTTTACAAACAGTTCAGGGTTATTGCATAGAGTTTGATTGTTTGCCTTTCCAATCAAGTTATCCCAAAGAAATCAATTTTCCAGTAGACCAGAGGCAGGTTGTTGATGCTGAGGTCAATGAGCTTTTGAATAAAGGAGCAATAGTTAAGTCCTCTTGGGAACAAGGGCAGTACATTTCTAACATTTTTGTGGTGCCCAAGCCTAATGGCAAGTTCCGTCCCATTATTAATTTGAAACATTTGAATAAATTTGTTCATTATGAGCATTTTAAGCAAGAACATTTTACAATTGTTTTGCAGCTTATTCAAGAAGGGGACTTTTTTACCTCTGTAGATTTGAAGGATGCATATTTTACTATACCTATTGCTGAGTCTAGTAGAAAGTTTCTTAAGTTCTTGTGGAATAATACCCTCCATCATTATGTGTGCTTACCGTTTGGGCTCAGCTCTGCGCCCAGGGTTTTCACAAAGATCCTCAAACCTATTTATGCATGGTTTAGACATATAGGTTTAAGGTGTGCTTATTATATTGATGATTCACTTAACATGGAACAATCTTGTTCTTTGTGTTCTGACAACACTCAAACTCTATGCAATACATTGAAATCTTTGGGTTTTGTTATCAATGAGAATAAATCTACCTTTGTGCCATCCCAAAGAATTGTTTTCTTTGGTTTTTTATTAGATTCAGTTCTTTTTATGGTTTTTCTTACTGAGGAAAAGGTACAAAAGATTATATCTAAAGCACAGGGCCTTTTAGGTGTGGATAGAGTCTGTATAAGGGATTTAGTATCTTTCATAGGCTTAGTTGTGAATGCATTTTATGCAGTTTTGGAAGCACCTATGCATTATCGAGATATGGAAAGAAATAAGGTTTCGGCCCTGTATGAGCATAATTCAAATTTTGACCGTAAAGTTGTTTTAAGTGCCTCATGTAGGAGTCAGATTAATTGGTGGCTTGATAATGTTGTGTCAAAGAATGGTAAGCCTATCAGACCTAGACCAGTTGATATTGTTTGTAGAACTGATGCTTCATTAGATGGTTTTGGTTTTTTTGTGGTTTCTACAAGTGAGTGTGGAAATGGCAAATGGACACCTAGTGAAGCTGTGCATTCAATCAATTTCTTAGAGCTGCTAGCTATTCTTAAAACTTTGAGAGCAGCATTTTCCAGTACAACAGATGCCCATATTTCTTTTCAAAGTGACAACACATCGGCTGTCTCTTACATTAATGATATGGGGGGTATGGTATCAGAAGAAATGGATCTTTTGGCTATCAAGATATGGGACTGGTGCATAGAGAGAAGCATTTATATTTCTGCAACTCATATTGCAGGGTCTGATAATTGCACTGCAGATTTCTATTCAAGGGATTTCTCTGATTCAACAGAATGGATGTTGAAGAAAGATATTTTTGATAGACTTTGTTTCCATTTCTTCATACCAGATGTAGATTTGTTTGCCTCACGTTTGAACAGACAGCTTGAGGCTTTTGTAACTTGGTTTCCTGAGCCAGGTGCATGGAAAAATGATGCTTTTTCTTTATCATGGTCTTCCCTTAAGCCTTATATTTTCCCCCCTTTTCATTTGTTAGGGAGGGTGATGAATAAAGTTCTGTCAGATAAGGTAGACTTGGCTTTAATGATTTTTCCTTTATGGAAATCACAGCCATGGTTTCCTTTGGTCTTGGCTAATGTTGTTTCCTTTCCTGTCAGATTGCCAAGACATCGGGATTTGCTGACTCTAGTACACAACAATCAACCTCATCCTTTGTGCAAGTCCCTGAGACTGATCGCAGTGTGTGTATCCGGAAATTCTTCAAGGCGTCTCCTATTCCTAAAGAAGCTACAGAAATCATCATCAAATCATGGCGAAGTGGAACTAGGAAACAGTATAACTCAGCATGGAAACGGTGGTATATTTGGTGTATTAGGAAATGTTTCAGTCCCTTTTCATCATCTGAAGACAAGGTAATCTGTTATTTACATAGTTTATACAAAGATGGCAAATCCTATTCAGTGCTTAATACACACAAAGCTATGCTTTTGCAGACTCTTCCCTTTTTTGGCAATTCTTGGTGTCGAGGTTCCAATATTCTTATTTGTAGATATATGAAAGGTGTTTTCAACTCTGTACAACCTAAACCAAGGTATGGTGTTATGTGGGATATTTCTGTGGTGTTGAATTTCTTGAAAACATTGTATCCTTTGGATAGTTTATCTTTCAAAATGTTGACGTTTAAGACTATAGCACTTGTAGCTCTTGCTACCGCACCAAGGGCGCAAACATTAGCCTCTCTTGATTTAGATTATATGAAGAAAGGAAGTGATAGTATCTTTTTTGTGTTCCCTGTATTGTTAAAGACTAGCACTGTTAAAAAGAAAAGCACAATTTTTAAGATTAAACATTACAGGGACGAGAGGCTGTGTGCTATGCATACAGTTCTGTTTTATATTGAGAAAACTAGAGATTGTAGGAAGAGTAATAAATTGTTTATTTCGTACGTTACACATGATAGTGTCACAACTAGTACTCTGGCTAGATGGTTGAAAGTGGTCCTGCAGGAAGCAGGTATTGATACAGGTGTTTTTAAAGCACATTCTTATAGAGGTGCAGCTGTATCAGCTGCTATGTCTTCTGGATGTTCTTTAAATAGCATTCTAAAAACTGTAGATTGGTCATCTGATAAAAACTTCTATAAGTTCTACTATAGAGATGTTGTTAGTAAGGAACAAGTAAGCTTTATGAATTCCATGTTCTGTTAATAGATTACATTCCAGTTGTAAAGGTTCTTTTTGTTGCCTTTCTTTAAAGATGCTAGTGTATACATGCGAAAGCCGAAGGCTTTGCGAAAATAATGTCCCCTCATCCAAGCTTTAGTGCAGGATGAAGGGCATTATTGGAGTAAAGCCGGAGGCCGAGCATGTATACACCCTCCCATGTCCTACTAGGTATTTAGGTATAACATTATGATGTAGGTATTCAGATACCTGACCCAGCCCTTGTTTATATGATCGGCAACAAAATCTTTAAAGTATGAAACATGTGGTATTCCGGACTTCCGGTTATGGGCGGGTATAGACTAAATCACGGTGTTTTTTAAATAGCGCGAGCGTCAGGACGACATGCTAGTGTATACATGCTCGGCCTCCGGCTTTACTCCAATAATGCCCTTCATCCTGCACTAAAGCTTGGATGAGGGGACATTTTATAAGGGGGAAACCAAAAAACATTAATTTTCTGCCAAATTTGGTAGAAATTGGTCCAGTGATTTGGAAGGAGATGTTGTTTAAAGAAATTGTTTACCAACGACAGACTGACAAAGAGTGATCACAGTAGCTCATATGAGCACTTTGTGCTCAGGTGATCTAAAAAGGATGGGAATGTATGTTGAACAAGAGTGCAAAAGTCACAATATACGCCGCCACTTTGCTGCTGTTTCACGAAAATAATTGTAGACACTACTTATTTTGACAGAACCAAATTCAAAACATTTGCAGACTACCTTTTTAAATTGTCAAGTTCAAACGGTTTGTTATGATTGATTGATTGAATGGGCCTAGAGACTAAGTGTCAAGGGGCATAACTCTTGCAAAAATCAATGAACCATAAAATCTTTGATCTATGTACACCTACAAATTTTGGTGATGACATTGACCAAGTTTCATTCAAAAAAGACAAAAGGTTAGGAAGAGTTGCATTCACAAGGCTGCAATTTCAATAAGCCCAAGATACTAAGTTTTAAGGGGGCTTAAGTCAGGGAAAAATTAATGAACCATAAAATCCTTACTTCATGCACAACTACCAATTTAGGTTAAAATATCCACCATGTTTCATTTAGATCCAGCCAGAAACTTAGGAGGAGTTGCGTTCACAAGGCTGCAATTTCAATAAGCCCCAGAGACTAAGTTTTGAGGGGGCATAACTGAGGCAAAAACCAATGAACCATAAAATCCTTACTTCATGCACATCTACTAATTAAGGTGATAACATCCACCAAGTTTCATTTAGATCCAGCCAGAAACTCAGGAGGAGTTGCATTCACAAGGCTGCAATTTCAATTCAATAAGCCCCAAGAAATATTAAGGGGGCATAACTGAGGCAAAAATCAATGAACCATAAAATCCTTACTTTATGCACATCTACCAATTAACCCTTTCCTGTTTTGCAAAAGTTTACACCAGTCCAAATTCAAATTTTTTGCAGGATTTTATTTGAAAAATAACAGTTCAGTAGGGTAGAAAATATTGTGGACAAAGAAGAAATTGCTTGTCACAAGCAATTTCTTCTTTTTTCACAATCTTTTCTCAATAATGAAATCACAGGGGCGTAAAAACCAGGCATTAAACAGGAAAGGGTTAAGGTGATAGCATCCACCAAGTTTCATTTAGATCCAGCCAGAAACTCAGGAGGAGTTGCATTCACAAGGCTGCAATTTCAATTCAATAAGCCCCAAGAAATATTAAGGGGGCATAACTGAGGCAAAAATCAATGAACCATAAAATCCTTACTTTATGCACATCTACCCATTAACCCTTTCCTGTTTTGCAAAAGTTTACACCAGTCCAAATTCAAATTTTTTGCAGGATTTTATTTGAAAAATAACAGTTCAGTAGGGTAGAAAATATTGTGGACAAAGAAGAAATTGCTTGTCACAAGCAATTTCTTCTTTTTTCACAATCTTTTCTCAATAATGAAATCACAGGGGCGTAAAAACCAGGCATTAAACAGGAAAGGGTTAAGGTGATAGCATCCACCAAGTTTCATTTAGATCCAGCCAGAAACTTAGGAGGAGTTGCGTTCACAAGGCTGCATTTTCAATGAGCCCCAGATACTAAGTTTTTAAGGGGGCATAACTGAGGCAAAAATCAATGAACCATAAAATCCTTACTTCATGCACATCTACCAATTAAGGTGATAACATCCGCCAAGTTTCATTTAGATCCAGCCAGAAACTTAGGAGGAGTTTCGTTCACAAGGCTGCAATTTCAATAAGCCCCAGAGACTAAGTTTAAAGGGGGCATAGCTGAGGCAAAAATCAATGAACCATATAATCCTTACTTCATGCACATCTACTAACTAAGGTGATAACATTTACTAAGTTTCAAAAAGATCCATCCAGAAACTTAGGAGGAGTTGCGCTCACGAGAAAAGTGGAAGTACGTTCCTAAAATCCTACAACTTTTTTTGTTTACTCTGTTATTTTATTGTTTCCATGTACACTTCTCTCTTGTTAATTGCTTTGCCTGCTCTCTTAAGAGTGGCATACCTTACCAAATAAACACAACAAATTTTCCTCTTTTTGTCAATTTAGAATTATACAGTACTTACTTTGAAAGTTTGATAAAGAATGTTATGTTGTAGTTGTGATACACAACCAAGAATGTGGGGTGAATTTTGGTATATGTATCAGTACATGTCCCATACTACAGATTTTTTCTGTTGAGTGTGCTTTAGTCCGTATGTAATGAACATATTTTACAAAGAAAATTGGTAGATCTGTATATATAATAAATACATGTATTTTTGTAAGATGTGATCGATATCATTTTTGAAAGACAACTCCAAAAGATGTAAGATTTTATCGTTGAATAGTTCTTGTTAGTAGACAACTAGAAATCTATTATGAAATAATATAGATGGGTTCCGGGGTACAAACAAATTGTGACTTGGACAATTTTCGTGACAAGCTTTGTGGCTGGTATTTTCACATTTCCTTGTCATTGATATTTCTTGTCAGAAACACATCTGACATTCATTACACTGCAGTTGCACTTCATATTACAATGAGATCCTACTTGTAAATTACCACAATATATCATAAAACAGAACCCTTTTGCAGTTTTCTTGATGAGCTGATTTTATTTGGCTTAACCGACCACCACACAGCAAAATTTAAGACTGGTCCAAATTGAAAGAAGTTGCAGACGACAATATCAAGCTGGCTGAATGTAGAAAATCTTCTTCCTTTTAGGGTAGAGAACATTTTGGAGATAAGTCGACAATGTTTTCTAAGGCTTTTTTCCTGAGGAGTAGGCCGTCAAAAAGTGGAATTGTGTAGGAATGGGTTAAAAACAACAGAAGTTCATTTAATTGATTGATTGGGTTTTAAACCCACTTTTTAACCCTTTCCCGTTTTTGGAAATTTTAGATTGGTTCAAATTGAGAAAGGTTGCAGACGACAATGAAATCTGGACGCCATTTGAAATGAAACCATCCTATGTGGTAGAAAACATTGTAGAAAAAGAAGAAATTGCTTGTTACAAGCAATTTCTTCTTTGTCTACAATGTTTTCTCAAGTATAAAATCAAAGGAACGTAAAATCCCGTGTTTGTCCAGGAAAGGGTTAACAGTATTTCAGTCATATTGCGGCGACTGGAGCACCTAACAATGGATTCCTGGTATTTCTCACACCGGTACTACAACTACATCCTTTCCTAGCCTCCAGCTGCTATCCCACTTAAGTTTACAACTATCCACCCATTGGTTAGAGACAAATGTCAGAAAGGATATGTGCCGCTGTCGGGGAAGGAACTCATGACCTCCCATGATTGAAGACTAGGAGTCTGACACGCTACCGACTGTGCTATGAGGGCTGTAAAAGTTAATTTGAAAGCTATTGTTTAACCAAATAACACTGTCATAGTAAATTATCAAGTGTTTTAGGTTTATAAACATTAAGGTTTTAATCCAACATCAACAAAGCTAGGTCCAAAGGACTCTAAAGCTATGGACATACTTAGGGTTCTTTCTAAGGGTTTGGGAGCATTTAACCAATTACCATAAAGCAAAATTTTAGGCTAGTCGAAATTGAAATGAGTTGCAGAAAACAGTTTAAAGTTTATGAAATTTTAGATTTTGTCAAATTTCTGGATAAGAAAAGTTGTAAAAAAATATTTAATTGCTCCTTTTGAGCAATTTCTTCATTTTACTCAATGTTTACCCAATTATTTTTCTTGAGGGGCTTCAAAAAGTGTCATTGTGAGGAAAAGGATTAAGCATTGATTTTCTTTATCTGTTATCTTTATTTTCATATAAATATTGAACTTATATAATGAAACTTCAGTCTTAGCAACTTCTGCTTTCCAACAATTGTAGGTTGGTTACTTTTCAAATTACACTCGCATTTAATTGCCATTTGCAAATTCTTTCAAATTGGACAAGACCAATTAACTTTTTGAAAAGCAGGAAAGGGTTAACCTTGATATTACCAGATAAGCATTCTAAAAAAGTTTGGCCTCAAGATCATAAGCAGGGTATTTCTAAGATATGAGCTGTTCATGGATTTGATTAATTGAAGTATTTGAAAAAGCCTATTTCAGAGGAACATATCGGCAATTTGGTACAATTCTGCCTGCAAGTAATGTGGAAGAATTTTTCTAGCAATTAATTACAAACAGATTGATAGACAGGTAAAAGACATTGATTGATAACCATATTACATCTCCAGTACTCAGTGAGTAAACCCATTCCCACACCATGACGGTTTTTGACACACCAATAATAAAAATGTTTGAAAACATTGTGAAAAATGAATAAAATTGCTTGTTCCATCTGCTTGTTTCATCTGGTAATGGGTTGAAAATAACACAAGGTCCCCTTAAATCAAAATCAAATCATAAATCAAGCAATGTCTGCTTAAGTTGGTCATATTTTTGAGATCAGTAGAATGCATTGACCTCAAATGACCTCATAGAGAATATGGATGGGTCAGCACAAAACAGTTGTAACTGCTTATTTATAAATAGGCAGTTACATTTCCGCGCTGACCCATCGTGTGCACTTAGTTACAAAACAATATGGTGATTCAGAAACTGATGTTGCCAAAGGGGTGGGGTATTCATATTACCTTTTTTATGCACTTTATTGTTCTCACAAATTTATCCTATCTTTCTTGGACTGGCTTCAAACTGGAGAAAGACAAAAACTGGCTGGCAAGTAGCAATAAACATGCTCTATTCCCCATAAATTGTCACATGGATACAAAACAGCTGTCAGAAAACCTACTTCCTAGAAATCAGGTCAAGGTCAGTTATGTTGTTCTTATCCCTATGAATAATAAGATGCTTTGTTTATTTGGATAAAAATTTTATGAAAACTGAACATCTCCATTTAACGTATCCCCAAACATGAGATCAATATTTTGCCTCAGAATTGAAGTTACATAAGCTTTTACAGGGATAAAAACTTTAAAGATATACCAGATGGCTAAAATTTTAGACTAGAAGAAGTTTATGACAACAATTTTTACGTGAAAGAATTCCAAAAATATTGGTCATTATGGATTATAAACATTGTGAATAATGAAAAAATTGCTTGTAACAAGCAATTTCTTTATTTTCTATAATGTTTTAATAGCTTTTTTCTTGAAGGGCGTCATAAAGCAGGATTTTGTGGGATTTAAGTAAATAAGTGCGATATCAATCTCCAAGAATTTATTCCTTATAATTTAAAAAAAAAAAAAATTATACATAAGGCTATTTCAACCAATTTCGACCCTGTCTTGCTTTACACAACACTCAAGAAACTAGATGGTTGTCCCAGGACAACTGCTGTCAAGCCCTCAAAGTTTTTTAGGCATAGTGGGCCTGACAAGCACAATTTTAGTGTTTGACCTTGAGTTTTGACCTTGAATTTGAAGCTATCCAAAAACTTCTATCAAATGGCACATCAACTCATGATGGAGAATATTTGTGCCAATTTATTTTGAAATTCATCCATAATTGTAGTAGAAATGCTCTTTTTAATCACAGTTTTAGTGTTTGACCTTGAGCTGTGACCTTGACATTAGAACTATCCCAAAAATGCTTTCAAATGGCACAGCTATTCATGATGGAGAATAATTGTGCCAAGTTATTTTTAAATCCATAAATGTAGGAGTAATTTTCCAGACAAATTCAGACGGACGGACTAACAGGCAAACCCACATACACCGACTTGTGATAGTGACAACTATGTCTCCCTCACCGCAAGTGGGTTAGACATTAAATATTTTTGACAATGTTGCAAGTAATTCCTTCCTTGTCAACAATGTTTTCTACCTAACAAACATAATGATTTTCCAAATTTCACCAACTTGAAATTGTTATTCATTTTAGACTAGATTAAAATTTTGTCATGTGGTAATAGCTTTACCGATTCCTACATAATGATGCTTTTAAACACCCCTCAATATGAAAGCTTTGGAAAACAGTGGAAAATGGAGAAATTGCTTGTTACAAGCAGCTTCTTTATTATTCACAATGTTTTCTACCCCAAAAGACAAAGATTTCAAAGATTTCATCAATTTAAATTGTTGTCTGCAACTTTTTTTTAATTAGGACTAGCCTAAAATTTTATCATGTGGAAATGGGTTAAACAAATGCAAACTCAATATAAGCCACAGAGACTATGATGCTAAGAAACAGCATGTAAAATTCAAGGCAATAATAATCAAATCAAGATGTTCAGTGACTCTCTACATAAATATTTAGAGTTTTATGAAATAAGAATTTATATTAAACCCATTTGGACATATATACAAAGAAGAATAATGTATATCTTGACTTTCATTCTGTAAAACATGCCAGGGCCTTTTTAGAGAATCAAGTGCTTTATTTAAACAAGAGGGCTATGGACCCTGGTACGCTCACCTTTGATTAAGGTTCTTGTTTTTCAATAGTCCAATTTTATGATAAAGTTAGGAATATAATAGAAGTCAGCCTAACTATACTTTATACCAAAAGTAAAAATGGTTGCATAATATAAAGGCTCTTTGCCTTCTGGGTCTGGAGATGATTTTTAAACAAAATTAAAATTTTCATTTTTGTTACCCTTGCAACCAAAGTTTTCAATCAAATTCAATGCTTTTAGCAATTTTTACCACCCAAGAAACATTTCAGCCAAATTAGGTTGAAATTGGCCCAATAAGTTAGGAGAAATTGTCATTTTAAAAATCCTTCTTTATTTCTTTGTAGACCCAGACCCAGGGTTAATTATTTCAACAATTTTGAAAGCGGTCATATAAATTTATGCTTCATGCAAAATATCAAGGGTCTATGCCATCTGGAAAAGATTTGATTTTTTTCTTAATTTCACTTTTGTTCCCATGGCAACCAGAGTTTTCAAAAGATTAAATTCTTTTATCAATTTGTAAAAAGGACCACCTTAGTAACACATCTTCTAAATTTGGTTGAAGTTGGCCCAGTAGTTTTGGAGATGTTACTTAAGAAATTTGTTGACAAAAAAAGAATATGCACAACTGACAGAATGTGATCACAATACAGTAAAACCCCTCCTTAAGACCACCCTGGAAATACGGGCACCCCGCTATTGCTACCGATTTTTTACAGAACGGAATTTTTTGTTCTTTATTTCAATGGTCGCGAACCCCTCTAAAACGGGCACCCCGCTATTCCGAATTACGACCACTAAATTCAGTACCAACTATAGCTGATACACTATTTTGAACCCCAATAAAACGACCAGTTACTTCACACATTGAGACCAACCACCCAAACTTCACACTTGATAAGAGCGACTCTAATTGGGTACGAATACGTTGTAAATACATTATTGGATTTTTGATTATGTGATATCAAACCCTTATTATAATACCCGGTAGGTATTATGATTAAAGTGGCCGATCACTTTTAGAAGTTATAGCTCGTATTATTTTTAATTGTTATTTGAATGTGTCACAGGTTTTGACTCGAGTAATAAATTCAAAACTGAAAACGTGTCCGAGAAGTTACGACTAGTTTGTTTACGGCGTTCCGAATAGTTTTTTGCGATTAAATTTTGATTTCAACGTAATTGATGCTTGGTATTCGCATTGTAGAAGATATGATATCGACATTTTGACACTTTGAACCTGTACTTCGAATAAATAATATGAGGTCGGACTTCTGAATCAGATGGATCAAATAGAGAATAGCGAAAGTAGAACTTATCAAAGATCGTAAATTTGAAAATGACATAAGAATCCGCTGTAATACATGTTCTTATAGTTTCATTTTTGCATGTATAGTATTAATATATTCAAATAATGAAAATAAAATAAACATGAATTACTTGACAACAAATGACCAAACCTCAGTATTACGACCACCCCGCTATTACGACCACTTTCATAAAGTACCACAAGTGTTCGTATTAGAGGGGTTTTACTGTTCCTCACCATGGGCACTTCATGCACAAGTGGGCTAAACATTTAATTCACCATAACACTAAATACTTAACTAATTTGATAATTCCATTATTGCGCTCATCTTGCATTTTAGCTCACCTGAGCTCAATGTCAGTTGTCCATCGCCTGTCGTCCGTCATGTGGTGTCAACAATTGATTGAAGTATTTACACTCTAGAGGCCACAGTTTTGACCCAATCTTTATGAAACTTTGCCAGAATAATTGTTAGGCCAAAAGGATAAAACCTACTGTTCTATTGGAAAATACAGGAAAAGGGGCCTTAATGACAATTTCTTTGTTTACACTCTAGAGGCCAAAATTTTGGCTCAATCTTCATGAAACTTGGCCAGAATAATGTAAGGTCATTATTGGAAGATTCTATCTGAAAACAGCAGAAAATCATCCTAAATGACAATTTCCTAGAGAAGAATTTTTGCTCAATCTTCATGAAACTGGTTATAATTATTTGGCTTCAGTTGTATTTTTTAACAGTAGATAATTTGTGTGAGGGATTTAGGATCATCATGGTCCTCTTGTTCAAAAAGAATTCTCTGGTGATCTGTCCAGGCTGCCTTTTTGCCCCAATGTCGCTAAAAAAATCATAAGGCCATAGGGACACTGTCTCTTTGATTCCAAATACCTGGCAGCTAGAATCTTAGTTTGATCCATCAATTTCATAAAAAGTGTCAACCAATCAAACCAATCATTTAGCCTTGAAATGAATTTAACTACGCCATTTGCAGACATTCATGTGAAGCCTTTTTTCTGGCTTGGCAACTTAAATGTCATAACTACAGCTTATTCAAGCTGTAGTTACGACCTTTAGGCTGCAAACCAATTATTGGACTATTTTGGTACACTTTACTAGCCACAAATTATGCAAAATAACATTGTTAAATATCAAAGTTGAATTTCCTGTCAGCGTCAATAGGTGTTACAAGTGGAGTCAGTGGTTGGTGTCAATTACTAGTGATACAATGTGCTTACAAAAAATCTTTGTTCATGGGCTCAATACAACTATCCTAGCATGACCTTCAGCTCAAAAGTGGTTCAAATGTCAAGCTTGGAAGTATTTTGATGGTATTTGTAGCATTTGGTATTCATTAACACATTTTGGGTTTTGACCTTGGCATTGGACCTCTAAACTTCACCCCTACTCATATTCTAGAGGCATTCCTTATATACACCCGGTCTTTGACAGGAGTAGAAAAATGAAGAACAAGCATTTTTCTTCATGTCCCATGATGCCAAGAACAAGGTTTATATTTCTGCATGTACAATCCTGCTGTAGATTATATAGATTATAGTTCTTGATGATAGAAAAACTAGAAAATCAAACATCTAAACAGCAAAAATGCTATTATTGGAAGACAGTAAAATTTTATGCCAGTCACAAGATTTGGCTCTGATGAGTGGGAGGGGTTAAAATAAATGAATAATTATGGCTGTCAATTAAAGAATTCATTGAACAATCAAATCATACATTTTGATTGGATGTGAACTTTTCACTTTACCATTGGTCAGCATTTATGTTAAGCATTTTGGTTGGTTTGGTTACTTAAAACATCATAATTACAGCCTGTTCAAGTTTTGTTAAGACTTTTTGGTTGCCAACCAACTATTTTACTTTTTTGTTACATGTTAATGGCCATAAATTTTGCAAATAATAGCATTAACTCATTCATAAGCTTTTTGACGTCCCTCTAGAAAAACAAATCGGAAACAATTGTATAAAATGAAGAAATTGCTTGTAACAAGAAATTTCTTGATTATCAACAATGTTTTTTACCCAGAAAATTGAAAAAATCTAAAATTTCTTCTTGAGGGGCATCAGAAAGTGTCACTGTGTGGGAATGGGTTAATTGAAGCAATATAGAAAATATTAATTGCATTCTCCTCTAACTTTTCAAGAAATATTAGAATGAGATCTGTAATTCTAATTATTTTTTATTTGTTAGACACATCATGCAGTAATATATTGTTTAGTAAGGATCAAATTATATAGAATATTTCCAGTGTCTTGAATTATTATTTTTGTGATACACGCCCGGTAATCTCGGGCTCCGTCTCTTTTTGGAGAACAGTACAAAAAGGAGACAATGATACTTCCGATATGGAGCCAAGAACCGGAACTGAACAGAAAAGGTAAGTAAAACAGTTCAACTCGCGTACAATTTGATCTCCCATTGACCTATCATACATTTTCCCAAGACGTCCAGAGTTTCATACCACATAGAAATGATTATTTTACCCGTTGGCGGTGATAGATTTCAAAAATAATTCCGTTTGTGAATAGAAACATGAATCAAAGTTTTGACATCGGACCCGACCAAACACGAAAACGCGTGTTGAAATCGTTAAATCCATGTTATCAACAGTTCTGAAAGATTTAAGTTGCTATGACACTGAAATAAATGATAACGTGTCGATATAAAACAATGTTACCACAAAGAGCTGCGTTTCCCTACCCCTTCTACGGATTTTCTTAGATGAGAAGGAGACCAGGATGCGGTGAGGGAGACAAGATTCAGAGGGAGAGGCGATGCATATGAAAGAGTACAGTGAATAATTTTCTAGGACTGTAACTTTATGAATATTACAGGACACTTTTTCTTTACCTTGTAAACAGTAAATGTGTCTGTCAGACTCTCTAGAACTGCCATATTTATATCAAAGTCGCAAGAATCGAGTTACACAACTCACCAATGAATTCATACAAAACCCACGCTTTGAGCTCATTACACACTGATTTATTTTCTGCTGACTTGTGTTAACTTTGAGATCACACATGAAGTGAAATGACCAAAATCACTCACACAGCGCTCCAATGATTCATTCCATACACTCGTCCAAACCATTAAAAACGCTCAAATTATTTCAAAAAAATTTAAAAACTTTCCAAAATGAGCAGCATTTCATTCAAATCGATAACAATTTTCCACAATTTTTTTTTTTTTTTTTTTGCTGCTGTGGGTTTTAAAGCGTCTGATTGGTCCGTGAGGACAAACAAATACAAAAGCATGTATATTTTAATAAAGAGAGTTAATAAATCTCCATCTATCTATATATACTGCCTCACTCCCCTTTCGGGTATGACTGGAAGGTGCGTGTCTGTGCTGGAATATAAACTGTTAGTCATTGGTTAGGGTGCCATATTTAAAAGTATTGTGAATGTTAGATAAAGATTAAGATCTGATAAAACATATTCTGGTCATTCAGAACGACTCACTATCTGAAAAGAATCGAGACTCTTTTTGAACGCTGCAATGTCAGGTTGCTGTTTCTGGTAGGCTGTTCCAAAATATCACTGTGTAGGGAAAGAAAGAATATTTAAAGAAGAAAACACTCGTGTGGATCTGTCTGAAAGATGCTGTGTGCATATGTCGGGTGGTCCTAACTGGTCTTTCAAGATCAGCTGGTACGGGCACTGCAACAAAACTATTAACGATTTACAAAACATGGTGACTCTGGAGACGTCTCGTCTATATTGAAGAGTTTGCCAGCCAAGCTCCTTCTGCATGAACATTATTTTGAACCCATCTTGCTGCTCTACGTTGTACTTTTCCCTTTTGTTGATATGTGTTTTTGTGTAAGGGCTCCAAACGGTTGATGCGTATTCTACCTGGGGTCTGACTAATGTTTTGTACGATGTCACTCTGATCTTCTTATTCTTGGTCTGGATGTTTCTGCGAAGAAAACCTTCGGTTTTATTTGTCTTTGATGTTATATTGTCAATGTAAGTGATCCATGAAAGATCTCCAGATATTGTAACTCTTAGGTATTTAGCATTGTCCACAGTCTCTAGCACTTATCCATGTAGCCTGTAATCAAAATAAATCTTTTTCTTCTTTTTAGTAATATTTAGCATTTGCTGGAATTAAACTCCATTTCCCACTTTTTCTCCCACTGCTTTAACTTGTCTAGATCTTCTTGCATAGTGATACAGTCTTGCTTGTTGTTTATAACTAAGTAAACGGCAGTGTCATCTGCAAACAAACGAACTTGGGATGTGATGGTATTAGGAAGGTCGTTAATATACAAGAAAAACAGAAGAGGACCAAACACCGATCCCTGAGGTACTCCAGACGTGACTGGAACTTCGGATGAGCATCCACCTTGTAAGACTCCTTTTTGTGTTCTGCCTATAAGAAAAGATTTAATCCACAAAAGAGTAGTATTGTTTACTTCATGTTCCTGCAATTTATACAAAAGTTTTAAGTGGCTAACTTTATCAAAAGTCTTGTTGAAGTCTAACAAAACTAGATCAGTTTGTTTTCCTTCTGCAAGGTTTCTGGCAAGATGGTCGGTCAGTTGCAGTCGCTTGGTTTCACATGAACACCTTGCTCTGAAACCATGCTGTAAGTCATAAAGAATTTTTTTTTGGCAAAATGTTTTGTTAGATTTGATGCTACAATATGTTCAAGAGCTTTACACAGTATACATTTTAAGGATATAGGTATGTAATTTGCAGGATCTTCTTTGTTTCCTTTCTTGGCCAGTGGAGTCACGTTTGCATTTGTCTATAATTGGGGGAGGGTGCCTGTTTCAAGGGATTTCTGAAAGAGAATTTGGACGATTTTGGATTACTTTCCTTTAATTTCATTCAAAAGTCGCTGCTCCCACTCATTCAATTTCATTCTGAAATCATCTCCAAATCATCCAAAAATTGTCAATTTCAAGGTGTTATTAAATGTAGCAGTGAATTTGTTTACCTTTTGACATAATCTAAGATACAGCGCCCTCTAAATATAAAGAAAAAACTTAAAGCAAATCAATTATGTAAGCATTGAACATTTGGTTGAGAACAGTTATTTTCGCCCTCTATCGAATTCATTGTGGCATTGATTTGTTGGGGATTTGGGGTTTATTACAGGCTTAAGTTTTCAGAAAATCATAGAAAAGGGGTCGGTTTTGACGTTCGAAGAGGGACTGGGGTAACATAAGAGTATGGGGTTCTAAAAGAAGTTTTTCAGTACATTTTTATATGCATCGCCTCTCCCTCTGAATCTTGTCTCCCGCACTGCATCCTTGTCTCCATCTCATCTAAGAAAATCCGTAAAAGGGGTAGGAAAAACGCAGTTCTTTATGGTAACATTATTTTATATCAACACGTTATCATTCATTTCACAGTCATCGCCACTTAAATCTTTCATTGTTGTTGATAACACGGATTTTAACGATTTCAACACGCATTTTCGTGTTTGTTCGGGTCCGATGTCAAAACTTTGATTCAAGTTTCTATTGACAAACGGAATTATTTTTGAAATCTATCACCGCCAACGGGTAAAATAATCATTTCTATGTGGTATGAAACTCTGGACGTTTTGGGAAAATGTATAATAGGTTAATGGGAGATCAAATTGTGCGCGAGGTGCACTATTTTTCTTACCTTTTCTGTTCTGTTCCGGTCCTTGGCTCCATATCGGAAGTATCATTGTCTCCTTTTTGTACTGTTCTCCAAAAAGAGATGGAGCCCGAGATTACCGGGCGTGTGATAGGTGCTCTCAAATGTTACAAGTGTTTGACAGCAATCAATTAACCAGAAGAAGGAAGTTATTTATGAAATAAAATCTTAAATACTTTTAACAACTGAAAAAGAGCCAAAAAACTAGAAGCAGGTTACACACCTGCTGGAAAGTATCATTAGCAAAATACCTTATGCACTGTAATTGCCAAAGTTGGGGCATGCTCACCATTTCACTTACCCTCATTTCTTTAAAAAATTGATCAAAAGAGTCTTTTAACCCATTCCCAGACAATAACCCTTTTTGATGCCCCTCAAGATAAACACTTGGGAAAACATTGTGGAAAATGAAGAAATTGCTTGTAACAAGCAATTTCTTCATTTTCCACTATGTTTTCTAGATCTACCCAGAATGATGAAAAAATCTAAAATTTCATAAACCTTAAATTGTTGTCTGAAACTTCTTTCAATTTGGACCAGTCTAAAATTTTGCTGTCTGGTAAATGGGTTAATGGATTGCTGGTCACGCCTACTTACCTCTGACATGGCAGTTCCACTAGGATAATGTACCACATAACTTCAAGAAATATATAGTCAGGGACCTAAAATAAAAGGCACATCATTGGTAGACAACCTAAACATTGTAACTACAGCTTGAATAAGCTTTAGTTACTATGTTTAACGCATCCTCACACAGTACCACCTTTTTACACCCCCTCATGAAAAAAGCTGTTGAGAACATTGTGGAAAATGAAGAATTGCTTGATACAAGCAATTTCTTCATTATCCACAATGTTTTCTATCAACAGACAAAGATTTTCCAATCAACTCTTAATTGTCATCTGTGGCATGCAACTTCTTTGAATTTGGATTAGTCTAAGGGTCAGAGTTCAAAGATAGCTTCCAGTCTAAATAAATGATTTCAGTGGTAAATCAAATTTTTCATTGACAGTTGGGATTATTGTGACCAAGTTACTTACCTATTGAAGGCTTTTTTGAAGTGTATATATTTTCTAAGACATTCTGCTTAGTTCTTGGCTAGTGAATTTGTCTGTACCTGAAACAGCAAATGCACAATTAACCCTTTACAACACAATACCACATGTTAACAGGCTAAAGAAATAAGTGATGAAAACTTTTTGAGAAAAGGAGAATTTACTTCAGGTTTTCTAACGTATAATGCATTTTTATAACACTTAAATGCACTTTCACATTATGTCTACAACTGCTTTGAACTTGGACAAGTCATTTGGTTATGGTTCAATTGACCATAATCAACCAATGAGTGTCAAAATGTACTTAACCCATTCCCATACAAAAAAATCTTAGACCTGTCCAAACTGAAATAAGTTGCAGGCAATTTCTTCTTTTTTCCACAATTTGATAAGTTGCAAGCAATTTCTTCATTTTTCCACAATGTTTTCCAAACCTTTTTTCCTCGGGGGCGTCTAAAAGCGTCACTGTGTGGGAATGGGTTACAGTATGTACAATGAATAATATAAATCTTGCACATGCCTTAATTAATCAGAGAATTGATATTTTATTTCAAAAATTGTAACAAGCCTTTCACAAACAATCCCTGATTTTTACATCTCTGAGATGCTACATTAATTTGAGAAAACATTAAGGGAAAAGAAAAAATTGCTTGTAACAAGCAATTTCTTCTTTTTCCACAATATTTTCTATTGTCAAGGATGGCTCCTTTTTAAATTGTACTTACTTTTATAACATTGTCCTTTAATTTGGACCAGTCTAAAATTCTAAAAAAAAAACATAAAATGGTTCATTCTTATATATAGCATGAATTTATATCTTTCATTGATGTATATAAGATGCAGAATTAACCCTTGTCATGTTGAAAAATCTGTTTCCACAAATTCAGGGGGCAATATTTCTTCTAAATATTTATTCTATAAATTAAAAGGGACAAGCAGGCATTGTAGAATAAGATCAGACTGTACATTTGTGGCAAATGATCTTTGTTTATACCTCCACCTAAAACCTGGCATATTCTTGGTTCAGGATAACAAGGGTTAAAAGGCTTCAATCAAAGTTATTATTTCAAATCCAAGTAAACACTGGTTTCATTCATTCACACACAATTCCTTACGTAGTATTTGCACTTGTTTTCTATCCAAAAAGACAGAGATATTTTCAAAATAGAAGCAACTTTAAATTGTCTTCTGTGAATTCTTTGAAAAGGATCAGTCTAAAGAATTTCTGTGTCATAAAAGGTTAAATAAATTTTCTGTTGATCTACATTTTCAGTATAAAGATTAGGTATAAATTTTAATGATTGACCTATCAATGATATAACTTTATCAGCTCTAGGATTATAGGGTAGATGAAGTGATGGATTATAGGCTAGACACCTGTTTGGTGTCAAGCCAATGCCAAAATTCTAAAATAAATTTGAGAATTTAATACCCAGGTGGTGGTGGCAATGTTTTTAAACTTGGTTCAGATAAATATAGCACTATAACACATGTAGAATGCCAACAAGTGAGGGACCTCCAAAAGCAGTGACGTAAGAAAACAGTTGCTGCAACTTAACCCATTACCACACAATCCAACCTTTTAATGTCTGTGAACATTTATAAGTTACAAAATAATTTCCTTACTCTCCTCATTTGAACTACATTATTTTGAAGCTAAGTGGACTTGGTCAGCATAATCTGTCAACTGACAGACTACCTTGCCTTGCCCACTGAGCTCCAACAGGAAGATCATTTTGCGAAATTTTTGGCTAGTATAATGTAACAATAAACCAAAATTGGTCATTTGCAGCCTATATGTACCAATTGCAGGTTAATAGGTTATAGTTACAACCTTTAACCCATTACCAGACCGCAAAATTTTAGACTGGTCCTAATTGAAAGAAGTTGTAGACGACAATTTAAAGTTTATGAAATTTTGGATTTTTTCTACTTTCTTTGTTGAAAACATTCTAGAAAATGAAGAAATTGCTTGTAACAAGCAATTTCTTCATTTCCTATAATGTTTTCCAAAGCTTTTTTCTAGGGGGCGTCTTAAAGCGTCACTGAATTATGGGAATGGGTTAAGTCACCAACCCAAGAAAGTGTATCAGTTCAAAGTTCACTTCCAATCTAAAGGAATAATTTGATTGGTCACTTGATTCTTTGAATGACAGCAGTGATATGTCAATTATACTGAAAGCAAACAGATTATGTTTTTAACCCTTGTCATGCTGAGCCTGGAATATTCCGGTTTTGGCAGGAGGTGAAGACTAAGATCAGACTGCACTTATGTGCAGGCTGATCTTAGTCTACACCTCCTTCTTGTACTTTTCCTAGTAGAGTTGTTTATGAAGTTGATTTTTTTAAAGAAATATTGATTCTTGAACAACAAGTCCTATCAGTGCTTTCAGCCCTTTGATTTGACAGCAGTTCAGTAAGGTAATTGATACAGCATGACAAGGGTTAAACCAACTTGATCAGGTCTGAGACTTAAATTCTAATGTCATGGAATTGAATCAAATAAGTCAACATTGATATAATGAAACCAAATATTTAGAAACTGTTGAATAAATAGCCACCAAATTATTCAATTTCTCTGAAAACGTACAATCAATAAATAAACCAGGTTATTAGGTTACATAACAAATGTTAAAATATATAGCTAAATACAAATTGTTCAAATTGAAAGAATGATGATGCTGATTCTTTCTGTATTTGAAATGAAAATATGTGAAAATATCAAAGAAAATATTTGGAGTAATAGGGAGTAATAGGGAAATTTCTCGTCCAAACAACAAAAGTTTTGATATGTAAGATGAAAGATGTAGCAACATTTTAGATATCAAAAACAAGATATGTGTTTGTAAAATAGTCATGCTCCCCCGCACACACACACACCGCAGCATTGATACAGGAAGTGGCGACACTTACTGATTCAAATTACTTTTGCACTTCTATTTAGTAAATTTCTGTAAGGGTAAAGACATGAAGCATCCAAGAATTCCCAAATTTGGTGATCAAAGCCTGATTCTCTGTCAAAAAAGAATTGACATTGACCCTCAATGGATTGTATCTAAAAGTTTAAGGTCAACAAGTGACCTTGACCTTCCAGGGATTGTTCTGATAAACAATAGGCATCATGTACAATCCTAGATGAATGCCTTTTGAAATTTAAGCAAGGTAGATCAATTCTGTGTCACAATCTTATCCTGATAAGGTTTGACAAGTTTCACCTAAATATAACAGTGTAAAGTCAACATATGACCTTGACTTTACATAGATTGATCTGAAAGTCAATAGGGATCATCTACGTCCAAAGATAAATCTCAGTGCCAAATTTAGTGATCCTAGCTCTATTCTGTGTCAAGTTGTCATCCAGACAAGGTTTGGTCTAGCAAAGGTCGATTTCAAGGTCACCCTGTGACCGATAACCTCAGTTGATTGATCTGAAAATCAATAGGAATCATTTACATACGGGGTGAATGTCTATGCCAAATTTCGTGATCACAGCTCTTTTTTGTGTCAAATTATCATTCGGACAAGATTTGATAACAAACAACTGAAATGAGCGAAGTGATAATTTGTTGAAGGGGGCATAATAATCCACTTTTAGATTTAATCTACTGCCATACAACAAATCCAACCGGTTCCAAATTAAAAGAAGTTGCAGATTACAATTTTAAATACCTAAAATTTTTAAAATATCTGGTTTTCTAGGAAGAAAACGTTGTTGGAAATTGAAAGAAAAAAAATTCAAGCTGTTTCTTCACTTTTCAAAATGTCTTAGACATTAAAAGGCAAGGCCATGTAATCTTAATACTTGAGAGTTTTGAAGATCTTTTGACTGATCTGAGAAGAATAGTGTTCCTCTGATGTTGCATAAAGTGGCATAAACATAACTTATGAAATTATTTCACAACCTTTGAAATAATTTGTAGTATATTTCCCACACAGGCGACCAGAGGCACACTAGTGAGACATACCAGTTAGTCAAGACCATTCTTTTATCTTAAAACAATAGCCAATATTGAATGACAGGTACATGAATTTTTGTTTGACAAAATCTGATAATACTTTATAATTAATCAACTTTAATCTAAAACAATAGAATTAAATCAGTATTAATCAGCTATCATGTATACATTCTGATAAAATGAATAATATGAAACAATGGCTTAAAAATGTAATTATTAACCCTTTTCTAAATTAACACAATACAAAGGTATTCTGCTGGATTTTTATTTTAAAACATGAGCTGGTAAGAAATTTTTCAAACAATTTTTCTAGAGCATGGAGAAAATGGACTGAGCAGCCTGGAACACCACCCAGAGTAATAAAAATTTTGACTGGTTGTCTAAGGAAACTTAACCCTTTTGAGCACATTCCCGTTATTTTAAGGTCCCTGTGATTTTATACTTGAGAAAATATTGTCAGAAAACATCTCATCTAAAAAGAAAGTTAGTTTCTTAGTTTGGTCAACCCATGAAGCTAACCTGCTGTTTAAAAGTTTGACGTCAAGTGCTCTACCAACTGAATTAATGGGTATACTAATATCATGCACAAACATTGATTTTAAGGGCATTTACCCAAAACCAGAAACACTAAATTTTAGACTTCTCCAAACTGAAATAAGTTGCTAACAACAATTTTAAGTTAATGAATTTTTCTAACTTTTTATCTTTTTGGGTAGAAATCATTGTGGAAAATAAAGAAATTGCTTGAGAGGCATCAAAAAGAAGATTGTGTTGGAAAGGGTTAATTGTTGTCTGCAGCTTCTTTCAATTTGAACCGGTCTAAAATTTTGTTGCATGTGAATGGGTTAAACAGAAAAAGAATGTGCAAAAAAGAGATTTCAGGAACAAAACTCTGTTGTATTGACTTCAATATTAAAGTTTCTTTGTTAAGTCTTCTTATTGTATGATGCTGCAAGCTAGAGAAAGTAAATTAGAGGAGGGGTAATCCTATTTCATTAATGATTCATATTTAGAGAGAACGGGCTCAGACATTCAGTCTGCCCTCACTAATTAACCCTTAGCAAACTGAAAATTGCATTTTAATTCATCACTACCTATGATTTATGACATTAAATTAACTATAGAAGACAGAAAATATCACTGGGGGTTCCAAACTTATCACTCATATGTTTTTCATAGCCAGGTTATTTCAGGTCATTTACCCCAACCCTCTAATATATATTGGTACAGTAAGCATCAAGTGCATCTTTGTACCAATTTAGCCATTCTCACAACATCTTGCTTTTTGACAACACCAAGAAAAAAAAGCTTTGGAAAACATTGTGGAAAAGGTACAAGCAATTTCTTCATTATCCACAAAGTTTTCTACTCACAAAGACAAATTTTCCAGATATTCCATCAACTAAAAAATGTTTGCAACATCTTCAAATCAGTATAAAACAGTGTTGTCTGGCAATGGGTAATCTATAAGGCAGATGTTTCTAATTTTGTTCCAGAGGCAATCTTGTCATTTAACCTAAACTATCTTTTACTCAAGAAAACAAGTTTGTTAATCTTACAATACAAGCATATTTTGATTGGTTTTGTTTGATTGAATGGTGTTTAATGCTACTTTTAACTGTATTTCAGTTGTTGCATGATGGCTGAATGACATAACCATAGATTCCTAGTATTTCTCGCACCAGTACTACTGCTACTACATCCTTTAACCCAATACCACAAAAACATTTTTAGACTGGTCCAACTGAAAGTAGTTGCAGAGGGCAAATTTTAGTTGGTGGAATTTAGCAAATCTTCACATTAAGTGTAGAACATATTGCGGACAATTAAAAAAAATGCTTGTTACAAGCAATTTCTTCATTGTCCACATTGTTTTCCAATGGTGTCAAAAAGTGTCATTATTTAGTACTCGGTAAAGAGCCCCCAGCTACTCATCCCACTTACTTCGAGACAAATGTCAGAAAGGATATTTGCTGCAATCGGGGATCAAACCCTGGACCCTTGTATGATATGCTTGTTGGAGTACTATCCTCCAGCCAATCTGCATCTTAATTTGAAATTTTGTCAGGTAAAATTATGTGTATTTTCAATGACCTCTGAATTTCATTACTTTTGATTTCAATATTTGTTCAACTTCTCATTGAATTAAGAAGCAGGAGGAAGTTTAAGGTGGTACAAAATGTATCTTTTCAGAACTATTTCTTGCTTTGAAAGTGGATTATATGCCTGACATCCAGTGTACCTCCCACACTCAATATTCTGTCTTAAATGTGACAGGTCATTCAAAAATGTCTTTGTAGATCCAATGATGGATCCATCTTATAATATTCTTCTCTGTACTTATTATTTTAACCCATTCCCACACAATGACGCCTTTTGATGCCCCAGAACTAAAAAGAATTTGTAAAATGAAGAAATTGCTAACAACAAACAATTTCTTCTCTTTACACAATGTTTTCCATCCTGAAAGTTGAAAAATCTGATATTTCATAAATTTGAAATTGTCATCTGCAGGCCCTTTCAAATTGGGCCAGTCTAAAACTTTGTTATCCTTTAATGGGTTAAAATCCCTTTAATTGTTACTTGTCATACTGTTCTATGTGTCTATACATTGTATAACAACTGAGATTAGTATTGCACTAACCTTTGATTTCTGTGACTTGTATTTTTACAGAATGCAAAGGCCTAGGAAACAGAGATGTGGGGCATATAAAGTTGCAGCATCTGAAATAATAATAAATAATATCAATTATCAAAATCCAGCAGCTTTTACACAAAAAAAAAACCAACATTTTTTGTTTTAATTTCACAAAAATTGTTGTCTGCAACTTCTTTTAATTTGAACCAGTTTGAGAATTTTTGTGTGGGAATAGGTTAAGTTTATACCTACTTTATCTTGTAAAAGAAATTTTCATTTTGGATGAATCTAAAATACAATCATGTCTGGCATGGATAAAATTTTGGAGTTAGTGACCACTTTCATGGATATTTCCTTTCATCTGGTAAATTTACACCTGCCTCTACCTTCATAAGTAAAAATATGAATAATAAATCAATCAGTGAATGTGGTGTCTCTATTTCTGACTCTTTCTCACGGTTTAGATAACTGCTTTTACCTGCGCAAGGTAAACAAAATGAGCCCATGAATGACAGTTTACATCAGCATTATATAAAGAGGGTCATCTTTGATATTAAACAATTTACATACCTTCAGCATAATATCAAGGTGTTTGTGCAAAACTGTTGTAAGTATAGTTAAATCATGTATATGCCTACTACAGTTTTGCATTTACCGCCTTAATTAAAATCATGACAAATTTTGCTTACTTACTTAATTCAACAGCCTGCCTTTACAATTTTTTCTAATTTACTTTATTAAGCAACCTGCCTTTACTTTGACATTACTTCTCCACTTAACCCATTACCAGATGGCAAAATTTTAGACTGGCCTAGATTGATAGGAGTTGGAGACGGCAATTTAAATATGAAATTTCAAAAATCTTTGTATTTTGGGTGAGAAAACATTGTGGATAATGAAGAAATTGCTTGCAGCAAGCAATTTCTTCATTTTCTATAATGTTTTCTAAAGCATTTTTCTTTAGGGGCGTCAATAAGCTTCATTGTGTGGGAATGGGTTAAGGCTTCTAGTGGTGTGGTTTTTGAAGCTCTCATCAACATTACAGGTTCTATAAAGCTGCAAGCCTAGCTTTGGAAACTCATAAATAGAGAGAAATTTAGGGTTACAGGCTTGTATCACCTCTTTCCCTCATATTATTAGTATGTATGTCCCTTAGCAAGATATTCAGAGCCCCTGTCCAGTAATGTTGATACACAGAAGGAAGCACATGAATAAATGAACTTCACTATGATACTTCACTGAAAGAGTGGTTGAAAGTGCTGTAAAACCCTTACCATTCTTTTCATTATCAACCTGGAAATTTCACAAGACTTGTTCAGTAAACCACTATTATAACTGGAGGAACTTCTCTGCATGAAGAAATGTCTACTGCTTCAAAATTTTCGAGGGCTTATGGCAAAAACATAGTATGGCTCTACATAATGTATAGTCCCATACTATGTTTTTGCTCTAAGCCAGCAAAATATATATTGTTTATTGAAAATATATTAAGTATCTCGATCAACATACATATATTGACACTCAGGTGAAAGGAGCTGTAGTTTGGAAGAACAAAAATTGGGAAAAAAGATACTATCTACCTAAGGTCAGGCTCTTGCTCATTGAGTCCCTGAGTCCCCAATTGATAGTAAAAGGCTAAAACCCTGAATTTTGCATTCACAAAGATAATATGTATGATCATATGTATGATCTTTCTACCAAAAATGTACATTTTTTTCCCATATCTTTTTTTTCTTTTTAAATCCGTTCATACATCTTCATGCTTTTGACACCTCCATGAAAAAAGCTTTTGAAAACATTGTGGAAAATGAAGAAATTGCTTGTTACAAGAAATTTCTTCATTACACACAATGTCTTCTCCCCAAACAGATGAAGATTTTTTTTAAAAAAAATTCACCAGCTAAAAATTTTTGTCTACAACTTCTAGGAATTTTGAAATCGAGTTTGACAAGTGTACAATGCAGTCATCTGGTAATATATTATATGGGCAATTATTGAACAACATTTTGTTAACCCATCCCACTCAGTGAAGCTTTTAAATGCCCTCTCAATATAGAACTTTATAACAAGCAATTTCTTCATTGTCTACAATGTTTTAATCCAAAACGACGAAAAAAATTAAAGATTTCATCAACTTTAAATTGTCGTCTGCAACTTCTTTGAATTTGAGCTGGTCTAAAATTTTATTGTGTGAAAATGGGATAATCTGTCTCAAAGTCAACATGAGAATGTGTACAAAGTTGTACCTTTTAGCATGACAGGACACAAGAACCGAGTCAAATCACTAATTGACGAAACTGATAGCTTGTTGGGTTGCACAATGTACAGAAATAGCCTAGACCCCTGGTCAGACTCAACGTAAATAAATAATAAACAATAATCAATCCCATAATTAACTTAACGGACTGAATTTCACTGACGATATCAAAAGACCGTGAGAAAATTTATCTGAAGGACTACGACATGACATAAACTCTATATTTAATCCTTTTTAAAGATTTAATAAGGTAAATTGTTTGAAAAAAGTGACACTTGCAATGTTGAATCAATGATAACCTGACATCATAGTTATCCCTTTTTTCCCCAAAGATTTTTCAATGAAAGCTAGTTTCTATATATTTTTTTATCCCATTACCAGGTTGCAAAATTTTATACTGGTCCTAATTGAAAGGAGTTGCAGACTACAATTTTCACTTTATGATATTCTAATTTTTTTCAACTTTTTGAGTAGGAAACGTTGTGGAAAACGAAGAATTTGCTTTGGAAAACAAAGAATTTGCTTGTTGCAAGCAATTATAAAATTTTGTTGTCTGGCAATGGGTTAACTCATTCCCTCACAATGACGCTTTTTGACACCCCTGAAGAAAAACATTGGGAAAATACTGTGTAAAATGAAGAATTTGCTTGCAACAAGCTTTTTCTTCTTTTCCACAATGTTTACATCCCAGAAGCGTGGATTTTATTCAACTTTAAAGTATTGTCTTCAACTCCTTTGATTTTGGATCAGTCTCATATTTTGCCGACTGGTGAAGGGTGCAGGTGAACTATTTGAAAACACTATATGTATGCATCTTAATAAATAGACCTTAAATTATCACAGAACACCAATTTCTGGCCAGAATTCTTTCCTGTAATTATGGTAAAGCTAAGATTAACATCATTTTTTCTTTATGTCAAAATTATTGAGGAGGCCAAGCCCCAACCACTATCCGTATCTCTACTGTTCTGCCTCAATTAAAAATTCTTTGTTATTTGGTAATAGAGATGAAGAGGATAATTTTGTTTTCATTGATCAATTATCATACAGCAAAATTTCAGTCTGGTCAAACTTTGAAGAAGTTGCAGACAACAATTTAATGTTCATGAAATTTTCTCAACTTTCCGGGTAAAAAATATTGTGGAAAATGTAAAACTTGCTTGTCAGAAGCAATTTCTTAATTTTCCTCAATGTTTTCCCAACTGTTTTCTTGAGGGGCGTCAATATGTGGGAATGGGTCAAGGTATGGAACTGAAAAAGAACCTAAACTGCCTTGTTCGAAGTCGCTCTGCAGAATCATACAGAATTGTGATTATAATGTTAGTTTCAAACCTCAATGAGTACCAAACAAAAAACTCTTTATTTCTTTTCTAGATTATATCAAAGAAGAAACCATAAATAGACGTTAGCTAATTCAAGATATACTCTCTTTTGCAAGCTATATGAAACAAGACAAACTGTTGCATCAAGCAGTCTCGCTATCGTCTGCTGCTCGCGCTAGAATGTGGGCGGTGTCATGTGACATTTTAAAAAATGTAGATCTTTAAGTGCCCCCCCATTCCTGAACATTTTTAAAAACCACCGCTGGCTTTAACGAGAGAAAAACTATATAAACGAAAAACCTGTTTATCACAAGCAATTACGGCACTAACCACAAAATGGTCAACTTCAACTTCAAATATCTTTATTAGGCATATCGGCACTTTTTGTGCCTTTGGCCAAATATAAATGTACAAAATGATATATTTACATGCATGGAACAATAACATTTTGAATGATAAACAAAGAATACAAATCAGAAAACAAATTATCGATGTATTGCGATATTTAAACCTATCAAGTTCTTATCAGATTGTTTCGAATTTTCATAGCTTCAGTTAAATACTTTGAAAGATTGTTCTGGGTCTTTTTATTAGAGGATGACATTAAGTTTATAAATAAGGGTAAAGATGGAAAAGAACATTTAAAGTATTTCAATCTTTTTTCTCTATAACTAGAACATATTAAAACAAAATGGTATTCTGATTCTACAAGATTTTGGTTACATATTTTACACGTCCTCTCCGTTCTGACTATGTTGTTATACCTTCCTGTTTGAATAGCTAAACTATGATCAGATATTTTCTCACCATTGCTTAATTAACCCTTTTCCAGACGACAAGATTTTAGACTAGTCCAAGTTTTTTTGTCTTTTTATTCAAGATCAGATTTGAAAAAAGATATGTGGGAATCTGTATAATTTTGGAATTGTCCTGCGAAAAATAAGAACTCCTACCCTGTCCGTCGATTCCGCGATAGTACCGGACAGTTTTAGAATCGCTGAAATAGTTTATCGTCGACGTACAACCAAAATTTCGTAGACGGCTTTACTCAGCCTATATCGTATTCATCAGATAAATTAATGTTGTCCGAGCAATGTAGCAATAACGTTGGACAAAGCTATTCTACAGAACAATGGACAATACGGGAACGAGGGAACGGTCTTGACGTAAAAAGATCTAAAAAAATCATTTTGTCATATATATTATTTAATTGCCACCCTTGATCTATCACTTCCATTATTCGATTTGCCGATGCGATCTTATTTACTCATTAGTACTTATACTGTCGGTTCCTTTTTTTTAACTACACTTTCTCAAAAGCGGTGGTTTTGAAAAACAACTACCACAGTACACAATAACTATGAAATTTATCTGTATCAAATGACAGTCCCACTTTGTCCCGATTACTACATTTGTACAGACGATTTTAGAATTTACCAATCGCTGGTCCCATCCACTTATTTCTTTGGCCACGCCCATTGACTCCGACAGGAAGTTCCGCTTCTATTCTAAAAGGCGTTATTTTGCAAAATTTATACCCAGTAGGATGTAACCAAAAGTATAATTGTTGGTTGGCGTTTTAGTCGCCAAACCAACCAAAATTATTCACACAAATAGCGGCCAATGTTGGAGTTTAAATCTCAATTACGGAGTGAATGAATGATTTGATTGGTTCCTATATTTCTTGATTGGTAGCCGCGATTGGTCAATTGTATTGCACAAAGTAGGAATTCTTACTTTGCGCCGGATTACTCCTGGACAGTACTCGTACCAGTTCATAATTTACGCAGAATATATTCAAGCACACACATGAGTCCTAGTTATAACCTATTTTGTACACCATACATCGCAAAGTATGGATGCATTTGCTGTACTGTCACTTGCCACAAAGCATCTGTCGTCGAGCAGTTGTAGAAGCAATTATAAAGTCGATTTGGGACAGACTATTTCAAATGTGTGTGAATTGTCGCCAATGTAGCACATACCTTTTTGACGCTCCCAGAAGATGGTTAGTTGTTATGGGGGATAGTGCAAGGATACAGGACGTAGCTGCTGAGAGCCCCACCTGGTTCTTTAATGTGCTCGGTGAAAAGAACTGTCACAAGGGCATCGCTTTAACGACATACCCGAAAGACAATTAATTTGTTTGTTTGGTCAGCAACTGGGATCGAACCTGCGATCTCGACGTATGAAGTCGAGCACTCTAACACTGAACTCGCAGGGGTGACAACTTCTTCATAAGATGGGAACGTCGCATTACATAGTCACAAGTTGACTCACAGACAGTGAATATGTACATGGAAAGTTTTTCGACCAACTGTGACTAGGTTAATTTGAATATATTTAGCTGTTACCCATTACCCGTGCGACAAACATTTTCTTGAATATAATCTCTAAGAGTAGTAAAACGGCGGAAGGGAAACGATTTGAAGGAAGAAGTAGTTGAACTGGCATACTTTCGGCGCAGAGAGACAAAGACACATTTTTCCTTTCAGCATATCCGGATGGTCTTAAGATGAATGACATCATGGATAATCTATTATATTAAAAGTAACAGTCTGCGCTTTGATACTAAAACCCAAGACAGGACTGGTTCTTTAACGTGCTCGTTCTATAACACCGTGAGAAGGGGCCTCGGTATAACGTCTCACCTGATAGATAAATTAGGAAGATAAGTTCAAAATAAGAAAAGAAACATTTTGAGAAAAAATGGAATTGCTTGTTATTAGATCCAACAAACTGTTTCCGTAACAATAAATGCGATTTTTCCTTTTCCATAAAATTTTCCATAACAATATATCTTGTGGTGTCAAAAGCGTAATTCGGCATTGATGTGTTAAAAGGACTAAACAAAACAAAACCTGAGACCGCTGTTTATCATTAAGGTTTGATAGGACAATGTGCGCGCTGTAGCCATTAGATTAAATGAGCTTTAGTTGTGAGAAAATGATTTCATATAAAAAAAACCCCGAGCACTTTCACAGAATGCGCATAAGCAAGGGACAAAAAAAAAATCGACAAGCCTTTAAAATTGTTATCAGAAACTCGATTTTCAAATCTTTAACGGGCGTATTATTGCAGCCTTTCATACGATACTGTCAAACAAATTTTCTACTCGGGTAGTCATGTGTAGAAAGAAGATTTTCCCACGAAAACTATCACTTCTTCGATAAAATTTGTAACTGTGCGTATTTGGTTATTTAAGTATAAAATCTACCCTTCGAGCGTGCGGCGCTTGCATGTCAAGTTAACCCTTGTTCTGAAACATATTTAAAACACGGCGCTCTTAAAAATTAATGAAAGGTCAATAATTCTTACGCCAATTAGTTATACATAAACAACTACGTGTAAAACATACAGGGACGTAAAAACCAGGGATTATACAGTAAAGGGTTAACGTGCCAGATGAACACCATCATCACGCTCACGTCTTGTACAATGTATCATCCAATAGAAGATCAAAAAGAAAACAAAAAACAAAAAAATGAATCGAATCGAATCCGCAACCTCAAGGTTCGAAGTCGTATAGTCTTCCAGTCAGCAGGCTCGCTGACAAAATTTCACTGTAGTATAGTACCCGATAAAAGAAGTTGTATTTTCCCAAAGATAGTCATTGATAATGTATCTATAGAAATTGCGTGGTCGAACCCATTAAAATATTGCGGTTGACAAACTCGGGGCGTTCGTCTGGTCTTTTGTTTAGCCAATACATGTCACTTATCCCATAACCTAATGGCTCCATATATCTAACTGTCGGATCGCTGGCCCCGCCCACAGTACTCTGACAGGTTTGGACGTAGTTTTTTATGATTGGTTGGCGAGCTTAGTGTCATTTCTATTGCTCGAATGAGGTGTAGTTGCAACGTTTAAATTACCTAACTAAGAAAATGCTTCTAATAAATGTCTTCCAATGTTGGAGTTCAAAGTTCACAATCGACATCTTAGACGATATTAGTTTGAATAACCCTTTGCCACACAATACTCCCCTTTTACGCCGCTTTGGAAAACATTGTGAAAAAATGAAGAAATTGCTTTTATCAAGCAATACCTTTGAAATTGCCGTTTGCAGCTTCAGTCTAAAATTTTGTTGTGTGGGAATGGGACATTGCAGGTTCAGGGAGATTAAGCAAAATGTAAATTGATATATGTAGCTTCGACGTTTAAGTCGCCAAACCAAGAAAAAATATTTAAATCAATGTTAGAGTTTGACATTCACTTCTGGTTTAAATGAGTGATTTGATTGGTCAATCGATTATTTTTATCGAAAGTAACGGTGTGTAATTATCATATTACTATCTTATTCAAACTAAATAATACTTGTATAAAACAGATTCGGTCTTTTATTCTATTTTTAGCTAGCAAAGCGTCAGCTTTGGTAGCTTAAGTTAACAGATAATTTGAGGTCTTCTCAGAGTTCAAACGAGTGCAAACTGCCACTGGAGGCTTAACCACTAAATGTCTACGCCAAAAAAGTAGTTATTGTGTATACTTGAACATATTATGTTCAAACTGACTGGCCACATGAATTAACTTTATTCAAATTGTAGAGAACACCTTCAAAAGAATGCTATACAACCCATTCCCATTCAATCCCGCTTTTTGAGAATCCCTCGAAAAGGCTTTAGAAAACATTGTGGACAATGAAGAAATTGCTTGTATCAAGCAATTTCTTCAGTGTCCACAATGTTTTCTATCCTACAAATGGTAAAGACGATTACATAACAAAACAATGCTTTGCTAGCTTACAGTACTTTCATTACTTTGATTATTTTTTGAAAGACAAAGTTTGGATTTATTTTATCAGATAATCAAAGCCTGAAAATGATGCTAGTGTCTCTTGTTCGTGGGTAACAGGAAAACAAAGGCGGGATTCTCAGACGATTATCGCTTTCAACCGTATTGATAAACTCAAGATAAACACGTCTTAAATAGTAGTTGACGGGTCTGTCTTTATAAGGTGAACGATCGCTTTTTGTTTTTCTGTGTTTAAGTAAATACACCGTTGGATCATTTCTGTTGTGAGTGGTTTGGAAATTATTTTATATGTATATCTTTCTTTTGTGAATTGGATATATTAAGCTTCATAAAGCGTACAGACTGCACAGTCAGGTGTATGCTTAACCCGTTCCCATGGTGTCCGTGGTCGAGAGGGAGAGCGACGGCTTCCCGATCAAAAGGTCCTGAGTTTGATTCCGGGGAGCGGCTAACGATCTTGGTTCTGTCAATGGCCGACATTCTCGAGTACTGGTGTAATCTCCGGGAAGCAGAATCGAGGGGGATTGGTCTAAGTTGGAAGGAGTTGTTTTCCAATTGGTGTAAATAAATAGATTTAAGCCTAAACCCATTCCCACACTATCCCGCTGTTTTACGCCCATGACGGAAAAAAACCCTTGGAATACATTGTGGAAAAGAGAAAATTGTTTGTTACAAGCAATTCCTTCATTTTCCTCAATGTTTTCTATAAAAATCAAGACAAATAATTGTGAATTTTCATTACATGGAAACTGTCGTCTTCACCTTCTTTGAATTTGGACCAGTCTGAAATTGTGTCGTCTGCTAGTGTGTTAATTGGGTGTTGTACCTATTCTAAACCAAATTGAAAGTTCTCATCTTTACCATGTATTTCGATATTTTGCAAAATTTCGATGTTTTGCAAAATTTCGATGTTTTGTTCAATAATAACCTAAACGAATAGAAAAAGAACTAAACATCTTAACCCTTTACTGTTTTAAACATTTTTTAGAGATGTATAAACTCAAAGAGTAGCAGACGGCATTATAAAGCGAGAACAATTAAAAAAGTAACTTTCCTGTATGATAGAAAATACTGAGGAAAAACAGAAAATCTTTGTTACAAGCATTTTCTTTTTTTTCCACAATGTTTCTCAAGTGAATAAAATAGGGGCGTGAAAATCAGGGAATGTAGGGGAAAGCGTTAAAAAAAAAAAAGAAATGACTTGAAATAAATGAAATGCAAATCACTCTCGACTGAACCCTGCGTACTAAATTAACCATTTAAGAGACGAAGAGAATATTTTTTGTTTTCATGGAGGTATGAACCGAAAAAAAAATCACACTGTATGAATACGCGAAGCGGATTCATACATTGTGTGATTGGTTTTTCGGTTCATACCTCCATGAAAACAAAAAATATTCTCTTCATTTCTTATAATTTAATAGCATCGAACAAAAAAAAGCAAAACTTTACAAATTTTGATACCATTTGTATAGAACTATTTGAAGCATACAAAATGGCTGCGTGCTCAAAATTGTGTTCATGGAGGTATGAATTAAATTTTTCGACCAATCAGAATGCTCGTTTTTGATAGACGAAACTAAAAATTAAATTATATGCATGTGAAGCTGAATTCATTCTAGATTATTTTAACCCATTCCTACACAGTCCCGCATTTTTTACTTTCTTCTAGAAAAAGGCTTTGGAAAACAATGTAGAAAATAATGAAAATATTTGCTACAAGCAATTTCTTTATTTCCACTATATTCTATGCCAAGAAAGGCGGGGATATTTGAAATACTACAAAAGTGAAACTGTCCACTGCATCAATTTTAATTTGGACCCGTCTAAATTTTTGCCGTCTTGTTATGTGTTCATATCTTCTTACAAATTTTAATATCACGAGACCTCGATCATTTTTATCTATTTATATATTTTTTCTCAGTCTGTTAAAGAATACTTAACCATTTTCCGTTCAAACCTGTGATTTTACGTTGCTGAGATTTTATACTTGAAAAACTTTATAGAAAAATAAGAAATTGCTTGTGGAAAGCAATTTCTTCTTTTTCCACATAATTTTCTACCATACAGAATGATTATTTTTAGCTAGCAAAGCGACAGCTTTGATAGCTTAAGATAACAGACGAAATTTTGAGGTCGTCTCAAAGTTCAACGATTGCAAACTGTCATTGGAGGCTTAACCACTAAATCCATGAAATGCCTACGCCATTAAAAGTAGTTCTCATGTATTTCAGGAATATTGCAAATACTATTCAAATTGTATTGAACTCTCTCAAAAGCACGTTATCTAACCCATTCCCTATCAATTCCCTATCAATTCCGCTTTTGGGAAAAAGGCTATGGAAAACATTGTGGACAATGAAGAAATTGCTTGTATAAGCAATTTCTTCAATGCCCACAATATTTTCTACCCAACAAGGAAACGTTTTCTAAATTCAGCCATGCTTTGCTAGCTTAGAGTACTTTCAGTACTTTGATTTTCTAATAAAATCGACTTTGAATTGTCGTTAGCAAAACCATCGAATTTGGACAGGTCTAAAATTTCGAAAAACAGGAAACAGTTAAAGAATAATCAATAAATGTATTTCGTATTTTTATCGATCGTATTAAGCATTGCAGCACGTAAGTGGGTAGAGTATATGTTAACCGAGGAGGTCGGTCATTTTTTTATTAGTAACTCGTGCTGCTTAAAATTCATGAATGGATTAAATGATAGTTCTTTTTAGGTTGGGTCTAGTTTTTCGCCTACATTGACTTAACGTTACAAATTTGATTGTTTGAGAAGTGTATTTTCTAATCATACTTGTTTGGAGTAGTTTTTGGAAAGATACGATTTATAAAATATTGTAATTCCATAAAATTTGATTCGCGTGATCGTTAATCTGTACACTTGAACTTTACTTTTGAAATGGATATATCGTAAGTGAAAATGTGTTTATTAATGGAAGGATAAATTTAATTCTTTTTTGATATAAAATTGATACCGGTGTTCATAAAATAAAGTGATATTCTGTGATACGGGATCGGATTATATGGATTTTTATTGGATATTTATTGAAGATCAACTATAGTCTATTGTGATCAAATTGTCTCGGATTTATTTGACTTTATAAAGTAAGGCTTTTCTTGTTCTTTTTCTTCATAACTTCTGAATACGTCTCAACATTTTACCCTCTATATGGGAATGGGCCCCAATATTATTTTTTGACTTGTCCCCGCCTATTTCTGGATAGACGGTACGCGATATATTCGGAGGCGTATCTTTTCAGCTAGCAAAGCGTCAGCTTTGATACATGAAGTTAACAGACACAATTAGGAGGTCGTCTCAAAGTTCAACGAGTGCAAACAGCCACCGGAGGCTTAACCACTAAATCTGTAAATGCCAACGCCATAAAAGTAGTTCTTATGTACTTCAGAAATATTGCGTGCAAGTTCATTTCTTAGGTATTTTGGCTCACTTGAGCACATCGATCTTCAAAGAAGTTACAGACGACAATTTCAAATTGTTGAAAGTTATAAAATATTTATCTCTTTAGGTAGAAAACAACGTGGAAAATGAAAAAAAAATTCTTGTAACAAGCAATTTCTTCTTTTTCCACATTGTTTTCCACAACTATTTTCTTGGTGGACGTTAAAAAGGGGGATTGTGTTGGAATGGGTTAACTCCTTTGTTACTTGGACCTCGTTTCTTTATCATGATAACATTAGACAAAGAAGATGATTGAACAAAACAATGCTTTGCTAGCCTACAGTACTTTTCAGTGCTTTGATTTGTAGAAAGCCTTAGGTTAGTGGCAAATACAGCTTGAAAATAGCTGTATCTATGACGTTTTTTTGACATTTTTAGCTCACCTGAGCACGAAGTGCTCGGGGAGAGCCATTGTGATCGTTCATCGTCCAGCGTCCGTCGGTCCATCTGTCCGTCTTGTCGTTCGGAATTACAAAAAACAACTCCAACTCGGCTAACCATGGAATTTCAACCAAACTTCACAGAAATGGTCCTTAGGTTATGCTCTTTAAAATTCTTCAAACAATTGAAATCCATGAAGAACTCTGGTTTCTATGGCAATCGATTGAAAAACTCAAAACCTTCTCCCCCAAACCACAAGGTCTAGAGCTTTCGTATTTTGTATACATGTACATGTATATCATCACCAATTATTTCAAAGAAATGACGTACTCCGAAAATTAGTCCATTTCAGCGCAATTCCTGATTTTACAATTGAATAAAGAAGGAAATCTTTGAAAATCTTCTTCTCCCAAACCATAAGGCCTAAAGTTTTGATATTTGCCTATTGAACCTCAAAGTTACCTCAAAAAATTACCATACTCTGTAAATAAGAATTTTTACTTTGCGACCCCCGATTTTATTTAGGAATAAAGAAGAAAATGTTTGAAAATCTTCTTCTCCCAAACCGTAAGGCAAAGCACCTTAATATTTTGGAATATATCATCACCAAATGACCCTGTACCAAATTACCTAAAAAATAACAATACCCTGGAAATTAGCCCTATGTTATGCGATCTCAGATTTACAAGGGATTACAGAAAGAAACCTTAAAACGTTCTTTTCTCAAACCATGAGGCACATGGCCTTGATATTTGGTATATATCATTGTTTATTTACTCTCTACCAAAATACTTAAAAAAACTATTCAACTCTAAAAACTAGCCCTACGATGTTGCATCTTGAATTTACATAAGATTAAAAGAGAAAATATTCTCCAAAACCGTTTGGCGTAGAGCTTTGGTAAATATAACAAAGCCTTTAGCCTTCAGCCATACTGGGGTGAGCGATATAGGACCATCATGGTCTTCTTGTTTTTGAAAGGGATAGTTCCCCTCCACACACACACACACAGACAAACATACACATACAAAGCAATTTACTGTTATTTAACCCTTTTGCAAAATTTTGGACCTGTCCAAATTCAAAGGTTTTTCAGACGAAAATTTAAAGTTGATTTTATTTGAAAAATAACCATTTAATTGGGTAGAAAATATTGTGGAAAAGTAAGAAATTGCTTGCTACAAGCAATTTCTTCTTTTTCCACAATGTTTTCTCATTTACAAAATCAAAGGGACGTAAAAACCAGGGATTAACCAGGAAAGGGTTAAGACTATCCAAACAGCAGTGTGTGCCATATGGGATGATAGTTTTACCATTTCGCTTCCTTATCAGCGGAGAAAAAATCAATAACTTGTTAACTCGAACCCTAACTTTACAAAAAAGGACAAAGAACAGTTGATCATCAATGGAAACTTGAAAGCGTCTAATTGATTTTACTAATTGTTGGAAATGTTTAACTATTGTTGGTACCTAACCTTCGTATAAACACCGACAAAGGTTTTGTGACAGTCCCTCTATTCTTATCGTTTACAGCATACCAGCATACCAGCATACCAGCGCACTGAAATCGTTCGATTGACCTAATCGCATTTGAAATCGAATGAAATTCACAATTTACCTATTTCCCACACAATCCAACTTATTTACGCATCTTAAGAAAAGGGCTTTTGAAATCATTGTGGAAAATGAAGAAATTGCTTGTTACAAGCAATTTCTTCATTATCCGCAATGTTTTCTAAAAAGTTTCAAAATTTCATAAACTGAAAACTGTCGTTTGCAACCTCTTTCAATTTGCACCATTCTAAGCTATTGTCGCTTGGAAGTGGGTCAACGATTAAATCCAGCCGTAACCGAAAATAAGCTGAAAGAATGACACACTGTTTATAAAAATATATATAGTTTATTTCCAATTATTCCCTTTATTAAAAGTTTTGCTGCCAATGCTGCAGGTTTTGCTTCATACAATTCCGATGGAGATCTATTGAAAGAAGTTGTCTTTAAACAAAACTTGTAACTACAGCTTAAACATATGAACATGTAGTCATTATGTTTTACCAACAGCCTAAGAGTTAATATATGATCTGATATTTTTTTTAAATTTTTTGTCTGGTTCTTTGTTAAAAGGAGCCCTTTTTAAACCAGAGCCTTTTGCGTTTCAATATCATATCTTCGTTCGGCAAACCAAACCTTGTAATAGTAGCTTAACCAAGCAGTAGTTACGAAGTTTTGGTAACTAGCCTACGAAAAAAAGACAAGCAATTGCCATATAATCCATAACCAGTCATTCCTGTATTTTTATGCACTTAAAAAATAAGGATTTGTAAAACTTTGTGAGAATATGACAAATTGCTTGTAACAAGAACTCTCCTATTTTCTCATAATGTTTTCGAATCCATATAAAATTTATTTTTCATTTTATTTGCACTTTGAAACTTCGTCTGGATCATCTTTGAAATTGAACCAGTCTAAAGTATTGACGTGTGTAATGGGTTAACTAATTCCCGCATAATCCCTTTTATGCTAATCTAGAAAAGAGTCTGGAAATTGTGGCAAATGAAATCAAAGTGCCGTACGCACTAAAATTGGTCGTCACTGAGAAATTGGACATATCGTTGCATTCCGACTTTAGAATTAGGGTAAAACAACTTTAATTTCTATTACTTTTACAACACGTAGGTTCTATCCTAGTGTATGATATTTCCGTGAATGTTAATTGGAACTTAGATTATTTTACACGAACGTAAGACCTTGATGTAACATGGGTACCGACAAAAAAGCAAGTTTTTGTGAAAACTAAATTTTTAAAAATTCTCGATTGTTAAATTGTCATGGTTAAATTATCCCTGCAAGCTTTTTTATAAAGCCAAAACAGATAAATATGGAAATATGATAACTTAAAATTAAGAGCAAATGCTGACAGCAGGTTCGTGAAATTTCAAAACCCTCTCTTTTTCTGGGCAGAAATTAACAAGTTCCTAAACAGCGCTGATTATAAACAAAGGAAAAAACAATTGACAGTATTCTTTGGGCGAATTCTTTAGACAGCTTGAAAGCATAATAGTCAAATTTTCTCTCCAGAAGAACTTTCAGTACTTTGATTAACTTATGGCTGGAAAATAATTGAGTGGCAGTATCATCTTTGTTTACACCTCGATATGATTGAAGAAAGGGTTGGTTAGACGCGTTCATCACTAGCGGAAAATCCTTGAAGCATTCATCTTTAAAGCGTGTGACCGTCCAGTTTTCCTTTACTCCTTTTGATAATTCTTAACTTGTGAAATGAAATGATTTTTTTCTGTTTTCCCGTCAGAATATACGTCCAGTTGGGCTAAAGGCAGTTTTGGTAAATTGCAGCGACACAATCTCGAATTCATGGTTATATAAATTGGTCTACGACCAATTAAAAACGTTACAAGCAAGTTACTCATTGTCCAACATATTTTCTACTTCAACAGACAGAGATTTTCAGAATTTCATTTACTAAAAATTGTCGTTTGAAACTTCTCTGAATGTTTGGACCAGTCTTAAGTTTTGTAGTCTGGTAATGGGTTGATAAAGGCTGTCTCTGAATAAAGATAGTCGCCTATGTGAGAATGATTATATAAATGTTAGATTTTAGCTTGTCGAGCCCAATACATCATTTCAATAATCAAATCTATCAACCGTCGATATCGATGGGTCCGCGCGAAACAGTTGTAACTGCCTATTTTTTTATACGTAGTAACAACTGTTTAGCGCTGACCCATCGATATGTAAAACTGTAGCATGAAATGAAATTTTACCCATAATTGGGTGTTCATTTTTTTTCACGGGATCGGTATTTCACGACACTCAATTTACCATTTTTGTCGATTGATTTTGTAACTGCAAACTGTTTAAAGGTCGTGGGATTTGTCAAATTGCATGTAAATCATTTCTACAGGGAAGAAAAAAATATTGCACTACAAACGGTTTACTTAACCCTCGTCATGCTGAATAAATTACCTTACTGAAATACTGTCAAATCAAAGGGCTGAGAGCACTGATAGAACTAATCGTTCAAAAATCAATATTTCCTTTAGAAATCAACTTCATAAACAACTCTGACAGTAAACGTACAAGCAGGGGGTGTAGACTAAGATCAGCCTGCACATAAGTGCAGTCTGGTCTTAGTCTACACCTCCTGCCAAAACCGGAATATTCCGGGTTCAGCATGACAAGGGTTAATGTATTATAGTCCTCTGTGGCTTTCAAATGTGTTCATTTTTTTAGCTTTAATAACAGAACCATACACTTGAAATAAAGAATACTCAATAACATAAAAAAGTATGTCAAAGGTTGCACGGTTACCACGTTTTACGAGAACGAATATAAGAGCAAAAGAGCCGTCGAAGGGTATACTCAGCCCAATTCGCCCACTTGGTAGAGTACTGAACTTCGAACCTTGAGATGGCTTGTTCGAGCACATGAGAAAGGCAGGATAGAGTAGTTTGTGTCAATGCCGAGATATGATATGCAACAGATTCAAATGGACCCGAAATGAAAACACGAGTTTCGCAAAGCGCCGCTTAGATTTACTTGCTAGTCGTCAACAACAACAACAACAACAACATCCACTGCAGTTTAATCAAGGGCAGATTATTCCGAAACGACTTGATTTATCAAAATATTTTTTCACACGAACAAATAAATATCATTAGGATTAATTGTAAGTTTCAGTTCATTCTGATTCGACGGGTGACGGAGAAGTTCCGCATAAAAACAAACAAACAAACAAACAACAACAACAAAAGAAACCCCTGCACCCCTAAGCTTTTTTGCTAGGTTATGATGATTTCAGAAATAACTTGGAGGATCAAAATAATTTTTGTCCCATGCGCAACTTATTGTTGCATGTTTTTTTCAATTAATTCACATTAAAACTGTAGGACGAGTTGCGCAAACAAAAAATGCTAATAGACACCAAAACAAAACACTAATGCAACCCTTGTGCGTATAAAAATAAAGTTTGTAGGTTGTACTTTGACTTCCTAGGAAACCCTAGTATCATATTCATATTTAATCCATTTCCAACAAATAAGGCTCTTTGACGGTTAAGAAATAGTAATAGTAATAAAAAACAAACAAAAAAAAAAAAAAAAAAAACAACTTGGAAAACACTGTTAAAAATGAAGAAATTGCTATTAATAAGTAATTTCTTCACAAACGACAATGTTTTCTACCCCAAAAGAGAAAGATGAAAAATCTGTTATTATGACGTTTAAAACACCAAACCTACATAAAAACTTCACCAAAATGTCGACCAATGTTGGAGTTCACAGTTCACTTCCGTTTGAAATATATGGTTTGATTGGTCTACCGAATTTTTATTGACGCGATCCGTCAATTGACAGGATTAAGTTAAATAAATAGTTTACACATAGTACAAACAGTGAATATATTCTCCACTGAACCTATCAAGTAGATTTCAAAAGACTCTGTAAGGATTATTCTTTGGTTAACACTTTTGTATCATTCCTTCAAGAAACTGTGATCGGGTGAAAAAGGAAGCCTTTGTTGGTTAACTAATAACTCTTTTTGTGTTATATTGAGTATTTTTGTTTAGTTCCCTTTCCTTGAACCCTTAAAGTTTTCAGTAACTTCTTTTTAGCCCCATTAAGCATTAATTTTATAAAAGCAGTAAATATCCTTCTGTTCGACCAGTAGATATAGACTGGCGGAGTCATACAGACATCTCACGTCTTTTTTCTGTTCATTTCAGGGACAAGTATTCTCAATGAAGAGCAAACGTCCGAAATACCCGGACTTTGCGGGCATGCTTTCTAAGAAGCAAATGTCGACTTTGGGTAAGTGTCCGTTACACAATGGGTAAATGTGGGAGTAACTTGTTCAATAAGAAGTTGATAAAAAAGTAGTCTTTCGTGTTAAGTTACCAAACATTTACATCGATCAGAATGGGCAGTCACGTGATTGACGAGTCGCGACTGTCAATTAACCTATGTCCTGACAGTGACGCCTTTAAACGCCCATTAAAAAAGAATTTGGAAAATATTGTTGAAAATGAAGAAATTGCTTGTGACAAGCTATTTCTTCATTATCCACAATGTTTTCTACCACATAAGTGAAAGAATTAAAAAAAATCATTAACTAAAATTTGTCGTCTGCAAAATGTTTGAAATTGGATCAGCCCGGAATTGAGCTTTGATTTCCGATATTGGTTGCCATTTAAGGGAAGTGTTTTTGTTGGTTCGGCGACTTAAACGTCGTCACTGTAGCTTATTCAAACAGTAGTTACGACGTTTAGGTTGCCAACCAACCATTCTGATCTTTTGTTACCTGCTCCTGGCCATAATTTTTGCAAAAATAGTACCGTTTACAATCGAAGTGGAACTTTTTGTCGCAGTCGATAGGTGGGACCAACGAAGTCAGTGTGCGGGCCAACGATAGGTCAATACGGATATTAACTAACCCTTGTCATATTGAGCCCGGAATATTCCGGTTTTGGCAGGAGATGAAGACTAAGATCAGACTGCACTTATGTGCAGGCTGATCTTAGTCTACACCTCCTGCTTGTACTTTTCATGCCAGGGTTGTTTATGAAGTTGACTTCTAGAAGAAATATTTCAGCTCTTTGATTCGACAGCAATTCAGTAAGGTAATTTATACAGCATGACAAGGGTTAAGACAAAACATAAAATACATCAAAACCATAAACTTAAGTTTGGAATAGTCTGGAATTCTGTCAAAATGACGGCTACGTATTGATTAACTGTTGGAAAGTCTTTTATTAAACGTTTTCTCACAGTCATTGAAGTTTTACATTTAAAGATGATTATCGCTTTGTATTATAGAAATGATAAATGCGTAATTTTTAACGGTAATTCAAGGACTTTAAATGATATCAACGTGTTAAATAAAGGGTAAATATTGCCCTTATCCACCTAGGTAAATCTTATGTATTAAGTTGTTTAAGTCGATTTACAGATAATAATGTTGCAGAATTTGGATAACTCGATAGTTTTAACTATATATCAACAACGAAGATCCTTACAATGACTCAAAGTTGTTTTTTGTCGTAATTTAAGCGGTGAATTGTGGTACTTTTGTCACACCATCCGACGTCAAATTGTCGAAATCAGTGTATGTTCGGTATGTAGGGATAATCGAGATCTGAATCGTGGGAACGTTTGACTTGTCTCACCGCAGGCGCTCTTTAATACATTATCATCATATATCCGATTGATCATAGTGATGGTAACTGTGTAATTTTACGGTGTGCTTCCTGGACCATAACGTTTCAATTATCTAACCTCGTGCTAACAAAATACCATTTTCTGACTTTTACGAAATATTTCAACTGAAAGATGTCCTCTACAAGATCTGTATTATTTTAACCAAAGCGCAATGAAATTTAGAAAAATGATCGATTGTTGTTCCGTTTTCGAAATCTAAGTTTGAAGTGAGAGCGACTTTGCCGTACCATTTTGTAATGCAGCATCATTGGGCTACTTTTTGTCGCGAGGTAATTGTAATCAAAGCGTGGAAAGTATCGTAAGCTAGCAAAGCATGGTTAATTTCAGAAAATCTTTCCCTTGTTGGATAGAAAACATTGTGGACATTGAAGAAATTGCTTGTTACAAGCAATTTCTTCATTGTCCTCAATGTTTTTTTTAATTTTTTTTCTTTAGATACTTAAAAAGGCGGAATTCAGTGGGAAAGGGTAAAAAGCATGCCTTTGACAAGATTCTTTACAATTTGCAATATTCCTGTAATACATAAGAACTACTTTTTATAGCGTAGGCATTCAATGGATTTTGTGGTTAAGCCTCTAATGGCAGTTTGCACTCATTGAACTTTGGGACGACCTCAAAATTTTGTATGTTAACTTAAGCTATCAAATCTGACGCTTTGCTAGCTAAAAATCGATCGACCTATCATTTTTATTCCTTTTCGACCGGAAATGAACTTTGAACTCCAACACATTTGTAATGAGTAATATTGTTGGTACGGCGACATCAACGTCGTTATTACAGCCTATTCAAGCGTTTTGGTCTCCAACTAACCATTTTACCTTTTTGTTAAAACCCTTTCCTGTACAATCCCTTGTTTTCTCGTCCCTGGGGATTTTTTACTTGAGAAAACATCGTGGGAAAAGAAGAAATTGCTTGTCACAAGCAATTTCTTCTTTTCCCACAATATTTTCTAACCAGTAGGTTCGTTACTTTTCAAATTGCACACACTTTTGATTGTTGTCTGCAACTTCTTTCAAATTGGTATGTTCTAAAATTTTGAAAAACGGGAAAGGGTTAAAGATTACTGAAGATAGATTTCGCATATAAACGTCGCTCAATATCTAAATTGAACTACCTGTTGGAGTCAGTGGGCTAGGCCAGAGATGCATCCCCAATCGCGGCTGTCAATCGAGGAATCAACCGACCAATCAAACCATTTATTCAGCCCGGACCTGAGCTTTCAACTCCAACATTTATTGCCATTATTTTTGTTTACATTTTATGTTGGTTTGGCGACTTAAACGTCGTACCTAAAGCTCATTCAAATATTCCACCAAATATTCCACCTTTTTGTTACATGCTTCTCGCCATAAAATTTTCAAAACAATGCCGTTTCAAATCGAAGTGGGACTTCCGGTCGGAGAAAAAGGGCGTGGCTAACGAAGTAAGTGGGCGGGACCAGCGATTGGTCAGTTGGCTGAATCCTGATAAGAAACAGAACAATATTTAACTTTACGATCTTTTCCATATTTTGTAGTACGTTTAACCCGTTCTCATAAAATCCCCCCTTTTACATCGACAAGAAAAAAGGTTTTGAAAACAAAGTGAAGAATGAAGAAATTGCTTGTATCAAGCAATTTCTTCATGAACCACAATGTTTTCTATCCAAAATGATGAAAAAAAAAAAATAAAATAAAATTTCATCAACTCGAAATTTTCATTTGCAGCTTCTTTCAATTTGAACCAGTCTAAAATTTTGTTGTGTGGGAATGATTTAAGGGAGATAAATCATTTGACAACTACTGTTTCATTCATAGGGGGGGGGGTCATATTGGACAATTTGCATGAAATTAGCTGGACTATTTTCGAATAAAAACCCGAGGTATTTCTATAGCCCTGTTGTCCGCGTCTGCGTCGTCGTACAGAAACGTTGACATTTTGTAATATATCTGGTATCACACTTGAACAACTAGCAATATCGAGGTTTTAGAGCAAAAACATAGTATGGGTCTATACATTGTAGACCCATACTGTGTTTTTTCTCTAAACCCTCGTTCACCACCGATAGAGCAATCTATACCAAGAAGGGGATAATTAGAAATGCATTTATGAACGAATAAAATTTTGGGAATATACGTTTTGATCAGCTAACGGCAGAGATTAGTTCGCAGCCATCAGCTTTTTTTTACTTCTCCATATAGGGTTTCTTTGAGACGTTTTTAATTTCAGCATGGTTAAAACCAATAGCAGACGACAAAATTTCAGACTGATCCAAATTTAAAGAAGTTGCGAACGATATTTTTATTTAATTTGAATGAAAAAAAAGGTGTTAAACTAGGCAGAAAACATTGTGAGAAAATGAGAAATGACTTGTAACAAGGAAATTTTCCTTTTATCGCCATGCATTTTTGTGGTAATAAAGGTGGATTGTGTTGAAATAAATTAAATGGACACCGAGCGTAAGTGGGTTAAATATCATAATGGTTTTAACATCGTTATCTGTAAAATGACTAATGCTTTGATATGTAGGAGGGATTAGTTAAGCCTTTGTTTATAAATTTGGACAAATTGTTCGTAACCCTAAGTATATCGCTGTCTGTTACCATCCCATTCGGGACCTACATTTTGGTTGGATTCTATATTCCATTTTTATTCGAAGCGACATACAAATTTTCCCTTCTTCCAAATCTTACAGCGAATTAATCCATTTCCAAACAACAAAAAATATGGCCTTAAATAATACATACAGGTCTTGGACATCCAGCAGTCTTTTTTTTTTTTTTTTTAAATTTATGTAATAATGTTTTGCATTAAAGGCTTTTTCTGGCTCATGTAACATTTTTTCTTATAACTAGAACACATAATATATAATACATATTAATACTATTCAGAATATTTTAGATTTTGTCTAAGCTTTGTCTGGGTTTTAAGCAAATTGTTTCTTGATGTCCGGAAAGGGCTGGGTGACAAATTCGCAACCGCAGACGGGTTCGTGTGCTCCGGACGTTTCTTGTTGTAAACAAGTGCGTCTTGACTTTGATTCAGCAAATAAACTGAGGACCAAACAAATCGCCCTATATTTCAAATCTCGCTAGATTTAACGGAAAACGAGACTTCAAAGGAACGGATATTGTCTGTTTGGAGCATGAAATGAACACGAAGTGGGTTGTCTATCACCAAATTACTTGTTTGTCCAATAGACAGGGTATCGTGGCATATTTTGATCGGTTTGGGTTGGGTTTATTGATAAGTTTCCACAGCGAAATGTTTATTTTTATTAAATTCTTAAAATTTTGAATATTGATAGTGCATACACATGTTTACTACAATTGTATACTTACATAACTTTACACTTATTTTCAATATGTTTGATATATCTGTTAAGAAATTGTTGCAGAGTCCCTCGTTATGGTCCGGGAAGCACACCGTATAGCTTTTTGTGCTCATGAAATGAACGATATATCAATCATACACGAAAAAAACACGATTACTCCATTTCTCTTTTATGAAAAAAGAGAGAAAAATTTGAAAGTTCTCGGACAATATCTTTTTCGGACAAAATCTTTCAAAGCCGTTAATTTTTTTATGTGATTTTCATGTCAACCTGATGACGTCATCCCGACTCTGGTTCCAACTGAGATTACGTTAAGTAGTGAGAAATGAACGAAAGAAGGGCTTAACCCATTCCAACACAGCAAAATTTTAGACTGGTCCAAATTGAAAGAAGCTGCAGACGACAATTTCAAGTTGATGGAATTTTGAATTTTTTCGTCTTTTTGGATAGAAAACATTGTGGATAATGAAGAAATTGCTTGATACAAGCAATTTCTTCATTTTCCACAATGTTTTCCAAACTTTTTTCTCGAGGGGCGTAAAAAGGAGGGATTGAGTTGGAATGGATTAATCTACCAAAACAGTGCGGTTATCATTTTGGTTCTCGGGAAAAATGTCAATTGACAATCCACCGAGAAATCTTAATAATCCACCCGAAAACTCTACATCTGTATTAGTTTATACTAATTTGTTTCAGTTCGATTGGGACGGAAGCCTTTTTTGAATAATCATCCCTTTCCTGTTTTGCCAAATATAAGACCTGTCCAAATTCAAAGATTTTGCAGGCAAGAATTTAAAATGGATTTTATTCGAAAAATAACCATTCAGTAGGGTAGAAATAATTGTGGAAAAGGAGAAAATTGCTCGTTAGAAGCAATTTCTTCCTTTTCTACAATGTTTTCTCAAATGTAACATCATAGGGACGTAAAAACCAGGGATTAAACAGTTGCTCTCGAACACTCACAATCCAGATGGTTTCGCGCCCCTGAAAGAGAGGAGGTGACTTTAATCCACTGCTTTCAAATTTTACAGCTGGATATACTGAGCCTGGCTACTAAGTGTCTTGCTCATGAATCTAGGTAACGGTGGGGCTCGAACCCGTGATCTTAAGATTACGGGTCAAGCTCAGCCATCGGGGCAGTCTGAATATGTATTGAAAGACAGGCGAAGATATTTGTTGTTTATTGTCCTTTTTATACAAAACTTTAGTTACGATGTGTTAGCCACTCACAGATGGAATATATATGTCAAATTATAGCGCAAGTAGTGACATTGCCTGGCCAAACAGGCCAAACTCCAAATGTTGGAGTTCAAAGTTCACTCCCGGTCTAAATGGATGCTTTGATTGGTCGATTGATTCTTTAAATGCCAACTGTTAATTGTTATATGAGTGTTTATGTCTCTTTCCAAATATCTGTTTAACGCTGCACCCGATTGGTACTTTTTCGTGTGACTTGTAAAATATTATAGGAAAATTACAGGTTAATGCCTTTTTTCCGTAACGGACAAAACATATGTTCTATCCTCGAATAATAGTTCATATCTGATAAGGGTTTCTTAAACACGTGCCTGTAATTTAATTCCAGACTCTTTAAAGGGCCACACGTGCAGTTTATTCAGGGAATAAAAGAGGGGGCACACACTTCTTTATTAGTTTTATTAGAGAAGCCTTCTATCTCTTTCGATTAATGTCGGAAGGTACTCTCATCTCATTTTCCAAGATCAAAGTCTAATTTTTCCAATCAACTCGATCAAAACGGACAGATATAACAGTTTTAACCCCTATCCTTCACATCGAAGCCGCGTTTTCTTTTACCATGGTTTTCAATGTGTGGTATCACTTCGTTGGAAAAATTGAAAATAATTTAATTTTTAGTTTCGTCTATCAAAAACGAGCGTTCTGATTGGTCGAAAGAAAATATTCATAACTCCATGAACAAAATTTTGAGCACGCAGCGATTTTGTATGCTTCCGCACAATATAGTCCCATACAAAAAGGTAACAAAATTTGTAAAGCTTTTGCTTTTTTCGCTCGATGCTATTAAATTATAGGAAATGAAGAAATGTTTTTTGTTTTAATGGATGTATGAACCGAAAAAACTAATCACACAATGCATGAATCCGCTTCGCGTATTCATACAGTGTGATTAGGTTTTTCGGTTCATACCTCCATGAAAACAAAAAATATTCTCTTCATCTCTTTAATAAAATTTGCCTTTTCAACCATTTTCAAATGAGATGCCTTGCTGTCAAATGAACGGATGTGACTGACCACGCCCACTGAGCTCAGACGGGAAATTCGACAATGATATTAAACGACGTGCTTTCTTTAATTGCAAAAACTATGGTCAAAGAATAACATGGTTGATTGGCTATCAAAACTTCGTAACTACAGCTTGAATTAAAATCACCAAATAAAAGACAACAGTTTAGATATTTATCTTTTTACAAATGTAGGAGTTCAAAGTTCACCTCCGGTCTATATGGGATTTGATTAGTCTATTTATTTGATTGACACCGTGATCCGTCAAAATACAATGCGAATAGCATTTTCCATTTTTTTGAGTCGTTTATTCTGTAAAAAGATAATGTTTTCATCAGGAAATTCAAAATCACTTCATTTTGGTGAACAATGTGAAATGAGTATTTGTTCAAATATCTAGGAAGACTTCTTTTTCCACAATATTTTCTCATATATCAAACAACAGAGATGTTAAAAAAAAAAAAAAAAAAAAACAACAGGGAATGATCAGGAAAGTATTATATCAGTCCACACAATTGATATTATTTAAAGCCAATATCCATGAGGGAAGTGGAGTCCAATAAATCATTTCTGTAATAATATTTACAGTCGTAAATTGAGATCAATGATGCCAATCAGCGTCCGAACTATTATCGATCGATTACTTCGGGTTAATTAAAGAGGAACAGTAAAATTGCGGAAGGAAATAAGTCTAGACAACTGTAGGCTCGTTATGCTCAAAGGAACCCTCTTAATCACAACTTTTAGAATAGCAATTCACTGCTTAGTTGCAACTCACATTTTGCAGAAACATTAGATTTATAGAATCAAAGTACTGAAAGTACTGTAAGCTTGCAAAGAATTATTTTGTTATGTAATCTTCTTTGCCATATGTAGGGTAGAAAACGTTGTGGACACGTTGTATCAAGCAATTTCTTCATTGTCCACAATGTTTTCCAAAGCCTTTGGGGGGGGGATTCTTTAAAAGCGGGATTGAATGGGAATGAGTTGTATAGCATTCTTTTGAATGTGTTCTCTACGAAGGTGTGGCCAGTCATTTTGACACAATATACTTGAGTATACACAAGAATTACTTTTTTGTCGTAAACATTCGTTGGATTTAGTGGTTAAGCCTCCAGAGGCAGTTTGCACTCGTTTGAACTCTGAGAAGACCTCAATTTCTTTTCTGTTAACTTAAGCCATCAAAGCTGACGCTTTGCTAGCTAACAATTAGCTACTGACAAATTGGTGTTGCGAGTTTAAAGGATTCCACTGTATTACTCTATCAGTCGACTTGATCAAAGTTTTATCGAGTTAACCAATTACTAGACGATAAAATTTTAGACTGGTCCGAAGTCAAAATTTGCAGACGACAGTTTTTAGTGTATGAATTTTATTTCTTTTTCTTAGAATTTTCTTCATTTCCTACAATATTTCCCTTTTTTTCCCTTAGGGCATCAAAAAGTATATTGTATTGGAATGGGTCAATTAAATGTTAAGAAACATCTCAACTTATAAGCAAACTGCAAAGTATTAGATTTTTCCAAACTCAAAGAACATGCAGAATACAGAACAAAGTTTATGAAAGAAGTTTTATAAAGGGGACCAAAATTAGACAAGTATACATTGTTCATTATAAACAATTTCTTCTTTTCTCACACTGATTTCCAAAACATTAGGTTTCATGGTGTCAACATGCGATATTTTGTGGTAATGGATGAATGGAATAAATTGTCAAATCAAATCATGAGGAAAATCCAAAATTTTCGCCATGGTTCGAATAAAACAAAAGTCGACCATTACACCTGATTAGTCTAGACGTATGGTAGGCGATCACCATCTTATGTAATTTAAGTTATTTTAAAGACCATCGGGGTTGAATAGACTCACTATAAAATTCGTAAATTAGAAAATGGTTAAATTTGTTTGAAATTGTTCGTAATCAGCCAATAATTCCTTTTATTATATACATATGAATATTTCCAGTAAATAGATAGATTCCACACAGAAAATTTATCTGATAGATCTGTAAATATGGTTCCGTAAAAGGCAGGTTAAGACGACGTCATTTTCATACCTTTATTGGCGTCATAATAAGAATACACGTTATAAGAATGGTAAGAGAAACAGTCGTAGAATTACAGAGTTCTTTTATATTGTCGATTTATGTAATAATAAAATATAGGAATATATGTATGATTAATGGAATACTAAGTTATGATATCGAATTAACACCTATATTTGTTTCTCGCTGCTGTGGAAAATTTTGATATTCTACTTGAGTTTCGGTCGTGTCAAATATCGAACATTTTCTTCGCAGCTCAAAGCAAATACAAGATGTTGTTTCGCTATTTTCTATTCATTACTAAGTTGGTAATTGTCGTCTAACACATCGAGCCTAGGCTAGCTGCGATATAGTGGCCCTCTTTTTGATAAGCTGTAGGCATCGCCAACAGATTATCAAATAGAGATCAACTAAAAAGGTTTATTCCTACTTAACACGAAAATTATTAGCAGAAGTTGTGAAGGGTAGTCTATAAACCAATCTGTCTGCATGCAAAAACAGATGCTAGTCTGTGAGCCATACCTATATTGGTCTATAATGAGTGCAAATGGACAAACATATTTCACGCTAGCAATAAATCTGAACGAGTTATTTCGTCAACGATTTATTTCGTCCAGTCTCTTCCCGGGAAAGCCCAATGTGTGCTATGCTAGAACAGTCCTACACTTAAGTGACTTCCAGCCAGAAATTTCCCGGAGAAAGTAACTGTAAATGAATTTTCTGTGGTCAGTTAAATATGCAAACTGACCCTCAAATCACCCCCAGGACACCAGATTGGTATGTTTACTGATAAGCCCAGGATGTAATTTGAGTAACTTGAGTATGAACTTTGTAATGGTGATAAATCCAATTCTTGATCATGAGAGGCTTTTATCAGCCTAGCTACATTCTAAATGAAACATTCACTCTGTACATATCAGCAATTCCATATTAAATCATTATCACAAAATTTGCCCTTTTGACAAACTTAAGAATATGAGCTTAGAAAAGTAGAGTTGAAAAAGAAGCAATTTCTCATTTTCAAACAAGGTTTCTTACATAAATGACATTTTTCATTTTGAAAGCTTTTTAAAATGCTGTATTTGGTAGTTTTAGCTCACCTGAGCACAAAATGTGTTCTTTGTGAGCTATTGTGATCGGTCATCGTCCGGCATCCGTCTGTCTGTATGTCCGTTCATGATTAAAAAAAATCTTCTACTCCTAAACTATCATGGAATTTTAACTGAATCTCACAGAAATGATCCTTAGGTCATGCTCTTTCAAAATACCTCAAAAAATTTATATCCATGTAAAACTGTCGATTGCTATTGCAACCAAGTGAAAAAACTTAAAAAGTCTTCTTCTCCCAAGCCATAAGGCCAAGAGCTTTGATATTTGCTAGAAATTATTATCTATTGACCCTCTCCCTAAATACTTCAAAGAATTAACGTATCTTGAAAATTAGCCCTTTTCTTTGCAATCCCTGATTTTACATAAAAAATAAAGAAAGAACTCTTTGAAAACCCTTTTCTCGAAAAGCATAAGGCCTAAAGCTTGGATATTTGGTACAAATCATTATCTTTTGACCCCTCTTCAAAGAATAACCGTATTTTGAAAATAAGCCCTTTTCTTTGCAATCCCTGATTTTACAGGAAATCTTTGAAAACCTTTTTCTCCCAAGCCATGAGGCCAAAAGCTTTGATATCTGGTATAAATCTTCATCTTTTGGCCCTCTATCAAAATACTTTATAGAATTACCGTTTATTTAAATTTAGCTCATTTAGGTGCATTCCCTAAAACACATAGAAATGAAGAAGGAAATCTTTGAAAGTCTTTTTCTCTTAAACCATAAGGCCAAAGCATTGATACTTGGTATAAATCATCATCTTGACCTTCTACCGAAATACTTGGAAGAATTAACTTACTCTGAATATTAGCCCTTTTCTAAATGATCCTGTTTTTACATATGAATAAAGAAGGACATCTTTGAAAATCTTCGTTTACAAAGCTATAAGGCCTAGATGTGTATTATCTAGTGTATATCAAAACCCTTTGAACCGCTACCAAAGATCTTCATAGAATAATTGTATCTTAAAAGTGAACCCATTTTTGTGTGATCCCTGCTTTTACATAAAAAGAAAATCTTCTTCTCCCAAACCGCCGCCGTCATAGCGCAGTTGGTAGCGCGTCGGACTGTCAATCTAGAGGTCCCGGGTTCGATCCACGACGGCGGCACTCATCCTTTCCGACTATATGTCTCTCACCAATGGGTCGATGATCGTAGACCTATGTGGGATAGCAGCTGGAGGCTAGGAAAGGGTGTAATGGTAGTACTGGTGTGAGAAGTACCAGGATTCCATTGTTAGGTGCTCCAGCCGCCGCGATATAACTGAAAGATTGTTGAAAGCGGCGTAAAACCCCATTCAAACAAACAAACAAATCTTCTCCCAAACCATAAGGCCCAGAGCTTTAATATTGGGCATATATCAATACCTATTGATCCTTCACCAGATTACTTCACAAAATTACCGTATTCTGAAAATAGCCTTTTTCTGTGCGATTCCTGATCTTAGAAAGGAACATGTCTTTGAAAATCTTCTTCATCTAAACTATAATGCATAGGGCTTTGATATTTGGTATGTATTAATGCCTATTGACCCTTCATCAAATTACTTCAAAGAATTACCTTACTCTGGAAATTAGTGCTATTTGGTGGGATATTCAATATACTTAATATTAAAGGAGGAAATCTTCTACCCCAAAATGAATAGGCAGAGGGCTTTAATCTTTTGTACATATCATAAAGCCTTGAGCCATCATACTCAGGGGAGCGATATAGGACCCTCATGGTCCTTTTTTTTTAATTCTTTACAAGCCTAAAATACTTTTACTACAAATTGTTAACCCTAGCTGTATTAAATCACTGGGTCTCGCAACCCTCCGTAATAATTGGTGAACTTTTCCGTTTACAATGATATTTAATAGTATTTCAATTTGATTTCCAGGCAATTTAGACACACTTTAAATTGTAACCTGCCTCTTTTTTCAATTTCAAACAGGCTATTGTTAAGGATGTGCGTATTATGCGTTCACAGAATTGATGCTTAGGCTATGATCATTCAAAATACCCAAAATAATTCAAAACCATGAAGAAAATTGGTTGCTATGCCAACCAAAAGAAACAATTTTGGAATTATTTTTCTTGCACACATAAGGCATAGATCTGTCAAATTTTGAATGCAGCATTTACATGCGGTACTTAAGCTACCAAAATAGTTCAAATCGATTGGGTAAGGTCATCACAAACCTTATGCTATGGGAACCCTTTTTTTACAGAGATGATTGATTGATTTGTTGAATGGGGTTTATCGCCGCTTTTAACAGTATTTCAGTAATGTTGCGGCAGCTGGAGCACCTTACAATGGATTCCTGGTATTTCTCACACCAGTACTACTACTACATCCTTTCCTAGCCTCCAGCTGCTCTCCCGTTAGGTTTACGATTATCCACCCATTGGTGAGAGAAAAATGTCGGAAAGAATATGTGCCGCCGTTGTTGAGAGATAAAGGGGCAAATCTTAGTAAATATTCTCCTTGCAGTCCATAAGGCATTTGGCTTTCAAATTTTGTAAGTAGCATCGCCTTATCAAGTTATGGTATTTTTATAAAATACTATAAACGATCAGTTTTTGACCAAAGTAAGCCCAGTGTTTTGTGGGATCACAGATTTTACATAGAGAAAAAGAAGGATGTATTATAAAAATCTTTTCCTCAGAAACCATGAAGCCTGTAGAGCTTCCAAATTTTGCATGTAGCATTTCCCTATGGTGCAAATATATTTCAGGTATATAACTTTCTTTATAAACTTAAGCCCTATGTTGTTGGGTCTCGAACTGAAGAAGAAAGGAATCTTTGAATAATCTTCCTATACCATGAGGCCAGGAGATTTCAGTTTATGCCCTGTTGGTACTGTAATAAAATACTTTAAATGTTTATTCTTAGACCAACATATAAATTATTTGTTGCGAGATCCAAGATTTCTTTTTTCTTGAGATTCATAATTTAAAAAGAAAATCTCCTAAACCGAAGACTAAAGCTTTCTAATTATACAGACAGCATTACTTTATAGTAAATCAAAGTACTGAAAGTACTGTAAGCTAGCAAAGTATTGTTTTGTTCAATAATCTTCTTTGTCAAACGTTATCATGATAAAGAAATGAGGTTAAAGTAACAAAGGAGTTAACCCATTCCCACACAATTCCTCCTGTTTACGCCCATCAAAAATTAGTTGTGGAAAATGATGCCATGATACTTTAGGGAAACTAAGAGGCTAGAATATGGGCTATTTTCATCAAATATACAAAGTTTGAAGTGGTTTAGTTGATGATTATAATGTCAAGCAACTGTTTACAGCATCGATTTGAAACTTGATGAAGCGGTTCATCTAGGGGTTCTCAAATGCGGAGCCTTACCAAATTTAGGTCCGCACCTTACCTACTTCCTGTTTTAGGATTTGTCAACAAGTTAACCCAATGAATTCCCATATTTCATTGGATTTACTTTAAAAATTAGGATAGATCTTTTAGAAATTTGGTCTGATCAATCAAGAATCAAAATCATGGGACAAGGGACTTCATGGAAATTTCACCACAAAATCTTTGTTTACACCACAAAGTCCATAGTTTTCATCGAATTTACTTCAAACTTTCACAGAATGGTTTTATAATCCTAAGAATTGATTTTTTAAATGGGTAAGGTTAATAAAGTATCACGAGAAAAGGGGCCTTATGAGAACTTGATTTACATACCCTTATAACATAATAATTTTCACAGTTTTAATCGGATTCTCTTCAAAGATGCAAGGAATAATTCTGGTACTGGAAACACTTGCAGAGGGGCCTTATAGATTATCATTCAAAACAATCTTTAAAATGTATGCGATGAAGTCCACAATTATCATCAGATTGTCTTTAAAATTTCACAGACCAGTTGTAGGGTCGTAAAGAAAGTTCCTTTCGGAAATAGAATAGGTCTATAAGAAAATAAAGGAAAGGGGGCCATATTGATTGTTGCTCAATATAATAAAGGGGATAAAGTCTAATTAGTTATTTTCATTTTATGCATTCTTCTTTAAGCTATTAGCTTCCTTAAATTTTATGTTACTTTAAGGGAAAACTTGATGGTCAGTAGAGCGCCTCATGCCCTGATGGGTCTCTTGTTAGGAAGAGAGCCTTAAAATTTCTGAAGAGTAGGGTTTATTTAACCCATGTTTTACCAAAAGATGTTGCATAATGAGATTCTCTCATTTTTTAAAGACATTGAAATATACCAAAGATATAAATGTTTAACCCATTCCCACACAATGACGCTTTTTGACGCACATAAAGAGGAGCAAATTGGAAAATATTGTGTAAAATGCAGAAATTGCTTGTTGCAAGCATTCTATCCATTTTATACCCATAAATTTGAAAAAAACACACACTACAATTTCACAAATCTTAAATTGTCGTTTAATTGCAGCTCCTTTTAATTTGGACCGGTTTAAGATGTTGCCGTCTGGTAACAAACTTAAATAAAGTACTTACTATTTACCCCACAATATAGAACATAGATAAAAACAAATTTAAAATGAATGACCCATCACACTTAAAAGAACCATCTTAAGATTACAACAAGCAGTTGGATCAAAGAGAGTCTTTACTTGTCAAGTTTAGTCAATGCAAACACACAAACTCATTGTACAGTAAATTAGAATGACCATGTGTAATGAAGGTAATCCCTCTGGAAAATAAATATAAGTATTATCTTCGCATATACTTTTCAATATGGTTTCAAACCTTTCATAAGATGGGTAAATGTAAGCATATAAGTAGGAATTATGGGCTGGCTATTTAGACCTAAAACCAAGGCAGGTACCTTACATGCACCTCTGTATTTTACATGGCATATCATTAAATCAGGGTGTAACCTTTTTAAAAAATATACATTCAATAGTCCAAAATCACTCGATACAGTAAAAGTGTGGTTGAAATGAAAAATCTGTCTGCTTGGAGAAACATAAAATCAACAGAATAATTATAAATTGTAACACTGATAAGCCAAAATGTGTGACTTCCTGTTATCAGGATTGTTGATCTAATGGTCGGTCAAAATAGTTTTATTGCCCCCATGCTGTTAAACTTCCCAAGAATGCCAGAATGACCGTTACAGTGATACTGAGATCTGATTTTATCTTGATTCACTAGTGAATATTTTCAGGCACTAAAGTATCTGACTGAGAAGTAATAAACTAACCGATACAGGAGAAAAATGCAATGATTCCTTCCAGAATTCACCACGTGACAAGATCAAGAGAAATGTTGTTATCTTGAGTCCAAAATGTCGCAACTACAATCGGACAAAGCTGCAATTACGATAGTTTGGTCGTACGTCGACGAAATGCAGTTGGAAGCCTTGTGTATCTTCTGTAAAGATAAATCAGATTTTCTTTCCATCTTCAAATACACGCATTTTTATTCCTTTCGAGACCAAAAGTTCCATTCTGGTAAACATGTATAGGCATTTCTTTTTCACAGAAAGGTATTCAGACCTTAGTGCAATCCAACATAATTTTTTAATTCAAACTATAACACTGGGACAAAATTTACACAATATCTATCTCGATTATTTAAAGTTGGTATATCAAATCTGGATTTGAATGTCTATCCTACTTTAGGTGTGAACTAGTTAATCTGTCCAATGTACTCTACTATTAGACCGGTACCGCCGTCGACTTTAATAAACCTAAAGTCGACAGTGGTACCAGTCTACTCTACTATCCGATCGATGAGAAAAGGCTCGCCAGGCAATTTTAAGTCTTGTTTAGCATTTTACACGTGCTTATTATCGTTTTGATTTCTGCTCACCAGTATTCCTTATTGTATTTCCCTGTCTCTTAACTATGCCCAGATAGGTTAGAAATATGATACAAAATGTGAAACTACGACATGCGAACATTATAAGTTACAGCGTGTTTTTTTTTTTTTTTTTTTCAACCACAAATTACTTTACTGGTCCGCAGTACGGGGGCTATTTACCTGTGAAGAGGTTTGAAGTTAACTATCAGATTAAGACATCGTTATACTGTTGTATTCGACAGAATCCCATTAAAAGTTCGGGCCCGAATGATATTGCCTGTGGGTGTTCTTTCTGAGATGGGCCAAATGATATGGGATATTTAAAACAATAAATGTCCGGAGAAAATTTCACCCATCTTCATAAAAGTGACTCCCTTCGCTCTGTTTGATACCCTTCAAATTATAAAAATAAGTTTCACCTAAGAAACATACCGTCGTTTGGCGCGCAAAATGTCGTAACTACAGCTTGACACACGCCCACAACGACACGTATGTTCCTGTCGACCGTGTCAAAAATATCTTTAATGTATTTTTTTTTCAAAAAGCACTATATCAATAACACAGTTGGCACTGATCAATAAGGTTTTTATTCCAGGTTTTCGTTTCTGATTCCGTCATATATATCATTAGGGATTTGCCATTAGGCGTGACTATTTGTGCATTCCAGAGTGAAAAATCAGCTAAATTAAGAACTTTTAGTACATTTATCCAACAAAGATCACTGACTTCAGTTATTCTGATCGCAATTAGATGGACACAGATTTGAGTTCGCTGAAAGAAAGCGTTTCAGCTTTCGAACCTCACAGGTGAAAGGATGTTAAGTAATGCGTGGCCAGTGTTTCAGCTTTTATGGCCAGAAAATGATCGCGATATTACGTACAATTGGATATTTGAGATAATGATGTTAATTTCCTGTTGTTTTCGGGACTTTTAGATTTTGGGTCATTAAACGACTACCAGGCATGTCGCCGAATTTGTCTAAATACGCAAAAAACATAAACACCTTGTAATTTTAAGGTTACTTTGATGGTATGTTTCCCTATAAAATTTGAATTTCAAATATTTTGTCAAATTTAGGATTTAAATTCCGCTATTAATAGCTTTCTAGTTTAGACCAAAAATCTGGATTGGTTTGAAGTTAAAATATCCAGTTCGGAAGCAGATAGGATAATTGCCACTCATAGACGGCACCCCCATCAGTGTCATACCAATTATGATAAACTATGGCCTTGTTCTGGCTCGTTTGGCGATAATTTGTTGTGTAGTGAAAACTTAACTGCCTTTCTTCTCAACAATAGATAAGATTGAACTACCCATCGTTACATCCAAACAACGCGATACAGTACAATTCGACCCATTAACGACAAACACTTCAGACGCAAACAATTGTTTAATGCACCAGCTTCCTTTATCGACCTTTTCATCGCAGGGTGAAACAGTCTTTACTATCTGGATAAAATGGAGTATTGCATTGGTAGAGGTTCTTCTGTTAACACCTAATATAAAGTTTCGAAAATAAAGCAAAATAGCAACAACAACAATCACTCACCATTGCACAGACAACAAGATGTAATCATCATTATCAACAACAACAACAATAAAAACCACACATAAACAATACAGAAAAAAATAAACGTCCATTCAAAGATACATATAAACAACCACGACACAGCTCAACTCAGCACAACACAACTCTACTTAGAACAATACAATGCAATATGAATAATACAATACAATACCATAAAACATCACATGCATAAAAATCTAGTACTCTTGCAATATTGCAATTGGGGAAAAGATCTTGAAAGTATTCCAGCAGTTGCTGTATTCCTTCTTTTTTCTCAACATTCAAACGTTAACCCATTACCACACAGTGACGCTTTTGGACGCCCCTCTAGAGAAACAATCAGGAAAACATTGTAAAAAATGAAGAAATTGCTTGTGAAAAGCAATTTCTTCATTTTACACAATGTTTTCCACCAGAAAAGTGGAAAAAATCTAAAATGTAATAAACTTAAAATTGTCGTCTGCAATTCCTTTGAACCAGTCTAAATTTTGCTGTTTGGTAATGGTTTAAGATAGTTACAGTAACCTCTGACTTTTCAAAGAGACTCTACCCGCAATTGTCCAATCGCTGGACCCGCCCATAGACTGCGACAGGAAGTTCCGCTTTTTACGGCGTTAACTTGCAAAAATTATGGTCAGTGGCAAGTTATAAATAAGTATAATGTTTGTTTGGCGACCTAAACGTCCTAACTAAAGCTTGAATAAGCTGTAGTAACGACGTTTATGTCGCCAAACCAACAAAATTCATTCTCAAAAAAATGGCGACAAATTTGGGAGTTCAAAGTGAACTTCCAGTCGAAACGAATATATAATAATAATAATAATAACTTTATTTTAAGAAGGTAAAACATTAAGACAGCATTTTCAATTTACAATGAATAAAACATGTCTTTTTTACAATGTTGCCTTCTCTCTCTCTCATCTCTCTCACATCCTTTCTCTTTCTTTTTCTCCCCCCCCTCTCTCTCTCTTCCTATCGTATTCTTCCCCTTCTCTCTCTCAGACACACACACACAGAGTCTCACTCTCCCTCCCTCTCTCTCTCTCTTTCTCTCTCTCTCTCTCTCTCTCTCTCTCTCTCACACACTCTCTCTCTCTCTCTCTCTCTCTCTCTCTCTCTCTCTCTCTCTCTCTCTCTCTCTCTCTCTCTCTCGATCCATTAATAAACGAACGTGAACGATGTAAAACTAAATCGCGAAAATGAAACAAATAATATAATGAGGAGAAAGAATGCTTTGATAAAATTGAATGATTTCATTGGTCAAATGATTATTTAATTTACAGCCGCGATTGGTCAATTTAATTCGAATTATGTAATTATGATAATAGTAATAATAACTGCAAATGATAAAAATCCTTTCGGCCTTGAATGAGTATCATGCACGCGACTAGCCAATACGTAAATCATTGCCCTGTTTATTTATTGATAGATGTCTGACACCGGGGTGCTGATAAGCCTGATGGGCTTGACCACGGGCCAGCATCAAAATTTGTTTTACCTAGATAAATCTATCATGTCTAGATAAACTCCTTGATAACAGGCCATACCCACTTTAATATCTATCTTACATGCTAACCATAATTTTGATATCATTTGCTTTTTCACGTCGACGTACATTCGAAATAAGCTAACCCGAATGGGACCCTCATGGAAAAAGCGTAAAGTATCTAACTTGCACGGATTGTGCATTCTGACCAGGGTCGAAACTTTTCGAGGACTCTCTGATTCTCTGAATCTAAAATTGTCATACATTGTTTCATTTTTTTTTCAAAATACTAATTCTGGTTGATCTCTGTTGGGATCCTATGTTTAAAAAATATTTGCTTGGCTCAGTACCTGAGGGGACCTTCTTCGCGAAACGGGTCACATTTATTTATAGTACACATGCCGGAAGTCCGTTTTTATCAACATAGTTAATTCGAAATATTCAACGCATGACCTTAATGTGGGTCATTGCACTACCGTCGTTGTCATCCTAAAACCTCGTAACTACAGCTTGATTGGAGCGCTTTTAGAATGACAACGACGATTTACATATATCGAGACATAGTATGGCTTTATACAATGTATAGAGCCGTACTGTGTTTTTGCTCTAAGCCATCGATATATACATATGTGGGAGCCTTTTGCGTAGGCCTTTAATGAGTTCTGAAGAGATCACTAGAATCCTTCAGAACACATCATGACGATCACTGACTGCAGTGGCGGATTTAGAGGGGTTGAGGGGTTCGTTTGAACCTCCACTGTAGCCTAATTATTTCATTTTCGTGAGGTAATTTGATGAAAATTGGTATAATGGGAAGACGAACCTCCAAAGGTAAGTTTGTATGCCCTTTACAGCAACCCTGGATCTACCATTGGACTGTAATTTTGCCCAACCAACCACATTTATTAAGTGACCTGTTTCCTTTACCGACCGAAATCAAATTTTCTTCTCCAATACAAATATCCTTTAAGAATTCAATAAAGTCAATAAAGTCGTATAATTGAGACAACTATAACAAGACTTTAAACAATAGTGGAATAAGAGAGATATGCAATAACTATGAAACAATTGAATCGATCTTCCATATATATAAAAGTGTGTATCAAGCGACCATTCTATAAGGCAACCGCCTTTTGGCCGTCCCTCGAGTGTTTGCTGAATTCATAGTTTACTAAATTTTATATAAATTGATATGGATACAATATATAAATATAATATAAATTCTTAATCACAATTATATAATCTAATCTCATCGGTTAGAACCAACATGCCGGTCTGTGACAATGTTTGTCAATTAATTTTTTATCATTGATATGAGGCTACGATCAAGATATTGAGCAATCCACGATCAAATCAAGACCAGCCCATACATAATTGATTTCACGGAACAAAGGGCCCGATGCAGCCCGATATTTGATAACCGCTTATTAACCGAGCCAAAAATCATGTCAACTGCTTTCAACAACAAATCCCGCCAGGTAAAGTGGCAATCCCGTCTCATTGACCGTGGTCATAAGGGTGGAGCGATGGACGCGGTATTTGAAAAAGGGCTTCTAGTCTATACCATCTTCATTTTTTAGAAGAGCGCCAAAATACTTATCGATTTACGTTGATGTAATATGTTAGATTAGGTTTGGAATGATCATATATAGCCCATTCCCACTCAATGACGCTTTTGGACACTCTCAAGATAAACATTTGGGAAAACATTGTGTAAAATAAAGCAATTGCGTGTAACAAGCAATTTCTTAATTTTCCACAATGCTTTCTACCAAGAAAGTTGCAAAGATCCAAAATTTAATAAACTTTAAATTGTCTTTTGCAACTTCTTTCAATTTTGACCAGTCTAAAATTTTACTATCTGGTAATGGGATAGACGAGTCTGCTGGTATAAGATGATTTGTATGGTGAATACCATACAATCAGAGTGAAGCTTAGCCTTCTCACAGTGGACTGTCAGTTAGTGTCTGTTTGAAAGTAACTAAGATACAACAATCTTGTTTTACATTTCAATCCCTGAAACTGATCAGCCAAACCGAGAACTCTTCAATTAAAAGTGTACATTTCTAACAAATAAATATGAGTGAGACTGAGAGCGAGTCTATGCGTAGTTTTGCCGATGCACTTTCGGCAATTTGTACGGAAGTGTTATGTCCTACTCAAAAATAACCCACAGAAAACAAAACAGAGAGCACTAGCTCCTATTGTCTGACATTTTTATAAATGGAAATATACTGTAGCCTGTAAATTGTTTTTAAAAATTCAACTTCTGATTGCCAAGCTACCAAAGCATGTTGGCGTATGCGGTTTAACGCCGATGTAACATTATTTGAATTGTAGAGCGACGACTGGAACGCCGGAACATGGGTTAATGACATTTCTTACACCGGCGATACCATGGCTTCCTATCCGAGCGCCCATAGGCTGACGACTGTGAGACTTCGTCGAACCATTGACAGAAGGCTAATTTTGTAAGATTCTCCTACAAAAGTATCGAAAAATTTGCAAACATACGCCGCCAAGAGAATATAATTGAACAAATAAATGACCGATATTCCCGAATCAATTATGTTATTCCAAGAAGTAGGTAAAGATCAGCTGATAATTTTAGTCCAATTTCAATTAATTTCATTTTTCTCAAAAAACGAATCCTCAAATATGAAATTGCTGAGTTTTTTTTAGAATCAAGATTATTGGGAAAATAACTATGAATGAAAAGTAAATTTGGTCTATATATTGAGAAAATTTTCCTCGGTTGGTTTACCGTTTCTTGTGAAGACGAAACTAAAGCCGCCTCATTTTCCCTCGTAGCGGCCATCCGAAGTGTTTATAAACATGGCAGTCCATTGCACTGTAAGATGTCATCCAGATATCGTCAAAGCATTTTGTAATGGATCAATGGATGGTGACCATAATTGGCCAGCTTAATTTGTGAAATGACCCGCAACATGTGAAAAAAAGAGCCAAATGGGTCTCACTGGAACGCATTGACCCATTTCTTTACAATTTCGCTTTTGGAAGTCCCCGAAGAAAAGGGATTTGGAATACATTGTAGATGAAGAAATTGCTCTTTGCAAGCAATTTCTTCAATATCCACAGTGTTTTCTATCACAAAAGAACTACAGCAATAATGAATGAATAAATATTTCATCAGCTGAAAATTGTCGACTGCAACTTCTTTAATATGGACCAGCCTACAAATCTTGTCGTTTGGTATTGGGTTTAATACATGTTTGAATAAAGATAACCGATGTCATAACCTTTCATGGCATATTCACTTATGCAATAAAATCTCGAAAACAAATTGTCACATTTTCGACAAGGGTTAGCGTTAATTCAATGTTAGATGTAGCAAACAATAGTAAACAAGAAGAATCACACTGAAGAGCAATGCGTCGTTTTGGCGAACAAAATGTCTTAAATACAACTTGAATAAAGTTGTTTTTAAGACGTTTTGGTCGCCTATCACTGAAGGGGTGGTGTCAAATAGACATCAGTGCCCTCTCTTATATCACATACAGGGTTAAGGTTGAAAAATATTCAAATGTATTCGCATAATATCCAAACTAGCTCGTTTGATGAACCTTTTGACGGCGAACCTGCGGTCCCGGACTGCTGAACAAAGGTCAGGTGGCAATGACACTTGTCAATAAAGAAACCTCTTTATTAAATTTTGATTGAAGTTATTTCGAAATTAAATATATTGCCTATGATATTTCCCATGATGTTTTCTCTCAAGTCACTGACTAGAACCAGTCAGGTTTCGCGATTTTTAACCTTTTTTATTCTTGTAAACATCATTATAGAAATCTTTCTTTTAGGTTATAGGCCCTTTCAGAAATGTATTGATGAAAAGCATTTGATATTAGCAGAAATATATGAAAACAGTTAGATTACTAGTAGAAGATCAATTTAAGAAAACGTAAATTGCTAGCGGAAGACCTATTCATGAAAATAATACTAATAACTACTTGCGGAACACCTATTTATAAAATTAATTAAACTACTAGCGGATAATAATGACATTCATTATCAACTTCTTTTAGATCCCTCCTCAAGTGATTGGCAACTGAATCAATTAGCATGTATATAGTATAGGCAAACAGCAGACTGGCAGGCTGATACTTGTCCATGGTATCTGTCAGAATAAGGGAAATCTTGGCTCTGCAAGAGAACAGATAACATTGAAAAGTTTTAAGCGTTTCTTTTAAATCCATAACCGGGAGACAAATTTTAGACTGTTCCAATTGAAAGAAGTCGCAGACGGCAATTTTTAGTTGAGGAATTTTTAAAAATCTTTGTCTTTTAGGGTAGAAAACATTTTTGGTAATAAAGAAATAGTTTCTAATAAGCAATTCCTTCTTTATCCACAATGTTCTCTAATGCGTGTGTGTGTGTGTGTTTATTTCATTGGGGGGAGGGCTATAAAGGTGATTATGTGGAAACGGGTAGTAATCAACTTCTCCATTTCACAATGTTTTTCCAAGACATAATTCTCAGAGGACGTGAAAAAGCGTTATTGTGTGGGAATTGGGTTTAAATAGCGGTTGTTGAATACCAATTGTACGTCTGGAGTATCAAAGGAAGTTTCATGGGTGGAACATTGACAAGCAAGGAAAATAAATGTTCAATCTAAGGATATCAATATCTTGGTTCCCACTGTGAGGGCACACGACCTTTAGCGGATCACAGAAGATAAGACATGTTTTCAGGGTGGTTTACATAGCAGAAACTCTGCCGTTGATTTATACACAGTTTTGGAGAAGAAAGCAACAACTGGCTGTACTGACACGCTTTCTTAATTTCGTAAGGAATAAATATTCCTGCATATTCGACGTAGTGTTTGTTTTTTGTACGCCCGAATGGCCCGGTTGTCTGTCCGTCTGTCTGTGTTTTAGCATTTTTGAGTGTACGCAATTCCACCAGAATTAACTGGAACTTGCCACAATTAAGTTCTATGATGTCTAGTTTTACATGAAATGGAAAAGATTTTGATCCGTCATGTCGTTTTGGAATTATCTGCCCTTGACCTAGCAAAATAGCTTAAGATGTGGTGTTTTTGTGCACGCAAAGAAAATGGAATGAACTGAAACTAGCCATAATGAATCTCAATGGTGTCTAGTTGTTCACGAGACATTTTAGCTAGGAAAGCGTCAGCTTTGATAGCTAAAGTTGATAGACAAAATTTCGAGGCTTTCTCAAAGTTCAACGTGTGCAAACTGCCACTGGAGGCATAACCACTAAATCCATTGGATGTATACGCCATTACAGTAGTTCTTATGTATTTCAGGAATATCGCAAACTCTATTCTGTTGTAGAGAACTCTTTCAAAAGCATACTATTTAACCCTTTCCAATCAATTCTGCTTTTTAAGCATCTTTGGAAAACATTGTGGACATTGAAGAAATTGCTTGTAACTAGCCATTTATTCACTGTCCACAATGTTTTCTTCCAAACAAGGGAAAGATTTTCTAAATTTAACCAACTTGAAATAGTAGTCTGCAACTTCTTTCAATTTGAACCAGTCTAGGATTGTGTCATGCTGTAATGGGGTAACACCTGGGTTACTTTACCCTTGTTTATTTAACAAGATAACACTGGTAAAGGAAGTTACTTTACAAAACTCTACTTTGTTAGTTTACAGTACTTTTAGTACTTTGATTATCTCACAAATTGTTATGGAATTATCTGATATTGACTTATCAAAATAGCTTAACCCTTTCCTGTTTTGCAAAATTCTAGACTTGGCCAAATTCAAAGGTTTTGCAGACGAAAATTTAAAGTGGATTTAATTTGAAAAATGACCACTCAGTAGGGTAGAAAATATTGTGGAAAAAGAAGAAATTGCTTGTTACAAGCAATTTCTTCTTTTCCCACAATGTTTTCTCAAGTATAAAATCACAAGGACGTAAAAACCAGTGAATGTACAGGAAAGTGTTAAAATCACGTTGTTTTTGTTGAAATTTACACGGCGTATATGCACCACACTCTGCGAAGCTCTTGTTTGAGAATGAATTTGGAATTATGCCCTTGTCGGTTTTGTCTGTTCTTAATTATCTGTCGCGAATAAAATTCTGATTACCCAATTTGTTAAAAAATGTCAATAACGATAAGTAACTGATAATCCTATTGTAACACCAATCTAGTTGGGGAGACAGAACAACACTCTTTATGGAAAGCTAATCACAAAACATAAACACCATGATGACAAAATTCAAGACTTTCCCCAATCAATTTTAAAACTTACCAACGGTTTTTGGAGGGCTGTGGCTACTTTTCAATTTTGAATCCTACTGAGAAGCTATGTACTTCATTTCTTGGCATTATTTTTCTCTTCTGAGAAACATGGCAAAAATTGAAATTCTACATCTGCTTGGAAGTGTTTACCCGATAAGATCTCGTGAAACGAGATCTGACAGGGGTCTCGTGCTAATTATTTACGTTTTGATTGGTTGTGTCAAAGGTCACATGCTGCCAGTAACATTATGTTTAGGAGCGTAACCTTTCACACGCAAGGCTGTGTATGATAAAGATTGTACAACTTTTTTTGCTTAGCTGCTCAAGCAAGTATAATGAATATCACTTGTTCATTCCGCTACTTGAACTATGGTATGTTCTATTTTATACGAACTCCTGCATACAGATACAGTGGTTTAGAAACTAAACCGAGATTAATCCATTACAAGACAGCAAAAATTTAGACTGGCCCAAATCGGAAGAAGTTGCAGATGACAATTTATAGGTTATAAATTTTTGGATTTTTCAACTTTCTGTGCTGAAAACTTTGATTGACAGCCGCGATTCATCAATAGTAGATACAAGGAGCTGGCTTCTTTACGATAAGCCATTGAAATTTGTCTATGATAGACACTTCATGGTTAATGTCATTGTTAATGGCAAAATATCCTCTCTTTATAGAGGGGTTCATATGGACTGGTCATTGCAAAAACAGTGTAAGTGTCGCTTTTTTGTCGGTTTGGTGACTTTAATGTCAGCATTACAGCTCACTCAAGCTTAAGTTACGACGTTTAGATTTTGCAAAATAGCGTCGTTTAATAATTCAGTGGGCGAGGCCAGCGATTCATGAATTATATGATTGCCCTTTGTTTTACCTTCCATATTGCTTTCTCTCTCGCGAACAAAGCAGATCTCACATCTTACTTACATATTATCCTAGTTTTTTGGTATATTTAAAGTTACAAGTTATGAAAATTGTTGAATATTTTAAAGTTTTCCCATGGTTTGCATCTGAAATCAGTCATCAATATTATGAGAAAATACCAACAAAATGTGGTTAGTTTGAATTTACCAACATTCCAATGATAATCTTACATTACTTTCTATAATCGCGAAAAGATCAAAATAACAGACACAGTGGGAAAATGTTGACTCATGAACCTTTCCCTTTTCAAAGGCATTTTCGCGAAAAGCTAAAATCGAAATACTGAAAGTTTAGTAGTTCAATGAACAGAGAAAAAGGGACAATTATAAATCCATAAAAAAGCCGTCGATTTTTAAACTGTGTTGCAAATCATTCAATTATACATGTATACATTTTTTTTTAATCAAGCTATTCAAACAAGATAAAATTTTAGAATGGTCCAAATTGAAAGCAGCTGCAGACGATAATTTCAAGTTGATAAATTCTAAAATTGTTCGTCTTCTTGGATAGAAAACATTTCGGATATTGAAGAAATTGCTTAATACAAGCAATTTCATCATTTTCCACAATGTTTTCCAAAGCTCTTTTCTTTGGGGCGTAAAGGAGGGATTGTGTGGGAATGGGTTACGAAAAATACTTCATGTACTAATATTCTAACTATTTCTCGGCAAATGATTGTCTAATCGATTTTTTAATATTAAAGAAATGAAGAGAATATTTATTTGTTGTTATAGAGGTATGAACCTAAAAACTCACTTTGTATGAATACGCGGAGTGAATTAATGCATTGATGTAATTAAGTTTCTAGGTTCATACGTCTGTTAAAATAAAAGAAAATAACAAAACAACAAAAAACATTCTATTCATTTCATATAATCAAATGCCATTAAGCAAAGCACAAAAAATATTCTACTATTTTTGTCGTGAAATCTTATGGATCTACTTTGTGCTCCAGCATACACAACAGGTGCGTCCTTAGAAGTTCGTGAAATAATGGGGGAAAATCAGCCAATCAAATCTCTTGAATCTTGAAAGACGAAACTAAAATTAAAATCTTTAAGAAATGTAGCGACGATAACAGTAGACGTATTTGTAATGGCATTGTCCATCAAATATGAAAGTTCTCTCTCGTCCAAAATATAATTTTCAGAAATTACCTATTTTATTTAAAAGAAAAAAAAAAAACAAAAAAAAACAGAAAACCCTTGACGTCATCATGTATCATACTGTAGTTACAAAACTAACGAAAGACATTAGCCATTACAAGCTTGATGAAAGGTTATAATCCATTACTACTCAATCAAATATTTGACGTGTGTTAGAAATACGTTATAAAAAAATATTGTAACCAAAGGAAAACTTGCTGGAATCAAGCAAATATCTTTTTTTGCTGTATTATATTTCCTATTTTGCTTTTGATATTAGATTTTTACGCGAATCGTCATCTGGATTTTTTTTAGTTAAGACCAGTGTAAAAATTCGAAGTAAAATTTTGGTTAACTATTTTATTCTAAAATCCATGTCATGGTGAAAGGTTGACCTTTACTAAATAATAGGTTGACAATAAAACTGTGTTCGTTATATTTTATTTCAGCTGTTCGGTTACGAGATTATGATCATCAACTGACGTTAAATCGTCGTTGGACGAGCAAAATGTCGTAACTACAGCTTTATTTAAGCTGTAGTTACGACATTTTGCTCGCCCCACGATGATATTACACGTACCTAAATCGCGGTGTATAAATTCATATCCACCTCTTCTGCATGCTACATGCGTTTGTATCTCCGTATCACAAAGCGTGGTATTTTATTTCCGTTGCCAGATTTTTATTGCAGCGTCGGTAATAACACCACGGTTATCGCGCAGCAGAAGTGAGACGGAAATGACATACGTGTACTTAGTATCGGAATATACCCCATGCTACATGTTATAAACGGTTGAAGATATAAAAAGTCTAGCTTGACAAGCTTGTTCCGTGTTCCGTGTCATATTATGATACAGTGACTGGAAAAACGCCTCTTGTATCGTGCAGCAGTAGAGAGACGGAAATGACATACTCAGTATCGGAATGTACACCGTTCTACATTCTATACACGGTTGACGATATAAACAGTTTAACTTGGCGAACAAGTCCTAGGTCATTTTTTTATTTGCAGCGACGGAAATAACACCACGTGTATCATGCAGCAGTAAAGAGATGGAAATGAAATACCGAGTATCGGAATATACACCGTGCTCCTTAATATAAACGGTCGACGATATAAACAGTTTAGCTATACGAACATGATCCTAGTTTATACATAAACACTAGCCATATATGTCTTGAAAATTGTTTTAACCCATTACCAGTTGCGAAAAATTTTAGACTGGTCCAAATTGAAAGGAGTTGCAGACGACAATTTAAAGTTTATGAAATTTTAGATTTCTTCAACCTTTTGGATAGAAAACATCATGTAACATGAAGAAATTGCTTGTTACAAGCAATTTCTTCATGTTACACAATGTTTTCCAAATTCCTTTTCTTGAGGGGCTTCCAGAAGCGTCACTGTGTTGGTATGGGTTAAATTCATTAGTTGTATTTCGAAAATATTTATCGTTCGATAATTTCAGTGCCAGGGAATAACTTTTTGTCGCTTTGCACCTGAACCATGACGAAAGAAAAATGTGTGGGGTGTGTGTGTGGAATGGGGGGGGGTGTATCAGCATGTAAGCACAGTTCGATGGTTCAGCGCGAAACAACCCTTCACATAATTTTACAATACAAGTCAGTAGTATGTATATCACAAAAGCTCAATGGCTCAGCGCGAAACAGTTGTAACTGCCTATATATTTATATCCAGTTACAACTGCTTTTCAAAGGACATTATAAATATTATGAGAGTGGAACTAGAATCCTACAACAGACAATAAATCGACTGTCACCCCAGCATTTCGTTGATGTTCGACTTCCACCTCGCAACTACAGCTTATTCTAATCTGTAGTTACGAGTTTTGTCCAAACACCTTAGATTTGCATAATATTAGGTACAGTTAATGTCGTCAACTGACTCACCAAGACATGTGGAACTCTTATAAAGGTGGCTGGTCAAGGCAAACGCTATCATTCATGTATAAAAAATTAAATTTCAACGAATCTAGAATGCTATCTAGCCTTTGAAACTATTGTGTGGTATCTCAACGGACGATTAGCGGCAGTGAATCCAAAGTTCAATCGATCAAGTCGTTCATTTAGACTGGAAGTCATCTTGAAACTCCGACATTCACTGACATTCATATGAAGCTTTTATTATTTGGGGTTCTTTTTTTTTTGTCGACTTAAATCTCGTACACACAGCTTATTCATTCTTCTTTTTTGTTTCATGAAACTGACAGCAAACTTTTCAAAATAACACCGTTTAAACTAAGAGATTAAGAGAACATTTTTTGTTTTCATGGAGGTATGAACCGAAAAACCTAATCACACTGTATGAATTCGCGAAGCGGATTCATACATTGTGTGATTAGATTTTTCGGTTCATACCTCCATGAAAACAAAAAATATTCTCTTCATTTCTTATAATTTAATAGCAGCGAGCGAAAAAACCAAAAGCTTTATGAATTTTGATACCTTTATGTAGGGGACTATTTCGTGCGGAAGCATACAAAATAGCTACGTGCTCAAAATTTTGTTCATGGAGTTATGAATAATTTTTTCCGACCAATCAGAACACTCGTTTTTGATAGACGAAACTAAAAATTAAATTATATCGAAATGAAACTTCCTGTTGGAGCTCAGAGGGCATGGCCAGCGTTCCATCAATCTTTACTGAAGAACGAAAATTAACATTTTCCTGTTTTGCAAAATTTTAGACCTGCCCAAATTCAAAAGATTTGCAGACGACAATATGAAATTGATTTTATTTGAAAAGTAATCATTCTATAGGGAAGAAAATATTGTGGAAAATGAAGAAATTGCTTGTAACAAGCAATTTCTTCTTTTTCCACAATGATTTCTGCAATATAAAAACATAGGGACGTAAAATCCAGGGATTGAACGGGAAAGGTTTAAGAAATGGAAAAAAAAACATTTAAATTAAAATGAACGTACACCTTATCTCTTTAACTTTCCCCATCAAAATTTATGTAATCAGTTTCATGTATATTTTATGCCATTTCCCGGAGAGTAGATTAAATTCCAAAAGCTCGTCTTCTTCAAAAAGCCACAAACCGCGACCGCACGCACATTGCCAAGTGCAACATATAACCAGATGTATGATAGAGAACATATTAAAATGCTGATATAATTGACCCTTCATAGATGTTAAAACGATACGAACAAGTTTTATTATCCCTAATATTCATTACCTCATGCGCAATTGACGGATCGACGCTGTCAGTCAAAAAATCGATTGTCAAATCGAATCATTCATTAAGACCGAAAAGTGATTGTTGAAGTTAGTTGTAGCGGCTTTAACGTCGTAACTACAGTTTAAGCTTTAGATAATTTTACTAATAAGTAATATAGATCAACCGTCTAAACACACACGAACATACGAAATTAAAGAAATAGGTAAAAAGGATAATAGATATATTCAAATAAGCAAATAGATGCAAATGAAGAAGTAATTTAAATCTAGTTTCTTCTATTTGTTCTTATTTGTTTTATCTTTATTGTTGGTTTGTCGTCTTAAACGTCGTAACTACAGCTATTTCAAGCTGTAGTTACGACGTTTAGGTCATCAACCAACCGTTTTACTTTTTTATTACCTGCTGTTGGCCATAAATTTTGCAAAATAACGCTGATAAAAATCGAAGCGAAACTTGCTGTCGGAGTGGGGGGGGGGCAAAGAAGTAAGTGGGCGGGGCCAGCGATTGGTCAATTGAATGACGCAACCTCAAAGTCGATCGTTTCTAAACGAGTTGTAGTTCTATTTTGGTAGTCAAAACGAAAAAGATGAAAATCGAAGGAATATCTTCCAGGTTTTCAGTATTGTATGAGGCGTGTGCCGGTTATATTTTACCTCGATCCTTTTTAAAGTTTCTACTCCATTTCTTAGAAACCTTTCCAAACAATGCCTGAAATCTTTTGAACGGCATTCTTTCTTTTCTTGGTTTCAATAAAACAACCGACCATTCCAATCCTTGATTAGTTTTATAACAATTTCGTCTGCAAGGTACTTTTTTTAAAAAAAAGTTCTTTGATTATGTCGCGTGCTAAAAGTTAAGGGTGGGGGAACATCTGTAATGCATGCGGAAACCAGACATTGCGACCGTGGGAACATAGAACTTTCCTGGTAGAAAAAATATTCTTCGGAAAACGTATCTTCCTAGATATAGAACGTATGGCTCATTTTGATTATAGACTCTTTCTGTATTACATCACATAATGAAATCCTGATATGCATCTTAAGATATCTAGCTTCGCTTAACCCATTTCTGGGCGATACAATTTTTGACTGGTCAAAATTCAAAGAAGCTGCAGACGACAATTTTAACCCTTGTCATACTGCATTAATTACCTTACTGAATTGCGGCAATATCAAAGGGCTGAAAGCACTGATAGAATTTGTTATTAAAAATCAATATTTTTTTTAGAAATCAACTTCATAAACAACTCTGGCAGGAAAAATACAAGCAGGGGGTGTAGTTCAAGATCAGACTGCACTTATGTGCAGGCTGATCTTGGTCTACACCCCTGCCAAAAACCGGAATAATCCGGGTTCAGCATGACAAGGGATAAGTTGATAGACTTTAATTTTATTTATTTATTTATTGTTTGCGTCTTTTGGGGGGTAGAAATCATTGTGGAAAATAAAGAAATTGCTTTATACAAAGCCTTTTACTTGCGAAGCGTAAAAAGGAGGGATTGTGCAGGAAAGGCTTAATCGATTTCTAGACGACAAAATTTGAAACTAGTCAAAATTTGAAGAATTTACAGGGCAATCGTTGGTTGGCGAATTATTGAAAATCTTATCCTATTGGATTCGACAAAAAAATGTTACAAATTATTTCTTCATTTTCCACAATGTTTTCTAAAACGCTTTTTCTTATGGGGATGACTGTGTGGGAATGGGTTTAAAGCCTAACAGTCTGTCTGTGGGTTCTAGATGAAGCGATGTATGCTTAATTCGGATTGCAATCCTGGGGTTGCGAGTTCGAACCTCGACAAGCCCATCCATCTTTGTAGTGAGGTGAGCAGCTGGTGGCTCCGATAGAATGTTGTTGTTGCATTTGTATTAGAAATGTTAGGAAGCTTTGATACGTTTCACTACCCGAAGAGATACAACTGAAATAATGTCAATGTTGATATAGATTTGCACATTTTACACCAAAATGTTCTTCTGTAAACCCCATTTTGTGGAAATCGTTACAATCATATTGTCAAGACAATTCTAACTAGTACCAACAACTTATTGTTTCGCCGAAAACAAACAATCGTGCGATGTCGCTACCCTTTCTATCTACAGCTCGTGATCAAAGCTCTGTTCTGATTGGTCCATCAATACAGCACGGAAAAAAGTTTAACCCAACCCCACACATTCCCATTTATACGCACCTCAAACCATCTCTATATAGCGACCAGTTCAATAAAGCGACAACAAATGAAATCCCCTTTTCAAAATCAGACGTTCTTCATAAAGAAATGGCCTCATTTGCTGAAACATATTATACCAAAAATAAATGATATAGGAACTCCTTAGAATCGTCTCGATGAGATTAATCTAATGAGTCTCAACACCATATGATTTGTCGAGAATTCTGTAATAAATAATGTATGTGATCGAATCTATCCTTCATATATTTCACAAAAAGTGTTTTTAGCGACCATTCTTTTCGGCGACCACTATTCGGTCATACCACATACCATTATATGTCGCTTTATACACGATTTGCTGCAAATAAGAAGAAATAATACTTTACATCATAAAGGGTTTTGATCGTTCAAATTTCAGCTTCAAGTGCCTGGAAATGCAATAGCATTGCATGCACGTTTTCATACTTTAACGCTCATCGTTAAATGTACTTGAGACTTGTTTCCTGGTTTTCATTCCGTTTTAATCGCTTTTTCAACTGTTTCTTGTTTAAACAATTTTAAATTGAGAATTTTAATGACTCATTCCAAACAATTTACCCCTGTTGTAAGCTTAAGCTTTTACCATTAGCCACACAGGTTAGAAAAGAGATGTATGCTGAATGTTTCATTTAAATACCTTTAGATGGGCTTCTATTATAATGGAATTATAAGACTCTACTCGAAATGTGAAAGTAAAAAGTATTATTGAAGAAAATATGAAAAAGAGGGCCTTAATCATACTGGCTTAATCATATTATTCAAAATGAGAAGCCACTGGTAGACCTTTAATTCATTACCATACCAACTCGCGTTTTTTACGCGTTGAAGAAATGTCGTCTTGGAAATATTGTCGGATAAGTAGTACAATGTACATGCTTGGAACAAGCAAATTCACTTTTCTCACAACCTTTTCTGTTCTTTTTGCGGTTATTTTCTAATTAAAACAAAGTTTTAAATGTAAACTTAAAATTGAGGCCAGTCCAAAATTTGTTGTCTGGTAATGTGTAATGGGTTAGTTAATCGAATTACCACAAAGCAAACTTTTTGTTCAAGCATTTAGCAGAATTTTAGACCCGTCCAATTTCAAAGGTTTTGCAGGCGAAAATGTGCTTATTACAAGCAATCTTTTTCTTTTTCTACAATGTTTTCGTAATTATAAATTCTCAGGGTCGTATAAACCAGAGATTGAACAGGAAAAGGTTAAGGAACGTCCGCGAGGTTCCATTTGGCTAAACAGGTCATATTTGATAGTGCGTTTTTGTCCAGGATGGCTGCAAGAGCAGGAATGCCGAAAACCGAAGTGTTAAAATCGGATGCAAATAGGTCAAACCAGGACAAGCGTATTAATTAAAGGGACCTGTGCTTAGTCATGCGCAAAGGATTGCTTGTAAAACAATTTCCGGTCCGGCCCGAGAAATCCCGCGAAAACTCCTGAGGCCATTGGGTATCCAGACTTTTTTCTTATAAATGTTCTTTACGTCAGTGTTAGGTCTATGGAAGAAGCCTTATCTTTTATCCATCTCCAGGCGACACAATTTTAGACCGTGATCCATATAGAAAGAAGTGGTAGGCGACATTTCGAATATGTATTTAACAATTACCAGACGGCAAAATTTCGACCTCTCCAAATTGAAAGGAATTGCAGACGACAATTTAAAGTTTATGAAATTTTAGATTTTTTCAACCTCCTGGGTAGAAAACATTGTGTAAAATGAAGAAATTGCTTGTTGCAAGCAATTTCTTCATTTTACACAATGTTTTCCGTGGGGGGCGTCCAAAAGCATCATTGTGTGGGAATGGGGTAACTGACGTAGATTGTCTGAGACTCACAAATAAGTAGCCAGAAAACATAAACAAATCAAAAAGGGGGATTGGAATTATTTAGGCTTTCAGGGAAAACTCCTGAGGCCATTGGGTATCGAGACTTTTTTCTTATAAATGTTCTTTACGTCGGTGTTAGGTCTATGGAAGAAGCCTTATCTTTTATCCATCTCCAGGCGACACAATTTTAGACCGTGATCCATATAGAAAGAAGTGGTAGACGACATTTCGAATATGTATTTAACAATTACCAGACTGCAAAATTTAGACATGTCCAAATTGAAAGGAGTTGCAGACGGCAATTTGAAAGTTATGAAATACCAGATTGTTCAAATTTCTCGGTAGAAAACATTGTGGAAAATGAAGAAATTGCTTGCTACAAGAATTATGGAAGAAGCATTCTGAGAGGATGTGGATTCGCTTGTGGAAACTTCACTTTATACCCTACTAGATTTGCTGATAAGCATTTTTTCATCTCCTCACATTTTTCCAAAACCATTTTTCTTTGGAGCGTAAAATGCAGGATTGTGTGGTAATGAACTAAATTCGACTACTTTATTTCCATATAGTCGACCATTGTTGCTAATCATTTGATCGCATGTAAGAAACAATAACCATCTGATGTTTTATACATATTTATGATTACAAAACGTTGCTGAAAAACCCTAAATTCTGCGATGTTTTTCTTTAAAAGGGGTTTACCTGTAAATACATGTACGTGATTTTGTTGAAACATCGAACTAAGCTGAACTTTTGCGAGGATAAGCAAAAACTATTTCTCTAAGTTATTTTAAACATTTCCCGCGGTAGTCCACGAAAAGCCGGTACTTGAGTTAATAGTCCCGTAATTTGTTGCTCCTAATTGCTCGTAATACCCTGCCAGATTTGCTGATAAGCCCATTACAGAGATAAGTAAGTCGCACTTACAGGCGTTCCTTTCTTCGTGTGATTGTTGATTCGCATTGACACAGAAACTCCTCTGTTACGTCAGAAACCTATTTTTTTCTTACAACACATTATGTGAAATGGATGCCTCTTACATTATCAAATCTTACCAATCAGATAATAAACATTATATACAGTAAATTTTGTATTAGATCTTTCATGGGACGACCAAAATGTGGTCGCTGAATAGAATGGTCGCTTACAATACTTTTTGTAAAATTTACGCAGGAATGATTCGATTGCATAAATTGATAATTAAAGAATTCTCGCTACAGCATATGTTGTTGGGACTCATTAGAATCGTCCCATCGTGAAAACGTGGATTTCATTTTTGTCGATTAATTGAAGTGGTCACATAATAGAGGTGGTCGCTCGAGCAAGATTGATTGTATAAATCAAAGAAAATGAAATTAGAAAAATTTGAAAGTATAGAAATAATTCGCAATGTTGGGAAGAGTTGTGTACAGTCTCTCTTGCTCTTTCTACAATCTCTATTAAGCGACCACTTTTATTTAAGGGATCCTTTCCAAAAGGACAGGCTTAAGAAGTGGACTTATTAGCCAAAAACCTATCATTACTTAAACATTCATTGCCGGAAATCATTAAGATCATCTCATTGGGACAATTCTGGTCAGTTTGAACAAAACAGGGTTAGCTAAGAACCGGGGATACATTTTTGTATGTAATTACATGTAAATAGACCCTTCGTATTAATCATGAAAAAAGTATTTACCCTTATCATGCTGAACCCGAAATATACCTAATTTGGCAGAAGTCATAGACAAAGATCAGCCTGCGCATATGTGCAGTCTGATCTTAATCTACAACTCCTGCTCGTTTCTTTTTAAGCAAGACTTGTTTATATATTCATTTTTTCAAAATGATTACTAACCTACATTCAGTGTATTCAGTATCGTCATCCCTTTGGTTTTGAATGTTATTCTTTAGAGGGTTTTATTCATCATGGCAAGGGTTAATCAGCCATTTTCTAAGGTGGCCACTTTATGGAGGCCCCTTGAGTGATCGCATAATACAAGTTTTACGGTAAACAAATGTATTGAAAAGATCCGGTCGTGTTCGTATTCGAGTCTTAATTCTCAATTTTGACCAAATATGGAGATATAATTACAGGGAGACAACGCCTGCTTGACTGTTTATTCAGTGATCATGTATCACCTAACTTGATTTGGTCGCGTTGATGGAAATACGTCGATAGATGCGCGTTATATTACAATTGTTCGATCGCGGCTGTCAATCAAAAAAATCAATCGAAAAAAAAAAAAAAAAAAAAAAAAACCCAATAAATTCATTTAGACCTTCAACTCCAACATTGGTCGACATTTATGTGAAGCATTTTTAATGTGCTGACTACCTGAAGTTTGAATTAGCTGTAAGTACAACGTTTAGGTCGCCAACCAATAGTATTACAAAAGCATTTTTGTTCCTTTGGAGACTTAAACGTCCTAACTACAGCTCAATCAAGCTAAAGGGATGACGTTTAAGTCGCTAACTAACAAGTTTACGTTTTGTTCTATGTTACAGTCCATATTCTTTTGCGAAATAACGCTTTTTCATACAGAAGCGGAACTTTCTGTCGGATTCAGTGGGCAGCGATCCCTCAATTTGGTTTCTTTTCAGATTTCAGACAGTCGCATGTACAATCGTGCTATCATTTGTTTTCGCGTTCTTTGAATTGTTTTCAGTGTAAAATCCACTCTTTTTTCCACTTTGTCTTCTATTTTATTCGATATTCAAAGTGTCAATGAAACTCGTAAAACTAACTAACGTTTTTAATTAAAAGATCTTACCATATGTCCGGCCAAACTGTCAGTTTTAACTAGCCCATCTTCCAAATGTCATTTAGTAACGCTTAAACGACTTTTATACGTATTTTAATGTTTCTTTATTTCACCTTGAATTTATTGGGTTTTTATGTGATTTCATTTGATGATTTAATGCAGAAGGCTGGATTTTTATCTTTGATTGGGATAAACAAAGGGAATCCTTTCTTGTAAATAATACTTTTGAAATTTGGTAATTCGTGTCAACAATGGGCGATCATGGAAGTAAGAAAAAAGTAACAGCTATGGCCAGGCTGCGTGGAATGTGCAGTCTGTTCACAGTCGAAAATGTTCACTCTTAACCCAATGCTGCACGACAAAACTTTAGACTGGTCCAATTTGGAAGACGTTCTGGACGACAATTTCGGGTTGGTGATATGGGGACAGACTGTATCCATGTAGCTAATGAAGAAATTGCTTGTCACAAGCAATTTCTTTATTTTCCGTAAAGTCTTGTAAGTTTTTTTTTATTTTTGTTCTGAAAAAGAAGAAAAAAAAAAGCGGAATTATGTTGGAAAGGTTTTAACAACACGGAGATCCATCATATGTCCTGGGTCCGATCTCTTCTTATGAGGCATTCCCAAACTAGACATTCCCATATAGATAATTAGACCTATCGATGGCCCCGCTCACTTACTCCGTTGACCTCATTTATTGCCTGTAGAAATAATAATAATAATAATAATAAAATAAAATTAGAATTGTTGATTGGAGACCTAATCTTGTAATTAAGTCTCTAAACCAACACAAACACTTCTCATAAATGTCGGCCAATTTTTGAGTTCAAGTTAACTTCAAATGTAAATGAATGATTTCATTGGTCGACTGATTATTTGGTTGACAGCCGTGATTGGTGATTGGTCAATCGACGAATTTCTGCCATTGATCATGACATACCATTTCATTCTGACTGAAAATTATCTCTGAAAACCCAAATACCTTTTAAATTATTCCTTTTAGACCGTATAGAACTTAGGCACCGACTTCGACCGGCATTTGTGTTAAGCATTTTTGTTTGTTTGGCGACTTAAATGTCGTAATCATAGCTTGTTCAAGTTGTAGTTACGATGTTTATGTCTCTAAACATTCATCCTATATTTTTGTAAAGTGCTACTGACCATAAATTTTGCAAATTAACGCACTTTAATATCTAAGTCAAATTTCCTGTTGGAGATCAGTGGGCGTGGCCAGCGACCTGTCATTTCTTAGATGGTATCTTTTAGCGTGACAAGCCTCTTTTTTCTTTGAAAGCATTCATTTAGATCCGCAACTTGGTAAACAATTACCAGACGAAAAACTTTAGACTGGTCCAAATTCAAAGTGGTTCATGATTTTCATTTTTTTTCTTTTAAATTTTTTTTTCAACTTTTTTGGGATGTAAACATTGTGAAAAACGAAGAACTTGCTTGCTACAAGCAATTTCTTCATTTTTCTCAATGTTTTCCAAATCTCTTTCTTGAGAGGCGTCCAAAAGCGTCAATGTGTTGGAATGGGTTAAGAAAAATTCAACAAGTAAATTTTAGATCAGTTGAGCATGTCGGCAGGTGCAGCGTGGCGACATCAGTTTGTGATATCACGTGACTAGTAACGGTATCTCCCTGTTACCCAAATATGGGTACCATGGCAACAAGTGACGAAGGGAGCCGATAACTGGCTTGCTTCGCTGATTTCCTAATTTTACTACATTTTTTCAGACCCCTGTGTTTTATGTGCACATATAAATTATTTTGAAAACTTAACACCAAAAGTTAAGTGAAGATTGAAAAAAAAGAAAGGCCAATGACTGGGCTTAAGACATGGCCAATGAGCTCAATAAGCTTAAGCTTAGTGGTCCCGTACTAAAAATTTTCAACAATATATGTCTTCGATTCACAAATAAGATGTAGATATATATTTATACATGTAATTATACGATAAGAGATAGAGGACAATATACCAACATGATAACTGTCTGGAGCACTGGATGCCTAGGGATCATCAATACTGAATATTTGAAATAAGTATGGGAGAAATCGTACTCAAACAGTAGGAGAATTAACCCGTTTTCGTGTGGGGAGGGGGTGGGTGGGTGTTCAAGTATTGCCCTAGCGCTATCGAAACTCAATGTTTCTTCGTCAAAGGTTCAATATTGAACCCCTGACGAAGAAGTTCAATATTGAACCCCTGAGGAAGAAACATAGAGATTCGAAAGCCCAAGCATTATACTTGAATAAATATTGAGCCCATGACGAAGAAATACAGAGTTTGGAAAGCGCAAGGATTTTACTTGAATGAATATTGAGCCCCTGGTGAGGAAACAGATTAATAATTACTGTTTGAATAAAATATATAGATCGCAACTGAAAAATACTTCAAAAAGGGTGATATAAAAGCATGGCTTAAATAATATTTTAAATGATATTCGAATTTTACAAAGTTTTCGTGAACATCAGCATTAGAACTTCCAGAAAAAATATCAACTATTACCCGCTCTCAGGAGATTTTCTGAATAAAGAATTGTCATTTTTATCTTGTCATACATTTATTTTCAAAAAACGATCTCCAGTTGACCTCTATTGGACCCTATATTTCTTCAAATTCATGTTTTACGGAATCCTCTAGATGACCCTTTCCTCTGCAAGTGGTCGCATGTGTATATTCATAAAATACAATTTGCTTCAGTTTGTGATTTTTACCTCTTTTTCGTTAACCAATTAACAAACGCCAAATTTTAGACTTATCAAAATCAAAGAAGTAGCGGATGGCATATCAAAATGCAATTAAATTACCCCCCCCCCCAAAAAAAAAAAACCCCTCACACACAAAAAAAAACCCCTAACCTTAGTATGGTGTTAGAAAACATTGTGAGAAATTGAGAAATTGCTTGTTACACTGCATGAGCTTACCGGTATGTCCTCATTATTGACTATGGACATACTCACGTTAGCTATGTAGGGTACGCAGGGTAATTGCTACACTGTATTTTTTTCTTTTCGTCGTTCAAAAACGCAAATTCCTCGCCACTCCTCCACTTTGACCCCTGCGTGTGATTTTGTCACGTGATTACCGATCGAGTTCGTCAATTCTTTTTCGCTACATCTATCCATCAAAAATTCCCTTTTCTAACCAATTCGCCTAATCCCTCTCTGATCTGTTTGCGTATCTCTTCCCCTCCCCCCCCCTCTCTCTCTCTCTCTCTCTCTCTCTCTCTCTCTCTCCCTCCTCATCTATCCCATTCCCACACTGAAATGCTTTTGGGCACCCCTCAAGCAAATTGCTCTAGAAAACATTGTGAAAAATAAAGAAATTGCTTGCCACAAGCAATTTCTTCATTTTTCACAATGTTTTCTACCCAAACACTTGAAAAAATACAAAATTTCATAAGCTTTAAATTGTAGTCTGCAGCTTCTTTCAATTGTGGCCAGTCTAACATTTACCCGTCTTTTAATTGGTTAAAAAAACCGGATTGTATTTTTAAACCATATTTGTAAAATATTTTATATGTCATGTTGCCCTTATTGCATTTTGTAAATACTTAGGTTCTGTTTTGTTCTTCCTTTTCTCACAATGCTTATCAAAGCTTTATTTCGTCTGTGCGTAAAAACGAGTGATTATGTGGTAATGTATTTAAACCAATGAGATGTCTCAATGATATATTTAAATGACAAGCTTTGAGAGATTAGCCAAAGGGTTCTAAGGATAATATAATGTTATAGTTGGTCAAAAATGCGAGTTTTTAAAGAGTTTTTACATTGTTAGATGCTACTTCTTCCAAATTTGACCAGTCTAAAATGAATAGTCTGGTAAAGTTTTAATGCATGGCAGGTGTTTTGAGCGAAGACGGTGTCGTAACCGAAAGTCTATCATCTCAATAATTACTCCATCCGGTTTTTGAATCTCCAGCAGACCACAAAATTCAAGGATTTTTGAAATTTATACCAATTGCAGTCGATCTTTGCACAAATAAATAAAACTTTTCTAGGCATAATGTATGCACTACACAAAAACTATGTAGTCCTTTTTGATATGATTATATTCAACCCTTTCACATTTTTCAAGATTCTGGACTGGTCCACTTTGAAAGAAGTTGCAGACGACAATTAAAAGTGAGTGTAACTCGAAAAGTAACCAACTTAGAGGTTAGAAAATGTCGTGGGAAGAGAAGAAATTGCTTGTTACAAGCAATTTCTTCTTTTCCCACAATGTTTTCTCAAGTTTAAAATTACGGGGACGTAAAAACAAGGGAGAATGCAGGAAAGGAGTAAAAAGGGGTAACGAAGACAAACATGTAACTACTCGATGGTAATAATTGCATGACCTTTAAAAGTTGCTAAATCCCTAGGTGACAGAATTCTAGCTTTTGAGTTTCTCCGTTCGTTCCTGTCCTCTGTACGGTAAAAATGTCATAGGCGCCCATCATTGCGGTAATATCGTAATAATAGGATTATCGTAAATCCGGTAAATGTTCAATTATAAAAGAAATAAAGCACGGTTAAATATCACGCCTTGTTTGACCCCATGCTGATCACACTACTTTAGCTAAAGTGATTGATCGATAAAAGTTCTTGAAATAAGTGATTGCCGTACCTTAAAACATTGTCTAGACAGTAGCGGATCCAAATCGGGTCAAAAGATCATAGAAATATACGTGTTTACCGAAAATATACAAACTGGATTAAATACCTTTGTGAAAGGTTGATTTTGGAGAACTCCGTCGTGGGAAAATAACTCTTTAATCCAATTGTTTGACAGCAGTATGTCCAGATTATCTAGGAGAAATATTTTTCTCGCGATGATTAAAAAATGTATATATCCGAATAAAAAGATTAGTTTGCATTTATATCTTTTATCATACATATTTTATTTTTACACACCGCCGAAGGAAGACAAATATTGGTATCATCTTCTCTGTTTGTCCATCCGTCCGTTCCCACGTACGTCCTCATCTTGTTAACCCATCTTTTACATGTAACCCTTGTCACCGGAATATTCCGGTTTTGGCAGGGGGTATAGACAAAGATCAGCCTGCACATAAGTGCAGTCTGATCTTGGTCTACACCTCCTGTTTGTACTTTTCCTGCCATAGAAGTTATGGAATTGTTTTTCAAATAAATTATTGATTATTGAACAAGTACTTCCAGTGCCCTCAGTCCGTTGGTTTTAATGCGATTCCTAAGGGATTTTATACAGCATGACAAGGGTTAAGATCGAAATCGAATTATATTTTTACAGAATGTTCCTAGTCACCTGACCATGCGTTTAATGTAAAATGTCGGGATTTTGCCATTTTAGGCTGTGTCACAGAAAAGGGAGTCTAATGCAAAATTTGTTGTCAACACATCTCCTCCTATATTTATGGATGAATTCGAATGAAAACTTCATAGAATGGCCCTTGCGCATAATGTCAGGGTTTTGCGATTCTAGGCTATTTCATTGAATAAAGGGGGGGGGGGCTTCATGCAAATTTCTATATAACACACCTCCTTCTTTATTATGGATAAATTTGAATGGCTGTGATATAGAAAAGTGGAGTTCAAAGTACGATTTATGCTGTTACAAGCAATTTCTTCTTTTTTCCACAATGTTGTCACAAGTATAAAATCACAGCGAAGTAAAATCCCAGGTTTGTACTGGAAACGGATAATGTAGGTTATCGACCAAAAACCTGTTAACCCAGCTTCCTTCCAGCTGTAGTTAAGAGATTTATGTTGCCCACCGACGATATAAAGCGGGACTTTAGTGTATTCGTTTGTGTTCAGATGCAATAACTAAAGATAATGATATCAAAGTGTAAACACCGGCACACTTCAATTTTTGGTCAGGTGGGAAAATTACACCTGTTGCAGCCGGCTAAATATCATTCCTAATATTTCATTGCTATTGTGACGCCGTCGACCGGTGTAGGTTAATGATTCATTGGCTCAAATTTGAATACACCTTTTTTATAGTTCCCGAACCGAAATTGAGTTAGTATTTCAACAGAACACCACTTTCTGATTTTCTAAATTGAAACAGTTTCTGACTGGTCTGAATTCGAAAGACGACAAGTATCAGCGAAAAATAAAGTAAAGTTATCATTAATAGAAAAAGAGGCATTTTGCCACAAAACAACGTCCTTTTCTCGCATGATTTCCTTGATAGCGAATAGCCGTGAAACCCGTTGATTGAAAAGATAACGTTTGAAACATTTTTGGAGTAAAGACGGGGTTCTTCGTGAAAGAGATAATTCCAATTTATACCAAATTATTTTATCTATAAAATTGCAATTTCAGAACTTGTATCGTCTTTTACGATATGAATCTGTTATTTCACAATTTTACAAACAGCCAGTCTGAGTGAGTGCATATAAAACTAAATTAACCCATTCCTACATAACAACATTTTAGACTCTTCCAAATTGAAATGAGTTGCATACGAAAATTCACAGTTTATGAAATCTAAAAGTCTACCGGTACCGGTCTAACTATTTGCGTGAAGTGCGGCCACTGTGCAGTCTGGACATAAAGAGTTTGAACTTTCTTGCAAAATGAAGAAATTGCTAGTTGCAAGCATTTTTTTCATACTACACAATGCTTTCCCAAATATATTTCTTGTAGGAATGGGTTAATTGATCTATTAATGAAGCTTTGAGTTCAGTTTTATCGTTATTGCGCAAAATGATTGATTGAATGGGGTTTGATGCCACTTTTAACAATATTTCAGTCATATCGCGGCGGCTATAGTACCTAACCATTTCACACACCAGTATACTACCACAACACCCTTTCCAAGTTTCCAGCTGCTTATCTCACTTAGGTTTACGATTATCTAACTATTGGTTGGAGACATATGTCGGAGAGAAGACTCTGATCAGACAGTAGCAAGAAGCCTGTAACTACTTAGGCTGACGGCTGAATGTTGTAACAACAGCTTGGAATAAGCCGTAGTAACGAGTTTTTGGTAGAACACCGAGGAAATAAATAAAATTAATATTGGGAGAGATAATTTACTTCCGATCTAGATGAATGATTTGATTTGATGAACGATTTCGATAGAGATCGGCGTTTGTATTGAGAGAAGGCAAGATAGTAAAAGAGACACTGTTTTGTCATTGTACATTGGAAAAAATGGTTTACCTCCTTGAAATTAAGTTATTATTATAATTATTATTTGCCAATAATTGTTAACAGTATCAGACGATCACTAACAATTTCTTCATTCTCCACAAACTTTTCCAAAGCTTTTTTACCTCAGTGGTTAAACAACGCGGAGTTGAGTTTAAATGAGTTAAAGGACTGCAAATTTCCCTAAAATAAGTGAACATGAAATACAACTTTATTTCATATTTCATTCATTTTTTTTTAAACAATCCTATACTTGAAATGTGTAAATCGTAAAAAGATCAGAATCATTTCAAGTAATCATTTAAGATAAGATGGAATTCGGCACGCGAACACCTGAGGCGTGACCTTATCGATTGGCCAGTTTACACAATTAGCCACGCCCTCTTATTTGAGTTAATACTGGTTGATTGACAGGTATCGGATAAGGTAATATGGCCATGCCACACGACTTTCACAAGGTGTATCATCTTTTTAATTGTTCAATATGTCAGATGTTGTTATAGGACATAGTTGGTGATTGTGTGTTAAAAAACTACTTGGAATAATTGTTTTAAAATTGCATCAGACTTTTAATGTTTGCTGGATATATCCATCTGTAAGATTTTTATTTTATCAATTTATGTCTTTGCGTTATATTTGTTTAACCATTTTAGTCAGGGCTAAGAATGATAAAAAAGTTTAGTAAATATTCTTCGTGTCAAACTATTCCAACAGTTATCATTTTTTTAGCAAATGTATTTTTACCTATTTGCAAATGACGAATTAATAGTGTATTCCAAATTCAAAGAAGATGCAGACGAATATTTTCAGTTTATGAATTTTTAAAATCTTTGTCTTCTGGGGTGGAAAACACTGAGGTTAATGAAGAAATAGCATGCTAAAGCAATTTTTTTCTTTTGCAAATACTTTCTCAAAGAAATCACCTTGAGGGGCGTTCGTCGGGGAATATGTTAAACACCATTCAGAGCTTAATGTTTTTGGTAAAAAGAGAAGAGCATATCGCAAGTGTAATTCTAAAAACTCAACACTACAGCTTGAATCAATCTGTAGTTACGAGGTTTTAGATTCACACCGATGATATAATTCGTTTGGAAGGAACAGAGAACTGCTCTCTCTGATGATTTGTAATCACTCTGATGTTTCATTTTTTCCTAAATTTGCTTAACTAAATACCAGCCGACAATGGTCCAAATTGGCCCCAAATGACAGAAGTTTCTGAAGACAATTATGTATGTTTGAATTAAAAAGAACGTTTCAAATTGGATAAAAAAAATGGCAGGGAAAGGTAACAAATCAATTTCTCCCACTCTCAATATGTATTCCAACGCTGTTATCCTTCCTTGCATTTAGGGGTTCATTATATTATCAAGATCTTTTTAAAAAAATCCATATCCATGGTTCAGCGCGAAACAGTTGTAACTGCCTATAATACCTGTTTCGCGCTGAAACATCCATATAAGGTAATTGGGTTCCTGAATTATCTCCCCTGGACTATTCATTTATCAGTCAATCCTGCATTAGGTTACTGTCAAAGATTTTTTTTCAAATAAAATTTTCAGGATTTGCAGTTTTACGAAATTTGTTTGTTGTATACGATTTAAAAAGTAAGAGGGCGGAAACAAAACAAAAACAAAGCACGTCTTACGGAGGCCAACTTAATGTTCGACAGATTTATTAACAGGTTAATGGTAAACTAGAATCGACGTATTTTCATCGATTAGATTACAGCATAATTTGGAAAAACAGGACGGTACAGCAAAATCTTTGTTTTTTCTTGTTAAAATTGCATTACCAACGACTATTTACGCAAGCACAAGTTTGAAAGGAACTATTGTAAATGATTGAAAGGGATCTTTTTGAAAAGTCTTTCTGTTATGTTACAGATAAGTTCATTCATGCATGTACATCAAACCTATGCTGGTATCATTCGTGCCAACATCTCGCAACCTCCGTAGCCTTATAGGTACCAAGCCAGACAGTTCCTCTTGTTGATAATTAGGAACCATATGCTTACTTAGCCCATTCCCACTCATCCCGCTTTTTTACATCGCCATTAAAAAAGCTTCGGAAAACATTGTGGACAATGAAGAAATTGCTTGTGACAAGCAATTTCTTCAATGCCCACAAATTTTCTATCCTTAAAGGCTAATATTTCTTAAATTCCACCAAATTGAAACTATCGTCTGCAGCATCTTTAAATGCGGACAAGTCTAAAATTTCGCCGTCTGGTAATGGGCTAACAATTTAGAAGAGTAATATTGAGAAGCCAATGTATCCTAGACGCTATCAGTGAAGGTGCGATGCCAATATTGCCAACACAATGGTGATGGCATCGCGGCCATTGTTGTGTTGATGATACTTCGTTAACACAGACACCTGTTCGTATCGTCTATCTGTTAACCAATAGAGCACAATCAACACTCCGACCCTTACCATGACTAGTATTTTCTGTGTGCAGATTGCACAGGGTCTTTTAATACGCTATCTCTTAATCCCACCTTTAGCAAATTCAATCAAGCTTTTTTGACGTCCCCAAAGCCCGTAAAATATTCTGTAAAAAGGAGGAATTGTTTGTAACAAGCAATTCCTCCACTTGTAACATTTTTGCTACCCAGAAAGACACAGATACGTAGAATTTGTTTAAATGACTTTAACTTGTCTTCTGTAATGTCTTTCAATTTGGACCAGTCTAAAATTGTGTCGTATGTGGGGTACAGGGTTCGATTCCGGTCGCGGTAATAACCTTTCCGACATTTGACTCCCACAAATCATTATCCTGAGTTGGATGAGCAGTTGGAGTCTTCGAAAGGATTTAGTGGTAGTAATGGTGTGAGCTATACCTGGAATCCGTGGTTAGGTGAGCCAGCCGCCACTATATGACTATAATATTGTTTAAACTAGACGTCATCCGATTCAAACAAAAAATCGCCTGGTAATGGGTTGATACACAAAATGTACCGAACAAAAGGCATTTAGTGTTGATGTAACAATAGGGAATTACTATTTCTACGGTCTTCATCGGTCGTCAGTCTCACGAAAATCAGTGATCGTAATAGCATAGACATAGACGGTAAATAAAGGAACCTTACACTATTCGGCATTAACCCATTCCAACACAGCAAAATTTTAGACTGATCTAAATTGAAAGAAGCTGCAGACGACAATTTCATGTTGATGGAATTCTGAATTTTTTCGTCTTGTTAGATAGAAAACATTGTGGATAATGAAGAAATTGCTTGATACATGCAATTTCTTCATTTTCTACAATGTTTTCCAATGCTTTTTTCTAGAGGGGCGTAAAAAGGAGGGATTGAAATGTTTTCCGATGCTTTTTTCTAGAGGGGCGTAAAAAGGAGGGATTGAGTTGGAATGGGTTAAGACCCGGCAGGACTAGACTAAAAACGACATAGCTATGCAGCGGTCATTCTTAAGACATTGGAAAATACAGTAACCGAGTAAAGTCGGTCACCGAAACTTGACTTCGTCGCTTTACCATTTCTGGCCCGAAGTATATATTTTATAATTTGTTGAATGTTCAAGAGTCCGTTTTCATATAACTCTAGCGCTAATGTTGAGAGCGACAGTAACAACTCAACAAGGAATTTATCACGTATTTCATCTCCAGTAGTGTCAAAATTTTTCTCTATCGGTTGACTTGTTGAAAAAATAAAGTGACTTTCTAAAAAGAATGAAAAGACATTTTAAAATTTCAAGTCTTATAAAAACACAACAGGTGTAGGGCCATATGTCGACCCATGTGATTGCACAGTAGACAGAAACTCCCGCCAAATCTTTACAAGTCGTACGGTTAAATTGACTCGGAGTTGAATAGACCAATAGTTTATTAACTTCACTGCATTTACCCCAACCTCCCATTTTGAACCGATGGACCGTATCATCGTATATACTACATTCTTTCAACCTTTTCATATGGATATAGTATCAGAAAACACGTGGTCTAATAAAGTTTATGAAAAAAAACACATTATCTTAACCCATTCACACACAATAACGCTTATCGACGTCCCCTAGAAATCCGCTTCGAAAACAGTGTGGTAAATGAAGAAATTGCTTGTTACAAGCATTTTTTCTTTTACCACAATGTTTCCTACCTCAGAAGATAAGATTTAAATTCCACCAACTAAAATCCGTCGTCTGCAACTTCTTTGAAATTTGTAGCAGTGTGAAATTATGCCGTCTGGTAATAGGTTAAGCCAGACTAGCCGGGAAGAATTAAAACTGCTTAGGAGATTAATCTATACATAAAGGGGTTGAAGTTGGTGATAAAATAGCGAACTTTAAAGGAATTGCGTGGGCAATGGGAGAAATCGTTGTTGTTTCTTGAGTTACAGATACTTTAACCCATTCCCAGATGACAAAACAACAACAACAACAACAAGAACAAAACCTGGTCCAATTAGAAAAATTAAAATGAAATATAGACGGCAATTTTAAGTTGATGAGATTTCAAGATTTTTTTCTAAAAGGGTAGAAAACATGGTGGATAACGAAGAAATTGCTTGTACAAAGACGTTTTTCTTTAGGGTCGCAAAGAAGAGGGATTTTGAGGGAATGGGTGAACCCATCATCACTCAGTCATGCTTTTGTAAGCGTAATAAAATGCATTGTAGGAGGGTGAAAAATTTCTTGTACAAACAACTTCTCCTTTTCTCACAACGTTTCTCTCTCTCTACCACAAAATTGCCATTTCTTACTCATATTTTGATCATTGACATGCGTATTGCATGTCGTTTGCAAATTATTTGACATTCTACAAGTCCAAAATATTGTCGTTTGTTCACAGGCTTAACAACAAAGCTGTTAATTTTAGTAAAATATTTAATATTTGGCGCTTTAAATTGGCGGTAATGTAACTGGAAAAAAGGTAATCGATTAAATCTCCATCTTTTTACCTCTTCAAATACTTCAAACATATGAAATACTATAAATTCAACAAACAAAACCTATCCATTTGACCTTCTTTCGGCACACGACCAGGTGTATGAAGATGGTTCGTTGCCTTGGAGCCACGCGACAGTCTATCCATATAAGGGAAAGGCTAATTTGCATACGAAAAAGGGATCAGTAAGAGGCAGGTGCTTTTTCATAAGACAGCTGAGGCTACAAAGGATGATTTTATGGTTCCCATTCACCTTAACTATGCAAAGTTTCACCGCAGAGGGCACGCGCCTTCACATGAAGTGAAATAAACACTTAAATTTATCCACGATGGTCCCCCCATTTTTCATAACCTGTTAGATCATCCATGGTGAAACAGGTAGACTGTGATTAGTACAATGGCGAATCTATTTACCTCTTTTGCCGCGATTGTTGCTGGGAGTTTAGTTTCGTTCGATTAATTAGTTTGTTCGACAAAAAGATGGAGTGTCCATTCATCCGTCAAACGTGGAGACCTTTAAAGTGACAGATGTGATGACGTCTAAACCACTGCTTTATTTGTTAATTCAAGAAAAAGTAAAATAGGGTTGACCAAGCGAACATATTTAATACCTGTATTTTCCTACTTATTGATATTGCTCGAACAAAGTGAAGTTTTGGCTCAAGAGATTTACCCAGACGAAATAACGAGACATAAAGAAATTTCAAAGCCTAGCGTATCGTTCAACAACAACAACAACAACAACAACAACACGAAAAATCCACATGATCTGTTTTAACCTTCTATCATCAGACAATTGAATTCTTGAAACGATAAAACTTTACAAAAGTTGCAGACGCCATTTCAATGTGAGAGTTAATTAAAATTAAAGCATGCTTAAGCATAGAAAACATTATGGGCAACGAAGGAATTTATTTTGACAGCCAATTTCCCCCCTTTACACCATTTCTTCTTAGCTTTAACCTTGGGGGCCGTAAATATGAGTAGCTGTGTGATAATTTGAATTTGAAAGTAGTAGCGAGAAACTTGAATTTAATGAAGACCGAAGTAATAATCACATTGAATAAGGATACAATATGGGTAGATACATAGGTATATTTAGTAAATTGCTTAAAGCGTCGCTACACTCGATACAATTCAACGATCACGTCGGAATGATGAGAACACTTACAAAAAAAAAAAAAAAAAAACGTAAAAAGTATATTGAACAAGTTTCTATTACCGAGTTTTGTATGCACTGCCCCTACTTTCTTTGCCCACAGTTTTATCAAATCTCCAATTGACCAAGCGCTGGCCCCGCCCGTTTTCTTTGTTAGCCCCGCCCGTTGGCTCCAACAGGAAGTACCGCTTCGATTTTAATTTAACTAATTCATGGCTAGAAACATGAAACAGAAAAGCGAAATGGTTTTCCTGGCGAATAAAACGACGTATCTACAGGTTGAATAACCTGTAGTTACGACGTTCAAGTCGCCAAACCAACAAAAAAAGTTAACAAAAATGGCGGCGAATGTCGAAGTTCAAAACTCATTTCTAGTCTAAATGAACGATTTCATTGGTCGACTGGTTATTTGATTGACAGTCGCGATTGTTCTTTTGTCTTTCGACTAATCAGTGCTGATGTAGGATTCTACAAAAACCAAGTAAAGTTTAGAGGAATCTTAATAACGTTGGATATAAATCACCCCCGTACAATCCCGGTTTCTAACGCCTCTCAAGTAAAACGTTTTGGAAAACAGAGTGGGAAATGAAGAAAATGCTTGTTACAAGCAATTCCCTTATTTTCACAACGCTTTATATTCTAAAGTACAAATAATTTTTTAGCTTCACAAACTTAAGATTCTTGTCTGCAGTTTGCTTAATTTGGGGCAGTGTAATTTTTGTATGTGGGAATGGATTAATGCAAAAATATTAAAATAAAAGAGTTTTCCCCCCTCTATGGGTTTATTTAACTTTTCTAGGCACTGACTAGAATATCTATAAAACAGACGTTCAAGGGCACGAGCGAGCGCGTGCCACACTTACGCTTATCTATAATGTAATAATGCGCTGGAGAGCTAGTTAAAACCCTTCTTGAAAACTTGTGAAACGATCAAAATACTGCATCTCTACGGTTATTGTGGAAACCATTTACCCGTTCAAAAGGTTATAATGTCCACACAACGGTATTGTTAAAGGGTTTATTTTATTGCCTGATTGTAAATGTAAAGTCATGGAAATTAGATTTACCTGCATCGAGTAGTAATAATTTTACGATAAACTATTAATTCTCTCTGTTACAGAGTGTCAATCAATGCGGTAGGCGGAGCTAACGCGGGAACGAGGCTCAGGAGTAAGGCCAATATCAGAATAATACTGTACCGGTGCCAATAGCTTGGAAAACAGACAAAATGAAGTTACGAAAATCAGCTAGGATAATAATTCTTGGGACTTTACACATTCTAATTTTGTTACCTAAGGTAAGCCAAATAGTTTTCTTAACTTTTGACATTTTCATCTTATCATATGATAATTGATTTGCTACTTATCTTTCAAGTAATAGACTGGAAACTTGAGACGGTAATCAGGTACTATCACAACAGTGCAGAGACGTTATATTTTCACTATAGCTGGTACCTTTAAGTTTAAAAATGACGACATTTCTAAAGAATTAAACTAGAAACAATTGTATTTTGTAATCAACGGACCTAAAAATGAAATACCTATTTCACCAATGTAAACCATACAGGTCGCAACCCTTGTTACTTTTCGCAAGAAAACATTTTCAAAGATTTACTTGCTTTACTTTTTAAAAGACCTTCGTATCATGTCTTACATGTTGCACCAATGCTTCATAAATTTAGCATCCATTACTGCATCAGTCACTGTTCGAATGAGATGTATACATGCATTGTAAACAAAACAACGGTATATACTTGCATAGTGGTTCAAGAATGGAATTATTTTTATACTGGTACTTTACTTTCTTTTTCAGACAATTTGCTCAGGTGTGTTCGAGTTACGTTTGTCGTCGTTTAGAAACGATCGTGGATTAGATTACTTTGGAAACTGTTGCAACGGAGTTTTTGACACGACCAATCCTAGTCTCGGTCCGGTGTGCACTGAGAGTTGCCGGACTTTCTTTACGATCTGTGTAACGAATTACCGCCATCAAATTCCACCGGATATAACGAAGGAGAAGTGTATGATTGGATATGTTACTACTAGTGTTCTCGGTGATAATAATCTCAGTTTTGATAGTTATAATGGATCAATGTACCCCGTGGATTTACATTTTGAAATTTCTTGGCCGGTAAGTGCTTTCTTTTTTTCCAGGCAACAAACGTTTTAAAGTTGATTAAATTCAAAAGAAGTTGTAGCTACATTCAAAACTCATGAAAAATTGATTTGGTTGTATCATGAGCTAGTAGAAACTATCGTTGGAAAAGCAATTTATGTATTATGTTTTAAGAGTTCAAGTAAGCATAAAAACGGATAGGATCTGAGTCCAACAAATCCAAAAGTCTGCGAGGTTTTTCTTCTAAAAATGGCCAAATCCAAATTAAATGTACAGTGTGTATCAACACAAGTTGATACGTCAAGTCCCTTTATTGATGTGAAGATAGGCTTCTTTACTCGGTTTCAAAGAGCTCAGCCAGATGCAGTCTGGCTGAGCTCTTTGAAACCGAGTAAAGACTGAATTGCTATAATATGATCTACTGCGCAAGACTGGGGTAAAAGTCGAGCCCTAAACAGCTTAATGAAGACACTAAAACTCTTGCAATAAGGTTAAATTTAACAACTGCTCTTCTCGCGTTGTTGCAAACATTCATCTTCTGCATTTCGAGCATTTCAAAATTATGAGGGCAGTCTAAAGATTATAGTAAATAATTCAAGAACGGGGGTAAACATGAGAGTAAACGGGTGCAGAAAGTAAGGGACGTTTTGGAATGCTGTTTAATATCTCACAGACCACGAAAATGTGAATAGTATGAAGGGATAATCTCCATAGTCATATTTTTCTTCTTGTTCATACAGAAAGATGTATTGATTTGAACCGAGATTCTGGCGTTATTTTTTGAAACAGCTTGCGCTGTGGTACAAAATCACCTAATTCACCTTGTAAAATATTGGGGCGAAACTTGTTTATACCGAATGACATAGCAGACTAGCACTTTGTTTTGATTTGTGCGTAACAATCGTTGTCAAGATTGATAATTGTGATTTGGCTAGCTTTTCTCTGTTAAGAGTAACCTGTAGGTCAGACCAAACCAACACATAGAGCTACTTGGTACACCCTGCCTGTTGACTGTCATATTCATTTAGGAGTCACAATGAAACTTTCTCCTCATAGTCCTGTGCTCTTTTTTCCCTTCAAAAAATGAATTCCTGTTTGTGATATCGAAAATGATTCGAATCAACTATTGACCAATCAGAGTAAAGTTAGTTCATATTCATAGCCATATTCGCGCATACAACTTTAAGAAATTCAGCCAAAGAAGAATGCTGTATTGAACTCGAATAACCCTGAAATTTGTTAATAAAACTCTTATAATAAATTATATATTAACATTCTCAATATGAACTTATAAAATACTATATGGGCTGTTCTGTCATATACTTTGATGCCTGTAAGTCAATAGGCATTTTGTTTTTATCTTGGGTAAACGTGGGAGTTAACCGGAATACCGGGTTAGTACGTCAAATTGCATAAACAATACACTGAGAATTTACCTGTAAACCCAAGTTGTTGTTTTCATCTCCGAGCTCAAGATCCAGGCAGTGATAAAGAAAATTTATTTACTGTTATAATAGATCATATAACTATGTGAACATTAATAATAAACGTGAAGTTAAGATGGCCAAAGCTCTATAAATGATGAGTTGGAGAATGTAAATCTATATATTCTTTTTTAAACGAAACACTGTTTTTTTAGTACTCATTAAAATCGTCTCGAAGAGATGATTCAAATGAGAACCACAGCTTACGTTTCAGGAGAATATTCTTAAAATAAATAAATAAAATAAACCTACCCCAACTTTCCCCACTTCTACATACGATTCATACGAGTTGTATGACAATGTCATTGCTATCGTTCATCCATAACTGCTATATTTTCAGGGGACGTTTTCTTTGATTATTGAAACTTGGCACGATGCAACTCTCGATGGACCCAAGACAGGTAATCTTTGTTTTTTAGAGAAACATTATCCTTTCTCCATACAAAACAAGTCTTTGTACGGTTTTATTTTTACAATTTATCCGTCTTTGATATGTGTATTATTGGGTGCATTTGTTTAATAAATTTGGCCTAAAAAATCCAGACAGTCACTTCCGTCTGTTTTGCTTGATTTTCTATGTGAAATGCGAGTGTGATTCTAAATGGATCTGAGAGAGAATCGGTAAAAGGATATACATGTATTATGGTGGATTTAAATGGTGCATAGTGCTTTAGTGTAATTCTGTTCATATTCGTGGTGTGTTTAATATCCCAAGTGAAACATGAAGACATTAGAATGGACAGTGAATTCCTAACTGACATTTTGAATTTAAGTAATAGTCTGGGGGGCAATATGCCACATTTTTGCGGGGCATGTTTTCAAAGTAACCGTAAAATAAACAGAAGTGCATGACGCGTAGACTGGACGTCAGTTTCAATTAACCGGAGTGGCGAGTTTGTGGATTTATGCGATTCTTCCGGTGAAACTAAATACCGCAAAGGATTTTGAATTGCCAGAAGGATTTTAAGTATGCAAAGTGAAGAAATGCAAACATGAATTCAGAGCAGGTGACGAGGAAACAATATACCCGAACAATTTATACCGTTCATTAATACAAGGTATATGATACAAGGTACATTGTAAATCTTGCCTTGCGTTTTTGAATGAAGAAGCAAGTAGCGAAGCTAGAGGCCAGACTAGGTAAATGCAGACAAATCTTTGCCTATTGTATGTCTATGCAGGGACATTACAGGATTATTACGTGGAAGGTGAAAAGGAAAATAAGTCAACATGGTCAGTGTTTCAACGACTTACAAAAGTACTATAATTTAACTTTAAATATATATACATAGATATATTGGATCATTTAATTGGATTTGATAGAAGTGGATTTATACTAAAGTTATCAAATGCACCCAATATTGCACAATTATGTTACATATATTTGAAGTAGAACAATCACTTGCAGCGAAGCAGTTAATGAAACCAAAAAATTTGTTTGAAATTAAGCTTTGAAAGATAGAGGTACATCGAATGATGTTGGCGTCTTTAACACATTCCCACACAGCAAAATTTTAGACTGGTCCAAATAGAAAGAAGCTGCAGACGACAATTTCAAGTTGATGGAATTTTAATTTTTTTCATCTTTTTGGATAGAAAAGATTGTGGATAATGAAGAAATTGCTTGTATCAAGCAATTTCTTCATTCTCCACAATGTTTTCCAAAGCTTTTTTCTTGAGGGGCGTAAAAAGGAGGGATTGAGTGGGAATGGGTTAACTTACCGATAAGCCTACGTACTTCTCATGATCGGTATTTTATCGCATGCTTCATTTGGACCACAAGTTCTATAAAGTTCAAGAGAAACAAGTTTTGCGAGTTTTAGCCAACTCACATTTCAGTAACCAGGATTCACAAAAAATATCTGATGCGAGTCCAATGAACTCTTTGAGGCTAAACAAAATACAGACTTGAACAATTTTCAGTTCGTTCTCGAAGTTATGCCCACAAGAAGGCATTTTTGTCAAAATTTTGTCATAAGATCTTTGGACCTATTTGAATGATCTTGAATTTCCTAATATAGTTCAATATTTATATAAAAAATCCAAGATGATAGTTCGAAAAAATAATGTTCAAACCAGGGACTCCCGAATCTTCAGCATGTACCCCTATGACAACGGGTTTTGAGTACCTGGGACCCCACGTTGTTGATTTCAGAATAAAACCCTACTAAGTTAAGAGATTGTCATAAAAAAACTTAGATCTCAACTAAAAGTTTACGCATGATATACTGCAACGGGGACGCACTTTGGATTACAAACGGCAGATGGCCTGGGTTAGCTACCGGTGAACATAATTACAAACACACAAATACTCTCATCTCCCCCTAAATTTCTCCCTTTGTTGTCCCAGGTAAAGCAACCTGCATATACAAAGGACAGGTATGGGATCTCCTTGGCTCCATCTTTCTATATGATTTAAGTTTACACGAAGCAGCATTTGAGTTATATTTACTTTCTAATAACGCCGATGATGGGGAGAGGTTTCTGATCAACAATTTGACACATTACCAAACGAAACAAATTTCGACTTGTCAAATTGAAAGAAGTTGCAAACAACATTTCAAGCTCCGCTAAAACTGGAAAATAAGTGCCAAATAGGGTAGAAAACGATTTGAGAAAAGGAGAAATTGCTTGTTACAGGCATTTCTTATCCCTAATTGTGGTATTTCTTCTTTGGAAACTTAATATGATTATAGACAGGATAACAACTTCAAACAGTCTGATCTAAGCCGTCACCCCCGCTGGCTATTTCAAAGGAATGATATCTATTGTTTCTTTAGTCAGTACTGCAGCTACAGATGGGAGTAGGGAGCATTCTGTCATAAGCCCAGTGTTGTGGGTATTCGTTTAGACGTTTCAAAAGAGTACCCACAACATAGTTTTTTACTCCCCTCTATCAAGGCCTAAGATAGGTAAAGTACTAAACGCTACACGCAAGTTGACATGCGTACGATCAACACCGTGCCTTTTCTTTCACTGAGGATTTCGTAAAGGCTCTAATGTGCACTATTCGAAAGGTCTTGTTTTGAATAAAAAGGCAGAAAGATGAACCATTAGAAGACGATAAAATTTTAGACTGGTTCAAATTGAAAGAAGTTGCAGACGACAATTAAAGGTTTATGAAATTTCTAATTTTTCTCTTATCTGAATAGAAAACAATGTGGAATATGAAGAAATTGCTTGTTACAAGCAATTTCTTCATTTTCCACAATGTTTTCCCTCTTGTTTTTCGTGGGGGCGCCCAAAAGCGTCATTGTTAGGGAATGTGTTAAACGGTTGTATGTCCTTATCTACGAGACAGTATGTTACTCTAAAGAATTCCTTCTCTTATCATAGACCACGGCTACCGCCTAGACCTTTGTTTTATACTTAACCCTAGATGAACGCTCTAATTTCTAGTTCTTGTTTTTAAAACGCTATTTTTTTGTTTGTTTTTTTTTTGTATGGTTTTTTTTTTGTTATTTTTTTATTTATAAACAGACTTAATCTTTGTACACCATTACATAGTAGACCAATCACGTCTGTCAATCAAATAACCAGCCAATCAGTGAACTCATTGATAGAGACTGAAAGTTGACCTTAAACTCCGGCAGTGGTCGCCATTAATGTGATGCATTTTTGTTGGTTTATCGACTTGAACGTCGTAATTACAGCTTATTCGAGCTATAGTAACGACGTTTAGGTCGCCAATCAACCATTCTACTTTTTATTACCTGCTACTGGCCACAAACTTGCAAAATAACGCCATGAAAAGTCTAAGTTGAACTTCGGTCTTGGAGTCATTAGGTCGGGCCAATTGAGTAAGTGAGCGGGGCCAGCGATTGGTCAATTGTTCGTAAGTGATCAGACCCAGCAGACTTTAAACATAAAATTTACACGTATTTTGAGAATAAACTTTTAGTGAGGTAGAATGGCGATTCTACACGAAGAAAATTCGCCGAGAAGGCAACTTATAAACCCTGGCCAGCCCGCGCAATTCGCGCAGTCTAACCAGGTAAGACCATTTCAGCTCAATCCAGGTCCCTTTTCCCACGACGGGTCGCATACAAACGTTCTGATAAACAAAAGAGCTCGATAGTTCGCTCCGATAAAGGACTTGAGTCAGGGACGTAAATTGTAAATAAAACCCGGATGACAAAAAGTACGTTAAAAACACCTATTGTTATGTGTACTATGTTTTGCTGGGCACGCGAATAATAAGCATTCGACACCGACTCTATTCATGGGCGGGTTAAGATGAGAGACCGAATTCGACTTCGCATAAATTATTACTGTCAACCCTCCTGTTGAGCAAGCTCAATAGATTAAAGTGTTTGGAATCGGAGATTTCTTTCCTATGACTATAGAACAAGTCATGAGAAAATAGATGTCCTTGTTTTAAGCCAGGTAATCGATAAAATTTATACCTTTTCATTACTAAATTAATCTGTATCTGCAGTTTAGAATAATTTATAATGATCAAAGCAATGCAGCATTTTAATATAAGAATTATTTTGACTGTAATGGTAGAAGTATATCCTACAGTTTTGTATCTTAAAAGTCTTTTTTATCTGCCACCATTCTTCACTATTTAGAGAAACACCGTTGACCGTGAGAAAAGGCATATGAAGTGAGATGATAGCATTGTGCTTTGTTAAATTATTATGCTCGATTGAGACTTGATAGTGATGTTTGCAATCAACTTGTCTTCTTCAAAAGATTTGTGGCTAACACCAACTTGAACTCGTTGCACAAAAAAGGTCAAAGGCCGGCAATCTTATATCGTTTAATTCTTTTAAAGAGTTTTGAACCGTTTAAATCAAGTATTCGGAGACCTGAAACATACCTGCTGAAACTTAACATATTTTACTATGGTGGATATCACTTGTTTAGGCGCTTCCTAGGTATCACCAATGCTCGCCAGGCTCTGAAGTGTCTTGAAAACTGATATGAAAACTGCAGTGGTGCTTACATATAGTAAAATTCTTCTCGTGATATCAAATGAGAATAGATGCGGGGAGAAGGTAATAAATGCAGTTAGCCAAATAGCAAATTCAAAGAACTCCATTTTGTGTCTTGGCATAACAGGTTTGTCGCAGTCAAGTTCTTACATCTGGGTAGTTTTTGCTCCGTGAGTCCTATCCGCTCCATTTCATTCTTGTAATCGATTTTTGTAAGGTTCCATTGAAGTGCAGAACCTTTCTTTTTGATTCCTGGAAAAAGCATAATTGGTTATACTTAAGTGAACGAACATCAAATCAATTTTGTTTTAAAGACTAATTTTACCAAGGAATTCTCCATATCCAGGTGAACAGCACTTTTAGGAGCGAAATGATGCAATTATATTTTTGTGTATGAATGTTGACGTAAGGGAAAGGATAACTCTCTGTAAAAGTCAGGGCTAAAACATTGATTTCAGAATTTCATATTCAAACATTTAGACAGGGCTTCAGGTCGCCAATATATCGATCTCTGCTTTAAAAACAAGAAACCCTTTTGGTATGGGAACCCATTTTGTATCAGATAATACCGGTACTCGAAGCTCTTAGGAAGACAGCTGTCAATGTTGTAAATTGTGTATGATATTGAAATAGTTACCTGTCTTTCGTAATTTATCGGTTTTCATTTTTTAACCCCATAAATTGCCAACAATAATGATAATGAAAAAAGGTCAAATACGCTTTTAAGTTTACTTTTTAGAGCTTGCTTAAAAAATACATAGAAGCCTGTATATATCAAATAATAAAGGGCCACCTATAGAGCTTTGTATATGTACTTCATATTCCGAGTTACCCCATTACCTCATAAGAAAATTTCAGAATGGTCCGAATTGAAAGAAGAGGTCTAATGGGTGAATTTTGAAATTTTTGAAACCGAAATGTCTCCCTTTGCTTAATTTAGAATAAAAAATAAAAAAATTATAAAGGCGGTACTAAAGTGTAGTCTTCCCGACGGCGGCACTCATTCTTTCCGACTATTTGTCTCTCACCAATGGGTCGATAATCGTAGATCTATGTGGGATAGCAGCTGGAGGCTAGGGAATGATGTAATGCTAGTACTGGTGTCGGAAATACCAGGATTCCATTGTTAGGTGCTCCAGCCGCCGCGATATAACTGAAAGATTGTTGAAAGCGGCGTAAAACCCCATTGAAACAAACTAAAGTTTAGTCGAACAAGTCTCTCGAAAGGCCTTGAAAATGACATAAAAAAATCCGCTACGCACATGTAGGCCTTACTTTAGTGTCGCCTGCTCCAATTTTTTTATAATTCGATTCAAACCTGTACCCACATGCCCTGAATGAGATATGTCAATAACTAATTATATGAATGAAATTTATCCGTCAATTATAAACACATCAAATCTCGCGAGATCGTAATCAAATTTATGAAAAGTGTCACGTGACAAAATGGAGACATGTTGCTATAGCTTTGTTTTGGATTCTGATTATTGTATTCTTTACAACTTAAATAAGCTTTAGCACGATGCTTTGGTAGCCCTAGGATATTGCCAAAAATCAATACGTCAGATATCAGAGTCATTTGAAAAGTAATACAATAGTCACTTATCTGTGCGAAAGCTGGATGTTTAGGACACATTGCTACACAATTCCTATTTTTTTTTTAAATTTTTATAGAAATTATCACGAGAAAAGAAGAAATTGCTTGTTACAAGCAATTTCTCCTTTTCTCACGACAATTTATGTAAGATTTTAAAAAAAAATAGGGATTGTGTAGCAATGTGTCCTAAACGTTGTAACAACGTTGTAACAAACAATTTCTTCTTTTCTCGCGAGAATTCCTGTCCGATGATGCACTCAATTTTTGAATTTCAAGCCGCTTTCAAATTTCGTCTACAACCTCTATGACTATGGACTAGTCTGTGTTGTTGGCCGCGGCCATAGCGCAGTGGTGGCTCGTAGGATTCCTTATCTCGGCGTCCCAGGTTCGACCCCCGGCCGCGGCGAATATCCTTTCCGACATTTGGTTCCCACCGATGGGTAGATATTTTTAAAGCTAAGTGGGATGAGGAAGTGGGGCCTCGGAAAGTAGTAGTGGTAGTCCTGGTGTGAGGAATACTACGAGTCCATGGTTAGATGCTCTAGCCGCCGTGATATGTCTGAAATAATGTTAAAAGTGGCGTTAAACCCCTTTCAATTAATTTTAGACAATTATAAGACTAGGATAAACGTGATGAAATTGTTATCATGGTTAATACATATACGTACATAGTCTCCTTCTAAACTGTTTTGGCATCATTACGGTATCCCACCTAGATATCACAAGATGAAACTAGAATTTCGTAAATCTCAGATTTTTATCAAAAGTGTAGAGTTGCGTACAAAACATGTAGCAGACGTGAATAACGGTAAATCACAAGTCCCGTCTGGTTCAATGATGAAAGATGATAGGGTTTCAACGAGATGAATTTTAAAACCGTGAAGCAGATACATCGCGTGATATCACATTTGATACGTATGTATATAAAGAACCAGAGAAAACAGGCTTGGTTCTGTCCATTCACAGACCACCTAATTTAACCTGTTACAAGACGAGACAATTTTATATTGGTCCAAATTGAAGAAGTTGCAGACGACAATTTCAAGCTGATGGAATTTAGGGTTAGAAAACATTGTGACCATTGAAGAAATTGCTTGTTACAAGCAATTTCTTCATTGTTCACATTATTTTCCATAGCTTTATTCGGGGGGATTTCAAACAGCGGAATAGAGTGGGAATGGGTTAAATTATGCATTTATGACGGCTTTGTCAGTGCAGTATTGTTTAGGTTGTACTTTATGAATCCTCGTATCCGATCGATACCCGATATTCTGACATTTGTGAACCAGCTATAACCTCTTTCTACGGTGAATATTTGGAGAAACATTGTCAGAAAACAAAACTGGAAAACTTGCTTGCACTCTGTCACCCTTTCCCATATATTGTCGTGTATGTTTAGTTTAGTCGAGGTTATGAACTTTATTTTTCAATTTTGAAAGTAAGTTATGTAACCCGATTGTGGAGTTGTTCCGATTTGTCGGACTTTGCCTACTTGCATCTAGACACATTTCTGATGCTTTACAGCCAGATCAACATGGCTCCCGAATTTGGACATAGTTTTCTAGGGTCACGATTCTTATCTCTGTTCGAAGATCACTGCGAAAGTGTGTTTGGCTATTAGTTTGGTTCGCCTTCTCAAAGATAAGGTCACAATATATGTCTAGAAACATATGGTTGAAATGTTTTGTTTTTCATCCAAACCAAACTGGACTCGACATAAGAAAAGGATCAACTTTTCAGTTACAAAAGTCGCACAAGGTCTTTCTTTACCTTTGTAAATGGTACTTTTCTTTTCGACAAAACTTAAACAATAAAACATAGGTCCGATTTGGCCGATATTTAGTGACGTCACTTTTACGCTTTCTTGTTACCGGCCTTTGGCTTCCCTGGAGAGAAGAAGCTCGATGGTGACGTAGGTTGGCATTGAACGATAAAAAGTATAGATTCTGAAGTGTATTAACCCATTCCAACTCAACAAAATTTTAGACTGGTCTAAATTGAAAGAAGCTGCAGACGATATTTTCAAGTTGGTGGAATTTAAATTTTCTTTGTCTTTTTGGATAGAAAACATTGTGGATAATGAAGAAATTGCTTGATCAAAGCAATTTCTTCATTTTCCACAATGTTTTCCACAGCTTTTTCGTTGAGGGGCGTAAAAAGGAGGGATTGAGTGGGAATGGATTAAGAGTACGATGGATGCCGTCTGCTTCTATATTTGTTTCCCTACGCAGAGTATTTATTTTGTTTAAAAATGCAGCGGCTGCACAATTGTTCATCTATCTCAAACGTTGTCACGTGGTCTTTTACCTCGAAGCATCTGTTGCAATGTCGACGACTCTTTACAGGGGGAAAAAAGGTTCACTGGCTGTTTGAGTGCACCATAAGAAAACAATCTAGTGCAAATGGCAAGAAAGTTTTACACGTTTTCCATTACTTTTTCGTGTATTTTATTTATTAACACCCTCCCATACATTTTATTATTCACTGGGAAAAAAATCGGGAACACATTCGCTTGCAATTTTCGTCGACATCTTATTTAATTTTGGCTTGTCTTATCGGATGATATTTGTTAACTCATTCCCACACTATCATTCCGAATCATGCATAGGGACCCAAGTCTAGGTTTTGGGACCAGGTTAAGGGTCTAAAACGAAAGTGTATAAAAACTGCTATCAGATCGATTTTGTCTCCATCTTGTTGAATGAAGAATACTATCTTGATCAAACTACCGATAACTTTCCAAAACAACTCGAGCAGACGATACCCAATTTAGATAACTGCAGACGAAAGAATCGGACGTGTTCTATGAAATGATGTTTTGTTACTTTCTATTGAGCGCGTATCATGAGTACTGTAGCTTGATTTTCTGCGTTTCTTTTTATCCCATTACCAGACGGCAATGTTTTAGAATGGTTGAAATTAAAACAACATTTTTATAATTTGCTCCAAAATTTGAAAATAAGTGACATATAAGGCGTAAAACATTATGAGGAAAGGAGGAATTGCTTGTAACAAGCTATTTCTCCTTTCTCTTCGAGGTTTTCGATAACCATGTTTCTTCAGTGCACCAAAGAGCGGAATTATGTGGTTATTGGTTCATGGTAATTGGTTGATCTTAAGATAGGGCGCACGTTCGATCACCCGTTTCTCCCTTCTTTAAGATGGAATTCAAATCAATGCCATATATTTCTTCTTTGTTAGGAAGTCACCGTTTTATTTCAATCACCTCTCTTTGTACAGCTGCAGTAACTTTTGTGTGTTACAGAAAAATTCCAAACTTTCATATCATATCTTTACGTCGAAGGTTTACCTATTAAGTCGCATCTCCCATCCTTTCGGTGCTAATTCAGACCAAGGCCCTAAATTCTTTTTAGCATTTCACTGAATTATTTCCATCACTTTACAATCTCTTTATACAATCTTTAGAAATCATGCCTCTTTTGACATTATTTTCATTTTAGTGCTTCTTAGTGTATTTTCAACATCTTTTGTTCCTACGTTTCGTCGGTGTAATTCTAAAGCATCGTAACTACAGATTTACTCAAGTTGTAGTTACTAGGTTTTAGAAGTAAAGCGACTATCTTTGGTCCCTGATTTCCGCGTTAAACTTAGAAGAAAACGGGATGGCAGCGGTAATTCATTTGGCGACACTTTCAATGAAGAAGATGACATAACTTGTTACATACAATAACGCCCAGTGTGGCTATTTAGAATGCAAATTAAGTTTGACATGTGGTCACCACAAGACAATAACGGTCCAATAACGATAGCCACCATAAATCACCATACTGGACAATAAAATTGACGTCTCCAATGATTGCTTTGACACCCGTTGCGCGAAATCTCGCGTCACGAGAGCTGATCAATTTGACAGACGGTGTAATTGACAATTTGTATGTATCAATGTTTACATACTCGGAGCTCTTCAAGAATTACGATGTTTGTTAACTTGTGTATTGGTCCCCCTAATTCTGTAGGATTGAAGCGTTTATTGTGGTACTTCTGACAAATCATACATAACTGACCATTTTACAATATCACGTAATAAACAATGTTATTTCAACCTTTGACGTCTCGGGACGACCGTATACATCTAAATGAAAACTTTGCCATTTCAACCAGGCAAATTCAAACTTGTTTAACCTATTACCACACACCAAAGTTTTAGTCCAATTCCAAAGATTTTGCAGACGACAATTACAAGTTGAGAAAATTTTGAGTAGCTTGGTCTTTTTGGGTAGAAAACAAGGTTGTAAATGAAAAAATTGCTTGTAAAAAGCAATTTGTTCATTTTCAAACTTTGTTTTCCTACAATTGTTTTTAAGGGGCGTAAACAAGTAGGAGTGTGTGGGAATGGGTTAAGTATCATCTTAAGAATGAAAAAAGGATGTTTTTCTCGTGTACCGTCTAAATCTATTACTATCTTCATTTTATAGTTTTTAATGCCCTACAGCGGAGTCGAAGATTCTGCAATAAGTGCAAACTTCAAGTGCTTGTTTATGTTATTTAAGTGGTTTTAGTATTGAAAGCAGTTATTTCTTATCCGTTTGGAATGTTACGTATTCCAAAAAGTTGGAAAGTTATGATGCATTTTTTTTCGAAACCTGTTTGGTAATGTTGTTATAAAATATACTGTTTTCATTTGATCACTAGCAACTTAATTTTTAATTCAAGTGTATCTAAATTTTACATTCTGGGAAAAAAAACCCAAAAACTTGTGCGAACGAATTATTAGAGTAGTGGTACATTAAAAATGAGTTCTCGAAAAACGTAGAAATCAATAAGACAAGAACAGACTAATATCTGGTCCCGCGCACTTACTTTTTTGTGTGGCCCATTGACTCCGACAGGAAGCCCCGCGTCCATTTTAACAGGCATTATTTTGCAAAATTTATGGCAAGTGGCATGTAACAAAAGAGTGGAATAGTTGGTTGGCGACCTAGAAAGTTGAATAGCTTGAATAGTAGTAGCTGTAGATACGACGCCTAAGTCGCCAAACCAAGAAAAATGTTACATAGAAATGACGGTCAATGTTGGAGTTAAATTTCAATTTTGGGCTAAATTGATTATCTGATTGTTCGATATTTTCCTTGATTCACAGCCGCAATTGGTCAATTGTATAATAAGAATTTCCTCCCTTTCCTACATCCTTTCTTACCCCTCGCGAAGGCTGTTAAGGGAATGGGCCAAAATAATTTTCCTTTCCCCAGCTGTACTGTATCGATAGTATTAGCTCTTATACTTAAACAATAAATTCTAAATTTTTCTATTTGATGTTCACCTTACGTTTGATTTGAACCCAAGCAGTATAAGCAGTTTGCCGGTAGACGAGAAAAGTGTCGTAAATACAGATTTGTCGGGTCAGAAAGAAGGACCACCTTTTTAACGAATTTCATAAAACCAACAGATTGGTTTGCATGGATAATTGATTTGTAGTCAGTCACTGGGATGGGATATTGTAAACACTTTCCTGTACAAACCCGGGATTTTACGTCACATCGATTTTATACTTGAGCAAACATTGTGGGAAAAAGAAGAAATTGCTTGTGACAAGCAATTTCTCCCTTTTCCTCAATATTTTCTACCACATGGGATGGTTTGATTGTCTGCAACCTCTTTCAATTTCGACCAGACTAAAATTTCAAATGCGGAAAGGGGTAAATACTGTACCCTCGACAAAAAAAAAAAAAAAAAAATCCAGCAAGAATTATAGACTATACAGTTTTAAATCCCTGATCGGAATTGAAAAGTTTGTTGGTGTATGGACTTAATCGGCGCAACTACAGCTTAATCAAGCTGTAGTTACAATGTTTAAGTCTCAAACCGACCATTTTACTAACGCTAGTTGGTTGATGTTGAATTTCCAATCGGTCTCAATGGGCTGTTTTAACTATGCAATTATTTTTGAACGGTGATTGATAGTTGACCCCCGCTGGACCTGATCATTTTTCCATATGGCCTCTTTTCGCTTGAAGGGTTTGATTTAACCGAACTGATTCCACTGTTTTAGACTGTCCAATTCTCCAGCAGAGGAATTGCAGTTTACACAACTTAGGAAATATGACTCCCATTAACTCTTTCACACCAAACAAAATTTTAGTCTAGTCCCAAATGAAAGAAGCTAAACACGACAATTTCAAGTTGATTAAATTGAAATTGTTTCGTCTTTTTGGATATAAACCATTGTAGGTAATGAAGAAATTGCTTGTGACAAGCAATTTCTTCATTTTCCACAATGTTTTCCAAAGCTTTTTTCTTGAGGAACTTAAGAGAAGGGATCGTGTGGGAGAAACAGGTTTCTGCATTTGTTTTAAATATAAATCTTTATTTTAAATATCAGGGCTGGTTAGAAAACGGTTTAACCCAATCTCTGGTTTTTACGTCCCTGTGATTTTATGATTAAGAAAACATTGTAGAAAAAGAAGAAATTGCTTGTCACAAGCAATTTCTTCTTTTTCAACAATATTTTCTACCCTACTAAATGGTTATTTTCCATATTAAATCCACTTTAAAGTTTCGTCTGCAAAACCTTTGAATTTGGACAGGTCTAAAATTTTGTAAAACAGTAAAGGGTTAAGGGTCAGGCAAAATCTGGACAGATGAGTAGTTGATAATTAGACTGTCGCCCCTACCTGTTGTTGTGAAAACTAATCAAAACCCGGGGACCAGCTTGCCTTGTCATTTGGGTTTTGAAGTTGGGCGATTTATCCCCTTGTGTGATGGAAAATGAAATCTGTCCCCACCTGTCGCGGTTTGACTGCACAAAAAAAATTGCGACAGACGGACAAGGGCGAGACCTTTTCACTTTATTTTCATATTTTTTGTTCTTTTTAACCGTTACTGGTAGTTGTTATTTATATCTTTTTTCAGGTCCCATGTATTTTTTTCCCAACTAAACAATTTTGCTCAATTTTGACGTATCAAGCAAAACCAGCTTTTCTATCGCAATTCAATTAAACTGAAGATCGACTGACATTAATTGAGCCTCTTGGGTGGATTTTCCAACAATTATGAATGTGCGCAAAGTAAAGACCTAGATGAGCCAGCGCATTCGCGCTGTCTGTTCCGGGTCTTTTCTTAGCCCTCTGTGGATAGGCACTAACTCAAACTTTCTTCAGAAGATGACCAAATACTCTAAATGCTCTCTGTCGGTAGCATAGGCTAATCCGCTTCTTAACCTAGCGCACGTGTGTAATGGTTGGAAATGTCATGCTTATGCTCAATTTGAAACGTCATGCTCACGCTCAGTCAATGTATCCTTACTGTTCTACAATAAATGTTACAGCCTACTCGTCCTATTGAAGCAACAGTCTACTTGGAATTTCGAAACGCATGCCTGTGAAACTTTTGGGGTCAAAGTCTTACCCATTGAAAGACGAAAAACCACAAATAATAGTTTGGTCTCGTCCAAATTGAATAAAAAAATGCAGACGACTTTTTTATTTGATGGAAGTATGATTTTTTTGTCGGTTGGGATGGAAAATGAAGATACTCCTCCTAAAAAGCAAATAAATTCTTCATTTTTATATGATTTCCGAAGCTTTATAGGGCGTTAACCCATTCCAACTCAAACCCTCCTTTTTACGCCCCTCGAGAAAAAAGCTTTGGAAAACATTGTGGAAAATGAAGAAATTGCTTGTATCAAGCAATTTCTTCATTACCCACAATGTTTTCTATCCAAACAGTCGAAAAAAATCAAAATTTCATCAACTTGAAATTGTCGTCTGCAGCTTCTTTCAATTTGGACCAGTCTAAAATTTTGCTGTGTTGGAATGGGTTAAACGGTGGGATTGTGTGAGAATACGTTAACATTAGTTGTAGACGACATTTTCAAGTTGACGGGATTTCAAGTGCCTACGTCATACTGGGTTTAACAAGGTGGAAAATGAAGAAATTGCGTGCAATAATTTCTTCATTTTCCAGATTGTTTTCATTAACTATTTTCTTGAGGGCGTAACAGGTGTGGTTTTGTACGAATGGGTTAATGAGATTGAATATAGCTTTTTAAAAAAGTTTTTTTCATGCAGGCAAATATTCCTTTCTACCCTACTGAAGGTGAAATGTAATTCCAGTCTCAGAGGTATAGATAGAGGTCGTAAATATAGATCCATAATTTAGATTTAAATATTTTACCAATACTGTCAATAACCCTATGTTGTATGTACTCTTTTGAATCGTACCCACACCATAGGATTCCGTTGAAAACAATGATTTGGGATCGCTTTTTTCCTTCTTCTTCTTAGACCTCTGCCGACTAGTCTTCTCTTCAAAACAATGTCGCATTTTATTTCACCTCAAAACTGTTTTTGATCATAATGTTACTTAATTTAGGTTATCTGGACAAGACTTGGTAAGGATTGGACTAGATAAACCGGAATATCGGATAAGCCACATTTCTGCACTTTTGTCACTGCAGCCCCACATTTTCCCAGGTCTGCGTTTATCGATTAAAAGTTGGATAATTTTTCAATGGAGGGCAAATAATAGCATTAAAAAACAGCTGTGCGAAGTATTAAATGGAAAAACCGCAAATATTAATGGATGTCTGTCGCATCAATAAAGAGCAATATTGCCGCAGATAGGATTTATAGTGGTTTGAATTGCCAAAGACTTTATTGTTACAATGAACTCCTTTTCCGATTGACAAATTGGACTCCATTTCATATTCAAAGAAGCTGCATTACTTATAATTAACACAGTATTTAGGCTTTCCTAGCTAGGCTCGAAATAATAAGGAACAATATTGTACTGTGATTATCTAATTGATTTTGATAGATATCAAACGAATATTGTTACAAATTACAAGCAGAACCAAAATTTTAGGGTTCGAATACCACAAAGGATGATATGTAGGAGCCCAGAGCTACATATGGTGGGCGTAATTCGTGTTATAGATCACAATAGTTCATCAATACCGTCATAACCCTATGTTGTAGGTACTCATTTGAATCGTCTCGACGAGACGATTCAAATGAGTACCCACAACACAGGGTTTCGTTGAGAAATAAGGATTTTTGAATGCTATTTCCCCCTCTTATCTAAACCTTTGGTAGGGGGTCGGCACACGGGAAATCAGAGTGTTCCGGAAATAATAATGATAATAATAATAATAAAAAAGGATCCAACAGAGGTCAATCAGAAATATGATCTCGAAAATAAACCTAAAGTGAGATAGAAATGTCTCAGTCACAGTGACGCTTTTCGGCCCTCTTTAAGAAATTGTGAAAACAATGTGGAAAAGGAAGAAATTACTTGCAACAAGCAATTTATTCATTTTCCAAAATGTTTTCTACCCAGAGAGTCGAGGAAATCAGAAATTTCATAACCTTGGTACTGTCTTCTTAAATTTTGTCGTCTGGTAATGGGTTAAACGATTAATGTGCAGTCTTTTTTTTTTAAACCATTCTTCAAATACATATTGAACTTGTGCATGGCTTTCCAGCAATCGCACTAGCACAATGAGTGTAACTTCAGATCAGCCTTTACACCCGGACAGTCTGATCAGAGTTGAAGAAAGAGGAAATTGCTTGCACCAATGCTTTGACGCGGGATTGTGTGGTAATAGGTTAAACAAGAAAATTGTGACACAATTCTGGTCTTGCAATTCCAATTCAGCTAAAGTTGGGCACCTTGCTTTGTTGACAGTGGGACAAGAGTTAATTTCAATTGTACAATTTCAACAGCATTCTCCCAGCCTCCCTATTCAGTCTATTGTTATGCGGGCACTCTACTCTATGATTCTGGAAAAATGGAGCAATTTAGTGGTATCACATTAATTACCCCTCACCATTGTTACCCATGAAAAGAGCCCTTACAAGGCCGTCGTCACCTGTTGGGCTTCAATGGGATGATCGTAATACGAGCCCCTGTCAACGGGCTTTGGGAACCCATTTCAGTTGTGAAGGTGCACAGAAATTTGGATAGTATCAAAATTTGCTTCACTGGCTTTCAATTAAACCGAAATCATGCCTTTATTTCGTTTTAAAAGAAGACGTGTTTTGTGGAAGCTCTTATTTTTAGACGCCCTACAAAGCTTGTTTCTCGCGTGTAAGGATTCACACACCCAATTGACTTGCTTTGTAGTATTCTGTCTTCATCGCTTAACTAGGTCCTCGGCGGTTTTTACTGAAACACTTTTTTCTGTATCCAGCACCATTGCTTTAATCCAACCCCTCGTTTGAAATTCGTCTCAGACGAAGAATTTATGTAAGATCAGTATTATTGCCTAGTCGGTTCTTAATTCATTAACCCATTACCAGACGACAAAAATTCAAACTGGTCCAAATTGATAGAAGTAGCAGACGACAACCTCCAGTTGGTGAAATTAAAAAAGAATCTTTTACTTTTGGGGTTGAAAGAATCGTGGATGATGAAAGGATTACTGGTAACAAGCATTTTCTTCATTTCCACACTAATTTCCAAATATCTCATCTTGGCGGTGTTCAAAACCGTCATTGTTTTTGAATTGCTGACATAGGCTTGTGAATGATATTTTTAACCATTTCACATTTTGCAAAGGCAAAGTAAATACTCCGATCTGACCATGCAGCCGCACAGTCTGGTCCAAGTCTTTGATATGCGTTATTTAAGCAAGCTAAAAGTTCAGTTTTTTTTAGACAATCGACGAGTATTATACATGTACCTTTCCAGGCTGCCCAATTAATCTATTGATTCATACCCTATCCAGGCTGCTCAATATATGTCATTCGCGTACACGTGCAATTGGAAATGTAACATATCCGTTCATCGACTTTTGCTTTATCGTAACACTTTGATAATGAAAGAACATGACAAAAACCTTTTTCTTTTGGTGCCTATTTTGTCTTTCTTTTAAAACATTGGCTTAACACTTGGTAAGTTTTTTTTCGAGGTCGTAGGGATTTCTATTATAGATCTGTGTTTATTTTTCATTGCCCAGTAAGTGACCATAGATGGCCGGGCGTGACATGTACGTTATTTATGATGACCACCCTTTTGTTCAATTTTCTCCGTTATTTTAAAACAACAAAGGATCTTGAAAACTCTATTGACTCGAACTGACTACCTTTTAGCAAAACCACTTAAACATGAAGTGTGGTAAATTTCTCCCTTTGGAATACTTGCATACCAAATAATTCTATATTTCAAATATTTTCAACAAATCATTTTGGTTTGAATGTTTTGATTTTCTTTCTGTCACAGGCTAGTAGCAACTTTGAATACGCCAATCAGTCTGCAAGTCCGCAAATTTGAAGCATAGCGAATTCCGAGCTCCAGGATCTCAACGATTGTAGTAAAGAAATCGAAATATTTGCTTTCAGCTAAATATACAGCCAGTTGCTTTAATGAAGGTTTTGTTCAATTGTGACCTTTGGCATTGACCTTTCAGGTAGCCCGAGGGAGCGGATATCACGGCTTGCGGTACAGCGAGAATTGTCGGTCGGCGGGAGCTGGAGTAACTTTATCCACAAAACGGAGCAGACCGAACTGGAGTACAAATACCGAGTATTATGTAGTGAGAACTATTACGGACCGGACTGTCTCGACTTCTGCAAGCCGCGCAATGATTCTTTCGGCCAGTACACGTGTAACGAGGCGGGTGAAAAGGTCTGCTTGTCAGGATGGAAAGGCGAATACTGTGACCAGGGTTTGTACCTTATTTGTAAAATAGCATTAAGGACTAATCTGAAGATAGACCTGTCGTTATTTGGCGCCCTAAACGCCGTAACTACAGCTTGAATTATTCAAGCTGTAGTTACGACGTTTCGGCCGCCAAATAAACAGCTATCGCGAACATGAATATCGTAACTAAATAAATGATTTGGTTTGTCTAACAATTCTGAATGTCAGCAGCGATCAGCATTTAGCAATTATTGTTGTTGTTTTTTATGGGGGGCGTTTATCGTTTTCGAATCATAAGTACTTGATGGCCATATCTATACCTGTCAACAATTGCCATTTTCACAAAGTTTGAATGAGTCAATCCAATTTTCGGTTTTCACACTGGAATGTGATGTTTACTTTTCCGAATAAATCGACAAACAAAAATCAAAGACAGACCGAACTATTTTACATTATACTACGTGTGAAAAATGAAAAGCTATTGTATGTAAAGAAAAATATTGCAGTTTTTGTGTATTAACAAAGCAAACAAACAAATCTCAATACGAATAAAGCAACTGCGAAGTTTTGAAATAGAGCCGGTTTTCCTTGCACCTTAATAATCATGATTTCGCACTAGCGCCAGTTCGTCTGTGTTTAAAACCACACGTTGAATAACACAGGGGTTTTCCTGGTTCGTCTGCCAATTCATATTCTTTGAGAATATTAAAAGAATTCGGAAGCAAGCGCCCTTGTGGGAAACACTTATATATTTACGCAGTTTTTGACGGAGTAAAATCGATGTCATGTTAATGCTGTTGTTTCCTAGAAATGTGGGAAGTTTTTGCGTTTCACAAAATGTTCTTAACAGTATTTTGTCATTATACAGAAGTCTGTGCAAATACCACTCGAGTTTAAAAAAAATCTAGATCAAATAGCAATGAAATTGTTTTAAAATGGACCTTAAATGTCTAGTTTTCATTGATTCCAAAGGTCAACCTACCCCGGGTATGTTTTTAGTTTGAATGTTCAAAGTGATCAAGTCAAAGTTGTTGTAAACACGCGGAAAACCTGTGGAGAAACTCTTCATTATATTTCATTGGTTTTTCACATCTGCCCTTCATTACAGTATCCAGTTATTAAAACACGATCTATTTTGGCGGCATTTGGCGCGTGACCCGCTCGAGCATGAAAGAGCAAATAAAGGTCTTTTAACTCTACGTTTGATGCACCCATTTTACATCTTTACCTATTCATGCAAAAATTTTCCTTTCCCACTACGTATCGACAAATGTTTACATAGGGGGAATACTTTGATTTAACCCATTCCCACACAACAAAACTTTAGACTGGTCCGAATTGAAAGAAGCTGCAGACGACAGTTCATGGAATTTAAAATTGCTTCGTCTTTTTGGATAGAAAACATTGTGGATAATGAAGAAATTGCTTGATACAAGCAGTTTCTTCATTTTCCACAACGTTTTCCAAAGCTTTTTTCTTTAGGGGCATAAAAAGGAGGGAATGAGTTGGAATGTGTTAATTCTAATTTGCCCCAGCCTATTTTTAACGTCCGCTATGATTGAAAAGATGGAATTAATCAAGATGCTAAATCAAACGAATATTCGTCGACGTTCTTTGATCGGTTTTAATAACACACAGAAAAAGTTGAATTACGCGATCAATCAAGGGTAAGCCAAAACAAGTGTCGCTGAAAAGAATGGTCGCTTAATACACTTTTCGTGACATTATTTTTATGGATCGATTTACTTGCGTACATGGATCATTTCAGATATGTCACTCAATCATATGTTATATTAGAAACCTCTCATAGAGACGTTTGTAATGAGTTTAAATAATATAGGATGCTTATAGTTATGGTAATTTAAAAAAAAAATCTTTAACTTTGTCAAAAGGCTATGCTATTTTATGGAAAGAAAATTTTTATATGGTCGTTGTTGAAAGAACTCGATTCTAAGAGGCAGCTCCCTCTTTTTCTACAAAGTTTTCACCTAGATGTACACCTAATTTATTTGCCGGCTGCAACTTTTTCAAGTTCTGGCCAATCTTAAAAAATTTCGCCAGCAAATTCCTGTTGGCAACTGTAATTTCATTTTCATCACCAGCTAACTCAATCTTAATATTCATAAGCTATTAATTTTCCCTTTCTATGTCAAATACTGTAATTGGGACGGTTGTACGTAAAAACTTACTATAGCGTGAAACATTATGTATGCCGGTAATGTGCTCGTTGTAAGTAAAATTGATACCACTTTTATTCTCAAATTTTGGCGGGCTGTAGTCAGGTGCAGACGACAAAATAATCATCAGACGACATTCTCTATGTTAAGATATTTGTCATAAATATGGAAAATTTAAAATCACGAAAACCCCTCTATGATATCTGTTTTTATAATCTGGGTCACGGTGTATCTTTACCAGACCCCTTTAACCCTACATCAAACGACACAATTTTAGACTGGTCCGAAATCAAAGAAGTTGCAGACCATGAATTTTAAATGATGAATTCTTAAAAATCTTTGTCTTTTACGGAAGGAATTATTGAGGCTATTGAAGAAATTGGTTGTAACAAGCAATTTCTTCATTCTCCACAATATTTCCTAAAGCTTTTTTCTTCGAGGGTGTCAAAAAGCGGGATTGTGTTAGGGTATGGGTTCAAGTGAATATTATTTAATAACCAGGATTCTGCTGTAAGATAGATATCAGTTTTATGCTCCCCTTTTTTGGTGGGGAGGGGGCAAAACTGATATCTATCTTACAGAATCCTGGTTATCCTGGGGGGGGGGGGGAAGAATCACTTTCCACCACGCGCTACTCGGTTATGGCATTGACACACAATCCACCATTTTGACACACTGAAGGTGGTAGCGATGTAGAAGGTCGGCATGGTCAAGAGGTCCTAGGTTCGAATCCCGAGAGCGACTGGATTCTGGTCTTTCATTAGGTCTCACTTTCAGTTCGAATCCCGAGAAAGCAACATCGAAATGGATTAATCAAAGTTGAAACGACGTAAAATAGATGGGTTTTACATTTTCGGGGCTTGGAAAACCAGTGATTGTGAGAGAAATGATTTCATCTCCAGTCTCAGAGGCTATTAACAATATTTGTTTCTAAAATGATCTCAATTATTCTAGTAATTCGAAGAATTGGTCGCTTTTTAATTTCCCATTAAAACAAAGATTTCACTATGTTGGGGAAAGAAAAAAATAATCGTTGTTTTATCTCATGTTCCCGGTACCGAATACCTCTTCCACAAAGCTTTGAACACATAAAATGTTTATGTACAAATTGATATATGGTCTCATCAAAGCACATGTACTCATGTCGGGCGTTTCCTCGTTAAACTACCTCAACATAGGTACGACTATTAAATAAAGATATTCTTTCTAAAGCGGTTGTCACACTTTTTGTCCAACCTAAAGCATTGAATGGATGGATACTCTATACTGAGCCAAGGGTCCACCATTTGAATACTAGAATATATATTTTACCTATTTATAACGCATTATTGCACGACAGCTGTTACACTGTTTACGAACTAGAGCATTCTGGGACATGCCGACGCTGTAAATGCGCCCAGGGCATGTAAAAACACCGGTTATTTGCTAAAACTTTTACCCTATTAACCCAAACCAAAATGCAGTCAAATAGTGTGCAGTCTGATCTTCGTATAAAGTATTTGCCTATAAAGGAATATCCATGGTTCACCATGATTAATGGACATATCTATATATATGGAAGTAGTAATTTTAGAGCACACGACCTGTTGCAATGCTTGGCATCAACAAATATGTCAGAAAAGATATCGGGAAAGATATTAGATTAATTTATTGATAAGCACTTTATCGACTATCATGTTTGATAATAATTTAAAGAAAGGATAAGCCCTTTAAAACTATAGCAATGTGGCAACCTTCAATTTGTATACAGATCTTTAACCTCTTTGCATTATACTCCCAATAAGATTGGAAATAAACATAGAGTTAGGTGCGTTGCACTTGATAATTGGGAAATGTACCCTAATCCAATAATAGACCCATAGACTTAATTAGATAAATGGGAAGTCACTAAGCACATGAAAAACTACGCATTTTGAACTTGAAATAAGCCACGCAGGGCCAGTTTTCGATTCCGATTTTTGGTGCCCCTTAACTGGTACACCGTATATTTTCGTAACTCTAGACATGATTGGATCCAAAAATTAATCAATTACAACACATATTCGCACTTTTACGCGCCGAACAAATATACAAATGAAACATTGTGAGAAAAGAAGAAATTGCTTGTCAAAATCAATTTCTTCTTTTCTCACAATATTTTGTACCTTGTTTGACCCTTATTTTAAGATAAAAACAATAATCAGATAATACAATAATAGAATACAATGCAATTAGATTTATTGCATTAAACATCAATATTTTGTTTACAGCAAACAAAAATATTGTCGAAAATGGATTAAAACTAACTTTGCCTCTTTCAATTTAGATCAATCAAAGTTTTGTCCTTGGGGTATGCCTTAAGTTATTGATTATGTTATCTTGATACGATAAGCTTCTTACAACGTTAATTATTTTCGACTAGTTTGTTTTCGAATTGTTAAAGCCAAACGGTGGATAATTTTCTACAATAGAACCTTTAAACATCTTTATTTTACATGTAATGATAACACAGGTGATTATTCTCACACCTGTCTGTCGTGGACGCGCATCTTATGTCAGTCTTATTTCCATTGACGCACACAAAATGCATGCTGTTTAGATTCGGCGCGAAAATCCTTTTTCGAAAGCTGTATGTCTCGATTAAGGAAAATCCATATCTTTGGGTTTTTTGATTGACAGATTATTGGCTACGCCAACTGGCCTCCGAAGTCAGACCGAGATAAAAATGGCTTCATTTTGCAACATTAATGACCAATAATATATCACAAAAATAAACTGGTTGGTTGCTGACCTAAATGTAACTACAGCTTGAATAAGCTATAATTAAGACGGTTAAGTCGCCAAGTTATCTAAAAATGCTCAACATTAATGTCGGAATTTAATGTTCACTCCCGGTCTAAAGGCTAATCGACTATGAGACCCTCGCTAAGACACTTTAAAACCATAGACTTATGTGACCTTTCAGACGAAAGTTCTAGATTGAAAATATCTACAAAGAGGAAAAAGGACGTACCCTGGCTAGTCTTGCGCTGTCTAGCCAGGATTGATACTTGAATTGATTCGTGTTACTAAAAGAAAATCAAAAATGGTTTTTGTCTTCTTAATTTGTAAACAAAAGGGAATTTCTGCGATAGTTTAACATCTTTTTTGTCTCATAAAATCGCTGAATAATCGAACAAACATACTAGTCGTTTTGAATGTGTGTATACTGCCGTAATTCAACGGACTTTTTTAAGTAAACAAAGCCACCGCCTTAAATGTTTTGAATAATTGATAATTTCTTCAAGTGTTTATCAAAGGAAATTGCAAAGCTACTGGCCAAAGACCTGTGTTGGGACACACACAGAGTATATTGTAACTAGATCGGACCCTAGAGAAAAACGATTTTCCTTAATCCAGTTTTCTCTCAGACCAGGCTCTTTCTTTAAACCCATTCCCACGCAATCCCTCCTTTTACGCCCCTCAAGAAAAAAGCTAAAGAAAACACTGTGGAAAATGAAGAAATTGCTTGTATCAAACAATTTCTTCATTATCCACAATGTTTTCTATCCAAAAAGACTAACATTTTAAAATTCCATCAACTTGAAAGTGTCGTCTGCAGCTTCTTTCAATTTGGACCATTCTAGAATTTTGTTGTGTTGGGAATGGCTTAATGCATGGAAAAAGCAGAGCAGGCTGGCCAAGATTAGCTTAAAACAATGACAGTAGATCTAGAAGACTATTAATATTGGTCTAAATGACTTTTGCCGAAAAGACTCACGACATTCATCCCGAAGTCTTAGTCAAAGTTCAAGTTTAAAGCATTTACGACTAGATAAGTGAATTGTAATTCTCGTGTTGAGAACATAGCGTTCTGCTAGATCAATCCTTCTTCCATTAGGGGTAAACGAAAAGAAGCAGAATCTCCTTGCTGAAACCGTCTGTCTATTTTCAAAGTACGCTTGCATGGGTTTTTATAAATATTTACCCTACCGTTACTTTGTCAATATTGTCCTTTACATTTCTTTGCAAACTAAACAATAATCGAAAGTATGTCGAGGTATTTTAATCAATTTTATACGCCAGCGTGAGTTTGGAATTAATCTATCTGACCTAAAAACAACATAATGACGTCACAGTATTTGTCTCTGTGTCCGATGTTTACTGAAGACTTTGACCTTTTTGCTGTCGAAAATTTCCAAGAACTAGTGGTTTAGAACCATTTTTTGGTGTAAATGTTTTGTAAAGCTTGAAAACCCCAATCCTTCATTTTCTATTTCAGCCATTTGTCGGGAAGGATGTCATTCGGAGCGTGGATTCTGTGACAAACCAAGCGAATGCCAGTGAGTATTAACCTATTCCCACCGTAATCGAATTTCATTCAAATATAAAATCAAAATCTTTAAAATTGCCGTTTGGTAGCGGTGTTAGAGAAACATTAGTATCTGACAGTCAGTTTAAACAACAGACCTGCCAAACATGAAGCTGAACCGTCTGCTTATCGGGCACTTAATGGTATAATCGCAGCTTACATCTTGGGTTTTAATAATGCATAACTCGAAATTGAGATGTTAAATGTGTGTGAACAGACGACTCCCGGGGCCCTTGACGCAGCGTTATCATAGCACTTGTCACTGTCGTCAGATAAGGAATGGATTTCAGAGTCGTTCAAACCCGTCTCTCACCTGGAGGGTTTCTAAATATTGCCTTAGATATAAATATATACATCTTTATAAATAAATTCAAAAAAGCAATGTTGTCAAGAAAAATATTAGTGCAAAAAATATCGGACTGCTTTTGATTTAATGTTTACTTCATCAAAACAACGCCATTCGACTGGTAAAATGCGAAACACGCTGTAGACGTCAAGCTTAAACCATTCCAACACAATGACACTTTTGACGCCCCTGAGAAACATAGCTTTTGAAAACATTGTTGAAAATGAAGAAATCGCTTTTGACAAGCAATTTCTTCATTATCCACAATGTTTTTAACCATCACAAAAGTAAAAAACATCCAAATTTTCACTTACCAAAAAATGTCGTCTTCAACATCTTTGAATTTGGACCAGTCTTAAGTTTTGTCGTCTGGTAATGGGAAGTGCGAAACAAGTAAACACTGAATACCATAAAGAACAGAGACCTGATGTTGTACAGAAAAGAGTTTTGCCTAAAGTTTTGGAAAATTGCAGTCAGATCCGTTTTAATCCACAACTGTTTTAGTTTGACTTTTTGCATTATCTACACTAGGACTACGAAGGGGGCGTCTAAGGTAGAAAGCTAAGGGTTTTAATGTTTCAAGTCAATGAATATTGTATTAGGTTTGATTGAAATCTCCCTGTTCACGTCTGTACTTTATAAGAACTGTTAGGATAAGTTATAATTACTTAAAGGGATTAATGATATAAACCGATCATATTTGAACGACAGAGTTAATCCAAATGGATACGTAGAAGCTTTGGAATAATTTGTAGCGCATTGGACAATCTGGGAAAAAATGACGAGAGTTTCAGCATTACGACTGTCTGTTGAAATGTCAATTAAAATCAAACCCAACAATGATAGCAATGAGATAGACATAGTATAATATTAATTATGGCTTCCTGCTAAAAATTTAGAATTGTGTGACCATTTGAAGCAATGAGTATGCTTTGAAGTGAAAAGATATATGGGGCCAGAAACGTTTTCTCCAAAGTAACCCCATGTTGTTGCCTTTCGATACAATGTTCTGTTACTAGCATTGTCACTGGGGATTAAACAATGAAATATAGTTAAAACTTAACTTCATCTGAAACCATATATTCTATACATGTATGGTGTCTTTCGAGTTAACACATTCCCACACAATCCCTCCTTTCCACGCTCCACAAGAAAGAAGCTTCGGGAAACACTGTAGGAAATGAAGAAATTGCTTGTATCAAGCAGTTTCTTCATTAACCACCACATTCTCTATCCATAAAGACGAAAAGATTTAAAATTCCACCAGCTTGAAATTGTCGTCTACAGCTTCTTTGTATTTGGACCAGTCTAAACTTTTGTTGTGTGAGAATCGGATTTAAAACGTAATCCACAATCAAATCTGGAATAGATGTAAATAATGTGCATTTGTTTCATCTTCGATGCAGACCATTTGCTAATGGAAGACAAAAAGTGGCATCAATTAATTAAGAGATAACGCATCAATGACAGGGTCGTTGAAAATAGCTTCCGAAACCAACTGATCAAATGTTTATATTAACCTTAAACCATTACTAGACGACAAAATAGACTGGTCCGAAATCAAAGATGTTGCGGACGACAATAATTAGTCGACGAAATTTTACATTGTTTGGTCCTATGGGGAAGAAAACGTTGTGGATAATGGAGAAATTTATTGTAACAAGGTTGTCTTCAAAAGCTGTTTTTAAAGAGGGCGTCAAAAAGCGGCTCTATGTGGGAATGGTTGCAGCAAAAAAACAAAAAACAAACAAAAAAAAAAACAAAAAAAACCTGAAACTCTTCCACTGGACCACCAGGTCTTCAAGTTAGTCATCGAGCGTCAACAATTGGCTATCATCCATTAAATCAAATAGTATTACAGGGTCGTACAAATACGTATTAATACTTATGATTATTTACTCTTAACACGAAGTAAGAGATTAAGCTTTAAGTGGTACTTCAAAACTTGCCAATAGTAAGTGCCCTCTGGTGCTTTGAATGTAGATTATAAAAGTGTGGGCACGCGAGCCTCATTGTCATTTTGTAAATAAAGGGATCTGTCCCCATTTCTTATCGACCGAAGAACCTTGATCCTTCACATCTAAACCATAACAAAAAGCTCAGAATTCGATGTATATGCATGCTAAATACATATATCAAAAAGTATTTCAAAGGAATTTTCAACATTCATAGACCGTGATTTGAAAAAAAAGATCTAAGTTTTAAATTATTTCGAATTTTTATTCAAAACAATCAAATCTAAATACGACTTAATCAACAGCAAATCGTTCTAGATAAGGAATTAACCTTTGCCACACATCGACTCCGAGAAACAAAGTACTTATGCAGAAAGCCTATAATAAAACAGGGAAAAAATGTCTTTGCTTTTAACAAAAAATATTTTGCTCAATAATTTGACTCTACCAACGTTTTGAAAATCGGCTTCATTCAATGTAACCTACTTCCCTCACTCTATAGAAAAGTTTTAACCCATTAGTTTACCAGACACTAAATTTTAGACTTATCAAAATTGAAACCACAATTTTATGTTGATGATATATTAAAATTCTATGTCTTTGTCAGAAGCAATTTCTTCATTTTTTACAGTGTTCCCAAAGCCTTTTTTCTCGAGGCGCGTAGAAACGGGATTGTTTGGGAATGGGTTAATGATGCGGATATAACAAAAGTAAACAGAAGCATATGTCAGGTGTTGACACAAAATACGGTGGCTCAGAGTGACTAAGATTTTATTGTTCCATCGAACAAAGAAATCGCTTAACAGAAATAAAGATATTGAGTTGCAAACTTACGAAATGCAATCTGTGCAAATTTGAAAAACTGTAGGTGCGGACGATTAATGTGGTTTTGTCTTCTAACAATCAGGTAGTGGCATGCTTTTCAAATAAAGATGAAACTGTATACCTTTTCTCAATTAATCTACATTTAATCGAAGCTCAAGATATTGGATATCGATGAATGGTTATTGATCTGATTTTATAAAATCACGCTAAACTTGTTGATTTACTCGAATACGGGCCCATTCATAAACCGAAATAGCAATTTCACTGTTAGTTAATATTTTTTTTTATTATTTTTAAATGTTTGATACGTTTGCAACGCGTGCCTTTCACCTAGATAGGATTTGAACAACGAAGTTATTGAGTATTCTATTAACCCATTCCCACACAGTGACGCTTTTGGACGCCCCTAAAGAAAATAACTTTGGAAAACATTGTGTAAAATGATTAAATTGCTTGTTACGCAAGCAATTTCATCATTTTACACAATGTTTTCTACCCAGAAAGTTGAAAAAATCTAAAGTTTCATAAAATTTAAATTGTCGTCTGCAACTCCTTTCAAGTTGGACAAAACCAAATTTGTGTCATCTGGTAATGGGTTAAAAGGAAATATTTGGGGGTTGTGGGATACGTTTGTGGTATGAAATAACACATTTTTACTGGACCAAAATCCTTTCCCCATCCAAACTTTCATATTCTGCCTTTGACATTAGGAAAAGATACATCTAGTAGAATTCTTTCTGTGGTTTTATGTTGTAAGCCGTCGTTATGTCAAGACTACTTGAAAAGATCAAAGCCATATCTTGCATGCACACAGGTCAGAAGGTGGAATATAATTGTCTTCTAAATTAATTCTTAATTATACAGAGTATAAGTAATCCCTATTTTGTATTCTAGATGTCGCACCGGTTGGATCGGACCGAATTGCACCGAATGTATTAAATACCCCGGATGTCAACACGGGACCTGTGAAAAGCCTTGGCAATGTAATTGTGATGAAGGTTGGGGCGGACTTTTCTGTAATCAAGGTATGAATTTCATAAGTTAATAATTATACTCTCTCTCCATCTTACGGATTGTTGCTATCAATTGAAACCAATCGTTAATGTAGACCGGCATGGCCATGTTGACCTACGGCATGCATATGAAATAGTTTCGTTTGCTTTGCGACTTAACCATTGAAACGAGTAATATTCAAGCGACAGTTATAATGTTTAGGTCGCCAATCAACGATTTGCCTCTTGTTTATGTCCTCAGTCTTATGTTTTACAAACAAATGCCGTTTGAGATCTCAGTCAATAAGCCTTGTCCGAAGTTTGGGGGCGTTGTCAGTGATATGTCACTTATAAAGCGAGTATGTTTAAGAACTACTGCTGTAAATATGTGATTAAAGGGAAGTGTACTTTAGGATTAAAGCGTAAAATAGCCAGAAATCCTTATAAGCAAACATTTTAAACTAAACATTAGTTACAACTGCTCTTCTTTGATCCAACAATGTTTCAACAAATCAGAATGCTATTGTTGAAGCCCTTCGGCTATCCATAAGAAATAAATTGCGGTATTTCCATGTTGTAAATGAATTATTTAAAAAGCACCGAAGGTAATAAAGTGTTCCCAAGTGGAATATGAAAACACGGTGTTTGTGGCGGCGTAGTACCCGGGTTTGTCGGGAACTCAGCCAAGTCAATAACCGATCGATAATACCTTCAATAGTGGAGCTGTCCGTAGCGGGTAGAAAGATAATCAATCGTCAGGGCTAACACTCGAGCTCTTCGTGCTCTGATCCTTTTAGATAACCCATTCCCACACGACAAAATTTAGACTGGTCCAAATTCAAAGGAGTTGCAGAAAACGATGTAGAAGGTTTAGACTTTTCAACTTTCTGGTTAAAAACATTGTGAAAAATGAAGAAATTGCTTGTAACAAGCAATTTCTTCATTATCCACAATGTTTTCCAAGGCCCTTTTCTTGAGGGGCGTCTAAAAGCGACATTGTGTTGGAATGGGTTAAATACTATATACACCAAACAGTATTTGCCGAGGTCAGTTTTTACATTGCTATTATGCAATATTGTTGGACGTACCTTTGCCAGAGATCACCTCAAATGGATTCGGTGTATCAATTTTTACCCTGACAATAAAAAAGTAGACTATACCCCATATGAAAAGGGCTTATAGACAACAATTTTACCCCTTACTGAACGACACGAGTTGTCGCAATTCAAAGAAGTCGCAGACCACAAATCTTGCAAATTGTGCAACTAACTCTTCAATGCCATATCCCAAGCGTCTAACCCGAAAACTTGAGTTCATTAGCAAAGACAGCAAGGTTTAAAGTACTAATACATTTGTAAATGCTTACCGTCGTTGTCATACTAAAACCTCGTAACTACAGCTTGAATCAACATGCGACATGCAGTGTACTTCTAACTGCTTCAGTTTGAATTGTAGACGTGCAGGAGAAAAAAATATCTTAAAACAAATTACTTGCCTTGTATTTGTTCAACTTTTAATTGATTCTTCGCTGGGTATAGATAAAATTTCTGTCAACTGGGAATAGAAATATTGGAACATATCAATTTATAATTAAGTTACTTATGTCTTTAAGTGATCCATTCAATAGTTTAATCGCCTGTCTACCCTTTCCCTCCGAAAGAAGTTTTACTCCTATAAGGGTTATATTTCTATTTCTGTAGAATGTCTTTTCTTTAAAGATACTTAAATTCATATATACTATTTTATGAACACCATTCGGTTATGAAAAAAATATAATTACTCTGATTAAGACAGCATGTCTAGTTCTTTGCTGTGGTTCTTTTTGCCATCTGCGATAGTCACGGGTCATTTGAAGAAGCCAGTTGTCCACTTATAGGGTTTTCCCAAAGGTACAAGAGTAACTTTAACCAGACTGAGGATATGACGGTAAGACTGGTTTCGTAAACTGGCAACATAATTTTCTTAATGCATAATTGATATGATAGCGAGCCGAGAATATCTCCCCAAAGATTATTATATTAACCCTAGTCATGCTGTATAAATTACCTTACTGAAATGCCGTCAAATCAAAGGGTTAAAAGCACTGATAGAACTTGTTGTTCAAAAATCCATATATCTTTTAGAAATCAACTACACCAACAACTCCTGCATGAAAATAACAAGCAGGAGGTGTAGACTAAGATCAGCCTGCACATAAGTGCAGTCTGATCTTAGTCTACACCTCCTGCTAAAACCGGAATATTCCGGGTTCAGCATGACAAGGGTTAAGTACTAGTTGGTCTTACCTATCACCTGCTTGAGAGTTGGTCAATAGTCAATAAAATGGTCAATTACTCGTCTAGTTAAACCCCTTCCTACACAATCCCTCCCCTCCTCTTTAAGGAAGAAATATCGAGTATTTTCTACCCTATAATGACAGATTTCTTTGTTGTGTAGCGATGGGTTAAAACTAGTTCTAGTTGAGTTTAAAAAAGAGAAAGAAAAAAGTTTGGGATACATTTGATTAACCGATTGTCAAATGCTTCGCTTTTTAAATGACTTACTGTTGTGGATGGCGAAATAATGGTCAACGAAATCGAAAACGAATCTTTACATCTGCTTTCAGACTGTTGCAACATGGTAGTCCAGCTAAAAATGATAATGAAACAAACCATATTTTCGACAGAAATCAACCGCTAAATTGTTATAAAGCGATTTCAATCCAAAAAACAATATGAACAATTCGATTGTTTACGAAAACATAAAGAGATGCAGTCTTGTTCTTCAGGCAAACTTTTGCTCATTTTGCTCGCTTTCTTTCTTTCAGATCTCAATTACTGCACGCATTATTCGCCGTGTTTAAATGGCGGACTTTGCAAGAACACCGGAAGTGGTAGTTATACGTGCACATGCGTAGAAGGTTACACTGGAACTAACTGTGAGCGCGAGATTGACTACTGCTTGAACCAGCCGTGTTTGAATGGTGGTATATGCGAGGACGTTGGTGCGGGCTTCACGTGCAGATGTCCCATAGGCTATACAGGCAGGCAGTGTGACGTCAGAGCGGAGAGCTGTGAGAAGAATCCTTGTAAAAATGGCGCCACGTGTGTCGAAGGACAAGGATCCTACTCCTGTATTTGTGAAACTGGCTTCACCGGCGAGAATTGTGAACAAGAGATTTACGAATGCGAGCCTAATCCATGTCAAAATAGTAAGTATATAAAATGTTTTCATTGGCATCCTTTTTCAAGCTCGGTCCTCTTGATGTTTAACTTTATAAAAATTGAATGAAAGTGATCACTATATATTTTGGAAAGAAAATCCTTAGATACAAGAAGAAAAACAACGACAAAAACATGTTTGCACTTTCTTTAGCCCATTCCCACACAAGAAAAAAAACTAGTACATAATAAAAGAAGCTGCAGATGACAATTTCAAGTAAATGGACTTTTGATTTCTTTTGTCCCTTTGAATAGAAAACATTTGGGATAATGAGATGTGTTGTAATGGGTTAGTTGTTTTCGCTTTTCAAATTTGTTAAATTCAATTTAATCGTCAATAATTTGCTTATATCGCTTTGTTATGGTAAATGGCTTTGTATGCACTCTATAACATACACCCAAAAGGTTCAGAATAATAATAAGTACATATAGTATTTACTCACAAACAGCAGAGCAAGGTTCATAGAGTAAAACGAGGTCGTCTCAAGAGTACACACCGTTCTTAGAGGCCTATAGCAACCCACCTTGATTAATTAATTTTATGACATAGCAGTCATTATTCTCGGCATTAGAAGTTTAGTCATATTTGGAACGATCTGCTTTCATCATTTTGGATTTTTTTTTCCCATTCGACGACAATAACGCTTTTTGACTCCTCCAAAGAAAAGCAATTTGGAAAACATTGTGAAATATCACAATATTTTCTATCCAGAAAGTTAAGAAAAATAATTATAAAAATTCTTAATTTCATATACTTTAAGTTGTCGTCTGCAACTTCTTTGAATTTTGACCACTCAAAACTGTTGTCGCCTGAATATGGGTTAAGACTTTGTGTACTTTTTATGTTTTCAATGGCTCATTACTGATGAGTGGTAAACGACGAAATTGACGCCGTAGTCAAAACGTTGATTACTGACATGAAATGAAATACTTACCTTTGTTTCGTAGAAAAGGTAATTATGCTTTCAGTATTATAAGTAATACCGTTAGATCAAAACGCTTTATCAATTACCCATCAATATTTTGTTGGATAAGTTTTCGCTTCACCTGTTAGCTGAGAACTGGCCGAGATTCTATCCAACGTTTGTATTTCAGTGCGTCGAGATTTGATTTAGCGATATAGACACGTGTTCTGTCGGTTCTATCTGATTACTGAATTCTTACAGGTCTAGATAAGAGGGGTAACAACAATCCTTATTTCACAACAGAACCCTATGATGTGGGTACTCATTTGAATCGTCTCGTCGAGACGATTCAAATGAGTACCCACATCATAGGGTTTTTGACAGTTTTGGTGAAATATTTAAATCTAAAATACTAAGTTCACCATCTATCTGTAGCTCTGTCTTACGCGAAAGCTTTTCATTTTGAATTTCACTGTATCTAATTCCGGGTAATTCCAAAGGGGTAAAGAACTTACAAAACTCTTACTTTTACGTTTAACCAGTTACCAGACGAAGATATTCTTAGACCAGTCAAAATTCAAAGAAGTTGCAGACGACAATTTTTTTTTGATGAAATTTTAAAAATCTTTCTCTTTTGGGATAGAAAACATTGTGACAAACGAAGAAATTGCTTTTCACAAGCAATTTCTCCGTTTCCACGTTGTTTTCCAAAGATCTTCTTGAGGGGAATGAAAAGCGGGACAGTATGGGAATGGATTAAAAATAATCTATATTAATGAAAGTCTTTTAATAGATTAAGGAGTTATTATTTCTGTTTTGTGCAAGTATTTACAACTCATCAGATCCTTCTGTTTACTTTACTCTAAATTCTAGACCTGCTTCTATCAATTCCTTGACGTGTTTATTAGCCTTATCCTATTGAACAGAATGACGACCACAAAATCTTTGTATCTGCATTGATTCGAAATAAGTATGACTGTAGAGAAAAGTGGTTTTCTGATGCTAATTGGGTGACAATTTTTCCTGTAAATGAGTCTGAAACCCCCTTTGTTTGAGAACAAAGTGCAGTAAATTATCACTCTGTCAAATCAATTATTTGATACTCCTGTAGTTAATTCATAACTTTGTGAATTGTTGGTTAATTTGTGACTTCACAAAGTATGAATGCTGAGCGCAAGACTGGGTAAACAAGTTCATGTTATACTCATGCTTTGATCTTATACTACTGACCTGTAAAAAATTGACGGCATGCTTCGATTGTTTCTCCGTACCAATATTGTTACTTGAAGCACTTACTGTTTTCAAATTACCTTTTTTCACCTAGCCCATTCTAACAAATTGACGCTTTTTGACACCTCAAAGGAAATGGCTTTGGAAAACGTCGAAGAAAATGAAGAAATTGCTTGTTACAAACATTTTCTTCATTATCTACAATGTTTTCTACCCCAAAAGACACACACACAAAAATCCACCAATTGAAATTTGTCGTCTGCAACTTAATTCATTTTGGACTAATTTAAAATATTGTCTCGTGGGAATGCGTTGAATTACATCTTTTGCACACCGTGTTCTAAGCACTAGATGGTGTACCACACCCATAACCGTTTCACCAAGTGTGACTATAGATCTGAATGCAAAGCTAGGTAAAGCATAGACATGCAGAGATTCATCCATATTAGGACAATAGCTGCCCATTAGCTGACATAACCTTGATTCTATTCATAGAACCTTTTGGTAAACGCTATTAACTGACAGACCACTAACAAAAGCTTTCATGTAGAACGGTAGTGAACTTTAAACTCCGACATTTATGTTAAGAAGTTGTGTTGGTTTGGCGACTTAAACGTCGTAACTACAGCTTATTCAAGCTGTAGTTACGACGTTTAGGTCGCCAAGCAACAACTTTCCTCTTATGTCCCCGGCATTCTATAAAATAACGTCTTTTTAACCCCAATCTAACCACCTTGTCGGAGTTCAGAGGGCGTGGCAAGCGACCCTTCAATTACTAATCACTCCAGCGCCATCTTACAAGCACATTTCGTGTTTAAATAATTTAATGTTCAGTTTTGTCTATCAGAAACGAGCGTTCTGATTGGTCGAAAAAATCTATTCATAACTCCATGAACAAAATTTTGAGCATGCAGCGATTTTGTATGCTTCCGCACAAAATAGTCCCATACAAAAAGGTATCAAAATTTGTAAAGCTTTTGTTTTTATCGCCCGATGCTATTAGATTATAAGAAATGAAGAGAATATGTTTTGTTTTTATGGAGGTATGAACCGAAAAACCTAAGCACACAATGTATGCATTCGCTTCGCGTATTCATACGGTGTGATTATGTTGTTCGGTTCATACCTCCATGAAAACAAAACATATTCTCTTCATCTCTTAATTAAAATAAGTACCATCATTTTTATGACCCTCATCAGGTCTGAAGCTAAGATGTCTTTGTCATTTATTTTCCGACCATTCAGTCTTTCGTCATCAATTAAAAAGATGCCCGAATTTTTATCTCTTTGAAATTCGACCAGTCTTTTATTTTTCGATTGGTAATGGTTTTATTTAATTCAGACCCCGGCGCATTCTACGGTTAAACACACAATAATTATTGATATTGCAATGAAACCTACAAAACTAGTTCGCTGTTGAGTTCAAAGGTGTAAACATTCTTGAATAATTAATTATGTTCCATTTACACAACCAATATGTAGCAAATTTTACAATAATGTGATCCGAATTTACCTTATATATATATACATATATTTTTTTTTCTTATAAGATTATTTACCTTATTTTTTGTCTTTGATAAGATATTTTTTTACAAATACAGAAAATAATATAACAGGATCATATTTTTGCATGACTATGAAAAGAACTGAATAAAAACCCTTTTTTCAGATCGTTTTCCAATTAACAGATTTTTTGGGTTTTTTTTTCCTTGATTTTCTTTTTACTTTTTGGGTAGGAAACTTTGTGGATAATGAAGAAATTGCTTGTGACAAGCAATTCCTTCATTTTCCACAATGATTTCCAAAGCCTTTTTCTATAGGCGCCAAGAAGCGCCATTGTGTTGGAATGGGTTTACTAAAAGTTTTTGGATCATTTATCTGGGGAAACTGCTCAAGAATCGACGACTTATAATGGCAGGTGACATAACGTTGTTGATACCTCCCATTAAAACATCGATTTTCATTCCTTGTTGAGGAAATTGTAGGCTGTTCCCACTGAGAATTAGCAACAATCCGTGAGATTAAGTAACAAATGACGTAATGACATGCGATTTATGACTAGGAAACATGAACTTTCCATATAAAAAATCACAGGTTTTCATTGTCGCCCTGCTCACATACCCTTATCTTTCGGCCGCTGTCCATGAATCAGAAACACAGACTTCATCTTTTCTGGATTCAGGAACCATAAATTGAGGAATCGTAGGGCCAAGCCCATTGACCTCTAACATAGCTGTTCGACAAAGTAATAAAAATGTTAGTCTGCACATTCATTGCATGAGGCACTTCATTGGTTTGCGACCTAAACAGAGTAAGTACAGCTTGATTAAGCTAGTTACAGCGTCTAAGTCGCCAAAACCAACAAAATGCTTAATATAGATATCTGCGTTCAAAGTTGAATTCCGTTTTAAATGAACGATTTGATCGGCCAATTGATTTTAGCTCATCAACGGGACATAACGGTTGAGCATAGGCCGTCTCCCAACATAAAAGACGAACATCGTTGTTGATAAGAACGTTGACACATTTATCGATCAAATTAAACTGGTTTGTATAAATGGTGAAGGTGATGGGAATATAATGACGGGAAAGAGGGAAATAAGTAGCAGATTATAAAATCGATGCTTCGACCAGATTACAAGACTATGGCGTCGTCCATTCATGCTTTTGTTTAACAACGTTTTTGTTTTTCTGATTCATCTCTCCTACCTCGGGAAAGGTGAGATTAATTTTATGGTCATTCTAAGAAAAAAAAAAAAGAAAAAAAACACACAAAAAACAAGCTTATATCCAAATGCTTTACCGTATTAGATGCTCAAAATATTGAGATTATCATCCAGGTTTGTAGAAACATCTTCAGTAGTTACAACACCTTTTGTTCAAAATCGCACTGACTTTGAACGGTAACTAGATAACTGTAGGTAGTCTTAGTCTGTTAAAATCCTAAATTGCATATTCTAAACTCCAATACCGAAAAGCGCGCGGGATTCTGATGGACGTTTATTTTTCAAATTGTATATGCTATAAATTCCCAGTTCAACTCAGATTATACTTAGAGTTTCTGCTTTTCTATTTTCAGATGGTCAGTGTATCGACAAGGTGAATGCATTTCAGTGTGTTTGTGAGTCTGGGTTCACAGGGCCATACTGCGAGGTGAACGTTGACGACTGTGTCCATAATCCGTGCAAAAATGGAGGAAAATGCATCGATAAAGTTAACGCATTCAAGTGTCAGTGTATCGCTGGATTTGTTGGCGAGCTCTGCGAAATCAACGTGGACGACTGTGAGTTAAGACCATGCGCCAACGGAGGCGTATGTCACGATCGGATTAACGATTTCAAGTGTACGTGTCGACCGGGTTTTACCGGGAAGTTCTGTACAATCGATATAGATGAGTGTGCGAGCAATCCGTGTCGGAATGGCGCAATATGTACTCAAGCTTTAGACGACTATCACTGTGCGTGTCCATTTGGATTTAGTGGCAAAAACTGTCAGTACTTCCCCGGCCAGACAGTGGAGACGACGATATCTGTTCCAGTATCCACAACCCAGAAGATTCGACCTACAAAGGCTAATGTGACAGTAGTGGACTATGTTACAAAGGAGGAAACATTGACAATGACACAGTTATTGTTGATTGTGTGCTTAGGGGTAGGGATACCCTTGTTGTTGATCATAATTGCAGTGACAATATTGTTGTGTCGGAAGCGGCGGCTTCCAAATAATAGCAAAGAGGAGGAAGAGAACGTACAAAATTCCATAAACAATAAGTTACGGGAATCAAAAATATTCACCACGATTCCACAAAGTAGCTCTACTTTTTCAAATTTAACAAGTAAAATATCAAATGAAGAAATGGACTTCAATACATTAAAATCTAACCGATCTAGTCGGCCTATCTCACAGATTTTTATCGGTGAAAAGACGATCAATAACAAACAGTTACTTTATAATAAAGACTTACATGTGCATTCAAAACATAGGGATTTTGAGAAGACTACCAAAAAACTTGAAAAGGAAAAAATATCTATAGATCCTTCTAATTTAGATGTCAGGTGAGTTATTTTGCTCTTTTACCAGACCAAAGAGTTTTAGACTTGTGCAAATTCAAACTGATTGCAAAGGACGAAATGTTATATAACCCTTGTCATGCTGAATAAAAAAAGGTTTCCAAGAATGCTTTTAAATCATAGCACTGAAAGCACTGAAAGCCCTTACAGAGGACACTTCGTAAACAAGTATATCTCAAAATGTACAAGCAAGTGGTGTAGATTAAGATCAGACTGCATTTATGTGCAGGCTGATCTTTGTCTATACTTCCTGCAGGAGTTGGAATATTCCGGGAGGATTGCAAGAGTTAAGTAAGTGTAATCGGAAAATTTAAGTATAACAGAGAATAGAAAACATTGTAGGAAACGAAGAAAGTTCTTGTTTTAAATGTCATAATGAAATACATCTGATTTACATATAAATTGAGGCTTTAAAAGATAAAGCTTTCAAAGTAATTCCTATGCTAATGTTACTAATTTGAACCTTTACCAGACAATGTCTTTTAGTACCAAAGCCATGGAATTCGTTCAAATTTACGTGATATTTGTTTATGGAAATATTAGGTATCAATATCTATATGGCTCGGATTTCCACGGTTGAATTCATTACCTATACAATATAGAAGCTTTAACATTTGTCCATTGATTCGTTGAAATAGAATCTATTTAACGGTATAGTTTACAGTTTAACTCTTTGTAAATTTAAGTCTTAGGCTTTCTTCATATACAGACTAAGTAACACCCATCTTCTTTGACTTTAACCCCCCTTCCTCCGACCCCCCCCCCCAAAAAAAAAAAAACAAAAAACAAAACACACACACTTTTTATAGTCAAAGAAAGGATTTTTCATAGTCTGTAAATGTGCTGTTATATCTGCGAAAAGTTGAAAATTTATGAAAATATGGATGCTACTTGTTCTGTTAATCTGCTGTCATTTTGAAATGAGGTACATGTATATGCCGAAAATTTATCAAAATAGTTGAACTGAAAAATTGTTTCAATTTCAATTCCCCTTTATTGGAATACAAATTGGTATCTTACGATAGTCTAATACAAGTCTTACGGTATTTCTTAATATGAGGGCAATGTAATGAATCTGACACGATTTCTCCCTAAGCTTTCCTTATGTTTTGTAATTAATAACACAGCACACAGCTGGAGGGCAGAAAGTTAATTGAATATAAAGAATATAACAAAGTATATCATCTTTTTGATCTCAGCTACTTATAAGCGTACTGCAGATTGTTTTCATTAATCATACCCATCCGGGCTTGTATTTACCAACTGTTCTCATTTCGATTCTGAAACTAAAGTGCATTGCGAGTGACTTGATTAGATGAAATTTATGTTTTAGAGTTACAGGTAGGCTAACTATTTCGAACTTGAAATTGAAATAATTAACAGACATTTAAGAGGGAGGATGGTTTCTTGTTTTATGCCATGACAGTGATAGAAATCGGACCTTTGTTGTTATTTGTCTTTTTTTGTCATGGCTTTTTGGTCGTTTGTCCAATAACATTGGACACACATTTTAAAATTGATGGGCCAAACTGTAATGGCGATACCTATATTTTAATGGTCACCTGATAATGTCACGGTGCAAAGTTTAAATATGATGATAAACGCTAGAAGCTATCGTCGGTGTCAGTTTAAAACCTCGTAACTACATTTTTAATAAAGTATATAGTTACCAGGATTTAAGAACGACAATGGCCTTGTGCTCATGTTGACCTACATGACAGAAGTTTTTAGCTTTGAAGTCGAAAACAAACCTTTATTTGTATGCCTACCCTAGAATTCTGGAATCAGTTTCATATGCGAAACGTTCGTTTTGTATTCAATGTTCAAAGTTAGAACAAACGGCCTTTGGTCTCTTTGCTTCGTTTGTAATGTAAGACGAATACCACAGCTCTAAAATGACTTCAACATGTGTTAACTGCTTACATTATTTGATGTGTACTATTTAATGTATGATGGCTTCATCATGTACAAAACTCACCAAAAGGTGAAAATAAACAAGTAATTAACCCACTACCAGACGTCAAAAATTTAGACTGGTCGAAATTGAAAGCATTTGCAGACGACAATTTAACGTTTATGAAGTTTTAGATTTTTTCAACTTTCTGGGTAGAAAACATTGTGTAAAATGAAGGAATTGCTTTTTGAAAGCAATTTCTTCATTTTACATAATGTTTACCCAATTGTTTTTCTTGGTGGGCCTCAAAAGGCGTCATTGTTTGGCTATGTATTACCCGAACAGTTGCCTTATTGTTTTGGAAATACATTCGTATATTTTTCTTTTCAGGGAATATTGCAGTTCACAAGATATTCATCCCATTGAAAAACACATTAACAGAGACTCTTTAAATCGCAATTCATTATTATACTTGGAACCACAGATTCATCCGGACTCACACCGTCACAGTAGTTACTATGGAGACGATGTTTTGGCGACGGAAGTGTAGTGACGTCATCAATTTAGTAGAGACAATCGTCGGATTAAAACTGCAATATATATTTAAATTATTTAAAGCAAACGTGAGACAAAATGAAACGTATTTATTAGAACTCGGATCTCTGGTTTGAGTCACATATCTGAAAAAGTGTGAAGATAGAATAATCCCTTAAAGCGCATTAGTCAATCTTCGAAGTATGTCGAGCGATTTTTTCTGTTTTAAAATTTGTCATGTAGTTTGAAATTATATTGACAACAAAAACGAATAGGGAAAACTCGACGGAATAAAGATTTTTTTAAATATCCATCAGCTGTTCGAATCGCTTCAGGGGATTATTGCTCTATGTGTCAAACCAAAAACTTGGATTTTAGCCAGACAAACATTTATGAATGACATAAAATCGCTTTGCCACAAAACTTTTTCCTTTCCGTCTTTGCTAAAGGCAGCTTTTTTATACACCACAAAGACAGTTTGTGAACCTTTTCCATCTTATCATCGTATGAACAGTTTGTTTAAGTGAAATTATGTGAAGAACAGTTGGACATTATTTCATCATTGACTAAATGTTTTGAAAAATCGGACGCACCAATACACCATTGTCGGCCTCAAGTGCCTTGTTTTTGTGGAACAGAACTTGTCTTGTAAGACTTGGATCCAAAGAAATTGTGAAACAGTACATCATTAAAGGGTGGAGTTAACACTGTCTCCTAGAGTGATGAGGTATGACGTAATGTGTGACGTTAGCCTTCATTGTTCCAACTTGTTCATACACAAAACTGTTATTAGGGTTGTTTTGACAGAACTGTTTCTATACTCTTTAGCACTCGTCATGCTGAATAAATGTTTTTTGTTGAATTGCATTATAGTCAAATGGCTGAATGCTTTGCAGGCATTAGATGTAGATCAGTATTTCATTTGAAAAAAAAAATATACAAAAGTTTGGCCTTAAAATCATATACCTGTTGTGTTAGATCAGAATGTACATTTATGCAGGCTGATCTTTACCTATTCCTCGTGCAAAAACAGCAATATCCCGAGTTCAGCATGACAATGGTTAAAGAAAATTACAGTTTGAAAACGCAAGTTTAAAATTTGGATTAATCGGTTTATTGATTTTATTGTTTTTGAGATTTGAATTTTGGTTAAGATTTATTCAGTTAAGCAACGGTTAAGATCGAGTAAGAATGTACGAGTTCCATGTTGTTTGAATTCGAATTTTTACTCTAGAAATCCATTTTTAGTGCTCAATAAACTCGAATCTTGAGTTCAAAAAGGTTATTTGCACCGGTACACATAACATGTTAAACAAGGCTATGGAATTACGGAACCAATCCGATCAGTAATTGCTGCCGTTGAAATTAATATTAGAGAATGTTTTGGAATATCTGTCATAAACTAAAAAAGGCTTCCTTGTTCAAGAAGCAGGGTTTTCCGACTATCCCACTTTTATTTTGTGTTATTTCTTTGTTTGAAAAGGAAACTGTTTTCTATGAAGTATAAATAATATTTTTAATGATTGTTGTTAAGGTTTTGACCAATGTATTGTTTCATAGTAGATAAAAATACATAGCTTTATGCATATACTGTGTGAATTCTGGTCGCCATTTTGAGTTGTTTTGTGTAAATAGCCCAGAGCTCTTGATAAGAAGGGGTAATAAAATGCCTAAATCGTTATTTCTAAATGAACGCTTATGTTGTTGGTACTCATTTGAACCGTCTATTCGAGACGATTCTAATGAGTACCATCATAATAATCTAGGGTATTGTGTATGAAAAAAACCGAATCTGGAATCCAACTTTCCCCTTTGTCTAGAGCTCTGAAATACCACGTGTACGCAATACTGTACAGAATGCTGTGCGTGGAGTATATGTGCAGAGCGATGGTATGTAAAAGTGCTAAGGCAATGTTTGCCTAAATGTTTACTTGAGTTTGTTAATTATTGTCATGAAGAATAACAGTATTGTTTTACACCATACAATCTAATAACGTGTGGAATGGCATTCTAGAATACTTGCTTTCTCTCCTACTTTAGCTGAATTTTTTATTTGAAATACGTTCAAAAGCGTTTCTTAGCTTTAGATGACGTTTATTCTCGTTCACTACGTATAAACTAATCTCAAAGCCATTTCTTTTCAATCTACACCCACGCATTTTTCTTGACTTATGACGTCATTTATTACGTCATGAAAACAAAGCTGAAAGAAATTACCACTTCTCATGCGTTTCAAAAAAATTATATATGGATCATGACGCTCATAGTATATTGATTTGTTGGTACAAGCATATATACAAAAATGATTTGAGCTATTAAATCAGTCTTGTTCAAGATAGATCCCTTACTCTACATTGTGCACGCTGTCTAGATTGTTTGGTGGTCACAGAAAATAGGGCATATTGATTAAAACTTATCAAAATCGACTCAGTTGACTTATTCCTAGATCGGACATACCTTTTCATAGTAAAATCTAACTGAAGAGAAGTTGTTTTAGAAATATCATACTATCTTGGTGTATCATCTCTTAAAAAAAGAAGTACACACACACACACAAAAAAAAAAAAAAAAAAAACCAGAAAAAAACAAGAGCAACGACCTTTTGAAATTTGATAAAACAAAATTCATTATCTTGTATTTAGAAAATTATGTCCGATTTACGACTTAGCTATTTTGTCGAACTCATGTTGTAAAGGATATCTTCTTAATTGATAGATCGCTGGGCACGCCAACTGACTCCGCGGGCAACGCCCACTGACTTAAACGGGAAGATCTTCTTCAATATTTAACGGCGATATTTCTCAATATTAATGACTTTCAAGACGTAACAAAAAGGAAAATGGTTAGTTTGCGACCTAAACGTCCATCGTAATTACTGCTTACTCAAGCTGTAGTGACAACGTTTAAGTAGCAAAACCAACAAAAATACTTCTCATAAATCTCGTCTGATATTGGAGTTCAAAGTTCACTCCCAGTCTAAATGAATGATTTGTTTTGTCGATTAATTCTTTGATTGGCAATTGCGCTCCTCAAATACCATCTTTGAGATAAATTTGATGAAGCACATGTCTTCATTGATTCGCTAGTAGTTTTGAGTTCTGAGAATTATCAGTCATGAACCAATGTTTGTATCATCTAACAAAGTAACTTTTGTATGTATATTTTGAACCAATCTATTTATTTATTGTTGACCACGGAATGTCTCAGAATCTTAAAATTAAGTTGAGAAGCCATACCGTTAGAACTCTTGTGAAATGTAGTAATTTCTTTCTTTATTTCCAGCTTATTTTAAAAAAAAAGAGAGATACGAATCCGATTTCATGACAGCACTATACATAACAAGATATAATAATTTAATGTTCAGTTTCGTCTGTCACAATGGGGCGTTCTGATTGGTCGAAAAAATTATTCATAACTCCATGAACAAAATTTTGAGCACGCAGCGATTTTCTTTGCTTCCGCACAAAATAGTCCCATACAAAAAGGTATAAAAATTTGTAAAGCTTTTGTTTTTTCGCTCGAAGCTTTATTAAATTATAAGAAATGAAGATAATTTTTTTTTGTTTTTATGGAGATAAGAACCGAAAAACATAATCACACAATGTATGAATCAGCTTCGCGTATTCATACAGTGTGATTAGGTTTTTCGGTTCATACCTCCATGAAAACAAAATATATTCTCTTCATCTTTTAATTAAATCGACAGCAATAATTTGGAAAAATGTAGATATATAATTGCTAGGAAAAAAATATCCTCACCCAGAGGTCTAGATAAGAAGGAGTAACCTAATTCTAAAATCCTTTTTTCTCGACAAAACCCAATGTTGTGGGTACTCATATAAATTTCGTCGTCGAGACGATTCAAATGAGTACCTACAATATAATGTTCATGGCAGTATTGGTGAAATGTTTACATCTAAAATACGAATTACGCTCCCTATCTCTATCTCACCCAAACGTCATATGATCGGTAACGTTTTGTTGACGTCAAAATGACTGTTAAAATAACATCGTTATGCCATTGCAACCTATGCTTATTTGAATAAGGGAATGCCTTTAAAAAGGCGTTTAAAAATAAACTTTCCGGACTTTGTTAAACTCTTTTTTTACTATTCGCGTGAAAGCAGTTCTCCATGCTGCTTTTGTTAAGTCAGTGGAAACTATTATTAGATAAAAGTTCTTTTTAGAGGATAAGTCGTTTCTGAAGAGTATTCTAGAATAACATTCTGGCGTAATTTATCACGTAACACAGCGGATCTCCCATCATTCCACATTTGGGCAAAGCCCTCAAATATTCGTCCATTCGCATCAAAATATTACTGCCCATTAACTTTGGTCACAAATTCGACATCAATTAGTCCAGTCAAACTTGTATTAAGCGGCCACTAATGGACTGCCAAAAAGTGGTCGCTTAGGTACAATGTTCTCTGAATACATTTTCGCATATATATATTTGGCATATTATAGGAACGGTTCATTTCACCGCATAAATTGAATTTTGCATGACTTTTACTTATTCCTATGTTATTTGACTTAATCCTATGTCTCCACGAGACGGTTCTAACGAGTTTTAACAGCAATGGATTGGTTTACTAGAATAGATAGAACGATTGTACAAATTATGAGAACATTTCCTTTTGTAAAAGGAATTTCGATCGTGGTCGCTTATTTGAAGCGGTCGCTTAATAGAGGTGATCTCTTGGGCAAGACTAACTGTGCAATTATGTTTATTTCCAGCTGTACTGTAGCATAAGAAGAAAGTGTTGATAGATCTTTGAAGAGTGATTTGAAGAATCACGTCTCTCTTCTGGACTTTGTATTTACTAAATTAATGCCCAGAATATTCCTATTTTGGCAGGAAGTATAGCCAAAGATCATTCTGCGTATAGGTATAGTCTGATCTTATTCTACACCTCCTGTTTGTCACTTTCAACCCAGAGGTGTTTTATTTAATTCATTTTCAAAATAAATTTTGACTCTTCATTGGTGCTTTCCGGCCTTTGATTTTGATTTAAATTCAGATAGAAATTTTATTCAGCATGACAAGGGTTAAGTTAGAATTGCTGCTTTCGCTGTAATTTCACTTAACCCGTTCCAACACAATAACGCTCTTTTATGCCCCTCTAGAAAAACAAATGGTGTAAAATACACATTGTGTAAGATTAAGAAATTGCTTCATTTTTCCACAATGTTTTTTACCCAGAAAGTGGGGAAAATCTAGAATTTCACGAACTTTAAATTGTAGTGTGCAACACCATTCAATTTGGACCAGTCTTAACTTTTGTCGTCTGGTAATGGGCTAAGCCTCTGGTGATATTTCCACAAATCTCGCATGTAGATGAAGTAAAGACTCTGATCAGCCCTTGCAGTTAACCCTTCATGTTTTGAAAAAAAAAACCTGTCCAATATGAAAAAATATCCATCTGGTAGGGTAGAAAAATATTGTTGAGAAAGAAAAAAATGCTTGTTACAAGAAATTTCTTCTTTTTTATACAATGTTTTCTTCGTTGCAAAATTACAGGGACGTAAAAACCAGGGATTGAATAGGAAAGGGTTTTTAACTATCCCCCCAAAAACATCACTATTGGTTTTATAGGAAGCTACCGACTCGAAGTCGTTTTTTTAACGACTATGGGGTGGTCTTAACCCTTGTAATGCTGAACCCGGAATATTCCTGTTTTGACAGGATGTATAGAAAAGCAGTCTGATCTTAGTCTACACCACCCGTTTGTTTCTTTTAAGTCAGAGATGTTTATAAGATTTAATTATAAATTTAATATTGCCCCAAAACTAGTACTTTCGGGACTTTTAGCCCTTTGAATTTCATGCTATTTTTGAAGGGATTTTATTCAGCATGACAAGGGTTAATGCACGTAGGGGCTGTCTTGGCTGCTTAACGTCACGCATATGTAAACTTGTTGGAAATATTAAGCACAGTTTCATTCTATCTCTCATCTTTCCTCTCATCTCATCTGTCAATATCTCTGTCTCGTATATTTCTCTTTTATTATACCATTCCCACACAAACCCGCTTTTTTCGCCCCTCAAAAAAATACATTTTTGAAAAAAATAAAACTTTTTGGAAATTGAAGAAATTGCTTATGACAAGCAATTTCTTCATTATCCATAATGTTTTCCTCTCCAAAAGACAAGGAGATTTAGAATTCAATGAACAACCTAAGAATTTGTTGTGTGGGAAAGGGATAAATGTGCCATTCGGTGTTTCATATTTATTCAAGTTTTGAAATGTTCAAGAGTTTCGTATAAAATATTTTGTTTGGATGAGTATTAAATATGACACAGCTCATTTTGATTGGTCCGCGCTGAATGAAATAAATCAGAAATTCTTTTAATAACTCGGTACTAAAATGGTGTAAATGTATTTGTTACCCATTCCCACACGATTCCGTGTTTTTACTCTCTTCAAGAAAAAAAGCGTCGAAAAACATTGTGGACAATGAAGATATTGCTTGTTGTGAGTGATTTCTTCGTTGTTCATAATTTTGTTATTTTATAAAATACTAATTTTGTTTAAATTCACCGTTTTTATACCCGAATCTTCTTCCAATTTGGACCAGTCGTCAGATGTTGTCGTCTGGTTACTGGTTAACCCATTCCCACTCAATCCCTCCTTTTTACGCCCCTCAACAAAAAAGCTTTGGAAAACATAGTGGAAAATGAAGAAATTGCTTGGATCAAGCAATTTCTTCATTATCCACAATGTTTTCTACCCAAAATAACGAAAAAATGAAAAATTCTATCAACTTGAAATTGTCGTCTGCAGCTTCTTTCAATTTGGTCTGGTCTAAAATTCCACTGTGTTGGAATGGGTTAAAGGAGAATTTTAAGAGTGCTATATAATTCTCTTTTCTTATTTCCTGGATCAGTTCGATTCGGGACTGAATGGTAACATGAACATATTTTTGAACTTATATACTGTACATTTTCGCTGAAAATCTCATTAAGAATATGTAAAAGAAATTCATTTTCATTAAGATTTCCATTTCTAGAGATAATGCTTTGCTAAGAGAGCCTTAGAAGCAAGAGTTCTTGTAGGTAAGATGAGCTTTCAAACCTCAATCTGTTCTTAAAAAACCTTGGCTACAAAACAAAATAAATAAAAAAAATAATAAAATCTTACCGATGAAAAGTTACTTTAAGAACAAATATACCGGGAGCCTTGTGTTGCACATTGCACAACAAATTTCTTAGATATCTATCAGCTACCCCAGTCGCCTTAAATATGCACGGGGTATTTTATATTTGTGTTCATCTATCGGCTTTTGGTTTTCCGACAGCAATTTGTTTTCTCTAGAAACGGAAAAGATTTCATTTAAAGAATCTTTTTACCGCCTGTGATGTTTTGTGTACATAGATGTATATTTATAGCATTTCCATTGTTGTATATAAACTGTTATTATCATTTGGATGGATTCATGAGAAATAAGTTCCCAAACATATTTATCTTCTAAGCACAGTAATTTTGGGGGGTCGTTAGCCCATTGACTCCGTCATGGAAGGTCGGCGTAGGATTTGAACGGAGTTATTTTGCAATGTTTATAGTCAGTAACATGTGACTTGAAAATTAATAGTTGGTTGGACATCTAAACGTCGTAACTACAGCTTGAACAAGCTGTAGTTACGCCGTTTAGATGACCAACCAACAATAAGGCTCAACACATATGTCGCAGTTAAAAGTTCATTTCCGATCGTTTTTGTTATTGAGAGCCAATAACTGCCATTTTAAAGAAATTTCGACAATTTTTCGAGAAGATAACGAATCGATAATACTAATTTTGAGTGGTTATCTTGTTATAATTTTTCGTAAACATGCAAATAATCCTTCTGAATTAAGAAAAGTATTCAAATCTACATGTTTCCTATATGCTTTAATAAATGTCTTGGGGTACTATATTCACTTGATTCCATCCATTTATAAGATTTATTACTTTCGGTAATTCACTGAATATCATGATTAAATAAAGAGGTCACTCGTGACTATTTTTTCAATATATGTTTAGTTTTAGTACTTCTTTTTATTCCTAATTTAGACGGATACACATGTATGCACGTTGGCAGACGACACCAAACAAAAATGAAAATATCTCAAATATGAGGTATCGATTGTGAAAGCACTATACAAAATCACTCTTATTTTCAATATTTCGGCAAAAATGCCTTTATCAAGAAAAAGAAAATAAATCTTATAACTAGAACATAATTTCATGAACACTCTCTATAGCCATTTTGTTTTATCTAATAGAGGATATGACGTCAACGTCGTATGGTAACGTTTGCGCGACGTTGACGTTCCCGCGCTTAATCAGACGTCAAGTAACGTTAAATGGAATTGCTTCTATTATTAAATGGAGTTACTTGACGTCTGATTAAGCGCGGGAACGTCAACGTCGCGCAAACGTTACCATACGACGTTGACGTCATATCCTCTATTAGATAAAACAAAATGGCTATAGAGAGTGTTCATAAAATTATGTTCTAGTTATAAGATTTATTTTCTTTTTCTTGATAAAGGCATTTTTGCCGAAATATTGAAAATAAGAGTGATTTTGTATAGTGTTTAAACAGTTCCCTGAGGAACATTATTATGATTGTGAAAGCAGTTTCCCATACTCATGTCCCGAATATCATTTTGTACGTGCAGTTTGAATACGCTGCAGTCACGATATTTTGATGAGCTGATAATGTTCTCTCGAAGCCGTGTTGTGGAAGTGTAAAAGAAACTACAGTTAACCCTTTATCGTTTTCCAAATTTTAGACTTGTCTAAATTCAAAGGGCTAGCGGACAACTTTGTAAAGTAAATACAATCGAAAAAGTAACCATCCTGTATGATAGAAAATATTGTGGAAAAAAGAAGATATTCCTCTGAAAAGCCATTTCTTATTTTTCCACAATGATTTCTCAAGTACAAATGTATAATATCACAAAGACGTAAAATCAGGAATTGTACGGAAAAGGGTTTATTTCAACCCATTTCAGCCTTTTCCGTGTTGCGTGACTCTTCACCCAGTACCAGATGGCAAAGTTTAAGACTGACCAAAAACTGAAAAAAGTTGCAGACGAAAATTTAAAGTTTATCAAATTTGGATTTTTTTTCAACTTTCTTTTTAGAAAACATTCGGATAATGAAGAAATGGCTTGAAACAAGCCATTCCTTCAATCTCCAAAGTTTGACAAAGCTTTTTATCTTGCGGGCGTCCAAAAGCGTCACTAAATGGGAATGGGTTAACCGTTAAAAAGTGAAGAGTGTAGTAAGGAGCGGATCGGGTCTAGTGGTTAACGCGCAAGACTCCAATGTAAAGGGTCCTCGATTCGATCTCCCGCTTCTCCAGTCACATCGATGAGACTATAAACCGAGGCTCCGTCTCAATATGACCTCAGACCTGAGTTGTCGAGTTGGACGTTAAACATGGTACAGCTTATACAACAACCAGAGTGTAGCAAACTTCATACAAAAATAAATGTAACTAGAAGCATCGCAAATCGGACTTTTACCCCCCCCCCTCCACCAGCAGTCTGTCCCTCAAGTAGCACAGTTGACCTTTGGCATGTGTTACTCCAAAGCAATATGGCACCTTCCTGGGGTAATTGACCAATCGCGACTGCGGATCAAGGACTAAACCGACCAATCAAATAATTTATTCAGCCCGGACCTGAGCTTATCAACTCCGATTTTGGCCGCCATATTTGTTTACCTTTATTGTTGGTTTGGCGACTTAAACGTCGTAACTACAGCTTGTTCAAGCTGTAGTTACGACGTTTAGGTCACCAACCAACCCTTTTACTCTTTTGTTACATGCTACTGACCATACATTTTGCAAAATAACGCCGTTAAAAATCGAAGCGGAACTTCCTGTCGGAGTTAATGGACGGGGTCTAGATAGTCAGTGGGTGGGGCCATCAACTGATATCATTTGTATAAAGTTTCAAGGTCCTGGGTAAATTGACTTATATATTGCATGGAAACGTTTTTTTTTTTTTCAATTAAAGTTGTTACATTGGCCTTTGACCTACGTGACCCGCAAACAATAGGTCACTTCCTTTGACTTTTAGCAACAATTGTATCAAGTTTCGTGGTTTAGATCAATAGACTCTATAGAGTTAGAGCACGGAAACGAAAAGTCTACAAACGTGTGAACGGACAGACACACGGTGAAACCAAT